>CM062930.1:33323125-34722500 GCA_031878705.1 Tapirus indicus | reverse complement strand
AGAGATAAGGAGCAATTAGCTCATCAGCAGTTACAGCTGTGCACTCAATCCGGATCCATCTCTTGAGTCTCGGCCCCTTTTAAAGAACCTAAGCAGAATAAGCATAGGACACCCCCTCCCCAAAAAATTGCTATACCTGCCCATCATTTCTCTAGTCTTCCATTTTATTGCCCTACTATACAAAGACACCTGTCATAGCATGCTATGTAAATTACTACCTCTCTCAGGACCTATGTCTAAAGCCAATCTTCTTTTTAAACTTTTTTTTTATAACAGAAACCAAATGACTACTGTAGACACTCTTAAATTCCCTGTCAATCGTTTCATTATAGCAGCATCATCTGTTTGAAAATATAAGCAATTCCCTCATCTAATTATAGAAAGGATTTGAGGTTCATTAACATTGCCAAGGCAGAGAATCCAATGTGCAATCGCAGAGCTCTGCTTGGTGGCCTGTGTTCTCAGTTTCCTTTTATTTGCTTTCTCAAGGTCTCCAAGACTTTTTCCTGAAATCATAAAATTAATTTTTCCTTCCAAATGGACACGTGAGTTAGAAGAAAGGAAATGACTACAGTATAAACTATTCTATTTCTGCGGGACTGGTTTAAAAAAAAAGATAGTCAGCTGGAGAAGATAATTTTATCTCCCTATCTGCCTGGGTTTTTTTTATTTTCTCGTTTGTTTTGTTTTGTTGGTTGGTGGACAGAAGTAAGGAGTAAGGAATACCACTGAAGAACACAGCTGTGAATCCCGAACTCAAGTTCCTGTTTTTACTTGAAATTCCTATATTCTTGTAACTACGGCAAGTTTGAGAAAATGAAAAAGAATCACACGTTTCAGGCATGTGAACTGTGCTCAGGTTTGGGGATCGCCACATCAGGGTACTCTTGCCTATGTTCCACAGTGCTCAGAAAGAGAAAATACTGAAGTCTTAGGATTACTTCACTTCCTTCAAGAAATAACAGCAGTTAGAGGGTTATGACTATAGTTTAAACAATGAGATTTTCTTGGGACATCTGTTTTGAGATCACATTTTGAATAGATATGAACTCATTTCCTACTAAGCAAGCAATCTACCATTGTTGATAGCTGTTTACCAGTTCTATGAGTCAGATATTAGCTAGTGGCAAAGGTCCCTCTTAAATCCTCCGAGTATTCTTTAAACTGTGTACATAGTGTTTTCCTTAAATAAAATCTTAAGAGAAGTAAAAATGCAGTCTTTTCCTGCCTCTTGGTAAATTATAGTCCACAAAGTCTTGCACTTGGGAATGATATTTAATGTATTTATCTTTAAAGAGTCGTTTCCTTTGTTGTCATTAGTTAAGGGAGTAAGATATTAGGTTTAGTAAGTATTTAAATAACATAGAAACTATTAAGAGATGCTCACAATGTCAATATTTATATAGCATTTAAAGACTAGAAGCAAAATTAAGTTTCCTTTATTTAGATTAAATCAATCGTGATTAATTTAGTATCCTCAAAAATGTGCATGATGCCAAAAAAAAAAGATAAGCAGATAAAAACACAGCTATAGATACTATGGAATTGACCTTGAGTTCACCGGTTTTAAATTCTGCCTTTCCAATATCCCAGTCCCAATTTCCAAGCAGCATTTTTAAAGCTGGTTATGTAGATCAGTCCTTAAAGCAAAAAAATAGCAATTTATCTGGCTTGTATGTTGTGGATAGTGTTGCCACTAAAAAGAATCCAGGACATTTTTCCTTCTTATCTGCAATGTAGCTCATATCAGCCAACCTGTCACAAGATAGTACTTGATATAAACAAGAGATTGCAAAGACATCTCAGTAATCAATATCAGGATGGCTACAGTATGGAAACCCCAACCAGTGCATATCATTTGTCTCAGCATCTATTTCTATGGCCAAATGAAGCATTAATTCAAATCATAAATCTATGGTGATTTAAATCTGGGAATGAGCACCTGCCTGCTTTAATGATTTATTTTGTACATTTCAGTAAGCAGGAGATTTGTCCATATGAACTGACAGGTCACCTTCAGATGCCAGGAGCAGACTGTTTATCACCATGCAGACTAGCATCTCATCTTAGCAAGTAAATATTAAACTAAAAGAATCCAATTGATTGTGGATGAGGGACAATGGCGACACAGCCATATATTTTACTCAGTGTGCTGATGCCTCACTCGGATCTATCCTGAGTCCTCACTTCTTTCTCAAGTGATCATTCTGTTGGAAAGATGTAAGCTCAAGGTTACCATGTAAAATTGGGATATAAAATAATTATTTGTCAGTGTCAAAGATTTCTTTAAACACTTTTTTCTGGCTAATTTTTATGATTCATATTAAAAACGGGAAAGGGTCATCTATAATAAAAAATCCCTTCACCTCACCAAGCCAAATTAAACCAAACCAAGCAAATACAAAATCTATTTTCTGGGCAATAAGGATTATTATTGGGCAATAAGGTATTTACAACCAGGGAAAAAAACAGTGTTCCTACATGGGAAAGCCTGAAATGTTGAACAGAACTTTTTAGCCAGATGAGTACAAGAGAAAAAAGAACTCTGAATTGACTTCAAAAATGTCACTGGATTTGGGCAGTGCTGAGTAGCAACAATACATCATTTAAGTGGCACCTCTCTGAGGGTTTTTATTACTTCAAAGAGCCAATTGATAGATTCATGAGAGCAGTAAGTTTGTATTCTGAAATACAGGCCTTTGAGATTCTTGGGATTCCTCCTGGAATTCACATGCTTCAATACCACTTCCTAAGCATCTCATGCTAACTGACGCTCTTGGAGGATCCAGCACATCCTGTTATGACTGCCTGCTTACGCAGCTATCCCGCCCACAGACTGCACACCCCTTCAGTACGGGGACTCTATTATGATTATGACTATTTTTGTGTTCCTAGAATGAGCTAAGATCAAACGTACAACGAAATCCAAATGATGCAACAGCTGCCCCCAAATTTCCTCATAGGCCTGCAGCTTAACAAATAATACCTAGCAGAGAGAATAGGAAAAGAGAGGAGGAAGCAGTTGATGGCAGTAGAAAGAAGGAGGAGGAAATTTTCAGGAGAGCAAGTGTGAAAAAATAATACTGACAAAAGCAATATCAAAATGACCAACCTTACCAGTATTGGCATTGTGATGGCATACCAGTTCTTAATATGGGTTGGAAAAATTAGCCAGAAAAAGTTGTTTAAAGAAATCTTTGACTCTGACAAATTTTATATCCCAATTTTATTGTGATAAGCAAACATTGTAATAAATAAGGTGACAAACACTTAACAAATATGATCTCTTTTAATTCTCATGATGGAGATACTATTATTTATGCCGTTTTCCAGATGTGGAATGTTAGGCTCAGAAAGTTTACATAACTTTCCAAAGTCAGAGAGCAAGTAATTACTGAACACTTACCAAGAGGCAGGCACCGTCCTTAGAATCAGGGAAAATGGGGGGCCATATAAAGCAACTGCTCAATTTAGCAACTGCTTTGACTGATGCAAGCTCAACCCCCACCCCCAGCATTGCCCTGTACCCTCCTCATCCTACTCCTCCCCCAAACTCCAAGCTCTCTTTCCCTGATCTCTTGATAAGGGGAGCTTGGCAGGGGGATATGCTCAGGAATGGTAATAAATTATAAATTCTTAGAGGACAGCAAAGTGTGAGCATAGAATAAAAATGACAATGATAACATTTCCCCCCCCAAACTCAGCTATCAGATATAAATGATCTTCGTGATTTAGGGACTAGCGATGGCACTGATGTTAACGCAATCTGAAAATACTAAGACCCTCTAGGAAAATTCAAATAAATTTCTGCTCCCGGTTCACATCGGTGTTGGATGGTGGTGTCCAAACTAAAAAGCAACACAAACTACCAACTATATACTTTAATGGAAGAAGAGTGATGCCTTCCAACTAAACACAAAGGAAAATTCAAATTGTTTCTTTTTTAAGTCATTATGATAGCCTACGTACCCTAATAATTAAGGTAAGCTACAATTTGGTCAGTAGGCAAATGTCATTCTATAATATCAAATACTTAATTTATATCAATGCTTAATTATGAACCATGTTCTCTTTATCTTATGCCTTTTGGTTTCTCCAAAGTCAACTTCTGCTCTGCTGCTCAGGAAACTGGAACAGATGTATTACGTTTTTAGACATATTTTAAAAATATGTTCTTTAAATACTGTTAAATCGCCTAACATCACCAACTACAGAGAACAGCCTGCATTAAAGGTTTACACTTCTAAAATTTTGAAAACAATCCAGATAATGTTTTGAATAAACATAATACAGTTACTATAACTGTAATTTATAGTGACCAATGACTTAAAAATGTCCAACTTTGGTCTATTTTAATAGGCCAAAGTAAAAGACTGCTATTTTAAGAAAAAAATGTACTTAATAATTCTCAAAAGAGAATTATAATTTATTCATTTTCCTTCAATAGTGTTTTTAACTTTTAAAAGTCTAAATTTATGTGTGTAGGCCATGACGTAAACAATCCTCTGCCCTCCACCTTCTCAACAGGAGAACCACAAATGCAAACACAGATGTTTTCCTTAGTTCCTCTCAGTTTTAGAGCCATGTCTTTTGGCTCTCTTCCCCATCTTTTCATCCTTCTAAGAACTGCCACCACCTTCTTCATAACCTACTCTCAAATCAAACCCGTTACTGCAGTTCCTTTTCTTTTTCCCTCATGTAGTCCTCCTGACAAGTTCTACTTTTCCCCTTTTACATTAGAAGCTGCCTTTTGGCATCATTGAAGCAGCGGTATTTTGTGTGTTGTGTATATACTTCAAAATTACTTCCTACTCTAACAATCTCATCTAGTGTACGTTTCCATGGAACTGTTGCAAGAATGTTTAGTGCTAAAATCCGTAGTATTCCTTCATATATCCTTAACTATATGTCAATGGACTGAAAGTAGAGAGAATGATCTGTTGAAACGCTGCATGGAAAGAAAATTTAATTGAACCTCCATGAACTACTGTTCCTTTAGGAACATATGTTGGATATAGTACCTTGCACAGATCTTGTAGGATCCAAATTTCTCCTGTTAAATTACATCTTGTGCATGATTTCTACATTTTAAAGGGAAACAATACAGTGCAATGCAGAATAAAGTGTTTTATCTCACCAAGATACAGACGCTAAAGATATCATCAATAACAAAATTAACCCACATTTGAATTTGTGTTTGACCAAACAAATTACTCATATGAAGTCTGCAAAGAGAAAGCTGTTCCTTTTGGTTTAAAAAGTGACTATTAACTTTCCATCTCTTTCTCCATACCTCAGGAAAGAAAAAATTCAAGAGAAATTAAAGTTGTATTTTTAAAAGGAGAGAAATTGGTAATGGTTTGTGTATAGAAAGAATTAATTATCAACATAATTCTTATTCTTGGCAGCCCATGAAAGGATTTAGTTTATATGTTTTGCTGCTAATGCAAATTTCATATTTGATAACAAAGATAAAGTGTATGGTTTTGTTTGTAAATATTCTTCTATCATCTTACCTATAATCAATATTTTAGAATTCTGACTATTAAGACTTATTTGTATTATGAAAAGTGTTAACTGAACACTTATAGTAGAAGTTGCAGGCATAAAGTTGAAGCTATAATTAAAAAAAAGTTGCTAATTATTTATTTAGAGTGCATGTTGTTAGAGAGGCAAAATGGTATCTTCAAAATATACACTTTTTAAAGCTAAAAGTACCAACCTCTTAAATGGATAGCCAACAGTTTTTTTCTGGAAAAGAGAGTCATATGGTAGCAAATGATCACAATAAGTTTCACTGAACATAAAACTTACCAACACTTGAATTCATGTCCCCATTTTCCGAATCTGCTCCATGTTGGTTATTACTGGCATGATAGTTGCTCATAGCTTCTAATTTGATTTTTTTCACCTTCATTGCTTCGGCGATAGCTGCATTCGTAGCAGCAGCAGCTGCTGCAGCTGCTGCTGTCAGACCTTAAAAGAATAAATTAAAATGAGGTAATTCAAATTCCGATTTTTCATGTAATAGTCCACATACGTCATATAACACACATACAAACATATTAGAGTATCTGATTCCTTTACGCAACACTCGGATAACATATATTCATTCCCAACTAGCCAATGAAACAACTTTGGCACAATGGAGAGAGTGCTCTCTAAAATCCCAAATTAAATACTAGCAGAAACATAATTCATATATAAAAGGGTAGTAGTAGAAATGCAGCCAGAATTCTCTCTCAAACAAACCAATCTGAACATGTCATTTCCTGCTTAAAATCCTCTATAGCTGCCTAGAGGGGGAAAAAAGTCTGAACTGCTTAGCTTAATTCACAAAGCCTTTCACTAAGGAGTGTAAACTACCAAATCACCCAAAGTTCCCTTATTCTCATGCCACATGCCAGCTACGCTCAACATGCCTCCACTACCCATGCATGCCCTGCCTCTTCATGCCTGCGCTTTCACATAACGCCATTCTCTTTGTCTGGAATGTCCTCGTCCCATGACTCACTTCCCCGACCTCTCATCCTCCAGCATTCTGGTCCCAGAAATGACACTTTTAACCACTATGCCATGATTTTTATCCAGAACAGTTCTTCTCTGTTCATCAAGAGGACGGGAGGTAGGAGTGGATGCGAGACTAGACATTGAGTTTGAGACCAGATTACGGAAGAGCAGAAAGCAAAGGCCATGCTTTATTTATAGGCTCTAGAGAGCCAGCAGGTTTCTGAGCAGGGGAATGGTTTGTTTTCCTTAAATGCGTGAACTTTTACCAAGTCAATTCAGTTCATCCTGACATCCCTCATCTGCAAAATGACAGACACTGGAATGTATGAATATCTTTCCTAATTCTAAAGCTCTAACAGTCTAGGAGATGATACGTACCCACCTCCCACACTCTTTTCGCCGTGGCTGCTTCAGAGTTTCTGACTAGAGTGCTTCAGCCCAGTTTGAATTTATCTGTGTGATTTATTTCCACTCCCAGCTGGCGGATTAGAGACAGAACACCTCTCGCCTTCTTTCCTCCCCACTAATCATCACTTCTAGTTACTAGAGCAAATAAGTTACAACCTCAGAAATTATAAGAAACTGTTTTTCCCTAGGAATCTCTGCTATTTTTTTCAGAAGATAGAAGACCTCACCTTTTCTTCAGATCAGGCAAAAGAGGCCTTGACAACTTTCACCCCAATGCAATGAGACCTTCATGTTGGATCTTTGCATGAAAAACTGATAACCACTCCCTAAAAAGGCACTGATCTAAACTCAAAGAATTCATCTGGGTCTGGACTGAACACTTATTGCCTTTTAAGTCCCACTTGAACTGAGTCTCTCATCTTCCTATGATTGAATTTTCTCCCCAGTTACTCATTTCCTTCAAAGATGTTTCAGAACATTTTCTTTCCTGTTCTCTTAAAATTCCCTTTGTGTTTCCCAGCAAATCTCTCTTCCTTAATTTTGCCTTGTCATAAATGTGAACATCCCACTTGTCCCTTCTCTCTTCATTGCCTGATGTTGTCCCATCTCTAATCTATGACACTTCTGTGGTCTTTATCTTTGATTTACGCCACAGGTAAGTCTTGTTCCAGAGTATTCAAAATAAGAAAAATAAACCTACAACTTGAGATATGATTGTTATGGTATAGATCTGAATTGAATTTGATAGCATGAAACATAACTATGCATGATATGGCCTTAGACAAGCCATAAAATCTTCTTGAGTATGGTTTCTTCATGTCTAAAGTCATTCTATTCACAAAAGGATAATACAAGGATTAAATAAGATAAACTATGTGAAGAACACCACATGTTTAGTAAAATCTAGGCACGCCTTGCCTTCTGGTTCCTCAATAAGTCAGTCCAGTCCTAGCTACGATTCCTGCAGGATATCGTGGGCAGCCACAGCCCCCTCAGCTGGAAGAGTCCTACTTCTCCTTAGCTGACTGTATTAACCCTTGAATTTTAAAAATACTTTTTATAATTTCATTATTTATCTGATTTTATGTATGGCACTCTTCTATTTTTCCATTTGACAGTTTATTTCCCAGTTTTACATTTCTCATACAAATTCCAAAAAATATATGTGTGTGGCACATGCATGCTATAACTTAACTATAATACTTTTTAATATTCTATTTTTCATCCAGTTTAATGAAGGTGGGAAGAAAGCTATGACATTTGCAACACTTGTTGATTTTAGTTCCACTAACTCACCTGGCTGTTTGATGGGTTCTCAAATTTAATTCTTTAATGGTTTTCAAATTCAACCAATTTTCTCCATTTCCACTGGCTCCACCTAGTGCAAGCTGCCACCTTTTCTTCCCTGGAGTCTTAAAATAGCCTCTCAATAGGTTCCACTTTCCCCACCTCCAATCTCTTACTATTCATATAGTAGTCAAAATAACCTTATGAAAATGAAAATCCAATCATGACATTCAATGCCCACTCTCAGGAGCAAGTCAGATGCTTCACATGGCTGACCGGGCTCTTCGTGCTCAGTTCCCTGCCAATCTGTGTATCATCATCTGTTCCTCCGGGCCCTCCTTGCTCTCTGTGCTCCAGACACACGAGCTTTCTTTCATTTCCTCTAATGGACCACATTCCCTCTTTCAAGCCAGACTTTGCACATGTTTTTCCCACTTTCTGGAAAAGCTCTTCAGTCCCCTGCTCTAGACGTACCCAAGAATCCAACATGTGATGGCTTAAATATTATGCTCAAGGAGTAGAAAGCTTATGTTCCTGACTCTTCAGTATTCCCCAGGAAACAGCTATCAGCATTTCAAGAATCAGCTCAAGACTGACTTCTTTTAAAGAGCTGACCTTCCCCACCCTACTCCTGTAGAGTAGAGCTAATGACCCACTTGCTTGTATTCTCAACCTGGCCATATGCAAGTTTGCCATCTTTGGTGCATCAGAATCACCCATGGAGCTTTTAAATCATGCAAATAGCTGAGTCCCATCTGAGATTCTGACTGGGACCCCTGAATCTGTATATTTTTTGCTTGATTTTACTGTTTCTCAGGTCATTTTAATGTGCAATCTGAGAAGAGAAACACAATCCCTTGGACTCTTTATTGTTCTTTTTTTGGAGGGTGAGGGAGTGAAGGGGGGTCAGTTTAGGGCTAGCTCCTCTAACTAGATTATAACACCAAAAGGATAGAAATACTTTCTTAGTATGTATATCCCAAGCATCTACCACAATGACTGGCACAAACTGTCACTGAATGAAAAAACACTTCTCAAACTAGATTACTTGGAAAGCCACAGGAGAAATATGGTCATTATTTTGAAAATATCAGTGTAACTAATTGAAAACATTATGTTTATGTTGCAGTGAATGTGAATATACTAGGAGCAGCAAATCTCACTAATTTAATAGAAAGCATGACTCTCCAAAGCTACATCTGCCTAGGGCTGGAGAGGATCACAAAAGGCTCACCCCTCCTGCATTTATTGCACTTCCTGTTGGCCTTGCAACGACCCTTTCAAATCTCTGATGTAATTCCCAAATCCCCTCCCACTTGCCTTCTCTAATAAAAACTTAGCTTAGAATCTATACATTTGCCTTAGAAAGAGGTCCCATTGCATATTTTGTTCCCTAATAAGTTGCTTTTGAAATAAAAGAGTAATAAATTCACAAAATAACTTTAGTTTTTGGTCTACACTTCACAGAGAATTCAAACAGCAAAAACACTTTCTATGTAATCAAGAATTGTCTACTTGTATAAACACTGGCCCTGCCTAACCCTTTCTCTCTTAGAACTTTCTCCCCCTGCCTCAGATTCATAAGAGATTTTTGTTACCCTTTCTCAATATCCCACCTGAAGTACCTTATACTGCAAATTTCCCACTGCTTTTAACTCTTCCCAATCAAAACAACCCATTTTTCCCTCGGAACCAGGTAATTCAGTGTTTCTTAAAGTGATAAATCTACATCAAATCCAGCTGCAGTGCACAGTGAAATTGAAGATTATCTTTCCCAAGGCCACATTCACAGACTCTATCTCTGGGACGGACTGAGGAATCTATGCTTTTACCTTTCAACAGGTTGATTCTGATGCTCACTGCCCTTAGATAATTTGATGACAATAATTTACACTACAGTGTGTTTGCGTCTTGTAAAAGCTTATTAACCAAGCAGATCATCATTGCAGTGGTTTTTGAAAGTGAGCATGCTTAAGACTCAACAAGGGAACTTGTTAAAATATAAAATCAGGTTGGACCAAGGAATTAGAGTTTTGAGACATAATGCTCTATGTGTGATGCAGACTTTGTAAAAATAAATCTTCTTGTGCCTTTAGCCTACCACAGCAGAAGCAAAGAGGCCAGCTAGGTAAGGTAGAACTTCTGTATGTTATTGATGCAGCAGCCATGCATGTTATTAACTCCAGCAACCACTTACACACATGAATCTATTTGGTATATACAGTAATTGTTATTTAAACAGGTTGGGTAATTCATCCTGATTCTTTAATTGGTAAGTTTTTCACTAGATTTCTTTCTGATTGGAGGAAGAATTATATATATACATATCTATATGTGTGTAATATATATATATATATGTATGATGAAGAAATAAATTATCTATTACACTAAGGAGTGATTAACCCATCTATTTTACCTCACCAAACTTACTTTTTTACACTCTCAAAACATATTTATAGTGTCTCACACACCAAGACAAAAAACATGTACTGAGAAGTCAAATGTAGCATAATCTCATTTTATTTTAAAAGGTTCTAAATCTATTTTTATCATCAAAAGTGGGGAAACTTTAATGTATATTTGAAATTTATTTGACACTGAGAAAATAATGGATTGAGAAACATTTTGTTTAAAGAAGATGTTTTCCTTCAGAGGAAGGATAATAAGTCATATATTGTGTACTCCTAGACCTCCGATAGGCCCTCAGGAAAGGAACTATACATTAAGCTGAGGTCAAAGTCCATATGCTTTATATCATGCAAAAATATTTAGGTTAATTTTTCTTTCCTATTTGATCTTCCCAAACTCCATTGCTTGCACTTTAAAAGAATGAATAATTTTTACACAGAATTTAGAAACACAGCTTGTCATATTATTGTCTGAATTATGATACAAACTCATTGCCATGGGCTCCTTTCTGCTTTCCTCCTTCAGAGCAAATTCTACACTTTTCTTTAACAGTCTATTGTTAGAAATCCTTTATTTTTATCTTGATTTATAGATTTCTTTTACTTTTACTTTCATTTTTTGATGCTCCAAATTTCTTGTTGAATAAGTGACTGGCATGGAAATTATTACTTATCTATCATATCACTATCATATAAGGAATAAATCCATGGTGGTTGAAAAAAAAGCACTCCAAAAAGCCATACAAACTTTGGACAACATGCATCAAATTTACCAGGGATACTGCAGCAAGTTATATAATTCCCAAGGCTTCAAAATTCTCATCTTTAAAACAGAGATATAATTCTGACCTCATGGGGTGTTGTGGAGAATAAAGGAGAAATAATGTCTGCAACAGCATGGTCACATACTTAGCCTTCTGCAAATGGTAGTAAGTGTTATCAAGTAACCCATAATATCCATCCTGTCCTTAGGTTGAGTTTTACCTTTGTTTGGCACTCACAAAAATGCAAATATGACAAAAACTACCTAACGGTGTAGAGTGAGAATTTGGCCATTTGATAAACGGAGATCTAAAAACCATGCTTCTATCAAATCATTTGATTTACTAGCCTACATTGATCAAACTTATCCTAAAATCACTAAATCTCCACTCCATGCTATATTGATAACAAAGCCTTTGCTACCTCAAATTCAATATCTTAAAACTAATCCAGACGGGCTGGCCCAGTGGGATAGCGGTTAAGTTCACACATTCTGCTTCGGTGGCCCAGGGTTCGCCAGTTCGGATCCTGGGCGCAGACCTACTTACCACTCACCAAGCCATGCTGAGGTGGCATCCCACAAGAAGAAGCTAGAAAGACCTACAAATAGGACATACAACTATGTACTAGGACTTTGGGAAGAAAAAAAAGAAAAAGAGGAAGCTCGGCAACAGATGTTAGCTCAGGGCCAATCTTCCTCAAAAATAAATAAATAAACAACTAAATAAAATTCATTTAAAAAAAACACCTGGTGAACCCCCTTCTCGGATGTTTAAAAAAAAATCGATGGGTTTATCATTTGGAAGGGAAATAGGCATTGTTACCACTTAAGAGCCTTATTTTACTTTGCAAAGATAGCGTTCTCCTTCTGCTTTCAACTTTTATCAAAACAGCCTTTAAATCCTTCAAATACCATTATACATTCCTGATCACTCTCTCTAAAAAAAGGAAAAGTATCCCCATTCTACTTATTTCAAATAAGTTAGTACCCTCAATTATAAAGAGTATATTACAACTATAGATTATAAATATCAATAAAAGAGACATATTGCTGTCAAATTCTTTCTCTGATCTGTTTGTTTGCTCATTAACTTGAAAGGTCCAATCTTTGATCTTTGGTTTCAAAGACATCAAGATGACTTCCAAATGTTTGATACTTTGTCTACTTTTACATCACATTCCATATAAAACGCATTTCCCAAACCTAATGGTTAAGTAAAATGAGTTATATGCAAGAGATAGTAAGCATTCAAACCTTCCATGTGATAGACTTTTTCTTAGTCTATGTCACCTTACCCAAATTTAGAAAAAAACATTTTAAACATGCAGTAGATTATAGCCAGTAGTAGTTATTATTAATATTCTGGAATTGATGAGTTATTTATGTCTGGCATTCTTCCTACTGATTATTCAGGGAGACAGGCGGCTTATAAATATCTCATCACTCCACCGTCACAGAAATTTCATCGACAGTGCTCATGCACAGCTATTAGCAATATGAATCTAACCATTACAAGAAGGAGGAAAATCGAACATGTGGCATTAATACGCAGTCCTGGTTCCTAACCATCTGATAGGCAGATGGTGTGAAGCGGATTCTCCAGCTGAAATGAAGGGCACATCATTTAAAACCTTGTTTGCATTCTAACTGATATCAGTGCCATATTGATATACATGATACATCATGGCAGTATTTGAACAATCTAGTTTGTTTCAGTCATAAATGTTTACAGCCTTGTTTTTTTTAATCTTATAACCATGTTCAGAAGAGTGTATTTTTAATTTATGAAACCTATTGTTTACTTCTGTTGAACTAGAAGATTAGTGGAAAGCAGGAATATTAAATTACTTCAACCAGAGCAATATAACCAAGACAGATGAATAAAGTGAGTTTCTATTTTCAATAAAGGATGTTAGTAAAGGAATTTTAAAATTAGCCTGGGCATTTTGTGCATTAAATACATTTATTCATTTAAACCTTCTAGCTTTTTTTCCCCCAAGTGGCATACAAAGAAACTCAATGCTTTATACATAGTCATTCATTTAAAACTCTCACTGTGTGCAATTAATCTTGTCCAGCAATTCAATTCAGAAAGCAAAACATCAAAAAGCATAGTTCAATTCAACAGTCATTACTGTGAAGTAATCTTTCTGCTCCTGACAGTTCCTATAGACTCTTTGCAAAACTCTGTTGAAGGTACATTGTAACTCCATATGAGTTTGAATTACAACTCAGTTGAAATCACTCCAAGTCTTAGAACTCTTGGCTCAATATAACAACTTGAAAACACTAGTACCTTTTTTTACCCTGTTCTCTTCCTATCCTTATTTAAATACCAGCTGCCTAAAAAAGGGACACTAATTTTCACAGGCATTTTATTTCTCAATACTTTCTAAGTAAATGAAAATTGTGATTGAAACGTGCCTATCATCATCCTTGAATGATTAAATAACAGAAATGATAAGCAACTAGACTAAGTAACTTAATTGTGAATCAGAGTAGACTGAAGATTTTGAGTGTGAATTTGTCTCCTAATGTCCATTAGACCGACTTTTCTTGCCCTTTGAAACACATTTATATTCTGCAGAGAAAAGGAAAATTGATCTTTGAGGCCATTAATGGAAACACTCCCTATACCAGTTTTCAGGTTTTCAATTGATTAAATTAGATTTTAAAAATGTTTGGATTAACAAAAAGCTCCAACAATTTAGAGAAATATACAGAAAGAGTTTATGATAATATTGATAATGACTAATAAATCAAATAGACATCAAATTTAGCATTCTTATCCTGCATAGCTTAAAATCGCAACCTCCCAGAGTGAAGAAAGTAATAGCAGTAGTGAAGTCAGGGGGAGAGAATACCATGGGCACGTCATTTGGCCACGTATAAATCACTGAGGAATTTCCATGGAAGTTTTTGAAACACTCAACTTCTGATCACTAACTTACAGAATCAAGCTGAAACACAAGCAATTAAAATTTTAAAATTATTATGGTTTAAAATAAGAAAATAGGTAATTTATGAAAAGTTGAACTTGGCACAACAAGGTCTTAAATATAACTTTCACTTTTACTCCACACGTTGACATTACCACCTTTAGAAAAATATTATTTAACAGCCACTTGGGGTCTAGACCTATAAAACACGGAGACGAGAAAGACTTTATTTAATGCAACCCTTTTATTTTACTGATGATGAAACTTGGGGGCAGTGAGGTTAATCATTTCTATAAAGTCATACCATTAAATAATGATCAAGTATTCCCAATTCCCCTAACTCCCAGTTCAGCATTGACCACACTGACTCTGTCAATAAATGTAAAAAGAACAGTACAGAATACAGTAAACTGTGGAGTCATTGAAAGAAAATCACTCCCCTTTGCTCAACTAGCTTATGGATTGCATAGGAAGTCAAAGTTATAGACACTCAGATGATGTCACAAGTATAAGTTGACTCCACTTAGAAACCTGAGCTAAATGTTCATTTGTGATTGAGTTCTTTAGAATTTTGAATATATTTGCCACAGAAACAATGGTCATTCAACTTTATGCACAAAACTTTTAACCTGTTCTACTGGTGAAATATAGGATTAATAATGTTAGC
The DNA here is from genome assembly GCA_031878705.1 of Tapirus indicus. NCBI lineage: Eukaryota > Metazoa > Chordata > Mammalia > Perissodactyla > Tapiridae > Tapirus > Tapirus indicus. The sequence continues at coordinate 34,707,518 of CM062930.1, read as the reverse complement.
CTGAGTCCTCTATCTTAAATATGGCACAAAAATGAAAAAGAGTGAATAAATTATTTTCCTAGGTATGTCTTGAATATAGAACAAATTCTAAATAGAAACAAATTAAAATAAACTTGGACTCTAATTTTCTTTAAAGCACGCTTGTTGTTATTTCTTATTATTCCCTTCTCAAGTAAACTGGGCATTAGCTATCTTCATGTTTGTCTAAGGCCCAATACTTCCTATTAACTACACAACTCATCACCCCAAATTACTGAATGCATTGACTCCAGGAAGGTGGCTCTTACTAGCCTGACAGTAACTGACAATATGTGGCATTCTGAAAGAATGTTTTTAAAGAGGTTACTTGTCATTTTATTGGTGACAGTTCAGGTAGTATACTAAGTGAAAAGAGGAAACTGTGTCATAAATTTAATTTCCTGCAAGAGTTACCCCATTGGCATTTTAGCCTAAGAATAATCTCCCCCAGTGTTCTCCTACTTTTCTCAACAGCATGTAAATCCTCTTCTAAATCCTTTGATACTTCAGTAAGTCTCTCTTTTTTTTCTTTTTCCAGAATCCAGGTAGAATATGGGGCTCTGTCAGTGTGTGCTTGTTGGTGAGACGACGAGAGGAGATGAGAAAAAGTGTAATAGAGGTGGCCATTTTTATGTGTAAGTCTTGTTTGGGGGAGTTATCCAATGAGAAGATGTGGCCACAGAATTTTTCTGATACAGTAAACTTTTTTCAAGGAAAAGACTCAAGAAAGAAATGGATTTATACACACACACACATACACACACGTTCTAAATTGAGGTCAGGCTTGGGAACAATATACAGCCATATTGATTGAATAACAACAGGAACAGATGGACTAGTTGAGGCAATGTATTCCTTCCTTTGTCATTAAGTTCTTGCATTTATAGCAACATCTCACTGAATCTCCATAATCAGCCTGCAAGGTAGATATTTTCCTCATTTGATTACAGAGAAAATGTGAATGGTGATAGGCCAATTTTAGTGCTTAGAAAAGTAGGTTTTTGATTGCAGTTTTAAAGTTGGACTATGGAAAAGAACAATCCTGATTAATTTAGAAAAACAGATACTGCTATGCAGTAAGGAAGATTCAAAAGAAATATGGGTTATAGTCCACAGTCTCAAGTGATTGTCTTCTCCTAGAGATATTAAATAGATGAAACTTTTATCTTTGCACACCTCTGTAATTATAGTCGTTACTAAATTTTGAGTATAACTCAAACAAGTTACTGAATTTGTCTGATTTTGAGGCAAGTTGACACTTGATTGTTCAAGAAACATGTCCTTTCTGAGGTTTGATTAGTATATTCAACTCAGCTCACCTAGAACAGAGCAGGTGGATGTCAAAGAAGAATTACCAATGGTTGGTATTATATTATTTATTTGTCTTTTTTTGCTGCAAAAATCATTCCAGTGGAAAGAAACATTTAATTCATAACATGGCAAGATATGTGTCTTTTGCGTATTCTGAGAGAACCTTTTACTTTATTTCAAAACAATAGTAAATCATAGCACATCTTCGATTTTCCTTACATCTCTTCATTTTAGGAGCAAAGTCTGTAGTTATACTGATCCAATGGCTTCTCTTGACCTAATTTATGTTGTACCATGAGATTCTATTAAAAGAAACTAACTCACTGCAGTAGATTTATTCACCTTAAATAATTTAAGCTAATTGAAAAAGAACCAAACTAAAACTAAAACACTTCTCTCAAGCATTCAACTTTTGAATGTCGATTAGTAATTTAAACAACCAGCTAATCACAACAGCTTTGTGAGAAACACAGACCCGTACTTCGCACACATTTCTCTATCTCCACTGAGCTGAAGATAGAAATAAATATCAATTCTGAGTCTGAAAATACATGTATCTCTTCTGTAGTAATTAGGCAATTCCAATAAAGTATTTTCATTGATGGATTTGAGATTTTTCTCAATTTTCCCAAACAATTTTGGAAAGAAAACATAGAAAAATGAGAGAAATGTCTGGAAAATCATATCCAATCACTCTTGGCAATGAGTTACGGCATTTCGAATTTATAACACGACTGAAGCAAAGAAAAATTAAAAACATTGTTACTCACAAAGTTTACTACATCATAATAATCAGAAACTGAACTCCCGTGCATTAGTTTAAAAATTAAGAGCCCTGTTAATATTATTATTATACTTTATTATTGTTACTTTGCTTCTTGTTGGTAAAAGTCATTAAATATCATTTTGATTTAAGCCAGGTTAATAGTGGCTCATAATGTTACCACAAATTATAATATTCTAATTGTCTCATCATTATAGAACTCCACTTGTAAATTCAATGGTCATTTTTCTCATGAGATTATTTCATTGTATAATTCAGTTTTTGTAATACCTGGAATGTGTGGCATAATCACTCGTATGACAATCCTACAAAGACTTACAAAAGCTTTTTGCGGTATTTTTACCATGCATCTTATGAGAATTAGAAAATTCAAACATAACTTTATCTTGGAAGTAAAGCCTTTTGAAATATTGCTAAAGTGCATACTGAGTAAAGACAACACACTTAAACAGACTTTTCCCCCCTTTAAACAGCATTCATCTTTTCAAAAGCAATAGATTCTCAGTCCACACGGAGTCTATTGCATTATTCATTTCATGTGCAACCTCATGCTGGACCATAAATTGTTACTTTATCTAATCAAAGGAGACTTAACTCTACAGAAGGTCAAAGGTTTAATTTTGTGAAGTATTATCTTACGCTATGAGTTTAACCGAAAAATAGAAGAAGAAAAACAGCCAAGAAACTGGTAATAAATGAACCTTTATTGCCTCAGGCATTGGCCTAGTTAATAAACTTTCATTGAAGGTTTCTTTCAACTGTTACGGACAATGAGAGGAAAAAAATCTTAAATTACAGCCATGTGTGACTTTTAAAGCAGTCATTCTTTTTTATCTCAACCTCCCTAGCTCAGGGAAAAAAAAAAGACAAAGAGAGATTGTCTTCGATCTCTTAACCAAAAATGTATGTTTCTAAACAGATGAAAAAGTGCAGATAAACTTTTCTAAAAGCAGAGGTCAGCTTTGAACAATATAAAAAAATGCATTCTTTAGGTGTCAGATCTTAGAGAACAATCTCTCAAGCTAAATGTAAAACTACAAAAGAGAGGAGGAAGACATGTTGTCGTCTACAACTCTTAAATTGTAGTCTCTTGCTTAGCAAAACATGATGTCTCATAATCTCACCATTATTGCGCAAAGTCCATGGTAGTTTTAATATTCGTTAAATGTATTGTAAATAAGTACTACCTTATTTTTTTGTAAACTTTTTGCCCTGTTTTAGTACAAAAAGACCCTTCTTTTATTTTCAGAAACAAAAACACTAGTAGCAAAATAATTAATTTTATTATTATGCAGTTAACAATAATTTTTAAGAGAAATAAGTTCATCTTTTTAGCAGATACTCTCAACCAACAATGGCCTATGGGTAGTTTTTATTTCAGTAATTTTTAGAGAAGAAAATAAACTGAATTCTTCCGAATATCCCATTTTTTCAGGAGGCATTATTTTGACTATAAAGGTTATCATGGCATTAATTCCAACAACTTTGTTGCCACACCACAGCATAAATAAGGAAGATCCTCATGTCACCAACAGAGTTTGCACAAGCTGTGAAAAAGGAAAGAAGCCATGTTCTGCATCTTTAGACATTCTCAAACAGAAAAAGGAGGAGGGCTGGCTCTGTGCTCCTAACGGACCCCCCTGCCAGATTCCACCCACGTATCACAAGCCTCTCAGCAGGATACCCAACCCTCTTCCCACGGAGCAGCATTTGGACACAAGTGGGCTCTACTTCATTCCAGGGACATGTCCCCAGGATGCTATCTTGGCCACCTTTGAATCCGAACATGATAGCTGCTTACACCGGCAGCACCAGGTGAGAAAGCAAGACCAGGCTCCCTACTAAGAAATACGCTCCGCACAGCTGGGAGGCAATGAGCTCTACTGGGGTCAAGGATGAAGCACATTTATATCAGCAGTTCCACTTCTTTTCTATATTTGCCAAGAGTAGTGAGAGAGACTTAGGAGAAAGTAGAAAATACAGAGATTAAAGACAATGCAACATGATTTCTGAATGGAAAAACATGTGAAGTTTTATGCATAGAATATTGAGAATAAAAACACGGGGTTTCTAAAACATAGTTAAACCTGGATATCAGAATCTGAAGCAAATTGAGATAATCAGTTTTCATTAATTAGTAGAGAGTTTTAGAATCAACGAGTAGGTTCTGATTTCATGTGAGAAACCATGAAGTGCTACTCAAAGGTTACAAGGAAAAACATTGTCAAAAGAGCAATTGATAAACATGATTTTTTTTTTGCCCCGCTTTATTTTCTACCTCATTTGTGTACATGCATATAGTTGGGGAGCAAAAGAATGAAAAGGTAAAGAAAGATGAAGAAATATTTCTTCTTTTCTGGAAAAGAAACACTATATTTGAATGTGTATAGTGAGTGGCTAATTATACACATTTTTGGATAAATTATTTAGTAACAGCAAGGATGGTCATCCTTCATAACTTTTTCATTTACCAGTTTTGAGAAAGGCTGAGGTGCATTTAGAAAGTGACCTCAAGGTCAAAGAAGCATGAGAAAGTAACAAAAACAGGTATCTCAAATCTAATTCTTTATTTCATTAATCAAAGTTTTATAGGTTTGGGAAAGTTGTGCTACATAGAGAGGATAAGAAGAAAGAAAGATCAAGGGAATTCAAAGGATTTATTAAAAGTGCAGACTGTAACTCTGACTAGTGTTTTAGCTAGATAGACACAATTAATTAATTGTAACATTGTGAAACTCTAAAATGCTGAAAGAACGTGCTCATGCCTGCAATACAGTAATGTAGCAAAATACTTATAATCTTTCAACCACCAGGAGCTTTTGTTGGTTTTTTAACCTAATCCACAGCTAGACATAGATCCTAGGGTAATGGAACATAGTTCTTTGATTGAAATAATATCTAAACATTGCTGTGCTAGCCTGGTGGCCTAATAGAAGTCTGTCTCCCTGAAACTTGAGAAATTCAAGTTTGGAAACAAACTCAGACACTGAGTTCTGGCTTGTAAGTCCTTCAAGAAAAGCCTTTGAAACTGGAATATGCCCTTTCCAGTTTAACAGGACCAAAAACAGACATAAAACTTCTGCAATAGCTTTTCTTCCAAACAATGAGACAGTCAAAGCAAATCATTTTCTTCAGCCACTAAAAAGTTACTAATAAGACAACAGCACAGGGTTGATAATCATAGAGAGTCTAATGTATGTCAGAAAAAAAGCTAAGTACTTCAGAAGTGACCCATTTCCCCGGCTTTCTCCATTTTGGTGTGAAAATCTGAGCAATATCTACAAGTTTAGTCATTGTTACAAAGAAAGTTGATTCACATATATTGTCAATTTTAGTAATGTGGAAAATTTCAAAGTGTTCAACATAACACTAAAAATACCTGAGAAGGACTTTATATGTAACATTTAGTGAAAAAAAATCTATATTTTTTGTTTTATTCAATGTACCTCAATTTGCAATAATGATCAGAATGCCACACTTGAACATTTTAGTGAGAGAGAATAATTTCTAGGTCTGCATCTGCAGCAATAAATACACTCTGATAAAACTCTGAAAGATAATTGCAGTAAAATGTCCATTTCATTGTGTATTCTAATAAATTTCAAAAAGCAAAGAAAATATACTATTACCAACATCTAAGCATCTTGTGGAAACTGCTAAACAAAAAGTAGACTAGTAGAAAACAGGAAAGGTATTAAAAATACCTGAGGCTACTGCCAAATTATGATTTTATGTTTGGATGCCATGCTTATAATATTAATTAATGAAAACAATTTTTTACTTAGAGTCTTTCATCTGACACTATCAAATCAATTTATAAACATGTTAATTAAAATGATACTTGGATGACAACTGAAATAGTCTGCATATGTAGTCACAAATGTGAAGTCTTGGCATATTTTATCATTACATTGTAAAGCATGAGTTATGAAGCTAGGTGGGAAGTAGAGAGCAAGTAAGAAAAATCCTCAAATTAAATAATAAGTATATAATCCTAAAAACATAATAGTCCTTCTAAAAAGAATTCCAGGAGCACAACTAGAGTTGGTTAAATCAGTAGGTCAACAATGTCTAAGACCCAAATTCTTTCCATATTTCCTTTCTGCTATCCTCAGTATATTGGGAAATACCTCCATGTTAGCAAGTTGGCTATAACAATTCTAGGCATCCAAGCAAAAAAGTGAGGGAGCTGTTTATTCTATATATGTATATCTTTTTATCGCCCACAGAAATCTTTCCTAGCGTGCATCCTAAAGGCTCACCCCTCAGAACTCATTAGCCATAATTATATCATTCCCAACCAATCATAGACAAAAAGAATGGGTCCACCATGACTCACATCTGGAATGGAACATGGGATGAGTCCTATTAGGCACAAGGTTGGAGGAAAAATGTGAATTCCTCAATGAAATTAGGATTCTGTTATAAAGAAAGGGAGTGATAAGTGGTTATTTGGTAGCAACTAACAAAACCTGTATTAAAAGCTTATTGGGGAATATTGAAGAAAATAGCTAGTAGCCTTAAATAGAAGCCCAATTACATTGCTATTCCAAATCTTCCATCATTTTAAATCTTTCCTATGCTTGCTCAACAGTTAACATGTACCAAGATTCAGAGGATAACATCATTGTTTTTCTCAATGTACTATTTTACTTCTCATACTGAAGTCCTTGTACAGAAAAGTTCCATAAAATTATAATAGTGACCTTGATTTTTATATTTAGAGCTACCAGGAACAGAAACATAAATAGCACTCAATTGCTTTGAGTTTCCTTTTCCACCTCTAGCTGGAGATACCTATAGAATAAATAATAAGACAGCATGCCTATAGAATATATAATACGATGGTGTCCTTCACTTGATTGCCAGACAATCAAATACATACAAGACAACTGGGATGTAACATCAAGGAACTGGTCACCTTTGAGATATATCAAATAGGCATTTAAACATTCGCTATGACAGTGAGATGGCTAAAACTGGTAGTGATATTACTTGATGCTTTGATACATTACTAGAAGTATTACCTCATGTTCTTCCTTCTTAAGGATGCAGACCAGTGTAGGAGAACTTGGAATAGCAACTGCAGAGCTCAAGAGAAGGAAGAGAGAGAGAGAGAGAGGACTGAGGGGAGAGAGAGGCAACAGCAGCTTTAAGGGTGCACATATATATTGCCATGTCAGTTCTATTTGGTCTCTTATTCACTTCCATCTTCAGTATCATCAACAGTAAAATTGAAATATTCAATAAAGTTTAAAAATTGAGAGCAATAGCAGAAATATGATATAGGACAAAGAATTCAGGCTTTGCAGTCTAGAGTTTCAATCCACTCTCTGTCATTAGGTAGACGGCCTCTGTTTGCAAGATCTAATTTCTGTCAGCTTCAGTTAACTTTCCCCTAGTGATAATAGAGAGGATTATGTTGCCTGTGTCTCACAGAGCTGGTGAGAACATTTAATAACATAGGATGTGTGAAAAATGTATAAAGGTGTTCCATAATGACAATTTCCTTCCTTTCTTTGTTTTGCTATCATTCTATCATAGCAGGCCCTTCCCTGCCCTTTTTTTGCATTACTATCCCCACTACTGATGGAGCTGCCACTACTCATTCAGAACAAATGGCAGAGCCAGGGCCATGACATCACTCCCATAAATCTGCTCCTTCAACTATATTTGAAGGAGGAACTCAGTAGAAAAATATATGCCTCATAAGGAATTTTGTTTTACAAGTACTTGCATGGATGAACTCCAGATCAAATTTCAAAGTTATAGAAAATTTGGATCCACAACTTACTAAGTGACTTTAGACAATTCACTTAACTGCCCCGGAAATGGGGCTTATAAAAGTACCTATGTGTTATGGTGGTTTTGAAAATTAAATGAGGGAGTACACTTAACAAACTTCAACCGTGCACAGCATAAGCACACCAAATATGTAGGCTATTATTATTGTCTTCTGACATCAAAAGACACTAATATTTACAATTCAATATCATTTGGAAAATAATTTTAAGACGATGGAAACTGATTTTTTTTTGCTGAGGAAGATTCACCCTGAGCTAACATCTGTTGCCAATCTTCCTCTTTTTTTGCTTGAGGATATTAGCCCTGAGCTAACATCTGTCCCAATCCTCCTCTATTTTGTATGTCAGTCGCCGCCACAGCATGGCTTGATGAGCAGTGCCTAGGTCCACACCCAGGAGCTGAACCTGCAAACCTGGGCTGCCAAAGCAGAGTGTGGCAAACTTAATTACTATGCCATGGAGCCAGACCCTGGAAACTGAATTTTAATTCACATTCTAATCAAAAGGAATATAAATTTTACAAAAAACACAGAAGGATTCATATTATCAATGTATTACACATACATCTTGATTCCAAGGATATTTCCTTACAAGAATTATATTATAGTAAAGTCACATCAAAAAAGAGATCCAGTTACACGGACATGAGCAACATTGTCTAACAAAAATTCTAAAGAATAAGTTTAGATTTTAAGTATATAGTCACTAAAATTTCAGATTTACACATAAGAGTTGGTAGTGTCTTGGAAATCATTTTCTCTAACTCGGACTCATTATGATTAGAGGCCAGAACCAAGCTAGAATCTCTGTTTCTCCACTGACAGGCCAAGCACTTTTACCTTCATAAAAAGCTACACCACCACACAGACACAGGTTCTTTAAACACATATTTGACCCTCTAATTATATTTACTTTTTTTATACTTACTGTTTATTCACATTGAAATATCCAGGAATAGTCGAGGATAAAAAAAAGAAGATCCAAATGGCTAAAGATACCACGGCTATTTCCCAAGAAAAAAATAAATCAATACACACCAAGTTCACACCACAATGTTATATCTGCCATTGCACTGGTTTCATGGTCAATGGCTAGTTTTGTTACTCAGGAAATTTCTAATTGTCAAGTAATATGGTAAATAAGCAGTACTTGGCATATTGTAGCAGCACTTCACTAGATGGGTCTCTATTATCTAAAAAGAAGCATCTGTTCTCAGAAAAGTATAATTTGTTCCCATTTCCTTACATTATTTGCTCTCAACATCAAGCTTTAAACACATATATCCATGGATATCATTTACTGAATAGAAGTTAAAATACTTAATTTTTAACTTCTAATGTGATTTAAATTGAGTAAGTATATTATTCTAATAGATGAAGATATTCGAGTTTTCAGAGCACAAGATAAATAGATCTATTTTAAATATGGGGCAAATGTCATTTAACGACAGGGATACATTCTGAGAAATGCATCGTCAGGCAATTTCTTTGTTGTGCGAACATCATAGAGTGTACTTACACAAATCTAGATGGTATAGCTTACTACACACCTAGGCCAATGGTACTAATCTTATGGGACCACTGTTGTATATGTGGTCCATCATTGATAGAAATGTCATTATGCGGCTCATGACTGTATTTATAAAGAAGAAATATCCCTACCTTTTTCTCTGAGTAATAATGGGAGACCAAATCAACTTTTAAAAGAGGAAATCAGAGACTTGTAGAATTCTAAGAGACTCTAAACTCTGTCCTCCTGAATTCTAATTATTATCAAAGCATTCCGATAAAAGTTGACAACCATATATGATCTTTCGACATATACATTGATTCTCATCATAACTAAAATTGACGGTGCATCTTTGTCATACTAAATTTGTGAGAATTATTTGATGTTAATAATTCTCATGATAAATTATTTTAATTTAATTTAAGTTTTAAGACCCACTTGTAAGATATATACAAACAAAACTGGCTCTGACATTCACTTATGAAAAGTAATTCATTACGAATGAGGCAAAATTCACTGGGAATTACTTAAGTATCTTACCTCTTTTTATTGTTACTAAAAATTTGCAAGGTCATTTGAACTGAGTTATATAAGCTGCTTACAAAATGCAGTTTTGGTAATCATTGTAATACAAAATATGCAATCTCAGTAGGAAAAGTATAATGAAAACTAGGCACTCAATCAAATAATTCTTAATTTCAATAAAGAACTATTATCATAGGTCTTTTGAAAGTCTGTGAGTAGCTATGACAGTGGGAGTTTCTAATTAAATTTCAATCCTCATAGATATTCAATTCAAATCATAATTTTTAAAGTATGTATTGTGTCCCAGGGACTGAAAAGGATATAAAGCTGGGTAGAACACGACCCCGCCCTTAAAACTGTAAACTCAATGAGGGTAGAGATTGCATTTGGCTTGTTCATGGACATACTGTCAGCACCAAAAACAGTGATCAACATAAAGGAGATGCTTAATATATGTTGAAGAAAGTAAAGAAGAAGAAAATGAAGAAGGGAAGGAAAGGAGAGAAGGGAGAAAAGAGGAAGAGAGGGGAGAGAAAGGAAGGAAGGGAGAAAGGAATAAAGTTACCATTTAGTTGAGGAGACAGACACATTTACAAGTATCTATAACACAAGAGAGAATGTGTGAGTTGTATTAGAAGCATACAGTGCTTCTACTATAACTCAGGATCACGAAGATTAATTTGGGCTAACGGATTCAGGAAAGATTCAGGCAGGAGGTAGTATTGAGATAACTCTCGAAAAATAGGTAGAGATTTGGTTGATAGAACTGAGGAAAAAGAATATTTCAAGGCAAAAAGAAAAAGAAATAGTGAGCAACGTGACAAAGCTGGGAACGTGTTGGGCTTATATTGATAACATAAGGTCTATAGGGTAAGAAATGTTGGGTGGGGAGACTAGTAGGAGATAGACCTGAAAAGGAAGATTGGTGTCACTTCATAAATGTGCTTTAATGCCATTGCAATAGAGTTTCATGCTCTGGGAAACTGATGGTATTTAAGGAGGGAAGTATCTTGGTCAGAACCGTGCTGACCTATAACTCTCCCAGCCCCCAGGCTTCCCTCCTAAGCTGTTGGACTTCATCAGAGCACCATATGTGGCAATGTCTACGTACTTTACTTCCAGCTCTACCAATTAGACATGTACCTCCATAATTTTATTGTTTGGAATAGTTATATTCCCCAATACCTAAAACAGTACTTGGCACAATTAAATTGGGGATTGCACTGAAGAAGCAAATTGACAAAACTCAGTTCAGATCTTGCATATATGAATTACTAGCTTAAGTTTACTCCTGTGAGCCTCAATTCCATCCTCTATAAAATAAGCATAATAATACTGATTTTTAGAGTTGTAGTGAAGATTAACTTATTATGGGAGATAGGATAATGTGCACCTCCATTCACCCATGAAGTTATCCTAATTCCTGGAACCTGTGAATATGTTATCTTACATGGCAAGTGGAGCTTTGTAGATGTGATTAAGTTAAGGATCTTAAGATGGGAAATTTCTCCTGGAATATTCTGCTAGGCCTAATATAACCACAAAAGGCAGCAAGAGGGTCAAAGTCAGAAAAAGGAGATGTGATGATGGAGGCAGCAGTTGGAGTGATATGCTTGGAAGATGGAGAAAGGGGCCAATGAGCAAAGAAACGTGGGTGGCCTCTAGAAGCTGGAAAAGGCAAGGAAATCGTTCTCCCCTAGAGCCCTCAGAAGGAATACAGCCCTACCAACACCTTAATTTTAGTCTGTAAGACTCATTTCAGACTTCTGTAAGAAGTAAGATATGTAAGATAATAAATTTATGTTGTCTTAAGCCACTAAATTTGTGGTAATTTGTTACAGCAGCGATAGAAAACGAATACACTCATGTACACACAGGTGTGTGTGTACGTAAAAATATATATACACAAACACACATACACACCTGGAAGGGAGTAGGTATTAACAAATTTTCTTATTGGGTCAATAAATATTTCCAGCTAAACTTATTTTTGCATCTTCAGGTTAAATTAAGAACAAACTGAGGTAGAGAGAGGCCATCAAAACAGGTAGACACTGTATTTGTCCAAGCACAAGAATGCCAGAGCTAGGGAGGAAAAGAAGGCAGGAGTGAAAATGATGGGACCGGTGTCAGATCATTTCAGAAAGAAAATTTGATCTCTAAGTAGACTGTAGGTATGAAAAAGAGAAATTGAAGATGATTGGTGCAGTCCAAAGTGGAAGACTATGTGATAAACTAACTCCAATATTAGACATAGCAAGAATAGAGAAAAATGCAAGTTTGCGAGTTCACATTTTGAGCATATTGCATTAGAGATGAGAAGCAATTGCTTGAGAGTAGATTTTAGTCACATATGTTTTAGGAAACTGTTATGGGTCAAAAAGTTTCCCAAAGAAGAAGAATGAGGGGCCACAACAAAAATTGTCAACATCCAAAATCCAAAATCACCTGGGCCTAACTACATGTATAAAGGGCAGGTGGGGACATAGGAGTGAGAAGGCGGGATCAGAGGTAGCTTTCAAGAGAACAGTGTCACAGGAAAGACGGTGCAAAAGCTGGATTGTGAGCATTCAGGGACAAACGAGATGAGACGAAGGGAGGCAACGAATGTACATTATTCTCTCAAGAAGGCTGATGAAGAGAACTAGATGGCTTCGCTGAGGTATACGTTTCCTTAAGTAATGAAGGATTGAGTGTATTGGTGGGGAGAGGGAAGATGTTAAATGCAAATGGTGATCGAAGAAGCAAAAAAGAGGGGAGAATTAATGAAGGAAGAAAGAGACAGCATCAAAAGTAGAGGTGAAGGAGTCAGCCTCTTCAAAAGGGGAAGAATTCCGTGTGGGAATAATGCTTGCTTATGGTTTTTGGCATTATTTGGAATGACTGATATTTAAACAAAGGTGTAAATCAACAGGCTAATTTTACTCAATTTCTTTACTACATCTTTAGGACTGCTAATGAAAAATTGGAATCTTATGTAAGAATACATTGTTTTTTAGGTTTGAGATATCTTTGCATCATAAGATTCTGAATATATTATAAAAATATTTGAAATATAATTTTAGGGAACTGCAAGCTGTATTTGTACTAGTATCTTACACATACAAGTGCAGGCACATAGACACAGATTTTCACATGTTCAGAAAGATTATATCTATAATGTATATTCATGAGGCAGGCACCATGTCTTATTGAATGTTTTATCTCTAGCTCCTAGTGCCATCTCTGCTATGTACTAGACATTCAGTAAATGAATGAACCCTTAGTGAGTTTTTCCCTGAAGTTCTGAGGCACTACTTAATTGGTATTTTTCATGCTAGATTGTATTACAATTTATGTTTCATATGACATAGGCACCTAATAAATGCACTTGATTGCAAAGATAACATATGAGATCATTGATTGGCCATTAGAACCAGCAAGACACTAGTCCACACAAATGGAAAAGTGAGGCTATCTCCTCTTCATCTAGATGATTAGAAATCAAGTATAATGCTAGGATGAATTTCAACTCTCTGTCAGCACTCTGATAAATATTTCCTCTCTTTCTCCTTCATTCTCTTCCCCCACTGCAGATTTCCTATAACACAAAATTAAGTCATTCCATTCCTCTGCTTTAACGTTTTTGACAATGCCCATTGCCTACAACAGAAGAGCCAAATACCTTATTCACAGCAACATTAATGCTTTCATAATCTATTCTTCACCTACCTTTCCAGATCCATCACTGACCAGTCACTGCTTTGACCCCACTTTATATTTGATGTAAAACCACAGAGAACTATCCTTCATTTTTTTGTGTCTGATCCCTCCACATTCATTGTTTTCTTTGCCAGGAATACCCTCCCCTTTCTTCTATGCAAAACTACATCAATTATCACCTCCTAGGAAACGTTTTATTGATTCACTGAGGTAGAGTTGATTATGTCTTCATGTGCCTCACCCTCTCAATTTTGCAGAAATCTCAGGTAGGGATTACTGAATTACATTGTGATTATTTACCAGTTTGTCCAACTACACTATGAGTTCCTTGAAGGCAGAGGCCATGACTCATTAAATTTTCTTCTTGCTCTCTCATGCTCTCCACAGAGTATGCATTCAGTTTTTGAATGAATGAACAAATGAAAACACTACAGCAAAAAAAATCTAGAAAATGTAGAAAAGTGGACTGAGATGGTCACTACAGTACATAATTGAAGAAGATAGTCTAAAGGGTCAACAATTTAGCCAAATATTCTCACAACTCTTGATAAATGAGACTCAGTCTTGCTACAGAATCTAATTCCAGATTCTTAAACTTATCAAAATCACATATTTGGTTAACTGTATGAAACTGCTGATGTTTGACCAATTTTAACCCATGAAATGACAATTTCATATGATCAACCTATTCTCAGATGACAAATTTCACCTCCATTAGACAAATCCTCTGGAAAAACCAGCACGATAAACCAACCCTCTAAATTCATGTGCAAAAGAAACATACTCTTCCAAATTTACTCACAAGAAAAAACACTCACCCCAGCACCTACAAACATCAGCTGGTTCTAAAGTCAACACACTGCATTTACCAAAGAACTCCAAGTAAACTCTACAAAAGAACAACAAAAATAACCTGAGCCTGAGTGAAGTATGATTGTCAGTAAGTTCAGTGCCAGTTCTGCTCCCTAATTGGCCATTTCCTCTTATCTCAGAAGGCTAGTTCACATTGCCAACACAGAGCAAAGGCGGAGGCAGCACTACCCAAGTCCCGCAGGCTTTTACCTAAGGTAATGGTTACACCTGGCACCTACAGTTACCTTCCCCCTAGGATGGCATTGCCTTCTTAAAGCTTTTCCTCAGAGTGCTTTTCTTTCCTGATATCCTTGAAATATTAGAACATTAAGACTGCAGAAACAGAGCCTTCAGTTGACTATCCCTCTCTCTCTATACTTGCCGTCTATTTATCTATCTACCTATACATACCAAGACATTAGTGTCTTAAAAGGAAACATATTTCTGAAGTGTTTACTATCATTTATTCTAAATGCTATTTTCTCAGTTATAAAAGATACTTCAGGATTGACAAATTAGATTGAGTTTTCAGAAAACGTGAAAAGATCCCCCATTTAGAAAGTACTGTATACTCAAAACTATGGTAAGCACTATATTAATAACTGTACTACATCTATAGAATGTATAGTATGTGTGTATGCATAAACACACACACACATACTATTCAAAATGACGAGAATGAAGCACAAAGGGATAAGTAACAGCCTAAAATTATACAACGAATAAATGAAGCAGTCAGAATTCAAACTGCATTTGTCTAACTCCAGAATTCATACTATTACACTCCAAATGGATCTCAATGAACTAAAAGACTGGCCCCCAAGTGCAACTGTAATGTGCGAGTACATAGAAATGTTTGGGAACTTTAAGTTTTCATAAATGTTGAATTTCACAAATGTTGAATTCACTTCAATCTCTAAGTCTGAAATGCCAATATTCTGGCCATTATGTCACAAAGTGGTTTGAAATACATAGAGAGTAAAGATAGGAAAGTTAGGAAAACAAAAATCATTCTAACATAGTTTAAGAAGATAAAATGTTTATTTGATAGGGAAATGGGTGAAGAACGAAGAAAGACAGGCTTAGAGGAAAAGCTGGAGGCTTATCTCCTGTTATAGAATACCACTGACTCTGGACGCATACAGATGTCTGATTCTTCCTGGATCCATATGTCAGCACTGCTGTTTTTGTGAAGTGTGACTTCTATCATAGCTTAGTCAACTTTAAAGAAAAGTTAAAGATGCAAAACTACAAATTTTCCAGATTGCTCACTTGAGACAATTGAAAAAAACTTGTTTCACTTCTGGAAGCAGCTCCTCCTGATGGCTACAGTTGTGATGATTACAGCCTCTAAACTTCTTAGCCCTCACTGCCTGCTCCAATCATATGGCACATATATCATGATGCTACACCATGTTATTATATTATTATTATTGTTAATTACTCTATAAGTAAAATTTGTCTCCCAATGAGATCTTGACCCCATGAATATAGAAATCAAGATACCATTTGGTAAACTCTTCACTAAGGTACAGCAGATTGATGTGGGTGATAACTCTTTATTTATCCAAAAAGAAAAAAAAAAAAAGGTTAGAAGTGACATTTAAATTCTTTAGTGCTCTGAATAACAACAGTCCTGAATAACTATTTCATACTTTTCCCTCTCACTTTTTTAATTTGTTGGAATTTGAATTTCATTCACATTCCCAATAAAACTTTATAAATGTCACCCAATTAATCAGTCAAAGAAGAAAAAATTATGAAAGGAAAATTCTAGAAGGGTCACAATTTTTATGAAGTACATAAATAAGGAGGAAAATTGAAAGGTAATTTTTAATTGGCCAATAATTTAAAGAGCTTGACACTCTTGTGACACACTTCAAAGTTTATCATTAACAAGTTTTTTTAATTAAGGTATTTGGGATTTAGGATATGGGTCTTTATTTAGAGCAAACTGTTCTTGCCTCTTTCTTCTCATTCTATTCACTTCAGTTTCATAATACCTTTGGTCTTATTGGTAAACTACTTCAGACCAGTCTTGACTGTGACTTCATACATCTATGTCATTCCTGGTTCATTCCCTCCATATTCCGTTTTCTTCCTCACTGTATGCCCTGATTATACTTCTCTTCAACCCAAACTGTTGGTGACAGATTGGACAACTTTATTTTCCTCAATTTGATCATTAGTTTATAACTTTTCTACTGCCTAATAGGTCATCTGGCCAAAACTCTTCTTGTCAGTAGATAACTCCCTAACCCTGGGAAATTAGCTAACTGAACAGTGTTTGAAGGCCACCAGTCTAAGTCTAGTCTAAATCTTCTCTATCTGGTTTATCTTACCAAAAATTTGAACACGTTTCATTGATTCTTCTCTAACCAACCTTGTTTTCTTTTCTTTCCAAAATTTTTGAGTCTTTTATTTCTCCTTCCCAAATATTGCTTTTAAATTATAAATGTTAGGTCCTCTACATAAACTGTCATTCTATCTCTTTAATGCTGGCAAATTAGCTTTCCCTTAAAAAATCAAAACATTTTCCTGTCTCTAAACATTTCTGAACAGTCAATCTGTATTTAGGGGAAAGAAGATGACCTTTCAAGTCATATATTTATAGGATCAAATGCTGTCTCTACTACTCCTTAGCTATGGATCCTTGAGCAAGATAACTAACTTGAGACTTGGATTCCTCGTGTGAAAATGGGGCTAACTGTATGCATTGTATAGGATTCTTGTGAGAAGTGAATGACAGGCAGGATATAAAATGCCTCCTAGTCCAGAGCCTTGTACATGGCTGACATTCAGAAAGTGCTTCTCCTTTATCCTTTGTCACAGTTTTCTCTGATGCCCATTTGACTTTCTGGCACACACAGACACACACATATATAGTACAAAATGCTATTATGCACCAAATCTCAAAATAATTAACATACAAGTCTACCTTGTGGGTTTAATTTAGTTTCAAAACCACACTTATGAACTTAAGTAATTCTAGACAAAGTTAATAAAAATGTACTTAGACATCTAGCCCTAAGGGGAAAAAGGACTAATTTGTATTAAAAATTCTAACACTAAAATAAAAGTGTTCAATGGCTCAAAATAAATATTTCTGGACTTTAGTATAATAAAATAGTATATCTATGACATGTTGCTAAAAGGTATAATGTTTGAAAACACTGTTTGACAATAATAATCATATTGATTTATTCTATCAAAGTAATAAATTTGGATTATATAAATCAGTTCTTAGAATGTGATAGTAGAATATATTTATTGTTTCCATTGCATATTATGCATCATATATTTCCTATGATAGAGTCAAAATTGATTTGGAATTTGAATAACCAAAATTCAGGACATATTCATAAAATGTATTTCAAATCATTGTTAGTTACTTTAATCTCCTTCATTTGGCCTGAATATTCTTATCATACCGGAAATATTAGATGCAATATATTCTAATTTGATTATTTAAATGTCTAAAACTTATATATTGTGTTTTAAAAACTGGAAACTCTGTAATTTGAAGAATAAGTTTAGCTGGCATATTTTCATTTTGTAAAAGACTAATACCAAAAAAATATATATCGTTTCATAGATTTGGGGTCTCTAAAAATGTCTCTGTGGATGCAAGCACACACATTTCCTTGATAAATGTGCACATTTTTAATTTTTTAAAATATTGTTTCAAATTCCAAACATTTTTCTCTACTCACTTGGTTTTTCTTAAGAGAAAAATCTGATTAGCGCAATTTTTCAATTAGGGTGTCAAAAATCCCAGGAAAATTCATTAATACCTTTGGGGCTATAGCAATGCCTTTTAACCAGAGTATGAGCTCCTTAAAACCATAATATAAAAGAAGTTACCATCTTTCTGTGTAATCAAAATTAGGAAACAAAGTATGCATTTAGAACTTAACTATGAGGCAGAAATTAATTTACATGATGAATACCCAGAGAGTGAGACAGAAGGAAAGAAAGAAAGAGAGGGGTAGGGAGGGAGGAAGGGAGAGGGAGAGAGAGAGAGACAGGGAGACAGAGGAAGGAAGGAAGGAAGGAATGGAGGGAGGAAGGAAGGAAGAGGGGAGGGAGGAAGGAAGGGAGGTGGGAGGGAAGAAGAGAAGGAGAGAGGGAGGAGGAGAGAGAGAGAAAGGGAGGAGGGGAGAGAGAGACAGAGAGGAAGGAAAGAAAGGAAGGAAGGAAGAAAAAGAAAGAAAGAAAGATATCTGTATGTTACTTTTTTCAGAATTTAGAATACAATGAGTGGCATAATCATGTTTTTGACTCTTACTAGGGAGGAGCAGCTCCCGAATTTACAAGCAGATATTATTACATTAAAGCAATTCCAAAGCTCTAATAGAAGGTTATGTATTTGCAATGGAAAGTTACTTGAATTTCACACTATAGAGCTGTTAGTGGTAAGTAATTATACAACTGTATTTCCAATGATGGAGTCCCATTGCTGTGCTTGTTCCCTTCCCAGTGGAAAATATCTTGTGAAGCAAAGAGTGGCTAAGGGATTCAAGAGGAGGAAAACACATACCATAAAATATAATTAAAAATTGTGGAGGCTGCATATGACAAGAATAACCATAAAAAACAGATACAAACCAGCTGGCTGTTAACAACTTCTGAGTTATAAAAATCTTAAACCTGCTGTAAAGCACTCAATTCGATTTACATAACCACAGAGCTGACATTCCTTTTAGGCTCCTCTGTTGGGGATTATTTTGACATGTTTTAAAGCAACATAAAAAGCAACTGTGAAAGGAAGACATGTATCATCTTACACAGGAATTCATTCCTGCCTTAAGACTGGACTTTCATACTTTAATCTGAACCTCTTCCCTTGAACTGGAAAATATCTTTAATGGACACTGGCTGTCTGATTTTACAGCATTATTCTTCGGATGCTCATATTTCTAATAACATTGATGCTTTCTCTGTGTGTGTTGTATACTTGAGTCACTGGGCTTACACAGTTTCAGCTCAGTGGTACCCATCCAAGAACCAATATCCATGGTCTATAAGAAGGGAATAATATTTTAGTCAACCATGACCGAAACAACTATAATTTCTTAGGAACCTAATGATGCAGACAGCATTCTACAAAACTAACATAGCTTGCTGTAGGGAATTAAAAATAAACAAAATAAAATAAAATCAATCGTACATTGAGTGAAGTTTTGATGTATAAGTGCTGGCAGCCGAAATTGCCCAGAGCACAAAATGAGCTCCGCTGTTTGATAATTTGCTTGATTCACTATGTTGCTACATGCAGGGTATTTTATGCCTGACTTATATTTAGTCCAGTCACCTGCTTAATGTTAGCAGGATTATAATTATATACAAGGGTTTTGACCATATAGCATTGTCAATATTTCATATCTGACATAAAATATGCATATGCATTTGAGGTTTAACCATTAGAAATATTTTTAGTAATAATCTGATCTACAGTTGTAATAAATCACACAACCATTCTATTTTTACTAGGAATAAGGTAAGCAAACATACTGGGGTCATGTGACAATAATGACCCCCTAAACGAATGTAGTAGAAAGAGCAGAGACAGGGAGTTATAGATTCAAGTTCTCACTCTGCCGTTTTCTAGCAGTTCTTATCTTGAGCAGCAAACCTGAGTCCCAATTTCTTCATCTGTAAATTGGGGTTTTATCATGTACCACAAAAGGTCGTTGGGAGATAATATGATATAATGAATGAATGAATGCTTTAAAAATAAGTTAGAACTTTAAATGAATCTCTGAAATAATTTTCTGTTTTACGTGGAAACTGCTTTTTGTTGTAAGATTGCCTTAGCAGTTATAATTACTCTCAGTTCTTTAGTCTGTGAGATTATTTAAAACAGAAATTATCATTAGGAAAAACAGAGAAATCAGCTGAGTTTGGTGTGGAAGATATGATAATGGATTCAATTTTAGTCATTGACAAGTTTGAAATGACAACAGGAAGTTCAAGTGCAAATATCCAATATCTAGTGATGGATGTAAAACGGTTTGGAGAGTATTATGGATAAAAGTGATGATAATGAAAAAGGACATAAGATCATTATAGAACAGATTCTAAACAGTGAAAACAAAAAGGTAAATTTTAAAATCTATATTTTTCCTAACTGTTTATTATAAAGTGTAACAGTAATACTTTTGCTACACTGTTTTGTCTTCAGTAACTATGAGCTTAATCACTGGAAAAAATGTCTGAGTACACAGCAAAATCAATTTCCTGGGATCCTTTAAATTTAATTTATTACGTAAACTAAAATGTTTTTATTCTTTTGTTGCCTAGATGTATTAAAGGATAAATGTAAGTATCAAGAAAGAAGAATCAACACTATTTAAACTGTGCCATGGAATGTTACAACCATTTCTGCATGATGGAATGATCAATGAAATATTACTCAAATAGACAATCATGTATAAAACTACCCAAAGTAATACATCTAAATAAGATTTAATCAAATGTGTGTATTTCCAATTTCAAGCAACTAATTCAGCAATTATATTGTTTCCAAATAATAGTGAAAAAGGAACATAAACTTGTGCAACTTGCTATATTATATGTTTCCAAAATAAAATATCAAATGAAAAATTTTAGGTAAAATGACTTCTTGAAATTAAGTTTATTTTTATTTTTTCAGCATATTGAATCTTAGAACTAATAAAGATAATAATACTTATAAAATTATCCTAAATGTAAAAAAATCCCTCCACAACACACCTAGGAGAGAAAAGTCAAGACATTTATAGTGAGATACCAAAGCCAGGTCATCCACTCAATTTCTCAGTGGGCTAATATTCAGAGCTTACTGTTTTCCAACTGTAAGTCTTTCTCTCTCATGTGTGACACTCATTTGCCCAGTCTTACCTTCTAGAACAATGGATAATTAATCTATATCCTTTGTTAAATATCCAAAGACAGTAATCATGTCCTTCCTCTAAAGCCTCATTTCTTCTCTAAATACCTTCATTTCCTTCAACCAAATAAAATAACTTCCAGTTCTGATTACCCAATTTGGACAAATTGTTTTCTATTGTGACTTCTCAAGACAGAAGCAACCATAAATGGACACAATACCGTTGATATGCTCTAAGCAAGGAAGGCTGCTGCCAAAACAGTGCAATATGTAGAGCTCATTAGCGCCCACATAATTTATCAAATTTAAAATGGACTTAAGTGAATCACCATGTTGGCAATAGTACATTGAGGTTTTATTCCCAGACGCAAAAAATCATACTTAGGTTAAAAACATCAAATGTTATTGTTAAAAATGTCCGAGGTGAAATGGATTGGTGAATACATGTTTTTAAAAAATCATGATCAAATATAATAACCATAGATGGACAGAGTGCTGCTGATAAGCATGTAAGGTTCTTGCATAGTGATTGAGGAGACAGGTTTGGCAGTCAGGTTAACAGTCCTGAGCAAGAAAAATCAGTGCCAAATTTACTCATCTATAAAATGGAAACCATAACAACTACCCAAAGACATATTATAGGGATTAAATGAGGTAATATATGTAAAAGGACTTAGTAACTGAAATATAATAAATCCCAATAGATGGTAACAATTATTTAATAATCTAATGATTTGAAAATTAGACATTCATTAATTAGACAATGATTGCCTTGAATCTTCAGTCACATCACACAATTTATGATCAATGTAAAACCCTATCATTATTTTTTCACAAAAAATGCTATCAAATTTATTTTTCACATGCTTGTGTTATACAAGTAAATTTTTGAGTCAAATCGTACCCATTGTAAGCAAACTCACATGCCACTTTCCACAATGATGACAATGATCATCCCCTTAACCCTTAGTTTTCTCTTCCTCCTTAGAATATTTGTAGTGCTTTTCAACAGCTTTTCAGTAATTGCCAATTTGTACCTTCAATTACAGTTTATTGAGTGACAATGTCATTCATCTTCATAACTCCTAAAACTCATGATAAATATTTGTTGAACATAGTAATGACCATTTCTAAAGTGGATATTCCACAAATGACTTTTGATGTAGCTATGAGTATGTTTCATGATAGCAAATATAACAAATATCCATTTCAGATTAGCTGCAAGTTTAAGATATTATATTTAATGACTATATATCCCTTACTTATTAAGAAATTAGGGATGTGTGTGAGTGTGTGTGTGTGTGTGTGTGTGTGTGTGTAACTTCTTCAACTGAGAAAAACATTTATCAGAATTGGATGGAGGAATTAAAATCAGAAACAGCTAGACAATGATTCAAGAACATCAACTAGTTATCTTTTGCTACTTTGTTTCTCTACAGACTTCAGCCTCTGCTAAACAAAAAGTTTCATTAATAACTTTGACATTTAAACTGTTTTAAATAAAACTCAAGAAGAAGGGAAGAGAAAAGAGGAGAAGAAAGCAAAAAAGCTAGGTTGATAGACAATTTAGGTTTGGGGAGCAGAGCCTGGGTTCATAAGAAAAACATGGGCAGATCTTGCAGCAGTTAAATGTCTTCTGTTCAAAGGGTTACTAGAGAAAGGATTTAAGAGTTAACAACTAAACAATTACACAAAAACTATTATATCACTGAAAGGGAAACTCACGCTCAGAAATTTAAGCTAATTGCCAATGTCATACATATATTTAGTGGTTGAGGTTCATCAAGAACCCACTTCCCCTTAAGAGACCAGTTATATAGATTCCCAACTATTAGATTCTCTAACTCTACTAGGCTTTTAGAGTGAATACAGGTAAGAAATAGAGATTCTAGAGACTTCAGTTGTTCAATTTTTTTAAACCAATTCATCATTCATTTGCTAATAGTTGATATAATATATATGGCCATCTCAAATAATAATAGCCATGCAGATTTCCAAAGAGTGCAATATATAAAGTTCTTTAACACTCATACAATTTTTCAAATCTAAAAAGGATTTAAGTGAATCACTTATTGGCAACAGTACATTGAGGTTTGATTCCCAGATGTAAAATCTGTTAGGTTGCAAATAGCAAATGCTACTGTTAAAAGTCTCTTGTGTGAAGTAATTGTTGAATACACGTCAAAAAAAATCATGATCAAACCTGGCACTTTTGTTGACAGACTTTGTAGTGAGGTCGAAGGTGTAATTAGGCCAGAAAATTACTTTCTCACTACTAGAATTGTTCCCTTCAGGTCTCGAGTTATCAGTCCAGAAAATTTCATTAAACACTAAATTCACTTTAAGACAACTGTCAAAATTAACCAGAGGTGAGTCAAGTCAAGGTCCTAATATTCAAATCTTTCATTTGGATTTTAAGTTTCAATGTAAAATAAAAAATGCTATAGATTCACTTTTCTATCAAGACTAAACTTTTTGTGAATTTCAGAAACAACTTCTTTTTCACTGGAAAACAAGATGAAGCTGAATAACAAAATGAATGTAGAATTTGAAATGCTTAATAGCCATAAATTATTGAAATTATTTCTATTCCCTTTTCATGGAGCTCTTAATGTGAAAATGGTAAAAATTTGAGTACTCACAATAATAGATACAGTGCAAAGGAGGAAAAGAAAGAATCACAAACCTAGGTTCTGAAGATTGATATGAAATTTGGAATGATACTAATGATAGAACCGTGAATTCACCATATTTACTTTGAAATAATTCTGAGATGGTTATAGTGTAATTACAAACAAGCAGTTCGCTGCATTTTGAAGAGTAGCAAGACATAGGATGTTCTGGTACATAGTAGATAGATGAGCAAGGACTCAGCATTAATAAACAAAAAGAAAATATACGTTACACGACATAGTGGAATTATGAGTGACGTTTGTCTATATTTCAAAATGCTACAATAATAACTTAAGAATTAAATATTTGAAATCTTGTTTCAACTATTTTCCCAATTATATCAAACCGTTTAGTGTTAAAGTATAGTGAAAAGAACTTCTATAATTTTTGAAGCGGAGGAGCCTACACTGAATTGCCCTTTGATGCCAACTATTACATTGCTTCAATCAGGCAATATATCAATTGCACAAATAAGAAATAACATTGAGATTTTCCACAAATAAGGAATAGGGCCAATGAAGACCCAAAGAGTGAATGATTAATAAAAATTAAGAAATTAATTTTTTTTCAATTATTTAGTGTAAAATAGTATCTTGGAACTTACAGGTAACACTACACTGTGCTTAACTATTCATAAAGTTCAAAAATAACTCTAATTGCATGAAACACTTGTCAGGTAGCATTATGTTATTTAGCAAACAAAGTGCAATGTAAAAAAAAGGCTTATTAGGGCCGGCCCAGTGGCACAGCGGTTTAGTTCGCGCTTGGCAGCCTGGGGTTCGCCAGTTCGGATCCCGGGCGCCTGCTTGTCAGCCATGCTGTGGCGGCGTCCCATATAAAGTAGAGGAAGATGGGCTTGGATGTTAGCCCAGGGCCAGTCTTCCCCAGCAAAAAGAGGAAGATTAGTAATGGATGTTAGCTCAGGGCTGGTCTTCCTCACACACACAAAAAAAGGCTTATTAGGCTTTTCCACAAACATTTAATAAAGGGATAGCCAAATTAGAATTAAAATTCAAATACAGTGGTTAATTAAGCAATTAAGCTTGATTATGAATTTTGAAATACAATTTTTAACATCTCTCACTCTATCCTTTTGCTGCCTGTATACTAAGCCCCCAAATCATGGTACTGAGCATCTCAACTCTTTAAAATATTTTAAAATAATACTTAAGCTTTCACTCAGTATTAGCAAAGAAATATAATATCAAGGATGGTATTATACTATAATACAGACTAGTGACTAGAATGCCTACAATACAAGAATTTGATTTATCTGTCCAATATGTGAAGTTGCATTGTGAGAAGTTTTTCAAATTCAGATCAAGCATGTTAACGAAAATTCGAAGTATTCTTTAATAATTTGACTATATCCTTAAAAATATCTTTATTTCAATTCATCTTGTTTCAATTCTACTCAAAATATGGATGATATCTAAAGGGATTAATGCATTCCTTGGAATGGATGGTACAGTGATAACAAGATTTATAATTATTCATCCCTGAGTTCAATTCCCAAGTGAGCTCTTTTGTTCAACTTGAAGAAGTTATTTAAATTATTTGTACCTTAGTTACAACAACCAAAAAAAAGTATAGACGTAGATATTGATTCTATATATAAAAATACTTGGAATTTCTCAGTAAAATGTACATGTATCTGATAAGTTGGTTTTGTTTCTTTCCAGTGTATAGTATGTATAGACAGAGTCTTATAGTAAATAGACAATATAACTGCAAGAATATCTATAAAAGAGTACAAGAAGTGCCATGTAGATGAACTCAAGCAACTATTTTGATACAAATTTCAAATACTTTTCACTTGTGAAAATATTCTCTTTTAGTGTTTTACATCTGCAATATGGCCATGGTTCTTCTAAGCCACATGATTAGGATTATAAATTTGAATAAGTTTTTAAAAATATTTTCTAAAAAGTAAAGCTCTCTTTGAACATATTCATAGGGTTTCCTAATATATTGCTTAAGAAATGCACATTCTAAGGCCAGCCCAGTGGCATAGTGATTAAGTTTGCATGCTCTGCTTCGGGGGCCCAGGGTTCGTGGGTTTGGATGCCAGATGCAGACCCACACACTGCTCATCAGGCCGTTCTGTGGCAGCATCCCACATGCAAAGTAGAGGAAGACTGGCAAAAGATGTTAGCTCAGGGCCAATGTTCTTCACCAAAAAAAAAAAACACATTTTATTTAAGAAATCCATGCTCACTTCTAAAGGAAATAAGAAATCAACTGAAAACGTAATGATCACTAATAAAAAGATGACATAAAAATATGTCAAAATAATGAAGCATCACACATGCTACTTAATGTGGCATTTTAGGAACAAAACTAAGTGAGATTAAGTAAAAATGAAGCAGCTGCTGATGGCAAAATATAGTTACAGATTTTTTTTCATAGAATGGGAATAAATATTTACTCATAAAAGACGATAACTCAAAGTATTTTCAATAATATTTTGTGAAGAGAGACTGGAGAAAAACACAGCAGCACACTCAATTCTTTACATAGCTAAGATCTCACTTTAAATCTCTCTTATTCTTACAGATAAAAGAAACATGGACAGATAATGGTAGTCCATGTCACATGTGTTTAATTATAATCCTGAAATTTAAGACATGAATGCCTAGGAAACCCAGAAGCAATAGATTTCCTTGAATTCAGGCCAAAAAACAACAGTGGTCTAGGCAAAATTAGCTGGTGGACATTCAAGGGAAAATAAAGATTACTGTTAAGAATATGGAATACTGCTCTAATGGGAGTGATGATGTTGACCATTTTAATGATCAATTTAAAGAATATCAAAAGAAGCACCCTGCCTGTTTCATTAAAATAACAATATTGGTATGTGGGGGAAGTGCACATTTCTAAAATGTCTACCTTCCAGTAGTCCTCTCTCATTGATACATATAGTATTTTATTATAGATGATTGATGTGAAGCTCACTGCAATTTCAAAAATTCATAGAATATTATTATGTCATGAAGTCCATGCCGAGAAAGCAATTGCCGTTATAAATCAAAAAGACAACTCATATGGACAGGTCATATGGTAACAGGTTCTCCTCGGAATGATATCCTTAAATGTAATTTATTCAATAAGTTTACTTAAAGGTTAGGTATGATGAGATGAGTCTCGTCCTCAAATAACTTCAAAAGATTGTTATATTGTAATATTAAGAGATTAATTTTCTTGGAATTTAAAGACGCTTGCATTTATATTCATTTGAATCAACATGGTTCCATGTAATTCTCCTTAAATATTTTCTCCCAATATAATTCTCTAGAAGGATTTCATTAAGCTATATAAAATAATAGACAATACAAAGGCATTTACTACTTTAATATATGAATAAAGATATCCAAATCAAAGAACAGATTTTGAAAACCTTCACAATGCTACATTTTCACATTTAGAAAATAGTTTTCAACTAGATGTTTCAATAGGGAAAAGAATAGCTCAAAAATTGACCTCTAGGGAATAATGTGTTACTAGAGGGATTAAATATTTTATTGACTTTCATATTGAATATTATACATGTTTAAAGAGAACCTTGATGACATAGCATCACATTTGTAAGTCTAACCTAAAATAGCAACTTATAATTTCATTGCCCTTTGTAATAGACAAAGAGTCTTACATCCTGTTTAAACCTTAAAAACCTAAAACTCTTTCTTCAAGTCATATCCTTACATCCAAGAAAACAAACTCAAATTATTAGAAAATATATATTTAGAAAAATAGTCTCTCCACATATATTTACATAAATGAAATCTAATGGATATATGTTTGATGGAATAATAGTCCATCAAAGGATTTGATGTAGGAGGCATTTCAGTAAATTAAGTATGAATCACAAAATCTTATATACCATGATGATCAAAAAGTAATCACTGGCATGAGAAGAGAATTGTATCAGGAGAAAAATATTTATTTGAGCTAACTTGACGATACAAAAGTAATTTTTAAAAAACTGAGGAAATGATTACAACCTGATGCTGGTCCTGATATAAATATGGAAGAGGACCCATCATTCCCAGAAATTATATGTTCAAATAGAGAGATAAATAACTGGCATTCTATTTGGAACAAGACAAAACAAGGGAAAAGTCCTGTTTTGCAAATCGTCATAATAAAACTATCTTGCTATATAAGACTTTGCAAAGCATTTTGTGATCCATTAGCTCCTTTGGTCTTTACAAAATTCCATCAAGAAGGAGATAAGGCAGCTCTTATGATGTTTGGTTTATAGATGATGAAGTATTTCATAAGGCAGCTAGATGTAGGAAAGTAATCAGTAAACTGGAGTCAGAAAACTTGAATTGAAAACTGATTCTAGCACATAATGGTGAAACTTTGGACAAGTCTCTTGGCATTTTTTGCCTCTTCTCTAAAATGGTGTTTTAGGTACTAGTTCCTACCTTGTGATGATTGAAAAACTGAGGCCAGATAGTGTAAAAGTCAAGGTCACATTGCTAGCAAGTGATGAGGGAGAGAATGGAAGCCAGACTTTTCAGTTCCAAGTTAGGAGCTACATCACGATACCATGTTGTTTGAAAAATACATGTGCTTTAAAGAGAATCATAACCCACTCATCGTACTCAATCAGCAGAGATAAAAGAATCATCCATGGTGGTCTTCTCTAAGAAAGAGGCTTATGGCAACTTTAATTAAAATTTAAAATGGCACACAAGATGATCTTAAAAGAGTTTAGTCTACTGTATATATCCTTAGCTATATATCAACAAGTAAACATGACGAAAAGCTCTCTCATTAATTATACTGACTACTTCCTTAATGAAGTGCAAAAGTGTTTGCATAATCTGATTCAATGTATTGAATTAGGTTACAGTTTTATCATTTTGAAAACCAGTTTCATTGTTTACTTTACAGTATATGTCAATTCATTTCCAACAATTAAATAGCACAGCGTACAGCTAAATCAATTGAAAGCAATCTCCATTTATAAGGTCTACTACCATTTTGTAGTGTGCATATTTCTGAAAGCACTATATGACAGTTTGAACATATATTTTAACAGTAGCACTGACACTTCATATCCATAAACCTTATTTTGCCCACAAAAGAAAATTTATAAAAATAATTCATTGTCATTAAGTCCTGAAGCATAAGCAGGTAATAACTAAAATTAGTGTTAACCACCTCTATTAGGAATATCTATAGAGCATATTTATATAAATTTGAATAACTTGCTAAACAAACCTCCTAAACCTTAGCTATACATTTTAAAAAGTTATCAATTTTATTCTTAAATCCAATGGAGTTGATATGAGCACAGAACTTAGATCAGCCTATTTAATTACAATAATAAGATTTAATCTTTGCCTAACTTGATTGTTTGCAGAATGCTGCTGTAAATTGTGGCATTTGAAATTCATGGCAATTCAGTGAGAAAAATAATTTTGATAAGACAAAAAGATTCCTTTTTACTGGTGAAGGAAATAAAGGATCAAAATATTTGATTGGCTCAATTATTACACATTTAAAAATGGTGTGGTTGGAAGATTCCTATGATTATTGAGAACTGAGTCCTCTCTTGTGGACTTTATTTTTTAAATTGGAAAGTCAAATCAAAGTAGTAATTTACAGTAAAGTTCAAGGTCTTTCATTCAAATCCCTTTAAGAGTTCATGTCTTTCTACTATCATTTCTGATGATCTTTACTGGTGAAAATATTACTACTTTTTCTGCTCCCAGTTCCAAATCCTACCAAAGCTATAAGTATCCCTTTATATTATATTCAGTGATTGCTGTTTCCTCCTATCAATTAATTTTACAGCTAAGGACCCCTTGATGGGGTACTCATGAAAGAAGGGTAGAGAGAACAAAGGAGGAAAAAGCATTTAAAATTTTCTTTTAATTGGAAAAAAAAGTATATGTTAGCCTACCATAGTCATAGTTTTACCTATGAGTTAACTATTCCATCCATGAAAAACAGTGCAACAAATAGCATGATAGCTTATAATTATGAAGCATTCATCTCAAAAGTAATTTTTAAAAACTATGAAAGAAGAGCCAGCACTGATGGCCTAGTAGTTCAAGTTTGGCGTGCTCTGCCTTGGCAACCCAGGTTCAGTTCCCAGGCATGGAACCACACCACTAATCTGTCAGTAGCCATGCTGTGACAGTGGCTCACATAGGAGAACTAGAAGGACTTACAACTAGAATATACAACTACGTACCGGGGCTTTCGGGAGGGGAAAAAAAGAAAGAGAGGAAGATTGGCAACAGATGTTAGCTCAGGATGAATCTTTCCCAGCAAAAAAAAAAAAAAAAAAAAAAAAAAAAACCATGAAAGAATATAAAACCCTGAAGGACAGGTACCCTTTAACTAGAAAATCACCATATCAAGTTTGGAAGAATAATTCAAAGTAAAACAAAATAGAATCAACAAATTTCATAATTAGAAGGGAACAAGATGGTCTTATTCAATCTACCTCCCTCCAATGCAAAATTACTTTCAAATTTCTCCAACAACAGTGATTACTAAGAGAGGAAGAGGATGGCTGATGGTCAGGGAGGGAGAGAATTTTTTTTAAGCTATTACTCTTTTGTACCATGAACAATACAGCCTATAAAAATTAATTAAATATAAAACATATGGCTAACAACTTTTCATCCCACTTTCCTCTTGAACCCTTCTAGCAGAAGGAAAAGTTAAGGTTTTATAAGTAATATGTTCCACTCTTAGACAATTCTCCATCTAGCAAGGCTCTTTTTTATGGAAGCCCATGAAGACCTCTCTAATTATCGCCTATCAGTTAGATTTCTGTCCTTGGAAGAGCACAGCGTAAATCTACTCTATCATCCACTTTCATATCCTCTGTCAGTCTTCTTAAGATTAAACATCACCATCATTTCCAAATCCCCATCATCTAGTCTATTCTTTTAATGCTCACCAGTTGGTCCTATGAAAAATTGTGGTGCCATGACTGAACGCAACACTCCAGATGTCACCTAAAGTGCAGAGTACAACAGTATTGTTGTTTCCCTTTATTTGGACTTTATATCCCTATCCATTAAGCTTAG
Source organism: Tapirus indicus (assembly GCA_031878705.1). Lineage (NCBI taxonomy): Eukaryota > Metazoa > Chordata > Mammalia > Perissodactyla > Tapiridae > Tapirus > Tapirus indicus. Next base: position 34,676,411 of record CM062930.1, on the reverse strand, counting down.
GTTTATGTTAGCACTTTCAGAAGTTCTATCACAATGTTGGTCTACCTGATTTCATAACCAAGCAAAATCCTTCCTTGTTTTTCATGCAGAATGTTTTCAAATCAGGTCTTAAGTTCATTCATGACTAGGGCAATAAATGTTTTGGGAAAATGAATGCAAGGTTTTATTAATACTGCTAATTTCTGACATTTGCCAAGTTCTCTTGAAATGGTTGATCCTGTCAACAATTTCATTAGCAATTCTACTTCTTTACAAAGAAGAGAGTGAAGTTGTAAAACTTACCCCAAAATGCATAGAGAAAATACAAAGAAATTCCAACATGATATAGTTAGATACTTAATAACAAACCTGAAGCACATCATTAATGGAAAGACTTGAAACTTTGAAGTTAGGCTGAGGAGGGAAAGCCTATCAAAGACAGAGAAGGAAACTAAAGAAATAATTCTGTTTATCATGTTTTGCATGACTTTTGTTCCACAACATTTTTAGGAATATTCAAAATGTACCTATTGCAGAGTTAGTTGTTTTTCCTGAATGAACAATATTTGTATTTCTCACTTCTTGGTTAGGGAGGGAAGTAGGATAGTAATAGCACCTCCCACTGGTCAAGAAATTGCAGAGAGCAATAAAAGACAACATGTGACATTATGTATAATCAAGGGATTAGAACACTCTGAGAATCTCACAAATAAATGGATAATCCGCAAAACTGCAGCTAATTCACATACCATGCACTGGGATAATCAAAAGTTGACTTAAAATCTGATTTACTTTTCTTAATGTCAATAAAATTCTGTTCTGTCAAAGGAGGCATCATATTACTATAAAAGAAGCAAATAAGACCTTGCAATTAGTCAATTAAGAATATTAGCAACTTAACTACTGCAAATCTATGGAGAGAGAAGTGTAAGTAGATTATAAATCCTAGTATGGCCCAGTGCAGGAATTTAAGACTACAGAACTCAATAGAAACTTGGAAGACAGAAACAAATTAGGGAAAAAAGGACTAATTTTCTCTAAATTAAGTAGATGAGAGGCCTGTCCAGAAGTCCAGTAATATGTGGTTATTTAATTAAATCTAAAAATAACAGATCTTTAAGAGCTTAGAAAAAAAGATTTTTATGAATTTGTATGCTAGTAACAGACCCAGTGCATATTGTAACTTGACTGAAATGCTTGATTATAATGTATATTACACATTTCCTAAAATAAATATATTTATTGTCTCGTTCCTCATACCAAAGCTGTATTTACATTCAGTTAAAGTATGAGCTATATTTTATTCATATATGTATTAAATTAGTTCTATATCAAGATACCGTCAGTACAATGAGGATTTCAATCCTTAAGGAACTGTATAATATAACGCATAATATAGCGATATATATATGCAAGAATTTTTAAAACTAATATGTTCTATGCTGCGATTTTATTCCTGTAAATACTGCTTCTCTAGAGCATCAATCCACTTATATAAATTTTATCAATTGATGACAATACTTAAATGTAGCCATCATAACCCATAAACAAACAAACAAATAATGCCCTCCAGGGGGCCGCCGGGTGGCACAGCAGTTTAGTCCGCGCTTGGCAGCCTGGGGTTCACGGGTTTGGATCCCGGGCGCCCGCCGACGCACTGCCTGTCAGCCATGCCGTGGTGGCATCCCATATAAAGCAGAGGAAGACGGGCACAGATGTTAGCCCAGGGCCAGTCTTCCTCAGCAAAAAGAGGAGGATTGGCGACGGATGTTAGCTCAGGGCTGGTCTTCCTCACCAAAAAAAAAGAAAATAATGATAATAATGGCCTCCATTTACTTAGTACACCTTTAGGCTCTAGACTCTGAATCTTTAAATTGGTGCCTAACCATACTTAATAGGATTTTATAAACTACAGTATAACACCAGTGTTTAAATTTGTGACTCTGAGGCATAATTCCTCTCAAAAATCCTTTACTAAACATATATTAGCCATATTCATTAGAGAAATATTTATTTTGAATATCTGCTTTGTGGCAAGCAATATTATATATACTGGGATACCACAGTGAACAAAAATGACCCAAATCTCCCAAAGGCTGTTTGTATGCATGTCTACCACACCATGCTTGATGCCCTTCCAATACTTTGCCCAGTGACTTGCTGGATGTGGGCTGATAATGACCCCAAAGTTATGCCCACATCCTAACTCAGAGAACCTGTGAATGCTACTTTATATGGAAAAAGATTCTTTGCAGATGTGCTTATGTTAAAGATCTTGAGATGGGATTATCCTGGGTTATCTGATGGGCTCTAAATATAATCACAAGTGTCTTTACAAGAGAGAGGCAAAAGATTTTATACACACACACACAAAAGAGAAGGCAGAAATGAGAGCAATGCAGCCACAAACTGAGGAATGCCAGCAGCCACTAGAAGCTCAAAAAGTGAAAGAATGGATGCTCCAACGAGCCTCCGGAGGAAGTGTGACCCTGATGACACCTTGATTTGCCCCAGTGATACTGATTTTGGACTTCTTCAGAACTGCGAGATAATACATTTTTGCTTATTTAAGTCATCAAGTGTGTGGTAATTTGTTACAGCAGCCACAGGACACTAATAAAATGCCCAAATACAAGTTTTAAAACTAAATAAATTACATGAAGTCTAGTGTTTAGGTCGGTCTTCCAAAAAAGGAAAAAAATATATATATTATTTTATTTTTCTCTTCAAGAAAAATAGAAAGGGAACACACATTAAATACTTATAAATATACTGCTCTTAAAATGTCCAGTGATTAAACTTCATAAATGTTCCCTATGTATAAATGAATGAAAACACATACATACACATACAACATAAACATCAATGGTTTAAATAGTTTATATCATATTTACTCTGTGAGTAAAGCATTCAGTAGATTGTTATGTTTAATTTATTAGTGAAAACGATCAATCCATTTGTGACTGCTTTACTTGTGCATTTTTCTGTTATCCTTACTTTGAGTCTCTCCAGGGAATATGATGCTTTGTCATACTAAACTTCTCAACATACAAGACACATTTCCACGCTCTCAATTTTCACCTCAGAAACTGAAATGTGTAATGCATTTAGAATATTATAAATGTTGATAAAACAAAAAGAGGTAGTTCGGATGTTGTTGCTGGTTATTAACGTTTAGCAAGAAAAATAAAGAATATAAACTTTGAAAATACGTTTTTGAATTATAAAGCCACATAAGAATACTTTCCTATAATCTTTTTCTTTAAGAGAAGAATGTTTCAATGAGATTAACTCTAGATTAATATTCCCCTGGTCTAGTATTATTTCCAAAATAATAAAATCATTTGTAAGTTCATTCCTTTTAAGCCTAGTACATATGTGTGTACACTTGCTTTCTTTATCCTCAATGCATATTGGTTATGTGCCTACAAGATTACAGTGAGAGAAAAGACATGTTCAAGAAACGAAACTATAAATCATTCATTCATTTAATTTGAGAGTATTTAAAAAAAATTTAGGTAATGGATAACTTTTATTTTAATGTCAAATGCAAATATTTAGGACTCACTGAGTTACTTCTTAATACTTATATGAAAATTGTATTTCAAAACTAGTTTGCATTCTGCCCTAAAGATAAAAATTAGGAAGTTGGCCAAATACCCTAGCCAAATTGCACTCCTGGCACAAGAGGGGAGTATTTAAAATTCCTAAATAACCCTTCCCTTAATTGTAAAATACACATGATTCTATAAAAAGTATGAATGTTATTGGAACTCTGTTGCTAGGACAAATTTATTCTAAACTGGTATTTATTATCAAAAATGATTTATGACATGTGCTCAGTCCAAATAAATGTAGAGAGCACTACAGGAGGTATTGTGTTGTGAGACTCTACAAAGAGCCTTCTTTCTTTCATTAACTTTCACTTCTGGTTGCTATGGCATCCAGTGACAACCATAAATTTTGAAAATTATCACCATCTGCCCACGCCCCCTTCTAAGGTTACACACAAGCCCACTCAAGCAACCAAAATAACAAACAAATGAAAACTCCATAAGCAATCTAAAAGTTTTTCTTTAAATCATAGATACCTAAATATATAACATTAGGGCTGAGAAAAGACTTTTTTTTGTGTGTGAGGAAGACCAGCCCTGAGCTAACATCTGTTGCCAATCCTCCTCTTTTTGCTGAGGAAGACTGGCCCTGGGCTAACATCTGTGCCCATCTTCCTCCACTTTATATGGGACGCCGCCACGGCGTGGCTGACAGGCAGTGCGTCGGCGGGCGCCCGGGATCCGAACCCGCGAACCCCGGGCTGCCAAGCGCGGACTAAACCGCTGCGCCACTGGGCCGGCCCGAGAAAAAACATTTTTTAAAAACATAAAAATAATCATATTTTTTTTCTGAGAAAACAGACGCCTCCAGGAAAGATTATTATTTAACCCCAATGTTCAATTGTTGAAAAGAAAAAATGAGGGAATGATGAGGAACAAATTGATAGATTTTAATAAATTTGTCAAAATTAATAAATTTTCTTTTTCACAGGACAAATGTTGGCAACTTTGAATGTATTCTTTGCATCCTTTATGCTTTTCAAATGGCAATACTGGGAATACAAAAGTACAGGTCAACATTCATAGGTAAGCTCCAATTTAAATCTTAGAAAGGATTTGAGATTTGGGCAGTGGGGGTTGTTTTCCTGAGGCTTGCCTGTTTGTTTGTTTTGCTAGTTTTAGAAATATGATTTCCAAGTCTTTTAAAGATACTGATATAACTATTGACTCTTGGAAACAAATTTTTTAAATTCCAGACTCACAGGTCAAAAACATAGTAGAAATGTCATCAAAGTAGTTTGTTTAATATCAACAATAATGATATATAATTTTCTTTATTGTTTTAAAAAGTAAATAACACTTCACCTTCCCCATCTTAGGAAGAAAAAAAATGTCATTTTTTTTTTAAAGAAAGTAACAAATATAAGAAAAGAAAGTAGGGGCCAGCCCGGTGGTGAAGTTCCTGTGCTCCCCTTCAGCAGCCCGGGGTTTGTGGGTTCAGATCCCGGGTGCAGACCTATGCACTGCTCATCAAGCCATGCTGAGGTGGCATCCCACATAGAGCAACTAGAAGGATGTACAACTATGACATACAACTATCTACTGGGGCTTTGGGGAGAAAAAAGGAAAAAAAAAAAGGAGGAAGAGGGGCAACAGATGTTGGCTCAGGGCCGATCTTCCTCAAAAAAAACCAAACCAAACCAAAACGAAAGAAAAAAGTAGCAAATATAAATAAAGTCCTGAGACATAAAAGTCCACATATCCATTTTGAATCATATTCCCCCAATACACTAAGTACTCCTTGGTAGAAAAGTGTTACACTCTTTTGAGAACTACAAGATTTCTTTAAAACCATTAAATTTCTGGTTAATGTTTTAAGATAGTAAATGATACGTTCTCCAGGGGATGGAAATAGTACTCTGTATTCCCTAAAATCTAAACTTCTCCATCTAGAAAAATGTTATGTAGAAAAGAGCAATCTTATTAAATATATTAAGATAACACCATTCAGGTGCAACAGTTAAACTTCCGGGAGCTTCAAATCTTTGGACCAATCTCTAAAAGTTGAAGGCAAGTGAAATCGTCAATAGTGAGCTCACAGGCCCTGTCTTAAAGGCATTCACTGGGCTCTACAGAGCCCTAAACTGTGCAAGACCCACTTTTCAATGCAGTCTTCTCTCCTCGTGAGCCTCATTTCCTTATCCTTCTCTAGAACATGACTGCTTAAGGTCTTTTTCAATATAATGCTTAATAAGATTGAGCAAAATTCTGGTTTCTGGGTTCATAGTGTATTATGAAGTACAAGTGAAAAAGCATGTCTGAGAAGGCAGTACAGCAACTGAAATATATGAAATGATCCTACTTCAAAAATGAATGTCCATAATAATGAGTCAAGTTTAAATTCTCTTCAGTGACTCTGTTCACCTAGCCAGAGAAGTATGTAAGATATTTCAGAAAGAGGTCTATCAAAAGTGACTTAATATTTTGATTTTGAGTTTTGGCCTGTGATCTTCAGTTATTTGGAAACTTCACTTAGTGCAAAGTTACTTGATGGTGCTATGTGAGGTGTTGCTATACTTGGATTCTGACATCAACTTATTTCATCACTGCTTTGGTAATGAGGTATTTATTGTCTTCACCTTAAAAGATTAAACGTTGGCAGACAATTTGGAATCAGATCTTCCTTATTTTAACAAAAATACAATCTAGAATACTTTTCTCCCATAATAGTGATATGTGAGCGTCAACACAAACTTATCAAATACAGAACGATTATTAAAATGATTATTTTTTTAAAATCCACAAAACATAGTTCACTGAGAAGTTAAGTCAAATACTCAGGTCTTTCTTCTATCACACCTGAGTCTTTCAACCATGAAACATGTAAATTTAAGATCTTAGTTCTATCTTGCCTATGTAGTACCAAAAAACCCCCAAATTTTTGAATCAGGAAATTTTATCTAGTTAAGGCCTAACAAAACAGTTAAGGCTTAACAAATTTCTTTTCCCAATATCAAATTTGGAATTAGAATTTCTGGCAGTAGGATTCAGTTATTTGAGAACCATGACTAACTAAACAAATAGAAATTATGACACCTGCTCTGTAATTGAGTTGTCTTCAGCTATCAATTTCATTTTTCTGTATCTCAATTTTTCATCTGCAAAATTAGCATAAAAATACAACTCTCCAGGGGAATTTAAATTATTTACATTAAAAATCTTTGGTACCCTATTGAAAAAAATATTGAATATATAAAATGAACAAATAACTTCAAATTCAACTCAGTGGATATTTGATAAAATTCCACAAAGCTGAACACTGTTCAGAGGCTGCTGCTAAAATAAAGGTGAGTTAAAAGTCACCACTTTCAAGAAGCTTCCAACCAAATATGAAATGTGAAATCAGATACCCATGATTATATAACAGCATAGAGAAAGACAAATGTTACAAAAGAAAAGAAAACATTGCTATGGGAATTCAGAGAAAAAAACAAAGACTCCTCATCTTGCCACATTCCTTTCCTGTATCAGTTGTGTTACATGACAATTATATGTTTATATGTGCATCTCCTCATTAACTTCTATGATGACAAGAATTAATACAAATATTATATGTTATATAATAATATCATCATCATTATTATTTTTTGATTTGGTCATGGATCTGGATAAAACATGAAAAGTGGGCAAATATATGTATAAGTAAATAGAAGAATTAATGAACACATCCAAGTGGTAGAAATCAAATGTTATCCTTTTTTTTCTTTTGCAGGGAAGGATTTGCCCTGAGCTAACATCTGTTGCCAATCTTCTTTTTTTCCTCCCCAAAGCCCCAGTGCATGGTTGTACACCCAAGTTCTAAGTCCTTCTAGTTCTTCTATGTGAGCTGCCACCACAGCATGGCAACTGACAGGTGGGTAGTGTGGTTCCACAACTGGGAAATGAACCCGGGCCGCTGAAGTGATGAGAGCACTGAACTTTAACCACTAGACTGTCAGGGCTGGCTCAAATGAATTATTTTTGTATGCAGTGCATTGTTGAAGTTGTTTATGGTGGAGCTTATGTAGTCAAGACTATTCTTTTACATTTTCAAAATTCTAGTAATAAACATGTTTCACATGTTTCTAATGGAAATGTATTAACATTATACTCTGAGAAAAATTAGGAGATATTTGTGTTTGACATAGTTACTGTCTTTTGTCTGAATGCATTTGAATCTATTTCGCAGTTCTTATGGAATGAGAAATAAGTTTAGAATCCAGAGACCTGGGTTTGAATAACCACTGACTATTACCAGTTGGTTGACCTTGGGAAAGTCACTGATTCTCTTTCAGCTTTGATTCCTTAACAGGAAAATAGGGATAATAATTTGTTGTTTGATATTACTGAGAGAATTAATTAGAATAACTCCCAGCACTGTGCTCAATTAAGCCTCTTTCATTTTACTTTAAATAAATGATGATAACCATAATGCAATTTTAAAATAAATTCTCATCCGTAACAGTATCTTAGGGTGCACAAAACATAATCAATGAGTGTAAATATCTATATAAAGATAGGCATATATAAAAGCTATGGCATTGGCTAATTTTTAATATTTTCAGCATAAGTAGTGACACTCTTACCTGTTGGTGGGATTATCCCAGGAGACATGAGGCCAGGGACAGAATGTGGCATGATATGAGAGTTCTCTGGGGAGGTGACACTTTGAGTCCTCTTAGGAGGCCTTCCAGGTCTAGAACTGAAACAAACAAACAAAAAATTTTTACAATTAAGCTGTTGTCTTACACATCATTTCAAAGTTATTTCAAGTGGTAACATGGACTGTAAATAAATTTGTTTCAAGGACGGTTGCTTTTGCAGTTAGATGTAATAGACTTCCATCACTAATTAGATTACATGCTGAATTCATTTTCCTCATTGAAGATCAGCCACTCTTGATGCATAATTCATAGCCTGAACCTCGTTACCTGCTTCTTCATATTAATATCTATACACAGTTTGAATTGCCTCGTTTGCATATGCTAAAGTTCTGCATGCAGCCTTCAGCACGAAAATTATGCACTAACTTGTAATAATTATTACAGTCAGCCTGCTATTGATTTATGAGACTTTTAAAAACCAAATATGTGTAGTACTTGTAATGAATGATATTTTAAGGTTCTTCAGGAAATTAAAAGGCAATGGCTGCCTAAGGAAATGTTCTGCTTGTTTGATTTAATACTACAGTTAGCTGGGAGGTGGAATGAAAGAGTGATTCAGACCTATAGCACATTTTTCGATGATATGTTTTATTACTTCGCACTGCTAGCCTGATATCTAGATGATAAATGACAATACATATCTAATGTGTGAAAAGGTCTTGCAATTTCTTTATTTTTTGTCATTTAAAAGATAAGTCAAGTTATCATTTAACCCTTATTCTATTTAAATGAACAGCCCCTACTAGCTTGCCTTACTTTTAATATACTAAAATGAATTAGAAAGGCTTAGGATTATTTGCAGGACATCATTGAGAAACTGCCAGTATAGCATCTTATATCTGCCTTTCAGATAAATAAAAATACTTTGTGTTTGTACTTTATCCGTACTTGTCCTTTACATGCCTATTGCATGAGATTAATTTTTAAACTTAGAAGAAGGTCAAGAGGAGACAAGTACTCACTATCCTCGTACGAGAATAACATGATGAATGTAATATTAGCAATTTTTGAAACAAACATACTTAGCATTATGTTTCCACTTTCTGCATTTTTATCATTAATGTGTTTTTATGAAATGCTTTTCCATCACTTTTCTGGCCGATATGTGCCTAGGTATATCAGAACCTCCAGATATATCCTTCATATGTTAGCATTTGCATGTTAGCCTCAGCTGAGATCCTTTGCTTCATCAGAAGATTCAAAGATCCTACCCCTATTATTTAGCGTAAGTAATATATGCAGTCATTTAACAAATAATTGTTAAGCACTTGCTGTTTTCAAAGCAGTGCGTGTGGAGGCTAATTTGGGAGAATAGGTTCTTTAGTCTTCTGGACCTTACACTCTTGCCAAGGGGAACAAATCTGGTGCATAAAAAACTATGGTGCAAATTGGAATGTGCTAAGTGGCATAAGAAAGCTGCAATTTGAATACTAATTGCAAGTTAGGCTGGATGATGGAACTTCCATGTTGAGCGAAGGGAGATAAGATTTCACGGCAGTGGAAGCATTAGAAGAGAATTTTGAAGGATGAGTTAGACGTGGAGAGGAAAAGAATAGAGGAAAAGTATACTCTAGTGAGAATGTGAGAAACTAATGGAAACATTAAAATGTATAGATGTACAGGATTGTTTCCAACAAGCTGAAACAGGTCAAATAAGATGAAGAGCAGGGATTGATACCGCTAGACTTACTGCATGGGGCCAGATCCTGGAAGACTGTGAACCAAGAACAAGGAGATTGTGTATTTGTTTTGCTAACCAGTAAGGATACTCTCCTCCTTCATATTGTTCTGAAGTATCTTTCTGGCTACTTATTCTTATTCTTCATTATTCCTCTTCATCCTCAGCTGTTATTTGCCTAGGGTCGATCAATAGCCCTCTGATAGTTTCCATTCTACCTGAGTGATCTCTTCTAATGACATCATTGAGATGCTAAGGAATAATGGCTGAATATGTATCTACAATCTAGATCTTCCTCCTGAGATTCAGACGGATTAATATCTGTCTGCTGGAAATCTCTGCTTTGATGTTCTATAATAATCTAAGACTCAGCTTATCCAAATCTGAACTCAGCATCTTCCCCATTAAAACCTATTCCTCTTTCCCTGGTTCAGCAAAATGGCACTGAATTGAGTAAGCCAAAAACCCAGGACTCAGCTGTGTCTTTTCCTTCCCTTGTACACTCGAATATGATCCCAATGAAGATATCTCTTTAATCCACTCTCTTCTCTATCCCCACTCCTATCTTCCAGATCAATCCCTCAATTCTTATTTGATCTATTAGCATAGCCTCACAAACTCTTCCAAGGCCTACCTCACTCTAAATTCTAGAGTCTAAAGTCTAGACAACTTTCCATACTTATCTCAGAAAGACTTTTCTAAAACACAAATTTGATCATGTTTTCCATTTGCTTAAAGACATCAATAGTTCCCTATAGGACCAAGGCCTTCCAATACTTGGCCCCTGCCTACTTTTTCAATTTCACTCTTTTATTCCTACATTCATGGCTTATATTTGGCCCTACTGAATTTCTTAACAGTGTCTCTTTGGTCTCCTATTACACTACCTTTATGGATGCTGCCTCCTTTGCGACTAAAGTCTTTTTCTACACCAACCCCACTTCATCCTGTTTTACCTCACTAAACCTTAATCATCTTTCTTACTAACCACTTCTAGTGATTATTCTTTCTATGCATCATGATAATGCCTGATGAACAACTCTAATGTAGCTCTTTCTGCACCGATTATAACAATCTGCTTATTTATTTCACTCCTGAGACTATATGGCAGAAAGTGTATAAAATATGCCTTTGTGTCCTAAAGTTTGGCTCACTGTATGTATTTAAATTAATTTTAGCCCAATTTATGAAGCCCTTTCTCCCAAATTCCTCAAATAATCTACCTCATCCATTCCAGTGGTCTCCAAGTTTCTGGGAAATGAAAAGGAAGCCACAAAAAAAGTTTGGAATTCTGAGTCTAAAGATAATGCTAAACATACCCCAGAAGACCAGAGAAAGAGAAGTATTGGAAGATCCCAAGAAAGGTGCCATTGAGAAAGTAGGAAAGGAAAAGGAAGTTAGGATGTGAAAGTTTAAGCCTTTTCATTTGTTTTGCTTTTAAAGAAAATGAAACTGTTTAGAAGTACTTTATTATTCAGGCCACAGGAGCTGTCCTCACCTAAGTCAGGCTACTAAGTAGGAACACTTTATTTCACAATGTGATTAGAATAGACCAAATGAGCTCCTTTTACCCCAGATATCTCCTGCCCTATCTATCACATTGCCTCCAATTCCACCAACAGAGATTTATTGCTTTCAGTCTTGAAGCTTTAAGATCTTTTAAAGCCTTCCATTAAAATGCAAATACCCTTGGTGGTGGTAACACCCTACAGCCATCAAGTAACACCCTACTGAGTATTATTTTACAATTAGGGGAGAGTACAGTCTTGAGTTATCTATGCAAAGAACAGAAGGGACAGGAAAGAAAGATTTGGAAAGTAACTCAAGTCACTTACTCCTCTGCCTAAGAATAAGACTACTGGGAACCTCTCCTTGGAGTTATACACAACTTCTTGGCCGAAGGGAAGTTAGAAGTTTCATTTATTAACAAGACTTTCCTCTATCCTTTCATGACCTACAGTTAGGTTAGTTTCCTTTGTTGATGGGCTTGGTATTTTACCTTTACTGTAGTCTTGGTCACTAACTGCTAGAGGGCTTGACTCTAGGGAAGATAACCTAATTGTAAAATACTTGAATATTTAAACTACTTTCAACAGAGCTTTAAAGGACTTCCAAGAGAACATGTGTAGTGCTGCGGACAGAAGCACAGGTTGTATTGCCTTGATAGATTTAGCTTTAAATACTGGCTCTACCATTTTACTAGAAGGTCTGACCTTCATCAGGCTACCTAACTTCTCTGAACATCTGATTAAATCAGGATTTCTTTTTAAAGTGGACATGTTTGCTTTGTTAGAAATAAGTTACTCTTGGAAAGAAAAATAAAATCTTAACTGAAAAGAGGAAGAGAAACAATTAGCAAAAGCATTTCCTTTTGGAATGATCAATTGCCTCACTAGTAGCCACCTTCAAGCCTCCTTATCTACCACAGTACCCCAGCTCTACCTCAAAGGATCAGAGCAGCTGAAGTCTCCAAGTTCTAATCAAAGCAGAAGACCCCACTTAAATAAATTAGTACCCTTAACAGCTTGAATGAAATCAAATTTATGACTTTGGTAATTGTTTTTTCCAGCATCACACATGAGCCATAGTGTAGTCCTTAGTATTTTCAACCATCTGCATCAAAAGAGAATAGCAATGGCTTAGTCCACACTTACTATATCACTTACTTAGGAATCCACCCAGTCACACCCTTTCCAGCAGTTTTGATCTAAAAAAGCTTTCTTTTCTAGATAGATCACTGGGTAGCCTTCTCTCCTGAGTTTGCATCATTAAATCAGTCTCATGCTAATTTCTGTCTCTCCCCCACAACTGTATAATGTTTACCAACTCTTCCCAGTCCATTTATTGAGCTTATGCAAGGTGAAGTCAAAATCCAACTTAATGGGGCCGTCCGGTGGCGCAGCGGTTTAGTCCGCGCTTGGCAGCCCGGGGTTCGCGGGTTCGGATCCCGGGCGCCCGCCGACGCACTGCTCGTTAGCCATGCCGTGGAGGCGTCCCATATAAAAAGTGGAGGAAGATGGGCACGATGTTAGCCCAGGGCCAGTCTTCCTCAGCAAAAAGAGGAGGATTAGCAACGGATGTTAGCTCAGGGCTGGTCTTCCTCACAAAAAAAAAAAAAAAAAAATCCAACTTAATAAAAAGAAACAAAAATGATATCAATTAATAAGAAGCTAAGTGCATCAAAAGACTGAGAGGCATTTAAAAATGTTAGAGGGAGGGTATATTACAGATTTTTCAATCCCCAACCTTCTCTCTAGTCTTCTTTTGCTAGTCTCTTCAGTAGTTTTTGAGAAAGTTTAATTCTCTTCCTGAGAGTTGGAGAAGAGAAACATGTAAAATGCATGTTTGTGATGGTTATAAATTTGGAAATGCAAAAGTAGTTACCTAGCAGAAATTTTGGTTCCAAATCCTACCTGCTTAAAGTACTATTTAATTCAATCATTCAATTCATTCATCCATCTATCTAAGAGAAAGGAGCTACTGTACAACAAGCAATAGGCTAGACATTAGGGTTGCAAGAATACAGACACGCTCCCTTCTTTAAGGAGGAAGATAAAATTAAACAGCCTGTGGGATAAGAGTGCAGAAGAAAAATACATGGCAGCAAGTGGACATTGATTTTAGTCTTGGGACACAAACAAGCATTTAGGGGTGAAAGCAGCTTGCTCCATTAATCTGCAAGAGTTTATTTGCCCTCTTAAATCTATTCACCCTAGAAAAACTCCAATTGTGTTTATATTCTGCATAACTTTTTCTAGCAAACTGCTTCTACAAAGCCAAGCCAAGGAATATGAGAACTTTGACTATATATATTGTCAAATATACAGTCATGCATCACTTAACAGTGGGGATATGTTCTAGGAAATGCATTGTTAGGTGATTTCATCATTGTGCGAACATCATAGAGTGTACTTAACAACCCTAGGTGGTATAGCCTGCTACACATCTAGGCTATGTGGTACTATCTTATGGGACCACTGTCGTATATGCATCCATCACTGACAGAAACGTTGTTATGTGGCACATGACTGTATAAGCCACATATATATTCTTATTTCTAATTGGGAAGGTACAATTTGCTTAATGATTTATATATCCACACGAACATTATGAAGTCATGAAGAGTGATGCTTATAAGAAGTTTACAAGAAAATGCTTATGTTCTAAGTAAAGTGAAAAAGTAAGACACAAACCTGCAGGTATGGACATAACAGAGCACGAGAGAGAGAGAAATTAAGTACCGCAAGCAGTAAATACCCATACAAAAAAAGGCTAAAAGAAAAGAGTTAAATATTAGGAGGTATTATCACTGGATGGAGAATTACATATTTATTCTACAGCTGAAGATTTTAGTTTCTCTGTCATAAGCATATATTACATTTAAAATATAAAAACAAACTTTTAAAATTAATTTGTTTGACATTTCAGTGACTCTGACTGTATTTTTCAGATAATTCATTGTGAACAAACCATGATTCTGGCTAAACTTGATCAGTGCCTGAGGTTTAAATTTATCCTCTTAATCTTTCTTTTTTTTTTTTCCCACTTCAGTTCTAACATAATCAATGGAAAGCAGATGATTATATGTAAAAATATTACCCCTGTGAGAACTATAAAATTAATCTAAAATATGAGAAGAACAAATAATCACTGATATCTTCCAGATTAAATCAATCTGATGAAATAGGTCCAACAACATAAAAGAATGCAAAGGACCTCCTAAGATTAATGTATGTATATATTTCATCAAAAGAAGCAACTGATTTATAAGCCTCCGTTTATAAATAGGTAGTTTTCCCTTAGAAAGATCTTGTTAACTTATGAGTTGAATTTTTTTTTTTCAGTTTTCTGAAAGGCAACAATATAAGTAATCCAGAAAGCGTGTGATTAGCATTATTTTCCCTTTGCATGGAGTTTTTTTTTTTTTTTTTTCTATAGCTGGTAAAACTAAAGGATACATTACTTTTTTGCAATGATGACAAATATGAGCACTTCCTCAATCTCATACCCCACATTTGTTTGGACTTTTTGTGCTCTCTCTGTAGGTGTGAGTCCCAGCCACGTGTACTTCTCAGTATAAATGGAGTATGAGCTGACTCATCAAAGAGGTGATTTTCCACAATCTCCAAAATACCAAGTTCCATGGGGCAGGCACCTAAAATATCACCAGCTGACACTTGGAGAGCACCCTCAGACTACTGGCTCACGAGCACAAAACACACAACATTCCCTCAACTCTTTACAGGGCAGGTGCTATGGACTTAATTGTGTTCTCCTAAAATTCATATGTTGAAGCCCTAACTCCAGTGTGATGGTATTTGAAGATGGGGCCTTTGGGAGGTAATTAGGGTTAGATGAGGATATATCAGTCAGGCCCTCATGATGGGATTAGTGCCCTTAAAATTAGAGACACTAGAGAGCTTGCTTACTCTCTCTCTCTCAGCCATGTGAAGATACAGCAAGAAGACACCCATCGCCAGAACCCAACCATGCTGGCACCTTGATCTCAGACTTCCAGCCTCCAGAACTATGAGAAAATAAATTTCTCTTGGTTAAAGGCACCTCTTCTATGATATTTTGTTATGGCAGCCTGAGGAAGAACGGCAGGCAATTCTGTACATTAGCTGAACAAATACATATACAAATACACAAAATAAAATTTCCTGTGAAAAAGAATTTAAAATAAATTTTAAAAAAAGATTCTGTGCTCAAGTTAATTTGGGAAACACGCAGTTAAACCTATTAAACATACATACGTTTTGTGAAAACACTTCACAAATTCCCAAAGCTTTTAATATTTTTGTTTTGTGAGACAATTTCTTAGAGCTTTCACTGTGTTAATATGTATTATAAATCTCTAGGAATGTGGTAAAATAGGCATTTACTAAACTTAGTTTACCATGAAACCTGTTATTTCCAGTGAGTTTGTTTAGAGACTTGCTTTAAAGGACTATGTTCTTCCTAACAGTATAATTATATTCAAATTATGGAAATTCCTCATCTCTCAATATTATCAAACCATGTTCTGTGTCATAGGTCACATGACAATTGTCAAATGAGAATTATTCTCTAGGGGGACCAAGAGAGCAGCAATTCATGTATTCTATAGAGTTGATATAAGAATAGATGATTACCCAAAACAAAAGTAAATTGAAATCATCACTGACAAAAAAATAAATAGAAGTTGAAATTAGCTACTCTGGTGAGGAAGAATTATTGTTGCCTCTGACTGCAAAACTCACACTATCTAGACTGAAGTAGTACAGGAAATTTATTTAATACAAAACTTGTTTCAAAGGTTGTTGACAAAATATCTGAAGTCTCCAGCAGAGTTGGAGGTATTAAACGCTGAATAAAAAGTTACCCTAAAATAAAAGTTAAAACATATTGGAATGTGAATAAGCTACTTTTAAGCATGTGCATATTAAGTGTTAACAACTAATGACAGCCAAAAATACTAAAGAGATTCCCTGTTCGATAGGTTACATACTTGAGCTAACCTAGCCCCTAAAGTTTATAAATTCCTCTCGTTTTTTTTAGAATCTATACATGAGGGCCACATTAAGAAGAATCTTCAAAATCCATGAAATACATTAGTTATATTAATCTTAGAATTAATATATTAATCTTAGTTTAGATTCCTTAACTTAGTGAATATGTTTTTGGAGGTTAACTTTTATCAAATCAGGGGTTTTAACATATGCTTGCCTCAATTTGAATTAGTTATTTACATCAATGGTAAATGACACCTTATAAAGTATATCTAGTGATTTATTACAGAAATGTATTCACATTTTATAAATATTTTGTTGATTAAAAAGCAATGTAATGTAAAGTTTTAATTAAAGAAAAATAAATTTTTAATACTATTTATTTTTACCTTTCCAATAGCATAAGTTACACATCCACATATATATTTCTCCCAGAGTGGATGCTGTTTATAAATTTCATTAGACATGTTTGTCTAGAGAGCTAAACATTTTTAACCTTTTAATCACCTTATATTTTTCTCTTCTTCCCAAAAGCCTTCCAAGCCAGATATAAGTCTACCCCAACACATCTTTTTTACAACTACCTGCAAAGATTAACTGAAATCCCTTGAGGGACAAATCCTAAAATAAGGAGAAAAAATTGTAAATGGCTTTCTTAAAGTTTTGGGAAGAGTTTATACTTTATTGGCTTCTTTCTCTCAATTCCTGTCTTACCTCAAAATCATATTCTACAAAATTGAAATTTATTATTAAATGATATTCCAAATAAAAGATGCGATATATAAACCAACCTTATATACAAACTATAGACTCCATGATCACAAAGAAAAAGTTTTATTTCTTGTTAATTTTTCCATTTGAATTTTAAATGACTAGGTCTTCTCTGCAATTACTGTTGGCTATATATGGTTTGTTTTTTTTTTATTTTTGGTGAGGAAGACCAGCACTGAGCTAACATCCGTTGCTAACCCTCCTCTTTTTGCTGAGGAAGACTGGCCCTGGGCTAACATCCAGGCCCGTCTTTCCTCTACTTTATATAGGACGCCGCCACGGCGTGGATGACAAGCAGTGCGTCTGCAGGCGCCCGGGATCCAAACCCGCGAACGCGGGGCTGCCAAGCGCGAACTAAACTGCTGTGCCACAGAGCCGGCCCCTATATATGTTTTTTTTTTAAGCAATGTATTTAGTCTTTATTTCTCTGGCACATGCCATGCCATGACCCTGTTCCTAAATGTGCAGTGGCTTTGGTTGACTATAAATCTGCTTTTGCAGATCACCTTGAATTTGGCCCCGATATACCTCCATTACTCCAATATCAAAATAATACTTGACACTTCTCTGTAGGAGATGCCATTTCCAACATTCTCAATGCCCTCTTCCCACGTATTTTCATTTTACTTTGGAATATTACATAAAATAATAAAACAATCACAGTTGTATTATGTTGACTAACTGCCAGGCACTGTGCTAAGTTCACTATGTGATCTCACTCTTGTAATATTTATAACAAGCCTTTGAGATGGGTGCTATTATTATCCTTATTTTACTGAAGAAAGTAAAATGCCTCACTCAATATCGCACACAAAAAAGTAATAGAGTGAGGATGGCGGAAGGATGAATAGGCAAAGCACAGAGGATTTTAGGGCACTGGAAATACTAAATTATTATGATACAATAATGGTGGATATATGTCATTATACATTTGTCCAAATCCATAGAATGTACAACACAAAAAATGAACTTTAATGTAAACTGTGGACTATGAATGATTATGATGTGTCACTGTAGGTTCATCAGTTGTAACAAACGTACCACTGTGGTGGGGGATGTTGATAATGGGGAAAGCTGTACATGTGTGGGGACAGGGAGTATATGGGAAAACTCGGTGCCTTCTGCTCAATTTGCTCTAAATCTAGAACTGGTCTAAATAAAATTGTCTTAGAAAAAGGTAATAGAGCCAAGTTGTGAACCAAGGCAATCTAATCCAGAGGCCAAGCCTTGAGCACCATGTAATTCATCTCTGTAGCATATTTGTTTGTTAATTTAGTCAACAAACATTAAATGTTAATGTGCCTGACCTTACAATGTGTTCCAGAAATACCAAGAAGATATTGTCCCTGACTTCAAGTAACTCATAGTCTATTTTGGGAAATAGATATATAAAAAATTATAATAAATCATGTTAAATACTGCAGTAAATGTTCCAAAGGAGTGTTGTGGGAACACCATAGTGGGGGTACCTCAGGAAAGATGAGATATGAGAAAACAGGCGTTAGTCAACTGAAGAAGAGGAGGGGGTGCTAAGTAAGGAAACATCCATAGAGGCACATCCCCCTTACACACACACACACACACACACACACACTTCTGTAATGAAATCCTGAATTACTCAAACCTATGTTCATCTTTCCTTCCTTAAAATGGTTAGTATCATGCAGTCTAGCACATAATTATTTTCAAGTAGTTTCAAAGGTCATATCTCATCTCTCCATATTGCCTTCATACTTCTGACCTTGAAAAATATGGTAGATGTGTGGTAGGCACTGATTTTTCATCAACTGTCTTTAGGACATTATGATTTATTTACTTTAAATATATTTTTGTTGTGATGTTTTATTTGGGGGAATTAAAAAAGAGCACGGTTGGTATTATAAAATCAACTGTGTAGACAAAATCTGACTTTGACCAGTAATGAATCTATCTCCCTTTCAATATTTCACCTTAACAGGGGTTTATATCCATAACAAGGAAATTCATTAATGACTCAACTGAGTTATATTTCATTTCCCTATAATTATTTATCTCAATCTTAATCACAGTTGCTACTATATGTTTTTAACATACAAGAAGAGAATATTTTGTAAAGGAATTATTGCTAATCAACAATAAGGAGGGAAAAAACTAGAACAAGTGTGCATCAATCTTTATGTTCTAAAGCAATCACAATCATAAATTTCTGGTAAAGTAACTAAAGCTACACACACAAGCAAAAACAATTTGGTATAAACATCTTTACACATAAATCACAAAAGTAGAAACAATAGTTATGCTCATATTAAACTATTGATCCTTAGAGGTGCAGTTTCAAATGAGAGTTAAAAACAATCTATTAAATCAGAACTCAGAAAATCTTGTCTTCCTGGTTGTGAAGAGAGAGGCAAGATGGCTGACTCAACCTAAAATGCATGTTTTCACCCTCACTGACAAGTTATTTGTTTGCTACCTCTGGAGAAAATGTACATGACTAATTTATTTGAGAAACCTGTTAGAAAAAAAAAAATACATTTGCCATTCTCCTCTCCTGTGTAACGCATGGGGAGTTGTCAAGAAATGTTGTCGTGAAGCACAGAGATTCAGATATCAACCCCAGAATTCAGAGACCTCCTGACAACTTTTTGATACTCCCGGGAGGATTCTAGGCCTATGAACTAATGAAAGGATTATATTAAGACAGACAAAGGTATGCTGTTTCCAGCCTGCAGAGATTTAATAACATGCTTAATTCGTTACCTGACATAGATGTTACAATAAGCACCAAACATTGCTATTAATATGATTTACATTAATTGAATTCTATTTAATACTTTATGGAAGTATTTTCTTTAATGAATGGCCTTTTAATACTAATTTTCAATATTATAAGAACTTATGATATAAACTGCCTGCACCACAGAGTTGGAGAAGACATTGGCAATCGTCCTTTCAAGCTTGAGTAGACATTGTTTTATCACAGGATTTTCTCTCCTAGAATATTATGCAGATGCCATTTTTAAAATCACAATCATTATGCTAATTCCTATATTCCCTAATTTATTTATTTGTACCCAAATCATAATCAAAAATACTAAAAAGTATTGCCTTAATAGTGTTATTTAAATTGACTAAATAATAGTAGCTTACATTTAGAGCTGACATATTTATATGGACCAGGAATTCTTTTGAGCACTTTATGTGTATTATTTCATTTAATTTAATAGCTTTGTGAGATGAAAGATTATTTCCATTTTATAAATACGGATACTGAGGCAGAGATTCATTGAAATATGGTGTTACTAAGAATAAAAATACAGATTTTCTTATTCATTAGTTCAAATGAAAAAACTTTCTTGATTAAGTCTTGTGCCTGACATTATATTATAGAGAAGTCTAGAGGAAATAATAGTTATTACATTTTGATTTTTTTAAACTGAAGATAGAATTCCATATTTCAGTCAATTTCTTTATCTGCCTGTTTGTTAGAGAATTTTCTGATATTCACACTCAGCCTTAGTCTCATAGTCAGAAGAAAGACTCTCAAAGTCTGTGACTATAGATCTGATGACTCACACCAATGTGTTCTTTCTCTCCTTCCAACATTATCAGAGCCCACAGACACATGTTGGGTAGCCACTGGGTGCCAAGACCAGTCCTAGATACCATGACAAAGATAAGGACAACAAAATACAACTCTTTCTCCAAAAGGGAACTTCTTATTGGTAGAATATACAGTTACTTATGACACTAAGTCCCAAGTAACAACCAAAAAAAAGGGGATACATTTACAAATAATATAAAGAGAGAAATGGCATTTGCAATGGGTCTTGAAACATGATTTTGACTGATGGAGATAAGGTGAGAAGAAGGCACTGAAAGTTTTCCAAGGGCATGATCAAAGGCTCCAAGGCAGGAAAGAATGTATAGCACCAGGAATGATGGGTGTGTTTAGGCCTCAGTGAAGGTTCTATCTGCACAGAATTTCTAGGCCATATTTGTAGATTTAGTAACTTTCTTATGTGTGTTACAGTCCCAGCTATTTTGTAAGGCCTTTGAGGTAATAACCAAGGTTTGTTTCCTCTGAAGCCCTCCCCTGCTTTCCAGTACAGAGGCAGCTAATTGTGTGTGCTCTGTAGCGCTGACTAACTCAACTGAAAGGGGTAGGTGAGCTCAGTACCTGAAGATCATATTGTAAAAGGCAAGGCAAATATTGAGTGTCTAGAAGTGAACCTTCAAGAAGTGCAATGCATGATCTAATTATAGCATTCATACTTAGGAAGTGATCGTACATGAAGATGGCTCACAATTTTGTAGATTTTCATGAGATTAGAGTGAAAATTAAGTCAGCTGCTATTGTCAAGATAGAGATTCAAAATCATCAGATCTAATAATAACTGACTTTACTATGGGATTGTTATTATGCTAAATACTTTGACATGCATTATGTGATTTAATCGTCACAATAACTCTATCAGAGAAATATTACCATTATGCCCATTTTACAGATAAATGGAATGATTCCTGGAGAGAGAATAAGTAACTTGAATGGGCCACAGACTGCTAAAGTAGCAGAGCTGAATGGAACCAGGTCTGACTGAGCCAAAGTCCACTCTGAATTGCCATGCTAATCATAAAAACGTTTCAGCCCTGAAGAAATTTACATCAGAATTAAATAGCCATCTGTATATGATTTTTGAAATTCAGTTTCAAGGCAGCATTTCCATCCTACAACTCTGAATACATTTATTGTTTCAAAATATATTCACTACTTTGAAAAATAATTGAATGTTCCTGCCTCCACACCTTTGCACTTGCTGTTGCTACTTCCTAGAAAGCTCTTCAGTAAGATGTCTCCAGGCCTCACCTTCCCTAACCCTAATACAACATGACACAGGGTCCAGTTAATAGCTCCCCCCCTCACCCCAATGCACTTTTAGCCTTAGCATTGTTTAGGAATACTAAGTATTTACTTGTTTATTAGTAATTATCTGTCCAGGTAGGCTTCATGTGGGCAGGAATTTTTAAATGCATTTTGTTCGCTGCTGTATCCCCAGAATATAGGAACAGTGTCTGGCACAAAGTAAGGTCTCAATAAATATCTATTAAATGAAAAAAATGAATGAGTAGGTGAATGAAGAAATGGATGCTCACTGCTGATCTGTGGCCATCCGAATCTACATTGTCTTAGTAGCTATTTAAGTACCTGAGAGGCTGGGGCTATGACATATCAGAGTGTTTTGTATGGTGTCAATTTGATAATGATGATGAAGTGGAAGGCTGCTGAGTTATTGCCTTCTTTGCATTATCCTATCTCTAACTGAAAACTCTGGATCTGTCTTAGCTCTTCAAAATGATATGGTTGGAAAGAGAATGCTCCATAAATTTTTAAACTGATGGCAATCTGTGGAGCTTGAAATCATCAACCAAGGTGTTCTATGCCCAAACATGTACATTTTTGAACTTGGTTTAAAAAATGTAGACACATACACTAGAAAATTTCATTCATACTTCCATAATAAGGTGTGTATTTCTAATCATTTGATTTAATCTACACTTCTAGGTCATCAAAAATAAACCATCTTTGGACTAAAATTTTATTCTCACAGATTCTTCCCTACATATGTATGGTTATATATGAAAGTCCTAAAATACTGTATTTAATTCCATGGGAAGGCTATATTATTTTTAAAATGATGTCAGAACAATTTGCTAGCTATTTGAAGAGTTGAGATAGATTCCCGTTTTATGTATTTAAAGAAGTAGATTAAGTAATTACATGCTTAAAAATTGCAAAAGATAAAAGAAAACTATCGTGGGGATAACAAAGGACTTGATAAGCATGACATTAGTGCCAGAAACTATTTTTAAAAGTGATTGATAGAATTATCTGCATAAAAATTAAAAACATTTTTAAGAAAACTAATTGTGAAAGATAAGTGACAAAATAAGAAAATGGATATGTGAAAGAAAAAGGATTATTATCCTTAATTTATGAACAATGAAGAATCCAATATTAAATGGCAAATGAATAGAAATAGGAAAATAACACAAATAAGTAATTAATTAGCATATAGAAATCTACAAGTTCACTAGTGAATAAAGAATTAAAGATCCGATAAAATACAAAATATCACATTATGTCCACCACATTGGCAAAGCTAAAAAATACTGACACCACACTGGCAGAAGTATATATATTGCATAATATTTCTCAAAATTCATTTGGCCCAATGTATCAAAATTTAAAATATGAAGACTTTTAGCCCAATACTTTCATATTGACAAATCTAAGAATTCATCCTGAGGTAATAATGAGAGATAGAGAATATGTAAAAATAAAACCTTAAAGGTTCATATAAATATGTTGAGTTGAATAAATTATGGTGTATGCTAGACTGAAATTCTGGTAGGTCATTAAAATTATACATATTAGAAAGTTAGATTAAAAGGATACAAAAACATGTCGATGGTATATTTTTACGTTTTATAACAGACTAGACACAGTATGATCACATTTTATATATGCTATCAGTGCTTTTCCTCTTCTTTGTGATTACATGTTATCTTCACTTTCTTATTAGTTTTTGGAAATTTTCTAAATATTTGTCATTGAACAATTTTTTTGAGGAAGATTGGCCCTGAGCTAACATCTGATGCCAACCTTCCTCCTTTTTTGCTTTTTTTTCCTCCCCAAAGCCACAGTAGATAGTTGTACGTCATAGCTGTGCATCCTTCGAGTTGCTCTATGTGGGATGCCGCCTCAGCATGGCTTGATGAGTGGTGCGCCCGTCCGCGCCCAGGATCCGAACCAGCGAACCCAAGCTGCAGAAGGAAAGCGTGGGAACCTAACTGCTATGCCACAGGGCTGGCCCCGAACAATTTTCTTTTAAATCAAGAGTACAATAAAGTTGGTTGAGCATCCAGAGATGGATTCAGTTACATTCAAAGAAAATTATTTTTCAAATACTGGGAAAAACTAACATTTAATGCTCTGAAAATGTTAGAAGCAAATTGCATATGTACAGAAGATTATTTTATTTTAGAATCATATGTATAAAGTAACAATAAATAATTAGAAATAGATCCTAAACTGCCTGGATATTAGGAGCATAACATCTAGACCTTATTGACTAGAATTTATAACTTGGTTATTTGCCTTCCACAAGTTGAAAAACTTAGAGCAAGTTTAGCCTCTCAAAGTCCTATATACTAAGGGGACCTGCAAGACTTTAAAAGAAAAACTTAAAGAAAACGATGTGATAAAAAAAACGAATGAAGACATGAGGATCACTAACCACATAAAAACTCTCACCTTTAATTATACCTTGAACTTGAAGCGGTCAGACAATTTTTGAATTGCATTTCATTTTTTGTTAACATTTAGCCTGACTTTTCTGAAACCTAAACTAAATTTTATTAAATATCGAGGCCTCCCTGTTTGAGTGAGAAAGAGTAGTATACCTTGCTATAAGGTGTAGAGGCTCCATGCTGCTCTGTTGAGTTCATTGACAGGAATTACTCTACCTGAATGGGTGGTGTGTGATGAGTAGTTTATGAGCAAAGCCCCCTGATATGTAAGTTATCTATCTGAACAGGATGAAAAAAAACAATGGTAGAATTTTGCTACAGAAGGTGTTTTGAATCAACCCAAAGAATTTCTCCTGATTTCAACCTTCACACAAAATTCTTCATAAAGTTTGAATATTTGAAGGAAATGCTGAAACTTGTTAGCTCTCCCAACTAAATTTTACAGTTGAGTATACAAAATTGCTATAGCCTCATATTACGTCAAAATGTTGTTTTTTTTTAACAAGGAATATTCTAGATGAAGATCTTAGAAAACATAGAATTACCTAGAAACTTTGGTTTTCCTTGATTATTTTAAATTAACTTTCATCAAAGATTTTAAAAGCAATGCTCCTTGTCTTATTTAGCTATATTCCTGTATTTGTACTGCTAAAAACATATGATTGCATGATCTGCATTTTAATTGCATCTTTTCTGTTATGTTTTCTAGTTACTATTTTCTTGGTCACCTGGACTAATGCACTCTGAGATTTTGTTAAAAGCACACAACTGCACGTGCATGTGCACACACAGACACACACACACACAGTTTGGACACATGCTGGCATTTTCCATACATGCTGAAGTCAATGGAAATGGCAAATGGATCAAGAAAAAGGAAAAAGAAAAGACAAAGAAAATAACTGATCTCAACAAAAACTGGGAGACATTCCTGCTATGCAGAGAGCAACAACCTTAATTTATATGGTACACTTAAAGAAGTACCACCACAGAGTAGGTTAGATCACTGGGACTACCTGGACTAGCCCTGTATGCATGGAAATACTTATATTCTAATATTGTGGAAAGGAAGATGTCCTTATCTTTTTTCTCCTCTGTGGAGCTAGAGTAAATAATGCAAACTTTATATTTGAAAGTAACAATTAATGCAAGTTGGTGTTTCCAAACTGTTCACATCCTTCACCTCCTCTTAGCTTTTAATTGCTTAAGAGAAATTCAAAGCAAATACACTTTTAATAAGTTAAAAGTAAAATCCACTAATTTAAAGGCTTCTAAATTTTAGCTTTAACTAGTGAATTATTTTCTAGTAACTTTTCCAGAATTATAGATTAAAAAATACAAAACTAGCACTTGATCTAAAATCAGACTTATAATAAACCTTTACCAGCTCTCCTTGATCTTAAAGCAGAGTAAATATTCATAATTTGCAGAAGGATTGATGCATGTACAAATGCAAAAGTGAAGTACACACAAAACACTATTGACTGACACGCAAGACAGCAGTGTTATTTAGTAGAAGCACAGATTAATTTTAAGTAGTTTTTTTTCCACAAATCTATTAAAACAATAAATATGAATGCTTATTAAATTACTGAATGATCAAGATACTTTCTTATGCAAGTATATTTTTATATATGAGATTTAATAGTTCAGTATAATAGTTGATGATTATTACATTTATAATTAGTACCTGTAACTTTAGATGCAGTTGTTTTCCTAAAATGATCATACTTTATTCACTACATAGTCTTCCTATAATATAATGATCATATCACTCTGTACCCTATTACCAAATATTTTCTATTTGGTGACTCCTTGTTCAGATATATAAACATCAGAGCATGGAATCCACAATGATCAAATACAAAAGGAAAGAAGAAATAGTGTTAGAGGATTGAAAGGAGGATTGATATGAGATAGTTAAGGGAGTAACTAGTGTTTGGGGAAGAAATTTAAGATACATACTACAATGACAAAGTGAAAGAAAATAAAGAGAAGTAAGGTTACAGTAAAGTAGAAAGATAAAAGTGAAAAATCAGAAGGGATCTTGTGTGAGATGACAAAGTCTGGGCAGGGAAACAGAAAGGTATATTAATTCAAGGAAAGGAAATATAAGGAAAAATTCAGATTTCATCGTAAGGTGTGAATGTTTGTTCAATTCCACGCTGTCTCATACTGTTTCATTTGATAGTTGGTTTTAGACATGGAAGTCTAAACTTGTGGTTCACTGCTCTCTTGCAACATTGCATTAATAGTCAATATGTGATAACCAAGTGTCAAGACACCACTCCACAACCAACCCCTTCAGCTTCATAGCCACCATTAGCAACACAGCCAATCCCAAAATATATAAATATGTATGCACACAATGGGCTAGCTTTGGTTTCCACCAGCTGCCTTCTCCTTTTCCTCCCCTTCCTTCTTATCAATGACTATGTTTAACACATATATGAATGAAGCTAGGCAAAATCCATGATCTTCCCATTCTATTTTATGATACAACATTTGTTTAAGAAATCAAGCAAGGCACAAAGAAAGTATATGCTAAACTCAAATTATTGACATCTAAAGTACTTTTGAAAAATGTGAAATAAGTTCTCAATTTTAAAAAGACTCTAAATTGCATATCATTTTCATATAAATTTCACCTTTATGATAGTAAATTAAAATGAAAATCATATAAAGTATTTAAGTCTAAATTTCTTGCAAAACAATTTTCAAAAGTTTGCCACCAATGAATTATTTTCTTGATTGGC
This sequence comes from Tapirus indicus, assembly GCA_031878705.1. Lineage (NCBI taxonomy): Eukaryota > Metazoa > Chordata > Mammalia > Perissodactyla > Tapiridae > Tapirus > Tapirus indicus. Next base: position 34,649,189 of record CM062930.1, on the reverse strand, counting down.
CTAAAGTACTATAAAACAGGGAAGAAAGAAAATAATTCTGAGCTTATATAAACATCTACCTTCAATAACTTAGCAAGCAAACATTAACAAATGCTTTGCATCCTATTTACTTACAGCAGTCCTATAAAACAATAAACCTCTGAAAGCAATTACTTTAAATTTATTTTTCCTCCACATTGAAGCAGAAAATATTGTTACGCAAAAGTTAGCATTGAACTTGTATAATAATAGAGATTTATTGAGACAAGGAACAATGCTGATTAAAAAAATAAAAGCATTGAAATATACCCTAACATCTTTCCTGAAACACATGATAATAATTATCTTAGGAAAAGGTGGTGCTGACAGCAGCATAAATGATGCTGCCAAATGGAGAGTTAATTTTATTTTAAAGGATTAAACCATAAATTACTTCTTTAAAATTAGTGAGAAAAAAATAGATCCCTTCTAAAGTCAATTTAATCAATTCACAAGAATTTTGAACAAGAGAAAAAATTATTAGACCATAACATTCCAAGAGGTTATATGAAAATCATATTAAAGAGCTTTGCCGCTCTTATTCAGGAACTAATTTAGAATGTATATGACTGGATTTTCAAATATCTGTTTAACCACCTATATTCTAACATATTTATTGCCATCTCAATCTAGATTTTAAAATAGTAGTTGGTAAGGTTTTCCTTGCTTTGTAAAAGTTTTTTTTTTTCACTTCTAAATAAGAACTCTAAACAATTGTCTTACTTGTGTGGCATATGTATGTTAGCAGAGTCAAAGGATAGTAAGCATTTAATAAATTCATGTTGACTAATAAATGCTACTATTTGTTCACAATTAGGTGTTACTTCACTATCCTTGATCTGCTTTCCTATAGGCAGTATGAGAAAAATACACTTCTTCAATGTAGGTTTTCCTGTCCTTTTAGTTTGGTCTTTGCTATAGGACTTGCTATGGCCAATGGAACATGAGCAGATATGACATGTGCCATAACTAAGCAGAAATCTGACATGCACCTGCATAGCTCTATCCCTTCCTGAGCTTCTGCCCTCTCCCATGAGAACACACAGGTCAACAGACCCCAGTGGAGCCCGGTAGACTTGCTCATGACCAGCAGTCCTCAAGTAACGTGAGCTAGAAATAAATGTTTGTTAACATAAACCAGTGAGATTTTGTTGTTGTTACTGCTGGTAAAGATGACTATGCAAGATGCATCATAAACACCACAATTATTTGTTGTAACTACTTAAAATGTAGGAGCATATATAGGCCACAGCTCAACTGCTGATATAATGCATCGGAAGTAAACATACTTTTTGTGAAAAGAAACCCAAAGCCTTCAACTCCTTTGGGGAGGGTAAGAAATCTGCATGAGATTAACAGTAGACTCCTAATCAGAGCAAATTTACTCCTCCCAGCTAATTCTTGATCCATTCTTAAGGCAGGAGAAGAGGAGAGAAAGGTGCATTTAAATGATGGTACCAATTATGTGGAGTCTACACGTACTTAAATGTACTGAGAAACCCTGACTGACTAAAGACTGCAATTTGATTATTGACAAATGATCCAAAATTATCTCTGCAAGTATGGGGAAAAAAGGGTGGATACAGTCTTAAAATAAAGTTAAAATGATTACAATGCAAAATTTTTACTGAATTCCAAAGTAATACTAACCCACTTTCAACCTATTTAATGATGGCATTTAATCTCTTTTCAAATAAGAAAAGGCGAAGTAAACAGGTTTTAATAAAAATTAAAATACATTTATTATAAGTATGCTTCTTTGTTTCTCAAATCAATGTAGTAATTTCTCCGATAAATTTTTATTAGTGTATTAATTTATATTTTCATGATAATAATGTGGAAATGAGAACTAACCTATATTTACTGGCTCATATATAAATACTGATCCACTATGTTTGAAGATAATAGTGATTAAGACAAGTGTAGGACAGAACTGAAAATTTTCAAATAGCTAGGAAGTACTCAGTGATTATTGTCAAGGAAAATTGTCCTAAGTCCTGGACTTAGTTTTCCTCTAATAATGATATTTTATGTTGAGATTTTGACCCTTATTTATCCAGTGCCTCCTGGTTGGAAATAAGAATAAAGTCCATGGCCAGAAACAAGAAAAGATTGGTCCTATATCACTATTTAGTGACTAGAACGCTATTGGCTACAATGTCAGCACACTGGGGTTCATTTGAAGAAACTATCTCATTTCCAAATGAGTATCTACTTATAGTGAGTAGATAGGGGTGACCAAAGTGTACAGAAGCCAGTGGTTTAAACATTAAAAAATCATCATTAAAATATCATTAAACATCATTAAAAATGAATTTATGCAAAAAGTGTTTTTATGGATTTGAATTCTTCATTGAATTCACACAGCCCAAGCCTACAAATGAGTGCATAGATGGACAGGTAATTTGTTAGCTACCAAAGAAACTCCTCCAATCCATTGACAGCTAAGACTTGGGGAAAGTTATTTCTGCTATTAAGCTGTGATCAGACCTTCCATCTGGACCTACCATTTCCATCCATAGATCGAATGTCTTTTCTTAGAACCAACTATATCAAGTCTAATCTCTTTGCAGAATGCCATGAAGTCTCCATTATAACAATCAGTAACTATTACATAGTTCATGAGAATTTTGTACATGCGCTCCTCAATTCCTATCCCCATCTTTCCCCTAGCCTGAAAGTACACCTCCTCTCAACAACTAATCTTGAATGTTTGCCTTTATTTTTTATACCCCCATGCAATAGCTTACATTTATTTTTGTTTATTTTTTCTTGTTAGAAATAGCCTATTTTTCTCTCATCAATCAAGAAATTTAGAGATCGTAACCTTCTCATCATAAATATCTTCTAGCCTTACCATTCAAATTTATGTAAATTTTTCATCAGAGTATTTTATAATGTAAATATTACATATCTCAGAACAGAACCCTATACAGTTTCAGAGTTTTGAAGTGGCATTTTATTATGTATATCTTCATCAAATTTTCTAAAGAATCAGGAAAACAGAAAGGAGCAAAAAATGTATTATTAATCCTGTTTAAATTTGAGAAGTTAATATCAACTGAAATCTATTGGATAAAATATTGGCATTTTTTACAATGATGAAGATGCATTTTTTAACAACAGCTCCTTAATTAAAATCCCAATAAGATAGCATATTTGCAAATATTCAGATTTGAAATAATCAAAACAGTGAGACATAATTTCCCAATTTGCTTGCTATTTCCTTTTTAGTATCTGAAATTTAGCAAAAACATGTGATGTGATTACTTGGACACATTCCATGTGCTTAACATACTGGTTTGATATAAAAATAAAATTGGTTTCTTCACAGTATGAACTATGATGTTTTCCTTATGATTTTACTGGCCAAAACATTTTTTCAGAATAATTTTATTTGCTTATGGTAATTTTATTACATCACACAATTTTATTCTAATTCTATTTTTTCTGAATAAAATGTGCATTCTTGCTTGAAGTAGTACACTAGTGTTGAACAAAGTTAAAATGCATTCATTCTCATATTAGAATCAACTTTATACTATATATTGTAGAATTATTCTTTGCACTCTATTTCAAACTGAATTCTCACATTTATAGTGAATCTGCCTCAGTATCAATGTAGTAAGTATTAAGTAGTTAAACTTAATTGTTATAACTATTTAACTATTATAATTGTTTTAAAGATCTTATTGCTAAACCATGATTTTCATTTTAATTTCTGCTAAAACTTTATTTCCCAAAATTACTTGATACTAAAGTCTTGAAGAAGTACACATTTGGATGCTTTTCTCTCCAAGGATATCTTCACATGCAATTTAATACAGTTTACTGAGCTCTCTTCCTGTGAGGACATTTAGTCTATTACAACTTCAAAGAAGATTAAGACATGGTACGTTCCCCAATGGTACCCACAAGCTCTAGGGGTGACAGACACATACACATACAAGCAACAAACATTATGTGGTAAGTGCTACATAACAAGGGTGTGAACTACATGCTATGGGAGCATTTCTTGAGGAAGTGTCAGCAGGGCACGCAACCTGTGCAGTTACACAGGGCCTGTGCTTAGAAGAGATTCTTGTGCTGGATTTAGTGCTTTTCTGTCACCATCTTGAATTCTTATCATTTTTTAAATAACGGGCCCCACATTTTAATTTTGCATTGGCCAGTCCTTAATGTGTGTATGGCAGCCAAGGGCAGGTGGTAGACACTGGGAAAACAGAGTAGCTTTAAGCTTCCCAGAATAGTTGATTTTGATTTGGGCCTTGAAGGTGAATTGGAATATGGAAAGAGAGGAAGAGGTGAGAAGGGGCAAATAATTCCAGAGAAAAGACTTAGAACAAAGGCATGAAATAAAATCTGCTTAGTAATAATAATTAGGCTCTTACATCCAGGCAACATGAAGTTAAAAGGATAATTTGTAATCAGATTTCCAAGGGCCTTAACAGCCTGGTTAGAAGGTTAGATTTTATTTGCACAAAAATGATAACTTTGAGCAAGAGTGTAAGTGGGTGCCAAGAGTGAAGTTGTGGAGAAAGACTGGAGAGTGGGACTTTTGCTAGAAGATAATGGAAGAAATCTAGGTAAAATATGATGGCAGGCTACAGAGGGCAGGAAAGTGGGGATGAAGAAATGGATATGCAAACAAATATTCAAGGGTAAACAGTCCTTTATAAACAGATCCCACTATTTGTCTTTTATTCTTGAAAGAGAGCACATAAGAGAATTTCACCAGGCCCTTTGAAATGGAAAAAATGATACTATACTTGGAGAGTAATACAAATTATTTTGTTCAAAAGTTACTAATACCTACAAATGAAAATAAGGCCACTGAAGCTTTATAGCAAAGTATTAGCAATTTTCACTAAAACCAGAAATGAAGATAAGTTAAAAACAAAATCCTGATCAAGGATCCATTAAACATACAAAATACAAGCTATCTATTCTGCATAGTTTATTCCTTCCTATATCTCTATCTATAGCACCAAATCAATCAATCAACATACCATACCACCAAATTAAAGACTAATATTAAAATTAGCTTGATATGATGGAGTGTGATGAGTGGAAGAGCAGTATTACAAGAGAAAAGGATGGAAAAGTAAACAAGAGCTAATCATAAAGGATCTTGTAAGCCACACCAAGGGATTTAGATTTTTTAACTTCTTGTATTTGAAAGACATTGAATTGTTAAAAGAGAAAACGAGGTTTTTAATAAATACCATTTTGAAGGCTGTGAGGTAGGAAAACACATGACAGATTACTTTAGAAACCTCCATTTCCTTTCCTACCTCTTCATGAGGATTTTTATATGAAAAAATGGAATACATGAATATCTGCAAAGCATACAATTTGCTTAAAAATTATATTGGATTTTTGAGATTCTTTGGAGAATTTCTCTTTGGAAGAAATTTTAAAAGTTCACTTCTGGGGTAAATTACAAAAAATTTAAATATTTTTTAACCAATTCATATTAGAGCTGTTTATTGCACTAGAGCAGGAATGGATCAAAGAATTCCCCTAGCCAGTTATTCTAGATAAAAGTAAACAACTATATCCCTTTATTGATGGAGAAAAATGGTTCTAAGGAGAGAGAAAACATGGTTTCAAGGCCACTGAAGTTAACCAATATACATTTAGGTCACATACTAGGCTGGATCCTTGAAAATGCATGAGATTTATTTCTAACTCTTCATGCACTGGGAAAATCTGGTCAATAATAAATTCAGAATACACAGTAATAAAGAGCAGGAAAATAACATTAAAAATAAGTATCAACCCTTAAACTGCAACAGGAGGAATGTAGATGAGATATGAAAAAGTAGTTCTTCCTCTCATTAGAGCAGTTAAACATTAGAACAGGTTATCAGGTAAAGTCTCTGAAGACTCTTCTCTTGAAGGTTTTTAACATCTCAGAGGCAGCCATTTATCTTGAATCATTGAGGTAAGTCCTGTCTGCTGGCAGGTGAAGGACGAGATGACCTCTGAATTTGTAAGTCGTTAAGTTACTCGTTACCAGCTGCCTGATTCAGTTGTTCAAGCAGTCTTTTTCATTTAGAAGTGATAATCAGCAATGTTAAACATGCTACAAATTAAATATTTTCCAATTTTAACAGATGAAGAAACCATATTGAAAATTGTGAATCACAGATTAAGATCATCATTTTAAACATAACCAGAATTTTTTTTTAAATTATCTTTTAGATGCTAAAATAATAAGCAGTATAGAGACAACTTACATTTTTGTTATTTCTGGGTGCTATTGGAAATATGAGCAGGCATTTATGAGAAGAGTTGCAGAAATGTTATTTTTCAATAATGTAAATGATACGATAAAATTTATATGAGAAATGTTTTGAGTACTTTCTACATTGTGATTAATTTAAACAGATACTTAAATCTCTCCCTTTTCCTTTACTGTTCTCCATATAGATCATGAAAAAGTTCAATTCTATGTTTGGCACAGATGACTTCAAGGAAAATAAATTATGTTAACCAAAACAACAAAGGAACAATAAACAAATGAGCACATAACAGAGATAGTGTCATTCCAAAAAGTTACAAAGATTCATCTTACTCTGTTATCTTGATTCTATGTAACTCCTTCTCTTCATTTCTCACCTCTGGAAACTAAGCATTACCTTGCACGACAAATAAAAATTAAAACGGTATTTTTAGTATTATTATAGAATTTCTAGAATGGCCCATAACATCTTTACTTGGAGAAATATCTAATATTTAATATATATATTTATCATTTGACTATATATTCGGGAATAAATCATATATTTTCCCAAAAAAAACTTTTTCCTTAGAACTTCCACTTGAAAAAATTTTTAAATATAAATTCATATGTGGATAAAAATTAGATTGAAATATCTTCAGGCAGTGACTACGTCTGAGTAATACAGATAACATTCTACAGTGTAAGTATCATTAAAATTATCATTTTTTGAAATAAAAGAACTGCTCCAACTGAATTGCTTTAACCATAAGATGTTAAGGGTCATAGGACAAAATATGTAATAAACTAGATTGCATTGACTTTCCTCAGAACTAACACTAGGTAAATATTTTTAGAACAAAATTTCCACAATTTTCAAAAATAGTCTAAACTTATAATTTTGAATTTGCTTGAATTTTTACCTATATTCAAAAGACACTCAGAGGTTGCTCCAAGTAAGGTCATGTTTGCCCTCACATATCACAAATTCTTACCATTTAAGGCAAACAAAAATGTTTTAATAAAAATGTTGCTTTAGTTTACAGCTAGAATAGAATAATAACTATAATCTCTCTCTTTAAGTTAAAAAAACATTTTATTTCAATAAATTTAATCAAAGTTAAATTACTTTTAATAAGTTATTCCCCTTGCCCCCCAAAATCAACAAACCTTTCATACCATAGTAACTTTACCAATTTTTAATTTTTTACTGGGGAAAAATTGAAATAATACTTTAAATGAAATTAAACTAATCTAAACACCTGATGCAATGACACCAACAGTCATTGAGTATGTCTGGAGATTACCTACAAGTGATAATAGAGTATATTTTGGCTTGTATTCATTATAGATTACTGTAAGTTTTAATTTTCTCTGTTGCAATGTTTAATTGACAAAAACAAAAAGAGCACAGTGAAGGACTCATGGCAGCAACGGGTCACAAACCCAAGATTTCTTCTTTTCTTCTTTTTTTTCCCCTTTCTGTTTTGTAACCATGGTAAAACAATAGAAGTGAACTTTCCCTGAACTTTTCTCTTTAAAGGCCTGGGTCCACACTGACCCAGCAGGGCGAGCTGGAACCTGATACGATCAACCCTAGGGCTGCTAAAGCAATCAGGTTCAACAACAACCATATATGTTCCCTCATGTCATTCTTCCACAAATCCAAGGCAAAAGCAAGCTATTTCTAGTAAAGAATGTCTTTCTATTGTTTTAGAGATTAATTCAATAGTCTAAGCGTGCATAAAACATGGACTAAATGGTAGACTACAGAAATATATTATTGTTCTCTTATAATTATATCAATACCAAAGTTTATTTGTAGATAAGGCCTAATTCCACAAAAAAATAAAAGCTCCTAGATGGATTATTAATGAAGAAATGATTTAAATCATTATAGAGTTAGATGATCTTACATTTAACTAACTCATTTTACTTAACTCTCATGGTAACCTGTTTTAAAAGGTAACACTGCTTAAGAAATTTTTTTTCATGTTCTTCTACAGGCAATTAAGGAATGAAGACATAATTGATTAAATTCACTAATTAAGATATTTGTTATTTCTGCAACCACAGAATTATAAATAATGAATTAGATGGACTATAGTAACACTATTCCCATCTCTTTTATTCAAATGAGTATTGGCATTTCTGGTTTAAATCCAGTTTTTAAAAATTTATAACAAATCATTTTTTAAAAGAGTGACTACATTCAGAAACAAGTAAAGAGATAAATATAATTTCTAATGTTCACAAATAAGCAATACGGAAGTAGTTTAGATTCAGTCCTTTTTCAACTCCTAATGTTCAACTAAAATATTACAAAAATTTAGTAAGGATGATATAAAAATAAGGAAATGTTATTCTATCATTACTTCACACCTCTCAAAATGTCTATATATATATAATTAAAATAAATATATACTTATCACATATTAACTGTTATTAAATACTTTGAAATGTTAACAGCAATGCTTAAATAGGTGCTCAGTTATATTATTTCCTCCTGAATATTATCTCCTATGGACTTTATAGTACACTTGCACAGAAACAGTTACAATGCTTCCAATAGTAGCATTGTATCATGTGGATGAGGTCTTTGTTGTGGTAACAATAGATTTTGTCCTACCAATGAGAAGAAATCAGAATTGTGCCCACATATAAGAGGAGTTCAAAATTATTAACTGAATGAAGAAATACAGACAGTTCCAGAAAATCCAGGGAATTAGCCATTGTAAAAATAGTTGTCCTTAAAGCGATAATTTTCCAGAATTATATAACAAGATAATCCTTTTTAGAAAAGTCAAACAATCTTTTTCATACTAACTAGTTCAGGTAAGTCAGTTATTAGTTGAGATTCACTTGCATAGGTGTATATGTTTAAGCATAGTATTATGCACATTTTAGAGATAGCCAGACTAAATACAGATGATAAGAGATCTTCTCCAATATATTAAATATATTTAAGATCCCTTATGAAAACACAGGTTTAATATTTTCATCCAACTCTCCTTAAACTGACTTTCCAAGTAATAATATGAATAATATCACTACAACTGCAGGTTTAATGCTAACTTAATTTTTAAGACGCCTATCTTCAATACTTATAACAAATACGTAGGGCATCAATAAGGGAGATTAAAATTTAAAAAGTGTAGTGTAAAATAGAAAGAATGGGAAGAAGACCATGGAGCCAAGAAATAAAATGGGTGGAAGGAACTATTGACCTAACTATTGGTCTAACTTTTGAAGTTGCAATAATGTCATTGATTCTCTTTTCTCCTAGTTTGACAACAAGAGAGTTAAGACTATGATTTTCCTGATGAGGAAGGGAAAGCTAACAAAGGCAGAACACCTACTGTGTGCCAGGTGAGTAACAGCTCATCTCATTTAAATTCCAAGAGTCCTAGAACACAAATATTATTATCTCCCTTTCTCAGATGAAGCAATTAGAGCTGACTGCCCCAACAGCACGACTCATGAATTTCAGGTCTTTGTGTCAAATCCATGTATCTCTGACTTCAAAGCCTGTGCTTATTCTATTATAGCATGGTGCCTCTGAATAATAGAGACAATAGATCACTTGGCCACGGATCAAAAGACAGAAGCTGTCACTTATTAGATGTGTGACCTTGGCAAGCCACTTAACCTTTTGGAACCATGTTTCCTTCCCTGACATGCTCAAGGGGTGCTACGGCAGATAAAATTTAAAAATCTAGAATAAAATGGTCAAAGAAACTAATATTATCATAAGATGGCTAATAAGAAAAATGTGAACCATGAGAGCAAAGGAAAAAGATAGTGTATTCTGTGATGTTCAAGGATACATTCTTCCAATCTAAGAATATAGTTTCTATATTTGTGCTGTTATCTTCATCCGATTTCTACTTCAATGTTCCTATTCTTCCTCCTGCCCTGACTGATTTCATTGAGTAAAGACATTATACAGGGATTTTATTCTCTCTCAATACCTATCTATTGGTGAACACGAAGTATAAAAGCGAAGAGTACTTTCCAATGAGAAAAGGATATCAAACAGACTATATAAGTAAAAAGACAACTTCCAGTCTAGTGGAAGAATTAATGGGCTCTAAAGAATAACTTTCTTTGGTCTTTTTTTCTGAATAGGTAACAAAAATTCTAGTTCTCAGACTGAAAAGTTTGTACCCCACAATAATTTCTAGATGAGCTTAGAAATCAAATTGATGTCTAATTTATCAATGATTAAAACAAACTTCTGGGAAATTGGAAAAAGTGTTTTCCTTTTCCTCTTGAATTCCAAATCCACCTTTCCATTGGTGTATGGGACATCCAGACATTTCACAAGCACTTCAAGTTCCATAGGTCAAAAGTAAACTATTTTTCACCCTAAACCTACATCTCATTATCTCTTATATTCCATACATCTGAAAATAAACCACCATGCATCCAATCCCCAAAGCCAGACTCAGGGGTCACCACAATTCCTCTCTTTCATTTAGTGTACTTTCTACTTCTCAACTCAATAGTCATTAGCTTCTACTGATCCTACCTATGATATTTCTCAACTCTCTTCTTCATTCACACTGCTCCTGTCTTATCTCAGAACCTTTCCCTTCTCTTCCTGTAGTATACTGACCCAAGTGATCTATACAGAAATAACATTACAGCACCTTTAGGGCATTCTGTAAATCTTCCAAAGCTCGCCAAATTTCTTATCATAGCATACAAGATCCTACAAAAATCTAATGCCTCAATTCCTTTCCAGTATAATTTCTCAAAACTTTCCCACCCTCACTCTGTAATTGGTACCTAATTACTTTCATATATCCATGCTAATCTTTCTGCCTGGAATGCCCTTTCCTTCAATTGTGCATGGGAGAAACCCTAAACCAATTCACATCAATTCCTTCCTTAATCTCCCCAGGTATATGTGGCTCACCAACTTCCATCCACTTCCATAATCCATGGACTATATTACAATCTTTACCACACTAATATGATAATTTGATATGATATGATAATACATCATTTCTCTCTAGGCATACAAAGCCTTTAAATGCAATAGCTATGTTCTATTTATTTCTATTTCTCCAGAATTCAACACAGTCTGGTAACTAGCAGAAAATTAATACTATATTTGCTGGATGAATCAACTGGAGAAGAAACAATAATTTTCAAAAAAGTATATATTGTGGATTAAATTACCAGAAAATATTAAAATGCAGGAACCATCTTTCCAAAAAATAACCATCCTTCAATAAATTGAGACATAATATAAAATGTTAAGGATTCATATAAAAAAACTATTTTTATTGAATAATTAATTATATAAATCCTACAAAATTTAAAATATAAAATAAACTAAAACAAAACAATATAGAATTTTATGTGCTATGAAAAATGTTAGTTTAAAAATGCTCTCGAGTGTCAATCAAATAATACAAAATATTAAGTCATCATTGCCCTTTAAAATCCTTTCAACAAGAATTCCCTAATTGTACTTTCACTTTATCTCACTATACCAGTAAGTAAATAAATTAACAAAATAGCTTTTATCACACAGAATAACCTTTTAACTGAGGGATTATCTCTGGTTTATTTTTCATTTCTTTCACTGCAGATAGCAGTTCATGCCTCATTGATTAGTTTGCTAAGGTGGTGACCAGAAATGAAAACACAGTCTCAGATATTGCAAGGACCTGCGTGTGTAACCACACAAACACACACACACAAAACACTACAAACGCACACACATTCATTCTATGCTTCTATTCCTGGCATTTAGTTTCCAAGAAACAAAAAGTCAAGAATTATAAACATTTCATTTATATTAGCCCATGCTCAGTAACTCTTATCTCTTAGACTTATTACTTCTTTACACTTTTTTGTGTTTTTTCATTAAATTGCATTTAAGATTTTTCAATCATAATTTAAACTGTGCATTTCATGACAACTTTCAGGGGAAGAGAAATACAAAGTCAAAAGAAAAAAATTTAGTTTTCTTCAGATTCCTGCCATTTCTAAATTCAGTGGCAGCCTATATTTTGACATATCCCATTGAATGTACACCTGCATTTGAGACTTGCCACATTGATCATTAAGCTCATCATTTCCAGTCAGATCTTTAGATCTAACATCCCTTTCCTTTCTTCAGCCAAAAATATTTGGAATATTAATCCAAAAAATATTTTTTAAACAAAAAGAAATCAAGTATGACAATAAGTGTTCATTAAAATACCCAAAACCAGTAAGGGCAAGCCAATCTGACCTGGTCTGCTGCTAATCAGGACTGTTGAATCCTATATCCTGATGTTTGAAAAAAATCATTGATCACCTAGCACACACCAGAAAAGAATAAATGCAGGTTTGAAGGGTTTAAAATCCAGAACAAAAGAAGAAAGAGATAATATGGCCCCACATGGAAAATAACGGCTTTAAACAGAAGAGGAACCTTAAAACATTTAATAAAGGGTAAACAAATAAAAGACAGATTAAATTTATTCCTTTCACTTCTGAGCTCAAAGGGGAAATGTATTTTGGCCAAACATAAGGAAGAGCCTGTTGAGAGTCAGAGTCAAACATTATCTTCCTCTGAGATCCTTGCCCCTTCAGAGGTCAAGCAGAAGTTGGACAACTTATTCAACTTATCAGGGATACTGTAAAAGAGGTATTAGCATTTGATACAGGTTTTAGCTCACTCATGGCAGAAGCCTCTTTCTAATCGGAAATTTTATCGTTCCCTTTACTGTAACACACTCTCCATCACCTAGTCCAACTGGTTATGAATCCAAATATGTTGTTTCTTTTTCATTTAATTTGCTATTTCATTCATTAGGTGCTTATTTCCTTAGGCTCTTATGTTGTCCTGATAACTGGCTGCTCTGTCAACATTCCCGAGTACTATCCATCCTATCCACCGCTTTTAGTCTAAAGATCATCAGGCAAGACGATTTTGAGTAATGCTTGAAGCAAGCTTTAGGAAAATTGTAACTTGGCAGTTCTCAGGTCTCCACTGTCAGTGGATCTTTCTTGCTTGTTAAGGCTCTTACTCCTCCCATTGATATTTAAACCTATCACCTCAGCCATCCACACTTTTTAATATTTTTCTTTCAACAATGAAGTAAACCGTGCAAGAATTTAATTGATAATTAAGGTTAAAAGCTTAAATTATGAGTATTTGCATTTAAAAGAGGCTCCTTCTGTATGAATGCAACCTCTGGTGCTATTTCTTAAGAAGAAAAATTAATGAAGCTTTTGCAGACCACCTTTGAAAGGTTACCTTTGACCTAATATTAGAATGGCTTATTTCACCATAAGATTTACTGCTGAAGGAACACCACAGTCCATGTCTTATTGTAGCATCTCCAAGCCTCTTCTTTTGGCCTTTTGACCCTTTTACAAATTTCATACCCCAAATGCTCACCAACTGATTATATTTGAGTTGATATTACGATTTCATGCATATAACAGGTACAAAAATTATTTATTGTGCTGGAGTTAAATGCATAGATCCCCTTCAGAAGTCAAAACTGTCTGATTATTTTCTGTAGTGTCCTCACATGCTCCATGCTTTGTATATATTATGACACTACCTACATACTCTTTTAGGGTTGGGGGGGATCTCTCTTTCCATCAAAAGGGGATTTAAAAAGTGACCACCCCAAGAAGCTTCACTGAATTATAATGACTGTTTCCATCTTTTTTCCTGTATTTTTCTTTGCTGTTTATTCATTCATTCAACATTTATTAAAAGTTTATTATGTACTGGGGAATGTTCTGGATGAAGAAAGACAAAATATAAATAGATAAATAGACTATTAAAATGGTGTCTTTAGATTAATAGGACAGGGAAGACTTCTCTAAGAAGATGAGGCTTGAATTTTAAGAAGTTACTACCTATGGAGAAAAAAAAAAAGAAAAATGTTCCAGGCAGATGGATAGTGAGTGAAAAGGGCCTAATGTGGAACAACCACCTTGGTCAGGAAAGCAAAGGAAAGTCAGTACGGCTGGATTGTAGTATGCAAGGAGGAGAAAGGAAAGCGATAGAGTCTAGGAGGCTGGCAGTGTAAGAAGTTTGGGTTTCTATTGGTCTATTGATATTATTTATTTGTACGCTCCCTTATTAAATCTTAAATCTTTTCCTGTGCACAGCATGCTTTTCTGTTCTCCAAATGTGATATATTCTTTCTCAGGCAAGGGACATACCTTGCTGCCCTATTTTCAGCTATAATGTCTAGTTCAAGGCTCAGCTCATAATCATGTTTAACAAATGTGTTTGACTAAGTAAATTAAAATGTAATATAAATGGAAACCATTCATTTAAAATTCCAAAGCACTCCACAGTGTTTAAGTTTTCAGATCCTATAAAGAATACTATCTGTATTTTAATGAAATATGAATCCTTTGCCTGCTAACTCGTCCTTAAGGTAAGGATTACACTGCAGCTAAAGGTGCATTATACAAATGTCTACATTTAGTTTTCCTTTGTCAATGCTTTGCTCTCCATATAAAAGATCAAGATCAACATAAAGGTAATAAAATGATACATAATAGCACACAGTTGTGTTCTCTGTACTTTACTTATCAGTTTTAACTAAGATGTCTTTATCAAAAGGTTCATTTTCTTGCAGTGGTGAGTTTCTATCACACAGTCACCTCCCACGCCTGTCAGAATGTTCCTGCCCCCGGATAAATGTAACTGTTATCAGATACCGAAAGGAAAATGTAAATCTGCTTTATAAAAAGCATTTCTCTTAATGATCCACAGCTATTTCCTCTTATAAATACTGTACAGCGAACAGTAATATTATTGGTTGGAAAAAATAAGGAAAAGTAACCTATGTATATTTGAGAAACAAATCCAGCTCTGATCCTCTACATAAAGTAGAAATCTATTTCCAAACATGGAAGTGATACAATACGATTTCACTATAGTATGAATGTTCAGATACTAGGCCTGGTGCCCTCACAATACATTTGCCTAATACTACAGTAAATTCATTGTTTTTCCCCCACTAGGATGACAACCATCTAACCTACATAATATTAAGCAGACATTTAGTTCCACTGATGCGAACAGCCAAGAGATTAACGCTGACAGAGCTAAATTACACAAGAGTCAAGAAATGTGATCCAACAATACAATTATAATTATCACTAGGGGAGGTAAAAGATGAACATATTTTCATCGTCTAAGGGCTCCGGATTAAAGGGCCAAACACTTAAATGCCACTTTTACTCATTTGGTAACTAGAGTATTCCGAATTCTACAATTATATGACTTTGCGTACATTAAAAGCAGTGTGGTATTAGAGGCTTCTGGTAGCATTGTTACAATTAAGGGTCAATCTCTATTTTTCATATTCAGCCACTATTTCAAAAGAACTAAAACAATCCCAAGTGTCATATGAAGATAAAAAAGAACTAATCCTTGGGGCCACCCGGTGGCGCAGCGGTTTAGTCCGCGCTTAGCAGCCCAGGGTTCGCGAGTTCGGATCCCGGGCGCCTGCTGACGTCACTGCCTGTCAGCCATGCCGTGGCGGCGTCCCATGTAAAGTAGAGGAAGATGGGCACAGATGTTAGCCCAGGGCCAGTCTTCCTCAGCAAAAAGGGGAGGATTGGCGACGGATGTTAGCTCAGGGCTGGTCTTCCCCACAAAAAAAAAAGAAAAAAACCAATCCTTATCTTCTCCCCATTTTGTTTCACTACATTTGCAGTGCAATTAATTATTTTTTAATTTAGATTGTCATTTATTTTGTGACATCGTAAAATAATTCAGAAATTCCAATAGCATTTTTTTCTGCCCTAAAATTTTGTTGGAAAAATATATAATATCCATTTTAAAAATAAGATTTTAGATGAATGTTCTTAACAATATATTAAAGTTTAACTTCTTCAGATGTGTAATATAAATGCTTAAAGTTATGAATATATACCTGAATGATTTAACAATCCCTTTAAATAGTGTATCTTTTATAATGATTTTTATTATAGGGATAAAATTAGAAAAATATGCTGTTAGGTAATTATGAGTCTATACCTTTAAGCTATTTTTAGTCCAGTATTTAAGTCATTATTCTGAATAATTTAAATATTAGAAAGGAATATTCCTCAGCAGTATGAAATCAGCATATGTCATTTGCTATTAAAGAATTTCTATATTATATATAGGTAACACAGTCGGGATGAAATTGAGGAAACCATCTTCTTTTTGAGTTTTCTTAATGACATGCTAGATGATTTTAAGAAGTTCAATACAGTTTGTTCTCATCATACTGAATTCCCCCACCTTGAAGCTTGTTGAGCCTGCCAATGAATGCAGATCTTCTTTAAGATTCTGTATCTTTAGATAGAGATATAGAATTGGTTGTTTTCTTTATTTGAAAAAAATAATTCATAAAGTGACATTCCCTTTTAATGATCATGAGATGGAGTCCCTTATATGTGAAATTCCAGTGGTTTCCCAACTTCAGTCTCTTGTGACTAAATCATACTGAACATCAAAGAAATTCTTTACTTAATAGTTTTCTTGAGAAGAAATGGGTTTAAATTTGGTTGAAAATTGCAAGGGGAGTATTCCTAGATAATAATACATGAAAAATATCAGTGAGCATGGCTTATATCAGCGTAGAAATTCTTATTCATTCAAAATGATCCCAAAGCAGATATACATCATTTTCTCATTTACTGTTTCACCTCCCTAGCAACAATCATTCTAAATATGTTGATGAAGAACTGAAAGGTCAGTCATACAATATCATTCAGTTTCACAAAATGAGGAAAGGGGTTTGGATTTTGAGTCAGGAGTAACAGATTTCAACTTTTGCTTGTTAGTATGATCTGAAAGTATCTGGGCTCAGTGTCTGTATCCATACAGAGGAGTTTAAATACACTATTCCTGGTTTTCTCCAAGTAACTAGGATGAATTTGAGGGTGTGGGTAGAGAAGAGTAGGAAGGTTCTGATCGCCCTTCCCTCAATACTTGGGAGCTGGGATTAGGGATAGGCTAACTGTTATTTGGAGATTTTGTGAAGGACTGACACAGTATCATCTAAACACTCCTGTAAATGGAAAGAGCAGAATGTGCTAGGAATATCTAGGTTTATTTTAATCTCTTTCCATGGATTATGGTATCAAAATTAGAGAAGAGCTATACATTTACCTATCCTAAATAAAAGCTAGTAAAATGTATCTGAGTAAACTTGGTACCCCAAATATTTGTCGCCCTGTTTTAAGATATATTATCGGTTCAGACAACACAGATAAGTAGATATCTGAGCAGTAATCCTGAAAATTTCTTTTGATGTTGACTTGCATTTGACACAATAACTAAATTTGGTTGTAATCATGACCAAACAGGAGATTCCAGTATTGAGTGCTCTTTTTAAAATATGACAGACTCTGTTTTTAGTAAGGTGTATTTGTTTAAAATTTATTTTTTAACCCTCACATCAGTCTTCTCTGTTACTTAACAATTTGAATGACAGATTATTATTTTGCATTTTTGTTTTTGCTTTCCTTTCAGAATATTTTGATGAGTAGCAACAACTCAGATTAGACTGAAAAGTCCTTTCGGTATTGTAAACAATTTGCAGGCATTCACTCAGACCTAAGATAAGCAGAAATACAAATTCCTATCTAATGGGAACTATTTCAAACATTTTAATTTTCAAAGTAAAGGCAGCAAATATAGAAAGATTTATATCATCAAAAACTTCTAAGGGTTTTATGATTGTATTTATCCTGTTTAGCTCAAGTGAAAAGTAATTTGAAAACCTTCTGCAAAAACATGTTGAAAAAAGTTTTCTATACTTGGACAATTCCATCTGGTGATCCTCACTTAGGCAAAACTTTATGCTAAATGACCTTTTTATGTATGAACCAATATAACTATTAACAATTATTAAAACTAATATATTCAATATATGCTAATTCAAATCCTAAATTACTCCAACTGACCAACACAAAATCTTGAAATGCTCAAAATTTAAATAAACCCTGCTTTGTAACCTGTTGTTCAAAATAAGTTGGAAGCACTCTTGAAATGCTGCACTGATATCATATACTTCCTTTTCTAATTTTTCTTATTTTTACAAAGAGCAAAGTAGATAAATTATTTCAAAATGAGTGAATAAAGTATCAATTACTCATATCTGACAATATATAGGAAATTTATCTTAGTTTTAATAACAAATGAAACAAACTACACTATGTCTAGAATTTTAAACAGATAAAAATTGTAAAGGAATTGCAACTAAAATTCTGTATGATTTATGGCCATTTTAATTTTTAAAAGAAATTTCCAATTAGCTCCAATAAAGTCCACATTAGAGGAATAAGAATCTTCAAATATTTGACAGTCTAAAACACTCATCTTATAAATTTTTCTTTGTCAATTAATCTTTATGTTATAATAAAGATCAATCACAATTAACTATAACTGCTGGATTATAAAGGAGCAATTCTCTCCAACAATCCCAACTACAAAGGCAAACCCTCTAAACAAGGGATATTACAATTGGCACAGAATGCTATGAGTGACAAAAATATATGCAGTATATGTGTGGATTACAACATATCTCTTAGTCAAATTGAACCTGTAAAAAGTATTTAAAAACAAAAACTTTGAAAATAACTGCTTTGGAAATGAAATTAGTATAACCAAAAAAGCTTGAAAATTTTCTGGCAAAACAAGTCTCATCAAAACTATAATAGAGGGCTATCTCCAAATCCATGTTTATACAAAGGCATCCTCACTGAGACAGCTTTAATTGTTTTGAGCAATGTAGCCTTTAAGAATGAAGCCACAGTCAGTTGAGTTTCATAAAAGAAGATGAAAGAGAGAAAATAAATGTGAATTGACTTGAATGCAAAATTCTAGTTTTAAAACTCATCTTAGAAACCCTAATTTGATTCAGGTGTTAGTTTGCCCCTTCTTTGAGTCCATTGTGTTATCTTACTTTTAATATTAAAGTAAAATACTTTTGCTTATTAACTTAGGAAAAGAGTGGCACAATCACAGTATAGTTGATCAAACTGTATAAATATAAAGTATATTACATATATTATAAGTATATACAAAATGACACTGAAATAAAAACTAAACATCGAAATTTAGTAATATGTGGCAATTTGCAATTCTATACCTACATTAAATTATATACATAAGACACAACATTATGGCAAATTTAAAGTTAGTTAAATCTTGATGTTTTCTAAAATATTTTAAAAGATTTGCTTTCTCTAGAACTATTTTGCCATCTTATTTCCACATATAAATTTGACTTTGTTCAGTAGATGTTCTTTGCATAAATAAGTTGAGATAGAATTGATAATATCTATTAGAGAAATGAGCTCCTTAATTCATCACAATATTTAAGATGGCAATGGTCATTAAAAATAAAACAAAAATATACGATATTTTGCTTGGATATTGCTCTGAAAATAAATAATACAATAGTTCTCCCCTTATCCACCATTTCACATTCTGCAGTTTTGGTTACCTGCAGTCAACCACGGTTCTGAAAATATTAAATGGAAAGTTCCAGAAATAAACAATTCATAAGTTTTAAATTGTGCGCTGTTCTGAGTAGCATGATGAAATCTTGCACCATCCCGCTCCATCCCACCCTGGTCATGAATCATCCCTTTGTTCAGTGTATACACACTGTATAGGCTCCCACCTATTAGTCACTTAGTAGCCATCTGAGTCATCAGATTGACTGGCAGTATCAGAGTCCTTGTGTTCAAATAACCTTTATTTTACTTAATATTGGCCCCAAAGTGCAAGAGTAGCAATGCTGGCAATTTGGATAGGCCATGAAGTGCTTCCTTTAAGTGAAAAGGTGAAAGTTCTCAACTTCATAAGGAAAGGAAAGAATTGTATGTTGAGGTCACTAAGATCTAGAGTAACTTTTATTACAGTATATTGTTATACTCATTCTATTTTATTAGTAGTTATTGTTGTTAATCTCTTACTGTGCCTAATTTACAAATTAAACTTTATCATAGGTATGTATGTATAAGAAAAAACATAGTTTATATAGGGTTCAGTACTATCTAAAGTTTCATGCATCCACTGGGGGTTTTGGAACACATTCCCCGTGGATAAAGGGGGACTACTATACTGTATTTTAAAAAGAAATTATTAATGAAAGATTTAAGGAAAGCATGTTTACATATGATTGATCCTTTAGTAGTTATATGGTTTAATAGGGCAGTGGATTACGTTTTTGTACGGTTTTACATAGATATACTTTGCTCCACTAAGTTATGTATTTGCTATTGTGGTTTGCATTATGGCAGTTTATCTTTTTGGATGATGAATCCCTCTGAGACCCTGCTGAAGGTTATATACCCGTCTACTCACTAAAATGAACACATGGTCATACATCCAAAATTGTGCAGGCCATTTTAAGGGTTTCCCAGATACCTTCACTTGAGAACCTCAGCTGTAGCCCAGGACTCAAACTTCTATGCTTCTCAATGCATTACACATCTGCACACCTACACAGACCTTAGGTGAATAAACTGCATTTTTCCCCAGCTTTATTGACATATAACATTGTATATACCTTTGAGGTGTACAACTTAATGATATCACATACATATATATTGAGAAATGATTACCACAGTAAGGTTAGTTAACACATCCATCACCTCACATAGTTACCTGTGTGTGTGTGTCTGTGTGTTTAATGAGAACATTTAGGACCTACTCTCTCAGCAATTTTCAAGTATAGAATACAGTATTGTTAACTATAGTCACCATGCTGTACAGTAGGCCCCAGAATTTATTCATCTTCTGACTGGAAGTTTAACAAACTGCATTCTGAAGCCATATATGTTTGTTTCATTTAATAGGAAAAAAATGTGTATTTTTTCTACTTATATTCACATAGGCACTTGTAGCATTACTGACAGAAAATTCAAAATAATACTTTTATGTCTGAGACCGAAAAATTGATTTAGTTGGAACAATTGATATATATAAAAAGTAAACTCAGTGTGATTTAACAAGAAAATACTTTAAATAGAAAAAAATAAATGTTTGGATTTCTAAACAAAAAATCATATGTGCATTTTGATCTAACTAAATTAGCAACTTCTAATTCAAAAAGTAGATGCCTAACAGAAAATTAAAATGGTATTTGTCATCTTATATACAGTCAATGAAAAACCTATATTTAACGTCTTGACGTTAAGTGGTTAAAGTGAGTTAGGGAAGTAACTATTACACAGGAGAATATGTCATTTCAGTCTAATTTTAGTATGTAATTCTCCTTATTAAATATCATGTATGAAATAGTCTTATTTATCATCTGATCTCATTAGATATTGTCTAGAGAGGCAATTTTGAAAAAGAAAAAATGGTTAGGAAGACTTTATTTTAGTCAAATTAGATTTGATACTTTAAATGTTTATCTGTCTAATACATAATCTTTTATTAAACAACTCTTCAGCTCTAGTGTATTTTTTGGTAAAGTTTTAATAACTTTCTTGTAATTAAAAATAGCATATGATATCAGAGGCCAACAGTAATTAAAAGTAATCAAATTTAGTGAAATGTGTACAAAATAAAGAGATCTGTACATATGTTGTTAAGGAGTTATCAATTGATCTGTTTTCTACATAAAATGAAATAGTGCTTATTACTAAAGTATAGGATAAGTTCTTCACCTCGTTTTCTGCTTTTGTAAAATGTATTGCTTGAGAAACAAGTCTTCAAAAAACAAGGCCTAAAAAATCTACTACTCAGGGTGCCTTTGAGGATATTTAATTAAAATCTAATCCTGCATTCATTAAGGCTCACATAAATTAAGCTGTCATTCATAAGATTTATGGATTCTCATTTGCATATTGCATACAATTCATCAATTACTCAAGTATGAAAGGAGCACATTTCCCTTGGAGCTGCCTGCTACCCTGCCAACATTTGAAATGAGGGAAAGAGCAAGACTGTCAGGCATTCACACAAACTTTCTTCCAAATGTCTGCTCCTTGATTAATCTAATTTTCTAGATATTCCCTACAAGATACACCAACAGCCCTGATGCATATTTCTATTATTTCTCCTGTCTTCATCACCAAAATCTTCTAGTCTTTGAACACTGCTTCATGTCTGAATGATTATTATTTGTTTGCTAATAATATGGCATTGATAATTTCTTTTTATTAAAACGTGTTTGATGCATACAAGCAAAATACAAAGAGGTAGGCTATACATTTGTTGACTGTTAACATTAATATTTAACTATCAATGATTAGCCTATTTCACGTGTAATAAAAAGTTGAAAATGAGGAAATGAAAGGCGAAAGAGTATTGCTCTGGAATGTAGTTAGCATAAAACTCTAGCTTTTCAGAGAATATCAGCATTTCAGAAGAATCTAAAACAAAGCCACCTAGTAAATCATTGATTCTATTAAGATAAAAATAGAATCCACTCAATCCGCTGCAGGTATATGCTACTGCACTTTTTACAGTTCTAAGCAAAGTAGTAACCCAGATTAGTTTGTTTTCATTGTGCATAAAGCATACCGTGTTAATTCACCTGTCTTCTCAAGGGAGTAGATCTTAATTTCAGTGGCACAACTTGGAAGTAACAGTCCCTTCCAGAGCATACTCTGGAAATCTTCCAACAGGCATGTGATCAGGTGTGGAACTGAATGCAAAACACTCCTATGCCCAGCACTTCTACAATTAAAATATATGAATGTATCAACACTCTCAAAAATTACTGCTCCTGAAAGCATACTGTCTCTTTTATGTCAACTAAATGAAAATGCAGGAAGAAGCGTCTTTCATAAGGCATTAATTTTCCATGGAGCACATCTACTCCAGTACAAAAAGAAAGCATTCGGTTCAATTTCAATATTTAGAAAATTTTGTTTGGTGACATGACAATTTTATCTTACTGTGTAATACTGGACAAAACTATGATCATATCTATTTGGAAATGCTCACATATTTAGAAGCCAAAATTAGAATTCCCCAAATTAAAACCTAAACATCTCAGGTTAAGTGTTACATTATGAAGAGAGGCACCTTTAGGTTGATGTTGTTAGCAAGGAGTCTAAGGAAATGAGCAAAGGACTCGAAGCACTATACCAGCATAATCATAAATATTTTCACTTTACAAAAACTGGGCTTCAAAAGAGAAAACAAATATACTCAGCAATAAAAATGATTGCCACTAACTCCTTCCAAATACCTTTAACCTGGGAGAAATAAATGCCTTTAGAAATTTAATCAGAAAGATGAAATCATTAGCATGCTCAATTTGTAAAATGACTTTCAAAACTGAAAGCAAACAACAGACCAGCTCATGCTTTTTAGTCACTCAAGTTGGCTGGTTCATCGTATTTTCAGAGAACCATGCCTGAGACACTCCTGAGAGCACTGCTCACCTTGTAACTCTTGTAGTCTCTACATTTCAGTTTTCTCAGCAGGAGCTGTCTACTTTATTCTATCCAAGTAATGTGTAATAGAAAAAGAATTGTTCTAGTCTATAATAATAAAGTTTATTGTATTTCTTCAATACAAACCACCTGTTCAGGTTTTGTTTTGTTATTGAGATGTTTTTAACTCTGTAAATTAAATATGATAATTAGCTACCTTACTCAATTTCATAGAAAGTGAATGAAAATCATATGGAAGGTTTTATTTTCTTTTTTGAGCTTGTCTTATAAAATAATTCACCTCAGATTGGTGAAGGGATTCCAAGTAAAAGAACACAAAATATCTAAGAGTGATGGACAGGAAGGGGGAGAGATTCACCAGATCACTTAGAGCACTTCACTTAAATTGGGGATTTTGCATTAAACATTTGCACAGGTGAAGTAAAACTGTCTCATGTCCCAGAGTGCAAATTTGGTTAGAATAAATTATTTCTAAAATGAATGTGCTTTTTTTGAAATTTTCATACCCATGTGTTGATTAAAAATCAGGACTGAACGAGCATTTCTGAATCTAACCCCACATTCTAGGCCACATATATGAGAGAAAATATTGATAAATTACAATGCCAAGAGGAACAGAAAAAATCTAGGTTTTGTAAAATTTCATTTCAAGCATATAATTTTAAGAGATAATTATTTTAAAATCCACACACAATAATGATTAAATAAGAGGACACTGCTCCTCTCTAGGAAAATTAAATATATTTTCAGGAAGGAAAGCATCAACATGGCAATGACCTTGACAAGAATCTTAGCTGATGATGGTCCATCACTAGTGATCAGACTTGATATCGATCAAATGAAGATATCACAAAATGATTCCCATGCCGAAACACTACTATGTTACATCACTTAATAGTATTTAAATATTACTCAGGACTTATGAAATCTATGGAAAACAATAACAAAACACAATGAGAGACCAGGGGACAGCAGAACCACACTTTAGCACCCGTTGACAACAAAATAGGCACGTGTAAATTCAATAGTTAATGTATTTATGTAAGCTGATGAGGTTTTCAGTCACTCTAGAAGAACATTAGGTAATTACTAATATTCAACATACAACAAAAATTATAGAACTTCCTAAAATTGTTTACCACAAGCTTTAAAGCAGATTAAACCTGATGGGTATCTGGGTTGCAGAAATATACACTACTAATTCCATCTTCATGTAAAAATGCTCTGATTTAGTGGTGTATCCTAAATAAAATAATATGGAAAAACATTTTATAGCAGGTCCTCTCAAAAATTGTCTCACCAAATTGTTCTGGATATGTGCACTACTTCTACAAAAGAATGTATAAGATCAAAGACATTTCCTTATAGTACAATGAGGGTTGCTCAGCTTTACTAATTTTATAACAAGAGAAAAAAAGCAACCAAAAGCTTAGAAAACATCCAGGAAAAGGCAAGAGGCATTACCCGAGGCTACCAGCCTATTCTATTCTCCAAGAGGAGACCTATTCTCCAAGAGGAATCAACTATTGAAACTATTTACACATTTCTTTTTCCTAGGTTAAAAGCTAAGTACATAGAAGCAATAAAAAATTTTGTAAAGTACATGTTTTCAATCACAGGAGGCACAAGTCCTCTAATTCTGAAATATATTTGTTATAAGCATAGGGGTCGTGCATGCAAAGTCAAAAAATCCATTCAGTCAAGAAATGTGTAGTTTTCTTGCACAATGTTGTCTAATTTAAATTTGTTCCTTTATATATTATGGGTGTATATATTTTCTACATATATATGTATGTTTATAAGGGTGTTATAGAATAACCATCTGAGCTAATCCTCCTGGTTGTAACATTAACACTCAAATAATAGAGTAGACTCTGATTTCAGAATCACTTGGATTTAAAATATTGGGAAGTTATGAGAATAGATGCTCAATCCAATTGCATCCCTTTGGTAAGAAACTTAGCCCCGAATTCCCAGAAATTACTTCTTTGTAAAGAGAAAAATACATGGCTTACATTTTTCAGAAGTTATTGTAAAGATCAAATAGAATAATCAATTTTAGCTCTTATGATTCCAAGGTTCTTCTGATATAATTTTAGTACTCTCTTCCTTCTCATGCTGCCTCCCTAAACTGTTAACTCAAAATTGAGCTTGTAGTCAGCTATAATCCCCAAATAATCTTCACACATAATATTGCTAACCAAACCACTTTGAACTCTTTCAATGCGGGATCTTACATTCATCTCTATGAAAGTGTTACATTACCTATATTTGATCTATTATTCCAGTCTGCCAAGATTTTGGAGATCTTGATTCCATCAGTATTTAAAGCTTCACCCAGGCTCAAGAATATAAAAGACCACTTCTTTCTCTCTACCTTAAATTTTTCATGAAATCTACCAACTCTACTTCAAAGGTTCTATCCAATTTAACCCTCCCCTTCATAATCTCTTCTACTGGCCTATTTCAACCTTTAGTTTAATTACCTCTCTTCTTTGCTTAAAAAGGCATCAATTGGCTCATTGTTCCTACAGCAGAGGTCAGCAAATTACAGTCTGCAGGCCAAATTTTGCCTACCTGTTTTTATAAATGCCATTTTGTTGGAACACAGCCACACTCATTTGTTTACATATTGTCTATGGCTCCTTTCACAATACAATGGCAGAGCTGAATAGTTGCTACAGAAACCATATGTCTCGCAAAGCCTGTAATATTTACTATCTAGGCCTTTCCAGAAACACTTTACCAACCATTCTTCTACAGCATATTTCCAAACCCCTTAGCATGACACTAGAATTTCTATGGTCTAATCTCAAAATCCCATTCTACCATCTTCTTTTATCAATTCCTTCTCTTTGTTCCCACTGATCTTACCCACTTCTATATATTTACTCACATCATTTTCACTAACTGGAACTAACTTCCTCATATCACTACCAAAATAAATTATAAATTTATAAATAAATATTGTATGTATACCAAGGCCCTTTAAAAAGAAATGGCATTTAGAAATAGTAAGTGAAAAACAATATATCATACGTGCCTATATTTTATTTTATTTTAAATTGTTACTGATATTTAATATATTTATTCTCGGGACCCACTTTGATAATGTTAACAGCACCAGTACATATTAAGAGTGATTTGGACAGCACTAGGGAGAAGAGCTCCTTAAATATGAGTCAATCAGAGTATCTCAGTGTGTATCCCAATACTTCCTAGAAGTAAGCTAGTCACTTTGAAGTTTTATATCATAGGGTGGCATTTTATTAATGACAGCATTTTATAAAATTGTTCATTTGTCATCATAAAGAATTCATATTATTCTCTTAAAATGAATATGTTACATATAATCTGAGTCTATAAAGATTCTTTCCTATAAGTCAACCAAAGCACACTTATTAAAACTTGTTTCAAAAAATAAAACATCCTTGAATATATCTCCCTTCTTACTTGTTAAAGGCATTGCTCAGGTGAGACCCAGTGGCCTGAAAGAGTTAGTGTTCATCACCAAACAGTTCCCTTATTGTATAAGTAATTTAGATTCTGAGGGAAAAAAGTCCAACTATTTTTACTTCCCATGGAGTAAGCCCTTGCAAAATTCTACCTCTTTTTGTTATAATACAACCTATCTTTTTTTTTCATAACACAACAGAATAGAAATTTGTTTTAGATATTGACATGGATTTGAGGCAGATTGTGGCTCTATGTGAAATTAAAGGCAACCTGCATGCCATTTTTGACAGCTGCAAATGATTGCTGGTTATTTCACATCTCACTTTTTATTAAAAGGTCATAGAATATGCTTTAAAAATCTATCTTTGTGGTACTAGCCACCAGAAAGCACTGAGCTGCATCAACAGAGTAAGGAAAATGTCAGTAGAGTGGCAGAAGTATGCATGTATTTTCTAGACCTCAACCTCAAGCATCAGTAAAGAGTCTTGAAGAACCAGAGTCTGAGAGAATAGCTGTGGCTGTTTCCAGTGACCAAATAATAGTAAATATTGAAAATAAAGCTTACAGGCAGAGGGAAAATATTGCCTAGGCTCTTTGTGACTTGCCTTAGAAAGAGGGATGATTTTTATGACCAATTACACATACGATTCATTCAAAACTTTATTGAGCACTTATGGCAGTATACTCCCACTGAAGTACAAAAGTATAACGACAAAGGCCTTGAACACTGGGGCAATTTTATTGATGAAACCAGAAAGACACATAGAAAATTCTAGTAAGAATTTAGGAAAAAAATTAATCACATTTAATCAAATATCATAATGAGGAATATAGACTTCAAAGAAAATATTAACATAGAACCTCATGATTGCAGAAAAACAAGTGGAATAGGGTCTGGTCCATTTGCAAGGGATAGAGAACAGAAGGGCAGACGGAAGAGCATTCTAACACATTCAAAGTGCATTGCTACTTTTTGTAAGAAAGATGGAGTCAAATCAATATTAATGCTTACTCTGTTTTCAATAGTTAGCCTAGAAGTATACATAGAAGAGATATCATAACAATAGGATCAGGTCAGTGACAGTATGTTTTCTTAATAGATCTGATGTATATGAGTACATTAATTCATTTAATAAATACTTAACAACTTTTATAATACATGACGTATTACATCATACATGCTCTGCTCTGTGGTATACAAAATTGAATCAGACATGGGTCCTGTTTTCTTAAGAGAGTAAGTAGAATATAAAGCATGTTTATGGATAACTAAAACTCCATATACAATATAATAAATAACACTTTTAAAAGTTGAAGAGAAAAAGCTGTGGGAGTTCAGAAGAAAGAACTACAGGTTGTGAGAAACCTTCAAAGTATTCTTGAAGGAGGTGGCATTTGAGAAAGCTCTGGAACAGAGCGGGGGACTTGGAACTGGCAGGGGGGAGTTGGGCAGAAAAGGTGCTTTCCTGGCAGAGGGACAAACAACAGCAAAGCCATAAAAGCCACAGAATGTAGTATATTTATGAACAACAACAAGTAGTTTAGGTTAGTGAAGACATTTAAACTGGAGAAGTAAGAGGTAAATCTAGAAGTAGTTTGAAAACAATTCAAAAGAAGCTTTGAAGTAAAAAAAGAAAAAAAACCAGAATCATCTTGATGTTTATAATTAATCAGTAATTATTGAAGAATTTTTTTTTTTGGTTCATTTCTTTTGCCATTTTAGTTTGTTTTCAAACATAAATGGAGAAACTGCGAGCAGGTCATCATTTAGAAGATTCATTTGTCCTGAAATCTACGATATCCCAAACTATAGGGGCAGTATTATAAGGTAGAGACAACAGGAATGATGAAGTTGGGAGCATGTGAGGCATAGAGGTGAGAGGTTATAATCAACAATGCTTAATAGTTTATGAAATGTAGCAGTCAAATGAAAGAAGGCTCTTTATTAATAATAACTGAAAATATTAGAGTCTGGTTGGCTGAAGTAAAAATGATCCCACTGGAAACAGAAGGATGAGCAAAGATGAAAGTTAAGATAAATTTTGAATATATTTTGGTGGTAGTGGAATTTATATGTGATACATCAAGGAATTAGACGTGTACTACTCATCAGAGAGAGGGACATGTATTTGGAAGTCATCTGCACAGAGATAATAATTCAAATCATGACTTCTTTGATACTTTAAGAAAGAGTGGCTCTTGATTACTCCAATATACTTGCGGGGTTTGATATATTTCATCACTAAGAGTAGTTCACCACGGAAGTGATTCTTCAATGAGGAGTACCCCTCCACCAACAAGGAGACACAAATCTCAACCTTGAGAGACACAGGTAGATTGGGGTGTCAGGGCAGGGTGAGTGAGGCGAGGAGGGAGTTTTGTCCCACACTCCCTCCAATTTTAACAGTCTGATAAAAGGACTATCAATGGTTCCTAAGTGAAAAAATTACATTTACAATATTAGTTGAGGGATAAAATTCAGTGAAAATGGGATCAGAATTCCATTCCACAGGATGGAAACCAGAATAATGAAAATTTAAAAAGAAAACTATCAAATGCTGGAGAAAAAACAGAAAATGTAAGATCATAAGAACAGAGACAATCTGGCAGCTAGAAGGTTGCTGGTTACTCTCAGGGGAACTTAAGAAATTTCAGTAGAATTTTTGTGGAAGCCAATATACAAGAAATTGTAGAGTATGTTAAAATGGAAGAGAAGGGTGAAACAATGACCATTACAAGAAATTGGTTGATGAAAAGAAACAATGAAATCATCATGGCTTGAGGTGTTAACAGTATTTAAAGAAGATGAACATGTGTCTAGAACAGCATTGTCCAACAGAAATACAATGCAAACCCCATATGAAATTTTATGTTTTTTAGTAATTATCTTAAAAATGTTGAAATTAAATAAATAACATATTTTACTTCACTCAATATATCTAAGATATGATCCTTCAACATGTAATTATTATGAAAATTGAGATATTTTACATTCTTACATTTTTCTAAATCTGGTTTGCATTCTACACTTACAGCTTACCTCAGTTTGGACTATTGACATTTCTCAAGTGTTCAAGAGCCATATGAGGGTAGAGGCCACTGTGCTAGACAAAGAGAGCTACAAGCCAGGAATGGCTTTAGAAGTTGTCATTTGACTGCTAACTTTGCTTAGCTGGTCAGTAAGAACAATTATGCATATATTAATTTTCTCCCTCTCTTTTCATCATTAAATACAAAAAGAAACAATATGAAGGTTTTGAATTGGAGATCACAGAATACTACTCACATTTCTCATCATAACTAAGCAAGAATAATTATTTGAGATGGGGACTTAAATTAAGACAATTTGAAGATAATTACACTAGTTTTTAAAGATATGGTGTAAAAGTTAAAAGTAGAAAACACTTCCAGGATTCCTGAAGTAAAAGACACGTTACAAACATAGGACTAAAATTGGTTTGAGAATTTCAAAACCATTCCTCATGAAATCATAATTATATCAACTTGTACAAATAAAAGGTCAAGAACTTTCCAAATAATTGAATCCAGACATTGTCTCATTGACTAGAATCCCACACACAAAAGTAATTCAACATCTATTGGATTTATCCTTTGCTCACTCTATTTTCTCAAGACTGATGAAGACAGCCAAATCACACATCTGGCATATCTTCTTCAAGTCATTTTTTACTACTACATCAAATAAGATGAATTCCAAATACTACACTCTTTATCAACCCATCCAAAAAGAATTCACTGTAAAACAAAACTACATTATTTTAAGAATGTTTTCCTTTAACAAGTATTTTTCTTTACAAAGTATGTCCACCATTTTTATTAGCATTTAAAACTAACCAATAATATAGAATATCGAATGAAAAACAAGATGCCTTAGAATATAGATATTGTTTTAAATTAAAAAATCACATAGAAAGCAAACTTCAGCCTACTTTTTACAAAAATCTCTCAGCAAAATTCTGATTTATATTCACATGAGTGTTCTTGAAAGAAAAACTGTGCTTATGCTAAGACAATTCAGATTGGTGGACCAACTCTCAAAGAGTTAAATGACATAGTGTAAGATAGCATCAACAGTGTAGCTAAATGAGATATAATTGTATGTGCTACTGCCTTATATATATATATTTATTTATTTATCATCTCCCAAAAGTCACTTCTCAGTACATAATAATTCCACAGTGAAAAATTACTAGCATCTCCATATATATTGGTCATACTGTCAAATGACAATACCACGTATAATGTGTGGTCATTTTTCACACTGAAAAACATAAATTAAAACATTGACTTGAATATTCTATTCACTAGTTTCAAAATTATTTAAAAATGAAAGCCATTGCTACCTGCCATTTGTCCTTTATACTTAAATGAAATATATTACTTATTATTTCATATGACTAAAGATGATACGAAATGGCCCACATAGCACAGTGATAATATATTCTCAGTATAAAACATGAGTGGGGATTTGTTTTCTTACCAAAAGCTAATACTATTTTAACTTGGAGGAGAAACGGGATATATCCCTTCCTTCTTAACATGAATGCTGTTATTATTTCATTTTCTTGTAGAGTTGACTCACTACGTGTATATTATCTTCCAACCTAAGTTCAAACAGATTCCTTGAAATAATGCCAGTGGCATACCTGACACTGTACTTCAACTGTACAGAGTACTAAGCACATGGAAGACATTCAATAACTGATTTTTGCTTTGAGGAAGTGCCTTATCAGATGATGCTAATTAAGAACAGACTGGCATGAAAAACATTGATCAGACAAGAACTTTGTTCATCTCATTGTTTTTCTAGGAATGGAATTCAATTCTAATTATGTCTATCATCATCGGGGGAAAGTTTTAAAATGAAAAAAAATTGTGACATTTTATTAGGAGAAAAATCCCACAATTTACTTGTTTATTTTACTTAATATTGTATTTTCATTTTTCTGTTGAAGATAAAAAATATTCCTTCAAAATACTTGATAAAATTAATGATGCATCTGAACATATATCGAGATTATTTTGTTTGCTAAATTTGAAATGTGATCTGATTCTATTAACATATTTAAATCTATAAAAATAAAATTATTAAACAGATGTAATGGATAAAGATGAAAAACAAGTAATTATCCTTTCCCAAATTCTTTTGGTAAATTAATGTTTAGTCCATTATTTTCTAGGCTATTCTGGCACACAAGGAAAAAACAAGCCACTTAGCCAAAGAATGAAATAGAAAATAATCTCATCTTATAGAAAACAACACCTAAGTATAATCATTTAAAATAGAAAAAAATAAATGATAATGTAGCCCAATTGATGCATTAGAGACCAAGTTTTTACAAAGAATCTATGGAAATTCAAGTACCAAAAAAATTAGTATTTTCCTCAATTAAGTATCAATGTTTGTTGCTAGCCTTTTATTCTTCCTTCTCATCTCTCCAAAGAACATACAAATGTTCGAAACTGTAACATGCAAAGTGTTCTAATCACTATCAAGCAAAAACTTGGTTAGTTTATTTAACATGAAATATTCCTAAAATTGATTCACGGTTTAAAAATTGAAACTCTATACTTGAAATATTTACTCCCTTGGGAAAAAATTAAAAGAAGAGAAATGCAAACAAATATTTTATTTTTAGTTCTCTCACCCAAATAAAGCTGATAATGAAAAATAAAAGCATGTTTTACTATCAGTAAAGCTGTTTGTTTCTACTCTTTTTCCAGAATTGCAGACCCTTCCAAATGTCATCTTGGTTTGAACACCTCAATATCATTACTTCTTCATCTTGTACTTTTTTTCTAAGAAGCTGAAAATATTTCAATCTTTCTTTTTACCTCAGAGGATTTTTCCAAAGATCAGTGTGCAGAGGGATCAGTATCTAAAACTCTTAAATAAGCGAAATTTGACTTTACTTTTTCTCTTGTTCTTACTGTCTTCTCTCTAAAGATATTTTAATATCTTTTACTCCACGTGCTATTTCTCCAAAGATACTTATGGAGGTTGCAGCAAAGTTCTTCCCCTAAAGTCACATTAACAAACGTGAAGGCCAAAATATTGACTCCTTGATTGGACAACTATTTAAATTAAATAACCATTATCGAGGTCCTGGTATTTGCACAGCGATATTCTTGACAAAGTAGAAGAAGGAGTTTTCAGTTGCATGGAGAGTAAAACATAAATACCCATAAGACAGAAGTTAAACAAGAATACACAGTATACTTAACTCAGTGCCAAAATTATTGATATACTTAGTGTCATGTGAATGTAAAAAAAGGACAGATCACTAAAAGGGGGAATAATCAGGGAATGACTTTATGGACCCCAAAACAGAACAGGCCCTAGATAGAGGAACAGATTGGAGAGAAAAGCCAAGGCAGGAGACACTAATAGAATTAAGACATGGAGATGGAAATCATAACAGAATATTTGAGAGACAGTGACAAGACTTCCTGGCCTGCCTCGAGGCAAGGGTTGCTGTTAAGATTATTAAAATCAAGGAGCCAGATACTTTGCTAAGGGTTTTACTTTTTTGGACAATCTTCCCAACAGCTCTATGAGGTGGATATGCCCTTTTTTGCAGATAAGAACATGAAGAGAATTCAAGTATCTTGCCCAAGTCTCCTGAGTTGGTAAATGGCAAAGCCTGGCAATGAAGCTGATTTGGAAGATATTCCATGCCAAGCAAAAGACACTGGACTTAATTCTTTAGACAATTTACATTTCCTAAATATCTTCAAGCAGTTTTTATGACTTTATAAATTCAGTATAAAAACACCAATCAAAAGATTGATACGGGTGTTTGAAAAAATATAAAAACTTGTTTTATAATATATTCATGTTAGCAAAAGAGAAAACCATATTTAAAAGGACCTTTTTGAGTTCTCTTTCAAATAAAACGATTCAATTCTTGTGCAGTTATATTTGTTTCCATGTGATCTCAGCTTCTCCTAATTACATCAGGAATAAACTGGTTTACAGAAAGATTTTATCAGGTTGATCGAAGCCTCAAACCTTGGAAAGTAAAAGAGAAAATATAACAAAGGAACCACATGCCCCTTTTTCCTTCTCACTCCCAAAGCTCAACAGCACAAAGGACAGATAAGGTGTGAATGGGGAAATTTTATTATCCTGACATCTGGTGAAAATCTCACTTTACTAAAAGTATTGCACTTAATAAATTTATTGCTTGCGATGACAGATTCCCTCCTAAATGGTAGAAAAAGTAACATTGAAAAGTTGAACTATTTGATGATTTCAAAATGATAATCTTTGGATAAATTGACTACCACATTCTGTATTTTATTTAGCAATGAAGTTTAGAACCTTGCAAGAGAATGAAGTACAGTATCTCAAATAAGGTATCTAAAATTCTCATCTTTTACATCAGTTCCTTGTGCCCCATGTACTTTAAGAAAGACACAGACAAACTAGAAAGCATCTAGTGAGGCAAAATCTGAAAGCTATGACAGAAAACACTGAAGGAGTGGATGATATCCTGCCTGGAGGGCAGGAGAGCCGGAAGAAACAACTTGGGTCTTCAAATATCTAGAGGATCCTGATGCTCGTGAGGGACTAGTGTAGCCCTTCCAAATAGGAACAAGTAGCAAATAGACCTTTCCTATTTACTCGAGGAAGCAAGAACTCTTGCAATTAATGTGGCCAAACCATAAGAATATGCTGTTAAGAATATTCCATCACAGATTTAACAAATACCTTTGAAGAATATTGTACATGGGTGTCCACTATGGTTGAGATTTAAATAACCTTTCTGAAAACTATAAATCAAATTTTATGTGATTTTATGAGAAGCCAGATAAAAAAGAAATGGACTTCTATGACTGTTTTAAATGCGTGAGGCAGCATAGATTAAAAGTGTGAGCTCAAGCAAACTCCAGAATTTTTCTTTGATGTTCCACCAGTTTTGTCTTGGAGTGAATCATGAATTATATGAGCAACTAAACAAAGTTTGGTTTAAGAAAGTACTAGACTTATAATCAAAGGCTTTGTTTGATTTATTCATTTACTTTTGGCAAATCAACGTCTCTAAATCGGCTTTTTTATATATAAAGTAGCAATAATACCATCTGCATCACAGATTGCAGTGAATATCAAATTAAATAACATTTATACAATTAGATCGTGAACTGTACGGCACTGAATGTTATGAAAGATTGTTTTCATTAGCTTTATTTTTTTTGAAGTGTCTCTGTCCAGTATTTCTTCCCACAAATCTCTTAGTTATTAAAGAATATATCTGTCCCCACTTCAGTTTACCTCTTCATTTCTCTTTGAATTCTACTAGAGGTTCTTTATCAGGGGGACATATGTAATAGCCACACAAATGCCTATGAAAAATGAATGTTCTGCAGTAATGGCATCTCCAAAAGATAATTATCATAGAAACTTCAGTATGCATGTCAGAAGATTTGACCTCACCGTCTCAGAGGGAAGAAAAGCAATAATTTCTTGCTACTTGGTGAATATGCAAATTGCATTCTACTATCATAATATATAAATCCTAATGGATGTCTAAATCACAGTGGCATGGCACAGAAGACTGGATGAAACATAGCTTTATAGATTTCAGGTTTCCACCAACAAATCTGTTTCATCCAAATGTGTTATCCAGATTAAGAAATAATTCAGTGTGAATCTTCATGGAGAACCAATCATCAAGCAAGTGCAAGATCATATAACAACCCTGTATATAGCTGCACAACTCTGTTGTTAATAAGTATGGATATCTCAAAAAGTAATATCTTAAAAAGTAATCGTTATATCATAATAAGTGACATCATTGACAAGGAAAATTCTTCCAAAATGTACATTAGTGAAGAGGAAACTCTTCATGGGATAAATTGTAGAGATTAAATCCTCCCCTTTATAGATG
Source organism: Tapirus indicus (assembly GCA_031878705.1). Lineage (NCBI taxonomy): Eukaryota > Metazoa > Chordata > Mammalia > Perissodactyla > Tapiridae > Tapirus > Tapirus indicus. Next base: position 34,613,177 of record CM062930.1, on the reverse strand, counting down.
AGAAAGTGGGAGCTTAGAATTGAAGAATACAAAAAATCAATCCCACTTGGTCACTAATGATTGGTCACTGATGAAGTGAGCTCACTTAACTGCAATAATTTTTTAAAAACCCAGCACCAAAAAAGCCATAATGATTTTAATAAGATGAAATCCACTTCAAAAATTCCCAGGTCACTAGTACAATCTTACCAATAAGGGCCCATTTGGAATTCTCTTAACCTCTGCAGCATCAGCAACACATTTCTTGCCATGCCCATCTTTAGCACCTTCGATAAAAGAAATGGTAAAAGAACCCCCATGGCATCTGTACACTAGCTCTGTTATCTGATCAAGCCTTTGAGTGGCTGATGCCAACCTTGACTGATTGCTCATATAAGTTTACAGAAGTTTCCATGTTCCTTCACAAAAGTAGTAAGACTTCTCTAATGGTTTTACTAAAAACTAAAGCTATGTCAACTTATAGTCAATCTTCTTATTTAAATATATTTTAAAATATACCATAAATACAGTGTAGTAAATGTTCCCCCTTAAAAAAGATTTAGCTTGATAGAGTCACATTTCTCTAGTAACACATATGCATTGATACTTTATAAATACACCTGTAAACAACTGTTTTTGCATTTATGCATTTACATATTATATGTGTGTGTATAAATAGCTATATGATACACGACATCTATATTATAGATGAACAATAACTAACTTTTATAGAAAAACAGTACCTACAGTTCAAAATACTTACAGTCATGAGGATTAAAATTAAAATATGTAATTTAGTCAACACACTGTGTAGAACTAATAAACAAGAATTATTAAAATCAAGCTTCCCGGCTGAAAAAGTGCTTATGCTCAAGGCTGGCCTTGCATACAGGGATGCCCTAGGGGATTCTAGCACTTTCTTCAGCATATGTTTGGTTTAGATAAATTCAGGAGCTATATTTACCTTGAGAGCGTCTCTCCTGGGTTTATGGGAGGAAGCAGGAAAATCTGCCTTCCAAGTCTCATTTCCCTAGGGATTCTAATTGAATTATGTCCTAATGGGCCCTTGTATAGCTCTGTAGCAACTTTCTCAGAGCCAAGAGGCCAAAAGTATTTCAGGTAAGAATTTTGAGACCACCCTGGCCAACTGTCCCATTCCTGAGGTGTCAGAAAGGGCTCACCCAGTATACGCATGATCCTGCCAGGTAAACAAACCAGCTATTCTGGGGAGAAGCAAAAAGCAGTAGAGAGATCTTTTAGGGACAGCCTGGCAACTTTCAACTATAAATAGATTTCGTAAATTTAAGTTGCCTTTGCCATCCAAATTAAACTTCAAATTTATTACTGACTGGCCAGCTTTTCACATGCATTGGTCCAGATTAACATGAGTGAACCATATTCCCTTAATGGAATCTCAAAACAAACAAACAAACAAAGCAATGTTGAGATGGAAAAACAAAGTACACTGAAGCAGAGTGACAATGTCATTGCTTAGCAAAGAGCGGTAGGAGACATTAAGACAAAGAAAGTAGCTTGGAGTACAACTTTGAGACCATACACTGATGTTCATAAAGCCAAAAGTTGATCACCGTTGAGTAGCAGCTAAAAGATTTGAGTTGAAATGGCACTTGAGGCTCATTTTATAGCTGAAGGAAGAGAGGCTCTATCTCTTAGTTTTTAGGTAGGGAAATCTATTTAGGGGAAAGCAGGAGGAGGGGCTACTTGCCCCATTAGAACATTCCTGGTGCTTGCTTTCCCTGTCATCCTCGGCACTTCTTTTAGCATTAGCATCAACCTGAGATCTCCATTGAATAAAGATCATGGGTTTCTCTCCATCTACTGTTACAGCATCTCTCACTCCCAGACCCATGATGTCTCTGCCCTCTGTGAACGGATTGGAAATAAACTTCCCATATTTTCAAAGAGCAGTGCCTTGTTATTAGCTCGGATAATAATGCAAGCTCTTCAAAAACACACGGAATGTTTTCTTGACTAATGTATAATTCTTCATAGCATCATTAAATTATACTAATTCTCTGTTTCACCCAAAATGTGAAAATTACCCAAACTAGAATATCTCATTATTTTAAATATTTTCTATTTTTGTCCTGTTCACCAATCCAAAATCCAAACATCTACGTACCATGTAAAATATTGAGATTCTAATTTGCCAAAAAATGTGCAATGACTAATTTCTATTTAATGTACAACTTTAGAACGCTTTTTAGATTTTATTTGGGAATTTGTTAAGAATACGTTGAAATGAAATAATGTGAAATGAAAGCTGTGTGAATGCACCAAACGAATGATCGGAAATTCTGCAAATTCCAGCACTTACCACAGTGCTTACTTACCACAGTGCCTAGCATAGACTAAGCTCTCAAAAAATATAAACTATTATTACTATTACTATTATTTTGATAAATTTTTCTCATGTGTCATTCTTTCAGATGAGAGTATTCCAAGAACAGCTTTTAAGTGCACAATTAAGGAATCACTCCTCCGATTTAAAACATGAGGCACTGATGAAATGTAAACATCATTGAAAGGAACAACATGTAGGAAACGCTTAGTCATTTATACCATTCTCTGAGTCTAACTAGGGGCCAAGGGTTTTATAAACATTATCTCTAAGCGTCACAACAACTCAACACCACAGTCATTATGGTCCCCTTTCTAAAAACAAGCACCATGAGGGAGAGAGGTAAGAGGTAAATAAGAGAGCTGAGGATTTGGGGACTGTTTAGGTATCCAAGTCACATTTCTTCCTCAGGGACCCACACTCAGACGGGCCCAATGCATGGCTTACTGCTCTGCTGCTGCCATCTTGAAATTCCTAATAATCTTTGAAAATGGGGCCCCAGATTTTCATTTTGCACCGGGCCCTGAAAATTATGCAGCTGGTCCTGTCTTTTCACTGTATCAAGTTATTTTTCTAAATCATCAGACCCTTTTCTCTGAGGAGAGGGAAGAAATTCACAAAGTGCAAGGGGTAGAAGAATGATAAAATAAGGGGACCACCGGTGGTGAAAATAGCCGACTTGAAGACAAAAATAAACACCTTTACCTAAACCAAGTTCTATGCTTTCAAACTACTATTTATAGGAACACTTACTATGTGCCAGGCACTCTGCTGGGCATGAATATCATATAAATTCATGAATTATGTCATATTCCCTCTCATTCCTGCTTTTTCTATGATCTTCCTCTACCTGCAACCCTATTCTCCTTCCCACTCTCCTCTCATTCTTAGAGTCTACAATTAAACATCATCTCCTCCAAAAAGCTTTCCCTGATATACTGGGGCTTCTTGAGATACCCTGTCTCTGCATCTCAGTAGCAACCATTTACCCCCCTGTGTAATAATTATTTCTTTTTGATTGTCTTCCTAATCTTCGGGCTGAGGAACTGTACCTTATGTTGCTACAATGCCACACCTATGTTTGTTTAACTAATAAATGGACACATAAATGAATGAATGAAAGAGGAATTGATGATCTAACAAAAAATATACGAAAAATTAGCATTTCAAGGAAAAGTACCACTCACCTGCAATTTAATGTACTATTTTATTTAACATGTGTCTTAACTGGAATGCATTATAAAAATAATTGTTTAATTTTTCTTTAAAATGGGAATTGTTTATTTAGAATTCAATAATTAAATGCTAAAGTGGAAAATAAACACACTGTTTAATTGTTCTATTATTTGCATGGCTTTTCCATATTTTTAGTAATTAGCAAAATGAAAATTGACCTTAAAACCAAGAATAAAAGAAATATCATGAATAAATGTTACCTGATAATTCTGCACTATTCACTTTTAAGAATTCAATCATTACAATAAGAAAACAGGAATAAGTAGTTCACATAATTAGCTCGTATAATGATTAGGGGAAGGGGTTGGAGTCGTCAATGAAACACACACATTGCTGTCCATTCAAACCAGAAATTCTTGATAACTAACATTAATTGAAAAAAGGCAGCTCAAAAAAAAAAAACACAAACCTATGTGAAACATTAAACAAAGTTATCTGATGTTTATGTTTTTCTCCTTTAATAATTAATGGAATGTAAATAGTCAGGGGAGGCTACAGTTTTGCATTGTAACTAACCACCATTATAAATGGCAGTCAGATGTTTACATAATACCCAGAACCCTTCTGTATGGAAGGAGGTTACAAATCTGCCCCTTTTCCCTGTTCAAAGTCAAAAATAATGGTGCCTGATCCCCAGAGCATTCACTGCAAGAACTGTTTGCATATTCCGTTATTGTTTCTGCTGCGTCAGTCATCTGTTGAAGTTCACTCTAATGTGGCCCTGATCAATTCTGCCAGCTGTGCTTAAGTGCTGTTTACTATAATAACATCACACTGCATTCTTATTTGGCAACAACAGCTATGACAGCACCTAAATGCATTGAGAAGCCAAGATTTTTATCATGTACACAGATCAAATTGAAACTGTTTACAGAGCACAGTGATGTTCTATTTCTGTCCATTCTAGTGAATACCAATAGCACAATAATGGCTTTGCCAAAAGCATTACTATTCTGCCCTTTCTAATAAGTGAAGATCTTGTTGATCTAAATCCTCAATAGGATATAAAAATTATTTTAAGATTGTACCTTATAATCTTGACCAAATGGTAAGTATCTAAACATGTTGATTCACTTGAAATAAATAAACCTTCACTTCTAGCAAGTCCTGATGTAAGGTGTAGTATGTATAAATTATCTAAAAAAATTTGTCCTCAAAAATATGTAGCAGCCAAAAAAGTAAATGCAAAAGTGAGAAAGCAAACACTAATATAATCTCATAACAACAGGTTATAGGTCAACCAAATATTAAATTGCATCACTTCTCACCTGTTATAGTAGTATACTTCATCTCATATTAAGCAATGACAAACTAAGCCAAATATGTCACTAAGATGAAAAATCAGCATTATGACACAAAACTTACACAGTCATTGTAAGCAACATTTGTTACTGGTTTGCTCCTTTATATTTAAACACTTTATAAGTGAACCTACAATTACATAACATCAAATTTACAGTGTTGTTTATTGTGATTTAAAAAAATCTCATTCTTGTTTCTGTAATTCCTTCAGAATTTTTTATAATAAATATGATATAAATAAAAACACTGGTTGGGGGAAAAAACAGGCAAGTCACTGAAATGCAATATTCTCAGAGATTTTAATCTTCCTAAAGCAATAGCAAATAAGTGGACATTTTTAAGCATAGCATAGAAAACATATGGATAACTCTTAATGTGAATTCATGTCATAGCTCATAAAGGCTCTGAAGGCTCCCTCTGAGCTATTGTAGTGCATGCTGTGATTGTGTATTAACAATAGTGCACAATCATATGTTAAATACATAATATATTTGCATATTTAGTTCTATTCAACTGCCAATTTTAAAATATACTTTTTCCAAAGTATTACAGTCTTGGTTTCCAATAGCCGTAATTTTTACATTAATGTCTATCAAAATAGTCACCTACTTTGACATTATTCAACTTTTTAAATTACATTAAACTCCTACAAACCAGAAAACTGTCTTTCTCTTTTCTTGCTCACTGACTTAGCTACAGCTGAAATTTCAGTTACTGGGAATTTCAGGAACTTATCTTTCTAAAGATGATCAACACTTTATACAATTTATATTAACACTCTTTAGTAGATAATAGTTATCTCCCCAAACAAAATCTTTCATTCCTCCTTTTTTAGAAAACATGACATTCTATTAAAATCATCAGGTTGCCAGCAAGAATCCAAAACAAAAATAATTCATTCAAACGGCTTAATCTAGTCATTGAAGATTGACATATCTTTTTATATTTTTGAAAGCTCTTTTAACATTAACTGATATTTTAGTGTGGGAAGAAACTAAAAGCTTTCCACATATAAAAGTTCATCTTTTACCTCCTCACCACCATCAGATAAAAGCATAAAAGGCTTAAAGCCACACTCAGATATACTAGTCCCACAGGAATGAGTCCAATGCATCAGTGTAGGGACAGGCAGCAGGTGTGAGCTGTGACTAGAAAAGAGTCATGTTATACCAGGAAATCAAGCTAGAGAACAGTTAAATCTGACCTATTAATACCACTATGCATGGGATAACAGAAAGGCCTTCTTGTTACTAAAGGTGAAGCTAACCCAGCTAGAAAAAGAAGCAAACCACTGCAAATATTGTAGTGACTGTCCTGTGAATGGATTGCCACACCAAATGACAGAACTCTCTCAATTCCACTTTCCAATAACTCCAAGGCACTCGGGATGTGACAGCATGATGAATACCACAACAGACAGCTCCAATATGGTACCATTTTACCAGATCAATATCTCGCTGCAATATAAGAAAAAAGGAGCTGATATTAGTCTACACAGTGTATTACAGATGAGGTACATTTCTTCTTACTGCACTCATGCCGAACCAAAGCAATAATTCATAGATCCCTTAAAAGGTTTGTGCACCACCACATGCAAAAAAAGGCTAATCTTTATTTCAACATCTGCTGGAAGATGTAATAGCTTAAAGCAATAAGTATGCAAGTTTTTAAAATGTCTCTCTTTATCATTTCATCTAGATATAGAAATAACAAAGCATATCCAAAATCTGAAACAATACAAACATTCATAGATTGCTGACATTGTTCTAGGATCAGTATAAAGAAAATTGTACTCAATATTTTACTACTAGGCTACCTTACTCCCTCTCCAAGTGGAAGAGAGCTTTAGAACTTCCCACATTTGGAGTGTGTGAAATATAATCAATTCTCAATTATCTGCAATGGTTTATTCTTTTTTGGATTATTCTTTATTTCTTTTATAAAACTAAAGTCACTGTGATCAGCTACCCACACTTAGCAAGACCCACAGAATAGCAAGCTGCCAGAGTTCTTACCTACTATACAAGAAATATTAGTTGCTATGTGTCCAAGTCAATACAAAAGTAACACAAGTAATCCTAATGCCATAGTCAAAATATAAATGACAAACTGTTTTAGTGTTTTAAAATATTCTAATTTGTGCAGGCCACAGGTACAGGGAGAAGTCAGAATAACATAACATGCTAAATCAGAAGCCACCTAATTTTGACTTGATTTCACTCACGATTATCTTCTTCTTTAATCCACTCTATCCACTATCTACTGGAGTATTTTTCTTTTTCCTCATTTTCTCTGTTTTCACATCCTGTTTCAGCAAAATAAATATCTACTCCCTGAAACAAAGTTTAAAACTGTTCTATTAAAGCTTTATAGGGGAATTTCACAGCTAGCTTACCTGATTAGTGCTTCCTTTCTGATTATGCCCATTTCCCTTCAGGTACCACCCGTAGATCCTAACATGGATATCCTCAGTTAATATCTCTGAAAATCTGAGATTGGCTTCCCAGCTCCTGTCCAACAAAAGTAATAGTTTACTTTCACTTGCCCCCTTGGCTGCCACCCACTGAAGTATCTGCACTGTGCTAGGTGAAGTCTTTATGACACGTAGGAATTAATACTTCACAAGGGATGATTACTCCCAATATTTTCTAGTGCTGCCAACCTGAACCATGAAGTAGGTCAGGGCTAAGAGTTTTGTTTTACAGATAAGGAAAATAAATGTTATGCAGGTTAAATGGCTTAGCCCGTTGACCCAACAGCTGTCAGAATTTAGTAACCATTCTTTGGGCCAGTGCTTTCCAGCCCAGATTTTGTAATACCCTAGGGTGTCTCACATTTCCTAAAGTATTTCATGAAATTCTCAAAAAATATCCAATTAAAGACAAAAATAGGCCAAATTATATCTTTTAGATACGACCAGTAAAAATGTCACAAATAGATAGTACACAACTTCGCAAAACGTGGAAAACTTCACTCTCTGGTAATCCACTGCACTGCAGGCAAGTCTTATGAACAAGACAAAAATAAAGAGGTGGATAATAAGACAAGTGTGTTACCGATTATTAAATACCATCTTGTCCTTTGCTCACATCACATTTAATATAATTCTATTTTATCCAGTAGAAGTGCAAAAAGACAAGGAAATAGTCATCATAAAATACTATATCTCTTAATCTTCTCTTCGAAAATTAGCAAGAAAAATGATTAACTTTGTCTATGAGTTTTGTTTTATCATCTTCAGGGTAATTATACATACTGAGATGTTGCCTAGAAACACTCGACTTGGCTAATATTAAATAACAGTGTTCAATAGAGTTACCACTAATATCTCCCCAGTTCATGTAGCTTATTTCTTTAAAGCAGACATCAGTCAAGTATAGTGTAACAAGAAAAATCTGCTTATTTTACGGACATTTATTAACATACCACACATGAGTTGAGGAAACAGAAAAATATTTTAAACACTAAAGCTGTTATATAGTTAGATACTTAAACATGGACCCTCATCAGAATAGCAATGCTAATGAAAAGGTTCTAAAATATCTATTTCACAGGAACTACATTCCTCGAGTTTAAATTGCTACATCAGTGGGCCAGATCAAATGGGTGTTAATTTTATTACTCTGACCAAAGCTAGAAATTAATCTTAACTCTCCTTTTGCAGTGGAGGAAACTGAGGCCCAGAAGTGTGAATCACTTGCCCTAGGTCCAAGTATCAGTGGAAGAGTTGGGAAGGTCTCTAAGTAAGGTCAGATTTGTCCCATTTTACAAATGGCACATGTGAAGTTCAAAGACGTTTCAGGGCTACTGAGTTAGGGAACCCGAGCTAGAATGCAGGTATCCTCACTTTCAACTAGGTAGATGAAGAGGAAACAACGCAGCCATCCATTTATACACATGTATTTTAAAAATGTGAGACATTACATCCCACAAATTAATATCTAAGAATAGAGATGGACTTGTATATTCAGTCTCCAAATTGAGTTGAGTCTGTCTCATGCCTACCCTCCTCCTTTCACATGATTTTGAAAGAATTATTTTAACCATAGCATTAAAAACAAATATACGCAAACCCTTTAAAAATTATTATACTAAGGTAATAGAATATTCACCATAGATCATTAATTTGTTAGTTGAGTCAGTATGAGGCAGAAAATGCTAACTATTAAAGAAAAGTGTTAAATTATTTCAATTCAAAAAACCTAAAATGCCTAAACAAGATATTCAACAGTGTACTTAGATCCTACTTACGAGAGATTCCATTTATATTTCCTAATACTTCAGGGTTCAGAGAATTGAACATCTACCTTTATCATTTTAAAATTTATGTTTGAACTTTCTCTGAATCCTGAAAGGACTTAGATTTTGGTTTAGGGTTGGTTTTCAAAACAACAGAAAAAATATTTTATTTTGAAAGATATTATGCTGAATGGTAGCTATGTCCTAGACACTGTATTGGAGATCAAAGAAATAAAGATCAAGATAGAGAAAAGGTTTCTCTAACCAGATGAACTCACAGTCTAACGGGGAAGACTAACATGAAAAGAATACTTATAATACAAAGCAATAAACTTTAGGGCAGATATAAATGAAGAATTTCAGAAGCACAGTATATTTAATAGAAAAATCTGAAATCCGTGATTGATTTCCTAAAATAAATAAATAATTATAACTTTCAGAACATATTTAGAAAGTTTGCTTTAGACTAAGAAGGCCTAAATATCTAATTATCACAGAAACGTCAAATTGGGGTAGATGCCTGCATGGCTGCTTTTCACTTGTGAGAATGACAGAGTGAATTTGAAGGATCAGGAGAAATAATGGCTCACATAACATATTTGTAACAAAAAACTCATATACTGCCACTGTCTGATTACCTGTTAAGTAAAATTCAATGTATAAAATGTGAGAAATAGGTATTAAAAGTTCCAGTAAAAATGTATCACACGTTTGAAGATTTTTGAAAGGGCTCATTATTGACATAAAACAAAAATAGTTTATTTAGCTTGAATAATTAATATTATGCCTCAGTAACTCATAATAAACATGCATTCAATTAAATGTTAAAATATCACTTAAATCAATACATAGTAATTCAAGACTCAGGATCAAAAGAAAAATTAAGCAAAACTATTTTAATACCCTAAATGCCACAAGCACTAGAGCAAGAGCAATATAAGGAAATGATTTGATTTTTATGAGCATTTTCTTTGAGGCTTTAGTAAAATAACCCGTGGCCAAGCCCTCACTCCTGGCAAGCAAGTCCTTGCTGTCTAGCCTGAGCAAATCACTTACCCTCTCTAGGGATCATTTTTCCTAATCACTGAAATGGGTGTAATAATACTAATCTCACAGATCTATTGTTGAGAAGCCAAAATGATTTTTTAAAGTGCTTTGAAAGAAGCAAGTCAGTTGTTGATGATCACAACAGCATTTCTCTATCATCACACTTTTCAGGGTTGAATCGATAAAACAGATTTAGGAAGATGCAATCTCGAGTTCTAAATGAAGGACTTAATTTACAAAAAACGTAAGTATAAACTAATCTATGTTTCTATAACTAATAGAAACATAAGTATAAACACAAATATTACTTTATGATTAAAAAGACACCTAGGAATATTGTATGCAGAATTAAGAACCAATAAGATGATAGCAAATATTTTTAAATCAACCACTAAAGACTTGATCACTTGAGAATAATACAGAGACTCAGTATCGTCACTGTCCCTTTCTGGTCATGCTCAAATTTTGTTAAACACTGTTTAAGGTAGTAGGTAACAACTGTCCAGAGAAATTTCCAGCTTTTCTTCAGAGATTGGTAAAGGTTCAAAGTGTGTTAGGTGTGGTATGTGTATTTAAAATAGATTAACAGAAACAGAAATACATTTTCATGTAAAGGACTGGCAAATTTAACATTTTATATTGATACTATAAAAAGAGACCAGTGAAAAACATCTCTGTAGGTGCCTAAAGAAACATTGGGACTGAGAACTGAGAAACAGAACACAGCGCATTTTCTTCAAGGTAAATAAAAGTTGTATACACATAAAGGTTTTCAGTGCAATCAAGAAAGTGTAAATCCAAGTGATAACAGACCTCTAAGAAATGCGGTGCAACAAATGAAAGCACATTTAAGTCATGAAATTTTTTTATGGGAAAAACCCAAAATGTGTCTAGGTAATTATTTAATAGCCTGAAATACCTTGAAATGCACCATTTAACCAAAATACAGTATCCTCTCCTCCTGAGTATGATATGATACATCTGAACAGGAATGTAAACCTAAATTCTTAATGGGCCGGCTGAAGTTGACAACAAATAAATGAAAACAAGTATAAATTTCTGCTGTATTAAAAGATGACTGAGCGGCATCTAATTTCTACTAGTAATTCTGTGCCCGTGTTGAAATTTAAATTAGTACACAGTTAATGCCTGCTTTGAAGAAAGTTATTATGTACCTTCCATCCTGCAAACCAATAAACTCCCCCTCCCTCGCGTTAGGTTGCTGCTAGCCTTTGTCTTTTTTTTTCCTATGGTCCTGTTTAAATTCTCACCTTGCTCTGCCCTTGTCATCAAGTCGTTCAAGCACAAAGCAGGGAGCATGGGGAGTGTTTACTCATTTCCCAAGTCCATTATCTTACACATTAATCACTGGTCTGGAACTTTTGGACAATGCTGAATCTGTTACCTTTTTTTTTCCCCCCTTTCTGGCTGCTTTACTTATGAGTCTGACAGTTCACCAGTTTCAAGCTGCACTTACACCTGATGACCTTTTCATCTGATTAACTATTTTTGTCCCTTAAAAAAATAATGATATGGCATTTATAGCCCAGAGAAACTGGAATGAACTTAAATGTGGAAAATGAAGCCCTTATTTTTCAACTAGTGCTTTTTCATCACGGAAAGACAGACTAAGGGAGCTCAATATTTTAAATATTGTTTGTGAAAGAGTGTCTGTCTTTGTTGGGATCGAGTTGGTTCTCCTCCTCTGCCCTCCCTAGTATTATTAAGTGTCATTTTCAAAGCAAAACATTAGTGAGAAATTCTGATTAACTGTGGAAAGCAAATATTTTTAAATTTTAAAACAAACAAACTTTTTACTCTACAGTCTCCCCAGTTCTTGCATAATATGAAGGACTGTTCTGGGAACCCAAAGTTAACCTTCAATAATGATTACTAAACCAAGAGAAATAGATGTAAAAAAGCAGGACAGCTGGAGGCTCTTGAACTATAGTTGTCAAAAGATTTGTTTGTGAAACATGCATTTTATTGCCTTGTATGCATGTTATAATGAGGCAGGGACAACGGCAACATTACACTTAATGATCGCATTTCTTGTTTCAGCCAGTTTCCTTGTCCTCTTGCAATTAACGTTTTCCCAGATCACCCAAGGCTACTTTGTCAGGAAAAAAAAAAAATCTGAAATTCACATAAATGAGCAATGTCAATAGTTTAGAAAGAGTTTACTTAGAGAACAAAGGGCCCTTATGAGGCACTAGTGAGAAGAAATGGGGAAAAAATGAGTCCTCACAATGTAAGCCTTTTCTTAAAGAGACTTGTTATCAAGCAGTTCGGGATAGTCCCTCAAATCTGCATTAAAATGCATTTCATTCCATTGACTCATTTGCATTAATTTCTCCCATTATATCTGAAAATGGCTGACTGTCTACCCAACACAATGCCACAGCCTATCACAGGCTACCACGGCGGCCCCAGGTGCCAATTTACTCCTCTTAGTTCTTTTCATTCTGTTTGCTGATTCTGACAACTGGAGTTCTCCTCTCAGTCCAAGGGACTTTTCAATTGGATTTGCTCGTGGTGACAAAATTGTTGCTTTGCTGAGAGGAGGGGGTTCTTTGACTGAGCGTCTATCATGCTGCCATGGGAAAGCGAGTGGCGAATGATTCTCAGTGGCTTCTGATTTCCAGTATTTGTTCAGCATTAGGCCCACTTATCTCCAGAAGAAAAAGCAACATGTAGAAAGAAAGTGACAGGCAGAAACACACTCACTTGCTCGTTCATTCTCACTGTGCTCTGTATTCAAACAAGGGGGACCTATTACACTGAAAGCTCCAGATCAGCCTCACTCAATTATCACAGTTAATCCTTATAGCTCTATAAAGTAAATATTTCATTACAATTTCAAATAAACAGTCACCCAATCTAATGAAGCAAGAACTCAAAGTGGCAATGTCATAGAACTCGTTACCATCATCAAAGGAAAGGACATAGCCTTGTCTACTAATAATGAAAAAATGGATACTGGCATATTTATGAACTCAAGGGTGTGTAGTTGTGAGGGTTTTTTTTTTTCCCTCCCTTAGTGCCATTGACCAATTTATCTTTCCAAATACAATTCAATTATCAGAATTCTATTTATCTTTTTCTTTCCTTTTATTTCTCTTATTTTCTCACCCAGTCTCTTCATTGTACTTATCATCTTCATCACACAGTCCATGATCAATGCACAATACACTTGGCAAATTCAACTAGAACTTTTCTTTTTTCATAAACATCAGAGTCTTGATAGTGCATTTCAAATTCAGGAAGCTTACCAAATATAAAGTGATCATTTTCCCAATCCATTGTCTCTACATCAATGTTATCTTAAATCCTTCATCTTGTATGTCCTTTTAGCCTTTATCTTCTATACTTATACTCTGGGGCAAGAACATCTAAAAATAACTCTCATTTCACCAGATCTGAATAATTTGAAAAAAAGCTTGAACTGAATAAAGATAAGTAGATTAAGTCCTTAATCAAATGTTGAATTACCTCTATGCTACTCCAACTCTCATTTTAATCCTAATCTTTAGTCCCTTGGGGAATCGTTTTTCTTAAATTATTATTTTATCCTTCTTATTAAATATTCTGATAACAGTCATTATATTTTCAAACATTTATAATTCACTCTACAAGACAGAAGGTACAACGTGTATAATAGGATGATTTTACCTGTGTTTGTTAGAGCTAACTCACAGGGGTCCCATGATATCCAATAAGGCACAAAAATCTCCTCCAGTTAGATAGTGACTACAAACCCTTCTTTTTTTCTCTCAATTTAACAATGCTATGTTGAACTATCCTATAATTACTGTTTCTTAGGAAGCTAGATGAATTGTCTTTGCTTAGTAGGGAATATTTGTGTGTTTTTTTCTTTCCTCTGAGATTCTTAAATATTCATCCTCCTTGAAAAATATCACCTAAAACTAATGCTTCCCAAATATTAATATGCATACCAATCACCTGGGGAGCGGGGAACTTATTAAAATGCAGATTCTGCTTCAGTAGGCCTAGAGTGGGGCCTGGGATTCTGCATTCTTAATAAAGTCAGAGATGATGCTTATGCTACTGGTCCTCAGGCCATACACTGAGAAGCCAGGGCCTATACTACTGTATGGTATTTACAAGTTTTATAATAAAATCAAAGTAGGGGATCCTTAGAATATTATCAAGATAAAGCCACATGTAATATTATCACACTATTTTGTTAACTTCATTAATAAAAATACCAAAAACATGGATGATTTAATAGATGTGTGTATTAATAAAATATCTAAAATATGGATTTAAGTAAGAATGTTACTAGTACTACTGGTAATAATATTGATAATTAAGTAGCTACTACGTGCACTTAATTATTAAGTCATTTCATCCTCACCATAACTTTAAAGGCTTCTATTATTATGTTAATTGTATTAATTCTACAGACCAGAAAACTGAGATTCAGTGAGGTAAGATAACTTGTCCAAGGTAGGGACTGGTACGTGAATCAAGTCTTGTCTATTTGTCTGTGGGTAAAAGTGTACGGCCACACCTTCACTCACCCAACACATTTTATTGAGGACCTGTAGTGTCCTAGGCACTCTTCTGGGCCCTCTGCACTCAGGTGTGAGAAGACAAGTAAAATTCCTGCCACCCTAGATTTACTCTAAACCTGAACAACTGAACAAACTGTTGAGCAGGAAAATGTCAGATATGGGTAATAGGAAGAAAATGATGTGATAGAAAATGTTTAGAAGTTTACTTCTTAGGAATAGTTATATTTTCAAAATTTACATCTAATTTTTGGTATTATTATTGGACCACATTAACAAAATAATTTTTCTCAATCATTGCAGGTCACATAAAACTGCAAACACACATAAAAGGCTTGTCAGTGGTATATAAAACTGTGCTCACAACACGGGTATGAAAGACAAGTTTAAAGACTGCCATCTTTTGGGATCATCTCCCATATATGTTGCTTTGACTGATATCTTAACACTCTCCAAGCCCGCTGTCATACTCTTCATCATAAACATTAACACTTTTATAGCACCTTATTTAATTGACAGTTTTGTTTGAAGCATCTTACATATATTAATTCATTTAATAATCATGACTGCTTTATTAAGTATAATATTACTATACCCATTTTCCAGATTACAAAAATGAGACACAGAACATTTAACTAATAAATCCAGATTTATGTGGTTAGTAAGTGTCAAAGTCAAGTCTGAAATCCTGGCAATTGGGCACCAATGTCTATGCTCTTAACTGTCTTTCTGCCTCTCATTCTTGTTTATAAAATAACACAGTTGTAGGTTATTTTTCAAGATCTCTTTTTGTTCACAAATGTTAAAACCTTACAATACTGACAAAATATAAAATGCAAGTGGTCAGGCTGTGTTTCAGCCTGTTTGGTTGGAATATTTAAGAGCTTAATATTATGCAGACCTCCGATCAAAGTTATCCTAATCTTAATTGGAGATTCTGCATTTCTTCCTTTATGTACCTTTGTACAGAAGATTACATTTACAAATAGTAAACCTTACAATTGATAATTAAAATAAAAGTGACAGGAATATCATTCATAAAGGCATATATGCTCAGCAGAAAATACTAGTCAAATTAGTTAACACATTTTTTTAATTTAATGCAATCGTTGGATTTTAAATACAAATTAATCTTTTAACAACATTTAGGAGCAAAAATGCCCTCCTTTGCCTTATAATGTATTTTACTCATCCATTCATTTAACAAACATTTATTGAACATCCATTTTGTGTACAACAGCCTGAGGCACCAGGATATAAAGATGAATGGTTGTGGAGCAAATATCAGCATTTAGGACACTAAAATATGGATGATTTATATAAGAATATAATTACCACTATAAGAAATAATATTAATAATTAGTTGCCTGTATGTGCACTTAGTTTTTAAATAATTTTATTCTCACCATAATATTCAGTCTCCATCATTATATTATGTTATATTAATTATACAGACCAAAAAAACTATCACATACACACACCTCCCACTGAAAGAATTGCAATACACTTAACTGTATGAAACTGTAAATGTTATAACTTAAATAAAGAAAATGTTCAATAAAAGCACACAAAAAAGAAAATATAAACATTCCACAAATTTTTCAAGCTAAAATTAAGAAAGGAAGGCAGTGATAAAGTCTCAAAATGTTGTTTGCCTTGGGATGTAGTACACTAGGGTATCGGTTTGAAGAGTTTCTTTCCACATATTTAATAATTGCCTGATCTAGTGCTGTGTTTATAGTAGGTGCTCAATAAATATACATTCAATAAATGAAAGCTCTCATTTTACTTCTTTACTCTTTAGGGTTTGAAGATATGCCAATAAAGTAAATATCTGACTATTCCATCTCCATTAGGAGAATTCTCTGTAGATTGATTTCTTTGGCATCTTGACAACTGTTTATGTCTTGAAATATATTGGTCTTTTGATTTTAGCAACAGCACTGTAATTGTCTTTTTACATCTTTAATCATGCCTCCTTTTTTTCACTGAATCCTCTCCTGTTTTTCCTTAAAAGTAAATATTACTCAGGGTTTCATTCTTAGCTCTTCCCTCTGTCTCTAAATCATCATATCCAGGAGTTCCCATTCATTCCAATTTCCAATTTTCAAGTAAGGGAATAAGTAGTCCCCCATTGATATCGATACAGTTACCTAACTGGATACCACCACTTGGCTATTCCATAGTTATCACAAATAATAACATTTCCTTGAATTTGTCTTTTTTTCCCAATTCTATTCTTCTTTTGTATACACTTCCTGCTGCACCATTCCTCAAGTCATACAAACCAGGCATTTAGAAGACATTAACTTTTGACTTCACCTATTCCTTCCATCCTCTCCCACCAACAAACCTCTGATCACTGATAAAATTCCGTTAGTTCTACCCCTTGAGGAGCTGTCACATCCATTTCCTTTTCTCCATTCCTGTGGTCACTGTCTCAGTAAAGCCCCGATTTATTTTCTACATGGACTGTTCTAATAGTCTCCTAACCAGCCTTCTTGCCTCCATTTGTACTACACTTTCCAATTTGTCCCCTACTTGTCTGCTAGAGTTTTACTTATACCATACAAATTTGGTTATGTAATGTGCTGTTTTAAAAATCTTCCTCATAAGTGATATTTCCTCTTTACTTTCAGAATATAATCCAAACTTAATAGAGTAAATAAGAGCCTTTATGATCTGTCCCCTGCTATCACTCCAGCTCATCTTTAAATAGTAACAATAATAGAATAGTTGTCATTGTATGTGCCTGGAACTGTTGAAATGTTTTCATACGCTATCTTATTTACCCTTCCTATCAAACTTAGGAAGTGGGTTTTAAGACCCCCAGTTTTACAAGTAATGTTCCCAGAGATAACTAACTTATCTAAGATCACAGGATTAGAGAGTGACAGAGCCAGGGCCTAAAACAGGTTCTGACTAACTCTAAAGTTCTTAGTCATAGCCACTATTCCTACTATCTCCCCCAATTCCCCTCCCACCTCTCCCCTCCCCACTCCCCTCTCTACCCTTTTCTGTTTCTGCTCTGACCTCTCATCTAGCAGTTTTCATGCCTGGAAGCACAGTAGAATCTATAATCACCTGGGAAGGTTTTAAAAACTCCAACGGCCCGGCTTCACTCACCCCTTGAGGTTCCTATTTAGTTGGCATTAAGTGGGATCTGTGAATCAGTCTTTTTTAATAGCAGTCCAGGTTTAAGATGCAGCCAGGTTTGAGACCTACTGCCTAGCAAAACTAAATTATGTATAGTTGCACCAAATATTATGTAACCTCTATTATCCCTGATTCCAGCGACTGTGATTATTTCTCCCTGTGTAATTATCTATACTGGATGTTTGAGCTTCTTGCAGATAGAAGTCACGGATCGCTTAAGTTTACGACTGACATGTGATTAGTGGGCAGTAGGCCCTCAAAAATAACTTGTAAAATAAATACAGAAGACTTGTTGATTGCTCTTACAAATATTTTGTAGGAATTATTAACATAAGTACTGAAATGTAATATTTTGAAGTTCCTTAAATTTCTCAGAGCCTAGGAAAAAATAAAAGTCCTGAAGAAAACAATTTCAATACATGAAACTATTTACACATAAAAAGTATCAGTTTCCTCCTGAGAAAAGAAAAACAAAGCTCTCACTTAGATAAGAGCCAAAAAATGTTTTTTTCCAAGTTTTGTAGTGATTAGCATCTTGTAGAATATACGTGAAAAATTATAGGTTAGATTGATAGAGTAAGGTAATAAAATCAACAGAGAGACCTTTTATTTTCTAGTTAACACCCTCCTCTCTTCAGATAAGGCAGACCTTAACACTATACCCTTATGCAACTGTCATTTTTTTCCCCCAGTGACACTACATTTTCCTAATGATTAATTACTTAATCATTGGGAAATTAAAATATCATACTACTTGGCAATTAAAATATCATACTATCAAACCTTGTGTATCAGTAAACTAATATTATTATCGGTACAATGATTTGTTTCTATTATTATTTGTTATTCTTATAATTTTTAAGAAAAAAGAAATTTTAGAGGCTTCTTTCCATACGGTTTTATTGAAACTTTAATAAAAATCTAGAAATCCTATGTCTCTGCTATTATGTGAAAAAATCTAAGTTATAGTATTTCAAGGGGTGATTCTGTGGGGGGGATAAAATACGTAAGAATATAAAGAGAATCTGAATGCCCACATAATAAAAATTAATCATGGTGAATTGCTTTGGGGAGAATCATACACTTGACCCACATTGAAGACTGAAATATTAATCCATTTCTATGACAGAGATCAAGCTTCATAGTCGCTTTTTATCCTCCTCATAATAGAAGCAACAGTTGTAAACCATAATGTTATAGTTCAAACAATGCCCCCCCTAAGACTTCAAATTTATTATAGCATTCATCTCCAAGACAAAAGACCTGGTGGAGGAAAAAAGCTCTTTTTAGCAAAAAGCATGGTTGTTATTTATGGCTCAGATGCAAAGAATGAGTTTGGGGAATTTATCAGAGATGAAGGTATGAAATGTTTTAGCTTGTTCTTCTCTCTCTAATCCATAAACCATTTTCTCAGCCACCCAAGTGAATTCTAATGGAACAGGAATGATGAAATAATATTTTCCTAGCCCTTTAACACTTTTTCTTCTGTATAGGTTTTAGTCAGATGAGAAGAACATGATGTTTTAAAATTAAGGATATTTTAAGCAGCAGATAAGCAATATTTTCCAATAACATATAACTTAGTCTCCTAGGCAAAATTTACCATTTTTAATGATAGTTTAGTTTTTCTATATTTAATTCTGGAAATTTCTATTATTACTATTAGTATTACTGTGGGTTATCATATTATTAGAATTTCAAGATAAGTATATTTTCATTAATATCATTTCAATAATACAAGCCCCATTATTGCCTCTAAAACCGTAATGACTCGATCTTGACACTCAACTTATTTTATTTCAATGTTCTTAATCATTAGGTATATCTACATCATCACTCTCCTTGAAATAAGACATGCCATAATCAAAACAAAGATGACATAGATTACATATTGTCCATCCTCTCTTTTTGGAGTGATCATAGGCCACAAAAGGGATGTCTATCTCTCTAACGACCAGGCCAGGGAGAAGTTCCACTCAGGTAGGAAGATGTGGGATATGCCAGGATGTAATGAAAATTCATTCTTCGTACTTACATATTGCTTTTTTAAGATGAAAACTATTCAATAAAAGTGATTGGAAAAAATGTAAAATGTGTAGTATTTGTCCTCAAGAAAGTAAGTTGTTTATAGATTATGCAGTTTTTAAAGTGTTATAAGGGGCCGCCCGGTGGCGCAGCGGTTTAGTTCAGGCTTGGCAGCCGGGGTTCGCGGGTTTGGATCCCGGGCGCCGGCCAATGCACTGCTTGTCAGCCATGCTGTGGCGGCGTCCCATATAAAGTAGAGGAAGATGGGCACGGATGTTAGCCCAGGGCCAGTCTTCCTCAGCAAAAAGAGGAGGATTGGCAACGGATGTTAGCTCAGGGCTGGTCTCCCTCACCGAAAAAAAAAAGTGTTTTAAGAACAGTTCTATGGTCTTGAGCACAAGGAGTGAGCTATACAGATGCCATTTGTTTTTTTCTTTCCAAACTGAAAAAAGACAGTAATTTTAGAACAAAAAGAAAGGCGGCTGGAATAAAATATGGAATAATCTTTAAGCCAAAAACCGTTCCTGGCATTGTTTGTTAGTTGTTATACTATTACTATTGTTTGCCAAATTCCATTTAAATTGCTCAAACAGCTCAAGGAAAATGTGGACTCTATCTGGACAGTTTTTTAACATCATAATTAGTGGAATTAAGAACAATCCACCACTGAGTTATTTGCCACCACGCATTTCGATTGCACACTTACTGGACTGTTGGTGCTTTTTTTTCTTAGTTTTGATACTATAATTCCTTTGCCACAATTTTCATCTGCATTAGGCTACCTTAGCCTGACATAGAAATAAAAGTTAATTAGTTTCTATGGCGACCTGTGCATTAAACATGGCAGTTCTTTCAGATTTGTAAATACATTCCAACTTAGTATTCAGAATGCAATGTGTATAAGCATTCAGTACAAATACTGTGAGTTTGTTTGCAGTTAAGATAGAATAGGGACTTGAGCCAGATGACATAATTCATTTGAGTACACAGTGTCAGGGGAAGATGTCTTCAATTTGACATCTATGTGCCATATACTCACCATATTTAAAGCCACACATGTCTTTCTAAAATGTTTTTTTCTAACTGCTTTAAAGATTTGATACACTCTACACATAATATCTTAATCTTTTAGACTGATTTTACTACGTGCAAAGTGCTAGAAATGGACCCTTCCCCATTTAGCCCATAGAGTGCAGTACTCTTTCTCTCTAAAATAGTACCTCTCAAACTTTCATAGGCAATAGAAACACCTGTGGAACTTCTTTAAAAATAGGAATTTCTCGGTTCCACTCCCAGAGTGTGAAATTCAGTTTGTCTACAATGAATCTACACTGTTATCAAGCACCTTGGTTGATTATGATGTATGTTTTGTGAGGGTCACTTTTCTGAAAAACAGGGTGTAATCGGATACTCTTTTACCAAATGTCGTAAAACAGACTTTTAAGTTATCAGCATACCATGATTTTTCTCTTATGAAAAATCATCCCTTACATTGAGGATATAAAAATCATACTTCTCACAGTATTACTCTAATTTTAACCCTTTGAAGCAATAAATGATAATCTTCAGAAAGAAATCTTCCGGAAAGACCAAATATATCAGTTATTGATTGAAATTAATAATGTGACAGGATCCTATGCAGAAAGACCTTTCACAAAAAGCAGATGATTTACATGAAAAAAGAGGCTAAGTTTTACTATCCACTATTTTCTACAGACAATATTCTTTCTCTATCATAGGAAAGGCAAGCTGTAATACATTGTGCTTTGGGATTCTAATCAGAAACCTATAAACAATGTATAACTTACAAATGCCCTTCAGTGCATTAGAATACTTTTAGTACAGCTTTAAAATTTTAAATCAATTCTGCCATTCACTCCATATTATTTATCTTCAATTTCTCCATATTTTAAATGTCACTGTGTCATATTAAGCAATAAAAAGTTTAAAAGATTATAACCTGAACTTGGCAGATATTCACTGTCATTACTAGGCCTGAAATCCTCGCCTTCTTAAATTTCACTACCAGAGAGAGTCTTCCTACTGGCTTTTGTTGTTTTCATTCTTGAATGCAATGAAATTCTCACATTCATTGAATAACCTAAAGTATCATAACGTTATTTTAAGCTGATTCTAATAGTAAGTTAATGGCATTTAAAACATTTCGTTCTTAATCAGACTCTTTTGTCACCTATTTTTAAAACTATATTCTGCTCATGTAAATCATCCTTTAATTCTATCAGTTATATCATTGACATGTCCCATGATCCAGTAACATTTCATTTTCTCCAACCTGAGGCTCAAGAAGGAAAGAAAGAAGGCACTCAAAGATTGATTTTTATATGTGCTGTAGATACAAATTATAGCTAAGTTACATAATAGGCCTTATTACATGAAAATGATCTCTTCCAAAATATGCTTGGGTGGTAAATATAATTTCTTTTCTCAAAATGTCTCCCTAAAGTAAATGTTGTTTTCATTAACTTTTTCCCTCTGTAATAGCAATATGAATACTTATTAACTAAACCTAGTAAAATCCATGTAAATATTAGTTATTCAGGACCAAGAATTTTATGGAAACACTATGGACAGAATAGATAGGTGCCTCTGTCCAATATAATACAGATCTTTCCCTGACTACATGGTTTTTGCTGTAACACTACTCTCATTAGATTGGAATTTGTGTTAACTTCCCTGTACCAGGACTTACTAATAGGATTGCTAGCAATTATTATACTGAAATGAAATCAGCACAAACTATTAGATCTGTTTAAACAAGTTAAAAATAAACCTTGATTAAATGTTCTTTTATAAGAAGCTGCTCATTAGAGCTACATGGCCTTCAGAAAAATTGGTGTTTCATTAACATCAAAGAATGCATTGCGTTTAAACTCCCTAGCCTAAAAAGTTATGTATAAAATAAAGTTTTAAAAATATTTTAGATAATGAAATTTTAGAAAAGATCTTATTTATGCTTCTTGGTTTAGTCAGCAGAAATAAAAATACTCTTAAGATTGATTAATAACGAGATTACAAAGAATAGTACATGACCAAAGGCAAAAATAAACAAAACAAAAAAATCAAAAAATTTTGCCAGAATGATCAATGATAAATTTCTTCTGAGATACAACTCTGCCATGAAATAGTTGAATTAAAAGGTTGTTTGAGTATTTAAATGGAAACAAAAAATAAATGTAAACAAGAATCCACTTTTGCAACAAACCAGTAACTTTTGAACCACAGTAGTATTTATAGAACTCTAGAAAGTAGAAGTATCCATTGTAGAAATTAGAAATAACTTTTCGTTTTACAACAATGAATCAGTAAACTCTTATGACCTGACTTGATGGAAATTATTCTGTTTATGTTGGATAACTTAAAACAGTTAAGATACAGTGTTGGTAAATGTTAAGTATATGGCCTATAAACTCATGGAAAGGATTTGGGTAAAATTTTTGTAATATTCCATCTTCCTATCTCCATACCATTAAGCACACACATGCATACACACACACACTTATCCCACTAGGATAAGGTAAATATTACATGCAGAAAGATAAATGTTAGTTGAATAAAGATGGCCATCATCTCCATGGTTGAGGAAGGGTAAAAGGTGAAAAACTCTATACCAGAACTGGAAGACCAACCAAATTATCAAACATATTGAAATTCACAAACTAAAGTTAACAAAATTAATTCATAAAAAGATTATAATTTACTATAGTTTTTAAAGGTCTTTTAAAAAAAGATTTCACTTTTCTGACCAGTACATGTATTATTTTGAAAAAACCATGCCGTCACTACTACTGTAATTTAATCTCTTCATATAGACTGATATCCTCCACAGTATACTTGCCCCTTGCCTACATGGTAATAGGAATATGTTCTGGTTTTTTAAAGGAAGAAACCTAGTTTAAGTAATTAATATTCCTTAATTAAACATACTAAAGCACAATGAATTCTTTATAAATCTGTGAGCATGCCTAACAGCAACAAAATCACACTTTTGTTAAAGCATTTGTGTGTATTTTGCACAATTTTTAAAAGTTTAACCTCTGTAGATCAATGTGCTTCCTTAAAAGACTTTAATAAATTAAAGTGCAGAGAGCTTTTTTTCACCAGCAGAAAAAGCTGATGAGACAGGTTTAGTTTAATCTCAGGCAATAGAAGTCATTAACCATTCTCTCAGGGATTAAAATATAGCTTGCCCTTTTCTTCTCTCACTTATCATTAGCATCACTTTAATCTCCTAGCGTTTCACACTGCTATTTTAATCATTACTTACTGCCTTTTGACAAGTGCAGAACATGCTTTTTCTCATTGAGGCAATATCCTGGTTTTAGCTGACAAATGTAGGACATAATGTAAAAATATCAAAGTGACATCTTTTAAACACACCTTCATCATAAAAATCTCTAAAGTTACAATATTCCTTTGTCTGGTATTTCCAGGAAAATTATCATTTGAAAGGTTTATATCTTAAACAAGGAAAAAAGTTTCTTCTAAATACAGCAAAAACAAGTTTCGAAAAAATATTAAGCCAAGTAAATGGCATCCAAAAATATGCACATAAATGTTATTCTTTCACTCTAAAATAGTCAGGAACGTCCAAGTATTTACAAAGGGAGTCTGCTGTTTCAACATAACTTTAATAACAATATAGACAATATTGAAATGGCTGCTCTATTACCATTTGATGCTTTATAATCGCATTAAATAGTACATACATCCTAGATTGAACCAAAACAAAATGCTACAATGATTATGCCTAATTCTATTATTTCTATAATACCCACCACATGTCTGCTGATCAATAAATATTAAGTAATTCTTAAGAGAAAATTTAGGTAGAAATAACAATAGTTACAACTATATTAATAAGTAACATCTCAAAATCTAGTGACAGTGTTACAACTGAGCTTTTTGCTACATTTTCTAAATTATTATTTTAGATAAAAGAAAAACCATATGATGTTTGTTACTGTTCTTTTATCTAACAACAGGTAGTTTAATTTGCAGAATCTCGTTCATCTAATCTGCCTAAACCCGAAGTAGATAAATTTGGAATAAGTCTCTTGGGATTCAGGAATTTAAGTTTTATATTGTCTTCAGATATAAGTATTATAAGTAGGAGAATATACTCTAGCATCTTTTTAATATTCTATTTTAACTGAAAAGTAAACCAATGAAATACTTGGTAATTATGAAATCTGACTTTTAAAACCAAAGTACCAATTTTTTGGTAATAATCACTCACACTTGGCCCCAAGCCCTTTAATCTAGTCCATCTGTAATGATCTCATAGTACTTTCAACCATTATTTAACTGTTAGAAGAAAAAATATGTCGCACTATATGTTTCGACAATAAAATCCCTTCTTAAGCTTCACAAAGCAGAACAATTCATTATTTGATCTCTTTCCAGGTTCAAAGTCTGTCTTATTACAGTACTTCAAAGAAATATGTAATCAAAGACAAACAGCTGTGAAAACAATCTTTTATTACTTTATTATCATTGAGAATATATCTTTGGAGTAAACCAATGGAAATGGCATACAAATAATCTCCATTAAGATTGCTGTTTTGCATTTGTTCACAAACTATGCACATTTATCTTTAAGGCTTTAATTTTATTTCCTATAAACAGAGTAATGGCACAGTCCAGTCACTCTACTGTCTGTCCCAAAATAAACAAATAAATAAAACCAAAAAGAACGACGACAACAACAACAAAGAGTGAGCTGCTCTAATGTCAAACAAATGTTTCTAATAAACAAATTTTCAAAACGATATTCAGTGATATGACTCTCTGGTTAACATTACCCTGAAATGAAATCATGTTTTCTGATTTTCATACTAATCAGTGAGAATTGCAGTATTGTTCAACTACAAATTGGTATCCAGAACTAGAATTTATACATCAAATGTAGCACTTACACTCTATTGTGAAAACAGACACAAAATCAAGCAATTACCTTCTAAGGTAGTAGCTACACTGCCAAAATTATTTCCATACTTTACACATCACACGATAATCTGGCCATGTCTCTACTTCTTAGAGTAGAGAATTTCTATCACCAATATGCATAGACTTGAAAATATAATATAAAGTGTTCTTTGGATGGGAAGACTCCCATCATCTGCAGCTTGTAAGACACTCTACAGGTGCCAGAGTGGAAGTGATGATGTTCTACCATCCCACGACAGTAAAAAAAACACGTGGAGGCAGAAGGAACAAACATCTCTTGAGCACATATTATATGACAATCTTGTATATTATTTCATTTAGTTCTGACACTATATCTGAGTAAGGCATTACTATCCACATTTTACACATGTGGAAAGTTAAGTCAAAAAGTTGAATAACTTTTGACTCGTTCCTGGGTTAATCTAACTCCAAATCAACGTGCTCTTGCATTAGATCCGATGCTGTCCATTCTAGAACAAACTTTACAGGTAAATGTCCTCGAATGCTCTTGAAAGTCACTACACTTGAACAAATCCAGCTTTTCTTCAGAAGACCCAAAGGCATGATTACATAGTCGGAGACAAAATAGGTCACTATAACTTTCTATGAAACTAAGTTGATTCATCAACACAGGCCACAATTAGGCAGACCATTGTCTCTAGTTCTCTATAAAACATTTGGATGGGCCAAGAGCAATGTGGACTCTGTGCCATCACTCTCATCAAAAGATATGGCTGAAAGATGCTGCAAATGTGCTACCTCAAACTGACAAACTGAAGAAAATGGACAGATAACAATAATTATCATGGACTATGGCCGTACAAATAAACCAGGTAATTAAGTCTATGATATGAATTTTGAAAAGAAAATGGTACATCCACTTCATTTTCTGCTGTCTCAGTATAATTATGAAAAGTTTTAATATCTTTGTATTGGTTTAAAAGTCTTTCTATAAATATCGATACGGACATACATACATACATATACATATACATTCACACAAAGGCACACATCTATTAGCTTTGTTGTAGTAAGTTTTTTATATTCATATGTAACATGGTCTTAGTTGTAAAATGTGAAATCTGAACTGAATACAGTTGCCACAGACTTCCCTCTGCATTATTAAGGTTATCTGAAGACCACTACAAGAGAAAGGAAAAAAAATGAAGCAACAATGAGTAGTACATAGAAAGAATTCCATTAAAAAATTTTTGTTGCAGGTAAATGTAACTAAAAACTCTAAAATCATATTAGCATAAATATTATATTCTCTATTTTAAATAACAATATAAAAATACAAAATTCCTAAAGATTCTTTGGCCAGCCAAGTGTAGGGATAATGAAGGAAACGGAATTGCTTATTTGAAGTCCTGATCCTTCAATTCATACTACAACTCGGTTCAGTTTTACTGGTTACTAAATAAACAGTATCAGAATTGGAAATGCATTTAATGCATGACTCAATTTCCATAAAAGTTAATTTCCTGACTTTTCAGTTTGATTGCATCAGAAGTTATTCAGTAAAGGAGAGCAAAACAAAGCCAGTCACTCCAGCTTCGGAATAATTAAGCAGTAATTTGACCAAATATTTCCTTCCTTCCTGTGTATTTCTCAAAGTCACTATTACACTACAAATTTTAGCAGAAACATTTTTAGTGGGCACAATCCATAAGGGAAATAGTCCATAGTAAAATGTTTCACAATCAGGGTTGGCAGTACCATCGTGAGACCACTTTTTACTGCTATTTTTAGGATGTATTCAAGATAAACTTTTCATTTTCAGGCTTTAGAATGGTCAAATTACAGAAGTGAGAGTCGCCATCACTAATTTTCACATATAAGCCCAATCTATAACTCAATTTATTAATATGGGAAACAATCTAAGGAAAATTAAATAATGCAGCATTATAACTTTAGATGTTATTTTATTGCAATCTTTTGTCAACATGTTGATTTATAAAAATTAGATTGGGTAATGTTATTCTGGCATTTCTAGTTTGGCTGATGCTATTATGAACAATAAAAAAAGGAGGAATATCAGTTTTTGAATTCCTGGAGTCCCAGATTATTTGCCTTCATTAAAAATGTATCATTCGTAAAATCAGTGAAACTACCTTGTACAACTGCCTGCTAACTTTTTAGGGAGCCCATCTTACATATTTTATTTCATTACTGAACAAAAATAAAAAGTATATTTGAATTCTACTTACCCAGACTGAAACATTGGCATCCCTTCTGCCCCCCAAATGAACCCTGTGGTTGCTTTTTCTTTGCAATACATTGGTAAATTTTTTTAGCCCTTATCATTCACCTCTACTAAACGACTTCTCATCTGACTTAATCTGTACAATTTGTTCTTTCTTCATTACTCCTCCCTCCTACCCTGTCTCCAAAATCTCAAAAGCCTCTTGGCCTACTATGCAAATAGCTGATAACCATCCTCAAAGCTCCATAGGCTTATGCATTATTTTTCCATCTTAATGATCAACTAAAATTTTATTAACTATTCTCTCAGTCTCCCATAATCCTATTATCAAACTTATTTCACTGTCTTGCTCCCTCAGTTTACAGAATCAACTTCTTGTTATTTTCAGGCACATTTCTTCAAACGGAGTAAAGGGGAGCTCAGGGAGCAGCTACACCTCCTACACAAACTTCCTATTCAGACATTTAGCACTCGCAGCCTGTCTCCACCAAGCTGTTGTGTAACTTGAACAATGAATCTCAGTTTCTTCGTGAGTGAAATGGGAAGAATGATATCTACATCATAGGGTTATTATGAAGATTAAATGGACAAAATTTTCAAATTTTTCATGGTACATTGTAGATGCTAATCAATCTTAGTATCACTTCCCCTGTTCTAGGAAACTGTGTGTGAATAAGAAAGGAAGTGTTCTGCACTACAATATCCTAGATTTTTAACAATTTACATGAATCTGCATATAATTATGTGATAGAACGATGTCATCTATATATGTCAACCATTTTAAAAATAAAAGCTAATCCAAACTTCTGGATTGGGGCTATATTTTTCCCTATTTTTTTTACTAGACAACCTAGAGAAGACTTGCTGACCTCTGTCAGTCATTTAAAATTTTAATATTTGTGTACAATATTCCCCTTATTCTCAATGTTAGTTTTCAGTATGTATAAATTATTAAATTAGCTAATTATAAAATAAAACTTTTAGAACTGAAGGGGACCTTATAAATCAACTATTTCTCTCAGTTTACAAATGAGGACCCTTCATTCCAAAAGATTGTTCAGCCAGTAAATAGTATTAGAAGCCAGATTTTTGACAATTAATCTTTTTTTCTAATTTTTAGAAATACCTTGGAAATAGAATATATTTGTTTTATTAAACTCCATAGGATTGTTATCCTAGGAGCAACACTGGTCTAAAATGCCATTCATTTATCAGATGATTACTAAAGGAAGGTAGATCCTAGAAAGTCAGAGTTTTGTGTGATATTTTTATTTTAGCATTTCAAATAAACAGATTTAGAAAAGGAAGTTACCCCTATCTTTCAGCAAGATTTGGATGCCATTTTATAAAATTTATCTTTGATGCCTTTTCTTCTATCACATCTAACTCAAATTTCTTTATAGTACAGATATACTGAAAATAAAAGATTTTAACATTTAAACAATGAGCTTAATATATAAAACAATATATAAAACACTTAAATATATAAAACAAGCAAGACTAAGAGAAAAAGTTTTGATAGTACAATTTTAGATTTTATAAAAAAATTTGACTTCACTGACTCACAGATATTTGAAAAAGAACAACTAGAATATCGTAACATCATAATTTAGAAAATGGATGCAGAAAATGACAAGCAAAAACATAGTTTGGGTAAGGCACTTTTCTGAGCCTGACTCTTTGCCTGTAATAAAGGAATCCTTGCAGAGTGCTGTGCATACAACCTAGATCATGTTAGGAGCTCAACTAATGAAAATAACAAAATAAAACAAAAACAGTTCTATTTCATGGAGCCATAGAGTTAGCTATTTCCCCTCCATCTCTCCTCCTTTCCCCTCTATTCCCAGATGGCTCCCTTGAGGTCTTCAAAACTCAGCAAAATCTCTTCCCTGTCTCTCTCATTCACATCTCTGCCCACTTCTTCTCAATAGCATCCACTTATAGTATTTCGTGTTTCCTCTTGTGCAAATCTCAATTTTTGAACTCACCGTGCTGAATTAATACAGACTAATTTCTTTCCTCCAAAATTTCCTCCTAAATTCTGAGCTTCCTGATAACAAAAAGTCTTTATTGCATCTCTGGAAACCTCTCTTCTATTTCAGTGCCTGGCATAGAGTGGGTGCTTCACAAATGTTCTATGAATGAATGAGGATGAATTAATGAATGAGTGAATGAATAAATGAGGATAATGAGGGCCAAATGGGATGGTATACGTTAAAAGACTCTGTAAACCATAATACATTACATACTTCATTCTTAACCCAGCCTGTGAGAGAGAGGTCAGGGAAAGATGCACAGAGGTTGTCATGGCTAAATTGTGACCTAAATAGGAATTAGACCAGAAAGGGAAAGAAGAGAGAGACTTCCAGATAAAAGGAACAACATATACAAAGACAGTTCTAAAAGTTAGGAAAAGCTTGAAAACTTGAGGGAACTGAGAGGAGTTCACCAAGGATGCATGGTAGAGTCTCTTCTTTGTGCTATACTAGTTCATATGATGTTAACATTGTTTTACATATGATCAAGCAAAAAATGTAACTTTCAACAAGTTTCTACATTGACAATATCTTTTGTATTTCAGAGGAGTCTCAAGAACTTAATAAATTTTTAAATTAAATATATTATTTTCTTTATCATTGATATAAAACATATCTAAATAAAATATAGAGGATATTATAAATAATAGGGTATATAATAGAGAACACCACATATTATTGAAAATTTACTACAAGTAGAGCTAATACAATTACAGATGTTAAAATATGGCTAAAACTGCAAAATTCATTTAGTTTTCTTATTGAAAAAAATCTCTCTCTCTCTCTTTTTTTTTTTTTTTTTTTGCTGAGGAAGATTCACCCTGAGCTAAAATCTGTTGCCAATCTTCCTCTTTTTACTTGAGAAAGATTCACCCTGAGCTAACATCTGTGCCAATCTTCCTCTACTTTGCACATGGGTCACCACCACAGCATGGCTGCCGATGAGTGGTGTAGGTCTCTGCCCAGGAACCAAAACCAAGCCAAGGAAGCAGAGTGCACCGAAGTGGTGCCATGGGGCTGGCCCCAAAAGTACTTCTCTTTTACTCCTCTCTTACTCCTACTCTTCCTTCTGAAAAATAAAAAAATCTTGTTATATAAGTCAAATCACTTTCTTTGGTTTTTTTGTTTTGCTTTCTTGTTCCACTCACTGAGTAGTAAAAAATATTTTTATAATATTGCTAACAGTAATAAGTTTAGGCTAATCTTCAGTTTGATAGTGTGGTTATTATTAATAATGCAGAATTAAATACAATGATTAAGAAAAAAAATAACCATGAAATTACACTCTATATAACCAATGAATATACTTCCAGACTTCTATTATAATTATTACTTTCTAGGATCTTGGTATGGTAAGTTTGAAATTCTGACTATATCTTCCTTTTCATTCATTAGGTTACAACAAAGGCCACAATCTTAAATGCCCTGAGAACCAGGCAGGGAACAACCCTGGGGGGACTGCAGCGAACCTGCAGCCAGGTCCCACAGAAAGGACACAACCACCACTCACCTCTAGACAACTGTTGCCATGCCAACCTACAGGCCAGATCTCCAGGACTCTTAGATGTATGAATAATGATTTTTGTTTGAACTTTCCATTCTAAATTTGAAATCTAATTCACATGGTTGAAAAAACTCTGTCTGAACTGAACAAAATATGTCTATGAGATACAAGTTGGAAACTTCAGTTTACCAAAGCATTTCCTTATTTTTTTCTGTTTTCTGACACAGACCACACAAAAGGCTTGTGAACCTTTGTATATGCTTTTTAAATGTTGAATTGGATCAGATCACACCATTTTTAGGAAGTTTAAATGGTGCCACATTGCTTACCATGATAAGTACTGATTTCTCAACCAGACATTCATTGCTCAATAAAATGTGTCCCCAACATCTAAACTGTCACCTCATTGTCAGATTCTTAAATTTCAAGCAAAATGGACACTCTCCACTCATGCCTTTTCCTCCTACTCTTCAAAACCCCTTATACATCATTTCATCAGAAAATGAAACATTCATTTTTTTATCCTTCTAATTGTCTCAGGGCCTAATGACTTGTATTATTGGTACAATTCACATCAAATATTGCCTTGTATTAAAACTATTAGTATACTTACAAATATCCCATAAAACACACTGATTCAAGGACTGTCTTAGTCATCTATGTACATCCCTTATCTCCCGTAGTGCATACTGTGGTAGACATTAAACCAATGTGTGTTAATTGAATTGAATTTTTTGGTTTCCCTCTCATACCAAACAATCTTAGGAAATCAAAGAATGAGATATTTATTTATGGTAGTTATTAGTGCATGTTTAAAATTTAGATATTTAAAAAAATATATGTATTATCAGGTCATGCTACTGCAGGCTAATAATCCAAGAGGGGCAGATGGATTTGTTAACCAAAGTCAAAATTACATCTGATTGCTTCCAAGTAAGAGGACTGCCTCTACCAAAAAACCAAAACAAAACAAAACAAGACTTCCTCAAAATCCTTCAAGTCATTATCATGAGAAGAATCAATGATAAGAGACTGGGGTTGACGGTGGAAGATAGGAACAAAGATAATAAAAGTGTTGCTTCTGAAGACCAGTCAGTGGCTACACACACACTCATTCATGCACATATTCGTACACACTTGCACCCAGAAAGGAGTTATGATAATATCACCAGAAAGATTAGGACATGTAAGAGATTCTTGGATCCAACAGCCAAATGTAAAGATGCCTAAATTTGATTCTTGGTGAGGCTTTCATGAAAAAATAAAAGGCAACAAAAGACTGAAAAAAAAAAAATAAGGCATACTAGCTAATCACTATCAGTTTGCATCCTCATTTTGAACCTAAACTTTCCAATTAAGTCTTAGGGATTTTAAATTTTCCTACAGACAAGAAAGAGATGAAATTTAGTTGGTATTGTATAAAAACAAGATCAAGATCTCTGCTTATATTTTCCTATCAAAGGATAGACAGATGTCTCAAAAATGTAAGATAAAAGAATTTAAACTGTAATAATAGAAGAACTGAATTAATTTAAGAAATAGCTAATGAGCTGCTATGGCTCAGATATTGTGCCAGGTAACCAGAATACAGAGATGACAACAGAGGGCTCCTGCCCTCCAGGTGCACAGCCTTTGGTAGAAAGGACAGAGGAGAGTGAATGGTTACCACAGATTATAAGAGGAGTAATTCAAATTTAAACATCTTTCTGTGGTATACTTAACTCTTCCTCAGAGTGACTGGGCAGGGAAAGTTTCACAGAGAAAGTATCACTGGAGCCAGCATTTGAAGAATGAATGGAAGAAAATATAAAGGAAAGACAAAATTTAGGCTATATTTAGAGATGATTTTTTTTTTCCTTTTGAGAGGTAGAAAAATGGAAATGGGGGGCCTGCCCCACCTCATAGTGGTTAAGTTTGGTACGTTCTGCTTCTGTGGCCTGGGTTCGTGGGTTTGGATCCTGGGCATGGACCTACACCACTCGTCAGCCATGCTGTGGTGGCAACCCACATACAAAACAGAGGAAGACTGGCACAGATGTTAGATCAGGGCTCATCTTCCTCAGCAAAAAAAAGAGAAGGAAACGGGATAATATTAACTCTACTATATTTACCAACTATCATAAGGTTGGCTCTTATCCTAGTAGATGAAGTATAGATTCCCCAAGGTAAAGTAATAAAACCCAAAGTTAAATAAGAATTAGCATGAAAGTAAAAACTTCAGGAAAACAGTATGGTGAATTTAAATTTTATTTGAAGGTGACATATACCTAACCACAATAGTTGGAATTGTAATGGTAATATCAAGTATCTGAATGAATAAATAAATTCTTATATGTAAAGTGTATATTTGCACTGATTTCCAATCTCTTATGTTTAAGATGTTTTTTGACTACTAGAACTTCAATTGAAGTAAGCAAGACTGTACCTGTCCCATATCAGTACTCAATAAACAGTGTTTCAATAAATCAATGCATAAAAAATAGGTAAGTGATTAAATGTAGTACTAGAATAAAAGTGGAGCAAATATGGTATTAATGTAAGAAAAGAAAGCAGGAAATTTTAAGGCCAGAGTGTTGTCAGGAATTTCATAATTTTAGTTCTGGATTGGTACACAGAATGGCCTATTTTCCCGTATGTTCACGTGATTTACACCACTCACATAAGAACACTTAGTATATTTGGGTTAACAAATCAGGGCCTGTCTGTCACTTTTTACTCCTCTCAAACTATTTCCAATCTTTGAATTCAATCATTGCAATTATATCAATTCTCTCAGAAGTCCACTGCCCTCTTCTACCCTTTTCTCTATATATTTGAATT
This sequence comes from Tapirus indicus, assembly GCA_031878705.1. Classification (NCBI taxonomy): domain Eukaryota; kingdom Metazoa; phylum Chordata; class Mammalia; order Perissodactyla; family Tapiridae; genus Tapirus; species Tapirus indicus. The sequence continues at coordinate 34,578,763 of CM062930.1, read as the reverse complement.
CATCAAGACATGCTCATTAGCCAAGGAAAGTTTTGCCATTATGAAGTACTAGAAACAGAGATAATCCCCTGCAGATTTTCTGATCCATTTCTTGACCTATTTAAAAAAACAATCAGGCTCCCTAGCCTTCATCATAAAGAATTTCTATCATAATAAAATGTGCTGATATAGAATAGCCACTTGCTGAATTACCTAGATCTGTTCTAAGACTTCAGCAATGTATAGATCCTAACTGACAACTTTTCCTCCTTCTGAAATAAGTGAGTGAAGATAAACAGAAAAAGGAGAAACTCTAAGAAGTATTTATAAAAATATATAATGAGATTCAAGAGAAATAAAATATGCTAAGGGAGTCCTTTGAACTCTCTAAAAATGCAATTTGTTCTTCATTTTTAATTTTGACAGTTCTATAATATAAGAGTATTTTGAAACACAAAATTAATAAGGGTACAATTAGCTCTTGAATTCGCAAACAAACATACATACTCAAAATTATTAAGCACTCCTGATAGATCTTTGTCACTTGCTTCTATTTTATTTTATTTTTCACTAATTAAGAAGAAAAAAATTATGGAAGTATGTCTCTATGCCATCTGACAGGGAATCATTCAATGAAAAAAAAAAAAAATCCTGTTAGCACCCAAATGTGATTGCTGTAAACATTTAAAAATCACCATCCTGAAACCAACCAAAAAAAGTGCCCAGTATTCAAATGTATACTATGCATTTAAATTAGTTTTTAGAAGGTTCTCTTTACATTGCTAACCACTTTGAAGATAATAAAGCAAGACATAGGCTTCCTGATGCTGTTTTTAATGACAATCATATCTGTCTTATAATGTTAATGTGTTCTTAAAGCCGTGTGTACTCTTGTATCAAGGAGATGTTTTCACTTCACGTGTTGGATCACTGCTTTTCAATATAGCTGAAAAGACTCTGTTGACGAGGTTCAGTTCATTGCACAAAGCCTGAAAGGCCCAGTGATTACTAATGGGAGAGTATAGTCAGAGCTGAAATCCATAATCCCAACCTCTAGAAAGGTGTCTTCACATTTTCCGCTCAGCATCTTTCTTCTCTTCACATATTCAGACTCCTAACATCTCTTTTCTCTCTTGCTCTCAACCAACTAATCCCATGCTATTTCCAAGCATGAATTTTTCCCCTGCCTACCCAACTATCCATCACATAATCCCACTGCTATCCCTCGACAAGATGGTCCCTCTCTCAACTCACTTGCAGACAAAGAGTAGAGATCAGATGACTCAGGGAGTAGCATGAGGGGCAGGCATTGGTGAATAATGGCTTGGAACAGGGCAAGTGTGAATATTAAGAGGCTATGGGGGAAGAAAAGAAAGAAGGAGCACAGCTTATAAATGGAAAAGTTAAGAAGGCAGCAGAGACCCTGATACTAAGATTTAGAAGTAAGCAATAGGAATAAAATAAGGCCTTGCGAAATAAAATACATGCTTGAGTAATCCATTACAGTCAGAATAACAAACCATAGGTTTTAAGAAACACAATTTATGTATATGTACATAAAAACATTTAAGCCTCAAACAATAAACAAGCATTGTTGTGAATGCAGATCAATATAGCTTCCATATTTTAGATGCTTTGAAATGGAAAATGTTAAGTAAATGGTATTATTGCCTTGCATCCTATCCGGATGAAAAACACAGAAACTAGAAGTAGACATGGCAGCTACAGCTTCAAAGCCGGTTAAGGTGAAGTGTACTTTGTCAAACGAGAGGAAAATTAAAATACTCATTTCAGATCTAACGATTTAAGCATACTGCTGGTACGTTCCAAAAGTCAAAATAGAAAGTGAAAAGGTTAACAAAACTAGATCTTTATAACTTAGCTAAAGATGGCATATATATCAACAGTAAATACTAACTCCAGAAATAGTCTTTGGAATATAAATTTTAATCATATACATAGATTGACCTAGAAAGAACTCTGGGAATGACCAAGGACACAAGTTAACTATATTTTTTTGTTTACTGGTTATTAAGTCAAACCTCTTTGCCCTGGGGATTGAGCCTCTTCATCATATTTAGAATCTGATATTTTATAAACTGGGTTACATAAAAATTCTACAAGAATTTTAGGGGGGGAAAGCATTAAGCTTTTCTATTGTTTCTTCTTTTTGTTTATGGTGCATGGTAAATTGACAATACTTATTTAAAGACTTTTTTTTAATCTGACCCTTTTCTTCCTGGACCAAGGAATTTTCTCCGTCACAGAGTAATAGAGCTTGAAAACTTCAGCATCAGCAGGGAAGGCAGGCAGTCCTTAGCCAGCCACTGTGAGAGAGAGAAAATGCAATTAAGGCTCCCACCAGGGAGAGAGAACTAAACAAAACCTGCGTCTTCACACAAGAGCCTTTTTCTTCAATGTGAACTACAAGGCCTCAGATCTTGTTGGTGAGATGCTAGCATTTAGGACAACACACTTTCAGATTTTCTCACAGCAGATCAAAGTAAATAATGCAAGACCAGCAAACGAAAGGGAAAACTCCAGTGTGCTTACATTAAAAAGAGATTACAGGGGACTTACAAGTGATTGAAGGAATAGATGACATTTTTAAAAACATAAAACCAAGATCTTTAAGTACAACTGGCAAAGATGAGTTGTGTTACTTTAGCTAGAGTGACAAACAAGTGACTTATCATCAGTGTAAAATTTTAAAAAGGTAATTTTACTTTTTGATAGTATTTTCTACATCTAAAGTTATACATATTCCTGCTCTTCCCTTCCTAGGTCTTAGGAATTTCAAGGCCTAGAGTCATGACAACTGATAAAGGGAGCCATTAAAGTTATGAGCCTTCTCAGATCAGTGCCATAGAATATGCAGAGGGCTCTGCAGACTGGAGATGTAGCATCGCTCCACTTCCCTCTTTCTCCTGAGGACAGTAATCAGTCATAAAAGCAGCTCTCCTCCTTCATATCAAGCCAACAGCTGGAAACTCTTCTGCAATGTTAAATTTAGCACGAACCCCTTACCAGCCACTGAACTTAGTCTTGTGGGTCTGTTCTACCGTCTTAAATGACTACTTCAGGGCCATAGTTTATCCTTTATTTTTGTATAAAATTCTCATTGACTTTGGTGCAACTCTATAAAGGAAGCAAGGATCGCATATCATCCTTTAATGCCAAATTTACTACAGTTGAACAAAAAGAACGGAAATCTGGGAGGCCCGTGTCAATAAACAAAAGATAAATGTTTGGGAGATTTCATAACTGAAAGGAGCTTCAAATAGGATTTTTTGGAACTATTTTTTTGAAAGATAGTGATAGAGTGGTGTCTAGAACCTAGTGATATTTAAACTCGTATTTATATAGTTTGTATAGCATATATATAATAGTACACACAAACATATATTACATAGTATATTATACTACACACATATATATAATATAGTATATATAAATATACCTTATACAACACACATATAGTATATATAGTAACTGCGATTGTACTTTGGCAAAAGGTGGAATGTTAGGCCACTAAAACTTTCCAAAAACAATTAATTGACATAATAAATGCCAGAATCAAAGAAAGTGTGGAGGAAAGATGCCAGGACTTAGAATCCATAGTGTGAGATCTGGTCCAGGCTTTACCATTTTAACTTTTCTGGGAATCAATTTGATAATCAATCTATATAACAGGGAGGTTGGATTAGAGACACTCTAATGTTCTTTCCAATTCATACGTTCTGTTAATCTACACAGACAGTAAATCTACCCGATTCCTATAACTAGCTGCTGAGCCACACCTATGGCATTATGTGTGTGTGTTTATATACACACACACACATATACATTTGTACATACCCATACAACTTGAATCAAAGAATTTAGTATCAAAATGATAATTTCCAAATTTAAAGATCACATGTGTAAAGAAATATCTTTGTACTTCCTTCTATAGCACATTTTACTAAACACACACACACACACACACACACACACACACATCTTCTCTTCTACCTCTATATTTGCTTGTAAAAGGTAAGATACATTGTCACTTTTAATTTTAGAGAGGCTACTTTTGAAGAAATTAAGGACATTTGGACATGTTTGGCAAATATATAGTAACAGGAATAATGACCCTAAGTTGAATTTCATTTTTTTCACATGTCAAAATTACAGAAAATGCATAAAGACACACTTTTGTAAAAACTTAAATAGAACTTGTGTTTCCAAATCCTTATAAATATCCATTTTTAAGCATTATTAAAATTGATTTTAAATGTTATATCTCAGATTTACTTTCATTCAACTAAAACTCATTTAGAGAAATTTATTCACCAGAAATCAAATCAATGTTGACAAATATGATACTAAGTTCTGTTTTAATTGCACCAATGAAAGAAAAGAAATATTATGTATTACTTATTAAAATTCTTTCTTCAGACAACTAGAGTGGAAAACAATTAGGCTGTATTCCGTTCACAAGACTCCTTTTTTCACATGGATAAAGTAAGCAAAGTTAAATTCTCAGTGCTTCATATCCATATTTATCTGCAAAATTATTTAATCTTGTTTACTTTGTAAAATATATGATGTTATTCTGTTTTGAGCACAGTGCATTTAATTTAGGAAGAAACTAGAAGGTGTAATACGAAAACTGGCAAGTGCAAAAGCAGTATTAAACTGTCAATCATTGCTGATACTGCAGAGGTTCATTATTTAACTGAATATGAAGATTAGACACCCTACATTATGCATATCAATTTAAATATAAGAAACAAATTTAATCCTAAATTGGAAAAGTGCATAAAGATTTGCTTGAACTGATGCAATTTGATTTATCCCATGTAGAGTACTATTTCTGACTTAGTCACGTGTGTATATGTCAACATATATACATACATCAGAAGTTTTATATGTAAAAATTTAGATATTTAGGTTGCCTTTTTCTCTCCCATGTTTCCACAACACTAAGAGTATATTATAAAAATTAACATTAAATCGCGGGGAGGGGAGCAGCTGTTGCAGACTAACGCTAAAGGGTGTTTTAACCCATTAATGGAGTTCTCTCTGACATATAGAAGCATGTATATATGAGTGATTGTTGTGCAATAAGCCTGGGAAACATGTAAATTGCATTTCCTCATGGCAAATTGCAACTGAATTAGAATACTGGGCAGACATAAACAATGCAATCAAATTCTGACTTTTTATTGAGCTTCTATTTGACTTAGTATTCACTTGAAACAAAAAAAGAAAGAAATTGTGTTTCTCAGGGTCTGTGACATTGCAGGCCACGAGAGATTCAATGCCACTGCCGGCATACAAATTTATTAGTCTATAAAATTTGACATTCTCTTATTTATTCACAGAAAGGACAAATAAGATATTTTTTCATACTTACCAGAAATATCTGGGAGTGTTTATATGTCGCTCCATCTGGAGGATGCAAATAGTCAGAACTGCTTTACAATTCAGTAGGCAAAAGCCTGCTGAAGGATAACAAATGACTTCATGGTGAAACTGCTATTGAAATTCTTTCAGTATGTGATATTAAAAACAACTGAACAAACAGAGATAAGGGACAAATAGGATTTGAAACAGACTTTTTTTTTTCTTACAGTGCAAAAGAAAAACAAATGAATGCTCTAGTCGAACTTATATATACCTTTTAGTGATTTCACTGCATGGATTTGCTTAATGCATGAAAGTTTTTAGCTGAAGCTTCTCTAAATGTCCCACTAAAACCCATGAGACTGATTTTAAAATGCCTCCAAAGGACCAAAGATTATGATTTTGAAGCTTGAGGAAAGGAAGAGGAGTCAACAACTCTTTCGATGACTTGATTTACAGGTTTACTCCTTGACATTTGGCATAATGCATGGATGTGGAGGTTTAATAAATATTTGGTGATTAGGATGCTGTATTTAACTATTTTTCTTTATTATGCAGTATGTAAAGCTAAAGGCAAAAACTTAAGAGTTAAATACTGTGAAAATAAAAGGATTATAATGAAAGCTACCAACACGTGTAACTGAAAAATGCATTTCATTCAATTTAGCCTCTCTTACATGGAAGAAGTTCTACAAGTTTTGGCTTTGCAAGGCAAACTAATATTAGTAATGATCAGGGAAGTCAAAATCTAAGAAAGAAGAAAAGCATTACTTTGCAATGATTATTTTTATTTCTTGCTTTGAAGGGAAGATGAAAGGCTATTTAGTTGCTATTTAGTTAGGTGTTCTTGTTTTATTCTATGGTCGGATCAAAGCAACTATCTCCAAATTTACAAAACAGTTCATAGAGCCCCTGGTAATTGAAGCATAGGCTAAATGATCCACATCAACAACATATGAACACAGAATCTGCCAAACAAAACTCATACTATTAGGTCTTCAAATGACCCATTATTTTGCCTAAAAATAATCAAAAACCAAATAGCTGACTGAAACCCTGACATGACAATGAGTTCCAGATCTTCCCAACACAGCATAAATGTGTGTTAATATCTAATGGGCCAAAATTAGCTGGAGCATGTTATAGTGATCATCCCTTAGTCTGATCTAGATTATTCTTCAGGCTGACTCTCAATGCTTACACATAAAAGCATGCCATGTGGGAGCAGCTGTCTTAATATAACTCATTTGCTATTTTGGACATCTAACAATGGTTTACATTAGATGAATGTATGTTATCTCCCTATGCTAATGCTGAACCGTTACTGTCCTGATAATTTATTATACAATAACAGTGTGGAACTATTCTTAAAAGTAATAACTTTTCAGGTGAATTCAAATTTAAATAGGTGTATAAATATTTTGATGAGCGACAAAGTTTCATCAAAACTAGCATTGCCCAACCAAAACTTAAGTATATGGGGAAGCAGGTAGCTCCAATACAGTTTGCTCATTTCACTAATTCAACAACCAAGTCAATGTCAGGATTGTAAAGTCTGGCTCTAGCTAGCACCACCTTCTTTCAAAATCACCTCAACTCATGGACAGCTTGCCCTCTCCTACATCCAGTAATACTCTTCAACTATATCACTCACTTGGCACATGATGGTATTTGTCTTTGTAACTCCTCTTCTGTTTTTTTCCTTTCAATTATTTTCTTCTTAGCTTGTTATCCTGTAGATCTTGCTTCCTTACCAATTATACATATACAACCCAGCACAATGCAATTTACCATATATTCTATACCCAGTAAATTTCCCTGAATAAATGACATATTACGTTCAGTTCTAGTTTCCAAAACTTGATGTAGATAGAAATAATTAAGTACAAAGCAGAACAAAGATTACTGAGGACTTAAAAGAAACACAGTTTCTAAAATAAGTGTTTGGTAAAGACACAAACACACATACACACACCTGGAATCTAGGCACTAGGAAAAAAAAATAGTAGGGATGATTATCAATCAATCTTTACATTATTCTAAAGATGGTGACTAATTCTTTTCTATTTCCTTAAAGGTGAAGGATTCTTTTACTTTTGATATTAGAGAATAAATCCTGAAAATATTTCATATACAATATATGCTAAACAAAGAATATTATAGAACTCACCTTGTAAAATATTTAAATTGAGATCTTAGATTGAGAATTCAGCCTAGTCAGATGTCTATGTATTTCAACCCACAATTGCCTTATGCCCTCTATTAAATGGAAATATATGAGCATACCACTACAAAGAGGCATATACTATTAGTGGTTGCTGGCCATCGTCCTACTTCAGCTAGCCCTCATATTATTTTTGAGACACTAAGTTCTTAGGTCCCAGTGTTGACATGCCACTTTCAATTGGGAGGAAATATTAATATCAGGTAACTAGAACTAAGAGAACTTGAATTAATTTTACCTGACTCTTCACAGAAAGAGGGAGAACAGAATGAAAAGGAGAGGTAAGCAGAACAAAATGGAATAATCTGAAAGCTACAAAATACTGTATTCCTAAGAATCTTATTCTAAAGTCCCCTCTCTTGGAACATCTTTTAGCCTTTGTGGTAGTCACCTTTAATTAAAGAAGTATAAACATATTAAGAAAAATACATTTTTTAAACTTTAACTGAAATGGTGAGGGTCATAAGAAAACACCGGTAAACTCGTTCCAAAAATAGTGTTAAGCAGAGTTAAGCAGAAAAATAGAATAAAGAGTAAAACTAGTTAAGGGTTTTATTTAAATGTCTAGAATTCTCAACTATCTTTAAGTTGAAATTTTTAGGAATGATGACATTAAAACACCTATTTATTGCAGAACTAAACTTCTATTACTTTCACTCAAAAGCTGGCTAATTACATCTTTAAGTTTCAAGAAAAAAAGTAATAGGAGACTCTTCAAAGCCTTCCAAAGTGGAGAAAGAATCTGATTTAACTTTGCATCCCAAGACACCAGGCAGGAGACACTTCCCATCTCAGCCTCCCTCCAGCCAGACTTCCTGATCCCTTGTTCTTGACTAAAAGGCAAAAGGGAAACAACCACCTGAGCATTTATTTCTTTTACTTCTCAATCCCGTGAGAGCTCTTTTTAAATAAGAAAACTGAGACTAAGAAAGTTTAAGTAACTTGACCAAAGTCACACCAAGTACACACAGCTAATGAATAGAAGGAATGGAGTTGGAACCCACATCATCCTTTTGGTCTTAAAACTTCTTCACTTCCCTTAATAATTCTTTCTTAAAAATATTTTTGAGACCTAATTACAAAGCAGGCATTCCACTAGGTGCTTTACATACCATAACTTAGTCTTTGCCATGATCTGTGAGATAGGTCAAATTATTATCCTTTTTTTTTTAATACATAAAGAAACAAAGGGTTAGAGAAGTAAAGTAACTTTCCCAAAGTCCCAAAGGTAATCAGTGGCAAAGGTAGGATATTAGCCCAGCCAGTTCAAGTCCATGCTCTCCATCTACTTGCTTTAGAGGTTAGAAAGCTGAGACTTGGTAAGATGGCCTGCACAACCCGAGGTTCAATGACCTGGATTCCCATACACCTTCAAACTCACTGTTCCTGTACCACTCCCCTGAGTGCATGATTATACATAATTCCATAACAGGCTATCTTGCAAGGGCCAGGACTGACCAGCAATAGCACATTGATATGGTATCCCTAAATCAAGATGTTCTGTCATTGTTGCATAGATTTACTTACCTACCAATCTCCTTTAAAAACAATAATGAACAACCACTTTGTAAAAGATAAATATGGGTGGAATTCCTTATATTAATTTTAAAATCTTGAACTGACATTCAAGTCCAAAAATCTTAGTTTCCCAACATCTCAACTGAAAAATAAAAACAGAAAACAAAAACCTTAATCCTCTTTAAAGGGGAACTACATTTTGTAAGGTCTTATGCCAGCCAGGTAATCTTAACCATATTTCAAGTCTTGCTAGCAAATAACATATCTAGAATATAGTGTTTTAAACCATAGCCATAAACGGCTAAAAGGAACTTTTCATTGAATCAAACAAAACATTCTTGGAATTCCCAGTTAATTAATATTATGTTTTTAAAATTTTACTGAGTAATATAAATAAGAGTATGAAATGAGATAATATCACTATTCCCAGCAAAGCCTATTTCTTATTTAGAAGCACATGTCTAGATTGGCTTTTCCACTTACCAAGAAAAATGATCAGAACATAAAGGAATGAGGTCTTTTAAGCTAAAGACATGACACTAATGGGCCCCAAGTACTTAAAGAATGCTGTAAAGATAAAAGTGAATTCACATTTCTAGCTTAACTTCATTTCTTAATGCTTCTCCCAAGTCCTATCCAATTCACTGACGGAACTTCTTGATATTCCTACATTGTACCATGTTTATTTTCTTGACTCCTTGCTCTTTTTGCCTTTTAATTATACATCGAGGCCCAGATCAACTCCCAGCTCCTCTCTAAGGCCCTCCATCTCTCCGAGGCAGAGCTGATAACTCTTTGTCCATAATCCCACAGCATTCTCATTTTACACTGAAATCACTTATTCAGAGTCAGAGTCCTCCAAAAGGAGTAAAGAAACCATATCATTCACCTCTGTATGCACTGAGCATAATGCCTGACATAGGGCAATAAATGGTTTAGGGCAGTATGTGCTACTGACAAAAAACAAAAATCAAAACAAATCAGATTTTGAAATCAGCCAAATACACATTCCAAGAGTTCCATAACTTATACAACCTTGACCAAGATATTTCGCCTCTTCAGACTTTAATTTTGCAGCTCTAATATGGGAACTATAATATCTGTCCTACAAGGCTGTTAGAAAGATCAAATAAAAACACATATACATAGCCTCGTGTAGTAACTGTCATGCAGCAGGTGCTAATGTGGTAGATAGTTATTAGAATGAATAATTTCTAGCAAGAAGAAATTAGGCTAAACATTAAGAAACTATTTCTTAAGAAAGGTATTGTGAGGCATGAACATTCTAAGCACGGCTGCAAACTTTTGTTTTCCCAAGAGTTTTAAGACAGGAGTAAGCAACTCTTTTTTTGGAAAGCCCTATATTATTGGACAAGACAATTTCAGGAAATACCTTTTAGCTTTCAGATTTTATAATCATCAACCTTCCTAATTCTGCAAGTGATTTCAACATTGCTTCAGTTCTTTTTGGTATTGTCACTTTCTTCATACAAAAGGAGTTCGAATAACTTGTCTTTTTGTAACAGAATATAGTAAAAAATTTTCAAATGTTACTTAAAGTTTCTTTCAGTTGGATAAAAAAAGGTAATGGAATTATTCCTTAGAGATAAAAACTATAAGCAGGTAAAATTATCTATGGCTATTGTAAAAATCTTATTTACTGTTTTTTTCCTTTTCAATAACACATAGTATATTATACTGTCACTTATACAAATTTGGCTGGTGACAAAGCTTTTGAACTACTACCAAATTTTCAGTATCAATAATTGCTGCTGGAAATGCCATACATGTTTCAGTTTAATTATTTAAGTTTACAAATATTCCTTCCAGAAAGATTTCTGACATCTCCCAAGGTATATTTATTGCAAAAAGTGGCTCACTTAGTGGGTAAGCACACAGGAAATATTATATTTCAAACTAATTATAAGGACTATGATTAATTAGGAAATCACATAAAGAAGAAAATCACATGGAGACTCATCACACACTTTGTACAGAGAGCAAGCAATATATTATACTAAATTGTAAGCTGGACAGTTCATATAAACATATTCCATTAGAAAATTCACCATTAAACTTTGCCTTGTGGAAAAATATTTATTTTCCCAAGGAGATCTAAGGATATTTACAGATAGAAAACTGTTTCCTCCTATTTATCCTCTTTATTAACTATTATTTCTAGTAAAAGAAATTTATAATGAAAATAGAATCCAGCTATTATTTTCCCCCTAGAAAGAAACATGAACATTTCTTTTTTCCTCAAACATAGAAAGCTCAGATAAACCTAAACTAATATAATCCTCTCATATGCATTAACAATTCTAATATGGTGGATATTAATGATCTCCTTTCTCACTATCTTACCTCAGATATAATCATTCTACTAATTATAGTAGAAATATTTACTTGCATATTGTCTTTTTTGAGCTACTCTATACTTATTTGGTATTCACTTTAATACACACACACACACAGGCACACATACTTCAGCTTTTGTCTTTTTACTTTAAATATGTCTAACAAATGTCCCAGTCTTACCATGAGAGTTTAAAAAAGAAAATGTGGTATTTTGAGGTGATAAATGTCACATGAAGAAAAAAAAATGAAGCTGAAAATTAGAAACGTAATCCTGATAAAACTTAAAACACCTCATGGTAAGATGGTACTCATAGGATAATTCTAGATGCCTTCCACCAACCAGCACATCGCCTGAACTGGCTCAGTCCTTAAAGGGTCAAAATTTATTATCATTTCAGTTCATCTAATAAGTAATGTTTTTGCCGAACAAAACCAATTCCCAATAAATTCTCACTGTATTTGTGTGCTATGATTTGATTTAGAGGCCTATGGGGAGACACCATTTGGTAGCACAGGAACACAGAGGGGTAGGTGTTGCTGGGGAGAAGTAGGGCTCATGTGCCAGAAGTGTTATTGTGTCAGGTTGATTTATTGAGTGAGCTTCACTTCACCGAATGTTCCAAGATATTTATTTCCCTAAAGGCTCTGCAAAGATATGAACAGACCCGCATCCACAGATGTCATCATTGCTCATTTTACCGAGTCATGAAATTTTCTCAACTGCAATTTGTCCATCTAAAATTGCTGTAACAGAACAATGTCAATAGTAGCATCCTACTCCAGCACCACCTTCTAGATAAGGCTCTGTTGCCAAATTTGGCACTTCTGTGCAACTTCATGATAATTAAAGTGACAGAACGGTTTCACTGTAATTTCATAAGTTTTTCAGAGAAGTTGCTCCAATTTTTAAACTCCACTTTGAGTACTCAGATAAAGTGAAACTTTTAAGGCGAAGCGTACAGGAATACATAAGCACAGAGTAATTTAACACTGTCAAAATTAAAATAAAAATAGGTGTAGAGAAGTAAGTAAAAAAGAAAGCAGACCATGTGTCACTAAATCCAAAATTTCAAAAATGTCACCTCTCCAAAAACCATCCTTAAATTCAGTATCTTACTCTGAAGGTAGATTTTTATCTGTTTTATTTTCCTCCTCTCTATTATCAAGCAAGTGAACTATGAAAGTTGATTTTAAAAGGAAGTTGCTATATATACATCCATTGCCTATAAGTTTTATTCAAAAACACTTATGCAAACATATGAAAAAGTTCTTAAGGTGCATTCATAATGCCAAACATTATGACTTGAGTATTTTCCATAATTTCATCTAAAATCATCTTCAGGAGCTGATAGAATTTCAATGTCTGTGTTAAATAAAAACTGCATGCTTGTGTTGTGTGTCAGAATTTTCAGGTTTATTTAAATATGTTAATATTTCTCATTATGCCATTAACAATAACCTTCATCCATTTGTGAAAAACATTTTGCCAAGCATGCACATAAAAAATTAGCAAGTGAAGCAAAATCACCTTAATTTGCTTTGGACCAGCAAATAACCAACTAATTTGCAGAAATCCCTGCCAAGCACTCATATTAAATGCTTCATGCTTATTTTATGACCTCTGCTGCTCTTCTCCTTCCCGGGCCCTGAATCATATGATCATTAACATATTGCAAGGTCTGAAACTTTATTTTTTACATTCTTTAATTAATGCCTGTTTATAGAAGGCCATAGGACTTCAGATCCAGTTAATGAAACTTCGCTCCCCCAGGCCCCTGGAGCCCAATAGAGAGCTCTCTCCTCTGTTGTTTTAGTAGCTTTTTTCCAACTGTTTGTTTATACACACTTAATTGATCTCTTTAGTCCCAGAAGCATTCCAGAGACACAACCTGTTTTGAGGCAAGCTAAAGTTTCCCCCCTTCCTTTATAAAAGCCTTGAATGCCCAAGGTTATCAGTTTTAATTTGAAAGTTGAAGATTCAGCTTTATTTACACTGTCTAAAAGTAAAAACTGATACAGGCCCCCAAGTGTTTATTTTTACATTCTTATATAGCAGAGGGGATCACAAGCACATACTGTATATAATTATTTTGATGTAGAACTAAGTAATTACTAAATGCTGCTATGTCTTATTTTATAGCATTGAATAAATGCAGTCTTTATAACAAGTTGAAAATAAAAACAAATCAGGCTGCCAATGCATGAAATTTTCATGGCTCTTCAATTTACATTGTACATATTCCCTATGACAAGAATTTCTATTATGCTATTCTCTTTTTCCTGCTATAATTAAATTAAAAAAGTAATTGGCTGGTGCTGCACACTGCAGCAATGTCTTAATCACATAGACAAACAGTTTTACAATAGCTTACACCATTTGCCACATGGGGCAATGACATTATTGTACCAGACTATAAACTCGAGACAGATATCACATACCGGCTTTCAACCACTGTGTTGGCAAGAGCAGAACACAAGGTTTATCCGGCAGCCTGATTGGCACCTCTATGATGGAATTCCCAATTAAGTAAAAGTGCCTCAAACCTGGCCATGTGATTTTGAAAACTGCCAAAATTTGAAGCTTATGAATCTGCACATACATGCTTATACTCTAGGTACAGAATATATGTTGGAAGGGCCAAAAAGAAAAAAATATGGATATGAGTTATAAATGCAGTAGGCATTATGAGTACTGGCAATGAGAAATCATTATTTCTGCATTTTCTGATGGAAAAAAATCTTGATTGCACATGTATTTTATATGTGTGTACATTCTATTCTTTTTTGTTTGGGTTCAGTTTGGGAATATTTTTCTGTTTATATTTACAATGAATACTGCACTAATAGTTATTGAGGGTGGAGGGGGGTTTCAGAGTCACGAACTCTTTGGTGTTTCCAGAGACTTAACTGATAAGGGATTCATGAGACCTGGGTCTTAATTCTGGCCTTTCTAATAACTCACAGGGTAGCTTTGAGTCAGCTGCTTTAACTCTCTGACTCTCAGTTTATTCATCTATAAAATGAGTAAGTTAGACTAGATTATCTCTAAGGTTCCATTCAGCTCTCAAATGCTATGATTATATACAAATTCAATCCTTTCTGTGAATAATATCTGAGAAAGAAACTAAGATAAAGTACAGGAGCTTCCAAAGGCAGCAAGGAAGCAAAGGGGGATAGAAATCTGAGAAATCTAATTTGACATAGCCAGCGTGCTAAAGAGAATACAATAAATAAACACAATTTGAAAAGCACAAGGGGAAAACGTCAGAGGGAGCAAGTATATTTTATAGATCAGCTTTTTCAACTGGTCTCATTGAAGCCCTGTTTAAAAAACACTGAAAGCTAAAAATTTTAGAATGGAGTCCCTTCTAGATTTTTAAGCTGTTTAGTAATGATGATAACATTTGCTATTTTACAACAGACCTCTTTTCTCCCAACTGTCTATAAAAAAAGTAGGCACAGCAAGTGAAGAATTATCAAGAGAGATTTTTCTAAACTTCATAAAACCAAGATGTTCTGTGCAACACCTACACCTGATTACTTAACCAGGATCTGGAATCCTCATTTAGCTGAGATCTCTGAAAAATATTAAAATGTTCCATTCTGATAAAATGTAAGTCTGTTTTCTAGAAGGAAATTGCTCTATCCAAAAATCTTCAAAGTATTTCAATAGAATTTAGTGGCTAATTTGAACTCCTCAGATATTGCTCTTTGGTCATTTTAATTATTACTAATAACTTAAGAAGTCCCTTTGAAAAGGAGACATAATAATAAATAATAAACAAATGTATATCGTGCCATATCCAAGAAGACATCGTACATCACTAATATCCCATTTACAAATTAGTCTTAAGCGAAAGGAAATGATGGAATAAAACTGAATATAACACACAGAAACTATGTATTTTAAAGTAGATATATTTTAAGAAGTTTTCCAGTGCACATTATACACATGTAACTTATGGATAAGCACACGGCAGCATTTTCTAGACTCTGGAGAATCCCACCCCTTGTTTCCCATGTAGCTGTCCCTCCCCCAACTTCCTCAGCCTGAACTATCAGCCTTATGTAAAGCAAATTCAGTCATTGCGGGCAAGGTGCTCAGTAGCTGAAAGTGTTCAATCTTCACATAAATAGGGTGCAAATCAAATCTTATGATGGTATATTCAAGCTTTCAGGATCTCTGTTTGCCACCAGAAATGTCAGAGTTTAGTACCTACTAAGCCATAGATTTATGAGGAAATGCTTGTGGATTGACAAGCAATTTTGTAACAAACGCATCTTCAGCGTTAGATTCACAGGAATGTTTAGGACATGCCTAAATGATTTAGTATTTTATACCTCTGCTCAAAAGAACAGTTCATATAAGTCAGTTCTATCTGAAGACTGTCAATCAAGCAGAAACTAAAAGTAATTTTAAAATATCATGATTCATTTACAAAAAAGTTTATCTCTAAAATTCAGGAGTGCACAGTTCTAAGTGATAGCCTGATAACAGGCAAAGTTTGAAATGCTTTTATTGAAACAAGGCAAATTACTTTCTTATTTAGATACGAAATAGAGAGCATTTCTGATTACTTTTATTTATGAGCTGCCAATATTTGAACATATGCAAAGTTTCAATTGTTTCCCATTTGCCCCAGACTTTAAAAACCATAATTCCTTTTCTTAATGTGCCACCCTTCAGGGCAAGGAGTTGTAATGAACACCTCCCAGTCACACAGAATTACAATGTTCTTTATCTCGCTCAGTACTGAAAAAAAAAAAAAAAAAAAAAAACTTCCAAAGGTTTGGAATCCTGAAACCTGTAAACAAAATCTGTGGAGCAGATAAAATTTTAAATGGCACAATGCAATTAAAGCTGAATTCAATTTGAGCACACCCTGTCCATCTGTCAGAGGGAAACAAAAGCCGAGGAGCTCCATTATTGCTGAATCCCTGCTCTTGTTAATTTGCTTGCTGAGAGATTTCAATTTCTAGGAAGTGCACAAATTAGTGTTCAGTCAGGGCTAGATCCTCAGTAAGTATAAGCAGATGGTGGAAATCAGCCCTAATCAAGTGGCCAAAGCCTTTTTTTTCTGTCTGATTAAAGCATTTTAATCCTTTCAGATTGTCTGCTTTTTTAGCAAATATTCACCATCCTTTATTTTTCTTATAGTCCAGGATTGATTTAAATTTAGTCTATGCACATGAGAGGAAAAATAACTTTAGAAATATAGCTATCAGCATCTGAGTTACAAGCAGTGGCCAAATGGATTTGTGAATTCATTTAATGCCTTTTTTTCCTATTATATGTTAAATAATTGTTTGAATCATTATTAATTTATATGCTAATATAAATAAGTCATATTTAATCTGGTCTGGTGGAATTAAATTACTGAAGGAAAGACAAAGAGTTGAAAAATGTTCAGCTTTAAGAAGATAGCTAGCAAAAACAGAGGACAACCAGAAATTTATGTGTAAATCTCCCACCCAGAGAAGAGAAAGAAAAAGATTGCATTCTTTACATTAATACAAGCTAATAAATATATGAAATTTTAGTGAGGAGATATGTTTAAATCAAAACAAGCAAAACCTAATAACTAAAGCATTGCAGTCTTTTGTTAATAATGAAAACAAAAATTAATTAGGAATAAAAACTGTATAATTGTTTTCCGAGTATGAGATATACACACTCAAAATGTAAAACTGCTACCATCATAAGTATACTAAGAGTTTGCTTATATTAAAAACTCACACACACATTTATAAGCCAATAAATACATGAAGCAAAAATTTAAAAAATATTCAGAGAAGCAGTATTTATTGTGAGTTAATTGCATGTTTAAATAAACAGTTGGCAAAAACAGTCCTTCTGCCTCCAACATTTACCCAGAGTATATGAAAAATAAACTTTTCTAATTATATGAAAAATGTTTGCAATAATAACTTGGGGAGTAAAATTTCAAAGTGTATGAGCACATTTAACGGTAAGTTCTTACATACTCTTTTGAAACATCTCTTAAACTTAGGCACACCAATGAGAAGTATTTATGGGGAAAAAATACCAGTTCAATACTGGAATGTATTTTTGAACAAGCTGAAACTTTGAATCGAACATTTGTATGATTTCTGATATGCTGAATATTTGTAAGATTCCTGGTAGTGCTTTCACATCCTGTTTAGCAAGTTCATTACACAACTAGATTCTTAACAAACACCCTAACAGTTCGATAAAGTTTTACAAGCACAAGTGTTCATGTATGTTTTTTGTGTTTGCTCTAACTAGGATAGTTACTAAAGAATTGGAGTCTTCATTTCTTTATTTGAACATTTTAAATTCAAATTTACAAATTTTAAACTGAAATACATCCTATATGCCAAATCCTTATATAGCACCAAGATCATGAATTTGCCCATGATTGTAAACATGCAAATGTCCCAAGTTCACAAACTGTAACTACCAGACATAAGGATAAGTGGTTTCTTACTTCTACAATTTACCCATATATTTTGAAGTTTCTGCTTAAACTATTCTTAAAATTCTCATTCAAAAGTAAATCATCAAAAAAAAAATCATCAAACCCACTAGATATTCATTTCAAGGAGATAGCTTTAAAGTTTTCCCACTATTTATAAAAACACAATCAGCCTCAAATCAGCTCACAAAGAAAAAGTTTCTATTTCCCTTTTATTCCCTCCACCCATTCACTATCTAATGGTGTAATCTAATAGCAAAAAGCATTGCTCACATCTCAACACCCTGTTTTTAAAATCAGCCTTAAAGCGTTGGATCCTGCTAGATTCTTAGACATTTTGTAACTTTCACCAGTTGGTGCCTAGGACTGGGTGTTTGACAATAAATCTCTATAAAGCATAATTATGTACTAAACTGAGAAGACTACAGGGGGTGCAGGAGGAAGAGATCGATTTTCATAATCCCACCTTTTTTTGATATGCTACCGTGAGCAAATGTAAGAGAATGCACCCAAGAAATTCACGCCCTTCAACATTCCTTGTTTTACCACTGCCACCACTCTAACTCTGGCCTCAGACCTCTGGCCTGGGCTATTTCATAACCTCCCATTCAGCCTCCCTACCCATTTAGAGATTCCCTTCTGTCAACAAAATAAGACTTCTTTGCCTATCCTGTTTTGGCTCTTAATGTGATGGCCCTGGCCAATATTCAAGGCTCCTCTTTCTTGACCCTCCAGGTAAATCTCATCACTCACTTACTACATGATATGCTCTCTACTCCCCAGTGCTCACAAAGTTCCCTCCATCGGGAATGCCATTGTAAATTAGCTCCAACTATCAAGGGACGACCCGATGCTTGTCTAAATTTCTACTAATTTCATAAACCTTTCCATCACAAACAAAAATTGGTGTCTCTCCATTTTTCGCTCCAACATCTTATTTTGGTTTTTCTGTTATATTTAAATAGTTACAGCAGTCTGACTTGCATTATACCTAATTATTTACAGACCTATTTATATCTTATCTTCCCTACCACATGGGAAGTCCTTTTTGTTTGTTGGTCTGTTTTATCTTCTCTGGAACACAGTAACGTACCTTCCATGCTATGGAACTTCAATACACAACATAGTAGCCACTAACTGCATGTGTCTATCTAAATTAAAATTAAATAAATTCAAAAATTCAGTTCCTCAATTGCACTTGCCACATTTCATGTGCTCATTAGCCACATATGGCCAGTGGCTACTGAACTAAACAGAGTAGGCATAGAATATCTTCATCATCAGAGAAAGTTCTATCAGACAACACCATTGTAGAGACTCAACAAGAGTTCAACTTGAATTTATACATGATTATCATCAAAGTGCCATGAGATTAGGAAACAAAGAGGGAATCTCGAAGGTTATTTTTTTGATGTTTTGAAAGACAGGCTGATACATACACTCAACTGTCTTCTCTGGGAGGTTTTGGTAAGCTCAGAGCATCCAACATTTAGTATCTCCATTGTATTAAAAACCACCCCAACTAGGCCAGGACAATTTTCTGATACTTCATATATAATTAATAGTGGTTAAGGAAATTTATATGGCAACTGTTTTGCAGAAGCTTTAATTCACACTTTCAATATTTAAAAAGGCTGCTGTCACGGCTGGTAGGAATAAAATTAAACCCACCAGCTGTGGTTTGTTTTTTGAGGAAAACACATAACATTTTATTTCTGCTTTGTCTGTCGTCCTTGTAAATGTCAGAAATACAGAAATAAAATGTACTGAATACACTGGTTTACTATCAGAGTCTTCTGAAAATGCTCGGTTTTTTAATTAGAAGGATATTTCGGTAATTTTTAGTGGAAGATTTTTGTTTCTTTTTATAGTGATACAAAACCCACAGTTCTTATATTTGCTTGAGAAAAGAAATGTGATGATAAAATCCACTTTATAATTTTTATATTCTTTTCTTTGTGGGACTTTTCATCACAGGATGATTAAGGACAATTTTTTAAAAAGACATATTTTTCAATTCTTTCACTTATTAGCATTTTGAGGCTATTTCAAGAAATATCCTAGATTATTTAAAATTGACCAGCTGTTTAGTCATAAAGGTCAAGAGTATTTTGCTGAGACTTAAGAGTTTTCATGAAACATTCCAGAATCACAGCATTGAATTATAAAGTTCCCTTTTGATCTAAGGCATTGATGTCACACATTGGGATACTAGAACTTACTTGTCACAAAATTTACCTAGAGTGTAAGAGAATATAGGGTGACAATTTAATATTTTTCCATTATTTTTAACTAGGAAAAATTTTATTCTATTTTCTTCATGTTTTTGCCCTGTAAGTAGTCAGCCATTGGTAATTACCCTAAGTACAAAGACTTAAGTACAAAAACTTAGGCATTACCTAAGTACTTGTTAATGTCATTCTAATCAAAATAAAATTATTTAAATCTAAGCAGTATTACATATTATGAGGAATTTCCTGAATAGATTTCTCAAAGCTCACCATTATTTCACAATATTGTTACCTACTCTTGGTCTCCTTGCCTCCAAATATTTCCTTTACTAACCTACAATGGTATCACCATCCTCCTTTACTGAGTCTAAAATCTCCATGGAGAGAGTGGTTTGCTGGAATTAGGTACAAAAAGATGGAGTCCTTCCAAAATGTCATGACCTTTTCATTAACATACCACAACTAGTTAATTTCTTTCATCAATTGATTATAAATCTAAAAATCATAAAGTAGACACAAGTTTACATTATAGCATGGGAAACATGGAGAGAACACCATCATGGGTGCCCAGGACACAAGAAAAGTAGATGGTGGTAGCACGACAACTCCAGGGCAGAGTTGGGTTCCAGGAATAAATAGCAGGAAGGCACAAGCGAGGAACTTCTGACACTTTGCAGTTTTGCCTAAGGCAGTCCCTGCTTTTGGAGAACAGAATGAACAAATTATATCAATGTCCTTATATCGACACACGTAGTATTTATGCTAAATTAACAATTGTCTATTAAACTGGTAGGTTTATATCCCAAAACAACAACACAACATGCCACTAAAATTATTTGCTAGTATATTTATAGCTCAGAACTGTGGCTTCAATGAGATTAAAATAAATAGTGGAACCTCATGCTTGCCAGTCCATTCGCACTTTCAGCACCCCTGTCATTTTATAATGTTCTGCCAGTATTTATCACAGATTGCAAAAAAGAAAAAAAAATCCCTGAATATGTAAAAATAGCAGCTGTTATTTGCCATTAACAATCAGGCAACTTCATAAATCTTTACAAACTCACAGAGAAAACAGTAGTGTGTGGTTTTAAGAATGGTCAAAGTGAATTTTTATCATCTTAAAGCCAAAACACAATTTAAGATTTTATTTTAAGCTATTATTCCTTTTGTTTATAAATATTTCTGGAAATATGATTCCAATAGTTTATCTTTGGTTACTACATCACATGGATGCTAAAAGCAACAGTTAGTGATTAATTCCCTAAATATCAACAGATAAAATAAAAAATATTTTTAAGAGGGGGCCACCCTGTGGCATAGCGATTAAGTTTGGGTGTTCCGCTTCAGCGGCCTGGGGTTCACAGGTTGGGATCCTGGGTGTAGACCTACTCACCACTCATCAAGCCATGCTGAGGTGGCATCCCATATAGAAGAGCTACATGTCTACAACTATGATACACAACTATGTACTGGGGCTGCGGGAAGAGAAAGAGGAAGATTGGCAAGAGATGTTAGCACAGCGCCAATCTAAAAAAAAAAAAAAAACCGGGACGGCTGTACATGATTAAATATACATATATATATTTTTAAGAAATTAATCCACATCTCAATTTTCACTCCCATCAAAATAATTTGGCAATATCTCCCAGTTCACATCTCAACTATTTCTTGGATCTATCATGTTTTCTATGTCTCAACTGACACTGCCTGGGTAAATTATGCCTAAAAGGACCTCATAAATATCTAACCATGATGATGACTGATATTTCCTGAATGCTTTTCCTGGTGCTAATATCATCGCCATCAAATAATGTTTAGTCTAAACCACATAATAATGTTTAGTCTAAAAACACAACTCGAATCATACATCTCCTCTGCTTAACATCCTGACACATAGACCTTTCATAATCGGACCATTACCATATCTATGATATCACCTCCAAACTTGGACCAATGAGCCCACCACACCAATCTACCACAAGCAGACCTCATATTGCTTTCTCTTACATTTCTACACCTTTAAAATGCTTTTCTCATTGCTTTACACAGATATCTCCAGGTTTTTCAGGAATTAATTTAAATTCTATTTCATATTTGTAATCTCTCATTAATGTGATGCTTCTGAAAAGTCTCCAAGAGATTCTTTGTTGTTATTATTCTACAAACCTGTTTCTGTGACCTCAACTTTCATTATTGACCAGAGTTATCCATTTTATGGTCTCCCTTGATCAAATTAAACATCTGTCTGCAGAATTTCTACTGTACTTTTGCTATGGTCAAAGCTCTAAACAAATTTTCTAGTAGTTAGCATAGAATTTTCATTATTTTTATAAACACAAAAGTAATCAAAAGAGAAATAGAAGCATCTTTGGAGGCAATAATGTAATCTGTTTCTGTATCCTTCACAGAGGTGATTTTAATATAACATCATAAGATATAAAATATCATGTTCCCTATTCTGTCAAGGTCACTGATTTCAAAGGAATCGATGTTTTGGAGCAGTTTGACATCCTCCTTGGATGTCTTAAGCAAGGTTTAGTCAATACAGTAGGAAGAATCATTAGTTATTCAAGGTAAAACTTTCAAAAAACACAACTAAGACATTTTGACCTTCTCTGAATCAGGAAATGCTTTGTGCATCTCTATGCTCTTTTAAATATAATTTGTCTAAACTGTCTAAAGTAAATCAAAAACTATCACTCAACCCTCTTAGTAAAAAGGGTAAATTTTAATTGCAGAACTTAAAACCTCACAATTAAAAGATGTGCTGCTACTTAAAGCCAGCACAAACAGAGGAATGGAAGCTGATGCATACAAATTAGATTTCTTAACATATTTGTAATTCTGAAGGATCCTGTAAAGCATAGACCATTTATATGCTTTAAATATTTTCATAAGGGAAGAATAAAATGGATGATTGTTAACTTTTATGAAGCTTTGTCATTTATGTTCTTAGTAATAACTTTATGACTATCAAAATCTTTTATCTGATGAGATATTTATAACACACCTCAAGCAGAAAACAAATATATGAAAAGGAAAAACATCCTTTATCTCAAGAAATGTATTTATAATCTTAATATTGTTTAACATACACACTTTTAAAATTAAACTGAAATGGTGCCACTAATTAATAATAAAACTCATGAAAAAGGTCTACCCAATACATATGGAAAATAATATAAGAAAGAAAAAAATGAATGTTATTACTGCTAAACCAATAGTAATGTCAATTTCCTATTCCTTCCAAAGATGTAGTGCCTTCTACATAGGAGACAGTCTTATTTAATAACAACTTTATAACAAAACAGATGCGCTCAAATGATACAATTCTTTATTATCCAAACTAATGGGACATATAACTACAGAGATATAGCAGAAAGCATATGGTGATATTACAATTAAATATTAACTAATATGCAGATCCCAACATTAAGAGAAATTGAAGAGGAAAAAGACACAGATTTACCCACCCAGTTACTGAATGCTCAGCCCCTTGAGTTCAGAATCTGAGAAACAGGCAGAGGAAGGAGTAGTAAGGATTAGGTAGTTTTCTAGTATTCAAGGAGGCCATCGTAGAGAATATGGGTGTGTGTATGTGTTGGGGTGGAGGTGTAAAGAGAGAACAGAGTCACTATCACTGAAAGGAAAGTAACACACAGAAGTGTTGAAAGAGGAAGCTGAAGTGAAGATCAACTTTGCCAATTCCACAATTTTGCAGAAGTTAAAAATATTTAATATAATAACAACCGATACTTTCTGAGAGCCTATTAAATGCCAGGGACTGCACTAAATAAGTTGGTTATGTTATATAACTTTCACAAAAACATTACCATTTAGAAACAATTAATCCATTTACAGATGAGAGAAAGGTTAAATGGCATAGAAGAGACCAAGATTTGAATTCAGGTTTATCTAATGCCCAAATCAGTGTCATTTCTATCACATGACACTTTGCAATAAAGGGGGAGTTCATTCAAGGGAATATTTTTTATGAAAATAACTACCAATGTGTTAACTTCAACAAGAAGAATGAAATTTAACAGAATAGTGAGCACCTATAACAAATCACTGGATTTGTGGGGAATTTTGTTTAACCCGGGTTGTTTATGAAAGAGCTTCATTCCCAAAGAATTCATTAATTAAGGTATAAGTTATAAAAGCATTGACAAGATATACAGTGGACTCAGGTGACTTTTTAAATTCTGAATAGAAGAGAAAATACTATGAATTTGCCTATAGAAATGGTAGAGAAAATATAAATTGATTGCTCTAATCTTTTAGCACAATCATAACTAAAAGCTCACACAGTTTCAACTTCATTATTTTTAACAAAATTCACTACGTTACAGTTACTTGTGGAATAAAAAGTACCATAAATAATTTAAATTAAACTACACTTGTCAAAATAAATGAACAAGTAGGCTTTATGATGCAGTACATTTTATGATGCCCTTGATTCTTTA
The DNA here is from genome assembly GCA_031878705.1 of Tapirus indicus. Taxonomy (NCBI): domain Eukaryota; kingdom Metazoa; phylum Chordata; class Mammalia; order Perissodactyla; family Tapiridae; genus Tapirus; species Tapirus indicus. The sequence continues at coordinate 34,554,135 of CM062930.1, read as the reverse complement.
ATTTGTGTGTTTTGCTTAGTTGCTAATTCCCAAAATACTATAATCTGTAATGGCTCTTGTACTCATTAGTATAGATTACCAATGTCCCAACTCAACAGGAAAATCAGTATGGAGAAGCATTCTACTGAACCAGAATGTTTTTTCAATAATATCCTGTCAATATTTTATAAATATTGGTTTGAAGGAAATAGGGGAAAAAGTTCACCTCCCTTCCACACTAACTCACCAATTATTCCTATCTATAGGGATATATCCATATCTATATCATGTATAGCTACTTCTATATCTATATGTATATCTACAGCTACATCTACACCTACATCTATCTATAAGAATATCTACAGGGATCTATACTAACTATCCTCATCTAAGCTATCTGATTATATTTGACAAGCAAAGAAGTTTCTTACTAATTTATTAATTTTGCCCCACTATAATTAATACATAAAAATTTAGATTACAAATTTCTTGGTGTTGTATTACATATATACACATAAAACATTTTCTTCAAGACCAGAACTAGAGCTCTCCAACAAGATCTAGGCAGAATTATCATAGGGTAAAACATTAAAATAATTAAAAATAGTTATTTGAAATCATAAAATGCATAACTGATTCTGTACCAAAGAAGTCTATAACAGAAAAGTTTCATATGTCTGTTATATATTACAGATTGAATACATAAAATAAGTGCTTATGAAATAAAACATTTCCTGAAATAAGCACAATTTCCAAACACTAGATAAGGCCCATTTGATTTTTCCATTGCAATTAATAAACTAACAGAAAATAAACTCTCTCAGCGAGCTGACATCTTTGAAAGTATCTAACTTAAGACCAGGAAACCACACAGAAACTCTTGGAAAATCATTGAGTGTACTTACCTTTCGGGCTGATCAAGCCAGCAGTACTCCTTTATGCTATCCATTTGCTATTTTACCTGCCATCTTGCTGCAGAGAGTGAAGCATCCCTTGGCATAATCTCCTGACTTCAGTTCCTACTTCTATAAAATGGGGTTAATAACATCTTCATGAGAAGATTAAATAAGTTAATATTCGTTAAGAATATTTTTGGAAACTGGAAGTCTCTATATAAGCTGTTAACAGATATTTAAAAACTGATTCCTCTATTACAAATTGATGTTAAGTGTTTATAAATTAAAGCAGAATGAACTGAATAGCTTTTCCCTCTCTCTCTCCTCATTCTCTACAAATTTACACATTTTTTTCCTTTCATGTATTTGAAATCTTTCATAAACTTACTTAGAATTGGTCTACAACTGTTTAAATTTGTGCTCCTAGTACTAATTTCAAAGCTCACGGTGTCCTTCCATATATTTTATTTTTATTCTGGATTTATGATTTATTGATAGATTCACAATGGGTTAAACTCAAGGAACATATATTTAAATATTAGGCATAAAGCTCTAATTTTATATGCACTGTAATAAAAAAAGGAGTGTTTCCACTCTTAAGGATATAAATTGAATTGGTTTCCACCTGCCTCTCTTACAGAATTCTATCAGCACAGTATATTCTGATATTACATTTTCATGTCTATTTATTGTCTTTCTTAAAAATCTTAAAGCTATAGAATAATTTTGCACATTTACTGCTGTTTTGATTGTATTTAATCAACTTCTACTCCTGAAAGAAATGTATTCTTCTTATCTTGATGAGTTTAGATTAAAGACATTACCTTCATTCCAAAAGTATGTACTGTGATCAGCAGTGGAGGACAGGTCAATGGTGGTTAGGGGATATCAAAATGGTGTCATCATATACATAAATGAAAATAAATTAGATAATAGTTCCTTGAAGTCTATTTCCAATTGACTCAGGCAATGAATGTGTATGTCTGATCGATGTGCATTTTATATATTATTATATACTAACCAATCGAATATATGCTACCATTTAACTTAGAATTTCTCTTAACAAGAAGAGGCTAAAGTCATGGGCCACAGAAAAGGGTGAAACCTGGAAAATGCTTATTCCCACCAACATGTCAAAATTTCTAACTCAGAGATCTACATCACCTAACCCGCCACTGGGTTATTACACTTTAGTGCTTAAATCACAATTCCACATAAGTACTAAAGAACAGCACAGTCGGGCAGCCTCAAATTGCTTGATCTGTCCCAGGCCCACTTCTCTGTTAAATGTGAAAACTCATAGCTACTCTTCCACACCATTACTACCCAAGTCAAACAAACTTCTTCCAAAAGATTTTACACTTGGCTTATGCTAAAATATTATCTGATATGCCTAGTTCCTTAAACATACTCAGAATTTGCAAAGATAATGGACTTCATACATTAAAAAATATTTATTGAGCCTACTATGTTCTAGGCACTGTGCTCAGTCATCACATGCATGCCAGTATTATTATTTTTCTTTCACAGAGAAGGAGAGACTGAACTGAATTTGAATGTAATCTAAGTTTACTAAGTTTGTAACCATGACTACCATTTACAGAGCACCTATCAAGGATCAGATGTTTTACCCACAATCATTATGTCATTTACTATCACAAAATTCTGCAAGGGAGATATTATTCTACATTTGGGATAAAGAAACAGAGGACCCTATGAGTTGAGTTACTTCAGTTCTTATTATGTGATCAAGTTAGTGATCCACTCCTGTGTCAGACCTAAGAGCTCAGACTCAAGCTGCAGTCCCATAATTCTCCGGACATCCAAACCTGTGTCCCCACCTACACCCACAGATACCTTCTCTTCTTTTCCTTAATAAGTTTCCTTTCTCCATTCTGAAGGAGAATTCACTCCTCCATCAACTCAAAGACAGTACAACTAGCAAAGGAAAACAACTATACCAAGGAACAGGTTTAAGAGTAAAACTGTAACATGATCTCATCTGACTACTTCTCATCCAAGTCATCTAAGGGATAGACTAGTGATATGCCAAAACATTCAGGTAGGCTAAAGTATCCAATACTCAAAAGCACAAGTTCTATGAGACACATCATATCAACATTTAAATGGAGAGCCTTATCCTAATCATAATGCAAAATAACATGCACGTTTATAATTTTTAGAGTTAGAAGAAACCTAAGAGATTACCTAGCCCCGTGATTTCGTTTTACAGTTCAAGAAACATGGAGCCTAAATAGATGAAGATGTCTATCCAAAGTGATATGGCAAGTTGGGGACAAAATGAAGGCTTGAATTCACATGTCAAGCCCTCCGCCAGGGACTCTCTCTACTGTGATGTTTTATTCTTATAATAATTATTTAAGGGCAAAGGATACAATTAATGCAAGTGGTAAAAATGAATGGATAATGATCCTCTCAACAAATGAACTGACTGTGGCCTCATCTGCTAGCAGAAAATAAACTAGATAAACTTAATATAAATCTAAAAACATTCTATCGGTCAGTTTCATTGTTTGTATAGAAAATCTAGTTTCTCCAAATAAGCAGCAAAAAAAAAATGACCTTTGTTGAATGAAACTTTTGATTGTTGCCACAACTTTGTACAAGTTTATAAATTACACATTTTGCTTAACTTAGTTACACAACCAACCCAAAATGTAAGAATTAAATAAGTATAAATTGTTTACATCAATTCACACACTATATACTATAGTTTAAAAATACATTTGTTTCTTCCTTCACATTTTTCACTAAAGTAATACTCTATGTAAATGAATGCAGGATTAGTATAATGAGAGAATGTATGAGAGTAAGGAATGAAGTATCTTACAAAACATTTTTAAATGGGATTCTATTAATAACAGTGGTAAAAACCTGGCGTCAAACAAGTTCATATAATTCAATAGAAGCAAAATTTTAAAACATTAAAGGACTGAAATTGGATTGTAATGGACTCTTTGGATTAAATCAATGCAATTAAGAATATGATGAAGTATCCAGTTATCTGTTTTCTGAACCTTTGAAAAGTGGAAATATTAATGGAACTGTACAAGAAATTAGTGCTGACTAGATTAATTGCCATAGCAATTGTCATATTATAAATATGTTATTTGTGACAATTATGCATCAGTATAATGCATGGGTTGTCACATGACTTGAACAAATCTTTAGATTCCGAATAAAGATCATCAAGCATTTCCTTATTTTCAGCATTATTACAAATTCAGAACATTTTAGAGGAGAAACGTGAAATTCTGTACTAACATAGCGTATGTTTTTAAAAGTTTACCAGCACTTCAACTAATAAGTTGGGGGAAATTAAGCAGTAAAAATGCAACCTGAGGAAACCTCAACAGGAATGTAAACTAAACGGGTGGGGAGGTCTGCAGGTGTCAATCAAGAACAAAATGCAACTGTCAAGCTTGCTTTGCTAACAAACTGTCACATCAACAATATGGAGTTAATGACTACAAATTAACTGTATACCAGATGCTTGACACTTTGTTATGACACTTAGCAAGCTAGTTGACATTTGGGGATCAAAGCTTCTTTAATTACACTTTGTATAACATGTGCAACCTTTATGCTAATGTCCAAATATTCCTTGGAGCAAGACTGTCCAAGTAGAAACGACCACAGACTGTTTTCTAGGTGTGGGTTTGAAAGTATTCATGTAGCTCTAAAAAAAATGGGAAGTAGCTGAGTGAGAGCCAGGCTTCAATGCACAATGTTATTCAGTATTACCGTTGCCTAAAATAACACTGTTTCTTAACTTGGTGAACTGGTGAAGCACTTTTTCTCACATATAGACACAGTCTGTGAAATAACACATTTTCAAACAAGGTGGTAATAGCATTTACAGCCATTTATAAAAGGAAAGACAACTAGGCGTATAAGAATTGAAAATAACTGAAAAAGGTATTAAGGAGTAGAGTGATAAACACACACACACACTAACTGCCTTGCAGAACACTGATTTGAGTGATTTTTCAAGTCCTTTTTAGGGAAATGGTTTGACATTTTCCCAAATGAATAAAACTCAATACGTGATATATGCAAAATTTCACATTACAAGTATAATACTGAATACTAAACATGCATAACCATGAATTATAGTCTATGTCAACATAAGAAAAGGTTACCATTTTTATCAGGCTTTAAAATAACCTCAGATTAACCAACCAAACAAACAAAAAGATTGCCTTAAAATTAACAAAACTTAGAAAATAGTTAATAAATCAAGGAGGAAAATATATTAATACAAATATCTGCATATCTAGATTAATAAGTTAATAATATAAGAAGAATATGAATACAATCAGAGCTTTTGGGGGGAAAGACACTACCTTTGTATAAGTGATAGACCCATTTAAGTAACACTGTTATAAGATTCAGTGGCATATGACCCTCCATCCCACTTTTGCCTGGATTGTGCTTTTTGGGAAAAGGCAACTTTGTGATATGTGAAGGAAAATAAAGGTGAGGCGAGGGAGCTATATAACACTAAAACTGGAAAGAACATGGAGGGTCAGCTAGCCCAACCTTTTCACTCTATAGCTAGGACAAACCATGGCCCAGATAAGTGGAACTGTCTGAGTCATGGAGTTGGGGACAGACTCCACACTAGATCCCAGTGTTGTAAATGATGTAAGAATGCTGTGCCCAGTACAACACTCTGGCCTCTGCCACTGTTACAGCTCCAACACAATGAAATGTCTAAATGCAACGTAATTCTATCAGTTGGTGTGCCAGTTACTGAACACTTATTATCGATTTCTTACAAAATGGCAAGCACTCCTCAAGGTGCTCATGATACGAGTGACACACCAGGGAACTAGGCCTGCAGTGAGCAATATCACAACCACTAGTGACATGAGTCACTACTGAGCACTTGAAACACGGCTAGTCTGGATTGACCTATGCTGTAAGTGTCAAATACACCCTGGATTTCGAAGACTATGTATAAAAAAGAAAAGAATGTAAAATATCTCATGAATAATTTTTGTATATTGAGTGTATGTTGAAATAATATTTTGGATATACTGACAAATTAACTATATTATTAAAATTAATTATACCTGTTTAACTTTTTTTTACTATGGCTATAAGAAATTTTAAATTACATTTGCAGTTCACATTATATTTCTATCAGACAGTGCTGAACTAGTCCAACAGAGTCCTCCTCTGAGGGAACTAGAAAGTTTGGAGATAGGAAACAATAAATGAAATAAACGCATGCTGTAACGAAGATAAAACAGGGCGGCCTGATGGACAGTAATTGGGTGTGGGTGTGCTTTAGCTAGGGCTGTCTGTGAAGTGGAGTGGAGTGGAGACTATTCAAGTACAGACAAATAATAAAAAAGACACTGACAGAGGACTGAGGTTGATGAATTCAAGATCAGAGAGAAGGTTATTGTGGAGGCAGTAGACTGTAGGTGAGGTCGGATGATGTCTGAAAGTCCCAGTAAGGAGTTGGGATTTACTTTGGTTGTAGTGGGAAGTCACTGCAGGGTGTTGATTATCACCACCTCCAGGGCTGTGACCCTCATTAAGCCACTACCATTTCTTGCCTCTTCTAGGATCACCACTTCCTTTATGGTCATCCTGTCTCTACTCTCGCACCTCCACAGTACATCCTCCATGTTAGGCATCAATATTAATTGATATTCACCAATAAATTTCCAAATGTAATATTTTTACATTCCTATTAGCAAAAAATTCAAAGTAAATCAAATTTATTTGTTGAAAGTGGATTCTCCTTTGTGGTTTGGACAATAAAGAAACCTACTTTTGACCCAGATGCCACCCTGTCTCTTTTAACGTATACTAAGCTCTGAAAACATATTTTCATGTTAAGTTCTATTCTAGTTTTCTAAATACATTTTCTCCAACTGTGAAACTCCTGGGAAAGGACCTGTATCCATCAGGGTCTCGGCACAGAACGGGTCTACTCAAATGTTGTAACTGAGGAGAGTTACATGATGTAGGGAGTATTTTCAAAAGCATCAGCAGCGTTGAAGTAAATAGAAAAGGGCAAGTTTGGCACCCTGGGGCTGCCAGGCATGGGAGACCTAAAAGGGCAAAGAGGTGGAAGAGCTACTGCAACTGGAGAGTAGCTGAAGCTATAGGAGAGGGTTGCCCTGCAAGAATTGTGGGTTTTGGAGGAGGGATGAAGCCACCCATCATTAAGGCAGCAGAAAGGAAGTAAGGGAAACAAATGCCCTGACCCTACTCTCTCTTCCTGATCTCCAGCTGGCACTTTCCATTGGCTGAACAGATCTAGAAGCCAGAGGGGAAGGGAGGTCAATAAGACAGTCCATAAAAATCTAGCTCCTAGAACATGGGACCAAGCGGCAGAGAAGGTAGTGTGGATCTGGAGGGGCATATGGAAAATATGCAGCACAGAACTTAACAGTGTCATGGTACCCTGTCTCCTTTTTTTGATGTGGTCCTGGCCTGGGATCAGCAGCCTCTAGCTAAAAGCCTTTTCCATGGTCATAGGTATCGCTAGGTACTTCTCTAGTGGATATAAAAAAAATTAAGAACTGATCCTTTCTTTAAACCCTTCTCTCCTTCCACCAGCAGTAATAATAAGAATGTGCAAACTCCATTCTCTACTACTGACAGAATAAGAGCAAACTGGAGAGTCTAAAGGCTCTGTCTCATCACTCATTTAACAAACATTAACTGAATCCTTACGAAGTGCCAGGTGCTATTCTCAGCACGAAGTATCCAGCTGTGAAAAAACAAAGTCCCTGTTTAGAAGAATTTATATACTAATGAGGAGAAATAAAACCTAAGAAAACAAATAAGACAATTTCAGATATTGATGAGGGCTAAAACAACAATACGTAATGTGACAAATGGTGTCTGGGATGAGAAGATGTGGGCAGCCTTAGTTAGGATGGATCAAAAATGGCTCAGTTTCATTTAACTGGCACCTAATGGATAAGACTGAAGTTAATCACAGGAAGATATTAGGAAGTAGAATTTCTGTGGAGGAAAGAAATGCCAGGAAGACCAGCAGATCTACAGCACTGTCAGAGAGGTATGTGGGCCTGCTGATGGGTCTCAAGGAAGCCCCAGCCCCTGTCGCCATGCCCTTACTCTAATATTCAGCCAAGGAGAGGCATGCTTTACTTCCCACAGTTAGTGGCACCATCCTCCTGCAACCGAGGAGATGCAGTTGCTCATGAGATGATTTTTCTAATTCCCAAAGATGCCACAGAATCCACCTGAAGCCTTGGGCAGGGTTTTCTAGGCCATGGTAGTATGCTTGGATTCTATTCCAAGTGCTAGAGAATGCATTAGAGGTTTTGAAGTTTTAATTTTTGTTGCATATAATATTCTCTTGATGGCTTTACTTTGGACTAATGCATTAAACCATGGGTAAAAAACAGAGCTCAGTATATGTCAAATTAAAATATTAATATATCTTTGAGGAAATGCAAATCAATTAAAATCACAAGTAGAGCAACATACAGTTATAAATCCTCACTCTAATGTAAAAAGAGCATTAGAAATGTTCTTTTGTAGTAGATAATTTTCCTAGTGTGATTTCTATGAAGACAAGATAGGATTATCAATTGTCCTCTAAAAACTGTTCTACAGGGGTGGTGGGGCAGCTCTATTAGAATGTAACCACCAAAAGAGAGAACAAAATGGGGAGGAAAAAGGTTTTTCATGTTTCTCTTATGATGATCTCATCACACCATCCAGTATGTCTCAAATGAAAAAAATCCCAAAGTATGAACCTTGTCTATCTAATACCAGAGTTCTAGAGCATAACACAGGCCCATAAGATCTTGATAGCTAATAGTTGTACTTCAAAGTGGCCAGATCTGTCTGTTCATAAAGACACGGCCTGAGAAATCTGGGACCAAGCATGGAAAAGTTCACAGGTAGACAGAGTAGAACATATCTTACAGACTACTGATCAAACTACCCAGACTGATGGCCCCATTCAAGAGAGTTCATCCACTTCAATTTGTGAACATGGGCTTCAGTAACTAGCCTTTATATGTGATGCTTAGTTCCTTTTAACTGATTTAGTGTTAATCTTTTTTTTCTACTTTACTAGAAGTGAAAAATGACTTACTCTATCCACATACTGTAGTAAAATCTGTTATTTTCTCTATCTGGTAACAAGTAGCTTTTTCCAAAATAGGTAGGTATATTATATTGTATGTAATATATAAGCTTCTATGAGGTTTATTATAGGCTATTGCATAATTTGTGTGTGTGTGTGTGTGTGTGTGTGAGGAAGATTAGCTCTTAGCTAACATCCACTGCCAATTCCCCTCTTTTTGCTGAGGAAGACCAGCGCTGAGCTAACATCTGTGCCCATCTTCCTCTACGTTATGTGGGATGCCTGCCACAGCATGGCTTGAAAAGCAGTGCATAGGTCCACGCCTGGGATCTGAACCCACAAACCCCAAGCTGCTGCAGCGGAGTGCACAAACTTAACCACTATGCCACCAGGCTGGCCCGGTTATTGCATAATTGGAAACACTGAGATTGATTTTTTTCAATACTAATATTAAAATTTTAATTCAGCAAATTGTCCACTACTTTACCATCAAAATCCTATCTTAATATTAAGATTTGAATTATACTTTTTAATTTTTTATGCCAAACCATGAAATAGAAAGGGTTTCATGCCCCTTAACCACAACCTAACAAACCAAAAGCCAAACAAACACCAACAAAAACCTGACACAAAAGAAAGGAAAAGAAAAATACCTTAGAGAAATGCTTTTTTTCCTCCATTTTGAAGCAGGAATAAGATTACATTTAGAGCCTACAAGGAATAGAGAGGTTGAGATATGATATAATTCACAAGATATGATAACCATTATACCTGGAACTTATCTAATTTTCATTGCTCTAAAAGTTGAACAAATCCATATGCATAGTCTCAAAACTTTTCTGTGAGACAAGAAACAAAGGAGATGGTCACAGATAACTAGAAAATCATATGTAAGATCAATACTGATTTTCCATGACCCTTCCATCCAGCTCCACAAACTGGTATCATTGTCTGCAAAGCTGCCTTTGAAGGTAGCAGTACACCATAACAAAGTCAATCTTTTGGCGTTCAAATCTTCAATAGCAAGACATATTTAATCTACAATTGTGCTTTTCTTCCACTGACCATTTGGCATTTTCTAATTGCTATCAGTCTTTAAATTCTGAAAATATATTGAGGAATGAAGCACATCTTTAGTTTCTGGATCCCTTTCTCATGGAATTCTTATATTAAGGAAAAGTACATGACAATGATTATGAAATTTTCTATTTATTACAATAAGTCTTCCTCCTTCCTCTACTGCTGCTCTCCAGTTCTATCCAAGATCCCAACATTATACATAGTTTTCCTCTTCTTTTAGATTATGAATCCTTTCTGTGCGCCTCAGGTCCCACAACTGTAAACTGAGGGACATTGAGTAGATGAGATCTCTGAGGTCCCTTCTCAGCTTGGTTTTTCTGAGACTTTAAATATCAAGTAGCCTGTTAAGTTCATTTCTTCTAAATTATGATGCATTCTATTTTCTGCATAATATTCAGTCTTTAATTTCTACTTGAAATCTTCCTCTAAGGTGGGAATGCTAATGAAAGTTATCTTTTTTTTAAATCTATGCACTTACTTACATGATAAGTATGACTCTATTTTTTTCTCAGTTAAAATAATATAGAATTTTCTTTTTGCTCCTCTATCCAATCATTACTCTTTGGTTTAAAGCATTTAAGATATTCACAATCTCTTTATCACAGTATTATTTTATAAATCCCCTTTGGTAACTGTTTAACAAGTGGAATATCATCTACTTCCTTTTCTCTCTCTTTAAAATATAACCAGCAAAATTACACACACACACACACACACACACACACACACACATTTCAATGATATTCAACCTTAAATGTGAGTAGAATTCTTTAGTATCATTTATTAAAATAGTTTATGTTAAATTAACTAGTACTATAAATGGAAAAGAAATGAGACTTCCACTACATTTGTAGTGAACAGAGCTACCTACAAAAGATCAAAATTGCATCTTACAGAATGTTGCATGGATTAATATTAAGCGACCTTTGAAATGAGGAAAAGTAAAGTATGTCTTTATTTTCTTCAACCCTCTTCCACTGCATGTCTTAACTTAGGGCAAAGTACACATACTTGCACATGGTGCTGTGCTCTCATAACACTTGTGTATCTTATTATATTTGATATATACCGCATGTTTCCCAAAAGTTGCAATGAATGTAGAAAGGCATTTACTGAAGAAAAGTTTTCTTGATTAGGGCTCATTCTTCTAATACAAGGATTTCTAAAGACAGGTCTATTTTAGTTATGCAAAACGTGGCATATGCTCAATCAAAACTCAATTTGAAATTAACCTGTCACTTTAGACACCACAATTTAAGAGGAAGGTTAGGATGTAATATTTTTTCAAAGTCTCCATGCTGGAATAAGTGGCTAATAGTCCACTAGGGCCTTATGTGAATTCAAAGGAAACAGGGAGAGAATTTAAGGGAAAACAAACAAACAAATAAAACCTCTTGTTTCCATTATTAATAATTTAATAGTTCTAGAAAATAGAAAAGAAATCAAACCAAAATTTGAAAATAATATATTATGCACAAAGGATAAAGACAAATTAATTTTTATATATTTGAACTTAAAGTTTTATAGCTATAGAACATCTACAGAAAATGTATCTTTGGGGACTATATCCTGAATGACAACATAGTATCTCCACAAAGGTGGTGGCGTGTCTTGACTCAAAATTTTCTGCAAAGCTGAGTATCATGACTGTTTACAAATAAAAAAAATTCAAGAAATTTTTATTTTTCCCTATTCTGTACACAAGCATAATAAAAGTATCGTTTTCCTTAAAATGCCTTTTTTTGCAAGCTATGAAAGATAAACAGTAAAATTATTCAATCCTTTATTTCCATTAAGAAAAATCCAGCAATCGAGTTATTCTACTTATTAAGACAAAGGAAAGAGTCAATGTGTTCAAATCAGAAATTAAAAGGATTTCGTCTCTTAGCTAAACCTCCTGTTTCTAGATGCATGCACATAATGATACTAAAAAATGACAATGGAACTTTAGAGAGCTATCGAGCTATGAAATGAAAGGCCGCATAAAGACATGTGATTAACTTATTTAAACTTTTTCACTGATGCACTGAGAAATACATTTTATTTTATTTCTGGTATTATAATCAAAATCATCATATAATGAAATACTCTTGGATGTTAAACCTGTATCTAAAATATGGAACAGCTGAAAAAGTCATTTAATGTGTTACATCACAGATAGTCAAAGGCAGAAGTAAATTTAGAGCTATAAGAAAGCAATTGTAGATGTAACTTATTTGTATCTTGATTGTTTAAAAAGGCATTCAAGCCAAGTTATCATAAACTTGGAAAAAACGAAATGCTTGCTATGCCAAAATTGTTATAAGATAATCACTGTGCAAATCATAGGAAAGTGTTTCAAATTGGTCAACTAATGCAGGCAAAATGACAATAGCTTAAAAGGTTATTCATCTGGAGGCTTATGCTACTGCAAAAAATGAGGCACAATTATTGAGAAACATTTACTCCGCTCAAAATATGTGGCTAATTATCAGAAACTATATCAAAAAAGTCAAAATGTGTTGTGCAAATTCCATTATTTCATTGGATATCAAGGAGAAATAGCTGAACCTGTTGCCACATGTCATGTAATAAAAGAATTAATAAAATTACTTTATCGTAAATAAAAAATAATAATAAGGAATGCAAGTTTCTAATTGTCAGTCCAAGACTACAACATATTTCTTTTGTGAAACTGTTAATAGGTATTCTGTATATGGAGGTTCTTCAATAAAGAGTTGTCATTTAGTGTCTACAATGAGCCAAGATTTAAGCTCCATATGTTATACCATTAAACTTGATCTGCATGATAGCCATGAACTTTGTATCTTATTATTATATATTATATACAGTATTATTAATATATTATTATATATTATTATTACTATTATTATTGTTAAGATGAGTCAGCTGGGACTCAGAAAGGTACACCTAAGACAAAATAATTACTCAGAGAATGAAGGAATAAAATGATGCAACCCATTTCCTATAACAAGTTGATATACTGTCATTGGGGAAAGAAGAGAAAAACTTTTTCTAATAATCTAAATAAACAATCAATAGCTGAATGTTACACAAGCAACATAAACATGTTAAGTAATGGATAGCAAAACTCTTGCCATACTAAGAGTAACATGTGCCAGCATGTGGCAGGTGCTCAGTGAATACCTTTGTAAGGAAAGAGAAATAAATGAATGAATGAGTGAGGGGTGAGGGGGTGATGGGGGGAGACACGGAGGGAGAAGGAGAGAAGGAGAGAGAGAGAAGGAAAGAACTAAATGGGCAAGCTAAGCCATAGCAAACTTGATTTTTATTTAGCCTTTTCTAGGTCTGCAACTAGAGTTCCTCTTTCAGCTAAACTACAATGCTCCATTTGGTTTCTTTTAGCAGCTCTAGAAGATAACTCTTTTTAAGTCACTAGGGTATTATTTCAATTACTACTTCATCAAAAGAGTTAATATAATTCTGTACTTATTCCCAGGGAGTAGTTTACACAATGGGGGAATTTGCCCTAAAATGTATATGTTTTTTACTATCATAAAGTCAATAAAGTAGCTTCAGTCCAAAAACATTCATTTCCTTGAGCAATTTAAGGCTGAAGTTATCACTCTTTTACACATTTATAAACATGGGATTTTTAATGTTGTTGCTTAAAATTTATTTTAATAATGGAAGGAAAACACACTATTAAATTCAAAGAATGTTCCAAATAATCAAGCCTTAAATTAAGGAGACCCTCATAGGAGAAAGAAATGGGAAATGCATCACTGATTGGCTTGGGAGGTAAGAGAGCTATTAATTCATTAATTTTCATATCTTACCCAAATTGATGGATTAAAGGTTAAAAAATATTTTAAATGAAACAATGAAAAAGATGTCCTTAAATGTGTTACTAATTATGTGCTTCACATTTACTTTGTTATTTTATTTACTAATTTAGTCTCCATATTTTATTTAAGACTATTATAAAGAAGAAACAACTACAGTTGATAATTTTGCATTATTTAACTCACCTCTTTATCCAAGCTATTCAATATATCATTTTTTTCACAGCTTTATAGAGAAACAATTCACATATCATATATTCATCTATTTAAAGTGTACAATTCAATGATTTTGGTATATTTACAGAGTTGTACAGAATCACCACAATCCAATTTTAGAATATGTTTATCCCTCCTAAAAGAAACCCCATACCCATTAGCGGTCAATCTCCACCCCACCCCACAGCCCTAGGCAACCACTAATCTACTTTAAGTCTCTGTAATTTTGCCTATTCTGGTCAATTTCTATAAATGGAATCATATAGCATGTGGTCTTCTGTGACCAGCTTCTTTCACTTAGCATAATGTTTTCAAGGTTCATCTGTGTTATAGCATGTATCTGCACTTCATTTCCTATTAATATGGAATAATATTCCATTGTATGGATATGCTACATTTTATTTATTTATCTATTCATCAGTTAATGGACATTTGGGTTGTTTCCTTGTTTGGGCTACTATGAATAACGCTGCTATGAACATTCATGCATACGTTTTTGTGTAGACATATTTATTCAACATATTTCTGATTGATATGAAAAAATGACAACTTGCCTTTATATTTCAAGAATATTATTATGCTATATAATACTTTACCTCTGGGAAACAGCTGATATATGGAAAAGCTTCCTAAAGCCCCTAGTCGGACATCTGGCAACAGCACAAACATCTGTATCCATGCACACGTAAAACTAACGCGATGGAAAGAATTAGCACCCTGAGTCCACTGCCTTTGGCATATCAATCTCATCCCAAATTCTGCCTGTTAAAAACTAGAAGCCAAAACGTGTATTGAAATGTCAATTTGACTGTTTACTATTAAAAGAAACATTTTTATAGCAAGAAAATAATATTGCATATAGTATACACATATCAATACAAAGCATATTTGTCAACTTTATCATTTCCTTTCATGTTGATTGTATATGGCATATTGCTTTTTTAGATAAACACGAGTTTCAGGGTTTTTTTTTTAAATGATTTTAAATTAAATCAGTCTAGAAAAAATTTAAAAACTTTCTTTATTCGGGACCTTTCACATCTTTCAAGAATTTTCTCCTCCTCTACCTCAAAATGTTTGCAGTTTTGTAAGCTACACAAACTATTTCTTATCTGCAAGCCTGTGCTCATGCTGTCTCATGTGCCCAGATGCCATCCCCTGTGCCCAGATGCTGTCCGCTCCCTTTAGTCCTCCTTTGAGATTCAGTTCAGGTAGCACCTCATCCAGGAACATACATAACCTGCCTTTCCTCCCATTCCTGCACGTGTCCATGTCATCCCACTGAGATTTCCTTTGGCATCTTTCCTCTGCTGCCATAACAACCTGTAACCGTGTGTGCATGAAGATGCAAGTAAAATATGGTTAAAACACTTAACCTGAGATCTACTCTCTTAACAAATTTTAAGTGCACAATACAGTTATTGTTAACTATAGAGACTGAGTTGTACAGCATATCTCTAGAACATATTCATCTTGCATAACTGAACTTTATATCAAATTGTATACATTAAATATCTGCAGTTTTTAATATTAATTAAACTTCAATAAAGCTGTTAAAAAATAAAATATGGCTTATTATAACTAATTGTGTCTATTATATATGAGTACCCACACATATAAAAGTGCACTTAATACATTTTACCTACATGTTTATACATATGTCTATATTCCATGGTAGATCCTTGAGGACAGACACTGGTGCTTTCTTTACCATTTGTCTCCAGCACTTAGAAGGCAGCCTGACCAAGAAGACATTCAGAATGTTTGACTACTCAACAGGGGCTGATTGCTTGGATTCTCATTAACTATAGGCTGGAGTAAGAAACATCAGGCACCCTGAATCTAAGCCTTCCGAATGCTTTACAATTAAATTGCAGAGAGTCCCCAGAGGACATTCAAATTCCACCAAGACAGTGATTAAGAACATCCAAGAGAATGGGATTATTACCATCACGATAATGGGTTCTAATATGCTAGGCTCACTTTTGTAATCTAAATTTGAAATGATTTTTGATTGAAAGCAAAAGAATAGAGTAGAAAAGGGAAAAGTTGGTCAGTGTAACCTTAGATTCCAAACTCCAGAGCACAAAACCACTTTTATGCCTCTAAACACAGCTCGAATAAGTTCCAACTTCCCCACGTCTAAGGAGATTATGTTGTAATCGTGGTCTCAGGGAAGTAGGCAAGGCTGGATCTGGAGGCTACTGGCTTACAGGGCCCTAAACTAGATCACCTCCTGTTATAACACACTGGGTGCAGGAACCTCAAACTAATCATTACAACATGGGCTTCATTAATTCGGAGAATACAGCCTTCAATGCCAAGCTGGCTAAAAACAAAATAAATGTGCAACTTAATTAGGAAGGCATCCTTGGGTTGTGTACTAAGTCTCAAACTTGAGAAAACATTCATTCAACCAGGAAATGATTCCATAATAGCAGAAGCGCCAGCAGACCCAGCGACTGAAGCTGAGAGCAAAGGCGTGATGACTACATCAAAGGATTGTCAACGTACCACAGAAGAATAAGGTCATTGATGGAACGATCCTTATTCAGTTTATAAAAACACTGGATTCACCTTCACTGGGACAGTGCCCTTTTAATATTTACAATTTAATTTATGTCACTGATAATAAAACTTCAGACCATGCATGCCAGTTGAAGTAGTGGGAAAAGAACAGAGAAAAAACTCATAAATATATAGCTGTTTAGGGTTTCCAACTTCCCTGATTTCAAGGCACAGATTAAATAGCAAATCCTTCATTACGGCAATTGTCTCTGCCCCTTTTTTTGAAAACTCACAACTGAATTTTAGAGCAACTGTTTAGTGTAGTGGACAGTAACAAAGAACAGTGCCATTAACCTCATAAAATCATTTAATAGTCATCTGAGTTTATTTGTAAATTTATAATCCTTCTGAGAGTTTCTGATTAACTGAGTACAGAAGAGGATCAGCCACATAGATATGCAAATTCAGGTGCTGTGTCAATAACGCAACATGAGTTGGTTATCTTTAATGCCACGAAGCAGAAGCCATCCTTCCTCTCCTCTGTAAACAAAATTTATACATAAAGAAGATGGAAATACACTAAAAATAAAATCACATGGGGAAATTTTTTTTGCTTTGTTTTCTGTGCTAAACTCTTCTGATGAAGACTTGAACCCTGTGAATCGGGAAACCACAATCTTTCAAAAGTGGAAAGCCGCATTACAGAGTAACGGAAAGGCACCGGACCAAGAGATAAGATCTGGGTTCTGTTTCTCTCTCTGCAGCTTACTGTCCTTGACCTTAAGCAAGTTCTTTAACCTTTGTGAAACCTACGTTTCCTCCTTGATAAATGAAGCTAATTGTACCTGCGCAATCTACCTCCAAATGAAATATGGACTAATAAAAATAATGCTTTTAAACATCTTTTAAAACTTTTGCACTTTTTAAATCGCAAACCATAGTTTACAGCATCAAAACATATATTCAATCATGAAATATTAACATAAGCATAATGTGCATCTACAAAGCCAATCATTTTAATAAGGCTATTGAAAATACTCTCCACTGTTCACAGGGGTAGGTTATGAGGTTTTAAGACAGGCTCAGGCAAAATTGGGGAAAAGATTGGGTTTTTCTTCCTGCAGTTTTGCCCTTCCTTTTCAGAAAGACAGTCCTCTCTTGCAGTAGCTCATCCTTGAGTAGCCCACTCTCCCTCGCCTTGGTCCTGGGTTCTTCAGTATCTAAGGCCTGCAGTCTTTTAGGTTCACCTTTGAGGTCCTTACCCTCCACTCATTAAAGCTACTGCTGACGTGCTGTATCCACTCTCCCCTCCTGCCCCTCTTGTCTTCCATACCCGACTCCTGCAGAAATTTACTTAAATCCTGTTCCCTGACCACCAGGTGTTTTGTTTTCAATACTGAATAAAATGATTTAATCTGACATTCAATCCACACTAATGTATAATGTAAAAGAATTACCTATCTCAGGAACTTAAATATTTCAGTTAACTCATGCCTTTTAAATAAAATTTCTTTATAGTGGGGAATTTCAATAGCTGGGTAGTTGGGGGTATATTTTCTATACATGTTTTAATCAAGTAAAATCCCTATCTACAAATCATATAGGATGAATTATTTAATTCATAATTAGGCTTGATTTTATGTGTGTTTGTGTGTGTGTGCATTTAAAAGTGTAAGTAAAAGAAAATCTTTTCATCTTTAGATGAAAATTAATAAAATTCCATTTAGGAAATTATTTTTGAAAGGTGCAATAGAAAAATTTTAGACTTAATTTAAAAACACAATTAATTTGACATTAGAATAAATTTCTCGAATTTCAATTAATTTGATTTGATAGATAAAGTTACTGCAACTAAGTATCTACTAGCTGTAAAAATTCTACATATAAATTCATATAAAATTCAATTTGCTTTATATATCTATTTCCTCCTAAAAACTAAGCTTTGGCTTCTTTAAATTCTGAACAAGTAATTTCAGACTGCTCATCCATTATATCCAAGCACTTTCTCCCTGTACAGGATCCACCATGGTAATAGTTCTTTCATCAAAGCCTAATGGTTTGTTTCAAATAATCAAAGTAGTGTTTATATCACTGTCCTCAGGTGCAACCATTTTGTTTCCCGGAGAGCAGTATGGTACATGCTAATGTCACAAGTGATAAATCAAAGTAAGTACATTTGTTTTTCTACCTTAACCAGTCTATTCAGTGCCACTAACAAAAATACATGTTGCCATTTGCACTTATGTACTTTCTATTTGAGACCATCTAGTAATAAAAATTACCAAGAAAAATACATATGTAAAACAGATGGTTATATGCAAGTCTTAGGCGTATGAGAAATTTCAGTGTTAGATGAGGGTTGCTGTGAATTTATTTGTAAGCTTTACCTAGGAAGAGTGTAGAAATAGAGAAGTATTTCTGCTATAAATGATCAAAGATATGTCTTCTACTTATAGGAAATCAAATTAGCTTACTCTCCTAAAATCACCATATAATTTAAGCGGATATATTCATTTACACTTTTACTATTATAGATACTGAAAAGAAACTAAGAAGAAGAAACTCATCTACAACATTTATAGATTCAGAAGAAGTCTGAGAAATTGAGATCAAACATATCTTATTTCTATAGGCAAAATTCTTATTGCAGTCAAAGGGAGACAGAGAAAAGTTAGAACAAGTTGAAATAAGAACTTGGTTCCCTTTGTCCTGGTCATGTTCAGCTTGAATTCACAATGACATTCAGAGCTTTTGTTGCTTAAGCCAAAGGAGGCTATGAAAGTCACAAAAGTCGTGTTTTCAATATTCAAAAAGGAATGGAACCTGCCTGAATATTGATCATTTACAGTTTCCAGTTCACGCAGTAGCACTTTTAGCAGCACTGGAGAAATTAGAAGGCAAAGAGACAGAGTTGAAATCTGCCTGCTCGCCTACTTAAGCATATATAAATGAGGAAGAAACAAAGAGAAATTGACAACTGGAAAATAAACCGAGATGAATTAAAGACCCACTATGTTTAACCGACCAGTCTAATATCCTTCGAGAGTCAGTATTCCCTTTCACATTCATCTTTGCTCAAGAAAGTAAATGAGAGCAAAACCACAGGGTCTGGGACTCCTAAAGGGAAAAAGAAACAGACAATGAAAACAGCCTGCAAAGTCCATCTTATGCCTAATAAAAAAACGAAGAGCCGCAAACTCTATCTTATTTACCTTTGGGTTTTGGAAACATAACATAAAATATATCCTAAGCAATAACACCTCACTCTGTTTTTCTCTACTCTAAGTGATGGCTTCTTCACAATCAAAATTCAGTCAATAGCCTAAGACTGATAGGACTTATCTCTAGATGTCAGCATGGTTCCAGAGGAACAAACTGACAAAGCAAAGGCGATAAGTTAGGGAATAAAATCCATTTAAATGGTAGGACGTCTGATTATGGTTCCAGAAATGTACATAGATCAAACAGTGTTGAAGTAGGAGCTTAAGTACAAATGATAAAATGACTGAATAAAGTTAAAACCTTCTTTTCACCACCACATGAAGTGCTGCTAGGGCAAATGAAGAGGCATGTATCATTTTGAAATGTCACCAAAGCTAGAGTTTTACTTCAAATTTTTGGCTACCATTTCTGTAGTAACCCTTAATATAATTAGAGCAATATTCTGATTTCTAAATATTTTAAAGATGAAATTGTTAGCTTTTCTCCTTTCAAAATAAGTCATTTAAAATATTTAGTACCTACTTAGTTTTAGTTAAATAGTATAGAAAAATAAACACAGAAACTAATAAAATAGCAAGAATATAAGAAACTACAAAATCTGCTAGTTATTCATTCCAGACTTAATGTTTGTATCTCTTATACACATTTTTATATAAATGCCTGTTTTCTTTTATTAAATCATTCCCCTTTGAAACCAGTGCTAACATAACTTGTTATATATAGGGTTTTTTTTTTTCTATATTAATATATATACCCACCAGAGAGTTACTTTTCTGATTCTGTGAAAGACCCCCTTCAAATGGAAGGCTTAATAATCTATCACCAAATCAGGATTAATTTTCTACCACCATGCTACATACTGGGATTACTCCCAAATGTTCAGTTTAATTTAAGTACTTTCTGATTCATGAACTGGAGGATAACATACAGCTATAAAAGGTAATCCAATCCTAACATGCCCTTAACCCCTATAATCTGCACTTCAATAGCAGGGAAACTGTATAGTTTTGAAACTGTAATCAAGAAATTTTTTTGCAAACACACACTGGAGCTGTCCTTTGCTCCCATCTCTTATTAGATTACAATAAAACGACCATGCTCTCTTTATGGTGGGAACAGAGCGACCCTGGGGTGATTTATAATCTTGTGAAACCCTGTCCACACTGCTGACCAGACTTTTTTTGAGGTCACTATCTGTTTCTTCAACTGATGTCTTCCTGCTGTGACAACACTGTTGGAGAGCTGTCAGCACACAAGAATTTCTCAGGCTACGTATTGTCTTTGAACGCATTTCTTGTGTTATTTCTATTGAGAAGCATTTGCGTGCTTGGTGTTTAGACAGTAAAGAATCTTTCTGAGATTCCCAACAAAAAAAAGACAACTAAATAGGAATAAATGAAGTGGATCTTTTATTGACAAAAAGAGAGAATATTTATTTCTTCTAAATGTATAATATCACTATTGAATACAAACAATAAGGCAACAATTCATTTTTAAAACAGGAGTACTGTTCTCCTGAATAGTAAAATAATTTGACTCCAACATGTTAGATATTGTCAAAAGTAAGCATTAGCTGAAATGCCTGGGGTTTGCATAAACACAAAAAATAAGTGTGCTTTGCTATTTTTCTTTAATGTGCGAAGTAGGAGGAAAAGTTAAACTAAGAAAATGTTTTAATAGTAATTTTTGATAAAATAAATTGTAATCTCCAATCCTACCAAAAAGCAGCTGTAGATAAAACAGAATAAAATTTATGTTCATTTTTTCCAAATAGCAAATGATATCTAAAAATTAAGTAGATACTAGCTAGATTTAGAACTAGCTAATTTGTTTATGTTATGATAGAAGAACTTGTTCAAATGATAGATCTTGATCAATTTAGCTTCTCCAAATAAGACACCTTCCACTAATTGAAATATAAAAATGTTAGAGAAAGCATGGTATCCAGTCAGTTAGATTCAGTTGAATCAGTGTGTTCTCCCATTTTGTTTATTCTCATTTTAATTATATTGGATTAAGTTAAATAGGACAGCTAACATTGGATTACTTTGTTTTCATACTTAAATATCTCCTGCTCATTATAAAAAGGGATGAAATAAATGAATAAATGTTTCTTCTATTTTTCTTTCTTTTTTTTTTTTTTTTGAGAGAAGGCAATTAAGAAAAGTAGTCTAAATTCCACCCCACCTTTTTTTTTAGAAAGTAAAGCCCATATGTCTTCAGAAAGATATTAACAGAGAAGTTGTCCCCCCTTCAGAACGTTCCTTCCTTAGTTCTATTTGAGGAAAAAGTTTTGAAGGCTACAAGAAAGGAAAATATTTTGTAGGGAAGAGCCAACATTGATGTAACAGAATCCCAGAGCATCGGATCCATTTGTAGCGGTTGGGCCGGGAAGATTGGGGAAGCTCAGCTGAGGGGTGCCTGCACCAAAGCACCGGCACCCACTGAGAGTTATGGGCTCCGGGCTCTACTGAACATGGGCTCGCTTTCACTCAAACACAGAGCCGTGTTATTTTGAGAGGCAGGTGAAGATCTTGTACTTTCACATATTTTGCTTTGTCTCCCTATGTTTACATGACAAAGGCCCAAGGTTTACCTTCTACATATTAGAAGAAAATAAAGTAAACTGAATTTTATTTGGAAATGTCCATAAACCTAATTTGTGCATACCTGCACTTGAAGTATAAGTGGAATAGTGGAAAACAGCAATGCTGATAGACTAAAACTATGATTTACAAACATATCATGTAACATGATTTTTTTTTTTTTTACATTAACCAAATTTCTGGAGGGGGTGATGGTGTTTGAACTTAACTGTATCTGAACTTTTATGAACACCACAACCCAGAGCTCACACCAGATCTGAGATTTGGCAACAGAACCTGGGGGCTTTATAAGCCTTCGAGCCTTTGAGATTTATAAGACAATTTAGTTATCTAAACTTTTGTAATTTAGAGCAGTGGGAGACTCCATCTGAAGACCTTTTCTGCTGTTATGCTATTTATGTCTAAGTATGGCTTTCAGAATCTAAACTAAGAATTATTATTATTATTTTTTTTTTTTTGGTGAGGAAGATTAGCCCTGAGCTAACGGCTGTTGCCACTCCTCTTTTTGCTGAGGAAGATTGACCCTGGGCTAACATCTGTGCCCATCTTCCTCTACTTTATATGTGGGACGCCTGCCACAGCATGGCTTGATAAGCAGTGCGTAGGTCCACCCTGGGGATCCGAACCTGCAAACCCTGGGCTGCCCAAGCGAGCGCTCGAACTTAACCACTATGCCACCAGGTAGGCCCCAAGAAAATATTTTAATAGTAATTGTACTTGATAAAATAAACTGTAATCCCTATTCTTGTCAAAAAGCTGCCATAGATAAATAAAACTTACATTAATTTTCCTAAATAGCATATGATACTTAAAAATCAAGCAGACCCCAGCTGGAGTTAGAACTAACTAGTCCTCATTATTTTATTCATCATTATAAGCTATTTTGAAATGATGAGAAAATGTTTAACTTTACAAAAAGTATGGACACGTCTGTAGTCATAACAAATAAGTTAAGTGTTCCTTTGTTTCCAGAAATAATCTACCATTTACCTTCTCCAAGGACTCTTTTAATAAAATGGATAGAAAAAAATCAATTAAAATAGTGAAATGCCCCTTAGGATAAAGTTAGTTCAGCAGTCAGTGCGTTTCTCAATAATCTCTTTATCTTGTGCTGAAGTAATACACATTTGTGCCATGTTTTTAAGTACTATATTTTTCATAATGAGGCTGTTTAAAATTGAGCACTGGAAAGAGAACGGGTGCTGATACAGCAAGTGTTATGATATAAAACTGGGGTTATGAGCGAAGCACACACCAGAAATGGAAAACGTGATTAGAGGCAAAATGGATGATGCAACGTTCTCATATAACAAGCCAGTGAGTAAACCAGCCTCAAAGACCTTGAATATCCACCTAATCTCCACTATCTAGAGCTATTGTGCCCAAGAGCATTTCTAAAAATACTATAATGGGACATCGTTTCTGGAATCACTACCTATATAACAGAAAGTAGTCCCAAGAATGAAGTCAGAACTTAAAGAATTCAGCAAATAATTCCACACACTTTTTTATGCCTCTGTTACTTCACGACACCTCCCTCTAGCCTATGTTTGACCGATTCTCTCTCCTTATAAAGGGTGTAGCCATCTTAGCATTTCAATGACATAGGATTTTTGGAGGCACTATTGAAATTGGTTCCGTTTTTCCCATTTCAAAAATTGGGACTCTAATACGGTGCTGGGAATAGTACTCATGTTAGATGATAGAAATAATGCATACATTTTTTATCTGAGAATCAGAGAAGCAGCATCACTTTGGGGAGCTAAATAAATACTGACGTATTTGTTAGCCTTCTGAAAATGCCAGCATTGTGTTTTCACTTCTGCCTTTTCTACTCCTTTCTTTCCCCCACCTCTTCTTTCTCTCAGCGGTGGTCCATGCACGGTGAGGGAATTTAATATTGAGGCTCCGCTCAGGAATTTGCTGGTCAGGCAGAGCACAAGAAGACAGAAAAGGCAGGCCTGCCAAAATTTGTCCTGTCTCTCCCTAACTCCCTACCAAAAGTCATTATTCTTCCAACATATTTGCTTGTGAAGACTGTGGCAAAAACTGGGAATGTTGGCTCACATGGTCACTTAAGACCCAAACCGACCAAAGGCAGCTATGTGAAAACAGTAACTACCAGTCTATTTGAAAATAAACTGGCCTGTACCCTTCGCGAATGAGATACCTAGAGCTTGCCAAGGCAAATGAAGGCCTTGTTTAATGAGATGTACAGAAATACAAGAAATGGAGCAAAAAGACTTGAAGAAATAAACTAAAGAAAAGATGTCTTAAGAAGTCTGAATTAAAATAAGCTGCTAATCAATTTTGTAACCACGGGCATTCACGAGAAACTCTATAACCCTTTTTAGAATGGAAATAAAAAACAAAGGTAAGAACTCTGCTCTCCTGGCCTGCCACCAAGTAAGGTAATTTTGTTTTGTCTACTCAAATTATCCCTGAGGTAACAATTATCTCATACTTTTTAGAAACTGCTCATCCCTAAGCTACTGGCTAGAACCTCTGTGTACTGGTGAAATAAGCTGCCCTTATTGCTCCATGACTATGCATCCTGTTTGCCCAGACAGTCCTAGTTTACACCTGTTGTTCCAACATCATTATTAATTCTGCCTCTGTTTATTCTCACTAGTGTGCCAGTTTGGCCAATAAATTTTATGGTTGCCCTATCTACGCCACCCTGGAAATGATGGAGAAGATGATGGAGGTCAATCTTTTAGCAAAGGAAATATCATAATAAAGAAGTTTACATGAAAGCATAATGGACTGGCTTATATTCTACTAGAAATGTTCTACTACATTTTAAAATCATCTAAACCTGGAAATGCTCTATTATATTGAGAACATGTATCTCTCTTAACACAGAACTAAATGAATAGTAATCGCTACAGTCTATTTACCAACCTGAGGAATTAAAACATTTCTATGAAACCTCACATAAGGACAGAATCCTTGAATACAGAGTTTATCTTGGGTACTCAGCTTGGGACATTGGTATTATCTTGTCTTTGCGAAATATTGCCTAATAATAAACATATCCAAAGTATTCCAAATCACACATTTTATTCTCTTGACCATGTAGAAAAATAATGTACCATTATAGAAAGTTCTTGATACATATTCAGTAATGTCTCTTTAGAAAAAAAACTCCATTTGGTGGGCCTCAAAAAATTTCACATTTTCAAAAAACAAGGTTAAAATATTAAATAAAAATTAATACTTAGTATTTATTGAGTACTTATGTCATCACTGTGTTAAGTGCTTGATATGCATGCTTTTATTTAGTATAAGGCAAGCATTATTAGCTCACTTTTAGAGATGGGTAAGCTGAAGCTTGTAGACTTTAAAGAACTCTCCAACGACCACAGAGCCAGCAAGTGGTAGAGACAAGATTTTAAAAACCTAGTTTTTAGCTGTAGCAGAGTATGCTCTTATACCTTAGAATTTCAGATAAATTTTTAACCTTTCCTTACTTGTATATAATGAAAAGCCTTATTGCACTATCTCTGACCCACACTTCCCTCCTTTGCTAAGGTGGAAATCAGAGCCAGAGAAAATGCAAAGAGAAATAAGCTTAGTTAAAATGCCTTTGAGCTCTTCACATCTCCTTCAAATATTGACTCATATGTCACTTTCTCAATGAGGCCTATTCTGACCACTCTTTAAAATTTCAACTGTTCCACCACCCACACTTCAAAATTCCCTCACTCTAGTCTATTTTTTATACTATCACCTTAAAACTATGCAATTTGCTTCTTTATTAAGCTTATTATTTGTTGTCTGCCTGTCTGCCTCCAATCATGACCACTGGAATGTAAGCCCCACGGAGGCAGGGAGTTTTGTCTGTTATAGTCACAGGTGTATTCAAAGAACCTAGAAGAATGCCTGCCACCTCCACCTGTCAGGTGTGTAACAAATACGCATTGAATAGATAGATGAAAGGTGGCTTTTCATCACTTCATGCACACACACACATACACACACATTATTTTGAGTTCTGTTGAGCAATAAAAGGAGAGTAATAATGTGAAATAAGAAAAGATTAAGGACAAAATGAATACACACCATTATCTAGTGGAAAATTTAAAGTAATATTTACTAAATATACTCCCTCATTTGGAATTTATTTCAAATTAAATCTCTATGCACTAAGTAACTTTATACATATGATAATATATAAAGACTTTTTTCTTGAACACTTTTGGGTAGACCTACTATGAAACAGTTATTGGGTTTCACCACTATGTGGTAAAGATATCCTATATTTTTGCACACATTAAAGGAAGGTATTATTTATTCAGTTGTAAAGTAGCATGTCTAAAATATGTCTTTTAACATTCTGTTCGAGTAGTGAGAGTGTGACAAAGAGCTGAGCTGGAAATGTGGGTAATTCCCAGTTATCGCTGCTCTCTCCCAGGTAGGTATAAAGTACAGACGGCTAACAGTGGTAAATCCTAAATGAACTAAACACACAAACAAAAAAAGAGTTAATACTAGTTACGTTCCCTCTCCAATCAAATCAATAGTGAACTTATTAGAGGAAAAGAATGATGGCAGGCAAGACAGACAGGTCAGTCAGTCTTAGACTTAAACTTCTTAAAAAGTCTAAGAAGTCCTACCATAAAAGGCTAGAAGAGCTTAAACTTCAAAACAATGATGATATTGCATTTAATTACTAGTAAACAAATACACAATAGAAAAATAAACTCAAAAACTAAAAACAAACTGGCAGACTCATTCTGAGTGGGATAATTTTTATTAATAGGGAGTTGGCAGACATTTTCAAGTAGGTGGAATTTTGTTGTGTAATATATAATTTTTGTGCAGTATTAAAGAGTCACATTAATGGAGAAATCTTGGCAAAAAGGAGTTCAGTGAGAACAATGCATTATTCCCTAATAGATGTGACTGCAGTAGCTCTCTCTGGGTTGATTTTGATTATAACTATGTTCTCTTATTTAACAAGGACATTTTGTGCATAGAAAAACTCATGAATTTAGTGAAGAAAAGAGTCTTTCTCTTATATAGACTCTAAGAATTAGATTAGATAGCTAAGATTAGATAAATAGAATTATCAATAAAATGACGATATAGGGAAACCAAATTCTGGTATCAATCCTTTGAAAGAATCATGTCACCAAAATCAAAGTGCATTATTGTTTATAGGCCATCTGGTACGAGAATATTGAGTTAAAAAGTAATTCTGAAGCAATTTTAGTTTGTTAATGTTAAAATTGATTTACATTAGATCAATCTCTTAGTTTTTAAATGGTATCATGATATTCATTTGCTGTTCCGAATTGTTAAAGTTGATTTAAAGCATCATCCTTAACACTTGTCCTACCTTCTAGCATCAGATTAATCACCCAGCCTATAAACTCACTCTGCAAACTAAATCTGCTGCTGCTTTCCATGGAGCCTACCTTTGTGGTTTGCAGCAGCTTTCCTACTAAAAGGTCAGCTGAGAGCTTAAGGTGAACTCTGTTAACAGAGCTTTCATTTTCAGTCAATAATATTTTTCAAATCCCAGTACAGAATGTTCTCATCTTTTGACACTAGTTATTATCACAAGCTTGGAATCAAACACAATAAAGGTATTTCTCAGAGTCACAATCATGACTCAGCATCATAGAAAGATCTGCTCTCTGCAAGTCTCTATCTTTGACTTCCATTTAACTTTGAATAATTCATAACGGAAAAATAATATTTGACCTCTGGGAATTAAGAATGTTTTTTCTTGTAAAAGTTGATAAGTTGGTTTCAAAAAGTTATTTGAAACCAGAAGACATAAAAGCAGTGTTTTTAATATCAGAGAGAAATTATTAAAATATTGTCAATTCATAGAGTAATTATCAAAACCTTCTGAAAATCCCATTTATTATTTTATGGCCACAACCCACAGCTCCTCTCACCTCAAAATTTTTCCAAAAATTCACACCAAAATCTCTGGCTCCTGTCCTGATTTTTCCCTTGAATCCCAGACACGTTTCCAATATCACTTGGACAATTCACAACCATCTCAAACTCAAAGCCACCAAAATGGAATTACGTATATTCACCAAAACCTTCTTCTCCTCAAGGTCTTACAACTGACAACACTGCTCATCAAACACTGGAGAGTTAATCTCAACTCACTTCTCTTTCCCCAAACATCTCGCTAAGTCTGTTTTAATTTAATTTCTCTTCTCTCTTTTTTCCTCCCTCAATCCTCACTACTGTTGCCTTAAAACTAAAGCCTTAGTTATTTCAAATGGGATTACTGTAATAGTCTCCTATTTAAAATGCTACTAATTCACCCTTCTACAGGTAACAGAGTTATTTAGCCAAAACACAGATCCAATCATATCATTCCTCCAATTAAGAATCTTCCAACAGAAAAATATCTTCCAATGAGTTTTTCAGCATTTACCATATAATGTTCAAATTCCTTAATCACATCACATTGAGTCCTTCCTGAGCTTGCCAGCGTCTATATTTACAGCCCAGTATTCTGCCCCTGATTAGCAGATGTATCCCAATCTCCAGTCAGGCCAACCTACAATCCCTGGAAAATAACATGGGCCTCTTTTTTTCTTTTAAATCATCATTCTAGGCATTTGCACATTTATGTCTGCTTATTTTGCTTTAATTTCAAAAACTTTAAATTTATTAACATAGAGGTATCCTTTGCTAATACAACAAAATTAGGATAAAGAACAATGAAAGATTCAAAATGAATAAAAGGAGAAGAAAGTGATGAAATGAAGACAGAACAAGGCAATAAAATATGTAAAAAAAAACACAGTAATGTTCTAAAGGCCACACCAATAACTGAGCAGATAAATTTGATTTTAATTTTCTTCGCGTTCGTGTCTTTAAGCTTGGATTTCAGGAGACAGATGATTTATGGACTTAGAGGAAGAGTTTATCACTTTTCTTTCTGTCTTAAAAAAGATAAAGAGCATGTGTAAAATTAAGGGAGAACACAAAAAAATTCTTAGCCCGTATCAAGATTATGGTGGCACAATCATTCTACATGCCCAGAGGAGCATTTTATAGTATGCTTCAGAAGCCTTGAAGGGTAATCTTCATAAAGAGGGCCTTCATTTTCCAGATAGCCATAATAATTTCTGAAACTCAAAATATGTGGGTGTCATGAAATCACAACTAGAAAAAGTTTGTAAATTTGAACCATTTTATTTATTTATTATCTTCTAAACCTGCCTCTTGCATACTGCACTATTTTCCTTCCAGGTTTCTAATGGCCTTATTATAATAACTTAATACTTATTTGTATGGTCCAGCAACTTGACATAGAATTCTAAGCACATAACTCTACCTGTTTTCTAATGAGGAAGCAATTCCTTATTTAATTTTATCTCTAACAAAACACCAAAGTTTAAGCTCTTGGTCAGCCATAGGATATGTGCATTTTTCTCAGTCCACTGGAAGGATGCTTGAATAGAAGCACTTCTCACCATGAATAAACTGTGAAATGTAGGTGAAAATTAAATTTAGTTACAGCTGCCAGCCTTGAGTCTGCTCTTGATGGTGGTTGTCTCACTTAAACAAACATATCTGTTTGTGATTTTAGACAAACAAGTGTTGCTACTGAGTAGGACAGAACTGTCTAGCAATGGGAAAACCAATGCATAGTTTCCAAGGTCACTGGAGAACTGACGCCACGAAGTTGGACACTTTAGCTTTTCTAGTGACTGACTGTAAGTGCTAATTCTTGAGCTCTCTTTCTCAAGTATGACCTGAAAAACAGGGAAAAGAAAAATGGCACAGGACATTTATTGAATTCCTACTAACCTCTATGTAGTTTATGATTTCTATGACATTTATCTTTCATTTTTTGATCTCCTTACCTTAAATCCTCATCTTGTTGGTTAGGTCTTAGTCTCCCTGACTGGCAAGTGATAAAACTGAAGCTCAAATGGGTTTATGCAACTCTCCTTAGGATAGGAGTCCAGCATAGTAGTTGACTGTAGGATCTGGAATTAGAATCCCTGAGGTCAGCTCCTCATTTAACACCCATTGCCTTGGGTGATTGATTTAACTTCTCTGTAACTCAGTACCCTCCTCTGTAAAATGGCAATAGGACTGTTGTGAGGATTAAATGAGATAAGAAATGTACTCAGATTAGTGCCTGGCATACTGTAAATGCACAAAAAATAATATTGATAACAGAATAGGAAAAACCATTCCACAGTGCAAATTTTGTAAAGGACACT
Organism: Tapirus indicus; assembly: GCA_031878705.1. Taxonomy (NCBI): domain Eukaryota; kingdom Metazoa; phylum Chordata; class Mammalia; order Perissodactyla; family Tapiridae; genus Tapirus; species Tapirus indicus. The sequence goes on along the minus strand of CM062930.1, from coordinate 34,523,496 downwards.
GATAGCTGAGTAAAGTGAGGAGTGCAGGAAGAGCATGAATTCCAAGGACAGTTGGAAATAAGACTGTAAAGAATTGAAGGATTATGGGGAATTGTTAGCAGAGATGAGAAAAAAACAAAACAAGAGACACTTAAATACTCATCTATTATTCAAAGTTAAATTTTAAAATATTTCTCCTACAATTTACTCAGCAAGGTTGATTACAGGCTGAAAAATTATTTTCCAATTGAAAGATATCTATCTAGTCTTCCAACTTGTCAAAGACTTCTAGGTGTCTTGTTAGAGCGCTGGCTAACAAGACGAGTGCTCAGGTGAGACATAGCTCATTTAAAGGGAATCTTAATTTTCAATAACATTTCACAGTTAGTGGACTAGAAGTGCTTCTATCATTCCAATATTAAAACCACTACACTATGGAAAATGTATATGGCTTCTTTTTTACTGCCCTATATTACCTGAAAGTGATTTAAAATATAGTAATGATGATTCTAGGACTCTACTCAATTTTGAAAAACAACAGTACTGTAAATTCCAAATTTGCCACACTACAATGAAATTCACATTTCCTCAAGAAGCTTTTCTTGTTTATTAGACACATAGAAGTGTAGATAAAAGTTCAGTTCAAATACACTATACACCAAGACCCAGCTGCAGTGTTCTTTAATGCAATAGTACATTGAACCAAAGAAAAAGCTCACAGACCATGCATGGTATTAAGATCATTTAGAAAGATATATTTATTGTGAAAGTTACAGGCAGCTTTGCCCATTGCTTAAACTTGGTACATGTATTTCTTACAAACATTTAAATGAGCATACTATTTGTAAAGCTGTGCAACTGTTGCCCTAGGGAAGTTATAAATGCAAAGAATCAAATTTCGTAGGAGAAAAGGACAAAACCAGATCTTTAAGACAGGTCTCTAGGGGGAGTGAAAATGGCTCTGCTTCCTTCAGCACATCCTTGTCTTTCCATAGAACGGTCCTTCACTTGAATCCTAGCACTGAAAGTTGAAAAGGAAAAGTAAAGGTTTGATATTCCCAAGAGCGTGAGCTAATAGAATTGAAAACTGAATGATTCTGCTATGCTTAAAATTATAATTTTAAAGCAGAGCTATTCAGATTTTCCATGAATTTACTTCATTTCACATAATATTGTTAGTTCGAAGGGATATAATGTTATGAGTAAACAGTTCACATCATCTTGGACAGGCAATCAAGGCAGGATAGGAGGGTGACAATGGAAAACAGCTGTAGTTAGTCCATAAACTTTAGCAATGTCAAGGGACATCCTCTTTTTCAACATACAGTTGATGTAATTCAGCAAACCACCACTAAAAATACAGGAATCATTGCTAAACATTATATATAAACTTTGTACTTTCTCTCCTGTATTAGTGAGAAATGATACCCTTTTGTTCTTGATTTATGCAATATATCACTTATGTAAGACTTTGATGAGACACTAAACATTAACAGAAAGACTCAAAATATTTAGGTCTACCACTTAACTCCTTACCTTAACTGTAGGTATCCTGGAACAAGAGTTCCATTGCTTTCCCCACATAATTGTTACCTGGGAAAAAACATTATTTCCCGTACTTGATTAAAGCAAATAAACAAATATATGCAAAGTGACGCACCTAACCCATCAAGGGACTTTCACATCACAGAAATGTGCCAATCTGATAAACAATAAGTTCTTCATATGGAGTATGAGGAGGCCAAAATATTAAAGTACCTTTTCTGCTGTGGAAAAAAAACTTTTTTTAAAGATCTAAAGCCATCAAAAAGAATGGCAAATTACCTGGATGGAAGAAGGCATCCAGGTGGATAACTGAGATGGGATGATGAAGCTTATTCCAAAGAACAACATGTGAAAGAAAACAGACTCCACCCCAAACTTCCCATGGCTACCTCCCAGTGTAAAAACTGGTAAGTTTTTCTTACAAATTCTGCCTACAGTAGGCGTTATCTACTATACAAATAATGTTTAAATCCCAATTTTATGCCCAGATGAATGGTTTTAAAGCTTTTAAAAATAACCTATTTATATCTATTGGGAATTATAACCTCTCATTAATAGGAGTGGCTGACTCTGACAATAGTACTTAGGTAGAACTGTAAAACCGGCAAGGAGGGCATTAGAATCTGCCAGGAAAGGACTGGAATCACAATAGATTATAAGCCAGTTATTCTTATACATTACTTTCTTCCCACTGATAACCACTGATCTAAAGGCATGAGTTAGTTTAGTAAATTAACACTGCAATTATTTCAACTTTTATCTTACGAGCAAAATTTGACCTTACCTGTATGGTTTGTTGCATGGTAAGAGTCCCTTTGATGATAATGAACTTAAGAATTTTTAAAATACTTTATAACAAGATTTAAGGAATAAAAAGGGAGCAAGGGAATATATTTTTGTATTTGGAAGAGCATACAATAGGCTTATATCATGTAGTTAAAGAGATAATGAAAATTAATCTCCAATGCTAATAGACATAAAATTTAATGTCACTTCTGTATTTCTCATAAAAAAATAAATTACAACTGACTTAGTCTACATTTTTAGTGTAAAAAGATTTCTAGAAACCTTAGAACTATAAACAATATTAAAGTTTTCCCATAAAACTACTAAATTGCTACAGACACACAGAATACACACATACATCTTGAATATTTTTAAGAAATTTGTATTATTATTTCCAAATAACCTTCAAATTGCAATCTATATTAGAGCCATCGGTTAATTATTATTTGAATAGGAAAATGTAACATAGGAAATAAAAGTTCTAGAATGGGATTGCTTGGGTTCTATTCCCTCCAGTTGCCATGTAATAGCTGTGTAACTGAGGGCAAGTTAATAAACTGCTCTGATCCTCAGTGATCTTATCTTTCTTTAAAAGCAGGTTGTACCTACCTCTGATGGCTATTATAGGTAGTAAAAAAGATAACATACTGAAAACACTCATCTCTAGCAAATAGTATCTATTATCATTATTATCATTGATGATGTTTTAAACTGTAAATGTATATACTCTTATTTTTGGCCTGGCCACTCAATTCAAATTTTTAAGTACTTCAAAAATTATATGTTTGGTGATCTTTCATATTAATCTGACAGATAAACCTTAATAATAATTGAGATAAAGATAAAATCTCAATCCTATAAAATTATATATGTATGAACATACACAAAGTTTAAATCTTTGTGCTTAAACTACTACAAGAACGTGGAACACATTCAGAAATTAAAGACATCTTATGCTTAACTAATATTAAATATACTTTTATTTTATTTTTATTCCTCCATAAAAATCTAAAACATATTTCTATTCTTTTTTTTTTCCTGAGGAAGATTCACCCTGAGCTAACATCCATGCCAATCTATTTTGTATGTGGGTCACTGCCACAGCATGGACACCAACAAGTGGTGTAGGTCTGTGCCCAGAAATCGAACCCAGGCCACTGAAGCAGAATGTGCTGAACTCAACCATTAGGCCACAGGGCCAGCCTCCTCTATTCATTTTTAAATTTCTTGGTCATAACCAAAATGCTCTAAAATTAAGACTCTCATAAGAAAATTTTAACGTGATTCAGTAATAAGTAAACAAAATTTCTATAAGGAAGTTAATTATACTTGCAGTGAGTGCCTACTATGTGTTAGAAAGTACTTGAGAGTTTTAACAAGAATAGATGCAATACTCTATGATAATCCCAGGGAGGTAATTATTAGTCACCAGAAATTAAATTCATTCAAGTTTTAAAATTGATGATTTCAAGAAACAGCAATCTTCTATCTGCAAGCAACTTTATAGCTATATTTGAAATTGTTAACAGCAGATAACAAATATTTCAAAACTCTAGATACATAAAGGAAAATTCAGCAAAAGAAATCCACCTGGATTTCCCCTCCTCTGGTGAATTTTAGACATGAGGTGCTTTTGTAGACAAATGCCAAGGAGAAAATCAATCAGATCCAATTTCAACAAGCTACTAAATTTCACAATATAACAAGGGAGAAACAACGTGTGTTACATAATTTACAAAAATGTCAAGACGTTGTCATAAATCTACAGACAAAGGCAGAACAATAGTATTCTGAAATAGAGAAGATTATATTATATTGATGAGTTCACAAAATATTTGGCAGACACCAAATTTTATGTTAAGATGCTTGAATGCTTAGCCTAAATTTATTTTCAAAACAAGAGATTGCAGAAAATAATCACTTGGGAGATTTTGAGATGCTTGTAGAGAATAATTATAAATTATGTATTTAGTTTAAGAAAATCCTAGAAACAACCATAATAGAACGCTCTAGCAAACTTAAAAAGAAATCAAAGAGTCAATGATACCTGATTTAAACTTCTACAGAATCTCCTGCTTTCACAGAGAACTGCATAGATTTTTCATAGAGAACTGCATAGAACAATTACTATAGATATTGAATCTCGTTCTCCCCAAAATAAAATACGCTATCTCCTGTCCATATGCTATGGCTATATTTCATCTTTTCTTGTTTTTCAACGTTTTAACCTATTAGTCAAAATATTTTTGAAAGTTAATGCCAACAGAATTTTAATAAATATTATATTTATAAAAAGACTTTGTAATTTTTCAGAATTCACAAATTCTTCTTTTTAATTGTTACAATTTCACGGTTATACCCTTAGAAAGAGGGAGAAAAGTGTGATAGCAAGAACCAAAATAGAATTTTCTTTGTGCTTTTGTAAACTGTTCCGGTAAAAGGAGATTAAAAATGTAATTGGGTGAGAGCATTTAAGATTTAGTCTCTTAGCAACTTCAAAGTATACAATTTTACCCCTTAAACTTACACAATGTTATATGTAGATTATATCTCAATTTTAAAAAGTAATTGGAAATTCTAAACAGATAACAACTCTTGAAAAGCATCTTACCATTTCTGAAGTGCTTTCAAATAACTATTATCACATTCCTATTCTCACAATCTTCTTTTGAAATAAATAGAAAAGTTATCTTCATTATCCCCATTTTACATTTGGCAATATGGAGTTTCCAGTTGACTAATCCAACATCTTCCAGCTAGTAACTGATATCATCAGAACTTGAAGTCGTTTCCTGATTGTTCTAATGACTCCAAGTTGTCCACAGATTAGTAAATCTCAAATCTATAGCTACTGCGGTAATGAAATACTTCTCTTGGATAGTCATGACAATTTCTTTTTGAAATAACATAATGATATTTTTGTGGGAAACAATTCCCCAAAGTTACACTTGTCAATAAAGCTTTCAAAACTGAGTTTTCATATGTATTGAGAATTAAGTTTTCGTGCTAACCTAACAAAAGTGAACTAGAGAAGACAAAAATATATCGGGTGACTCAACACAGTCACAACTGCTTTATCCGTCACAGCCATGCCTCTGAGATCTGAAAACATTCATTTTAACATTTGACAGCATGTTAACGGTCTCAATATTGTGGACTCCTGTTCAGTTTGCTATGAGCCAGAGACCATGTCTTTACACAAGCCAGTGGATCGATTGGTCTTTGGTAGAATCTTAGTTTAAGACTCTTTAAGGCACTGATTTATGCACAAGTGATCTGATCAGCCATGCAGTCAATGTGATTTATTACCTAAGATGGCCAAAACCCTTTTTTCTCCTTTTTCATGCAGTAGTAATTCACCTCATTAGAGGTGGAATCATTATAGGAAGCTACTGAGAAATAAGAAGTTGAACCTGCTGGCCTGACTCCTTATCTTCTCCAATCTATGGACCCACTAAACAGTAATAGCTGGACACTCAGACCAGAGCTGCTGTGCAGGCACATCAAAGCCAATGCACTCACACTGTGCCTAGAGATGGACGGAGTAGATTAAAGGGAATTCTAATATTCCTCCACTCTGAAACATTTCCAGACAGCAAACTCATTCATTTAGCTTCATGAGAAACTCATTCATTTAGTTTCTAGAACATATTTTTTTCTTTATTTAACTATAGTAAGACAAATGACTTGTATTACTTTGTAATTATGGTGTTTAACTAAACATAAGACCAACAACGTGTATGACAAGGTTTGGCAACCTTCATTGTACATGTGGAAGCGTGCTTGCACGCACACACACACACTTACACTCCCAATGTTACACGAGATCCAATTCTGAATAGCCCAAAAAGTTCACCTACAGGCAAAATACCCATTTGAATTTGCCAAACACTTATATTTACTATAATATTTTGGGGGGAAAATGTCTATACATTAGCTTTTATATAGTGTAAGCACTCCTTTCTTCTCTTTAAGATCTATCTCCCAGCCAGGTCCTTTATTCCAAGTCTTTAGTGACTATTAATCACCTCCTTAAAATTTGTTAACAAATAGTTAAGAGAAGGAATGTAGCAGGGTAAGGTACACCCCATTCCATGAGATAGTTCTACTTTAGAACAGAGTATTTACTCAAATCTCCTCTTCCTTCCATTCAAGCTGCTGCTGAGAGCTCAAAGCCAGAAACCTTAAATCTGTAGCTTCAACCACACATTTCCCTTTGACTTGAGAGAAATTGTGCATATCACAGTGATTTCAGGGGGATGTGACCTGCTAACAGCTGCACCCCCCCATACCTTATCTTTCTCAAAAAGACTAAACACTTTGCTACTTCCCTGCCTGCCCCCCACCCACACTGTGGAGGCAATAAATGAACACGCAATACTCTACAACTAAAGATTTGACAACCACACATTAGAATGATTATGCAGTACAAAAATGCTGAGGGGTAGTGCATTATTTCACTACATATGTGCTATATAAATTGTGAATAGCTTTGATTTAAAAATTCAGATTTACTTAAGCCCAGTTATGTAATTTCTGTACAAAAGTATACGATGAGCTATAACTTTGAGTTACTCTGACAAATTACTCCTTTAAAACATACTGAATGAATGCAAAATTTTTAAGCTGAACCCTTTTCACTAAGACAAGCCCTAAAATGAAACAAAGAACAAGATAACCTGTAAAATATATGAATGTTTTTATATCTCTCCCAGGAGGTACAGCACCACCTGTCCTTATTACCAAATCAGCAATGTCAAAATGCCAACAAGTTTAGCTACCAAACTGATTCAACAGAAATACGGTGTGTGTGTATGTGTGTATTCGTGCTGTGATGTGTGTGTTTATATACTTGTAATCACATATTCAAAACAAGAAACGTTTACTGAAAGGATCTCAGGTGAAAAGTTTGCAATGTAAGAACCATATCAGTAAGAGAAAATATACTCTGGGATCTAGAGTTCTTATTCTTATCCGACCTTTGCTGTTAACTACTTAAACTTTTTCTTTAGTATTCCCTATTAATAGAGATTAGTTAAAAGCAAGTTGCTTCTCCTGATTTAGGTTTTTGTTTCAAAACTTTAGCGGGATTAGTATTTTGATAATTACCTATTTATTAACAGAGTTAAAACTCCACGTTTATAATACATTTTAAAATTTCCATTACATTTGGTACATTATAATAGAATTAGTAAAATTCAATTTATATAGATATAAGCCCAATTCTCCAAATAAAACTTTGCCTATGTTATTATGGCTTAAAAGAATATTTTCTTTTCCTTTAGTTAATTGTATTCTCTTAGCACCAGTTTTATAAATAAGACACTCCGGGGAAAATATTGAGCTGGTACATAGTGGCTTTCTGGTGGTTGAAATCATTCACTCTTTGGACTTGCGAACCACAAAGCCCCCACAGCTCAGCAAATCTGAGCATAGCACATGCCATGTCATGTCTTATCACTTTAACATAGTCGTCACATTCTACCCTCCCAATATAGCTAAACAGTTCTCTGTCGATGAGTATGGCACCAATTGACATCATAGTCTATGGAATACAGCCATTAAGCATATGCTGTTACTTTTTAAAGAATACAAATTTATCTTAACTTGGGACCACCTGGGGAAAATATTTTAGTTTGAGACCCAAAATGTTCTTATGATATTGTCTTGTGTAATTTTGCATTAAAGTGGATATGAAGTCTAGGAAAATTCTCAGTGGGCTTCTGTGTTGGTTTAAACAGTGAGTGTACAATCTGTGCCTAGTTAAACTACACATTTACATGGTGAGCCTGCCAATGAGTATGTTTCATCAGACATTCCTGGAAGCTGTCTGGCCAATAGGAGTGGTTTGAAACAGTTCCCTAATCACTGTTGAAATCACTGATAGTACTGTCTGTCCACACTATGACAGACAAAAGCTGAAATGTATTAAACATAGCAATCCATCATCCTGCAGATGGAAAGCAGGAGCCAGGCGAGTTCAGAGGCAGTGACTACCCGCTGCTTAACAAAGGCTGGAGTCCTGACAGTTTAGTCCCTTCCTAGCTCCTCACTACCACCCTCCATCCAAGATGAATGAATGTAATCAATGAGGGAGAAAGCCTGCTGAGGACCTCAAATTCAAACATTGTTACATTTCAAGTGCTGCTTTTTTTCCCTAATCGGAACTGTAAACAGTTTTCTCCAAATATAAGGAGACAGATATTTAAGTAAACAAATGAATGAACTATAGACTCAAGAAAGCATATCATTAGAAAATACTGGATTGGTATACCATTAAGTTTGGAGAGCTAGTTTTGAAATAAAGGTATAATACCAACTCAGAGGAAGTTAAAAAAAAAGTCACTCAATTAAGTGTAAGTTTACATTGTTTGAAGCAACTTAACAGTGATGTTCTCTTTGAATGACCAGGGGATTATTATTTTAAAGTAAGCACCAAATAGAAATGAAACGCTATTTGCAAAAGTTCAATTCATTTTGCATACTTATTTCTAATAAGGACATATGAGTCACAAAATAGCCAAAGGGAGGGGGAAAAAACCCTCAACTGCTAACAGCACATTAACAAAGTATAGAAACGAAAGACACTTTTCTTTGGATTTCAGCCTTGTCATTTCCAATTTTCTGCTCCTTGGACATGCTTGTATTCAAATTCTGGAACATCTATTCAGCATATCAATCCTAATTAGACAATCTGGGTCTGGAAAGGATGAGAGCTGGGTCATTTGCATAATTTAATCATAAATACTCAGTGATACATATTTCCAAATGCATTTGTACAATTATCTTTTCATCCTTGGGGCAATGGTATTAATATGATTAGGCAATATTTCTGGAAAAAACAGACAAGTATGCACTCTTTTTAACTGCAGCTTAGGGCGATATGAAAAATTAATTAATTTCTGAAGAAAATCAATTTCTCTACGTGACCACATTAGACACTGCTAAACCAAGACTCAGAAACCTGTCTCAATCACTACATTTTATCAGGCCCTTCTAAATTCTGATTAGTGTGTGAACAATTCAATAGAAAAACTAGTGATGTATCAAAAAGCATCTTAAATTTTGAAGAGAACTTTCTGTCCACTTTTCGTTTCAGGAATAGCACCCTGCTTTACTTTAATGCACTGTTATTTAACCAGTCAACGAGAAGCCTGTGCGTTTGGTGTGAACTCATCTTGAGTGATCTTTTATTAATGTACATTAACCAATTTCAAGGACAATAGGATAAGGTTACTTCTGAAATGCTTTCTCAAGAAATGGATTTGCATTCATCTAAAATAATCTTAATTTACATGAGACTGTTTACTATGAAAAAAATTAGATAAACCAAGTTGTCCTAAAGAGTACCACTGTTATAAGAAAAATATTATAACATACTTAGTAGAGACAGAAGAACCCAGGTGGCTAATCTGATTTTTCAAAGACAGATTCAGCTTTGTATGTTAATTAGTACAAAAGAAAGAAGTCACATTTGTGAGTTTAAATGCACTATTCTTTTCTTTTCAATCAAATGAAAAAGTAGAAATTACTGCATGCAAATATTCAATATTCATTTAATTTGCATAAAGGTGCTTGAACAAATTTTTGATTCTAACAAGCTCATTTTTCATGCGTTTTGTCTTTCATCCTAATCTAGCATCTGTCATTCCTTTTTGAAGTTATTATCGGCCCAATTCCCTCTTGGACATGGTTGCTGGGTGACCGGTATCTTAGCACCCACTTTGACAGGAACAGATGTGAATCTGATCAAGAGATTTCCCAAGAGTACCTGAAATCACAAACAACTTTTGTGAAAACAAACAGCATCCCTGTCATGGGCCCTTATTTAACCCACTCCCCAAAAGAAAGAGCATAGACGTTTACTCCAGATCAAATATACCATTTTAATTTTACTTCCTAAGCTTGGAATAAAATAGCCTAATAAAAATAAGCTATATTTTCATACTGTTGAATTTAGGAAATCTGATCTAAATATCAACAGCTCAAAAATCCAGTTTGTTCTGTTTTTGGCTAGGTGTTTACAGGTAACTTTCATGACAAAGTGTTTATATTTCATGCACAATTTCACTAGAGTTTCTAGCAAAAAAAGAGGATTATTATGAGGATAATTTAGATAATAAAAATATTTAAGAAGGTGAAATTTAGTTTGGTGTCTGAAGGCTTCCTATATTAAGTATGATATAGAATTCTGTGCAATATTAAGGATTACTCTACTTTAGAGAATTGCCTAAAATATAAAAATTCCACCTCTCCTTTCTTTCATGCATTTTATAGCAAGATTTTTTAAGGTGATTTCTTTTTTTTTTTTTGCAGTTAACATGGTGTACCATCCATCACTATTGGAAACAGAGCTGCAAAGTGCCAATGGAAGACAAAAAAGGTCACAGAAACTTCATATTATCACCATTACAAAAGTCAGAATAGGTTGCCTTTCCTGAACTAGATTCTTTTTAAGAACAGCATAATGTGGTTGAGTCATGTGATCTGCCTCCTTTCCTTCCTTCCATCACAGTCAGAGAAAGTGGAGAGCAATAGCCATGTTAGATCACCGTGAAAGTTGTTGGGGCAAACTTTCAAATTAAATGAGCTACTTAACCAAATGTTATTTTGTAAATATGGCATCAAAGTGATCTTAGGAAACATTCGAATAATTGATTTAATATTCCAACTTCATTCAAATAATAAGTGTCAAGGCAAGGCAGAAAAATGTTAGCTCACAGTGAAAGTAAGTTTTTGCTGCGTACCAGCCAAAAAAAAAAAAAAAAAGAATAAACAGCACATGTTTAAAATTCTAAATATTTTCTCCTTGATATCATAACTGATGATAGTAAGGAAACTGGTATAGCTTCCACCGGAAATTTCAATGTTTGTCCTCTACTCCACAAATTGATTTGTTATAAACCGTTCTTATTAGGAATTTTTATGTTTGGTTCTTGTAGGGAAATAACTAATTATCCAAATGGTTTTATTAATGTTAAATGAAAAAAGAAGTGAAGGTCTTTAAAGTTATTTTAAATTTTTAATTGGGAAAGGAACTTGCTAACTTCAATTCCAATCATGGAATTATTCAACCCTCGTAATTGTAATTGCATATATTTGAGTGGGGGTGTATATGTATGTGTGTTGCTCTACCATTTATAGGGTATTTTGTGTGTTTTGAGAGCAAGTCATTCTGTTATCTAACGGTGCTCATTTAATACTGTCAGTTATAAGCAAAGAGATATTATAACCCTACTCATTTATCTTAGTTATCCATTTGTATATATATGATACAGCATTTTGATGTTCCAGAAATTAAACAAACTGTTACATACTTAAATTTCTCTTTATTTGGAACATATTAGCTTCAGTTTTGCATCTTAGGCCCCGTTCACATAACTAAAGTGAAACCATCTAAAATAAATATAGCTTTTAAGTATCCACTTTATCAATGACCATCTCCATTTGTTGTCATTATTGGCAAAAGCAACCTTCTGGAAACCCCTTCAGGTGGTCCAACTAAAAGTAAAATAAGAAATATAACCATCTAAAATGTGTCTAAGAAAAATCAAATATATTCATATAAAAATCCTTATTCTGAAATGTTATCATAGGGAACAATTCCCTAAAAAAAAGTTTCTTTCCTTATTTGGGCTGACTCTTCAATTGAGAGAAATTAATAAAAGGTACAGAATAAATGTTTTCATGTCCAATTAAACAAATGTATGTTTAAACTCCTTAGATCTAGGATGTATACTTAAAAGGTAGATATTTTGCTTTAAAAAGTAACATTTTAATAACATGTGAAAACTTGAATAGCTGCAAAATTTTGATGGCTTAACTGTGAAATGTCATTCATGAATAATATTTTTTAAATTTCCTAAGAATATCTAGTGACTAAATTTGGTAGCCAAACAGGTGTTAACAGAAAGAAAAAATCAAATTTGACCCAGAAGGCTCCAATATTAAGGTTTGAATTGGGATCAGTTCATTCCTTTCCCATGGGGTAACTTGTATAAATGTAATTCTATGGTTTCATAAAAGCAGGTCAAGTTTCAATCCCTGGGGGTCTTTTGGCAATTTGAAGCATGGAAACACTGTTCCCGGCTACAAGTTCAAATCTGCATGTACTGTCAATGGTGTGAAGAAAAAATTCAGTGAATAAGCAGACATATATTCATCTTTGATTATAATACGCACTTGTCAGAGGGTTCTTAGAGAGTAAAAATAGAGGTGTCAGAGCTCCCAAGTCATAAAATATTTTGAAACCATTTTTACTTACTTGTACTTTTTCAAAATATGTGTATACCAGATGATGCAGAAAGTAACGTGGAACACCTTTCTTTTTACTTAGATAACTAAGTGCAAAGATGAACTTCTTACCAAACGTCATTTTATGTTTATTATGCACAAGGTGTTTTTTTTTTTTTGATTCAACAAGCTTTAGATGAGGCAGAAACTTCTGAGTAGTCCCTGTTTTATAAGCTTCTTTCTACTTTGCAAAAAAAATGCATGCATGCTTGCACTTTTACCAATGACGTAATGACTTGACAAATGCCATGGAATGATTGAGAAAGTAATTGATTTCAATTTAACTGGACCTCTACCAGGTGTTTTCAAAGACAATTACAGTCCACTGCAAGAAGTGGTAATACACATCTCCTTATGTAGACCTACAGATTAACCCATTGACCTCATTCCTAACTCATCTCATTGATGGCAAAGCTTTTAGAAGAGCAATCATTTTTTTTAGGTTATGAAATTGTTTTCCTATCATTTATCCACTGATTTTAAAGGATATGCTTGCTCTAAAGTGCAAGCAGCAATGAAATAAACCAATAAAAGAAGTGCAGCAATGACATCAAGCACATTAAATGTCTTTCAATAATGTACAGATTCGAGTACCTAATAGTTTAATATCTATTTCATACAAATAAAATAATCTTCAGTATAAGTATTTTCCATAGAGAAATAAAAGTACCTTTTAGTTATTATAAAAATAAAGGCCTAGGCCTAGGAAATTTAAAATGTTCTTAGTCACGGTCCTACTATGTAACATTGAATATTTTTAAATTTTAAGTATAAATTACTTCTCTCACACTAAAATTAATTTTAAATATATTTTCTATTGTCATTCAGTAAAGTAGAATCTGTTTTTCATGTGTTATTTTATAATTCAATGAATTACAGAAAGCAAAATTAAAGCCAGTTTTATTGGTAAGTTGTTTGTCCTATGGCCCTATGTCTTACAAGCTTGTGTGTGTGTGTGTGTGTGTGTATGTGTGTATACATACACACATATACATACATATAAAGGCTTTTCTAACAAAGATATTATAATTATTTAAGCATAAATGTATAGACTACAAATGGGCTAAGGTTAATAAAAGCTAAAATATCCATCACAAAGATCTCTAAAATACTGACAAATATTTTACACTTGTTGCACACACAGGAACACCCATCCTAGTATAAAACGTGTGATTGGTACTATGACAATTAAAATTGCTCCAAGTTATTCATTTAAAATTCAAAGGCACTATTAAACTAGAAACTGCCTAACTCAAGAAATAAGTACCACTTCCAAGAATTAATGTTACAGAAAAGTCAGATATTTTAAATATAAAAAAGAAATTATAATGTTGAGTATATCAGTATATTTTAGCAGAGCTGTGATGGGTTCAAAGATTTGTTGTACTTTCAGTGATTTGCTTTGTTCATACAAAAACAAAATGTTCTTAAAATATGACTGTGAATAATACTGCTCATTTACTGTTGCTATTAATAAAATTTCAAAATACAATCAGTTTAAGATTTTAACAAAATACTGCATCTGCTTGATATGTGAATATGATAAAATATTTCTTGACCAACATATTCTAGAGATTTACTTTCATTACCTTTACTTAAGAAGTAACTGGTATCCTTTAAATTGAATTAGCAGGTATTTCCTGCAAATTGCTTCTGTGCGCATCCATAAAATAATTCCCTTTCAACTAGCACTCTTTCTTTCCTGATATATTTTGTTTGTCCTTGAAGAAAAGTATTTTTCCCCCTCTTGTGACTAGAGAGTAATCTAATTATTTAGAAATATTTGATACCATATAAATTCAAAAATAACTCACACTGTGACTTTTTAATACTTTATCTCTCCATTCACTTATTCCAAGGAAAGGAAAACTTTCCTCAGTTCTTCAAAGTTACTAACCAAAAGTAACCAATCTATTTTGTTGCCTATTTCAATATTTGCCTTGCCAAAATCATGCTTGAAAAGCATATCCAATTTTTTATCAAACATATATAATACCTTCAAATTCCACAGCAGCATTATTATGTCTACTTATGATTACATTAAATTTATATTCTTCAAATCATAGTAAATAATTTTGACTTTCTGCTAGAAACATACAACGTATTCCAAGTATTGTATTCACCTTATATAATATTATGTTTTAGATGCTTCAGTTAAGCTCTTTTTTTTAATCATTACTCTCTAAAATGTTTTTTAAAGCAACTGGATATTCAGTGTGTTGCTGTGCTGCAGTTTTAGACACTTCAATATACTTATAAGCACAAAAATATAAGACCAGTTAAATAATGACATAGTTAGTTTTCCAGTTTAGTAAGTTGTCTTTGACAACTTTCACTCAAGTCACGTACATTTAAATGTGCAAAAGAATCCCAGCTTGATATCCTGGATAAACTCCAAGCTAATCTGAATCAGAAAGCAACAGGGCCACACCTTTAACAAAATCCAGTCATTGGCCATTTCAATATCCAATTTAGAAAAATCTACATATGAATTTTTTTAATGGATAAATTAGAATCTTCTTATCTTATAAAGTAAATCCAAGTCAGGATACACAAGAAATTTAAATGCACCTGGTTTGGATCAAGTGGCGCTTTGGGTCATTCTCTATATGTGATTTGACATAAATATATATATTTTTTATTGGACATTTGTCTGTTATTTTATTCAAATAATTTTAATTTTGTCATTAATTTGAAAAACAATGAGCTTTCACTGATTGATTGCCTAATTGACTAATTTATACCAGATAGAAAATTCTGTTCATAGTCATTTGCACATTTAAATATAAAGTTAATCATTAACTGTAATAGACACTCCCTTAAAAGATTGTCAGAAACTTTCTCAAAGTAAATAGGTGCATCAAAGTAAAGTGATGCGCCTGTTAATCTAATAATAACTAATTACTAGACCAAATATAAATACACTATCCATGGTGTTCTTGTTTTCCAAAGAAATAATTTGGTAAACGAATTACACTCTTCTAAAGAAGTCATTTCTGTACTGTGACCTACACTAAAAAGTAAGGATCAGCAATTAAAAGTTATTTAAAAAGGCAGCTACTGCAGCAAAAGATTACTTTTGACTGGAAATACTTCTGACAGATTGAGAAGAAAGAAAGCAGAGGAATTTGAACCCAGTGTAGGCTCACAGAGCCTCTGCTACGCCTGAGAGAGACGCATCTGTGCAGATCAGAGCCTCTGATATCACACTTGTCTAAGCCCCATTAGGTGGGCTTTCAATTCCGGGTTTTCTTCATTAAAAAATAGATTACTGAACATAAACATAATGGAAAAGAGGCTCCTTAACACAGTCTCAAAGCCTGAAAATATAAATATAAATGTATTTTAATGTATTCCTAGCTAGAATTTTTAAGCTGCAGTACCTAGACAAGAACATATGTGTGTGTGTGTGTGTGTGTGTGTGTGTGTGTGTGTAACTGACCAATCACAACGCAGTAACTCAGTAGTTAAGAGAATGGCACATGCTGGTACATGCTAAGGTCATTCTCTTCTTTTAACAGTTCAAATATAAAATGATAAAACTTTAATTACATATTTAAATAACCAAATAGTTAATATCATTTTTTTTTTACATTTCCTGTCACTTTAAAGGTTTATAACTTGATGTGCCTTTTTTTTCTTCTGGTGAACAGTCTGAAAATGAAATCCTTGAAAGACAAAATTCAGGCAAAGTTTAACTTTCTTAAAGAACCAAGTGACAAAAACCTTAAAATCAGAATGTTTCGTGGAACCTGGAAGACTCACCTGAACCTATTTAGAAGGCGTACTTCAAACTAATTTCTTCAGACAAAGATTCAAAGGGAGACAGTTTACAACCTGTGAGAGTCTCATTTCTCATTATATTTTGCAATACGTGTTCTATGTTGCTAACACAATGCAATTTAAATGATTATTTTACTTGATTAACAAAGGCAATTGTATGAAACAATTTAGTAAAATAACTTGGAAAGATAAAGTAATACTAATTGATAGTCAAAGTACAAATTGTTCCTAAAATAGCAACTACTTGGTTGCACGTTAAGCTAATTTACAAATGCTACTTACATTCCAAAAACAAAACACCAAATGAGAAACAATAAAGCATATTATGTTTTTGTATGCTGGTGAATCACACATGGTAAATCACCAAAGAGAGGACTGATTTATGCTTAAATCCAGCCAAGACTTTAATCAATATTGGGTGTCACATCTCAGGAGGTTGGAGGAGGTAGTGAGGCAAAAAGAGAGTGGCTAATACTGATTTCAGTAATTTATATGCAATTTCTGTGAAATGTAGTAGATTAAACAAAAAACCAGAGCAGATTTAGACTAATAAAAACAAGGTTTAAAAATTCTGTATTAAATGTGAATACAAAAAATTTATGTCAGGGAACTATGAAAAATAATAGCCTGTCCTGTAGATTAGTCTACATATTTGAAGCTTCACAAAATAAAATATCATATGTGCAAATCAAATTAAATGTCTCAGAGCATTAACTAATAATCTGTGGAGTTCAGAAAGTAAACCATCTTCATAACTATGTGCACTTCTTACAGCAATGACTATTATTGAAGACTAACTCCAAGAAAAACAGGTTTGAAAGATATTATTGAAATAACTCAGGAATTTGTACTTTGCGCTATAATTTGATAGAACAAGGTAAATCCTAGGTTAGAACAGTTTTAGATTTTACTTATGTATTAGCTATTAAACTATAATTTGCTAACATTTTTAAAGTATATAGATATAAGTGGTGGAATCAAACTTAAGTTTTCATACTTTAGGCCTTAGTCTTCTAATTATGCCTTATTCTCTGAATTGTTATAAAACGAAATGTGAGGCTTTATAGGAGCCATTAACCAACCGTAATACAAAAATTTCAAAAGCACGGTCTCTCTTCCTTTCAAGTAATTTCTGAATTTCTCTGTGCCAAGTATTGTAATTATCTGTTAGAAGTGAATCTGTATTTGTGTTGAAACTTTCTATATCGATGCATAAGAGCATAAGTCCGTGCCACTGAAAAGCATGCAACGGGGGAAATGTTAAATAAATATAGACTGGTTCAGTTTGCCATCTTTATTGAAACTCTTGACAAGAAAAAACAGAGCCAAGAATTGGAAAATATTGTATACTTCTTATACTAAAATTGCATACATATATTACTACTGAACAAAAAAGACTTGGAAAGTCTTTCAATTTGCTGTCTATAGATGGTACTGACTTTTAAGATAAAACAATACTGTTTGTGAATGTATGTATATGAAATGTCTGATACAACTAACTGGAATCTATTCAAGTTAAAAACTCCACAAATCTAGGGTCACATAGGAACCAAATCACAATCTGGTTTGAAAGATCCTGAATCAAAATTATCTTCTGGCAATACTTAGAAAATAAGTATTTTAGATAAAATAGAACAGTGTCACTTTTTATTACCTGAATTCATGGAAAATTGAATCCTAACACAAATCTACAAACAAGCAACTGACTCATACAAACAGAGACTTAACCATGTACATAATTACTTTTCTTTTTTTGTTGTTGTTTAATGATTACCAGTTAATTAAGTGACCTCTGTTGCAACAGCCAAGTTCAGGCAACTAATGTTTAGTTTAAAAATAATAATTGGAGGAAGCTGATCAAGGTCAGACTTTGTCCTTTGACAACTTTTAAATATATTTCCTTACATTTTCTTTCATGTTTTGAGATGCTTACTTTCTGCTTTACTATCAAGCAGGTGATAGTCTCTATTTCATCTCCTTGTGGTAATGACAGATGGCTTCAACATTTCTTCTAGTTTTCATAGACAGCATACTGATGCAATAGCCCCAAGCAAATTAAATCCACTCTAAGGTTTGTTACTAACTGACTGAGCCACTTTGAGCAAGTTTATGAACCCTTCTTTTCTTTAACATCATTTTGGTCCCTCAGATTCCTGGTGTCTAAATGCTAAAGAGACATAATTAGATCTATGTTCTGTAAAAAGCAGAGAGCGCTAACATTGGATGTTTCTTGCACAGCATGTATATATTATTTTACATAGTTTCCCTTTTTGCAGTTTCTCTTATCCTCTGCATAAATTATTCCTTTAGATAGTCTCCCAAGTAGCCAGAGGAGAAAGAACCAGAATGAAAGAAATCAATATATCTAGGTGAATGAAACAGGATCTTGATAGCAAAGGCATAAACTGGACTTAAATGAAAAAGTAATTTTAGTTTTGTAAAATCAAGACGCAAAATATTTTAGACATTGCTTTCAAAGTTAAGAAATAAGACAATACTTAAAATTATCAATAAAAATAATGCATTACAATGTAAATGGTATATTTTCATGAGAGGGAGTTCAATTATAAGTTTTCTATTTTTGTAGTTAGTGGCGGAGTTAGGAAAATCTAGGTAAATATCTGCAACTACACATCTTCTAAGGTTAATAACTGCAGTATTTGCATGGATTTAGGTGTGAGCAAGCCTCCTAGTTGTAAAAAGATCAAAATGCAATAGTAAATCAACAAATGTCCCACATTTAACTTAAAAATAACCTGAAATAGAGTTTTAGAATAACACATTTAATTGTAAACTATTAAGATCAGATGATTAAAATATAATTAGAATATGGATGAGATATTTTTGCAAGGATAAACAGTTCTACTGGATTTAACTTATCTTGGCTCTGAAAGTTTAAACTCCGGAGGTGGTGTTAAACTCAGAAAAAAAATTAAAAGTGTTTTGCTAATAACTTGAAGAATATTCTCCAACCATATGGCAAGGACTTCAATTCCAAAGTCTAAGCAGATATTTCAGGGGAAAAAAATCAAGGGAATAACTGTAAGAGATGTAACACTCTTGCTTCACGTTGATTATAACGTTGCAGTCATTTTAGGAAGTTTTCTCCAGCAATTTTTTTGTGCGTTATGTGAAATGGCCATTAATTATCTAGTACAACGTGTGCTGTAAGAAACACACAAAGGGGATTCAAGAGCAGAGTGGTCTGATTACTAGAGAGAAAAATAGTAGCGCTTCACCAATTTACTGGATAGGTAGACAATTTTATAACAACATATCTAAACTGGCTTCATATTTCAACTAGCATTCTTTATAACAACTGTAACAATTTTCTGCCCCGATTCGAGTACTTTTAACAACAGATTTCTTTGGCAAATATTTTATATTCTGTACTTCCAAGGACTCCGATTATCTCCGTAAATGACGTTTAGCGATCAAGGTTCTCCCTCAGTCTTGACTGCCACCTGTCCATACTCTTGGGCACGCGCGCGCGCACACCCACGCGCGCGTTCTCAGTATTCATCCAAAAATAGTAGAAACGAAGGTTCAAAACCCAAACACACACCCATGACCCCATACAAAGAATGGCAGATAAACACGGAAAAGAGTTTCTGGCTAGGTCAGGATAGGACATATTGCTGAGTTGGAGTTTGAGTCTTTTTCGTCTTATAGCCTTCCAGGGGCACTAGCCAGGAATCTTCTTCCAGGCAAGCAATAGCTAAGGGCTTTTTCACTCCGGTTTCCTTCTGGTCTCGTCCTACCCCTCTTTACTTCCCACCTCGGTTTCCCTAGCTCTACTAAAGCACACACCCGAAAAGAGTAAAACTCCTTCCTTCTCCCGGTCTTTAAACTCATTTGGAGGGTACCGAAGTCTCCGCGCAAATTTTGCGCGCAGTTCCCACGTGCCCGCTTCGGGTCTCCAACTTTCCCTACTCGCTTTCTCCCGGCATCTCTGAACTTTTCCCTCTGCGGAGAACAGTGGGGACAAGGCGGAACTTGTGAAAGCGGGTGGAACGATCATTTCTACCCCGAAACTGACAAGTTACCCCACTCCCGCCCCCTCTCGGTAGATCCTCCCCCAGTGAACGTTCATTAGCATAAAACTGGTCTGGCCGGGCTCCCGGTCCCGCGGCCTCCAGTGTTCGCGCGCTTTGAGGGGCTGGGGAAGCTATGGCACGGGGTATTCAGGTCCGCAGAACATCCCAGTGCAAAGCCTGCACCTGCTCATTGCGTGAGCTACTAACCTTGGAAAAAAAAGAAAAGAAAGAAAAGAAAAACAGTTTGGAGAGAGCGAGCGAGCGAGCTCTGGTCTTCCTTCCCCATCTTTCCAGTTCAGCTTCCAAGAATCAGGAACCCGATCACCTCCCCCTACAGAAGGAAACCTGCTGGTTCCCTCGCATCTGCCCCGGGGCAAATGTACCACTTTAATCTCCTTTGCACACGCACACGCTCACACGCGGACACAAGCACACATGCGCGCACACACAGACCCCTCCCCTCGGCGGGCTTTCTCTCAGGGCTTCGGGGCTGAATTGACTGCGGGTCCCCCGGGATTGCCCCAGCCCTCTCAGCCTCTGAGGTCGTTCCCCTCCCGACCTCGAAGTGGCCCACTCCCTAGGCTTCCTCGAGGACCCCTCACCCGGAGCGCGTCTTCGCGCTCCCGGAACCCTGCCGGGCAGGGTCACGACCTCTCCCCGCCCCCGGGACGCCGCTCGGCGCCGCCGACCAGCCCCGCCGGTGCCCCGCGGCTCGCGGTGGAACCCGGGCCCGAGGGAGCGCACTCGCGGGCAGCGGCGGCGAAGAGGGGCTCCCAGACGCTGGCGCGGCCCAGGAAGGGGGCTATGGCTCCTGTTAAGGCACCGTCCTCCTCCTTCCCGCCCCCTCCGCCCCTAAGGCTTGGGGTTCCCGCGTCCCACAGCAGCCAAGCCCCCGCACCCAGGCGCGCAAGGGGCGGACCGGGCCGGAAGAGCGGGATCTGGGCAGGGTGAGGTGCCAACTTCCCAGACTGTCGAGAGAGGCTGGAGAGCCCCGAGGAAAGGGCGGAGAGGGCCGCGCTCGCCGGGGCGCGCGGCTCGCGGGCGCGCGGAGCAAGCGGCGCCGGGAAGGGAGCGAGGAAAGGGCAAAGAGGCGGGTGGGAAGGGACCCAGGGTGACGGAGGCTGTCCCCCGCTCTTTACCTTGCGTTGGTGCAGTCATTGTAGAGGGTCTCGAAGTCCTTCCTGGAGATGAGTTTGCAGCGGTTCACTCCGGGCTGGATGGCGCCCAGTCCTCTCAGGATGCGAACCTGTTCCACATTGCACACTACCGGCGTGATCTCCAGCCGCTTCAGCTTGGTGTAGACAGTGTGCAAGCCCCCCACCAAGTGCTTCAGGAACAGGTCGAAAGCCTGGGGCAGGCAGATCAGCTCGCAGCCCTCCACCGTGAAGGAAGCCACTTTGGCCCCCCTCAGATCCACCATTTTGCACTCATTATTCTGGGGGGTGTTTTCCACTGGGGACGGGGTCGAGTACACGGGTTTCCCGGGGAGGGGGCCGCAGCTGCTGCTGCTACTGCTACTGCTGCTGCTACTGCTGCTGCTGCTGCTGCTGCTGCTGCTACTGCTGCTGCTGCCGGTACTCGCGTTGATGGGGGTGCTGGAGGCGCCGCCACCGCCAGCGCTAATGCTGCCGCCGCCGCCGCTGCCGCCGCCGCCGCTCGCGGTCACCAGGCTGGGGTTGCAGTTGCTGCCGCCACCGCCGCCGCCTCCGTTGCCCGCGCTGCCGCCGCCGCCGCCGCCGCTGCCGCCGCCGCCGCCGCCGCCGGTGGAGGTGACTGTGGCCGCCGCCGCCGCCGAAGCGATGGGCTCCGGCCGGAACAGAGTTGGCCCTGAGGACGCCGGGGGCCCGACGGACGGAGCCGGAGACGAGGTCGCCGAGGAGGTGGAGGTGGTGGTGCCGGAGGAGGAAGCAGACGTGGAGATCGGGGGTTGAGGGGGGACCAGCTGGGTCGGAGGGATCAAAGCCGCCGGCACTGCCATGGTCACATATAAGGGGAAACAGAAGGAGGAGAAGCGAGGGGAAAAGTTGCCACACACCCCGGGGAGGGGAAGGGGGGAAAAAGGTGGAGAAGGAGCTAGGGGACGACGACAACAACAACTCTAGGAGAGAACGAGAAGGAGAAAGGGAGAGCAGGGGGGGAAAGGAGGTGAGGGTTGGAAAGAGAGAGCGCAGGAGGGGCGAGCGCGAGAGGCGCTCTGGAGAGAAACGCACAAAAGTGTCCCGCAAGTCGAAATGCGAGTCCTCTCCGGGGGCTGGGATCGGGGGCTGGTTTGGGGGGGGCGGGGGCGGGGAGGGTCGGCTGTTGTTGTGTGGGTCCCGCTCTAGCACAAAGTTAAGGATGAAGGTGAAAAGGAGGAGGTTTGAAGGACTTGGGTTCTCCCTGGCAAGTACATTGATCAAAGATTGAGAGGGGAATGACAGAGAGAAAATGAGCTGAAAAGTGCAGGCTGCCGGCTGGACGAGTTGTTGTTGTCACACGGTGCAGAGGGGAGGAGCTCCGGAAACTTGAAATACCCTTTGAAGCCGCAAAAACCTCACTCACTAGTATTAACCCAAATTATCCAACCAGGAACTCGGAGCAGAGACTCCGAGAGCGCGAGACAGAGGAAAAGCGAGTGAGCAAGAAAAGGAGGAGGGGAGGGGGAGGATAAGGAAAGAAACTAGGGGAGGGACGAAGAGGAAAAGCCGGGGACACAGAAGTGGCGATCGGATAAGGAGAGGGCGATCTATTTCTCTTCTACTACCGTTAGATTGCATGTCTAATAATTCCATTTCGTCCGCGAAGACTCGTAATTTTTTCCAAAACCTTCTAAGCAATCTCCTGCCAATTTAAAGAGAAGCCAGAGCGCTCCGAGCTCTCCTTCAAGGATTTAGGATATATCTCCGCTCGTTTTTGCAATGAGATATAAATGAAAACACATCCCCTCACTTCGTGATTATTAAGAAAGTATTTAGAGGAAAATTCACATGTAAGGAAAGCGTATGTTTTATGCATCCGATTGTTTTTATCTACCTATTAAATTATTTATTTGTATAGAGAGAGTGAAAATTCCAGGACGGTTTTCAAGTTGTGGGGGAAAAGTCAGTTTGAAATCGCTTAAGAATAATAGAATGCTCTATATTCAGTTCCTTATTTCCTAATAGATTAAGGAAAGAAAGACTTGCTTGCCCTGATGGGGATCGTTCAGAATAACTTCACTTTTGCCCCAAAGGCAGGTCAGAAATTCCTATTATACCCACAGACTGAAGAGATCAGGCACCCTTGAAGATTTAGAAAGTGGAAAACAAGAAAACACTGATTTTTATAGAGTGAAAACTCTATAATTAATTCACCTGTCTTGCACAGTAACCAACTATCCTTACATCCTTAAAGACCCAAGGCTAGTTGCTAATGTGTTACAGGAATGACAATATTCTTTTCATATTTGAAAAGTATCAGTATTTTGGGAAAGTTCTTTTCGCTTTGTCAGTGAAAATGTGTTTTGCAAATAATGAAAAAAACAAAGCTCACTAGCTGACTTCAAGACAGATAGGGTAGTTCTGCTTAAAATCCACATTAGGCTGAATTTATACTGCCTCTCTTCCTCCTTGTCCTGCTCTCTCCTTTTCTTCCCTTTTCTAACTTGTTGCATGGAGGGATTTATTCAAGGATTTTTGACCAATATATGATTTGAACATGGATCAAATCTGTTCTCTGTTTATATCTCTAGGAATCTTAAACAATTAGGCTTTAAACCTGTCTGCACATGTTCATTAACTTCACAAGAGAGAAACAATGCTTTAGCACATGACAGATTTCAAAAATAAACTATTAACATCAGGTTCACAGTGTTGGGAAATTTCATAATGAAGTTTCTGCCCTTTTGATGTTGAAATTATTATAATATCTCTCTTTATTATTTTAATTCTTTCAACTTTTTGAAGTTCGGTGTCAAAAGGTACAGGGAATATCTACAGAGAAATATGACACTGTTGACTAATTTGTGTACGTTTCCGCTAAACTTTTTGGGGCAGAGCAGTCATATCAGGAGGATTCAGAATTCAGAAATCTGAATTCAGAAAATTGTTGCTAAAAAGTAGATAAACTTCTACAAAGATAACTAAAGTTTACGCAGTTGTTTGGCCTAGTTAGCCGATGCATTTTAATATATTCAGAAATAATTTATAGTAATTTTCCACTCCTCGTATCTGTCTGCAGTTAAAAATAGGGATTTGATATATATTACACACATCAAAACACTTCTTTAATTGTTTACACGTTTTGGGAAATATTACCTTTTTAAAAAATGCCAAAATTGCTATGTTAATGAGCAGAGGATAGGAAGAAGATATTAAGCCCTGAAAAACCAATTTTATTTTGGATTTGCATGCACAACTTTAATAAACTCCGATATAGTTTTTAAAACGCTAAACTACAGTTTCTTCATTTTAAATTCTAGACCCACAAATGAAAAAATCAAATTTAAATGCTGAAAATCTGCCCTTAGCATTCTCATTTCTCACAGTTCCTTAAACTGTCACTCACCCAGTACCTGCCACATTCAGAAGCCACAGACAGGAAGTAATGATAGCTGACTAAGCCATAATCCCACCCTGCTTCGAAGCAAACTCCGAATTTTCTGCTGGGAACCCTGTGCCTCTTAGCACATGCTCCATTCGGAAGCAGGGCTTGGGGTGCCTATCCCGACCTGAATGGAAGCTTCCTCCCCCCTAACTCCCCACCTCAGGTCTCTAAACCGTTTCTAGAAACTACCACTTACCCCTTTGGCAAACAATAGGATTAGAAAAAGCATATAATGCAAATTAAAATATGTAGGAAAGAAAAGCCTCAAAAAATTTAAGATTTCTTTCTTTCTTCCTTATTTTTTTTTTTTGAGAAATGTTACCAGTGATTAAGGCATACAGTATTTCACAACAGATAAATCAACTAGAGATATTTCAAATTCTCACTCTTTCCATTGCATCTTTAGCTTTCAAAGCTTTTGTCTTGTTTGTTTATTGCTTTTACATTTCTGGTTGTTTCAGGTCCTCTCCTTCCACCTCATCTTCTCCAACCTGCACTCAATTTGCATAAGCAAAACTCAAAGTACTGTAACTGATATTAGAAAATTCTCCCTGTGTTTTGTGAAGACATATTGTGCTGAAATCAATAAGACTGTTTAAAATTCAAAGACCTGCAAATCGTTCTGTTTGTCCTTTGATAGGGCCTGTGCTGATTAAAATGCTACCAAGAAAGCTTAATTGCTGCACTAATTAAGAAGTCTTTAATTTCTTTCCTAGGATATCGTTTGAAGCTGAGGTTGTACCAGTTCAGGGAAGGTATTTTCTTCCCTCCCTCTGCCCCCTCCTGGCCCCTCCCCTCCCTGCCCCCCTCCTCCCATGCCCCCGACGATATTCCTATGAATGGGAACTAATAGAGAGAGTGGTCTCAGGTCTCACCATCTGTTTACAAAAATCGGCCCAGGATACAGAGTTCAATGCAGTATGAAATGCAGTTTTGAAAAGCGCTGTAAGGTTGCAGGAGACAGTAAGAAAATACAGAGTAGCTGTTGCAGCAAAAGTCCCAGTGAATACCTGGATGACAACAGGCACTTTAGCCCGAAGATGAGGGCATCCTGTTTGGTTAAAAGGGGCAGTGACAAGGAAATGCTTTTATCGAAACAGGGAAACATAAAAAATATGCTTTCAAAACCTGTGGTTTCAAAAAGAAGAATAGATCTGTAGAAAAGTGGACTTATAGTTGGGATTTGGTAAGTATCATTTTCTTTTGTGAGTATAAAAATATGAATTCTATGGGGATTTATTTTTGACCCTTTTTATAACCCAGGGAGGCATAGCACTGTATTACATCCATTCCATCCTTATCTATTGACCTATTTTATTCACTGATTTCTCAAGTGGGGAAACTGACTAAATGATTTCACAAAGCTTTCTCTGTAATCAATAGTCATTTTTTAGGTTTATTCATGCTGCATTATAATTCTGGTAAATGACTGTAAAGCAGAAGATTGTAAGAAAGATACAAATATTGACAACGCCAGGATAAGTCATGTCTAAATCTTCAGAGTTTCCATATAGCAAGTGATATAGTTATTTGAAAGAAAGATTGAGAATGCATATTTCATAGACTATAAAAAACTAAAATGATTGAGTAACTTAAAGGCAATACCTATCTGAATGTGTTTCTTGAATATCTCAAAATTTCCTGAAAGCTTTGAGTATCCTCTTTTTATAGCATCACTAAGTGAAACAGAAACAATTTGGGCAGATGCAGAAAGGGCAACAAGAAAAGGTTCATTACAATTTTATTCTTTAATTTTCCCCAAGTTCTATTAGAAGCATGCACAGAAAAATACAGATATACACTTCAGATCTATACTGAATTCCTTTCAGTGACAGGACAAGGAGATAACATGCTTAATAGATTCAAAGGGAGATTTGCCATTCTGAGCACGACGTCACTCTAATTATGTTTACTCTAATTGAAAGCAAGGTTTTTTGGAATCTGAAATTACTTTCAGAAATTTTTTTTAAAATAATGCAAGTGGATCAAATGTTGATCACAAGCATTTCAATCTTTCAAAATGTATTGGAAAATTAAATGAAAAGTAGAGTTTGGTACAAACAATGCCCCAGGGTAAAAAACAACTAACACTAGATTTTCCAGTCCAGCCATAACACAAATCAATTTGAGCACACTTCTATGGCCAGACTGCCAGATTGTTATGACTGCTAATTCACTCAATCAAAGAGTGCATTAGCACACCCGGCACAAATAGCTTTAACAATAGAGTGCACTTCTGAACAATTCTAAGATATATCACAGTGGAGAAGTAAAGAGGAAGATCATTTTTACATCTGCATATTTACTAATGGACCTGTTTCCTTAATAGAAAAAAAAAGACTGAAATGAACTTCAGGCAGAGGTTTTTTAAAGAGCTATCCAAGTTTGGTAAATCTAGAAAGATATCAGGGTACCAGTAGTTCACTGACTTTGTTAAACGTTTCTCAGGAGAGAGTCCAAAATTGATGTTTGCACTTCAGTAGTAAATCATCGAAGATGGAGAAATTATGCCAAGTAACTCTCTCAAGTCTTTTTAACTCAGACACACGGTCTCACCAATCAGCTCAGCAGATAGACCTTGACTGCCTTAAGCAAAGACTTCTCTACTTTTACACTTTCCATCTCTGTCCTCCCCACTTAGGGTTCCAACTTCTGACTTTTAGTGCCTCGCACTTCCACAGTCTGCCTCTCTTTTCCAGTCCCCTGCCTCTACTCCAGAACAAGGAATAAGACTTTTATCTCACTGATACATTCTCTAATCAGGCGCAGTGAGATTGGTGATAAATTACCCAAAGGACAGAAGGTGGGGAGCTGAAGGTGAATACACTGTAACTTGAAGCACTCAAACTTTATATTACAAACTTCCATTCTTAATAAAGAAGTGGTTAAAATGGTTATAAATAACTGACTTGTTTTACAGCATGGAAATGCATGGACTATATATATGCTTACTGAATGCATACAGTAATTATCTGTTCACATTCACGTTTACGTAGATCTCAGAGCCAAATGGCACAATTTGGCACCACTGTTCCTCCCTCCCTAACCTTCTATCCTCACCTCCTTTTCTCCTGGTTCAGAATGAAGGTAACATGTGGCCAAATATACTTTGCTGATTATGGAGCATATTTTACGAACTCTCTAAACCCGTGTCAGAGGTAGTGGCAAAGAGAAGAATAGTTACAAAGAAAAAAATCATCATGGAATTGTTTTTCTGATTCCAAGCTACACCATTTCCATGAGAAGCAGTCAACTCTCCATGATAATTTAGTTATACCTGCCCATCCCTACTTACTTCCAGTGTAAGTGCCCTAATTCCATCTGTGGGTTGGTATTAAGAGTCGCACAGCCAAATATTCGATAAAAAAACAAACCCAGTGAGGTCATTTTAGAGTGGAATGTTAAAGGAAGCAGCAAAAAGAATAGTATAAATTGAGATTAACTCCCTTCATCTCCTAAATTGGGCCATTGTGAGAGAAATGGCAGACTGGATTGAAGTAAGATCAAAAAGTCAGGCAGATATTTAAATCCCTGGTTTTCTAGTAAATATTCTACCTTTGATTGCACTTTTTAATAAGTGGCATTTTCTAATTCTCATACTCCTTTCTCTTTAAATAACCAAGAACTCATTTTCCTCTAAAGAAAATCAGTATTAAGACATATGAATTGCTTAAGTAAGAGATACATAGTTGAGAATGGGGGTGGGAAGAAGTCTTATGTAGTATAAATGCATATTTAACATTAAAACATAAATTATTGTATAATGTTGTAATGTTAGGAGAAATGTATTAAACTACAAAAGTTTCTATTGATTCACTGTCTGTTGTTGTTTTAACTTATTATCCTGGTCCTTTTTCTTTCTCTTTGCTTTATTAAATAAAAGAAGAGGTCCTTGTCTAACAAATAGCCTGTAAAAATTGTTCTATTTGAAGTCCAAAATTTCAAGGATTGTTTAAAAAGAATAAACTGTTTATTTATTTATTGCTCTTCAGAACAAAGAGATTTTTTTAAAAGTTGAAAGAATAACAATTGCCACCTTCCAGCCTGAGATCTTGTATGTCAAGTTTCAGCCCAGAGCAAATTTTTACAACAAGTTATAAACCCCCTGTAACAGAGGGTTTATTATAATGGAAGTGCTGACACAACCTTAACTATAGCGTTGTAAACGGCTATGCTATAATATCCATTAAGCAGAAAGAAAAATAAGCTGGCTGATCAATAATTTATACAAAGAGTACCAACTGCAGACATAATAACTGTAATGTTTGCAAAGCAATCTCTCTGCTCTCCAGGCTTAACAGTAAACGCAAACTAGCAACGCTGTTAATTTCCAACTCCTACAGATAAGAATACAAACAAATTACTTAAAATTATATTTTGCTCAACATTTAGCATGCCTCGATGGGATAAAATGGGATAAAATAAAATTTAATTATGATGCAACTTGTGCCGGATGCAAAGCTGTTTTGTTTTCCAGCACATTTTATTATGAAAGGACATTCATTTGGAACATCAATTATGGGGAAATAGTGTGTTTCAATGAGTTGACTTGGGTCAGGCAGGCTCTTCTAAGAGTTATTCAGACATGGTAACAGATTGACACTGTTTAACTTCAAAGAAAGTTACAGGGTTTTACAGAGCCACAACCTGAAATACAATACTGCAAGCTCTGATCCGAGTCAACTGTCAGTAAAAACACACCTTGTCGTTGGAGTTCATGGGAAAAAAGACATTGGTTTGGAAAATGTGGCCATCATCAGCATCTAGTGAATCTTGGAGAGCTCAATTAATGATAAGCCTCATTTGCATGGAAGCAAGATGTGTCGTTTCTACCTAATAAATGTAGATCATAAAATGTGAACATAATTTTCTTTTCTGGAAAATTTTGAAAAATATATTTTAGTAGATGTCCACATTTATTACTGCTTTGTTTTCCATAGTGTCCACATATGTGGAGCATGTTATCTTGATATTTTTGTTTCTGTTGATGGCTTTTAAAGCAAGAAAAGAAGATCTGAGAGGAGTAAAAGAAGGAAATAGGAGAATTGAAGGATTCCAAATTGCCCACTATGTATATACTTGAGGTTGAACCAGATTGTACATTTCTGAGGTTCACATCTCCATCAGTCTTTTTGTCTGTTCATTTCCTGAGGGGATGTGGAACCCAGCAGAACGAAGAGACTTTGCTATCAGAGTTGTAAAATGGTGTATTACCCTGTGAGCAATTGCACTTGGAAAGGAACCAGTAATTTATATGAGAAGTGTTTAAGATTGCCTGCTCACCCAGTGATCCATGCCAGGTCAGTTCCACGAATGCCAGAAAACAAAAGGAGGTGCACATCCCTGGGAAAGAGACACCTTATACGCCTTAAGAGCTTGTGAAGGGAAGCACTAAAATGCCATTTTCTCAAATGAACTGTTCATTACCATTTAAAATCCTGAGGGCTGTGGGACTGGGGAGGAGAGAAAGAATTTTTCTTTTGATTTAACAGATCTCTGTAGTACTAGTTTTAAGGGGGAGGTGTTTTGTTGTGATTGTCTCAGCCCTATGCTTTAGCAAAGGTTAAATCTTGAAACAGAGGTGCATTTTTTAACAATGAAATGGAAAAGGTTAAACACAACTGCTCTGACAATGTACTTGCCCCATTTTAAACACAGAAATGAACTGTTTTAAAAATGACCAGTGCAAATAGTAATACAACTCTCTATTAATAAAGTCTATGCCAGGTTCTAAGTTGTCGCTGTTAATTTTTCACTTGAATAGATTTTCCCAGATCAACCCCTCACTCCTCCAGTTTTCCGGAGAGGACTGTGGGATACTGGCAGAGTGTTACATAAGAAATCACTTCCTGGGCCGGCCCAGTGACATAGTGGTTAAGTGCCTGCGCTCCACTTCAGCAGCCCAGGGTTTGTGGGTTCAGAACCTCCAGGTGTGGACCTACACACCGCTTATCAAGCCATGCTGTGGCAGGTGTTCCACATAAAATAGAGGAAGATGGGCATGGATGTTAGCCCAGGGCCAATCTTCCTCAGCAAAAAGAGGAGGATTGGCAACAGATGTTAGCTCAGGGCTACTCTTCCTCACCGAAAAAAAAAGAAATCACTTCCTAAGAATTCTTCACAGGCCTCTTTATTCTTGTTTAAATTAATCAATGTACAGGCTCTGAGCACACCTCCATTAGGGGAGGGGTTTTACTATTGCCATCCTCAGGCACATGGTTTCCTCATCTGTTGTAAACTCCTTTTAATTTTTGAATCAGAATTTAATTCATTCACGTCCAGCATGTCCTCATTTGTATGTTTAGAGAAGAAGCTAAAGAAAATGACAATTTCCTATATAAGTCAGAATTTATAATTTACTGATTGGCTGAAGATTGAGCACATCCGGGAATCTTTGCAGGGTTATCCCTGTGTGTGGTCATAACTTTCACCGTGCATTCCAATGGGTAAGGCAATTATCTTATGCTTTTCTACTTGCTGATAATATTTCTCTTCAGGTGGTCTCATGTCATTTCTATTCTTTTTGGATAACTAGTATAATGCTTAGCACTTGCTGGGTGCTCGATAAATGTCAGCTGGGTAATGAAAACTGCTTCTATATTACGCCACCCATTTCCTCCGTCCCCAAATTGTGTAAACTGCTCATTCTCCAAATCATATATTATTTGATTCAGACCAGGATATTGAAGACTAACAAAATTTTAGATACGCTCATTTCTGTTGTAATGTGCAAATAATTTAGGAAAACTCTCAAGGCAAAAATCCAGAGATGCTAATAAATTGGGTTTCAAAGAGCTGGAAAAGAGAATCTTAGATCCATAACAAAAGCTCGTGTCTGAGACCCATACAGAAAGAATCTTCTTTTCTTAGTCATCTGAGAAGTCACCAACCAGTCTTGAGCCTTCACCAAGACTGAAAAGATAAGTCAGAGTATGCCCTGAAGTGCTGCTACAGATGACGAGGAAAAGTAGGTTTGTTTGTGAAATTCTACCTCCCAAATGTGAGTAAGCAGAGGGCATGTGCAACAATTTGTGTAGTTTTTACTTTACCACCACCATCACTTTAATGTACATGACATTCTCTGTTATACAAAGCACACTTTTTTTGTGTGTACTGATTGTATGCTGGTTGCTGAGCATGTAAAGGAGAAAAAGATATTCACCTGATCAGACATTCACAGACATTATCTCAGTTGAGTCTTACTACCATAACATCGTTGAAATTTTATGTGAAGGGAGCCTGGAAGATTATGTAATCCTAGGATTGCAGATCTCGTCCTGCCATTTCCCCATTCAGTGATAATGCCAGACATCACAAATTGTTATCAGATCCCTCCCTTAGAGCTCAGAGGCAGCCTCAGAAACATTCCCAGCATGGAGCTGCAGGCAGTCTCACTACCAGTCCATTAGATTCATCCTTATATACCATCCTTGATCTTGCAAAAGAGGAAACTGACAATCAGCAAAATATGAGAACTTCCCTTTATACTCACAGCTAGTTGAGGCTTAAGCCAGGTATTAGACTCAAGTCCTTACTGATTTTTTTCCCCCAACTATCCTCAAAGGAGACTTTTTGAGGTAAGCAGAGGAATTTTTTTTTTTTCATTTCATATGTAAGGGAACTAAAAAAAAATAATAGACCAG
This sequence comes from Tapirus indicus, assembly GCA_031878705.1. NCBI lineage: Eukaryota > Metazoa > Chordata > Mammalia > Perissodactyla > Tapiridae > Tapirus > Tapirus indicus. Next base: position 34,490,867 of record CM062930.1, on the reverse strand, counting down.
CACAGTTAGATCTAGACTCATGGTTCTCTGCCTTTTTCTACCACCGTATAATGAATTTCTATAAGCTCTAATAGAGCTACTGGTGTATTCTCAGTGGCTGCTTAGATGTACGCACACGTGTTACAATGCAGAGTGAGGAGGATGGAGAATCCTGAAAAAGAGTTGGCAAATACTGTTATTTCAGGGACGAGATTTCGAGATCTTGAGAAATACTTAACCAGTATATGATATTAGAAAGCTAGTCAAACTGCAAAAACACCTGAACTTCCTTGACTTTTGTGACTACCCCTGGTTTCCTTTGGTAAAAAAAAAAAAAAAAAATGGCAGCGTCCACCAGTAAAAGTCACCTGTTGAAGTCCTTTGCAAAATCAGGCATTAAACCAGCAGTTGATTGTGTAAAGACATTACTTTTCTGTAGTCTCTTACCAGCTTAACTCGCTTTTCTATAGGGGACTATCCAGCCTCTCTCTCCTGTACTTTTTCATCCTGATTTCAAGAAAGCCCACTTTCTATTTCTTTTCCAAGAGATGATTCAGGAATCACCCACAGTTACTCCCAACAGAGCAATAGCACGCCCTCCTGCTGCCCCATTTAGATTGTCTGAACTGCGTGGCTTTTTCATTTACTCTCCCTTTAGAGGGAAGCTGCAAAGTAGAGAAGACTTGAATGGCCTTGTATCTTCAAAGAAGCGCCTTGAGCTCTGGAATGCAACAAAGTGGGAGAAACCACTGAACACCAGGAAATGTCAACAATGAGAGGGGGACGGCTGGCAGGTGGATTGGGGCCTTACTCTAAGCATTTTCTAGGACAAGGCAACCAACTCAGCTGAACAAGAAAATGGGTATTTTTCCCACAGAAACTGATTTAACTGATTTTGAAACATATTGATAAAAGCACGTGTATAAATTTCAGTACATGCTTACCAGGTGGTTCTATGTTATATTTTTATGTAAGTATTTGATTCACAAATTGATGATAGTTATTACTAAAGGAGAATTAAAATTTGTAACAGTCTGAACATTTTGGTCCTAATAGGAAACTTTATACCTTGACTGAATAAAGCATTAAAAAACCCACAAGATCAAACTAATTTTAATAGCTAAAATGCATTTACACTTATTTGTAGTCTATTTCAAGTTGAATTTAAAGGAAAGCAAAAATGTTCCCAGGTGCTATATGCCACTAGTAGCAATTGGAAATTTCATTACTTCTAAGCATAGAATATGAAAATACAGAATTAGTAATCTATAATTGATAAGCTTCATTGTAAATATAATAGGTATTAGACAGAACATTTGTCGACTAAACAAATAGTATTTTATATACTATTGTTTATATTTTATATAAAATACTACACAAATAGTATTTTATATACATGTATAGAGATAAACTCATGTCTTCAATGTTGCTTTTAACATTAATATTCAGTAATAATCATCATCAGTTTCTTGATAAGTTTTCTTAGCCAAAATGTTCTAATAAATCTGACCACTACTTGTTGAATATCCAAAAGATGCCTTCCAATCAGGAATTGTCAAAGGTAAATATGCAAAATGATGTTTATACACACTGAATTTATGTATGTTAATATTATTAGCCATCATAAGACATTCAAAATCAACATTAAGGTAAGTAATGCTGCATTTGAAGTCTTCTAGATGTGTATGGCACTTATGCTGAACATTTTTGAAAAGAATATTTCCTGTGAAAATGTACTTCTATTTTTACAGTTTGGTAATCTTTTATTTTAATGGGACGTGATCACTAAAATGTCTCTTTATAGTTTCGCTACACAGAAACAGTTTCAAGGCTTTACACACAGGCAAGTACACACACACACACTCACACATGCCCACTTTCAGAATTTTCTAAATAGCAATTACTTCTTTAAATTGATAGTCTATAACTCATGGTATTTTGGGTATCCAAAAAATGTTTACTTTTTGTTTCCATTTAAGTAATTTTAGTCTAAAAGCACTTACTAATCATAACAACACAGCAAAGGTTTGTTTTGTAAACACTTTACTGTATTATCAGCCTTTGTTTTCCAATACAATGCTTTAAAAATATCCTCTGTTGTATAAAGGACATTGTTGCAAAGAGGCAGCTCAGAACTTGTCCTTCCCTTCCTTTCATTGATCTGTTGCCTGTTAGGTAATATGAACAGCTGTCTCCAGCTCACCCACAAGCAGGCTGAACATCACAAGGTAGTGTTACTGGCCTGCGTCTATGAATGATTATACAGAGGGTGCCAGTTCTTTTCCATTAAAGATAAGATAACAAACATACCATAGAGAAGAAAACTGGTTAGCAAAATCAAGCGACTGCTTCTGACTTTAAGGTTTAGTTATGTCTGTGGTAACCACTGAGTTTCTCTTTCAGTTGGGTTTCAAATAAGGTGAAGGTGCCCTCTATAGGAGACTCCCAGTAAATGTTGCTTCTTTCTATTTGGGTGACAACATACCAGTCTTTTTCCCTCCTTTCCAATTTATAAACAAACAAACAAACAAACACAGTGCTCTGTGTTAACACAGTTCGAACTCTATAAATCCTAGAGCGAAATTAGGATAAAGTCCACGATTGGCTGCATAAGTCTAGTGCCTTTTCAAAATGAGAGAAATTGAACACTGAGAAAGCTGTGAAACACACTGGTATTTGATATTTACTGACACTGTGGTACATAATAGGATGGGTATTATAAATTCAGAGGAGTTGCTGAAAAGCAGAAAGACAGAAGGTCTTGGCATAGTTTAGTGAAAAGTGGATCTATACAGAAGAATCCACACGCAGAGAGACACATTCACCACCTAATAAATATACCTCCCCAAAAGGTCTTCTTATCTTCCCTTCTTATAAAGGTTACCATAATGCAGATTCATTATCAGTCCCACTGGGTAGCATATAGCTCCATAAGAAATTGCTTTTGCTAGCATGCTTGTGGAAAGAGATTAGCTATTTCACCAGATCTCTTGGGGCTATTTGAAATTTTGGGAATTCTGTCTGTAATTTAAAATGGAAGTTAAAGCCAATGTGAATAGACTAAGGAAAATCTCACAAATTAAACCTCCATCTGGAAATTTCTTCATCACTCATTGCAAAAGTACCAGCTGAAATCACATTTGTTACAAGCAGGAGAGATTTCATCAGTGATGATGCAATTACATGTATATTAATGTTTTAATAATTAAGCATCTTGGTTGCAAAGAAAAACCTAAAATTTAAATGCTTAATAGCATTTCGGATTTAACTTTTGGTCTTTATTGACTTTGCATATTACTTAGAGCTTCTCATTGAAGCCATCTATTTACATTTTTTCAACTATGACTCTAGCCTGTATGGAATGTGTGTCGGAGAGTCTAGTATCACCTGCACTGCAAGTTAGGGGATGAACAAGTGGGCATGGGAGCATAGAGAAGGGAATATCTACTTCCTTTTACTATCTGACTGCATTTGTCCTTCAATACCAGCTCAAATATCACTTCTCTGTGAATCTATGTTCCCAGATACATACCTCAACTACAACATTTATGAAGCAATTACTATATGCCAGACACTGTGTTAAATAGAGTATATAGATTGTCTCATTTAATCCTCATAACACACGAGACAGACAGTTATTATTATCCCAAAACAAAAATGAGGAAACTGAAGGTCGAGAGGTTATATTTCTTGCCCAGTCTACCCCTAGGCCTGCTTTCTCTTCCACTATGACATATTCCCTTCTGATCTCACTTCTTTTCCCATCTGACATCTTTCACATGCTCAGCTTACTTGGGTCATGTCTTCCTAACACAACTGCCCGGTGAATCCCCAGCCAGGACTAACACAGCAATCTGCTATCCCTCTGGATGACTGAGCGTTGCTAAAGACTCTCTCACAGCTATGCAGATTGGTATCCTTAACTACTCATGACTCTTAGTTACGAGGTTTACATTTAAGCTAGTCTATCCAGAATGGGTGCTGAGTAAGCTCACATCATCACATTAATAGGAGGTCAGGGCTCCAGTTAGTCTCAGAGATGACTGCAACCCGAAATTCAATATCTCCTCATATCATCTCTGATCACTGAAGACACAGTTTTGGGGATGTCTTCCTCAGTTTCTCAGTCTAGCTTCTTCCCCAGTAGGGTTCATGGTGCCCAGCAGCAACCACGTCCAGTGCTTCTAATTCCACCACCACAGATAGATTGCAATTAGCTTTCTTGATACCTAAGGTCAAAAATCCAAGAAAAGGCTCTGATTGGGTCACCTTGGGACAGATATACATTTCTGGGTGAAGAAACTTGTCAAGGGCAGTATTAGGTACTGGTTAAGAATGTGGGGGTTGTGAAGCAACACATCTAGAATTGAAAACCTGGTCTGTGTAAGACGTGGGACAAGTTTACATCCCTGGGCCTCAATTCCTTATCCGAAAAAAAGGAAATGATAATAGTACCTACTTTGTTGCATTGTTATGATGATTAAATAAGTGAATATAAAAGACTTTGAATAGTCTCTGGTTCTGAATATTCATTCAGGCTTTAAGATTGGTTCAAGTTGAGACAGATATCCACTCACAGATCAATCACTGTAGCCAATGAGGCAGAAAAATTTAAGAGCACTGAAGATCACTCTTGAGGGAAATCCTTACTGTGAGGTCTGAGAAATTTTCTAGAAGGGGTACACTTTTCCAGATGAAAGGTTGAGGAGTGCTAGACAGGCAAATCACTAGATGCCTGCTATACAACTATGAAAAATGCATTATCTCCTATACCAATCGAGGGCCATTCAACAATTTTTTTTAATGTGTTCTTGATAAGTTCCATCTCTCCTTCCTCTCAGTGATAACTCTAAAACTTCTTCAAATGCTAGACCCAACTCCTCACGTACCAGATTCATATTTCATGATAACACTCCTTCTACTGCAACAGGAAATTTAAGATTGTCAAGTCTTCACCTTTTTGTGCTTGGACTGTTGCTGGAGCTTTCTAGCTGACTCCCTTTCCCAGTCTTGCCCTTCATCCATCCACATTATTTCCAGATCCAAACTGGAACTTGAGTGTATCTTCAATATAAATCTGGTCATACAGTTCACATGCTTTAAACTCTTCAATGGCACCTCTTCACCTTCAGAATGAAGTCCAAGGTAATACTGAGCACAACCTAGAAGACCTTCTCTACCTCTCTTCTTTTATATTTGAATACTCTCATGCATAATTTTCATTTTAGAAAGTCTAAAGTACTAAATTTGTAAATTAAATTATGTTACGCTTGTGGTGAAAATACTTCCATTTCTTCTCATTAGATTTTGAACAGTCTTCTGTTCTTTTTCTTCATAGTATTATTCATAACTTGTAATTTTATGTTGGGTTGTTTACTTTTTTATTATATGACTATCTCTACTGGTAATAAGTTCCTTTAGAACATTTCTATTTTATTCCTTATTGTATTATCTGTCCAGTATAGTGATTGGAATATAGAAGGTATGCAATGTTCATTGAATGATAAATGACCTACTACTAATAATATGAATATACTATGTTATTTCACATGTCTGGCTTTTTGCTTATGACTACCTCTTCCAATATTTATTTACTTAGCTAACTCTTTCTCACCCTTCAGGACATCTCTTCAAGAAAGATTTTCCAAACCTACAAAAGAGCAAACTATCTCACATCTATGCTATCATTTTATCCTGTGTATATCTCTATTCTATTTGTTATGCTTTATGTCTGTCTTCATTAATGGCAAGGAACACATCTCAATCATCTTTTAATCGTCACTTGGCATGATACTTAACATATAATAATCCTCAAGTTGAACTTTGCTTTCTTTAAGACACAGATTAAACTTCACATGACTGACCAAATTTTGAATGAATTAAATATTAAAGAATAAATGATTTAAATAATTACATTCTACCTCTTTAGTAATTTTCCTGATAATATGACCCTAAATGATTTTCCTCTTCTTATTTTTTATTTTATCTACTATTTAGCTACTAGTCCAATGTCTTGTGAAATCTATCAAAATTATTGCTTTGAACTGCTATTTTCACCTTGAGCAGTTTAAATGCTGAAGAGGTTTATATCTCATTTTTTAATCTCACTAGCTAGAAAATGGGGGATTTTGTCCTATATAATCCTAGAAAAAGGAACATATACATATAACAAGCGTTTGTTCATTTGATTCAATGTGGATAAATTTGAAGTACATGTAAATTTAGAGACTTCAGAATATCTTGTTTACTATATCAGTTAGCTTTTTCTGCATAACAATACAACCCAGAACTTTGTGGCTTAAAAAAAAATCAGTATTTCATTTATTTTGTGCTTTTGTGGGAAGACTGGGGTGGTACTACTGATCCAGGTCGGCTCAGCTGGGTTGTATAGTCTGCAGTGGCTTCATTATGTGTCTGACTATTAACAGATTAGTTGGGCTAGGGTTTCACCGGCAGTTGTGTTGGCTGTGGATATTCTTGTATGTGTTACTGGTGGACATATGCAAAACATTCTCTAATGCTAGGACCTGAACTATGTAACCCAAAATTCATATGTTGAAGTCTTAACCCCCAGTGTGACTCTATTTGGAGATAAGATCTTTTAGGAGATAATTAAGATTAAATAAAGTCATTAAGGCGGGGTCTTAATCTCATGGGATTGGTGGCCTTATAAGAAGAGGAAGAGAGGTATCTTTCTCTCTCCACAAACACACACCAAGGAGAGGCCATGGGAGGACGTAGCAAGAAGGTGGCTGTCTGCAAGCCAGGAAGGGAGCTCTCACCAGAAACCCAATCAGCCAGCACCTTGATCTTGGATTTCCCAGCCTCCAGAACTATGAGAAACAAATTTCTGTTGTTTAAGCCACCCAGTCTATGATATTTTGTTATGGTAGCCTGAGCAGACTAAAACACTAGGGTATATACCTAGGAGTGGACTTGCATAATAATAGGATGTACACATCTTCAAATTGATTAGATACAAATTGTTTTCCAAATTATTATATCAATTTAAGTTTCAAAAATTGTTCTACATCCTTTCCAACACTTGATATTCTAAAACTGTTCAAATTTTGCTACCCAAGCGGGTATGAAATGGAAACCAATTGCAGTTTTAATTTACATTTCCTTATTACTATTTTCTCATATGTGTTTTGGCCATTTGGATTTTCCTTTTTGGTCAAGTGTCTGTTCTTTTGCCCATTAGAAATTGTGCCATTTATGTTTTTCTTTTTTGTGTATAGAATTTATGTATGTATTCTGAATACTAATCCTTTGGCAGTTATATGTGTTGGAAATATATTTTCCCCAGTCATGGCTTATATTTTCATGTTCTTTGTGATAGTTTTTGATGAATAGACATTTTTAATTTTGATATAGTCAAATTACCATTTTTATTTTTAGATTTCTCTCTTTTTAAATGTAGTCAAAGTCCTATTTTATTCTTTGTAGATTTTTCTTTTCGTGTCTCACATAAGAAATTTTTCTTACCCTAAGAACACAAAATTATTCTTTAGTTTTTTCTAATATTTTGTTTTTTCCTTTATACATTTAAGTCTTTAATACAGTGGATATTGATGGGTTTAATAGCACAGATAGATGGATGGGGAGGGTGGGCAAAAGATGTTGGTACTGGTGTCTAGTGAGTAGAGGCCAGGAATGCTGCTACATAACCTGCAATGCCCAGGACAATCCCTCACAACAAAGGATTATCCAGACCAAAATGTCATTAGTGCCAAGGCTGAGGAATCCTTGGAGTAGGGTTTGGATAAAACAACTTTAATCAGTATTCTTAAACTTTATATGTGTACCTAAAAAGAAAGTATACTCTACAGTTGTGGGTGTAGTGGGTTTCTGTATTCAATGTGCTTCTTTAAGTTAACCTTGTTAATTTTGTGGCTCAAGCTTTCATAATATTACTGATTACTTGACTACAAGATTTATCATCATTGAGAGAACTGTGCTAAAATCTCCCAGTATGTGGATTAGTCTAATTCTTATACTTCTGTCAACTCTAGCTTTAAATAATTTGACATTCTGTTGTTAGGTGATACAAGGTTAGGATTCTCATGTCTTTCTGGTGAATTAAAATGTTTATCATTTTTCAGTGACTATCATTTTATCTGATAATACATTTTTCCTTAAGTCTATTTTGTCTAATAGATTTTTATAAACACATCTGATTTTTAATTTGTTTAGTATTCATCTGTTATCATCCTTACAATCCGTTTATTTTATATTTTCAATGTCCTTACATTTTCAGGGTCTCTTATAAATAGTATGGAGCTGCTTTATTTATTTTTGTGTTACTAATTGATGTTTTTTAAATTGTGATAAAATACATATAACATAAAAATTACCATCTTAACCATCTTCAAGTGTACAGTACAGTCATGTTAACTATATGTACATTGTTATGCAACAGACGTCTAGAACTTTTTCATCTTGCAAAACCGAAACTCTGTGCCCATAAACAATAACTCTGCAGTTTCCCTTCCCCCAAGCTTCTGGTAACAACATTCTCCTTTCTATTTCTGTGAGTTTGACTGCTGTAGATACCTCACAGAAGTGGAATCATGCAGTGTTTGTCTTTTTGTGACTGGCTTATTTCGCTTAGCATACTGTCCTCAAGATTCATCCATGTTGTAGCATATGACAGAATTTGTTTCTTTTAAAGGCTGAATAATATTCTATTGTATGTATATACCACATTTTTATGAGAATATAATATTTAATGTTTATTATTTTAAAAAACAATAAAATTTTCCAAAGTCTTCGGTATATACTGAGGACCAATAGCTCTTAAATTGCAAATAGATGGCAATGAAACAAATTTGGAAAACATAAATTCAGATTCTGTAATAAAGGTACACCACTCCTTATACATGATAGCCAAGAGATGCTTAATAATCTTTATTTGTCTTGACCAGTTTAATTTTCTAACCCTTTATAAAACGTAAAAAGGATTCTTTAAGAATGATCAAGTCCATCTTAAGAAATGAGAATTACCTACAATTTTACTAAACTTAGGCAAAAAAATATATATATATTCAGCTAACCAGAAACACCATACATGAATGGTCTAATGAAAATTTTTATTCTTCACATTTTATTTATTTATTTATTTTTTAAATTTTAGATGTCTTTCACCATTTCACTTTTTTTTTTTCGTGAAGAAGATAACATCTGTGCCTGTGTTCCTCTATTTTGTATGTGGGTCAACGCCACAGCATGGCTGACGAGTGGTATGTCCTTGCCCAGGAACCGAACCTGTGAACCCAGGCTGCTAAAGCAGAACACACCAAACTTAACCACTATGCCATGGGGTCGGTCCTGTTATTCTTCCCATTTTAAAGAAAAAAATAGTGAAAATCTTCCCCCAGATAGGGGGAGGCCAGCAGTACTTTTGTGGACCTGAGTGGTTCCTTTCTGGTTTGCATAGCCCTAGACCTTCAGATCACATTCTCCTGGTCCCCTGCTAGGCTGGGCTAGGCAGTTGACTCCTCCTTATATTTAGTTCCCAAAACCCAGTTTGATTACTTTCTTCTTGGAAGATTACTTTATTTGCAATTTTATCAACTAGAGAAACAAAATGTTGCCTTCATTCCCATGTGCTGTAGGTAATGTTGCCTGCTTTACATATACACTCTTTGTATGGCTTCTCTGTGTGCTTGGTGGATGTTGCAGTTTTCCTTTTACATGAGAATTGTAAATCTCTTTATATGGTCTGCACTGAGGACAGATATATCTCATTAGACAAGCATATTCAACGTGATAGCATTGAAAGAGTTGCTCCATTCCCATCCCTAGACTCTCATCTCCCCTCCATCATTAAAGCAGCTCAGGTTCTGTTCCCAGGGAGCCCCACGTCACATGGTGTCATGAATGGTCAGAATTAGACTGTGTCTGGGCTTTGTACCACATTTTCTTTATCCATTCATCCATTGATAGACATTTAGCTTACTTCGACCTCTTGGTTATATTAAATAATGCTGCAGTGAACATGGGTTGCAAATATCTCTTTCAGATCCTGCTTTCAATTCTTTTGGATATATACCAAGAAGTAGGATTGCTGGATCACATGGTATATCTATTTTTAATTTTTTGAGGAACCTTCACACTGTTTCCCATAGTGGCTGCACCATTTTACATTTCCATCAGTAGTGCACAAGAGTTCTGATTCTCCACATCCTCACCAGTACTTATTTCCTTTTTTTTTTTCATAGTGACTATCCTAAAGGATGTGAGGTGATATCTCATTGGGGTTTTATTTGCATTTTCCTGATAATTAGTGATGTTGAACATCTTTTGATATGCTTGTTGGCCATTTGTATATTTTCTTTGGAGAAATGTCTATTCAAGTCCTTTGCCCATATTTCAATTGGGTCACTTTTTTTCTTGTTGTTGAGTTGTAGGAGTTCTTTATATATTCTGGATATTAACATATATGGTTTGCAAATGTTTTCTCCCATTCTGTTGATTGTTTCCTATGCTGCACAGAAGTTTTTATGTTTGATGTACTCTCATTTTTCTATTTTTGGATTTTTTTGTCTGTGCTTTTGGTGTCATATCTAAGAAATCATTGCCAAATCTAATGTTATGAAGCTTTTCTTTTATATTTTCTTCTAGGAGTTTTATAGTTTTAGGTTTTTAATCCATTTTGAGGAGCTGCATTTATTTTAAATCCAGTTGGATACTCTGTCTTTTAAATGGGTCGCTTAGTCCATTTACATGTATTGTAATCACTGATATTTTTGTATTTATATCTATCATCTTATTTTGTGGTTTTATTTGTACCACCTTTTAAATTTTGTATTTTCTTCCCTTGTCTTTTAATAACCATTCATGACTTACCTGGAGCAACCAGCTATGTGATGGCTGCTAAATAGTGCTCATCTATTTCCATTATTCCTTCTACATTTATAAGTTGTTATTTCATTGTAAGAAGGAGCTTTTTCTTCCTTCCCAGTTATTTATTTGTTACTTTATTTATTTAAATCATTGTCATCCATTTGTTATTCTTTATTTTCATTGTTGAAACTGGCCCAGATTTCGTGGGTTGAACCTATTCCAGCTGGCTCCTGTCATTTTGATACACCACTATCATTCTTTGGGAGTTCCTTCACTTTTGGCATAAGGTCCAGGTCCATCTTGTGCTTTTCATGCCCCAGTCCTGGAATTAGCTATTTCTCCAAGAGCCTGGTACTTTGTGGAAGATTGTATATAGAAACCAAATCTGGATGCTCAATGTGCTCATTGCTATGTGTGTCTCATTTTTTCTAGTAAACAAGGTAGGGAATGTATGGATATATATATATGTATTTATAAATAAAAAATAGGAAAAATACTTGTGTGAGTCACACACAGATTTTTGTTCCTGCATCTATTTCTATCTATCTATCTATCTATCTATCTATCTATCTATCTATCGTCTAATCTATCCTGTGAGCTTGTACAGTATTTCCAGTTCCAATCCAATAATACCAGTATGTTCATTCTAGCTTAGTTTCCCCACTTTCTGCATTTCTGATAGTGAGAAATCTGATTTCCATTACCCTCAGTGTATTTACTTATTTGTTCAATATTCTTATATGTAATCAATATCCCGAACATGTTGGCTACTTCCTTGGCCTTGGCCTTTTATCCTATCTCCTCAGACTATGGTCCTGCCACTACCTTCTCCATTGGTTGACTGCTTAGCTGAACCCAGCTCCATCACCACCTTCTGGGCCACATTGCATTCTCAATCCTCAATCCCACCAGCCTCTGACACTTTTTTGAACCCTAAGCCTACCACCACTTCCTTGACTTCTCTACATTTTTCAGTCTTGGCCATGTTCCACAAGAAGCAAAGGGAAGGGAAAGAGGAAGAAGGCAGCAGAGTCCTCAAAATTGAAGCTAAATTTTATCTGGATATCTAAATGCCCGTAGGCTAAAGTATGTTTCAGAGCTCTGCTTCTATCTCAGACTTGCCCTTTTCATTTAGTTGTTGATCTCAGAACACTTTACTTCCTCACCAGCTAATGGATATGTCTAAGAAGATTTTTTAAAATTATTTTATGCAAGTTTTAGTTGTTTTCGAAAGGTTGGTCTGGGTACTTGGTCCTCTATAATGTCAGGGACAGAAGCTGGAAGTAGACATTTGTATGTAATATCTGAAGTTTTAACATTTTAACCAAATGAATGAATTTTGAGATCAGTCTAAAGACCTGGTTGAACTTGGGTAAGGACATTCTAACTTAAGTGACTTTTCCAAGGGGACATACTAATAAATTTGAAATGAGAATCCAGATTATTGCATGTCTCCTGCCTTCCACAATTGTGCTCTTCCTATTTTAATTATGAAAGTAAGCAAAGAGGGATATAATCGCTAGAAGGAGGAGAATAAGAGTAGGAAATTATTCAGGATTTTCTATCTCAGTTGAACCAGAGTAACTTTCTTTGACTTACATGTTGTTTTTCCTTATCCCACTTTGTTCGAAGAAAGTGTTCCTTCCTATGCTAGAAATAAAGATTGAAATCACTGATTGAGTAGATGTGATATTTCTTTGTGGATACAAACTCTGTTTTCTCAAGCATCTTATTTTCTTAATCTATGACAACAAGAAAATATATGAGAGTCATTTTTTGTGTTGTGTATGCCATCCTTTATCCAAATATTATCACTATTTTCCAAGATTTCTAAATTAGGCTATGAAAAGGTTGTATGGTCAAGCTTTCTACGTAGAAAAAAATAATAGAATTCTACTTGAAATATTCCACCTGAGACCATAACTGTTTCATACTTCCCAATGTAATTTTTAATAATTTTTAAATATTTCTGCATTTTATTCACAGAATGTGAGAATGAGTCAACCTGTGGTGTGGATCTGCATGCATTCCTTCCTGCCCCCGCTTCCTCAGTAGCCCCAGTACTTTGGGGAATGCTGACTACTCCCCAGAAACAAGTCTTCAGTTGCCTTAAGCCAGTAAGTACATTCTTTTAGTCCTGTGGTTGCAGTCATGTGTCCAGGGGTGGTGGGCACAGACTTTAGGGGTACAAAAAAGCCTGCATTCTCATTTGGAAATCTGAGACAGACAGAAGTACAGACTCACTTTCTCTGCAGGTGGCAGTGGTGGAAAATGGTCCCGATTGCTTCTGGCAGACATTCTGCAGTCCTGTTGGAAAGGAGACTTGAGATGAAGCAGATATCCCAGAAAGCAGAGCAGAAAGAAAGAAACAGTGCTAAATCCGGCAACCATGGAGCCTACTCTATCTCTGGACTCCCAATTACTGGGGCTAATAAACCCACTTTGTTGTTGTGCTGTTTGACTTTGCTCTTTTGGTCCTTACAACATAAAAAGCATTCTAACTACTGCAACATTAAAGAAAAAAGCAGAGTGGAATGAAATCAAACCAGCAAAGGGTATAAATCATGAGAAAAATTTGACCATAAATAAAGATAAGAATTAGAGCAAGAGTATCTATGCTTTGCAAAAGTTAGTCAGATGATAAGAAATCCTTTTGTAAATAGGCTTTATGATTTTTTTTGGAGTCAAAAATGGATAATGATTAAAAATAGCTTATTAACTTTGCAAAAATATGCATTAAAGGAGCAACACAGTAGCAGATCCAAACTGGTTTAGGCAAATCTACCCTTATAGGAGTTCACAATTAGAAGCCTAGTAACAGTCATTAACATACTCCGGTCACATCACTAATACTGCCTTTAGAAGACTAAACTTGTTTCTTTTAAGGTATATTCAGTTAGGGCACAAATCTTTTTTGATTCCATACTGAAGGTGTCTGTAAGCAGTTTTGTGGAAGACAAGGAACTTTAAGAGACAGGATGAATCTAAGTTGGGCCCAGACTTTATCCAAGTGGCCAAAAATATTAGGGCAGTATTTTTATTTAAAAAAATATTGACATGAAAAAAGCAGCAGAAAGGACAAACATTGCATGATTCCACTTATATGAGGTATCTAGACTAGGTAAATTCATAGAGACAAAAATTAGAGGTTACCAGGGACTAGGGTGAATGGAGAATGGGGAGTTATTGTTTAAAGGGCACAGAGTTTCTGTTTGGGAAGATGAAAAAGTTCTGGAGATGGATAGTGAAAATTGTGCACAACATTATGAATGTACTCAATGCCATTGAAGTGTACACTGGAAAATGGTTAAATGGCAAATTTTATGGTATATATATTTTACCACAATAACCCTTGATAGAACAACATTTAATGCACAGATTTAATTATAAATGCTTCCATTCCCCGCCCTCCCAACAATGAGAGTCTATGTAGGGTGGCCAGAGGATGAATAGAAGCTGGCTGAGGATTCAGGAGAGGCCAGGAGAAGCAACACGTGCATGGGTCAGGACGTAATTCTCTCTCTTTTTTAATGTTTCACTGTTTCATTTAATGTACAAAAATTAATGTCACTAACATAAATTCAAAGCAACTTAGTTTTAAAGAAATGCTAGACATCAATGTCTAGATTTTAGAACATAATGGGGTACTTTGGCATCAACAAATCTCCACATAGAGGAAAATACTAACTTCAACCTGGGCACAACCATCTATTTACCCATTTTAAGTGTGAATTCTAGGTTACAGCACTGCCAGGTAACTCTCCAGCCTAGGCTGGGAATTCTTCTGGGATGGAGGTTTTACTGCTTCTTGAAGCAGCACATTCCACCTTTACACAGCTGGGACCACTGGAATGTGCCCCTTAAATTAAGCAGAGGCCCTCAGTCCTCGTTCCACTCACACATCATAGCCAAGTTTCATATGATAATAATGCTTTATATTTATTTAATTCTTACTACGTACAGGTACCATGTTAAATGCTTTCTGTGCACCATCTCATTCTATCCTAATAACAATTGTAGGAAATAAGTTGTACTTTTATTCCTAAATGTTTCCATTTTTATAAGAAAATTGTTAGCTTTTATGTCAAAAAAAAGCCAGTTGAGTATATCTCTTCAAAGAGTTTCCATGACCTAGCCATCTGCTTGCATTGAAGCAAACTAGATCTCCATTTTCTGCTTCAACTTCTTCAAAATGTTCTCTAAACTGATAATGTTTAAGGGCACAAGCGTGAAGAAAATTCATAATCTTGATCAACTTTCCAAAACACAATGTAATGAATCTCACTTGTAAAGTTCACAGCACAAATTCTCCTGATGCAATGGAAATTGAACTCATTTTTTCTTTTCGATTTAAATAAACTATTGAGATGTCCTATTGTATTTCTTTTATTATAGGCACCTTATCTGTGACAAATGATCTCAGTTTTCCACATATAAACTGAACTTCTTAACTTTCTTGTCAGCAATGATTATTTCCCACTAATTCAAATATGTTGGTTAATTGAGACTCAATATTATTATTCTTGTTATTTCTAAAAATGCCTAGTTTTTACCTTTGGTTTGTAGGGCAGAGATGAGACACAATTAAATTAGAAGAAACAGCTTTCTATTTCCAATTAGACTCAGATTCACAAAACACAAAGGTAAAATCAGATTCTGATTTATAAATATTTTTCATACATACACTTATTCCTAATCCTTCTGTATATACTATTATATAATATGGATTCATGAGAAAGGAACATTGATGATTAATAAAGGGTTCAAGAAGCTCAAATGATTTAAAGTTTGAATACTTCATTCAACCATTGAGAGTACTCTTTGGTTGAAATATTTTATATTGAAAGCAGTTTCTTTGTATTTCTTTATGTTCTCTCCATTCCTCATTACTGGACTTTTAAAACTCTAAATGAACACACAAGTAACTTTTGGACTCATTTGGATTAGTCCATGCCACTTTATTTCTATTGTAGTTAAAGATCTTCCTTTGAAATTCTTACTTTCAGTTCCATCTCATAACCTGCAACCTCCCAACATGCTGGCCTGTTAACCCTGCCTTACCTTCTCTCCATCGTGTCAAGCAGAGACCTAGCTAAAGTAGGCAAGGCTTACTGAGAATACAGGCCACTAAACCCTTCAAACCTGCTTCCTCAATATTGTCCCCCAAGCAACAAGGCTTGTTTTTTCCAGGAGTACCTAGTTCAGAGTACACTCACACCCTGTTAGTAGTATGTGGACCTCAGCATTAAATGTGCTCATGACTCTTCAGGATAAAAGGCACTATTTAGTACCCTGTATCTATCAAACAGGAGTTCACTACTAGAATTTAAAAACAAAAGCTAGCAGCCGGTTAAGTTCGCACGCTCCATTTTGGCAGCCCGGGGTTCGCAGGTTCGGATCCCAGGCGCTGACCAACGCACTGCTTGTCAAGCCACGCTGTGGCAACTTCCCATACAAAGAAGAGGAAGATGGGCGCAGACATTAGCCCAGGGCCAATCTTCCTCAGCAAAAAGAGGAGAATTGGCAACGGATGCTAGCTCAAGGTTGATCTTCCTCACACACAAAAAATAATGATAAAAAATAAATAAAAACAAATGCTAAGTTTAAATGTGGAGAAATAGAAATACAAAAAAAGATACCTGTGCCATCCACCCATATTTTACTGTATAAAATTTAAACAATCATTAAGTTATTTATTTTAATTCATTTGATATGTAACCCATGGTGCCCACCCAGACTAGAATTTGCAGGGTGGTAGAATATTATACATTTAATATCTCAGTAATCATAACTATTAAAGTAATCATAACACTTTGCAGTTACTGAGTACCTTTCATCCAAGGATCTCAAAGCCCTTTCTAAACATTAATTAATTCTCCTAACACTTCTACCAGGTAGATAAATATCATTCTCCCCATGCTCCTGTGAGGAAACTGACACACTGAGGCTGTGACTATCCCCAGGCTACGCAGTAAGGCTACGGAAGTTTTGAGGGTGAGATCTCAGTGAACAAAATTCCCATCCTGCATTCCTCTTTCATTGCTTTACATTCATTCTAAGTAGGCTCAATTCCCAGAGAGTTGTTTTAAAATTGTCAATGAGCTGTAAGATAATTTTAAGAATATACGCAAATCCCCAGTGAAACTAATATAAATAGGACCACAGGAATAGGATAGCGTGTGAACATTTCCCTGACACACTTCTAAATCTGTGTTCCTCAAATGTCACAACAAATAAGACTAAAGTCTATAATCAAACTGTACTTGCCATGACTCTAAGTTTTCATAATTATGCCACATGTTTTTACTTTCTGTACTTGCTCAATTTCATTGTGGTGTCTCACATAGAAAAGTTTAACTCTCTAGCTGATTCAATTTCTTTTAAATTGGGATATTGCAGGCAAAAATTGAAAATATCTGCGTTCATTCTTTTTATACTTATAATGTTGAAAACTTTAAACACAGACAAATTTACACTGAAAAAAACCCTCTTGGGCTTTTGAGATGAAGCTTTTGCTTTATTCTTTCTTTATCCGTCTTGACATTCTAATTACCACTTAATTTTAGGCCTTTTCTAGGTGATATTTTTGTTTTCCAGTTTTATGGAGCTAAGTAATTTTTCACTTTAGTTGTGGATATTCATTGTGAATAAATGTCCACTGCAAATATGGCATTGGATACTATATTCAATTACATAACACAAAAATTCACACATACATGTAATCAAGTATGAGATAGAATTTGGGGGGGGGGGTCAGACAATTATGTCCCAGACAAAAATTTATAGTACCAGAAGGATATAGACAGTGTCATAGATATTCAAATCCTATAAACCAATTCAGAACTAGTTATGCTAATAGCTTATGAATGTTAATTATAGAGTCTGGGATCTCTTAATGTTAAGTTAGAGTCTTTTAAATGGATAATATTAAATTTGGTTCCAGAGCATCTACTTATCCAAGTCTAGAAATTCAGTAGCGTTGGAGGATAAAAGCAACTTATATTTGCTGTTCTTTTAATCATTTGCTGATATCCTAAAGCTATTCAAGTAAATTCACTTTATTTAAATCATGTGAACCTTGTGTTATAAAATTTTATCACATTAGCCACTGTCTTAATATTTTGGCCCTATTGAAATGTGTCTCCTCTTTTATCCACTTTTTTGTAGTTTCCTTACTTTTCTTGTATTCTACCCACCCTCTTGCTATTCCACTTCCTAAAGGCTCACCACCAAACAGATACTTAAGAATGCCCTTCACCAAGTAATTGTGGATCCAAAATATTTTTATCCTTTTGTAGTGAGGTTTATGTTGGTTTTTCTAAACTCTGGTGACATTATCTAATTAGATTCTTTGTCATAATCATTAACATAGCTCTCTTATTTAAGAAGTAACCCAGGTTTAGAAGCCAGAGCTACCATTTTGTTCTAATTGAGCACTTCTTAAATTCATAATTACCTTATGTATAGGTAGTTATAATTTTTTACCTTGATGCCTTCAATTTCTGGATTTCTTGTTTTTGAACACTACAGAATTTCTCATGCCATCCCATTTTGTATAACATAGAAACTGAAAATTACATGGATTCAAGTTTCTGATATGTGAAAACATTGGAAAAGAAGAGGAAAGTTGGTAACATTTGCAGTAACTCTGGCCCATTCAAGGCACAAGGTGATGCTTGCATATGTGTTTCCCTGAGAACTATCCTTCTGAAAGCTAAATCATTCTTCAGTACTGCTGGGACATCTTTCATCTCCTGCAATTTGCTGAAAAGGACAGTGTGCATTTCACATACTTCTAATTGATTTGGAAATGCCTCTTTCCAACACTTACCTTTAAACACAGTTTCACACATCTGACACCTTCAGCTAACTAAACCCCTGAGTCACCAAAAGCAGATTCAGTTCACCCCCTCCTTCACCCCGCACCCCAGGTTAGCATCAGGGCCAGACTTGTAGGCGGATGAGCCCTGGGCAATCTTTTCAACCTCCCACAGAATAATTATTGAATAATCACTCAGGGCGAGGATTAAGTTGTTGCAGGTTAAGAGGAACAAGACAGGGTGGGCAGAGAATAATTTGATTCTGCTGAAAGCTTACCTAAGATGCTAGTTTAAAATACTGCCATTGGTGGAATATGGTATACTCCAGGAATAAAAGTCTCAAGAGGTAAGATATTCATATTTAAAAAGAAAGTTATGGCATAGTTGACTCAATATCACATAATTTAAGATTTGTGGATATCAGAAGTGATATCCACAAATCAAGAGCTAAGTACAAGTAAATATTTAAAAAAAATTTAAGAACTACAGAGAAGTGAAAAGGAAATGAAAATTTTTGTTAATCAAGACCTTTTTTCTTTTTAATCAAGAGCTAAGTAGAAGTAAATATTTAAAAAAAAAAATTTAAGAACTACAGAGAAGTGAAAAGGAAATGAAAATTTTTGTTAAGGACAAAGAAATCCATAATACATTTCACTAATTTAAATAACAGAAATACCAGAGGAATATAGCGATATATTTTTTTCAAGCCAACGTAAACATACTTAAGTTCAGATACTGTGGATATTTGAGAAGAGAATAAGAATTTCAGGAGGGAGAAATAGAGGTTGATTTAGGCTCAGAAAAGGAGAGAACAGATATATGGAAATGGAGACCAGAAGAAATTAGAAACACCCCAAGGAAAAATGACCCTCTTCCACATTTCCCCTGATCCCGATTACCTGGTTCCAGCATTTCTGTGATCCAGTTCCCCTTACCTGTTGGCCACCTCTGCCCGGATCAAAGGGGCTGTACTCTGCTAGCTCATCCTCTCCCTATCAGGCTGGGCAACCATCCATCCCTATCAGTTTCAACATATACCACCTCTTCCTCCACTGTCTCCTTGGAGAGATTCATTTCCCCTCCATCTATTTCCAGTGGGCCCCTAATAACTGAATTTGGCCTAGTCTTTCATATTTGTGTATATAATTCATGTGAGACAATTAATAAGAAAAGATCTGAAACTCTTGACGTGCATCCTTTTTTTTTTTGCTGAGGAAGATTCACCCTGAGCTAACATCTGTTGCCAATCTTCCTCTATTTTGTATGTTAGCTGCTGCTACAGCACGGCCACTGATAGACAAGTGGTGTAGGTCTGCGCCTGGGAACTGAACCTGGGCCACTGAAGTGGAGCGCACTGAACTTAACCACCAGGCCACTGGGGCTGGCCCTTGACATGCATTTTTGATTGATTAAGTTATATTTGACACAGTTAATTGTTAAAATTATATTCAACCCAAATCACTTTCCTAGCATATAAAATAGTATATTAGATTTTTAATTTATTGACATATTTAGCACTTTTGATTGATCTTGAGCTCCTCTATTAAAAGGCTGTGTATTACCCATAATTGTGGTTTTAGAGTTTAGCACAAAACCTGGCACAAAGCAGGTACTGAATAAAGTTTTTAACTTAATGAATGAGTGACAATATTTACTCAGAGGCTACATTCATTTATTCAACAAATATTTGTTGAGTTCTTACTAGGCATTAGACACTAATGACATTGGGGATGCATCAAAAAATGTTACAGAAGTGCTTTGTCCTCTGGATCCTACATTGTGGCTACAGATATAGGAAGGTAGCTTTTGTGAAAAACAAGTTAGAAAAATACAGAAAATCAAGGCATCAAACTACTTGCTGTCACGAAATAAATCAGCTTCTGGAATGAGAGAATGTATAAAGGGAAAAGAAGGCCACAGACATAACTAGTGTCCATAGTTAGGGATATATGTTGCTTTTTCTTATTTTTACAGATGTCTGAATAAAAATGGTTACTTTGATAATAATTGTTAATAAGTACTAGATATATCCAAAGAACATACACAGTTAGATTTGAAAAAAATCAACAACAATATTTGATTCCAGGGTACTGTAAAAGTGTCATGATAATTAATTATTAAATCTTTTTAAAAAGCAACTAAATTAAACTGATTTGAAATAAAATTTGGTATCTCTTTTTCAAAAGCAGTTAAATTAAAAAAAAACCCAATTATACCTCAATAAAGCTGTTTAAAAAAAGTATATGGTAGTTATGTAATAGTAGTTTTGTTATTTGAAAGTTGTTCAGCTAACTCTTTGTGAGGTGAATAGTAAATTTATTCATACTTCACATTAGCACTATTTTTTGAGCAAATGATTTTATAGGGTAGATGTGAGTCAAATTACCTGGAAATTAACAATTCATTTCTTGTATCTAGAACTTCATACTTTCTTTGAGATTGCTAATTAGAAAATACTGAAAAATATGTCTTTATTAATAAAGAAAACAAAGCCAAAATTTCCAAATGGTCATCTACAGAATTAAACCAGATATTGAAAATCCAAATTAATATCTGTGAGATGTTCCTTGAACAACTCAAAACAATACAAGTTATCTGCGACTTTAGACTAAATTATTGTAATTTCCCATTCTGTGATTAGTGTCTGGGTTTAAACCCTGGCTTTGTTCCCCACAGGACAAGTTAATTAACATGGGACAAATTACTTAATATGTTTATACCTCGGCTTTCTCATCTGTAAAGTGGGGATAATGATAATGTTGTCTGGATAATTAAATGAGATAATCCACGGAAGGCACAACCTGACATACACATACATATATCTTGATTTTTAAATTACAAATGGGGTCATATAATATACCCTATTCTAAGCCTTTTCCATTTAAAAATACATCTTATAGAGTAGAACTCAATAAGTAGTTGTTGGATGAATGAATTGAATAAAGATTCTTGTGCACATGAATCACCATTATTTTTCAATAGCTTCAATGTACCTAATTAGACAGACATACAAGGATATATTCAATAATTTCTCTTTTGATGGACATTTAATTTCTTACGTTTCTGAGTTTTTGTTATCATTGTTAACACTATTAGTATAGCTAATTTCTTGACTGCATTCTAGAGGCACTCACTTTCTGTAATGCAAAACTAAAAACTACACTACCCAGATTCTCTTGCAGTGAACATTCTGGATGTCAATTATATTTCCCTAAAGGGATGTACCCATGGAAGTTTTAGAAGGCATGTATGAGGCAGAGCCTGCCTACCTGCCTATTTTGGCCATTTCTATTACATAACAAAGTTGGTGGGACCCCTGGAGTGTGATGAATTCTGTCCCTTGCTGTTACGTTAATGTCTGCTGTTGGTGTGATTCATGATCTGGCCTCCCTCCTTGGCTTGGTGACAGCCTTGGCCATCCTGACTCCATCTCGACTGCTGCTGGCTCAGACAGCCACATGATAGCAACCTCAGCAACCCTCTTCGCAGTCCTACCTTAGAGGACTACTTCAGCTCCACCAATGCTCCCCACACTCATCAGTTTAGCTCTGATAATACGTGTCCCTGCTGGGTGTACATGAAAATGCTTAGGCCCCATTTATGCTAGGCAGCTCTGGAGAGCTAAACACAAGTCTTCCCTTTTCCTAACCAAGCCGGACCACTGGGCCTGCTATGATGTCGATACCACCAGGATGGTGCTGAACAGCCTGGAAGTGCCCTATGTTAGGAATATCAAATGAGAAAAAAACTCCAAAGCCTCTCTTTTATTGGAATTCCCCTTATGTTTTTCTGGATGTTTCTAAAGATACCCTTTCTGTAGAATGTTGTTCTTAGAGGAGACAGAGGAAAAGACGACATTATCATCTACTTTATTTACTCTACTTCTCTCTCTCTTCTCCCTCTCATGGTCCTGTGTGAGTTGGTGACTTTCAGACTTCTTCCACCCTATTGATATTTGTCAAACTTCTCAGACTTTGCACAAACCTGTTGTGCAAATTGTGGCATCAAGCCTATTTTTAAAAAAATGAAATAGAATAGACTAGAAAATATCAGGACATATTAACTTTTAAATATTTTATGAAATTTTAATTTTCACTTTAAAACATATATTTAGCTATGGTTACCTATTTATTTTATATCTTTTTCTGTATATTGAGTCATGAGATGAAATGTATTTCTTCCTAAGGGTTTTAGTCAAAATATGTGAAAGTCACTGTCCTATATTATAACCACCTTCTCTATAGGACAGCAAGTCTCTGTATTTAGATTATAGCAAGAAGAGGTGCCCTCTGTGCGCTTCGGAAGAAACTCTATGATATGACTCCTCTTGGCTTCATCCTAATATGTTCATGAGCTTTAAGGAATTTAGTCATTCGTTTCCTCTAGAAAAAAAATGTGTCTCAAAATTATGTTGTTGCAAAATTCAATTATGAATGTCAGAAACTGAGTAGTAACTCTTTATTTTTGCATTCCTGCTCTAACAATTCTAAGCCTGCTCTGTTCCCCCCCCCGCCCCACTCCCATGTATACATGGATGTCTCTGGGAGAACTACATGGAG
The DNA here is from genome assembly GCA_031878705.1 of Tapirus indicus. Classification (NCBI taxonomy): domain Eukaryota; kingdom Metazoa; phylum Chordata; class Mammalia; order Perissodactyla; family Tapiridae; genus Tapirus; species Tapirus indicus. Next base: position 34,467,661 of record CM062930.1, on the reverse strand, counting down.
GTCAGTACAAAGAAATTCCAACAAAAAAGCACATCACAATTTTTCAAAAACAAGATCTACACTATGCCTCACTACACAAGTCCCTCCAAAATGATCCAATGAAAGAACAATTTTTTTGGTAAGATATTTTATTTTATAAACCGCCATATTAATCATCTTTGATTTACCTTCTCATGAAACAAATTTCACAATATTCTGGAGTATTTTGTTGTAATACTGGGCTAAATATTTAGCCTATGGAAGAGTTACTAGAGTATGCACTTATGCACATGGAAAATACTATTAGTAATTTACTGTGATATGTAAGTAATTGTATGATAGTAAGTAATTACCTGCTATTTGAAGGAAGCGAGTAAAGAGAAAAGAGGTATTAGCTGAGGTAGGAAATCTTTACTACTGATTTTTTAAATTTTAATCCTTAAATATATCATATCAAGTAATTCTAAAACTCCTGGGAATTTTAAAAGCAATAGTATGAATATAAATATTACTTAAATTATTAAAATTTAACTTTCACACATCCTGGGCACATAAATGCAGTTTGCTTTTGTTTCCTATCTCACTCTGCATACCTCCACTCCCCTCTCTGAAAGATGACTCCACCACTTCCAAGTTATGGGACTCTGGACAAGTTTTCAACCTCTCTAAATCTGTTTCCTCAGCTGCATAATACCAGTAATGATAACTGTCTCCAAATATTGCTGGATAGATTTAAAATGCACGGATGTGTGTGTGTTTGACACATAGCAAATATTTTGAAATATCAGTGGCTTTTCTTCTCCTTCTCCCTTTCTCCTCTTCCTCCTCCTTCTTCTTGGACTAAACCAGCCAAACTTGGCAATCTAGCCTCAAATGATAACCACGCCTCTACAGAAAAATAGATGTGTTCTGAGACCCTTACAACTGAATTTCAAATAATCTGTGGAACACAATCCATTTTACTTGAAATTGCTTGTGCATAAATTTGAAGACACCTAAAATTCCACTGCATTTATCACTCACAAGTAAGTTGACAGAGAAAAACCACTGGAAATGAGATGAGAGCTGAAGTGAGTATTGGGCATAGGGAAGGAGAAAAATTTTCCCCTATAACTGAGCTATAAACAACTATTTATAGGACCAATTTCCCTTCTCTAGCATTTAAAAAGTTAATAGGCATTATTTTTTAGAGTAGTTTTAAATTTACAGAGAAAATGAGTGGAAAGTACAAAGAGCTCACATATATTCCCCTGTACCCCACTCCCAGTTTCTTCTATTATTAACATCTTGCATTACTATGGTACATTTGTTACAATTGATGAATATTAATACATTATTATTAACTAAAGTCTACAGTTTACATTAAGTTTCACTCTTTGTGTAGTATAGTTCTGTCAATTTTTGGCAAATGTACAATGTTATGCATCTACCATTACAGTACCATGCAGCATAGTTTCACTGCCCAAGAATTCTCTAGTATTTTAATTGTTTGGACAACTTTCCAGTCTCTCTCTCTCTCTCTTAGATTCTAGTTGGGAAATATATGGCAGAGTAAGAGGGAAGAAAGAACTAGGAGTCCATTTATTCAATAAATATTTACTGAGCTTTAACCAGAACTTTTGCTAAGTGTTGGGGATAATGCAGTGAATAAAACAAATGGATGCATCTACTGGATAAGAAAAGAATTGAAAAATAATAATCACAAACAAAAAATTACCAGACGTGGTAAGTACCATGATGGGTGTTATGAGAAAACATTACAGGGATCTGTAACACAAATGGACAGATAAACGTTTCAGGGAAGGGTTCTCTGAAGGAGTGAGATTTTAGGTGAGACCAGACTGTGAATGGTGGGAACCCAGAAAAGCTCAGTGAAGAGTGGTGGGAAAGACGTTCTTTAGGCAGAAACAAGTATGGAAGCCTGAAGGTGAGCTCAGTTCATTGGAGGACGAGCGAGGAAGCCTGTGTCCTTTCCCCAGAGGACAGGGGGCAGGAGGAATGATTGAAATGGTTAAGACTCAAAAGAAGTTTGAGTGAAGATCCTGAAGATCTGGTAGTCTGTGATCAGCACAAGAGGTCACCACGAGCTTTAATCAGGGAGTGATGAAATCAGTATTCATGTCTTCTGTGAGGTAAACAGATTGGAAATCACCCAAAGTGGAAGTGAGAGCCAGGCTAGACCAGAAGTCCGGTAAGAGCATTAGACTATGGTGGTGGAAACAGAGATACAGGTAAGTGGAGAAGTTTGAGACATATTCTGGATGTGTGAAGTATGTGTAAGACTTTCCAAGTTTCTGCACTATTAGTAGGAAACAACCTAAATATCCATCATGATGTATGAGATTAAATACATTAACAGGATTTTGCTAGATCTGCATGTACTAACATGAAAAGATCTCCAGGATATCGTGTCAACTGAAAAAGAATATCTCTGAATAGAAATAGTATTGCTCTATTTACTTAACCACAAAATAAAACAAACATATGTATATATGTATGCATAGGGAAGGATGTATAAGAAAACTTAACAGTGATTACTTCTGAAGAGATGAGTGAAAGTAGGATTTTATATTTGCTCTGTATCCCTCTGTCATATATAAATTGCTTTTGCAACAAAAATACACTTTTATGCTTTTTATGTTATTTAAAAATCCAGAGTATACTCTCTAGAGAAAGAATTACATTGGCTGATAATATTCCTAATTTTAGGTTAAATAAAACACCTAAATCATAAATCTACTAGGTCAGTGATAAGAGCCTAGATTTTCAGAAAGCTTTTAGTGTCTCCAGTTTTTTAGAAGTTGTATTATATACATAATGCTTGTTACATTGCTCTAGTGTTCTGGAAATCCAAACTTTTCTCCATCTCTATTCTCCCATTGTTCTATTTGGAGAATAGTTTGGAAAATGCAAACAACATTTACCAAACTCCCCTGCTACTAAGGTTTTGGATTGGATTAGGTTCTCTTAATTGGAAACACTCATGTGAGAATTGAGAGATAAGGAGATGCCATTTTTCCATGGCACTGAGGGTTGGTAAGTGTGCCTGACAGATGTGAGTCTTGGCAGTGGCTAGACATTCTACTGACACATAGCCAGCTTTATGGTTGGGTGGCAGCAGTGGTTTCCTGACTCTGGGTCACAGCAAAGGAGGTATGACTTTTAAGCCAACAGTCTGACAGCCTCCTGACTTCTGCTCCTCAAACTCCCCTTACCCCTCAATGATTTTATAAGCATCCAATTCCTTTATTAAATCCCTTTCTGCTTGATATATTTAGAGTAATTTCTTTTTCGGGCACTGAAGCCTGACTAAATATCCACTTTCTCCACATGGCCTTGTGTTCTCAGATAAATATCATTGGAAGCTGCAGAAAAATGTAGTCAACCAAATGTCCCCACACACCTTCTGTGAGATGTCACTCTCCCCAGATGTCTGCATCATCAAGGAGGAGCAATTGTCAAATGGCAAAAAATAAAAATTCAGGGTTATACTTAGTACTGTTACCTATCCTCATCTAAGGCACTATCTCTATTAAACCATTCCCTTCAGCATAAACAGTTAATCTAGTACTTTAGTCTTAAACACACATACACATGTACACACACATGTCATCCTTGCTTTAACATCTCTGCCACCTGCTGTCCCATTTCTGTATTCTTCTGTATTGAAAAATTTCTTGAAATATTTGCCTATACTCATTGTTCCCACTTTCTCATCTCCCTTGGACTCTTCAGTTCATTCCAGTCTAATTTTATCCTCACTACTACCAAACTATTCTTGTCAAGATCTCCAGCAATGTCCACATGGCCAGTGAGAGAACACTTCTATGCCTTATCTAATTTGACTTCTTAGAAGCACTGGGCATAGTTGACCATTTACTCTTTTCTGACACATCTGATTCCTAAAACACCACAACCTTTTGGCTTTCCTCTTACCTGTGTGGTTACTCTATATCAGTCTCATTTGCTTTTTTTGTTGTTGTTCCTGAAACTTCTACATGTTATTGAGCCTCAGTGTTCAGTTCCTAAGTGCTCTTTTTTATCTCCCAGAAACTTTCTAATATACTATATGTGTATAACTCCCAAATTTGTATATTTAATACACTCTCCCCTGAGCTCCAGCTTTGTACATCCAACAGCCTCCTTGATGTCTCCACTTGGAAGTCCGATAAATATTTCAAACTTAAAATATGCCAAAATGAGTTCTTTACTTCTCTCATTAAAATCTGCTTCTCTTCTTGTCTTTCCCACACCCAGAAAAGTAAAGGGCACTACTGTGCACCTAGTTGTTCAATCCTCAATCCCAAAAGTCATATTATGCCTCTCTTCACTTATCTGTCATGTCCTCTTTGTCAGCAGTATTTCATAACCCTGTTCATTTCTCTCCATCTCCATTGTCACTCCCTCAGTTCAAGGTACTACCAACTCTCTCCTGGGCCACAACAAAGTTTCTTAGCAGTTCTCCTGTATTTCATTCTTTCCTCCTTCCACAACACAATGTCGTCCCTGCCAACCTTATCCTCATGTAACTCTGTCACTTACTCACTGCATGCCACACACACTGACTTTCTTTCTGTTTCTATGAAACCAACCTTCTTCTAGTCATGTAATTGTCTCTGCTTGGAATACTCTTCCTCATATTCTTCACTTGGCTCATTCCTTACCATCTTTCAGGTTTCTGGCCTAATATCACCTTTTCCCTAGATCATTCTATCTAAATTAGCAGCTCAGATAACCAACACTGTTTATTTCTGTTACAGCACTGATTAAAATCTAGAATTATTTTTATTATTTTAACTTGTCTTCTAACCATCGACTAAATGAAAACAGTGATCTTAATGATCTTTTATTCTCTCCTTTATTCTCGGAACCCAGTAGAGTACCTGGGACACTGGTTGTATTAAAAAAATATGTGTTGGAAAAATAAATCACATCTTCTGATATTCAGAGCAAAGAAATTTATTCCTTTCACCAAGACTAACAATAGATGAACCTGAATAACTCAATTGTAATTCATGAATTTTAATTACTTTCATCCTCTTGTGTCTCCATTGTGTATTGGTTTTCTTCAATGATGGGTATTCTGTTTTCAGTATTAAATGTAAAGTATCTCTTGTATTAATTTAAAAAAGAAGTGCTACTTCAACTTTCTCATAGCTATTGTTAATCTGTTTATCTTATTATTGGTAATGTTTTCTTAGATCTCTTATCTAGTATGGTATCCTAATTTCAGAATTATTTTCTTGTTTGTGAAATATTCTCTAGTGAAGAAACACAGAAGTTAGGAGACTTGATTTTAAATTCCAACTGGGTTATTTGGAGATAAATAATATAAGTTTGGGCCTCAGTTTGTTCATTTGTTGAATTCAAGGTTGAATTGGAAGATCCCCCAGGTCCCTTCCAGCTGAATTTTTCTAGAGTGCTAAGATGAAGTAGAGAATGAGAGGGCTGCATGACAAATGAGGGCTAAAACTGAGTAAACATCAAAAAGATAATGAAATAAGAATAACCAGCAGGACATAGTGATAGCTTTACCACTTCTAAGTCATCTAATAATATCTTGTATTTTACCATCCTGGATTACTTTGTGTTTAGAATATTGCAATACTCAAATGCTAAGGTAGGTCACCACTGTCAGTCCCAACAACAGTAATAGCATTCCATAGCACCTTTCATCTTAGGCTCTCTAATCACTTGGTAAACATCAATTAAATCTCAAAACTTCCCTATGCTAGTATTACTGTGCCCATTTAACAGATGGAAAAGTGAGTCATATTCTCATTGAAATCACAAACCAAAGCTTTCTCATTTTAAATCAGTAGACTTTCCTAAGTTAATAATGAATATGCTAGCAGAGACCTGGGATGAATTTAGTGAATGAGAATTTCTATATGTGGTATCTCCGTGCTTGTGGATTTGTGGAACTCTATGTGTAGTGTCTGTGAATGTGTGTGGGTGTATACATGGTGTGTGAGTATGATTATAAGTGTATGTAGTCTGTGGGAAAAACTAGTGCATATGAGTTTGTGTCTGAATAAATATAAAGTTGTGTGCCCTGTAGACAACTCAAGGGTTTTTTTGCTAATTTGGTTTTTAAAATGTCTTAGCTGTATTTAACACTTCTGGCATTCCCTTCACCACCCTTAATGCTCTTTTCTGGTACCTCTCCTGTTTCTCCAGAATTTCTTCTTTCTCTGATGATCCGTGCTCAGAGTTCTGCCCTCCAACTTGCCTATCCTGCATAAAGCCCTTCACAGGTCCTCCTCATTACTGTTTGAATCAAGTCTAATCCTGAACATGATTTTCAAGGTCCTGCATGATCCGATTCCTGCAGACCACATCAAGATCATCACTCGCTACTTTTCTTTTCATATTCTCTCAACCATAATGATATCGAGATATATCTCTTTCCCTCTCTCTCTGTATATTCCTTGAAATTGCATATTTGCTTTTACTCTGGTTTTTCTACACCATCCCCCACTCTTTGTTTGGCTAATTCCTACCTCTCCTCCAGGTGTCAGCTCAAAAGTCACTTACCCTAGCAAAGTCTGCTTTGTTTTTCAAGGTGGCCATCTCAGTGCTCTCAGGGCTCACTGTGTATCACTTATCACACAGCGTCATTATTACTTTTGTTTGTGTGATTTTTTTCCCCTAGATTTTAAGGAAATCTAGGGAAAAATCTAGAGAGGCAGAAAGGGTGTCTATTTTTAGAACACTCTATCCCAGTGCTGACATTCTTCCTGACACATAATAGATGCTTTGTAAATATTTGTTGAATGGCTGACTAAGTGAATCAGTAACCACACTGAGCTTGTATAAGTAATTTGGTGAGGTCACTGTTTTAGGTGAAACTCGTGGGAATAAGGAAAATGGGCCAGACCCATGTTGCTCTAAACAAACTCTATAGCTCTAAATAATCCAGGAGCAATAGGTCACTCACTCTAAACAGTATGTTCTAGTAGAAAAATATTTATTATGTCCTTAAATTGCCTACTACATACCAGGTGTGACTGTAATAAGACTGATTTCATGTGTGGTTTATGAAAATATTCTTCTTGGATTTGCAGTCCTGTCCATCAGCATACCCAGGCAGGAGAACTCCCTGCCGTAGTCCTATGTATCTCTCCACACAGGTGAGGAGTCCTTGGAGACCATGTACAGGTGCAAGCCTAGAAATTCCTACCCAAACAAGCCCACTCACCTTTCCTGAAGCTGGCAATTGCCTATTCCTGGAATCTGTCTTTTCCAGGATTAACTGGGCCACCTTTGGGTCTTAAAGTTTACCGGAGGGCAAATATTTGAGGGAGTTGAGGACTGAGTATTGTTGTGAGGGCTGGGGCTTCCATATTCACACCAAGGCAATTCATGGTGTTGGCCGGGGTGCAAAGAGAAGGGGCAGGTCTTTAGGGAGAAGTGCCAGAGGTAGAAGTCAGCTGTGGATCTCCAAGCGGTCTGAAGATTCTATTAAATTTGCATCTGCCTGTCTAGGTTGTTATTAAGTATATTAGTCAAGGTAGGAAGACATATTTTGTTGACTTGCTTTTCAGCCTTTAACTATTTAAGCATACATTATGTGGGCCTCTTGCACAGTCCCACAATTTGTTAGAGGCTGACCTGCTATTCAAAACTAGTTATTTTTCTAGATTTTTAGTCTTTGTAGGATAGAGTGAAACTAATTATTGAGAGATCCCTTAATATGTTGATAATTGTCAGTAATATTTTATACCAATAGTAAAATATATTTCAATTATACCTCAACTCAAATCATGGTTTTCATCATAACACAGAAAACCAATTTGCATAGGTTTTATCTGTCTCTTGACATAATGCTAATGAAAGTGCTTCAGTAAAGTCCCTGATGCTAATTTTCACTGTAGGGAAGAGACCGAAGATAAATTGAATCATATCCTGGTTTTTTTTAGTACCTCTCTTTTTAAAGGATTACCATGTTTCACCAGCTTCTTATCATTTCAAACTCCCTTGGCTTTCTTGGTAAAAGGAAGCCAAAAATGTTGTATAATATAGTTTTATTTTCATACAAGAATGATATATATATTTCACAATATACACTTTTAGAATTTACTGGACACTTAGAATAAGAACTTTGTAAATATTAACTCATTCAGGTCTTACAATACTTTGAATCCATTCTACAGATGAAAAAACACGGGCAGAAAGAGGCTAAGCAACTTGCCCAGAGTCACCACCACATATGTAACAATAGCCAACCAGGGACTCAAGCACAGGCTGTCGAATCTAGTAATGTGACTCCTAAACATTACTCCATTACTGCCCACAAGACTGTTTACTTCTTTTTTTCTTTCAGTTTTACGGAGTGTTTACTTCTTAAGGACATGGATCTTAGCCTTTATTGAAAAACTAAGGCATAAAAATATAATCTTAACAATTAACAGTCATTGAAAGAACAATTATTGACTCTGACTTGACAACTAAAAGAAGCTTAAGTTTTGCAATGTATAATTCAGATTTTTGAGAACTTTTAATATACCATCTTCAACCATGTATGAATACTATACTTTATATGTAAGAGGTAATATATTTTGATCAAGAAAGAGCCCATGCTACCATCTTGCTTAATTCTTTAGGAAAAGCAGCTGAGTTACACTTGAAGGAATTTATGATAGTAGTATACCCATACTTACAGGTTTCCCTTCTTAACTTGCCATTATCAGAGAGACATGATGTTCTTAGATGTTTACAAATAGCAGCAGTCACCACCACAGGTAACTGATGCTTATCTCTGCAATATAAATGAATGAATTAATGTCCATGTCCTTGATAAAATGAGTCTTCTTAGTTGAAGGAAATAAATCTGAAGGGGAAAAGTAATACTGACTTGCTTTATTCCACAATATATGTGCACATTTCTGTTAGGAATGAGGTAGCCCAAGTTTAACCCTAACCAGACAACTACTTGTGCTGTGAAGTGAGTTGCGCAATTCCCATTTTAGCCATCTGCATGACGATAATTACTTCACATTCCTATAAAGATTCAAAATATGTTATACAACTTTTGAATATAATTGATTCTCAAGGAGTAATCTGTAAGAATATGTAACAGTCATTCACCTACTTGATTATGTAAAAAAATCCATTTTACATTATATGACCTTATTTTGCAAGCCAATAGCTAAAGAAAATATATTATGAATTTCCAATACAATATAAATAGAATGCCATAATCTATAGAGTAAAAACTGTTCTTGAATGTTAAAAAGGTTTCCATATTTTCTCCGAATATAAACACAGAATAATATTATTTGGCCTAGATCAGTTCCTTTTATATAAATTAGACTGGAAAATTGCATCAGCTTTTTTTAGGCATATCCACAAGAGAGATACTCTGATTATTGAGGTCATTGCTGTGACTACAGTAGTGACTTAAAAACCAGTCTCACAGTTAGGAAGTTTATTATGGAAAGTAATTAAACTTAGCCAAATATAGTAAGAATTATAGATAAAGGCTAAAAAAACTTTTGTGTTTCTAAAATCAATACCTAAAAGACAAAAAGCAAGGTATATTTTCACTGCAAAGGATCTTTCATCAATATAAATACAAGTTACATTGCTTTCCCCATAAAAAGTGGGATTAATTTTTTTCAGGGCTTGAGAAAGTATATGCTTTCCACACCGCTGCTTGGGAAGGATAGTACAGAGTTGATTTAAATACAGGTGGTGCTAGTTACATACACACACACTCCTTCATGTGTGTATGTATATATACACACACACACACATATATATATACACACACACACACACATACAATGAATTCCCTGAGACCCCTATTATTTCAGCTTGAATTAGGACGTTAAGAGATGATTTTTAAAATGGACATTTAGAACAACAGTTCCCAGGCATTTGTATTTCGGTAAAGTAATATCTCTTCTCCAAAAAATATATATATATAATCTATGGACTAGCATAGGGTTGCCATCTTTTAATTTTGCCAACTAAAGTCATTCAAAACAAAACGAAACACAAAAATTAAATATTCTATTACACTACCACCATCATTTCACTGGTGGTCCAAGAATACTGAACTTTAGTAAGAGGACATAATCTAAGAATATCGTATAGTTCTTACTAAAAAGGAACAACTGACAACTTTGTTCTATTTTCTACTTGAAAACATAAAAACCTTTTTTGTGTCCCTGTCTGGTTTCATGAATTAGAAAATAGTATTTAATTCTCTACTCTAAGCAGAAATGCCTTTATTCCTTCTCCTTCTTTCTCCTTTATTCATTTACTCATTCATTCGATTTACAAATAGAACATCTCTTATGTGCCAGGCCCTTTTGTAGGTACCAGGGATTCATAATGAACAAGAGAGAGAAAATTCCTGCCCTGGTGGAACTGACATTTAGTGAGATCTATTAGAAAAATCATGTTGATTCTACCACCATTATATATATTCCCAGTATGTCTACTCTTCTACTGTCGCTACCATCATCTCCTGTCTGGTTTACTGCAAAGCTTTCCTAATTTGTTTCCAGGATTCTATTTTTTCAGCCACACCCTGGCCAAAGTCTATCATTCTCAATATAGCCAGAGAGATCTGTTTAAAATCTGACTCAGTCTCTCCCATGGTTAAAACCCCCGCTGGCTTCTCCTTATATGGAGCCTTTCCATTCTGCTGAGGCATGGAAGGCAGTCTGACCTCTTCCTCCCTCTTCTAGCATCTCATTCTCTAAAATCCAAACACACTGACTCCCTTTCTGTTAGTCTTACATTCCACACTTACTCCTATTTTAGGGCCTCCATATTAGCTCTTCCCCTGCCTTTTTCCTAGTTTGTAGGAAACAAAATATTCCTACTAAAATGCAGCCGGAAAATAGTTGTCTCACATAAAAAAGAAGTAAATAGAAAGAGTTGTTCTTGGGTTGCTTATTGCAATGTCTCATCAGGGGTACTCTTTGGAACTTACATACTAGTGGAGTGAGAAAGACAAAGAAATATAACTAAAATATGTAGTGTACAAAATGGTCATAGTCTTATGGAGAAAAATGAATCAAGACAGGAGGATAGAACGGAAGTATATGTTCACCTTTAAATAGTGACAGAGCAAACGCTCAGTAAATATTAGTATTGTCATTATTGTGGTCTTGTTATTGTTACCGAATGGGAAATGGAAAGATATCACAGGTTAGTATTTCTCTTAAGTAGTGATGTCACTTTCCTAAATATTATAATAGATAATTGTGATGCAGTTGGGAATAAAAAGAGACTTACTATATTGGGGGGATCAGTCTCTTCCACATACTCCTCCACCAGTTATGTCAACAAGAAGTTGCCCAAGGTAATGAACATTTCATTCCACTTTTATTCACCCCAGTCACATTTCTTATTCTTCTACTTTATTTCCTACTCACTAGTAATTGCTATCATTGAATAGTATTTAAAGTAAAGGAAACATTTAAAATATGGGACAAAATAAACACAAACAAATTGAGGTTAGCCCTAAGGGAATTTACTTTTTGACAAAGAAGAATTCATTATCAAAAAGTGCGTCTCTATGTGAACTAGTTAACAAAGTATAGAATAAATATTAAAATGAGATAACTTTACAGAAGAACTGAACAGGAAATTTCTTTGAAAACGTTTTCTCTCCTAGCATGACAGTGTTAATATAAAAACTATGTTTGAATATAACTTTTCAAGAATATATCAGTTGCATCAAATATAATCTTATGTAAACTTTTTAAGAATATTTCAGAAGGTTGTTATTGACTGTTGCATCCCTTTGTGTCTACAAACATGAAGTCAGTGCCCAGGCACTGTATATGATCTTATATTACACAATATATATCAATTATCACTTTTTTCATGTTTTTAAATTAGCATGCCCAGCTTTTGCAGTTACTAAATCAAAGATTTTAATTTTTCAAAGTAATCTTTTTCCCCCTTTGACCTGCCCACAACCTGACTCAAACCCACAAACACAAACATTTTCAATAATTTCCTCGTATCCACTTGACACATGTATCCTGATAGTCACCTAATTCATTAAATAAACATTGACACTATTTTACTATGCATTTGCTGTGTTTTTGTATCCGTCATATTTTTCTTTAATTTTTGAATTTCTAAGCCTTGGAATTATTCGATGGCAAAGAAACCCTTATTGAAAGAGTCTGTCTAGAAATAATTTTTAAAATCTAATATGATTTGATCACTTAAAAATATGAATAAAAATGTGAGGTTTCTTGTGTTCTTATACTTTCATTTTCCTTTTGAATAGTAAAGCTCCCCTTTCCTACTCTTACTACTTTATGTTAACACACATTTAAAAATGTGTGGCTCTGTTAAAAATATCACTAAAACCCTCACTTAGTCGTGGACATGCTTCCTAGTTTGTATGGCGTTTGACATTTTCCTTCAGATAATGTATTTTCTTCCTGTCCTCCCTTTCTGCAAATTTGCATTCAAAGAAACTTTTAATTATTTGAATAGCTTCAGTTTTTCTTTCTTTTGTTCTTTCAGATTGCTGCTTTCACTACCTGTCTCCCCAACTTCCTTTTTCAATGCCACATTTTAAAGTTCCGGTTGGCTTGCTCACCAACAATAATGAGGAGGAGGGATGTTTTAGATTATGGTGTGCATTGAGAGGATATCCCTGGATCATTGCACACTGGATTTAATACGAAAATTGTATTTCCAGTTGTTTGATTTGCAGAAATAACAAGGCTAAATGCTTCAGTTTCTAATGGTAATTAGTTTTCAACCCAGACAGTCTGGATAACTACATATTTACTACCTTGTAAAGAACTATCATAACAAGCCCTTAAGCATTATTTGAAAATTAATAAACTAAAGTAGGAGGAAACCCTTTACTTTCCCATAGCAACATGAAATGTTTTATATCATTTTATTGCGAAATTTCACTTTTCAATTATAGGTTTACTAAATTAAGAGGCTTGAAAAGCATAAAAAACAATTATTAGCTTCTTAACACTGTAGATGACTAATGCAATGAGTCCACTTTACTGTACAAAAACAGGTTGTTTTTTTTTTAAAGAAAATTCCTCCCTCGAATAGCCTGAGAATAAACTATGATTCATAAATAAGTCTTGTTTCTCATATATTAATAGAATGGATATATATTTAAGTGGGGTTTTCTAAATTAGGTAAAAATAAATCTTACACAAAAATCTTATTCTTAACCTCTTTTCAAGTTTATATTTTTATTTTCTAAAATTAAAACTTGCAAGTAAAGAAACTTAGTTGTTTCTTTCAAATATACAAGAGATTCAGTAGTCTAGATTCGATCTAAATAACAATTGCTATTGATGATTGTGTTAGATTTAAAAGCTAAAATTGTGTATAAATTGGGTTAATTACTTAGAAGACAGTGTGGAAGACAAAAATTACTTAACCTAATTCTTACCATCAGAGAGTGATGGGAGAGAGCCAGTGTTAATACACCCTGGCAGAGAGGAGTAATGTAATCCCTTTACTACCAGAACCAGCACTGTGCCTCTGAATCATCCAAAATGTAAACTTTCTTAGAGGTCTGATGTCTGACTCCCTGTGAATGGGGTGTGTGTGTGTGTGTGTGTGTGTGTGTGTCTGTTTGTTAGAGTCTAAAGAAAGAGCAAAGATTAAACCCTACAGACACTTCTTGGGAAGGGCAAAGTGCAGAAGGACTTCTTTTTTTCTCCTTTTCCTGCCTTGTCACCCCAACTTTAAGTCCAAATAATTATTCTGTTGATCTTTATGACATAGTGGTGGAGAGCAAGGCCTTTGCCACAGATAGCCAGGATTCAGATTCTGGCTTCAACACTTATCAGCTGTGTGATAGTGGTCAAATCTCTTAACCTATCTGTGGCTCAGTTTCCTCATCTACAAAATGAAGATAGTCTTCCCAGATTTTTGCAAGAATTAAATGAGTTATTAGGCATGAGTTTCTTAGAACAGAGCCTAACACACACAGATCAGGAGAGCAGCGTCCATGCAAATGACATTGATTTTAAAAACAAAATTCTCATTCTACCAGATTCTGTTTGTACTCTTTAAAGTATTTTTAAATATTTAGTTTCCTAAGTCCTTAAGTCATTTAGTTATAATAAAATGGAGAAGGGCATGAGTTTAAAAAAAAAGGAATTGAGGAAAAAGAAAAAGAGATAGAGGGTATGAATTGCTGCACAGAAAGTCTCTAAGCCATTAAATTTGGTACTTTTAATTTTCAAAGCACTGTCCCTGAGTTGCTCCAGGTCAATTGGGGAATGAAATACCCAGGTATATGTTGCCATTTTTAATAGGAAAAGTTGGCAAGGGAATGAAAAGAAATCAATCAATCAATCAATCAATTCAAAACACATTCCTAAGAATTGTAAAAGAGTCAGTCTGAGCTTCAGTAAAGGATACTCAGTGAAGGATAAACTCACCATTTCAGAGTTATCAAGAATTCTGTGTGATCCTGTATAATCCTAGTCATCCTCCACACCATCAACATAACAGGTGCTCAGTGAGCGTCTGTTAAGTGAATGGAATGAGTGAATAAATGAATGAATGAATGGATAAATATGCCCATGACAATCAGAACTGGGAAGGGAGGTAAAAAAACTGATAGATAGAAGAATAAATTTGATTCCCACATGTATTTTGTTTGGTCTTCCTAGTCTGTTAAAAATAGAATTAGAAATATTCAAAATTTAGGGGACTTCACATAAGAAAAAATCTAGATTTCTGGCTTCTCTTTAAAAATGAGCAGCTCTGTTAACAGTAGACCTTTGTTCCTGCCTGACTACAAATTCCTGAAGCCAGATAGTGGCTGTTCCCTTAAAATGGGCAGAATGTGACAAACAGGACCCTGACCACTTAACTCAATACCACCAGCCAGGTCCCTCTTACACTCTGAGTTTATAAATCTCTAATCTAGGATGGGAGAGCTCTTGCCACACTTTGGTTCCCTTACAAGATTTTTGCATAGCTTAAAACAAGTGGATGGACCCCTAAAACCATCAAGGGTTTTGTCTCTCTGTAATGAAAGGATGAGGACTCTTGAATTGGCAGCAGGGTTTCTCATCCTAGGCACCACTGACATTGTGAGTCAGAAGATGTCTGTGGTGGGGGTTGCCCTGTGCGCTGTAGGATGTAGAGCAGCATTGCTGGCCTCTATCCACTAGATACTCTCCCACTAAATGTGACACAACCAAAAATGTCTCCAGGCATTGCCAAATATAACCAGGGGGTGGAGGAGAGGGCAAAATCATCCCTAACTGAGAACCACTCAATTAGTTATCAAACTAGAGAAGGACAGATACATTAACTCAAAGGAGGTGCCAGATTTACATGAGAGAGATGTTGGTTAACCTGCAGATTGGGAATTGGCTACAACCTTGGCACTATACCCAAGTTCTAGATTTAGTGCTGATGACAGACCATTGATTTAACTATATTTATTCAAACTTAAGCTATTCAAACTTGAGTGGGATGATAATGCTATGGTTTTCTAAAACCACTGATTTTTGATGAAGCCTATAAGGACAAGCAAGTGTAGTTAACAAAGTGATGTTATAAAATGCAACGTTCTGCACATAGTAATATCTGGAGAGCATTCATATGCTAGCATTTCATCCTGTTTCCTACTCACATGTTGTTTCTGATGAATTATTTTTAAAGTATCACTAAATTATTCATTACATAGGATCACCATTATTTATGCAAGTGAGGTTTACCGCTAACATTCCAATATGGATTCTCTTTTTTTGACTAGGGGACTTTAATAAAGCTTCTAAGAATAGAGATATATGCCTGGAATTAGTAATTCATGTGGGGCACACCATAATGGTGGAGTAGTAGTACAAAGTGATTAACCCTTTAAATCTTAAGGGAATCTTTAATGCCAATAAACTTGATAAAATATTATTTATAATATTTACATATACAGTTAAGTTTTATGTACATGTCCCAGTTAGAATATCTCAAAACATTCAAGCAGATTAAGCTGCCAGACCATAACAAATTTCTCCCACAGGTTATCTGCCTCATGTATTTCATTTAAATAAAAATTAGGTAATACAGGTAATAATAAAAGTACAAAAGCATAAAATTATATTTTATTTAAATTTTATTTCTACAGAATCAGAAAAATACATACCATACCATAAACCTCTCGGTAATTTTAATCTCTCTTTATTTTTCTTCCACCTTCTCTCCACCTCCTCTTCCTGCTGATGAAGGTATGCTCCCTATCACCTGTCCTCTGATGCCTTGTCCAATGTCAACTTTAATGACTCGAGTGATGACTTCAAGTACAGTACAATTCTTCCTTTGGGAAGCTACTCCATTGACTAATATTAAGTGGGTTGCTATTGGTATGTTAATTAGCTGCTTCACTCAGCATAGACTATTTATGTACAATGTACCCTTCATCCATGAATTGACATATGAGGAACAGCCCAAGTTAAAATTTAGAAGTTTATCCACATACTGCTCCTGGTGACTATATTAAAATGTATGCTTTTCTTTTTCAGTTATATTTGTTTTAGCATTGAAAGTTGACCATAACTTTTACTATTTTTTATTTTGTATAGTTTTTCAAGCAAAAAACCTACTCTCTAAATATATGTTTTGACAGTGGGACCAGTTTTCTCTTTGGAGAGTTAGCCACACACCAATGAAGAGAAATATTATCACTAATCTTTATTTTTAAGAGTTGGAAAATAGAGTAATCAACATAGAAGCCATAGAAGGAACAAAAAATTTGATCTGAAATTGTAAAAAGCCGTTCAGGAAAGTAATTGCTTCTTCTGCCCAAGCATGTCAATAGGCAGACCTCAAGACAAGGGAAAGTCTTCACTTTGAGGGCCAGCAGAAGAGATGTTTAATTTTGAAAGCTGTTGTCAACTCTGATCAATAACCTCAACACATCATCAGACCTTAGCATAATTCAAGTCAGCTCTTCCAGTAGTTTCTATACAAATCAGAGGCCTTTCTTATCCCACTTTAGGAACAAGCTTTCTTTTCGGCTTTCTTAGAAGTCTTATCTTAACTGGAAATCAATTCCAAATCTTGGCTGAGCACTGCTATCACAACGAATTATGGAGCCACCTAGAGGGCCTCAAGATATTTTGCCTACAAATATGAAATGATTCAGCATATAAAATGCATGTTCAGAAATACTTTTGTATTTAATTATAAACATTGTATTTATTGATACAAGGTCATTCTGATGTGTTGTAATCTGGCTTATTTTTAAAAACAAAGCACTGAAGAGGGAGCTTACTGTCTTTGACTAACAAAAATTTCTGTAAAAAAAATATTAAGATATATCTTTAAAGGACCTGGTTATGAAATCTCAATGCTGTTTTAGTTTCAAATTTTTGATGTCATATATATGCCCTTAGATGTTTAAAATTGTTTGGCCACTCTCTGCACTAGACTACAGAAGGCTGGGCCACGTGAGAAAAGTAGCATCTGCTCAAGCCAGCCTTGACCATTAACAATAAGGTATGAAGGATGCCAGGTCTGAGGACAGAGACCAACCAGAAACCAAGCTCCTGAAGATGCAAAGAAATGGACCGGCAGAATACACAATGAGTAGCAAGGGTCTCAATCTGGACTGTGGAGAGACTATAAAGAAGAATAATCCGCTAGGGGAATCTCCCATCCATTGGAGCTTAGAGCATGACAGCTATCTTTAAATTTGCCTCAGTAACTAATTTCAGATTAAATAACTGCAGATAAACTTTGACCAATCAGTTTCACATCTCAGCTCTAACAACTTTAAATTTGACTTTGGCTAAATAAATTTAACTAGCCTTTATATATTAGGGAAACAGCACAATACAAATGCAATTTCTGGAAGAAAAGTCAGAGATTTGTCAGTCTATTTCATGACAAACCAAGCCTGGGAAGGAAAATGATGTGTGAGCAAACGAACTCACTAATAATTACACTGGACATTTTTATGCTGCCACCAGGCCTTTTGTAAGGCTTTATAAACTAACCTTAATTTTGTTATACTGACTGCTGAAGGCACTTCCTATTGTAAAATAGTCTATTAACAATTGGTCTATATTTTGGAAAGCAATAACATGAAGTTCATTATGGGTTTTTGCAGTTCAGACACTAATTTAGCTTTTGTAATCCTCTTAAGATTTTAATGGGTAAAAGCTATTTTAAGAGTTTTTGCAAGTGAACTCTATAGGTATGCATAGAAAGGTACTTCTCTTTCAGATCCTTTAAAATATATATGAGATATTTTTGTTAAATTGATTCATATTAAAAATGTAACACATCCAGTCAAAAAAGCCTTAATAAGACAGACTTCTGTATAAGGTAGTATTATTGTCCAATCTCAGCCCCAGAATCTAGACTTTAAAAGACAAACATGGCCGATATGTTGTAAGTATATAACAATACACATTATTATTATCATGGTGATGATGATGAAAGCAAGTTATTTTCATTGTGGAAAAATAAGAACAAATAAACAAAACAAAAAAAGGTTAAAATCTCATTATCCTATAATAGAATCCCATTGAATGCATATTTTTGAGCACACTTGTTTTAATATGACAATATATCCTGACAACAAGTATAATAAAAAATATTTTAAAAGCTGACTAGTGCTCCATTGTATGGATAAGTCATAATTTATTTAACCCATTTGCTATTGTTGAGCATATAGTTTCCTTTTTACTTTTTTTTGGTATCACAAACAATGTTTCAAGGAACATTCTTTCATGGAGAGGTGACTTAAGATGGTGGGTGGTTAAGAGTGCGGGCTTCAGTGACAGAAAGACTGCAGGCACAAGCTCCAGGAATCCACTCTAGAGCTCTATTTTGATGGTTAAGTGAGTATTTTTAACTCTATCTTTTTTTAATTTAATGTTTTGTGTGTGTGTGTGTGTGTGTGAGGAAGATTAGCCCTGAGCTAACATCCATTGCTAATCCTCCTTTTTCCTGAGGAAGATTGGCCCTGATCTAACATCTGTGCCCATCTCCCTTTATTTTATAAGTGAGATGCCTGCCACAGCATGGCCTGAAAAGCAGTGCATAGGTCCCTGCCTGGGATCTGAACCTGCGCACCCCCGGCCACCAAAGCAGAGCACACAAACTTAACCCCTATGCCACCAGGCCAGCCCCTTTAATTTAATGCATTTAAGTCTCAGTTTTCTCATCTGTAAATGAGCTAATAATTCAATGTAGGTTTTTTTAATACTAAACAACGTAATTTATATCAAATTCTTAGCTTAATGATTGGCACATTTTATTCATTCAATCAATATCAGCTGCTATTACTATTACTACTACTACTACTACTATTATTACTACTACTACTATTACTTTTGAAGTTCATCTTCAAAATTCTTATGTCAAATTCTTAGTCTAAGAATTTATGAGCCAAAGAATATGCATATTTTTTAGTCTTTCAACATATTGTCAACTTTTCTTTCATAAAATGCATAGAAATAATCTAAAATATTTTTTCAGTAGAGTAAGAAAATTACACATGGGTGATTTTTATATATATATAAGTTTTGCTGATTTGAAAGTGGACATTTGTTTCTCATTTTTTAAAATGTGCATTTGATTATTGAAGAGTTGAATTTTTTCCCATATGGCTACTCTTTATGTTCTTCTGTGAATTGCCAATTAAATCCTGTTTATGTTTTATTAGTTCATCTTCTTTCTTTCTGATTTGTTATATATTAAAGAATATATATTTATATGTTTATGTGCTTATATATTTAAGCTCCATGAAGGTAAGGATTGTTGTCTCTTTTGTACTTTGTTGTATCCTCAGGACCAAAATGGTGCCTGGCATACATCAGGTATTTACTGAAAACCCCAAAACCTTTATCGAATGAATTATTAAATCTGAAAACAGAAAATTCTATAAACAGAATAATGATAAAACCTTTTAGAGATGATTATGAAACTTGAATATTCAGATTTTATAATATTAGCTATGGTAGTTCTCTCTTTTCCCTGAGGGAGATGTAGTTCCCCCTTATCTGTGAAGGAGATGTTCCAAGAGCCCCAGTGGATGCGTGAAACCATGGATAGTACCAAACTCTATATACACTATGTTTTTTCATAATCAAACATACATATGATAAAGATTAATTTATAAATTAGGCACAGTAACAGGTTAACAATAATTAATAATAAAAAAGAACAATTATAACATCCTGGGCAGGACAGAGTGGGATTGTGTGAGATTTCATCATGCTGCTCAGAATGGAAAGCAATTTAAAATGTATGAATTGTTTATTTCTGGAACTTTCTATCTAATATTTTCAGACCATGGCTGACTGTGGGTGACTGACACTGCAGAAAGAGAAACCAAGGATAAGGAGGGACTACTGTATTGCATTTCTATGCCTCACATCCCTATTCAAGTACTACTCATCATCAATCAGTATATCGCAAGTTTTTAGGTGTTTCTGTGGTGCATTTGAATTGGTTTATTGGAGCTAGTGGAACATTTTCAGATCATAGATTTAACACAAACAACAGATGTGGTAAAGAGAACTAACTAAATTCTTAGGGAGAAAGCAAAGATAAAAGGGACACAAACTTGAATCATTATTTACTTAAAACTCACTAAATGCAGAAAGAATACTAGGTTAGGTTTTATTTAGGAAAATATTTAACAAATTAAAAATTAGTATTTCCTTCTTTAAGTGACTAAAAACTGGAATAGGGATAACAAAAATCTACCTTTATTCAAATGAAAGATTTATAGAAAAATTCACAGTCAAGATAGTACATACATGCTTATAAATATTGAAAAATATTCTGTATTAGTTGGAATCCTGCCTGGAAGACAGAAAGTACTACACAACTTTCTAGGAGGAAATGATCACAGGAACTAGGTTACCCAGGCAAAGAAAGAGCTGAGATGCCAAGCAGTGAGACAATACAGACATTATCAAATGTAGAAAGTTGGAGGAATCAGAGGCTAGCACCATCTGTGGGAACTGAGACCACAGAGGGAGGGTCAATCTTATGAAGGTGAGTCCACAGTAGAGATGAAACCCTGACGCTACTGGAGATGCCACAGCAAGAAGACAGATGGAGAGAAATACCCTGTCTTCTCCCCTCATCTCACCTTCCAATCTTGCATCTGTGTCCGCCATTGGCTTAACTTACCTAGAAATCAGAGGTCAAGGGAGTGTGGCAAAGATTCCCTGAGATACAGAGCAAAGCAGAAGGTGAAAAGGAAGGGATCTGAGAGCAAATTGACAATTGATGGATGATCCTTAATTCTCAAGTGATCAAAATTCAAAGTAGATATGAAAAAGAGACTTCCTTGGGGCATTAGCAGAAAAGAGATCCTTGTCAATATAAAGTTGGGAAAAAAGCTATCCTCAAGTGGTAAAGAGGTACAGAGGTGGGAACTAACAAGTCTAATGTTGGGACTGACAAGTGGATTAGCTTCATCTGAGTAGAAATGCCATGTAATGGAGAATGGAAGAGAGGTTTAATGGAAGCAGTGGGAGAGTGGTGACAAAGGTGATGCATAATTACTGTCTTTTTGCCCATTTGTTCTGACATTTACTTCCTACTATCTGATAACTATTAGTTCAGAAAACAAAATAAAAATCATTCAGATGATTCATTTTCCAACGCTAAGTAACCTAAAATTGATATCCTTTAGATTTATCAATTCCTCAGCACATATCATAGAATATATTATCCTAATCTAATAAATATGAGTATCCAAATGCAGAATATTTGTCTTTAAAATAGAGGGCAGGAATCCTCACTAAAGAAAACTTTTACAGAAAGTGTGACACTTTAAGGGGCCATGTTGATAATGCTGATGACACTAGCCACCTGCAGTCTCATTTTTACTGAGTCTTAAAACCAGTGAGAACATAGTCTGAATAGTAAACACTTTTCTTCACTACTTTGTAGGACTGGAAATAGTTGATTTTCCTGGGCCTGGTGTACCTAGGTTTGAAGCTGGGCTTCCTTGTGTTTGGTGAATGGCAGTCAAATCTTTCTGACCATGCCTAAGAGCATCTAATATGATAGACTTGCCCTGATTCCTGGTTTTCCTTCCAGCTTTTTACTAGAGTACTGACTAGAATATATTAATATGAAATGCAAGACCTTCTTTTCCTGGTCTCATGTCTCATTACCACTCAAAATCTATTCTCTAGTAACGCTGCTAATATTGAAGCTTTCCACAGTAGTATGCTTCTGTGCTTTTACCTCCTTGTTCCACTCAGTCCAACTCTTTCTTGCTTAGCAAGCCTCTACTACTTACTCTTGGTTCAAATCATGTGCCATTTTGTCCACTGAATGCATGATTTAAGTTCAACTTTCTGTGCTGTAATAGTAACCTCTGTTAGTCCCTGTCACCTCTGTTAAAACTTACCTCCTACAGTATTATAATGGTTTCATTGTCTAACCCTACCTGTCTTTAGAGTTCCCCAGGGGCTGGGACTACACCTCATTGTCTTTATATTTTATAGTCTAGGGCTAAATTCTCAATAAATGTTTGTTGGATTGAACTAAGTATGGCCTTAAATTCTAGCTCTGCCAGTAAAAGTGTAGGAATGCTTATTTAACTGTACATCAGGCACCAAGTTATAACACTGTCTCAAGACTCTTCCTGCTGTTAGCGTCACACCTAAGTTACAGAGACCTACCTGGATCATACTGAATTTTCCACATGCTCTCAGGCTTTGAACAAAACTGATTTATAATTTTCCTGGGAATACGGGAAGGCAATAAGGAACGGGATCTGCCTGAATATTAAATTGATTTCTGTACCTTTGGAACATATCACATCTAGCCTTCTCTTAATCTTGTCACTATTCCACCAAAAAAAAAAAAATTTAATATGCTTTACAAAAGGCTATATTCTTTATTTTAATAAACAAAATTACTCAAATATTACTTGAAATGCATGACTTGATTATTATAAACACATAGAGCCTCAGAGTTTGAAGGAATGTTGAAGATCAACTAAATCAACAAGATGTCTGGTTCTGAAATCTAATATGCAATAATGAAGTAACCATTTTGTGTACATTAGACCTCTGGTTACAACTATTGCTGATCTCAATTGAATTCTTACTATGACTAGACCCTGTTCTAAGTGCTTTATATGTACGAATTCATGTAATCTTCTAACAAATCTATAAAATAAAGACTACTATTATTTTCATTTTACAGAAGTAGAGCCCTAAAGAGATCAGGAAAACTCCCCAAGGACACAGAGCTAGTAAGTACTAAACCTATGATTCATATAAACATTCTGGCTCTAGGACCAGAGACCCTGGTAACTAGCTATGGGTCTCTCAATAAATTCCATTAATGTGGTATACTTCTTTCAGTGATGCTTGTGATAGGAACTCACTCATTCAATATTGCATACCATTTATATGTCTATATACCTATACTAGTTTCCAAGACTCTAAACTAAAATGGGATATCATTTTTCCTCTTAGGGCACTTACAGTGTGGTGAGGAAAAAGGGCAAGTAAATTAAAGTATGATATGTGGTGTTCAGTAAATAGTTGATGAATTAATTAAAAACTACCATGATAGTGGTATACAAACGAAGATATGGAAGCAAAGGAAGGCTGTCTCAATAAGGCTTGAAGTAGTTGGCATCAGGAAAGACTTCCTGAAAATTAGCTGGATGAACATAATAAGGGAAGGTGCATTCTATTAAAAGGTAATAATAAGTGAGAGGGTGCGGAGATATGAGACAACCTCACACACTTCAAGAAAAGCACCAGATGAGGAAGTAGTGAAAACAAGTGGAGCAATGGTCTAAGATGAGGCTAGAAACAAGTCTGGGGCCTCAGTGTGAAGGGCTTTAGATGTTAAGCTATGAACTGTGAACTATAGCATGACAGTCTTGAGAACTACTTAAGGTTTGAAAGTCAACTAGTGACATGATCAAAATGGCATTTTAGAAAGGTCACTCTGACAGCAGTGAGGAGGGTAAAGGGTCCAGACCGCATAGAACAAGAGGCTACCGCAGCAAAGTAGAAGAAAAACAGGAGTGACTGTGGGAAAGGAAAGCAGAGGATGAAGATGTGCTCGGAGGTGTTAGGCAGGTCTACTCAATCAGACTCTCTGAGCTTACATAATACATTATGCATTTTCATGACATTGCGTCTACACTATTGTACAATTTTCTTTCTATGCATCGTTCTTCTGTAATAGTACATAACAAATGCTGAATAAATGGCTTTTGAATAAATGAAAAAAATACCAGGTGACTAAGTAGATGTGGGGCAAAGAAAGAGAAATAAATATAAAATGACTCTCAACATTTCTGGCCAGGACAACATGATGCTATGCCCTGAAATGTACAGCAAAGGAGGAGAAACAGGCTCCAATGGAAGGATGAAAATATGAGTTTAGACAGTGTCATGAGATTCAGACATGTGGAGATATTTGCAAGGCAGTTTGATATAGGAGGAGGATGATCTGATTTTTATATTTCTCACCTGGAAATTGAGAGCCATCAGTGCATGTGTGGTAGTTCAAGCTTTGAGTTTGGTTAAGGTCCTTTAGGGAGAGTTTATAATATATTAAGTCTGGGTGGAGAAACAAGAGCACAGGAAGATGATAGAATAGAAAAATAGAGAGAAAGAAGGGATTCTAGGAAAGAAGGGTCACAGAAGCTCAGAGGGAAGAGGATTTCAAGAAGGAATGAGTGTTCAGCAGTGACAATTGCCATAGAGAGACAGAGTGAGACAAGCATAGCAGATGTTTCATTGGATCTGGTAATACTGAGGGCAATATAGATATTAATGAAAGTAGATTTAGTTAAGTGGTGAAACCAGAAGCCGGATTAAAGTAGAGTGAGGAAGGAATGTGATGCAAGGAAGTGGAAACAGCAACTGGAAAGTTTCTTTTCAAGAAGTTTCAAGACATTTACCAATGAAGGGAACCAACAAATGTTAGCTAGAGGACAATATGTATTCAAGGGTGACATTGCTTTAAGATGGGAGGGCTTGAGCCTCTCTAGAAGCTGAATTCTTTCAGGATAAGGTGAAAAAACAAGAGAATAAAAACCAAAAGAATAAAAGCAACTAGACAACTGAAAAGAT
This sequence comes from Tapirus indicus, assembly GCA_031878705.1. Taxonomy (NCBI): domain Eukaryota; kingdom Metazoa; phylum Chordata; class Mammalia; order Perissodactyla; family Tapiridae; genus Tapirus; species Tapirus indicus. Next base: position 34,442,621 of record CM062930.1, on the reverse strand, counting down.
GGGCCATGGAGTCTAAAATATATGGGGAAGAAGGTAAATTTCAGATGGGAAACATAAATTGTCCAGGGAGGATAAGAGAAAGAGGTTGTAAAGAGTAAGAGAAAAGCACAGGAAGTTTGAATCAGACAAATGAAATGAGATGTTTAAGTTTAAATTCCAACAGTGAATCTGGGTAAAGTAATAAAAAGGGATGATGTATTAACCAAATATATTTTTTTGTATATATCAGGCTCAATGGTAGGTGTGAGAAATATCTAGAGTATAACCTTGGAAATACATTTCTGAAATGCAGCAGAGGAGAAGGAACCTGGAGATATGAAGAGCAAGGAAATGAAGGGCTAAGAAGTTGGATTATTCAACGTGTGTGTTACCCTCTCTAGTTAACTTCAAGAAAAATTCTCAAAATTTCTACCAAAATTCTCAAAAAATGTGTAGGAGATTCCAAAAAGGCAACAACAAAGATGGGCAGAGGGCTATATAGTCAGATGCAGGAGCCACAAAGAAGTGCCTTATGGGGAATTAAAGTGTTATTGTTTGGAATGGCCCTGGAGATCAAAGAAGGTAAACCCAAGTCTTGGCCCTGTAGTACAAAGATGTGGAAAAATGAGCCGCTGACACAGAAGGATGAAACAGAAGAAGAGTTTGATTCAAGGGAATGTCAGACTTTAGATAAGGCAAGTAGGCAAATAAGGCACTGAGTGAAGAGGATGATGTTGTAGAGAAGTTTGTTAATAATGGGTCAGGATTTCTAGAGAACAGAGAGGAAAGTGTTGATAAAAGATGTAGCAGTGGGGAGACAATTAGGAGAGTGATAGAAACACTAAAATGGTGGAGATGAGAGGATGCTAGGGCATACCTAAAACAAGTGACTGAAGGGTTTCACAACTGGGGCTGAGGTAGAGACTGACAAAGGATGGGAAGCCTGGCGATATTATTGAACTCAAGTGTTCAACCAGAAGTCTCATAAAAAAGATGATTCTAGCCAAAGACTCAGAATATAACCAAGGCCAGATATAGGATGCTTTTTGTATCCTAGTAAATAATCTGATTTTTTTTCCCTGAGACAGTTCATCCACTTTTGGGCAACTTTGGCTGCTAAAAAGAACTTTCCCATTGATTTAAGATACTTTGTCTTATTTATTTCATTCACCCATCACGTTTCAATCTGTTGGGGTCATATACAACACACACCCTCTCTCTTCCGCCTTGAAGACAGGTGTCGTGTGTGTTCAGGGGCTTTTTATCTTCAGACTGAGCATGCCCAACACTTCACTATTGTTAATTATGGGGCACTTCAACATCCTATTCATTCTTCAAATAGTTCAACTCACTTTAGTTTCAGTGCGTTCATAACGTGGTAGCTAGAAAGGAATCCAGTACTCAAAGTACGTTCTAACAAGCACATTCTAGAATAAACTTACAAGGGAATGAAACCAACATTTACTGAAGACCCACTATGTGCCTGACCCAATGGCAGTTGTGAACATGCACAATCTCGCTCAAGGCTCAGTGGTTAAAGCACGGGCTCCGATGTCTGAGACCATGGGTTGGAGCTCATGTTTTGTCACATATTAGCTGTGCGACCTTGGAAAAAATTAATTTATCTTCCTGGGACTCATTACTTTTCTCTATAAAATGAGGATGATAATGCTACTTATTTAGCAGGCTAACTATGAGGGTTAAATGAACTAAGACATATAAAGGACCTATTGTCTGACACATGGTAAACAATCAGTGATAGTTATTATCATTAGCTCCATTTTACAGAAGAGAAACCTGGCTGTGAGTTAAAGTCAAATAATCAAGATTGAAATCCAGATCATGAAATTCCTAAGCCCATTATATCATATTGTCCTAAACTCTCTTTTTTTGTGTGTGAGGAAGACCAGCCCTGGGCAAACATCCACTGCCAATCCTCCTCTTTTTTTTGCTGAGGAAGATTGGCCCTGAGCTAACACCCATGCCCATTTTCCTTTACTTTATATGGGACTCCACCACGGCATGGATTGACAAATGATGCATCGGTCCATGCCCAGGATCCGAACCTGTGAACCCCGGGCTGCCAAAGCAGAGAGCTATGGCACTGGGCCGGTTCCTCTCTTTTTTTTAATGCTTGTCTTTCTAATACCTCAACCTAAGCTGATCTAGTGTTGATTAACACTGAGTGTATTGCCAACCATGACTTCTATACTTTTTCATATATGTTGCTACTGTTAAGCATGATTTCCTTATCCTGCACTTATGAGAATTAGTTTTTGGACCAAGTGGAGGCCATTGTATTGTTTAGGCTTAATGATATGAACACCAGAAAAGATGATGATTATGGAAATCAAAAGAAAGTGAAGAATGTAAGAAATGTTATAAAAAGAAAATTAGCAATAGATAGAAATAAATTGGAACTGTATAGAAAAAGAGAATGAAAAAACAAGACGAATATACGATGATAATTATTTACTTAAAGGATATTAATACCACTGACAAAAATGGAGAAATTCAGAAAAAAATGTTTGCATAGGGGGCAAAATTGACTTTTACTGGGAGATTTGTTGAAAGGATACTTGGATTGACTCTTATCTACATTAGATACTTCAAAAATCATCTGTTTTTCCTAGATAAGATTCTAGATGAATGAAGCTCATAGCTGAAGCTTCGATTTTCTTTAAGAACTAAAAATGGGTACACAACTTTATGCTGCAAGACCAAAAAATTAGCTAACTTGTTAGGAAACTAGTCAAAATTTTAAATAATAACATAAATCTGAGTCCAGAGGGAGAGTGATATCTGGAAACAATTTTGGTTTAATTGTCCTGTCATTTTGCATGAATTTGAGAACAAGTACTATGTGTGTATCTGAAGAGCTGATATTAGATAATGAAAAAAGTGCCTAGCACTCTGCAGTGAATTATCATCATCCTAAGGCATAGTGACTGACCTAATGGGTTAAATTTGGCTTCAGAATAAAATAAAATCTTATCTAAAAGAGAAATCTGTTTCAATGGAATCTCAGGAAGAACTTGTGACAGTGATTATCAGTGTTCTATGAGGAATGATAATCCAGTAACATAAAAAGTAATGGTCAACTCTTTCTTCGCTACCAATGTTAATCCATTAGCAACTTAATTCCTTTAAAAAGTAACTTGTTCAAAATACTTAAGGCTGTCATTTTTTATCACTGTTCATCAGAGTCTGTCAATCATTGTCAAAAAATGTCGATCACAGTCAAAATTTTCAGAACTAATGGATAAGAACTTTTTGACCTTATGTTTTTCTTAACCTTAAAATCACATGTAAAGAAATATAACTTAGACTCTATTCTTTGTAATTGGTAAATTTAAGTAATATTCAAAGTAAATTTTGGGTACATAGCACTAGACTTGTTAAATGGTTTATATTGTAAGAAATCAGAAGTATATATACTGAAAAAATTATAGAAATGAGAGATGTGAGACCTGGATTCTATTCTGTCCTCCACCATAACACCTAACCAAGGACAGTTCCTTTATCTCCTCTGAGAGCTCTGTTGTCTATTCTGTAAAATGGGCAAATAATATCTAAATGGGTAAATAACAATATACTACCTGCTTGGTGAGGGGACTGAGAAAATGACCTCATGAGTTTTCCACGTACTCTGAAATTTATTACTGTAAATCTTTTGTGTAGTTGGAATGCACAGAAATAAACTAAAATCAATGAAATAAGACAAAAGAGACAGACTATTTTTTAAAGCGTATTTCCTCTATGAAATAAACTTCTACCTTCTTTGTTTTGTCTTAGTATATTTTTAATCTCCTACCCCAAGTCCATTTAGTTTTTAGAAAAGTCAAATTCAGAGACAGTTCCCAGATTTTCTGGTTGAGGTTAACTAGATTAACTATGGCAAAATTGAATATCACAAGAGCACCTTCATCTGGTGATTTCCCCAAACCTTTGTCATGCTGCATAAAGATCCAAGATTACCAAATTATGAGAAGAATACCAGAAAATCTTCTTCTACTTCTTTTTCTATCTGCTATCATACAGTCCTGCGTTGCAGCTCATTGCCATGTTTCACAAACACTGTGTATGCTTTCCTGCAGTGTATAGCCCTAAAAAAGTCGAAATTCACTTAAGTTTTACAGTAGATAAATAAAAAACCCACCTGCTGCTTTATACCCTTCCAACTTTTCAAGATATAACTTTATTTTCAAATTCTACTTTCTCCATCTTTAAATATGCACCTTTTCTATCTTTCTTTATATTCTTACAATTTCTGTCTATATAATGTCATTCCTTAGAATGAAGTTTCTATCAATGTGTTTCAAATTCTGGACTAAGAAAACAGCTATTCTTTCTACATTTAGGGAAATCTACACATTTTTCTTAGGAAATTCATAAATGATTCAAGCTCCTGCCAACATTAGAAGTTCATTCTACAAGGAAAACTTAAAACATTTATTTAATTGTTATTTGAGTGGCTGTAGTGTGTCAGATTGTTGAACAGTTATGGCCTCTAAGGTTCCTATTATCAATAGGACCATCTTTTTCTCCAATGTCCCAGTGTGTGCTCCACTAAATATTTCTTGCCCTTTCTTTCTTTTTACAAAATAAAAGCATGAGAGGAAATGCCTTTTGGGTTGATCTAGCTCTGACAAACAAATGGAAATAAATGAGCAAAGTTTCTAGAAACATTAAATTAAATGGAGGTCATCATTTTCTCTTCTTCCAAGTACTCTAAGACATTCAAAAGTACAGGCTACTCCACACACCATTGGACAAAAGCCCCATTGCCCCAGGGAGAGTTTGACTCTCCTTACACAAAAGTCAGAGGCAAGAATTAGGATAGAAAATGAGATTATTTGAGGACAATAAATTAGCTTTATGAACTATAGTTAAATAAAAGTCATTTGCAAGGTTTAACTGTATAAATATATAAGTATGTTAAAACTATTATTGATAAATTTGGAGGAAAACATACAGAACATCAAAAGGGTATAGAATTTTATGTTATCCAATTTATTCCTATTAATGCCTATAACATACAAGGTAAAATAAAGTAACATTACCTCCCTGCTTTCTAGAAAATTGTTACATTAAATGTGTGACACATAAATCTAATTGAGGCCATATTTTTTTATTATTATAAATAATGCTAGTAAATATATAATTTTATTTGTATCATCTTGAAAACAATATAGGCCAGCCAACATTAAATAATATTTTTGTATTTCATGAATGTTATTTGTAACAAAAGAGGTAGTTTATATGACAAATTGTGCTGTGATAAGTACTTTAAAAAATAATATGACCAGACATTGATTCTCTGGTGACCTCATATATCATTTTTACCACTATGACTCATAAAGACAATGCAAAAGTGATGAAAGCAAGACAAAAATATGTCACATTTTTGTTTATTTTGTTTTATTCTTAGCCTTAATATCTTGCCACATTTTGTGCTTTTAAAATATAATATACACAATCACATAGGTTTCTTAAACTGCATTCCAAAATGCTTTACAGTTTTTAATCATTTGATTCTTCCACATACTCTATGAGAAGGAAGGTGAGGTAGATTGAAGTGATTTAATCATAAACGATGATTAATTTCTGTATATTTTTTGTAAGAGACATAAAGTATATCAAGTATATCAGATAATGTTCATTTCAGACAGAAACCACACCAGTATTTCAACAGAAGAAATTTAATATAAAATATCATTAATCAGATAATGAAGAACTGAAAAGGTAAAAAGAGTACAGTAAGTTATCACAGAGGTTGTAACCACAAGAAGCAGCTTCCATTCCTAGGATTGGGGGAACAAAACAAAGAGGTTGATATTATTGAAACTTGAGTCTTGGAGAAGGGGCCCCAAAAAGCCATAACTCAGTCCTTTGAGGAGAATGTGCTACTTAGATGGTATGGGGGTCTCTGAGTTAGAAGGTGGGACAGTATGGGGCTGGTACCCAATCCTTTGAGGCGGGGGTATCAACCAATCGATACTGCTGTCTCTGGGTTACTGATGAGGCATTTCTTGGCGTGTTGGAACAAGTGCAAACTGGAAGCAATTACTGCTACTGGAACAAGTTGTTATTGTCAGGATGAAGAAGTTTTGTTGGGTGTTGCTGAGGCGAGCAGAAAGCAAACAGGAGAGAACGATTTCCTACTTTCTCTTTTTCTCCTGTAAATTCCCTCTAGCACCCATGATTAACAGCCTAACAGAGAGCCAGTTGGTAAAAGAGAAATATGGTTTGCAGAGCCCTATCCCTGGGGAAATAAAGTATAGAAGATGGGTGGGTTGGAAGCTTGAAAGACAATAGCTTACAAACCATCACATAAAATTTCTAATATCTACTGGAATATACCGTGAGAATGTCCAACAAAAACTGACTCAATAGAGCCTGTGGTTTACTGTCAATTCTTTGTCTCCCATTTGATTGTAAACCATATTCAGATACATGTATATGTGTGCATGCAGGGGCTGGGTGACATGAACAGCAATGATTAGAGAGCCCTGGGCTCCAGAAGACCCACCATAAATAATTATTTTAAATGGTATATCAACACTGATCTTTTTCCAGGTTGAGTTTTCCAGACCGAGTTCCCTTTTAAGAGAATAAAGTGAAAGAAGTACACAAATGACAAAGTTGAAGTGAGAGAAGAATAGAAATGACAAAAGTTTAATTTTGTCAGTCTAGTATGCAGACACTGGGAATGGTTCAAGACACCATAAAATGTAGACCTGTCTCATAAGATCCCTAAAACTCCATGGATTTTTCAAGTGATATTAATGTATTATTATAGACAGGAAACACATAATCTTGACACAAAGAACTTTCATCTTGTTTCAATTCAATTAATCAATAACTTATGAATGAAGGAAGTCTTCTATACTTTTATAAAACATATTTCCAAAAAGTTAAAGTCAGACATGCAAAAGCCAAACAACATATGATGTTTATAAGTGAGACTTCTTTTTCATAGAGAAAAAAAATGTTACAAAATCTCTAAATACACTTCATCTTTCAGAAAAATCTCCACAGTTTATTTTGTATTCCTGAGTTCTGTTCTCTTTTATCACAGTTGCAAATATTCATCCAGTTTAAGTTCTGGAGCATCCAGCTGAGGTCAAGGCTCTACTCCTTTTTCTGCACTTTTTTTTCTTTCCTGTAGTTTTTAATGTTTAACTTAAATTATCCATAAATTATGAGGCCAGTAGTATCTTTTAGTACTATGAATTTTTTTTTCCAGTTTGGCTTTTTAAGAAAACAAAAAGGATACAGGTAAAAATTGATGATCAATTCTTTAAACTATTTCAGTAATAGGAACTTTTCTAAAATGAAAATGTGTTAAAAGTCTAATCTGTAAAATTGTGATGGTGGGGTGGTGGTATTCTGAGCAAGAAAGGCTGTGCTTGGATTCTTCATAATCAAGCCCCTGCTCAGAGAAGCTCCTGAGGCTTCTTCATGAAGGGGTTCCGTGGAACACACTTTGAAAATCATAGCAATAAACTATTCATATCTTTGCGCAAACACTGCTAAACAGACACAGAGGGAAATGCTACCAAAACACAAATAGTAGTTGTCAAATATTTCCATCATGTATACTGCAAACTTTGTTCTTTGGAAAATATTCCAAAGTATGAATTAAGAGTGGCAAGGTAGTTGATGGAAGTCAATGCTAAGGTAAATGTGTGGGTTGTTTAAAAGTCAGTTAGATGAAAGTTGGTGACCTGTAATTATACATGGAAAGGATAGAGAGATGAACAATAAATGATTCCTGTCCACAGGAAGTTCACAGTTTTGTGGGGCAGACTGACATAAACAATTTATGACCACAGAGGAGCAAGTTATTTTCGTTAAGGGGTCAAGGAGAAGTCAAGGGTTTTTTCAGAGGGCTTATTTGTGAAATAATGGAGGATGAATTCATGTTTTCCAGACTGGGAACAGTCAAAATAAGAGTAACAGTGTGAGCAAAGTTATGCGAGTGTGAAGTGCATTTTTAGGCTCTGATATGGTTTGGATGATTAGCGTAACCCAGATATAGGGAGGTTTACCCGGAGGTGACTTAACTGGATGCTATAGTGCCCTGACCTCAAGCTGGCTATGTGAGCCATAAGACAGAAAGTGGCAGAAATGTATTTGTGTTTTACTTTGTTACTATTGGAGGCAGAAGTTTGAAGACTAGGTTTTCTGTCTTTGGGTTTGATGAAGAGGAAAGGCTTTAACCAAGTTAGAGAACTCTATGAGAACAGAATACATTTTATGAGTAAAGATAAGAAGCCTATGTTTATAAATGGTGAATATAAAGTAGCTGTGAAATTCTCATGTTGAAATGTTCAGTTAACTGTTGGGAAATTGAATGTCTACATTAAGAGAGAAGTAGCAAGTGGAAACGCAGATTGGGAGACTTGTTTTTAGAAGATCGCCTTGAGGAAAATGTAGAACAAGAGAGAAACAAGCGGAAGCCCAAGTTTTGGGGAAAATTCAATTTTCAGTAGCAGATAAAAAAAAAAAGGAATCAGTGATTAAGAAAGAAAATGATCAAAGATGATACTCAGCCTGGAGCCAGAGGACAATGGAGAATGTATTTCATAAATTGGGTGATTACCAATATTATCAAATACAGCATGTAGGTCAAATAATTTGGCAACTGAAAATTGTTACGATCTATGAAGACTGAAGAAGATTGGTTACCTTAGCAGAGTGGAAGCTGGTTTGTTTGTTTTTAAAGATAAGAATTAGAAGCAAGATTATAGATAATTGAGGTATAAATTGAAAGCAAGGACAATATGTGGCAGATTGTAAGTTTATATTTTTGAAAAATGGAGAGCAAAATTTCTGGTTCCACATTCTCTTCCAGAACTTTGCTACTCTCCCATCAAGAGGCAGACTCTATTCCCCTCCCATTGAAACTGGATTGGCCTATGTGACTGTCATAACGAATAGAACGTAGAGGAAATGACCGTGAATATCTCCGAAGGCTAGGCCATACAGGAGATACAGCTTCTTTTTGGCCATCTCTGTTGGGTTGCTTACCCTTGAATCCAGTTGCCATGTTGTGAGGCTATCCAAGACAACTGAAAGTCCAGGTGTAGGTGGTCTGGCTGATAGCCCTCACTAAAATCTCAAATGATAGCCATCATCAATTTCTAAACATGTAAGTGAGCAGCTTTTAGATGATTCCAGCTCTCAGCCTTTGATTGACACAGACATGAACTATCTCTGCTGAACTGCCCAAATTGCAGATTCATATGTATATGAATGAATATATTTATAAAGGAACTAAATTTTGTGGGTGGTTTATTATGCAACCGTAATATCTGGAACAGATTTTGGTACCAGGAGTGATATGCTGCTGTAACAAAACCAAAAACTGGCTCTGGGACCAGGCAGTAGGTAGAAGTTGGAAGGACTTTGAGAAGAGCATTTGTGAAAGCTTAGAGGGATTTTGTTAAAAAAGCCTGATTGCCCCTGAGGAGGCAGTCAGTAAGGGTTTAAACAAAAGTGACAAAAATGTTATGCGTGCCTGGAAGTAAGGAGATTTTTGTTATGTAGCAACAGAAAATTTAACAACCTATAGCCTGTGATAACATGGAAAATAGAAAACATGCCTGATAAATTAAATGGTCTATTTAAGGAAATTTTCAAGCAAATTACTGAAAGTGCACCTGGCTTCTTCTTCTTGTCTATAATAAAATAAGAGAAGAGAAATATAGATGAAAAAGGAATTGTTCAGTTTTCAAACAAAATTTTAAAAATATATGAAAGAGTCCAGTCTTACTGAGTTAAAATATAAGACTATTTCTCATACCCAACCACAACGTGATTCTAAACTACAGAGAGTTTCCAAACAAAGATCATATCAAGGGTGATACTATAAGTTCATTTGTTAAGACTTCAGAAAGATTTATGACAATGCATCCCAGAGAACTCTTTAGTCAGACAAAAGGCCCTCTAAGGATCCTAAGGATCTTATTATACTTATTAAATAATAATAGAGTATCTAAGAATATAAAGGGCAATGTCCATCAACATCCTTACAGGAAGCCTAAGATAGATAAGGGCTTATTTTGATGAGATTTGTGGGTGTGTATTTTATCTAATAGGCTAAACTCCAGTAGCAATCATGAGAAATTCACAAAGTTTAAAGAGAACTTTACTAGTAGAAGCACTGCTGGCTTGAACAAAAAAAGTCAGACAGAAAATGAAAAAATTTCTTTGGATCCCCATACTACCATGGGCAAGATGGAGGTTGAACAAAAAATTCAGTGGTAAACCCCAGCCATTTTTTAAGGAAAATAAAGGATGTCCCAGAAGGCGGAACCAAGAGTCCAAAGAGCAGAGTCAAGAGCTGTGACAGATCATTTCCAGCCAGTGGTACTGAGCCCTAATCCAGGAATTAGCAATATATCATCCAGCTGGATTTCAGAATTTCCGTGGATTAGTGACTGCTGTAGGCCCCCCATTTCCATTTTTTTTGATGAAGGTGTCTGTCGTGGTTATCAATATCTGTCTCACCATTATATGTTGGGAGTGGGGGAGAGGAGATATCTCTTTAGTTTGCAGGTCTTCAGATTGAGAGCTGTACTCAAAGGACTGTACTTGAAGAAGTGTACTTGAGGGACCTCATCTGTAGCTGAACTTGATTTAGATAAAGAGACCCTGGTACTTGAGAATTAGCCTGATTCTGAAATGGGATTCTAGGGGATTCTTGGAGGAGAGTGAGAGCCCGTATTGCATATGGGGAATGTGAATTCTTGTGGGCAGACTGTGAAAGATTGTACTTTCCAAAAATGGCCACAACTATACTTCTGGTGACAATGCTCTGTCAGAACATTATCCGTACTCCAATAGGAAGTAAATCCATTTACCCTTCCACTAAAATTGGGGCAGGCCTTCTTGGTTGCCTCTAAGAATAGAATGCAGTGCAAGTGACACTGTGATTTCTAAAGCAAGTTCATTAAAGTGATTTGGTTTCCTCCTGGATCTCTCTTAGGATGCTTTCCCTGTAATCTAGCCATCATGTTGTGAAGAAACTCAGGCCGCATGGAGAGGTGTTCTGGCTGACAGCTTCAGCTAAATTCCTAATTGCAGCCTACATCAGCCTCCTGAGAGAGCAAGCTTTCAGGTGATTCCAGCCTGCATCACAACTTTGAACCATCACAACTGATGCTGAAAGGATTACAGGTGAGCTAGCCATGCTGGTCCTTGTTCAAATTTCAGATTAATGAGCAAAATTATAAATCTTCGTGGATTTTAAGCCACTACATTTTGGGGTGGTTTGCTTCCTAGCCATATTGCAGTGATTCTTATTTCACAGAGGAAGTGTTGTTTTAGCATGTATTTAATATTTGCAGAAGTAGCTAGAGTAGAGGAGTGAGTAAAGATAAAAGAAGGGAAAAGGTGATAATTCGAAGGACAATGTGAGATCAAAAGCACAAGTGGGATGATTAATCACGAAAGATCTGGGACATTTCTTTCTCTGAGAAAGGAGAGAAGAAGGTTAACAATACAAAGATAGTTGAACAACAGGAAAAATATTCTTAAAAGACATTTATTTTTTGAGATATAATGTTTATGGAACACTGAAACCCTTTAACTTCTTAGAAACTGTGTGTTAAATCTATTTCACATAATTTATTCACAGTGATAAATACTACTTACCTTTTCAATTTTACAGTGTTCCTGGTCTACTGCATATTTTAATTCAAATTTTTAATGTTTTTTTAAAAGGCTAAGTAAGATAAGCACAGTTTGCTTTAAAAGGCAAAATACTTCTAAGTAGTCCACCCCAAATTAATCATCATGCCCCCTTTTCTCATATTTCTTTCCTTAATGGTTTAGAGATGAGCAGTCACATTACCATTATGTATGAATACTACTAAGCATAAATAAGTGGGACAGGTTGCCCTGCAAACAAATTTCATTAAACTACCTAGATTAACACATTTTAAAGGTCTCTTTAATGAATCTTTGTCCTTGTGGTACAACATAAGCAAGAATAGGGCAAACTAAGTTGTAGAATTTTATATCTCCATCTCTAGCTTCAAACAATTAAGGGAGTTATAAATAAGCTCTACTATCTTTATCCCACTCAAAAATAATGAATGAGCCATCCTCATGAATCACAAAACTATCGCATCAACCCATCACAATCCCAAGATCATGAAAGCAAGACTTTAAACCAGCATTATATTTTGGAATAAATCATGGACTTGGTAACTATTTCAGAAATGTAAATGTTATGATTTTTAGAGTTATAGCATAATTCATATATCAAACCGTGGCATCTATGAACCCCATCATAGAATCACTAGAGCTTTTCCAATTTTCAGAACAAACCCTTTAGAGTTCAGATTTTTAAAAATTACCACAGTGAGAAAAGTGATCAAACAAGAACATTTGGAAATATTAAAAGGATTTTGTAATAAAAATTATATCAACAAATATAAATATGAAGACAATTCTTTAAAAATTATGTTATAATACAGCAATAATTAGAAAATTATCGCTGAAACAAAAGATTGCTTTGTTTTTATTGACAAAAGCTAACAAAGAATAAAAAAGATTATTCAAACAAGATTTTCCAACCTGACAGAGCTTTTTTTTTTTTCCCCGAAGAGAAGGGGTAGATACAGACATGCAAATGGATGAGTAAATATTAAAATTACCTATCACCTAATAATATAATATCTATTATATATTAATGGAGAGTTCCTTTTTTGTAAACTGCATAATATTATCATGATTTCTGTTAACCTATTGATATTAATCAAGAGTCTATCTTCAAAAGCATTATTATAGGATACTATCACTAAATTTTAAAATGTAGAATGATTAAGGGAAGAAAATTATTACTCTGATTTGAACTTGCTGCTATGAAGCTGGTTAAAATCCTTTTATTTCTTCATACCTATGGCATGACATCAGGCAAAGATATAGATTATGTTACCTTTCAAAACTGTTTTATTTTTTAAGAATTCACACATATTTTCAGTAGACATTTCAGATGGTTAATTTCCATCTCTTAAATAAAATAAGGAAAATGTTAAGCACATAGCATATCACACACATGCTAGGTGCTTTTTCAGCTGACTTGAAATCTCAAGTTGATATAGCAAGATTCCAAATGTTAGAATCAGAATTTGTAATTCACATTGCTGTTTGTTTTGTAACACTTTTTTTATTAGCAGTTCGGATTTGGTTTCTCAAATACAGAACTCCACAGAGTCCCATACGATGCCTAGATCCTAATGCAGGATAACGTTTTTCTAGGTTGATCCTTTCTCTGAAAGAGACAAAAATAATTCCCTGTGGAACAAAAGGCTTTTAAAATGCAATGAAATTAATAGAAAATTTCAGTGAAGTGTCTTAGAAGAGTCCCAGATAGTGAATTTTCCACACAAAAAATATAGTGAAACTAGACAACTTATTGATGTGTTCATAAAAACGCGTTTTACTTTCCTTCTAAAAGAGTGTAGCAACGAGAATTCAAACACAAAATCGGAAACCAAACCTAAATTTAGCATTTAATATAATTTATAAGAAACCCTATGTAAAGGAGCATTCTATAAATTCAACCTATTTCAACCTTTCCTTTCAATTTCTAGCACTTCAGGACTACTCCAGCTCAAAGTCCAATTTGTGATTACTTACCGATTTTACTTTCATTACATTACCAACCTTTTGTTTCTTTTTGAAAAAATAAAAATAAGGACATCACCACTGCTACCATGACCACTACCACCAAAACAAATGTGTGTGCCCACACACATGCACATATACACACATACACACACATCCATAGAGCCCACAGGACTCCCAAATTATTTATCATCTATTTTCATATTAGCAACTAGTAATTTTAATTCCACAAAATACAGCTATGCCATGATGTTTTTCTCAATTCAAAAGAATCTTATAGTATATTTCTTCAGGACAGACATATTCTAATATAACCATTAGAATGTATACTAACATACACTAGTATAATGTGGTGAGAAGAATTTTCTTACATGAATTCTACTATTTATAGGATGACTCCAAAAGAAATCATTTGTGTTCAAATTCAAGATTTGACAAAATAAAATGGCAAAGAGAATCACAGATAAAATTCTGAGTTCTGTTCTACAGGGAAAAAAAATAACATAAAACAGCCAAATGGAACAAACGTACATTCTTTCAAAAATCTAGGCTTGCAGCCTTTCTCCCTTATTTGTTTGTAAGTTTGATTGCTAGTTTGATCATAGAAAAAAACAAGCAAGCAGAAAGATCTAAGAATAACAGTGTTTAAATGACTACAGTCAACAAAACTCCCCAAAGCCTGTGGCAAAAATTTCAATTGTCATTCATTCCCAAAATATTAGTTACATTTTCTTTTCTCATCACTCACTGCTGCTAAGAAATTAAAAAAAAAAAAATCCTTAGAGATTTAGTTCAGTTCAGCAAACTTACATTGAATACCTATTATGTGCCAAAAGCTGAACTAAGTGAGGAATTACAAAAATGACTAGAGTACAATCCTTGTTTCCTTTCTTGGAACAGTTGTTTCTCTTATATTACCTGGCTCACTAAGAGCCTAGAATGTTTCAAGATAATTGCAATATATCAGTGTTCACAACCAACCCCCTGCACCACTAGAAAAAAAAAAGAAATATCTGCCCTTGTGGGACTTACATTCTAATGATGAGAAGCATAAAATAGACATAATTAAATAAATTATTTTTGTTGGAATTCTAGAAGGGGATAAATAAAATGGAAAATAAGAAGCATGGTGGGAGAAATCAACAATATGGAGGTAGAGGTGGGTGTGGCAAGAGGATTGTAAATTTAAATAGGTTGGTGAAAGTAGGCTCCATCAAGAAGTTTACATTCAAGCAAACACTTGAAAGAGATGGACTTTAGTTTCTCAGGGAAGATTGTTGCAGGTAGAGGGAACAGCCAGTGCAAACACCTTAAGGTGTGAATATTGTTGGTATGTGTTATAGACTGAATGCTTGTGTCCCCCCAAAATTTATGTGTTAAAACCTAAATCCCAACGTGATGGCATTAGGAGGTGGGGCCTTGGGGAGGTGATTATGTCATAGGACAAGCTCTCGTAAATGGGATTAGCACTCCATAAAAGAGATCCCAGAGAGCTCCCTTGCCCCTTCTGCCATGTGAAGACACAGTGAGAAGGTGCCATCTGTGAACCAGGAAGTGGGCTCTCACCAGACACCAATCTGCTGGTGCCTTGATCTTGGACTTCCCAGCCTCCAGAACTGTGAGAATAAATGTTTGTGTTTAAGCCACCTAGTCGATGGTGTTTTTGTTATAGCTGCCCTAACAGACTAAGATAGTGTGTTTGATGGGCAGCAAGCAGGCCAGTGTGGCCAGAGGAGGGAGAGCAAGAGGAGAGTAAGTCAGAAAGGTAACGGGAGCATGATGAGGGCAGTTCACATAGGCCTGTTAGGAATTTGGCTTTCACTCTGAGTGGAATAGAAAGCCATTGAGGTGTTTGGAACTGCAGGTGACATAGAACTTACACTTTAAGAGTATGATTTTTAGCTGCTGTGTTGAGACTACATTATAAAGGAGTCAACGGTAAAGTCAGAAACACCAGACAGAAAAATATTATGGGGCGAAATAATGGTGGTTTAGACTAAGGTGGTATCAGTTGTTGGTATAAAGAAGTGTGAGTTATCTACTGGCCCATCGGGTTTTAGATCAGCACGTTGGGAAAACAGCCTAGTCTGTGCTTAATGGATTGATGCCAATACATTAAATTATATTCTGCTGTTGGGAATGTATTTGTATGTTTGACATTCTATGTTTACGCCTTTTTTCTTCCTAATGCACAGCATAGTGATTATAGCCAACAATGCTATATTACATATTTCAAAATTGCTAAGACACTATATCTTAATTGTTCTCACCACAAAGAAGAAATGACAATTATGTGACCTGATAGAGGTGTTAGCTAATGCTATGGTGGTAATTATATTCCAATACATAAATGTATCAAATCAGCACGTGGAATATCTTAAACTTAACTCTATGTCAATTACGTCTCAATAAAAACAGTATATTGGTTTAGATGAAATTGATAATTATTGACTAAGATTTGATGGAAACATGAAGAAAAGGAAAAATATATAAATCAAAAATAATTTTTGTGTGAAGACGTGTTTCATAATTCTTTAATTCATACTTCTAATTCGTTAATTCTTAAGAATTCATATTTTTTTAAAAGTCAGTAGAGGATAAAATTTTGGACATATCAGAGAAGAAATAGAAAAGTGACTTAATTAAATATCAGAGGAAATCAAGGGTCTATGTGGAGGAGATAGTTTTGAAAAGCAAAATAAATTATTTGAGTCTGAGTCAAACAAAAGTGGATTTCAGTGTAGGATACAAGTCTCACTTTGAAAAAGAAGTGGAGGTTGATGTTGGTTTTATATTAAGCTGAATTCTCCAAGCATTACAATTTAAAATGACATATATTGGAAGGGATACAATTACCTAACTGCTCTAACACGCCTGCAGCCCCACATGTAGCTATAGAGACACTCTTTTTAACATGCACAAATACGTATGGCCTTTTCTCAAGATTCAGGAACTATAACAGGATAGTCACAACCAGCATAGAGAGTACTAAATAAATTTAAATCAAGTGACTGAATGTTACCCATTCCGAAGACATGGGACAGTGAAAGAAATGATAAGAATGGTATATCACAACTAGAAAATTCCTTTGTATACATTTTTCTGAGCCAGATGTATTATCCTTCCCAAAGTCCTGAGGCCAAAGTCTCTGGCAACAATTTGTATTTTCAGTTGTTGACTCAATTTTGTTTCTTTTGGACATTGACTCTTATTGGCTCCAACTCCAATTTTGAGTAGACAACTCCAGACCTGGATTCTTGTTTGTAGATGTCCTGTTTGGCATCTGACCTTTAACCAGCTTGTAAGTGTGCCACGAGTTCAACGCTTGTTCTATAGTGAGATATGAAGAGACTCATTTGCTTTTCTTAAAATTATTGTTCAATTTATTTCAACTGAAAAAACTCAAAAATAGTTTAACCATTTCTCCCACTACTCACCCCCTGCCTCTGGCAACCACCAATCTATTCTCTGTATCTATGAGCTTAGTGGGTTTTTGGTTTGTTTTTAGATTCCACATATAAGAGCGATCATACGGTATTCGTCTTTTTCCACCTGACTTATTTCACTTAGCATAATGCCCTCAAGGTCCATCCCTGTTGTTGCAAACAGCAAGATTTCATTCTTTTTTATAGCTGAATAATGTTCCATTCCATGTATACCACAGTTTTTTATCCATTCATCCATTGATGGACACTTAGGTTGTTTCCATATCTTAGCTACCATAACTAATACTGCAATGAACACAGGGGTGTATATACCTTTTTGAATTAGTGTTTTTGTCTTCTTCGGATAAATACCCAGAAGAGGAATTGCTGGATCATGTGGTAGTTCCATTCAATTTGGGGGGAAACCTCCATAATATTTTCCATAGTGGTTGCAACAATTTATATTCCCACCAACAGTGCACAAGGGTTCCCTTTCTCCATAGCCATTCTAACAGGTTTGAGGTGATATCTCATCATAGTTTTGATTTGCATTTCCATGATAATTAATGATGTTGAGCATCTTTTCATGTACCTGTTGGCCATCTGTATGTCTTCTTTAGAAAAACGTCTATTAAGATCTTCTGCCCATTTTTTAATCAGATTGTGTTTTTGCTATTGACTTGTATGAGTTCTTTATGTATTTTGGATATTAGCCCCTCATCAGATATATAATTTGCAAATTTTTATATATTTGCAAAAATATTTATTAGTAGGTTGTCTTTTCCTTTTATCGATGGTTTCCTTTGCTATGCAGAAGCTTTTTAGTTCAATGTAGTCAAATTGTTTATTTTTGCTTTTGTTGCTTTTGCTTTTGGTGTCAGATTCGAAAAATCAGCATCAAGAGCTATGTCAAGAAGTTTACTGCCTATGCTTTCTTCTAGAGGTTTTATGGTTTCAGGTCTTATGTTCAAGTCTTTAATCCATTTTGAGTCAATTTTTGTGTATAAGATAGTGGTCCAATTTCATTCTTTTGCTTGTGGCTGTCCAGTTTTTTTCTGAACACCTTTTATTGAAGAGACTGTCCTTTTCCTATTGTATATTCTTGGCTCCTTTTTAAAAATAAATTAATTGACTGTATATGTGTGGGCTTATTTCTGGGCTCCCTAATCTGTTCCATTGATCTATGTGTGTGTTTTTATGCCAATACCATGCTATTTTAATTGCTATAGCTTTGTGATATAGTTTGAAATCAGGCAACATGATGCCTCCATCTTTATTCTTTTTTCTCAAGATTGCTTTGGCTATTTGCAGTCTTTTATGGTTCTATACAAATTTTAGGATTTTTTTGTTCTATTTCTGTGAAATGCCTTTTTCAAATAAGTAGAAGCCCATTATCTATTACAGTAATTTTTTTTCATTGAATGCTCAGTTACACTGTTTTTTGACATATCACTATCATTTCCTTCTGTCTTGATTCCCAATTTCTCCTCCTCATGAAGTCCCCCTTACTCCAGCCTACTATGTTAGTTTCCTCAGCAACTGTGTATTCAGTTTGTGCCATTATTTGAAGCTTGTTGCTTTGCTACTGTGATAGTTGCTTCATTTGTTTTTCCAATTTATTTCTCCACACAGCACAAGCAATCAGAAAATACTTCTGCACACAATGATCCCTCCACCCTCTAGGATAGTTAGGATATTGTGAAGGGTAAAAGCAGATATCACCCTAATTATCAACGTCTAAGAGATAACTAAAATGATAAATTATTTTCTAAACCTCAGTAACAGGTTTAATCAATGACATAGTAGTGTTCATGCTAAGTGAGTCTCAGAAACTCGGCAGACAAAGAAAATGTTCTGAACCATAAGCTTAGGAAATAAAGGGATGTGTACATTTATTTATTTTCTCATATGTGAAAAACCAGAGGCTGGGACTGAAAAAGGAAAAGTTGTAAAGCAGTAAATCAAAGATTATCCTTCTATCCAGCAGAGACATTTTCCCCTCTCCTCAGACAATAAACATAAAGATGGTTTAGTTTCTGTTTGTTTTATGGTTTCAAAATTCTGACAAAGAAGTTATAAGGGCAAGTTAACTTATTAAAATGCTTTGAACCCTTTGAAGAAAAGATATTTTTATTAGATATATGTTCAAGGCATTCTTTCTATCTTTGCAGTATTCTCTCTCATAAAAGATAGTCTTTCAAATAGAACTAAACTATAGAATGTGTTTTCACTTATGTTTACTTCATCTCCTTGTATATACTAGGGCCCATCTGAAGTAATAACCTCTTTGTTAAAACTTATTTCTTTGAAAAAACAATAAAATCAAGAAATATTAACAAGCCAAATGCACAATATTCTATCACATATGAAATGATCTCATTATTGATTCATGATGTCTTGAACCATTTCTCCTTTGCCCTTCACCATCTCTCAGTGTGCACTGGATATGATCACCTTCTCCAAAAGTAGGTCTATGTGTGTTGCAGGCAAAGACTAAACTGCAGACAATTAGTTGGTCCACTCCTCTGCCAAGGCTTGAAATAAATCTTTATTCCAGATATTGGAAAGTCAGCAACACCCCTTGTCCTTGACATGTGATTCCTTAAATAGTACCCCAGTGGCCTGAAAGAGTCAATGAACTTCTTTAAGCCTAATTTATTCCCAGAATATGACCTAGGTGCCGGGGAGGATAGAACACATTATCTGATGTTCAGATTGCTCGACTGTACCCTAGAGAATCAAAACATTAAGAAGCATATGGTATGAATATTGTCCTGGTGAAGGCACATTGTTCCACTTTGGAATTTAAAGCAAGTAATGCACCAATTGTTATTAACTAACTCAGACCCTACTTCCAAATCAAAAGACGTCATAAAATTTCAGGAAGCAGTATGGCAGATTATGTATTCTGAAGGTTTTCTGTCTTCTACATCAGGATCAGTGATTCTACTAAGAAGAAATTTTCCTAATAACTGCCCATGAAGATGATTAAACAGAACTTTTTGCTTGTCTTCTGTCCCTCTAGTAGTGGCAATGACAGTGTTCAGTAACGAAGACTTTAAGCTGCTGGCTGATGCCGAAGTTAAATGCGTATGACAGAAGTACCAGCACTGACGGATGGCTCTGAACCGGCTGTGTTGTCAAAAGACTGGGCTGTTTGCAATGGTTGGTTATCATCAGTGAAAATGGGCATTACCCGACTTGGCATTTGAACACTTTGCATAACCCGAAGTGATGGTCAGCAATGAACCCTGAAGACACGATACCAGCAGGGTTAATATTTGGCAGAATCTGTCTATCCACTGTGGTGACATATTATTTACTGAACCCCAGAAATAGATCCTTTGATGATAAAAACCTCATTTGGGAATACTCGCAACTACATAGATTCTTCCTGGTTTCTAGTAGTTTTTATAAGAACTTTTGGTAAGAAAAACGTCTCAAAATGTCCTCATCTCCACCATTTTTCTGCCAAGCCACTATAAATCTATATTTTGAAATCCATTTGCCCTCATAAGCACTATTTTTCTCAGTCTGTCTATAAATGTAACGATGATTTTGCATGTTAGTTTCATCTGGCATATTTTTTATGTATTTATTTATATTCAACCTACTTAAAAATATATAAACTAGACTTATGGCTTTTTGTAAAAAAAACGCCAAGGATCCTAACATAGTGGATAAAACTAAGCATCAAAGCAAGAGAACAAAGAAGTATTTAAAAAACCATGCTGAAGATACTGCAATTAAAAGCGAATGTAACTCTGGGATTCCAAGTGGCCCAAACAAAAAGAAAAATATTACAAGAAACAGATCTCTTTTCCATCTTGAGGTAAGCATATCACTTCATCAGAAGAAACCAGCCTTTTCTTGTTCCACAGTTCTGAAAGTAAAATCTCCAAGTTTTTTTCTTTTAGAATAAGAATCATTGAATAAAATATTGCCTAATGCTCAAAATGGAAGTTTTTACAGAAACTACAATGACATTCACCACATGACTGTATCTTTTATTTGACCTTATTGGGAGACAAGAACACAATGATAAACTAGAAATCTGTGAAGGAACAGAAAAAAATGATCTGGTTATGTAGTATTTTGGCAACATGACTTGAAATGAGGCTCAAATTTCACTGTAATTCTAAGAAACAAACAAAAGGCCCACTGAAAGATTCATAATTATATTACAAATATAAGTAATGTTTATTTACAGATCATTTTTGAGTAGGTTCAATAATTTTTCAGGGCAAATAGTTATTGAATAAATATTGAATAATAAAATAAATAAATAATACATATTAGATGGAGTCCCTATTGATATGTAGAAGAAAAATTTGTTCACCTTCAAAACTCTGGTTAAGGTTGTCTGTAGTAGACCGATTACAACGTGGTGGAAGCTAGAAACCTTGAGACAGTTGCTATTGGTTGTGTCAATGCATTGTAGTAACTCAGAATGACATTCTTTCAGGAACATCATCTAATGTAAATGTGGAGATAACTTCTTAGTCAGAAGTAGTGTAGATACTCAGGGTCTCCTTCATTTTTATAATATATAATGAGAACATGAAACAAATGAGAAAAAGTTGGGGAAAACAGTTGAAATGTCTTTGAATAAGTGTGGATTCTAATATTTACATTGAAGAGTATAAAGTTGCCACTTTTGGCAAATCAAAAGAAATTGAATGTTAGCAATTTCACATTTCTACCTATTATAGATTTCATTTCCTCAACTATATATGTTGTGAAAAATATGTTAGAATTTCTCCTACATAGTGTATTCCTAAAATATTATGTGCACTTCTAGGAAAAGTGAGCTGTAATTTTATCAAGAAACTGATTTTTAGAAGCGATGTTGCAACAAAGACTTTTCTTTTACACACATAATTTAATAATACACTTCACCCCAGCTAGGTTGATGCTTTTGCTCAGAAAGGAAAAGTAGACAAAAAAATAGATTGCAAAATTAGACTGATTGATTACATGTACAAAAACCTTAGGGGTGGAGATAAAAAAGTAAATCAAATAAATTTGTCTAAAAAGCCACATTTTTACCACAGAACTAAACTCTGTTTTTGAATCATTTTTAAAAAAGCAAGCTAGTATTGTACAAATTGCATGCCATAAAGCAACAGTTTCCAAATTGGTGGTCTGAATAACAAGAAGTATGTTACAAGAAATTATTCTATGCTTACGTGTGAGAAAACACAGGTTAAAGAAAATTAATCAGATCGCTTTATTGAAGTATTTCTTTATGTCTTTCATCTGATAATTTATTTTGTAACTATTCTGGAAAGGGTCATACTATGCAGAATTTGCCACACATATTTGATTAAGAAATACTTTCTTAATTGAATACATGTGTTTCTTGGGTTACGGTTTGTGAACTGCTGTCTTAGGGAGTCAACCAAAGAAACTCAAATTCTCACTGAAAAATAATCTCATTGAAATAATGATTGTAGTACTTACTTTTCACCAAGGGCATTATATAACCTATGAACAGAATAAAACTTTTTTTCAAAGTTTATGTACTAGTCAAAGATATACATTGAATAATCCTCAGTATTCAATTAAAAACCATAAATTAAACCAAGTTAAAGTCAGTTATTGACAGAATACACTTTGGTTGTGATATCTGAAACACACAAATAATTTTAACCTATATCAACAATCTAGCTTTCTGATAAACACTCATATATTGAGAGAAATAAATTCCTAAAAAATGTTTTTCCATTTCTCTATGGAGTAATAATAAAGTAGCCCAAAACACACTGAAAGTTCATTAATATGTTATAATTTGGTTCCATAATTTGACTTGACAACTTAGATTTAGAACAAGGTTCAGTAGAGATCACTCTCTAAGTCTCCACGACCAATGTCTAAAATGGTCTTCCCTGTATTAATTCTACTTTATAATGAAGATATGAATTTAACTTATGAAAATTGTTATTGGCAAAAACAGAAGAATAATGTTTTTATTCTGTACAACCTGGTCCCTGAACCCAAGCCAAATACTTCATCTGGGATTAATATCAGAGGGAAAAGTCTTTGTGTTTGACTTATTGAAAGGTGATAAAACAGTAAAACTATAGGTAGGTAGGTAGATGATAGATAAATAGGAAAGTAGATAGATAGATAGATAGATAGATAGATAGACAGATATAGAATAAAATTAATGAGTCCAAAAATTCACACAGCATTAGATTCTTAACTCTAAATTGCCTTCATAGTCCCTACAATATGTGTAATTTTCTTTTACAAAATTTATTTCTTCCTTAGACAAACATAGAGATGCATTAAAATCCTATCTGTACTAGGATTCTTTTGACTTTCATTCTTAGTAGATTTTTCAAAGTAAAAAGCAGTGAAGACTCATCAGCCTAATAGACAAGGCATTGTTTTGTTTTATTTTATTTCTGCATTTTTTTCAGTTCAAGGCACTGGGTGTCAAAAATCCAGAAGAACTCTGATATCCAGTCAGATGTCCTTAACACATCTCTTTCCACCCTTGCCTGAGAAGAGATTCCTAAGTCACCTATCAAAAGTGCTCAGTTGGGTCTCAGTGGTTCAGGCAATCTCTCCAGGCTCTGTCTCTTGATGGCTATCACCTCTTTGCCCTTCTCTGGGAGTTCTGGCTTCCATCCTGGGACTCTGGATATGATGATACCTAACAGCAGAGCCTTAAGCATCCTGTTTGCTTGTTTTTCAATTCCAACTGGCCCAGGAACCTGTTTTCTATTTTCTCTTACCGTGTCAGCCACAGGAACCAATCCCATTGCCAGGCCAGGCTTTTAAAACTCCAACCTGGGCCCGGAGATGGGCTTTTGTGCAGGCATAAAGGATAATAGGTGTGTTTTTATGGTTCTTGGTAATTACACAAACCTTGCTTATTGTAATATTAGGCATATACACTGAAAATTTGTAGGTAAAACAAGAAAAATAAAAATAAATGAATTTACTTTATGATTCCTCTTTAAAAATAATGACCAATAAAATGTAGGTAGCAGTAGCTTTAGTAGTAGCTATAAGAAGAAACATTTTAAAATAATGAGGTCCTTTATTCCCTGGGACAAATATATTATTCAGATACCAACTATATCTTAACGCAACGTTTTCCATTTAAAATAACTATTAATAAAGTAAATGAATGAAGCATTGGCTCTTTGTTTTCCAAACATTCATGTAGTATTTAAAATAATGATTCCAGTTTTTATTTGGTATAAACATTCTTTAAAATGATTCTAAAGATTAAAAAAGAAAAGGTTTTTTCTTTTCCCTTTCTCCTACTGCAGGATAACTAAAGAGGATAAAGGTTCTGGACTTGGCCCTTCAGAATAGTGTCACAAGAGGCTGGAAGTTTGGCCTCAAGTTCAATTTTATATCTCATTTAAATATGCAGCATGCAATGATGTTGATGTCCATTTCACTGCTTCTTTACCAAACATTTCAATTCTAGCAGTCTGGTAAAATGCATCCCAGATTTCATAGGAAAACAAGGCCTGCTTTATGCAAATGTGTTTCACGTGATAAACTAAACTAGAAAATATTTATATATAAGCAATGAAGCTATGCACATTCCTTAAAAACATATAATAATTAATTAGAAATTCAATTGCTATAAATATTCTTTAAATTTGAAACATACAAACTTTAAATACAAGGGAAACTATTCTGCAATAAGCATTCTCATGAATTTGTCCTGAACTCCGAAAATCCTAGATAAATTGTTTGATAAGAATAGATAAGAAAAAAAGAAAATACAAAAATGAGTCTTCACATTACTGCTTTACTGTTATAGAAATTTTCAATTAATAGGTATAAGATACAGCTTTTCCATCTGGCTCTTAGATGCCTGAAAGAGACCTCATGCCTCTCTGCTGACGTTCATGACTCAGCATGGAGTGTCCTCTCTTTCTCTACCCACCAAATTACTACATCTCTTTCAAGGCCCTTTTCAAAAGCTCTTTTTCATGGAGCTTTCCCCACAGTACAAGTCAGAATTAATTACTTCTTCCTATGGGCTCTCAAAGCACTTTGAACCTCTAAATGGCAATTACTTTATTCTGCCTTGCACTATTTACATGTTTAAATATGTCTGCCTCACAAGACTTTAGGCTCCTTGAAGACATCTTAATCAACCTTTTTTTTCTCACCTCACTGGATTTCTCCCATCCCTGTGTACTTACTTATAATTTAGAAAATGGTTACCAGTTACAGAATGGGTGACCGATAATTTTGGGCTAAAAAGAACTGAATTGAAATTATTGTCTTCTTATAGTCTCTTCCAGTCAAATTCTGACTGTAATGATGGCTTTCCCAAGTTGATCATTTTGTACCCGTAACAAAGAGTCAGCAATGTTAAAACTATGTGTGGTATTTTCCAATATTCTTTGGACTTCCAAATGCACCCTTTAATATATCAGACCTGTAGAATGTCTAAAAATGTCACTTGGATAACTATCTTTTCCCTGTGCTTTACTAAGATTAACCTTTTGAGTCATATAAATCAAAAATTCAAGAAAAGAGAAAAAGCTGAAATGGATGTCATCTTTGTCTCTTTACTTTGTGAAACTTACAACTTGAATACTGTATTATTGGTGATGTTTTAAAGTTTTAGCTATATTTCTATGGTGCGTCTCTCCATGGTGGTAAGAGCAAACATTATTCACTCTCAGACGTCCTTTAATTTGGTGACAGGCATCTTGCAGTGAGAAAAATAGGGATATAGCGTTTTTAAAATTCCCCCCAAGAAGCATAAATAGCGAGTACCTGTATTGAAAATGGACTTGAATTTTTCACTTCTAGTCAGTGTTATAATCACTAGACCATGTTATGCAAATGACAATTTGAGCATATATGTAAAATACCGAAATTAAACCTCATTGTAGGGCTCAGTAAATGCACTGAGCGTTGTTTTCTAGATAAGCCTGTTATGTTTTCACTGCTAATATGTCTTACATTAACATCAAATAAATTTCTCCTTCCACATATTTTAATATATTTGTTTATCTATTCACAGTTTTTACTTAGTTTTTAACTATCTGATTTTCTACCATAACCAGACAAGATGGATATCTATTCTCAAACTACAGACAGAGGAAACGGAGACTCAGAAGTTTAATGTTAAAGAAGAATCTTTTTTCCTCCCTCTTCCAGGGATCTTTCCTTTTTGTCAAACTTAGTCACAGGAAAAGAAATGTCAGAGACATGAGTGGGTGAAACTTAGAAACACTGTAGAATAATTTTGCCTTCAAATTGTCTGATTGCTATTTGATTATATATAGATTACTTTGTCATGTTACTGATATTCATTTTTAAATATTATTTCTTGTTTATTAAGAATTACATGAAACACACACAATTCACTGTAATGTTTACATTTTTAATATCTTTATCTCATATTGTGTTTCCATAGAACTTTTGCCTCCATACACTTCTGACCATGTACTGAACTGAGTTTAAATAAAAGAACAGCATATTTTAAACATCAACAGTAATGTTATGTTACTTTATTTTACTTTGAATGTTTTTAAAACTAGTATTCACGCTTTGACACATAATCCAAATATTATAGAGATATTGCACCGGAAGTTACCAATGGACGGATTTGTAAAATATAAATATATATAACTAGAGTGGAAGTTGTATTATATACAAGGGACACAAGGCAATATTGTAGCTGTACCAGTTCAGGTCTGGACTTAAATTTCCAAAATTTCAGTTATTGGAATCTGTGGTAACTGAGAAAAAATAAAATCAAGCAATGACAAACCAGCAGAAAAAATAGAAGAAATATAAGCTGCTACTTACTTTAAATATTCAGTTTCATCATTCATATTTAGGAAGAAATAGAAATTTAGAGAAAATAGAAAAGTTCAGTATAAATTTAAAAGATATATATACATATGTGCCCACTTAAAGGCTAAATGTGACACCTTCTTCACAACCAAAATTATACTGACATCTAAATAATTAAAATTGTATGAATGAGGAATGAAGTAGGGTCTCAGTTTACTCTAGATAAATAATATTCCTCACACTTGTAGTTTACAAAGCAACACTGCATATATTATATGATCTTCTGGAATGCTAGTGTAGGTCCACCAATGAAATCAAACATTAGAATTGTTTAACAAACCACTATGGGCAGATACCTCTAAAAACTTGTGTAAATGATTAGAGTCAATTCCCTCCTTCAGATACAGGAAACATATGGTTTGTAAAGTTTTATTTTAGATCAAAAGGGAAGAGAAAAACCTAGAGAATTTTTTAAATTTAGTGTCATGCTCATCTGATCTGTAGCTTCAGTTACCCTTAAATGCCCCTTTCCCACTTCACTTGGAACATCAAACTACCTGCACTATAAAATCAGCCACCAGAATATAAATGCCATGAAAAAACATCCCAAAGAATAGGAAGGAGTAAGAATGGGGTGCCACTTTGTCACTATTGTTTCCAAGAAAAGAATAAAATGTGTTTATGTGTAGTAGTTAAATGAAATTTTGGTTTTTATCATAAGATAAAGCCTTATTGAACCAGACTCTACTTACTTTAATTGTACCAAAAATGAAAGACTTCAAAACTGGAGCATTAGGCTTGTAATATTATGTAGATGATTTTAAAAGTATCAACATTATACAAACTTGGTTCATGATACTTACAGACTATGTATCAGCATCCTCTTTAGGAAAAATCACATACTTATTATTACTAAGAATACATTTTAATTATCTACAATGTGTAAGATCTGATGATAGACACCAGGTATGATGTGAAGAGGGTTCAGACATGAATCTTTTCTTATAAGAGCTTCCAATTAACACTATCTTACCTTAGTTGCAATAAATTTCATGACCAAAAGCAAAAGTAAATCCTATAAATCCAAATAATAGATCAGATAAAAGCTCTGTATTCACAACAGATTCTTATTAGTGATTAACATAAAGATACAAAACTCTGTGAACTGACATGAAACAGTGCCAATAAGTAAAATATGGATGAGTGTACGATATTTGTGAAAAAATAAGTGGATAAGTTGTATTCTGATTAAAGCATCAATAAAAAATCTAGATCTTGCCATGGCTATAAAAGTGTCCATAAGTTGAGCCCTTTCTTTTGAAATCGTCTCCTCACTGAGTACTTACCTGGAATTTGAAAAGAAAAAAAATACATAATACTCCAAATAGAAATGTTCTACATCCTGACTAATTTTTGTACCTTGACAAACTTCAATTGTAATATAAAATTCAGTGAAAGTCATACTGACAAGTTATTCAGGCTTTCAATAAAGGCAAGTAGCTTTACCTCATAATCTACAAATTGACATTTGAAGATTCTATCATGTTCTGTAAGTTTTAACTAAAATTTTGATTTTTATGGAGAAAGCCAAGTGAGTTGAATGACTAAGTGTATTGGAAAGATTTATTCAATTTTCTTTAAATAGTATAAATGTTTTATGTGAGTATATATGTATACAAACATATAGTGTTGAATACAAATTATATAATCAATACAATTTTGTTGAATTGAAAAACTGTAGGAAGTCTATATCATTTATGTCATTCCGGAATTTCTTATGATAATACCCACATCAAAAGTTAAACAAAAGAATCTTATTTCCTGAACATTGAGAAATTTAATTTGACTTTGTGGGAAGTTCCTTTGTGGGAAGTTCTTTGTTTTCCAAAGAAATAAAAACATCATGATATTTAACAGAATTATAGGATCTATAATAAAAAATTGCTCCTAAGCCAATACTTTTATCCTGAAATCTCAATGACCATCTCCCATTTTCTCTTATATCTTCAAGAAATAACTCATGTTTAGCAATTGAGGTTTTTTTTATTGCTGAACCCAAGTTAGTCTCAGCCTGGGGTTCAAGTTCTCAAAGATGGGCAGATTTAATATATTTGTCACTACCTTGATATTGCTTAACTTCAGATAAAAGTGATGGTTGTTAAGTCTGTGAATTGAGGACAAACTCCGAGTTGTTATTTTGAAAGAGTATTCAAGAGCCCCAAGTGTTTATTTTTGTTCTAAGTTGCACTACATCTTGCTAGGTTCATATTAATTAATTTAAACGGTTGTCTCTTTATCTCCAGCTTATCCAGTTATTATTTTAGTCACTTGCCTGGTGCATTATTTCTTATATTATTATTTTTTAAATGAGCAGAATGTGACAATTTCTGTATTGTCTTTTGTTTCTGTTGAATAGCTTAGTAAGACAAATATCTAGAATTTATTTTAAGTAAAAGAGTCTACTACTTCCTTTAAGTAAAAGAATTTTAAAAGTTACAAGCTCACATAAATGGATAGTTTTTGAAGATCAAATAAGCCAGAGTCAATTTAGTTCAAATCAAGTGAGATGTCCAGGGTTTGCATTTAAAAATGAATTTGAGATTGTCTTTTGTCTCTATTTCCTAATTCATTTTTAGGGCTTTAAAGATCTGTTGTAACAGGGCTCTTGTTACATTTAATAAGTGCCATGTTGACTGGCGTTCTCTAAGTAGGCTTTTCAGTTTGCCTGTGGGGAAATTTAATATAAAAACATTCAACATTCTTTTATTAGTGTTTTTTACTATTCCCAGTCCCATCAGACCTTTGGTGCAAGCAGTGTGTTATTGAAAAGCTTATCTGTAAGAAGTGAGCCAAGGGGAAATTCAGCCTTTATTAATATTGACATCATGTTCCCACACAATGGCTGTCTAAAGAAACTTTTCAATTGGATTTCAACTGCTTTGATGCAATATAAATGGAAACAACTGAATGCATGGTTTAACACAGAATAGTGAGTGATGCTGTGTCTTACACATCCAAACATAAAGTTGGAGTTTAGAGGTATTTCAGGGCCATAATTTAGTATTCTCAATTTATAATGGTTAGTGGAATTTTAAGTTATGTTAATCTGGTAGGTTCTTGAATACATATAATACTTTCTTTGGTTTCTCTTCCCCTTCCCATTGCTGGTTAAAGAAAAAGGACAATTAATATATTTTCAAGATGGAAGTGACATTTAAGGACCAAGATAAGACTTACGCAAGGTAATCAGTTAAGTTTGAGGATATACTATGCTAAGATTATTATTTCTATATTTACTACTATATAGCATCAACAACCAGAAAAGATTAGAGAGTTTAGAGACAATTCAGACCACTATGTTGAAAATATTTAGCCCTAGGTATTCTATTTTCTTTTACCTTAACAGGTAAAGGGCCAATGAGGCAAATTGCTTTTTGTAGAAATTTAGAATACAGATCTAAATTATCCAGGTGAGAAGGTATTTTTAAGAGAAATATGTCTTTATCACTTCACCACAGAACTGGACTATAATTAAACACACAACTATTAGCACAGCCAGTAAACCAACACTCAAGTGAAAGACAAAGCGATCTTCAAAATTAGGAAAAGTGGTGCGATTTTGTTCAGAACCTTAAATGTAATTTATTGTAGAATAAATTCTTGACTCACTGAGCGCTATCACTTCTCTGGTTAAATAGTACAAATTTGACACCTAGAACATTTCTTTAAAGTCACCATTTTCCTGGAAACACTCTAATTTTGAGGAGTCTAGGGCTATATTTAGCTTTGGAAGAGTAGTCTTTTAAAAAATATGGTTATAAAACAGATTGATTTAGAGGAGCATTATAATTAGCTGCTGAATATGTTAGAAGGATGGATTATTCTACATGAATCACAGAGCTCACTTTAAGTGTCATTCCCCATTCTAAACTGCCAGCTTAATTTCTTCTCATTTTTCACCACAAGAGACTTTTTTCTATGATGCCAATAATAAAGGTGTAGTTGTCACGAAATAGGCATACCTTTGTGAAATAATGAATTATAAACTGTTTTGTTTCAATTTTCAAAATAACTGAGTCATGATTACTTGGTTTGACAATAACCAGGAAAACTCACCTAGAAAATAAACTTAAAAAAAAAAATATATATATATATATATGGATTTAGCAGTTTTAGGAGACTCTGGCAAACATTTTTAAGCTAATGGAGAAAAATCTGCTATATAGAATAGCATAAGTAATAATAAGTATGATTGGTCAAATCACATCTTTGGGAATGTCAGAAAAATATTACGAAAAGAACAACTGTAACAATACTGATGGTCAATATTTAAGAAAAAATTTAACATGATACATATAAATTAAGATATGCTTAATCTAAAAGATAATTAAACAACAAATTATTTTAAAATGGTTCTAGGAAAATGACTTGATAGTAAATATGAAAATATTGCCAATCTTTAAAACTCTTTCAAAATTTTAGTTGAAAGTAACAGCATCACACTGGGTGAATTTTATAGAAGAATCTACATTACTATACAATCTGGGAACTGTCTTAGTAAAAATTGCATAAGATCGGCAGCACTGTATAACCTTGGTGTCCATCACAAGTGTAAGATAAAAAATAATGAATATACATTGAAAATGTTCTATTACTCCTAACATATGTCATTGTGCTAGATGCATTTTGGATATTCGGTAAACACATAATGAATTGAATACTAAAATATAAATGACAGATAAGCTCTTTATTGTTCTTAGGAATGTCTATTTTCTTCCTTTTTTTTTTTTTTTGTAGTTTCAAAGAAAAGTTTCCTAAAGTTAATTATACTGGGATGAATAAGAGAAAACAAAGAGATTTGTTACAAAAGGGACGAGGTTCCTGGACCCAGGCAGGCAACCAATACAGAAGTCTCACTGCTTGATAGAATCCCATTGGGCTGGGCTTTGCTGTTGCAGTCAAGGAATCAGTAAATCTGAGAAAGAGAAGTGAGAGGAGGAAGGGTGCAGAAGTTCTGCATAGACTGGCATAGAAACACAAGCTCCTGTTGTGCTGTGAAATGTAGGTGCTGAATGCTGGGGGGAACAGCCTTAGCCCTCCTCTAGGAGCTCTTTGAAGACTTGGTATGACAGATTGCTGCACTCCACCTGAGAGTTTCTAATTCAGTGGGTCTGAGGTGCATCAAAAATTTTCCTTTCTAGCAAGTTCTCCTATACTGTTGATGCTACTGGTTGAAGAAACACAGTTTGAGAACTACTGAATTAAAGAATGGGTTTGGTGTATACAATAATACTTTCACCCTTATAAGATGGGGAATTCCTTTATCAGTGGCTATTAAGAATAGTCATGTTACTATAGTGTTAATGTTTTCCTGTTCTTGAAGCCATATATCACATTTAAAGAAGAATACAATCACCAGATGTAACCTACCATATGAAAAAATTCTCAGGATAATTATACCTCTAAACGGCAAACCCACAGTTACATGAAATTGAAATAGACTTCATACCACAGTTCTTATATATAAGTTATGTAGGCCATGCAGGTTTATGAATGTAGGCATATTTTTAGTTCAGTCCTGGAGCTGTACCCTCATACCAACAGTCAACAAGAAAATACTTTACTCTCCAATTATTTGTAGGACCATATGCCACCATAGAGAAACATCTCCAAATGCAGAAAAAACTCTGTTAATTAATTTGCATTTAAACAACTCCTTAGATGAACTGACATTCAGTATTCTCTTGATACAATGCAGGGACTGATATCAGCGGCACAGGGGGTGTTCACAACTGTAGGTAAATTTCTTAAACTTCCAATCCCTTTCTGCCCCTGCCTGGCAAGCTATGTGCTTGTGGTTTGCTCTGGAATCTTCTTTGCCAGTTGTACTTATTATTGTAATAATATAATCTAGTAAGATACGGCATAAAGATTTTTCATATAAGTAAAAAGTTATAACAATAAAAATGTCATTAAAATGGAGTCAATTTAGGTGGGGGCAAGACAGCTGTAAAAAATGCAGACAATAATAAAAATCTAGAAGTTTTTATTGTAATCATATTGCTTAGTAAATGATTTTAAGTTGTGGCTTCACTATAAGAAAATCAATATATGAACTCATAGAAAATACATTATGAATATGGTTTATGAAAGGAAGATTATGTTGGATTTTATTGGGATAGATTCGTTTTCAAAGAAACAGTGTCCTATGTTAAAAATTTATGAATAAATATACACTTGGACTTAAGTTAAAATAAAATGGTCAAGATGCATATGCTTTATCATCATTCCCTGCTTTAATTTTGACAAAGATTGCTAATTCTCTAGCCAAGAAAGTTTTCACCTTCTTCCATAGTAATAGAGTTGTAGCTGACATGTCTCTCGAGGAACACATTTCCTAGTTTGCCCCACTCACTTGCAGTTAGTTGTGGCCATGTGACTAAATTCTTAGCAATGGCATGTGAGCATAAATGGTGGATGTCAATTCCAGACCTGGTCCTTAAAGCATCGCAGGGTCAAAGTGGTGTCACAGCTTGTGTCTGTGTTCTTGCTCCTCCATACTTTTACCCATAACAAGAGCAAGAATGCAGATGAGGCACAGCTTTCACAGAAATTAGAAATACACCCTAGGGGATAACAGAAAATGAAGGAAACATGGGTTTCTGATGACCCTTGCTTCCAGAAAGCAGAGAAGCCTTGCTACATGAAAAAAATACACACTCCTTGCTTCTTTAAGCAATTGATATTGTATTTTTTGTTGTTGTTGCAGCAACTTAACTCTTTATCCTAATTGATACCCCTACTTTTCATTAGTAAATTACCAAATACTGTTCCTGACTGCAAGGGAGAAGAAAATTTCTACTATACAAAAAGAACTCTGCAAAGGTGGCCTCTAATTATAACTATATGAGAGTTACATTAAAATTTTCATTTCTCAACTTTTCATTACACTTTTATAGTATACAAACAGCCCCCTTCTTAATGTAAAATTATTAAAACAAATTTAAAAAAGAAACATATCTATGCAGAAAATCTGAAAGAATCAACCAAAAAACTCCTGGAACTAATAAGCAATACAGCAAGATTGCAGGATACAAAGGTAATATACAAAAGTCAATTGCTTTCCTGTATACCAACAATGAATGAGTGAAATTTGAAACTAAAAATACAATACCATTAACATTAGCATCATCCCAAATAATATACTTAAGTATAAATCTAACAAAATATGTACAAGATCTATATGAGGAAAACTACAAAACTCTCATCAAAAAATCAAAGAAGAACTCAATAAATGGGGAGATATTCCCTGCTGATGGATAGGAAGACTCAATATTGTCAAGATATCAGTTCTTCCCAACCTGATCTGTTGATTCAGTGCAATCCAATCAAAATCCCAGAAAGTTATTTTATGGCTACCAACCAACTGATTCTAAAGTTTATATGGAGAGGCAAAAGACCCAGAATAGCCAACATAATATTGAAAGAGAAGAACAAAGTTGGAGGACTGATGCTACCCAACTCCAAGACTTACTATAAAGCTACAGTTAATCAAGACAGTGTGGTATTGGTGAAAGGAGAGACAAATAGATCAGTGGAACAGAATAGAGATCATAGAAATAGACTCATATAATCATAATCAACTGACCTTCAACAAAGGAGTAAAGGCTGTAAAATGGAGAAAAGATTATCTTTTTACCAAATGGTGCTGGAACAATTGGACATCCACATGCAAAAAAATAAATCTAGACACAAACCTTACACCCTTCACGAAAATTAACTCAAAATGGGTCATAGACCTAAAAGTAAAGTGCAAAATTATAAAATTCCTAGAAGATAACAAGAGAAAAGCTAGATGACCTTGGGTTTGGCAATGACTTTTTAGATACAACACCAAAGATACAATGCATGAAAGAAACAACTGATAAACTGGACTTCATTAAAGTTAAAAACTTCTGTTCTGCAAGAGACAATGCCAAGAAAATGAAAAGGCAAGCCACAAAATGGAAGAAAATGTTTGCGAAAGACACATATGATAAAAGACTGTTACCTAAAAATATACAAAGAACTCATAATTCAACAGTAAAAAAACAAACAACCAGATTAAAAATTGGGCCAATGACCTTAACAAACATCTCACCAAAGAAGATGTACAGGTGGCAAATAAGCATATAAAAAGATGATCCATGTCATATGTCATCAGGGAAATGAAAATTAAAACAACAATGAGATACCATTGCACACCTATTAGAATAGCCAATATCTGGAACACTAAAAACGCCAAATGCCCCCAAAGATGTGTAGCCACAGGAATTCTCATTCATTGTTGGTGGAAAAGCAAAATGGATTCCTGCTCCTTTGGAAGACAGTTTGGTGGTTTCTTACAAAACTAAGCATACTCTTAATCCAGCAATCATACTGTTTGGTATTTACCCAAAGTAGTTAAAAATATGTCCACATGAAAACCTGCACATGGATGTTTATAGCAGCCTTATTCATAATTGTCAAAACTTGGAGGAAACCAAGATGTCCTTCAGTAGGTGAATGAATAAATAAACTGTGGTACATCCAGACATGGAATATGATTCAGCACTGAAAAGAAATGAGCTATCAAGTCATGAAAACACACGGAGGAGGCTTAAATGCAGTTATTTTGTGAAAGGCACCAATACAAAAAGATTACATACTGCATGGTTTCATGTATATGACATTCTGGAAAGGGCAAAGTTGTGAAGACAGTAAAATTTCAGTGGTTGCCAGGGGTTGGGGGAGGGATGACTAGGAGGAGCACAGAGGATTTTTAGGACAGTGAAAATACTCTGTATGATACTGTAATGAAGGTTATATGTCTTCATACTTTTGTCCAAACCTGTAGAATGTACAACACCAAGAGTGAACCCTAAGGTAAACTGTGGACTTTGGGTGATTATGATGTGCCAATGTAGGTTCATCCTTGGTAAAAAAAAAAAAAAAAAAAAAGTACCATTGAAAAGAAAACAGAACCATATAGTCCTGTACATAGGACATCAAAAACAAGTGAAAAAAATGCTAATATAATACATGGAAAAACACAGCTTACATATTAAAGATTTTATTTAGGTATAATTATCATCTGGCCATAAAATTGATGCAAAATATATATTTGTAATTAATAATGGTAGAGATAGAACCCATCAAAGTTAAGTATTTTTTTCTAGAATTTTTGGGTGATGCTTGGACAAAGCTATTTTATGGAGTATGACACAGTTCAAAGTGATAATATAATACAATAAATTTTACAGTATGGTTAACTGCATTGATAGAACTTATGTAGATGGACTTTTTGCTAGAATTGCTAGTGGGAATCTGGTGGTCTGTTCTAGTGGGTTCTTAACAACAGAAGAAGAACAATAATGATAGATGGCTGTTATATATAAAAGACTACAAAATTAACTTTCTGAATGTTTGCTTTTCACATTGTAATAAATTCATTAGTCAAACAAAGATATCTATTGAATCTCAATAAATATCAAGACACCAGGAATGGAAACACAATATGTTCTCAATAGGGGTACCCAAATTCCTCTTAAGAAAAGAACTCTCTTTGTTTAGAAAAATAACTTCAGTACACAAGAAGGTATAAAAGAGACTGAGAAGGTGCAAGTACAAGCAGGGCTCTAGAAACAAAGGAAGTATGTGTGGTAAACTGCTCTTCAGGAAATGAGCGGAGATATTATTTTTTCTTGGACGAGGCATGCGTAAAAAGAGAGAGAATTGCTTGTTTTGAGCAATTATTTCTCCCTCATTGGACACATTCCAGTAAGGCCTTATCCAACTTTAGCTTTCCTTCTGACAGAGGGAGTGACCAAATCCAGATGAGTTGAACCCTGGAATATAAGCCTATCAGAGGAACATTATTGAAAATGCTTGAAGCTCACTGAAGTATGATACGGTGTCTTCTAGAATTCCTGCTACCAGGGCTTCTGGGTTTTTCTGGCTTTTTTATTTGCTCTTCCTCTTGATTCTATGATTTTCCCTATATCCTTCCCATAAATATTCTTTTGGTTTATATTAACCAGAGTCAATTTCTATTGCTTGCAACCACAGTACACTAGCAGCTGTAGGGATCGACATTGGAGACTAGCGCATAATGGAATGGAATAGAATGGACCTCAGGGTCCATAGACCTGCTCTCTGATTCTGGCTCTGTCACTACTAGCTTTGTGGCCTCAAGGAGGGAATTAATCTACCTGAGCCTCAGTGTCCTCATCTGCAAATGAAAACAAAAACCTTCAGCTTCTAAAGATTGCATCTCTGCTTAAATTAAATAACGTATTTAAAGCACCTATTCTGGTATTTGACAGAATGCACTTAATAAATGATAACTATTATTGTTAGACACACAAGGAAGAGAGAGGAAATTAATTTTCTTCTACTACCTCTTCTTCTCTATAACCTGATTTCAGACTTGAGCAACTTGCTGTTGCTAGAGAGAATGTGGCTGCAGTTTCCTTCCGACCTGGCTTATATTTCTTTAACTCTGCTTGTCCTTTGTTGCGCTAAAGGAATCAGTGCCACACTAAAGCATTTGCCTTCCCAAGGTTTCAGATCCTTGAAGGAGAACATACTGGCAATCTTTAGATTTATATTTGATTTTGTTTTAAATGCAATTTTGTTTATAAAAAACGGGCGTTGCCAGTAAATCATATCTTCTAGTTATCCAACGCCCATTAGCAAATTAGCAAGTGTAAAGAATGTTCTAAATCTGATAATCTCTAAGGTTCCTCCTTATATTAACTCTTTAATTCTAGATATGAAATCAGCTCCCATCTTATAAAATGTCATCTTTTTCATTCTCTTAGATTCTCAATCACTTTGATTTGAAAAATGAATTAGAGAAATTTTCTTTAAGTGACTGAAATATTTTTAATGAGTTGTGAAACTTTAACGGTAGATGTTATTCCAGGGCAGAAAAAAAGAAATCCTTAAATTCAGGCCCTTCTGCCTACAATTCTAAGTTCTTTGAATATTGTGAGAGACTAATATAAAGCATTTATTGTTCAGAATTAGGTATTTTATATGATTGTTCATAAACACACAGAATGTGGGCGTGGCTGTGTTAGTCAATATGCTCCACGAATTCCTTTTCCGACCATGCAACTGTATCTGTATATCTAGGTTAGAATGACCTAAACCAAGGAGAAGAGTAGTCCATGGAAGGGCAGTGAGAGGAGAAAAATGTGAAGAGGTGGTGTCTTCTTGTTTAAGCTTAGACTGAAATTTTGTATCAGTGCACTGAGTGATAGACTTATTTCTGCATATTATTAAATCAAACCTTAACAATTTCTACTCTAGAGTAAAAATTTCAATTCTCTTCACTCAGATTATATTTTAACCGTTCAATCATCTATTATATTTTTTTAAATTGGAAGATCTCTAAGATCTAAAATGAACATTCCTTAATTATCATTGCTTTTAATATGTCTTCTGTATTCTGTTATGAAAGAGACTAAGAAAACCTGTGTTAAATTGTGTTTATGCATCTCAAAGTTTAATGTGTTTATAATGATCAACTGTTTGTTAAATAGATATCATACTACATAAAATATTGAATGGTTATTTTAAATATGTTTGAGTTTATACCAGAATAATGGTAAGAATAAAGGGCTTGTGCCAAAAAAATTTGATCAGAAAAATTTTTAGTAATGATTAGAATAAGTAAAATGTGAGTTTATAAATCAGGTTGGTTAACAAAACAATGGACACAGTACTAACTGCAAAGGAAATCTCATTCTAAACAATGCAGCCAACCTGGAGAGAAGGCACATGAAAAGAAAGGAAATTACTGAACCTATTACACATACAACACGCCCAGCTGGGCGCCCAGCTGCTCAAGGAAGCTGGGGGTTCTTCATCTTTGGGAGTTTCTAATTAGAATACAAGTTAGAAATATAATAGAAAACATAAAAGAAAGAGAAATTTTATATTAATATTAGCTCCTGTTTTGTCTCTTTATTTGTTAGCAAAGACAGAGTTATAGAAGCTTGGCTAAGTAAGCAGTGAATGATTTTTGTAACTACTGACTTTTGATACCAATTATACTTTATCAAAGGTTCCAATATTCCATCACATATTTATCCCTCCTTTCAGAATAGGCATGCTTACCAATTGCTTGAGAACTGTATGCTGCATTTTAAAGCTGCTATACATGAATCAAATGGTGTGCACTTAGGATGCATTTATATATTCTTTAAAAAGCAGATTTTTCTTCCATTTGGCTCTTACTACATACTTCTCTAAGGGTTTTTGCAATAGATGAGCCTTCATAGGCTTATTAATTATAGCATGCTTGAGAATATGCTCTAGAAATTGAATACACAGGTACACATATTTTGCACAGTGATAATCACCTATAGCATGAGAACATATAAATATGTGAATAATTTATATTTTGCTTTTAAGGAACCCAAATAAATATGTACCCATATATTCTGTTATTTATGGTATTTCAAATTACTCCTTTACAGGTTTATAGGACTAATGTGACCTTCCAAAGGTCTATGCTAGCAAAAAGAAACCATCCAAAGCAATTACCCAGAAAATTAAAACAAAAACAAAAATGTAACAACTCTTATTTCTTTTCAATTGTCTAAATATTTGAGGTAAATCATGTTTAGTTCCAGTGGATTATTTAAGTGGATTATTGCCTTCATTCTCCATTTCACCACTAGTGAAACTTATTTTTTTGAGGTTGATCAGTATGCAAGACAATGTATTCTCTGATTGATCAGTATGCAGGGTTGGATTACTCCGGAGAACATTTGGGCATTTTCACTATGTCCTGTGGATTAACCTGCAGAGTGTGCATTTTGGAGGGCAGGCACTAAGGGAGGAAACAAAAACGACTTAATGGTC
This sequence comes from Tapirus indicus, assembly GCA_031878705.1. Classification (NCBI taxonomy): domain Eukaryota; kingdom Metazoa; phylum Chordata; class Mammalia; order Perissodactyla; family Tapiridae; genus Tapirus; species Tapirus indicus. Next base: position 34,402,887 of record CM062930.1, on the reverse strand, counting down.
TGGCACTGTGGAAGTTTGATCAACTCCCTGAGTGGAGGTTGAACCGTCTTATGAGTCACTTGCCCCATGACAGTGATCCCAAGCTCTTTGTAAAATAAATGTACTTCATTGTCAAGGTAGAGCAATAAAACTGATCAAACAAAAGGTAGTGGCGTTCATTTTTAGTTTTGGAATTATAAGATCGTAATAATGTTTATTTTGATTTTCTAATGGTAGTAGTTGCTCAATATTTGTGTGATATTTTCAGGACTGAAAGTATATGGGCATCTACTGTATTATATTCTATTTTAGACTTTTTGTTGCAAGTAGCGGGACTCTTTTCTTCAAGAGATTTCTGTCTTTACACAGCCTGCTGGTCTTCCCCGTATTACATGAGAAGGCAATGGAGGTTTTCTGCAGAATATCTAGGGCTTTTCCAAGCATAGTTTTAAAAAATTCTCTGCTGCAAAAGGAAGGAAAGAAGGAAGGTAATCCTTTTTTGGAAAATCCAGTGTAGTTTCCAAAAATTAACTGAAAGTTAAATATCCTAAGTTCTAGGTTGAATCTTACTTAGGAATATTTGAAAAATTCTTGAATTTTCACTTGTTCTTTGGATTAGCTTAAACTTTTGAAATTGGATAACCGTGGGAAAAAAGATAGAGAAAATTTTGAAGTGTATGTTTTATTATCTCATATGAGAATGAAGTGTGAGGGCTGGCCCGGTGGTGCAGCTGTTTAGTTCGCGCTTGGCAGCCCAGGGTTCGCGAGTTGGGATCCCGGGCACTCGCAGACGCACTACTTGTCAGCCATGCTGTGGCAGCGTCCCATATGAAGTAGAGGAAGATGAGCACGGATGTTAGCCCAGGAACCGTCTTCTTCAGCAAAAAGAGGAGGATTGGCAACGGATGTTAGCTCAGGGCTGGTCTTCCTCACAAAAAAAAAAAAAAGAATGAAGTGTGATATACTAATATAGAAAATACAACTGTGGAATCTTACAAAAAGTAAATGGGTTTAAGGGTACTGTATGCGAGAAATTTGGAGAGGCATGTAGAAGTAAATATTAAAGGTCTCATAAATTTGTATTGTGAAACAAATGCACAAAACAAAGGGACAATTTTATATTAAAATATTGGCTTGATTGAAATATATCCAACCAAAAATTATTGATCCCTTACAGCTGGAGTACCCAGTTGTAGAATGGTGTGGGATAAACATAACTTCTTTTTCAAGGTCAGCAAGCATGAGCTTCAGAGCAGCTCTGAATGCATAAAAATGGAATCACATTAATTGTAACCATAACAAAAATTATTTATCTGACTCCAGTTTTTATCTTTACTTTGGAAAAAATCCTTTCAAAAGCAAATGTGTTACCTAAGGAAAGCTGACACATTAACCCACCATCACCATCCACTAATGCATTAACATTTTGTTTTATTTTATTAATTAACATCATGGATACCGGACGATGGTAACAGTCCATGAAGCACCACTTTAATATGGAAGATGAAAAAGGTATGGAAAGGAATTCTAGATACACACTATAGAAATATTTCTTTTACTTAACAGTTTTCATTTTGGCTGACTTGACCTCTCCTGGATAAACTCTAAGACTGAGATCGCAATTGCTTCAGTTGGATTCTTTTTGTGTGTGTGAGGAAGACCTGCCCTGAGCTAACATCCGTTGCCAATCCTCCTCTACTTTATGTGGGATGCCACCACAGCATGGCTGACAAGCAGTGTGTCGGCTGGCGCCCGGGATCCAGGCTTGCAAACCCCAGGCTACCAAAGCACCAACTTAACTGCTACACCACTGGGCTGGCCCCCCTCAGTTGGATTATTTTCGTTTAATGGAACAGAGAGTAGATCAAGTTATTTTAAGTGAAAGAGACGTTTATTGTCTGGATACAGACTTTATTGTTTGGAATAACGAAGTAAGGCTTTTAGCCAAGCAGATCTTACAAAAATAAAAACAAAAACAGGAAAACTGAAGAGCAGACCCTCAGTAGCAGCTGGAGCCACAATAGGGTTGATCTTTACTGATGTAAGAATTAGTGATGTTGGGGGGGCATATCTTTCAAAACCCCACAGGCCTGTCTAGAATTTTAGCAGAAGGAAAGTATGGCTCCCTCCAGCACCTGCTGCTGGTGGGATTCAGTACTCCCTCCAGTCAGCTCTTCTCTGGGTTTGTGCTGCCTTTTCTCACTACCCCAACCTCTACTCTTGTCTCAGAGCATCTGCCTACTCTTATATTCTGCTTCCCTATTTATTTGGCTTACTTTTGGTTCCCACCTCTTATCATGGCTCCTCTGCAGAATGGTTTCTGTTGGTATATTCTTCCAGCTACCCATCCCACTACTAATGCCTTGATTCTTTTGTCTTTCCAAATTCCTACCCCTTAAGTCGGAATCTCCTTTTCTTTCTGGGTAAAGCCATCCATAATAGGTGACCATATAGTCAGAGACATTTCCCTTAGATCAAGTTTTGGCCAGGCAGATATCATGACCAGCACAAGAGTCACAAAACTATTGGGAGGTCAGTTTTTAAAATATAATTGGGTTAGCAGCTCATATGAAGTGAGGAAGTTTATCTTCAATCCCAGATATAATTTTCTTGCCCTTCAAAACGCCTGGACTGCCTTGTGATTTCAGCTCTGACATATAAAGAGCTACTAAGTCATCATTTCCATCCTTGCAAGAAAAAACTGGAGAAACAGAAAATCAAGGACTGGGGGCGGCCCGGTGGCGTAGAGGTTAAGTTTGCATGCTCCACTTCCACGGCCCAGGGTTCGGATCCTGGGCACGGACTAAGGCATTGCTCACCAAGCCATGCTGAGGCAGTGTCCCACATAGAGCAACTAGAAGGATGCACAACTATGGCATACAACTACCTACTGGGGCTTTGGAGAGAAAAAAAAAACAAAAAAAAAAAAAAGGAGGAAGTTTGGCAACAGATGTTAGCTCAGGGCCAATCTTCCTCAAAAAAAAAAAAAAGAAAAGAAAATCAAGGACTGTTCCTTGACCTTACAGAGAGCTGAAGTCACAGGGTAGACTGCCACCTTGATATCTGGAGAGACAGGTGTGTCCAGAAAGATACAGCAACTGAGATCTGCTGATCTGGTGTAGAAGCTACTGGAGCCATAAACTGATAGGAACACTTATGGTAATTTTTGACCCCCAAAAATTGGAACCGACTGTAAAATTTTTCTCATTTCCATGAGAGAAAGAGAGTTGCAGTGCAATATAATGAAGTTCTTCCAGTACAGGCCTACAAAGAGAATTTCTTCTGAGGATGACAGGCAGGAGACATTGTTCAAAGTGAGCACTGGAACTGACAGTGTTGCCCAAACCTGTGAAGTATTACATTAGAGCTGTAGTAGCTAGACCTACAGACATACACTGAATGCATAGTCTGACCTAAAATGGAACTTGTGAATAATTGCAGTCAGGGAGAATAAAAATATTTAAAATGGGTATAAACAGCTAAACATATGGAAACAAGAATTGTCTAGAAGTCTGAATGGAACCTGGAACAATGAAAGATACAGGAGAAGAGAAGATGGCACAGACTCAGTAAAAACAAATTAAACAACTGTATAAAAACAGGAAGGGACAGTTTCATAGGTATAAGACCATGATAACTTCCTAGTGAGACTAGATTAGAAGTGGCTATCAAAATCCTACTGTGTGTTATTTATCATTGGTTGTGTAAACTGGTTAGATAGTGGTGAATTTATATGGCTTTCACTACATTGTGTAAGTTCAGTCATTTTCAATTTGAGTAAATTTATTGATTTAGATAGGTTTTACATTATAGAACAATTTCAGGCTTTGCTACAAATATATTTGGTAATTAAGAAAATATTTTTTCAGTCCTTCTTATGTGTTAGGCCCTCCATGAGACATTGAAGAAACAAAGATGAGTAAAGCACAGTTCTTGCCTTCAAGGTACTCATAGGCTACTGAGGAAATTTAATATTATAATTCTTTTGGTTATAAGTGAAAAAAGCAAAAAACAATCACAGACCCAAATTAGCTTAAGCAAAAGGGACTCTGGACTAAAGCAATGTCACCAAGACCGAAGAGTTGATGACTCTGTTTCCTCAGGTGGGATCCATCTTTGGCCTCCACATGAGGATCTCCTGGCATTTCCAGACTCTCTCACTGAGGTCACAGTGTTCCCAAATATCACATCCTCTCACCACTAAGCCCAGCAGAGGAAGTGGAGTCTAAGTCCCATAATTCCCAGCAAAATTTCCAAAATTCTCTTCAATTGGTCCATCCATGAACCATCAAGGCATGCCATGTTTTCAAGGACATGCCACGTATACTTGCCTTAGGCTGGGGTTTCCTGGTCATCTTTGATGTAGAGGATGGGACCTTCTCATTGTGATGAGGAAGATGGGATAAGTTGACTGTCTCAATCTAATCAGAGCCCATCCCCCAGAGTTAGGGTGTTCCACTAACTCTAAACGTTTGGCAAGGAAATTCAAGGTCTGGTTAGGAAGTGGAGAGGCAGAGGAATTTTGTTATTCCTTAACAGCAGCTAACTCCAGAGATTACAATAGAAGATTGAAAATGTAATTTATTCAGTGCTGTGGTCAATATAAACACAGGTGCTATGGTAGGACAGAAAAGAGAGACTTGACCCACCAGGCTATGTCAGGTGAAAATTAAAAGATGTGTACGTATTAGTTAGCTGAAGTGAGGTGGGGAGTGGGAGTGCATTCCAGAAAGAGAGGGCAACATGAACAAAGACATAAACTCAAGTGAGGAATAGCAAATTCTGTGCAGGAGAAGAGGTAATTTCATGATGCTGAAGAATAAAATTAGAATAGGGAGTGGTGGGTGATGGAGCCAGAGATATTTTAATATACCAAATTATCATAGGCAAAGTCATGAAAATGGCAATTAATCCTATGGGTGTTATAGAGCCAAAAGAAAATTTTCAGAGTGAAGGATAGAATCAAATTTGTTTTTTAATTAGTTGATTCTGACTATAGTGTGGAGGATAGCTTTCAGATGATCAAGAATAATGGCAGAAAGGCCAGTTAGGATATTGTAATAGTCCAGATAAAATTGATAAGGGCCTAAACCAGGCCTCAATGATAATAAAAATAGAGACAGAGACAGAACTGAGAAACTATTTAGGAGGTAAAATTTGCTGGATATGGAAAATAATTGGATGAGGGAATGAGGGACAGGGGTTGGAGGGACATCAATGATCTGTCCTAGATTTCTACCGTGGTTGCCCTAGATCAGGGATTGGCAAATCTTTTCTGTATAGGGCCAGATAATAAATATTCTAAGATTGCAGTTCATGCAATCTCTGTTGCGTCTACTCAACTCTGCTGTTGTAAGTGCAAAAGCAACCAGAGACAATATGTAAGTGCATGGGAATGGCTCTGTCTCAATACAACATTATTTTCAAATGGGCCAAATTCACAGTGAGCCAAATTTGGCCCTCTGGCTATAGTTTGCTAACTGCTGTCCTAGATGAAGAATGGTGTCATCACTTGCTTAAAAAAAAGGAGAAAGAGTAGGAATTTGGGAGAAGGTCAGGAGATCCCTGTTGGTTGTTGAGTTTAAGAATATCTGCAGAAAATTCAACAGGATCTGTAACAGACGGTTGGTTGAGTGTGGGAAAGGGTGTGTGTATATGATCAGGAGATACATACTTTAGATTCTTCAGCATAAAAATGGTTTGAAATCTTGAGAGCAGATAAATTACCTAGTGTGATGAGGAATGAATCTAGAACAAAACACTAGAAATGTGTATGTTTTTATGAAGCTCTGTTCTAGATGTTGAAGATACAGAAGAGAACAATACAGACATGATTTTTACTCTGCTGGAGTTCCCAGCATAAGTGGAGAAGAAAAGGTTGAAGGGATATCTAGAAAAGTGACTCTACTTGAAAACTATAATCAAAATTGTGGTACCCTTGTTGGCCCAAACAATAAGAAGTGACCTTTATAAAAGATGCCTTACCACGTGTTAGTCGTATGTAAGTATGTGCCTCAGTTTACTGCGGCATCACAAGACCTGGAAAACAGACAAACAAAACAAAGAGTATCTGTACTAAGCACTGTGATATATAAGATCCAATTTTATCCTCCATGATCAATTTTATTACAAGGATATCCATATCATTATATCTTGTGATTTAGGTGTTACTAATGTGTTTAATTTATAAATAAGACATAGAATCTTAGACAATGATTTTCCTATCATTATTTATCTAGTATTTAAAGGAACCACAAAAATAACTATGGTCTTTCAAAAGCAAATACCATGATTTTTCTATTAGGCCACATTACTTCACTATTTAAATTAAAGAAGCTGACGTTGAAGATACTCATGTTGATTCTTTATGAAATTTTAAAAGAAGCAATATAGAAATGTAGATGTTTCCACATTTCCCAGTTAGGAAACAATTGTGAGGGAAGCTGCCACAGAGTTATTTATTAAAACCATGGAGAGTTAAAAAATATCTCTCATTATTTTATTTTTGAGCCCACATGTCTCCTTGCTGACTTGCTCTGAAGAGAGAAAAATCAGTGACCTCATTGTGTGGAGTGTCAATGTGTTATAGAATGACTCAATAGCAGATTTCTACAGACTGTGTTCCTGCCCTTGTCTTCATGTTGCTCCCTGTAATTGGCTTGCTTCTCTACACAAAAAAGCAAACAGACCCCAAATAGACCCTGTCTATCTGTTTATATCGAAGAATATAGATCTCTAAATGAGCTCTCTTTTGCAAAGATAACTAATAGGTAATGGTAGCTTCATTGTTTGAATATGAGTTTTTCCCAATAAAATGTGGGGATCGGGGCCGGCTCGGTGGCGCAGCGGTTTCGTCCGCGCTTGGCAGCCCGGGGTTCGCGGCTTCAGATCCCGGGCGCCCGCCGACGCACTGCCTGTCAGCCATGCTGTGGCGGCGTCCCATATAAAGTGGAGGAAGATGGGCACGATGTTAGCCCAGGGCCAGTCTTCCTCAGCAAAAAGAGGAGGATTAGCAACAGATGTTAGCTCAGGGCTGGTCTTCCTCACCAAAAAAAAAAAAAAAAAAAAAAAAAAGTGGGGATCAATAAAGAAGAGGGAATATTTCTTCTCTGTGACACCTTATTATTACATCAACTTTTACGTGTCACAATATGTGGGCTGAACTTAATGGAAATCAGAGCCAGGAAGCTTCTGGAAGTTGGCAGGATCTGGTGAGCCAAAGTGGAAAGCAGGGGCTGTAAAGTGAGTGTGTGTGGTGGCAGGGGAGAGGGGAGTGGGGTAGAAGAACCCTGGAACTGTTCAAATCCAAACAACAGGGCTACATTTTGTAAGTAAATTTACCTACCAAATATGACTTACTGTAAAAGACAATGCCATTTTAGTTCCTAACTTAAAACATCTATGGGTGACTACATTGGAGAAACTATCACATAGCATATCGGATACATAATTTGGAGAGATTTACTAACTTCATTAAGAATATTCTCAGTAGTCACTTTCAGTGGTTTCTAGAACATAATTTGTACAGGTTGAACAAGCATGGACTTTGGAGTCAGACTAGAATTCAAATCCTAGATCTACCATCACAGGCTATGTGACCTTGGGCAGCTAATTTAGACTCTCTGAGCCTCGGTTTCTTCCAGAAAAATGGAAATTATTCCTATTATAAATCCGGGTAAGCTAAATGCTTGACAAACAAACCCTAAATTTTATTGTCTTAAGATAAAAAAAGTTTGTTTTTCACTCACTCAAGATCTAACATGAGTGTCCCTGGTTGGGCAGCTCTCTTGAGCATTTCTTCTCTAAGGGGTAACTCAGCAACCCAGGTTCCTTCCAAACTGTGGCTCTGCCCTCCCTTATGTCCTTAAAGTCCTCCCTATCCAGCTGGTAGATAAGAAGAACACACAGAGGATGGTACTCTAGAGGATTTTGTAGATCATGACAGGAAGGGGGCAAACTTCAATCTATATTTCATGGGACAGAATTTGTTTACTCTTAATTTTGGAGACTGGGAAATGTAGTCTAACTGCCTAGCAAGAAAAGTGCTGGAACTAAGATGAAGCAAGAGAGGTGCCTAGGAATCAAATTTAAGGAGCCACTCATTCTCAAGTTCAGGCAAGTGTGAGTGCAGGATCACGGGATTGCAGGCAGATGAGAGTGAGCGCCTCCTTACATTTTGCATCCCTAGATGCCTCACTTGTTTCACCCTGGTCCCTGCCCAAAGTAAAGAATTTAAGGAGGAAATAGCCAGTCTCTGCCACATCTATCTACCTATCAGGACTAGTGTGAAAATAAATAGAATGTTCAGTGCCTGATGCTTACTTATTTCATTAACACATATAGACATGAAAATTATCTCTTTTTCTCTCCAATTAAGTTTCAATAATTGCATTTCCACATTTTAAAAAAATCCTTAGCAAATATCCCTTAACTTAAAGTGAGTCAATTTTGTTATTCTGTATTATTTTTAAGAGAATTTTTAAAAAATTAAATAATTAAAACATTCTTGACAGTTTTTATTCCAGGCACTAAAATGTTTAGCAGCAAATATAAAGTAGCCAAAACAGTATACACTCCTGTAGACTTTCTGTAACTTAACTTCTTTGAAAATGTTTTGGTTGGTACATCTTGATTTCTTAATGGTCCTTGGATGCACAGCCTTTCTTTCAACCACTGCTCCCTTAAAATTCAGTGAGGCAGTGTTAGGGCGTGCTTTCCCATAATGAACACATTATAGTAATCGTTACAGAAGAGAAAAGAGAAGAATGGCTGTGGTGTAATCTTCAAAGTGTTTACATGGCTCTAATGTTGGTCATTTTAGGGAAACTGCCAACAGGCTCATGAAGCAGTAAACATGCATTCTGTATTTAGAGAAGTAGTTTAACTTTCAGGACAGCCAATTCCAACTTCAGTTTATCTCGCTTTATGTACAAAAGTGCTGCTTGGATTTTGACAGCTTATGAGCAAACCATTGTACAAAATGTGGCCATTGATCTGCTATTGAAAGAAGATGTTCTGTGGAAAGGCTGCAACTAAAACTAGTTGCTGTTATGAGTTGATGAAGTTTTTATTGTTAATTAAGTCTAGAAGAATCCCTTCGTCTGTAAAGACTACTTCACAGAAATCCAAAGTGATGTTGTTTTGCTTTTGCCTTTCTTTGTCTAGAAACTTTTGTACTCACCATTTAATCATTTATTTGTTTATTTCATAGACATTTCTTTATTAAGGGCTTCCTGGGGCCCAGCAATGCACTGGATGTTGGTGGATACAAAGACATATCGGATTGGAGTAGACCCTGTCCTCAAGAAGCTTCTGATTAAGTAGAGGATATGAATATGTATATACATAGCTACAATGTTGCAAGGCATGCAAGTGCCATAAAAGAGGTCAAGATAGAGTCTCATCCATATAAGGGAACTATATGAGGCTTCTTGCAGAAATGGCATTTGACCTGGAAGAAAACTCAGCACTCGAACATATAGAGATGATGGTGACGTGTGTGGTGGTGGTGACGTGGAGGATACAGAGAGAGAACAAGAACAAAAATATGTAACAGTCAAATCCTCACCTAGAGGAATTTTTTCCTAAGCACACTTATATAAATTATAATTAATAAGTTTAAAGTGCATGTTAATGAAGACATTTGAAATATTATAATGTCACACATGGAATAGTATCGATGTTCTTCATAACCACAGAATCAGAACTTCCGTGGACCACCTGCTTTGAGACCAAATGCTCAGCAAGCACTCGTGTTTTTCCAGGCCTTGGAATATTTATTACGTACCTGAAACTGTCTGTAGCACTGCTTTACTTTGAAGAAAATCTCAGCGATCATGTAATTTCCATCTTAAGTATTTTAGCGTATATCACTGGAAGATAAGAACTCTTTTTAAAAAACATGTCCACAATACCACTATCACACCTCAAAGGTTAACAATGATTCCTTAATATCATCAAGTGTTGGGGAAATCAAGTTTCTCCAATAGTCTCATGCAGTTTTTAGTGAGTTAACTTTTTCAAATAAGGATGCAAGCAAGGTCCATGCATTACTCTTGGTTGACACATCTTTATGTCTCTTTCACTGTACATGTTCCCCTTTGTAAATTATTTGTTGAAAACACCAGAATCCATGGAGTTTCTCACATTCTATATTTGACTTATTGAAGAGACTAACTGACTTGACATAACCCTGAGTGAAAAGAAGCCAACAAATTGAGTAGCCACATTCCTCCATCTACTCCCTCTTGTGCTACAAAACATGATGCTTCTAATTTGCACTGTATTTCTCTTTCATCCTAACAATGACTCAGCTCCTCCCAAACTCAGTCTCCAAGGCTATGCCTATGTTTTTCTAAATATCTTTTAAGACCAACCTAGACCCATTCACTTCTTCAGCTAAAATCACTCTCATTTTCCAGATCTAACATCTGCATCTTTTCGAGCCCCCTCCTGGGGTTTTGCTGTTTCTGCTCAACCGAATGAATCTTGAACATGATTCCAACTTCTTTACTTGTCCTTCTGCTTTGATCAAATTGAATCCTACGTTTTTATTTGTCTTTTGACCACAATCTCTTCTGCTCTCTCCTTCTACTCAAAATCTTATTTGCTACTATCATGTTCAACTCCAATGCCTTCTTTCTATTTTAATTATGGCGGTTCTCAGTTTTGTTACTCCAGGTTCTTTACAATGAGAATAAAACAACAAAAGCATACACACATTTATATGTGCATAAATATGGCATTTACAAGTGATACAAATGTAAATATCATGCACCTAAAAGTCAAGTTCAGCTTATTTTTTTAAAAGAAGAAAGGAAGAACTAATACTAGATGTAAATAAAACAGAATTGAATTTTTGTTACTGTCTAGTCAATAGCAAAATTTAAATTTGCAAAGGGAAACCACGTCCAGCTCACTCTTTCCCCAATGCCTTTAATATGTACCACGAACATTTATATGGAGGTGGATCTCTTGTTGCTGTGTTCCCTAAGAAAGAGGACATTAGCAGCGACTGTAGCTACATGAAAAGAGCTTTCCTATGGTGATTGCATTTATTAGCCAAATATCTATAAATATGCAGATGTGTTGACGGGTACACTTTTCAGAAAAATACATGTTGCTTTATGAAGTTAATGAGCAGTGTACTATCATGTGGTGCACACACACACACACTTCTACATGAAAAGAGAAAGACCTTGCTTACTGTCTGCATCTCTTTGAGTTGTTCCAGACCAACTGGTTCTCAACCCTTTTGTCTGGGCAACTCTAGAGCAGGGTTCTTCAAACTGCAAATCACAACTCATTGGTAGCTCATTAAAAACATTTAGTAAGTCATAATCAATTTTTTTTATATTTAAATTGAATAGAATAGAAAATAGCCTCAAATACATTCAGCGAAGTTACATTTGTTTGCAAAATTTTTGTTTCAGTTGTTTGTATGAGTGTAGGTGTTTTCTGTGAAATATATATATTTTTTTCCTATAGGTCAAAGTTTAAAAAGTAAGACAGTCTCAGCTCTAGTGTGTTCCTAGATCTCCCCAGGACTATTAATTTGTCCTTTAAGTAGTACTGAGAGAAGCAGCATTGCTTAGTGGACTTGGGATGGGAGATGCTTAGCAGTATTCCATTATGGGAGGGATAGAAAATTCAACAGAGTCCACAGGAAGTAATTTTTCAAATGGTCTTTGTTTTTACTTGTATAGCAAAGGAAAGAAGAGGGAAGGTAGATAGGTGGGAAGAAAAAGAGGGAGCAAAAGAGAGATAAAAAGGAGGGATAATAAGATTAAACACAAGCAGTCAAGTCGACTCACCTAGAACAGTTGCATATGACTCTCTCAGCAGGACTGATGACAATCACTCTGTAGTGTAACAATGAATGGGCTGAATTATCCTGAGAACTTACAGATGATGGGAGACATGCTTAAAGGATATGAAAGATCTCTAAAAAGATTTGTTTAAAATTTTTTTTAAATGCTAGAAATTACAGACCAATACATCTTGACTTCAGTATATGTAAAAATATTGGAGCATATCATGAGAAAATCAACTTGTAAACACTAGGATTGCAGAGTAATAACTAACTTGAGTTAGAAGAGCAAATTATCAAAGACCAATCTAATACCCTTTGCTGACAGAGCAAGGCACATTGTAGATAGCAGAAAAGCAATAAAGGCAATACATCTCAACCTCAGGATGGCCTTCGATTTTGTCCTATGTGACACACTCATCAACAAGCAGAGAAAATATAGCTTAAACCAGTATTTCTCAAACTGTGCATTGTGACCCACAAGGTCATCATGAAAAGGTACCCAGAGAGTTCGCATAATTTGCAACTGTATTTCTTCTCCATCATGCCTTAGCCGGAGGAAGTCCCAATATGTGGAAAAAGAGAACTGCAAAAATTCCTAAGATACTACTTATTCTCTTTCCCAGAAAGCCCTCCCATCCTTTCTCCAGCTATTATAGAAATATCTGTCCCTGACACTGGCCAAGGATGGAGGATGGTCTGGTTAAGCCAGACCTCTAGGTGTTGAGCTTCTCTCACTCTGTTTCTATTATTAACCACATCAATACTATGAAAAATAATATACCTAAACACAGATTAATAATAACTAAATTTTATTAAGTACTTATGATATTCAAGCACTTGGTAAGTATTTAAGGTGTGAATTATTTAACCTATGTAAGGACAAACAGCAGGCACCATTAATAACATATTTAGTCCTCAAAATACCCCTATGAGGTAGGTCCTGTTATTTACAGATGAGGAAATCGAGACATGGAGACATGAAGCAACTTGCTCATGATGACATGCTAACAATTGGCAGAGAGTAATTGATGCGATTTCAAATCAGGCAGCTTGAATCCAGAGCACAAGCTTTCATCCACTGGACTATAGTGCAGATCCCAACATAGAAAAGCAACCTCAGCGCTGGGCACATAATGCCCTCATTACACATAAGCTACTGGGATGGTTAATTTTATGTGTTTTATGTGTCACATAAACCTGGGCTAAGGGATGTCCAGATAGCTGATAAAATGTCATTTCAGAGTGTATGTGTGAGGGTGCTTCCAGAAGAGATTAGCATTTGAATCAGTAGACCAAGTAAAGAAGATTGCCCTCTCCAGTGTGGGTGGGCATTGTCCAATCCACTGAAGGCCTGAACAGAACAAAAAAGTGGAGGAAGGGTGAGTTCTCTCTCTCTGCTTGAATTGAGACAACCAGGTCCTCCTGCCCTTAGATGTCAGAGTGCCTGGTCCTCTGGCTTTTGAACTCAGACCAGGGCTTACACTACCAACCCCAGATTCTCAGGCCTCTGGACTTGGACTGAATGACACTACTGGCTTTTCTAGATCCTCAGCAGCTTGCAGATGTCAGATCAGGGGACTTCTCGGCTCCCATAACTGCATAAGCCAATTCCTGTAATAAATCTCCATATGTATATACAATATATTGTATATTATTTATACATATTTATATATATCCTCCTAGTTCTGTTTCCCTGGGGAAACTTGAATATGACAGCTAATATTGTAACACTAATCAACTTCTATCCTATATTACCCCAGTTAATAGGTGAAGAAACTGACGTTTAATGAGTTCAAGCACTTTTGTAAAGAAAATAAGGATATTTTCTAATGTATGTAATAAGGCAGAATGCAAAGCAGTGGGTTCCCGATAAATGCAGCTACAACAAACTGATGAGTTCATTTGCAGGAGAAGGAGGAGAGGGCAAGTTATTAGGCAGTTGAGAAGGCTGATAGAGTCATGAAAGCAAACGGGAAGGAAAGAGCTGTCCAAAGGCAAATGAAAGTTGTGCTGAGTGAAACAAGGGGTTCAGATGGACTAACGAGATCACACATTTTTCACTAGCATCAATCCAATCATTTGTAGGATTTTCATCAGAAGAAGTTTCTTTCTTCCTGAAAAAATCCAATGGTTAAAGAAGAATGTTTCCCTGATAAGAAAGTTAATTTGATATTTCAGTTGAATTTTAACTTTAAGATATTTTGGAAAAAAGAAGCTTCTCATATTGAACTTATTTCGATAGAAGTCTGAAAACTCTTGTTACTGTAAAGGAATGAAAACATAACTTTAAACTATCTATACACATTTCTCATATTCTTCAGTGGTAAATTAAATTTACACATTTGCTCTTGAATTTGCCGTGTCTTCATTTTCCCCTCTATTCATGCTTGTGTGCTCTGTGTTTGTAGGTTTACGGAGAATTGTGGAGGAAGAATAAAAGCAAGAGCATCTGAGGAGAAATGATTGTTTCTTCCATATGTGGAGGGTTCGTCCACAGCAGTGGTCTGTTTGTTACAGCCTTGCTGCTCGATTTTGTATGTGACAGATTGTCAGATGAAATGTTTATTCCGCCCTTTTTCATTTTCTCTGTTCATTTGTTATTCTAAAAATAGAATGTTTAGCCTTTTCTGCACTACGAGAGGTCATTCCTTGTTTTTTAATGTTTCAATTGTTTTCCTAAGTGAGCAAATCAAATGCTTCAAAAAAATCTACCAGCATTTTTGCGGACAGTTAGGATAAGGTAAACTCGAAGGAGGATATGTACAAGTCTACTTAGTGTTATTTTAGAAAACAGGAATTAACAGTGATTATTTACTCTATGTCCCAAATTCTTGGTCTCTAATATCTCAAATAATCTTAAGAGGAAACATAGAAGATTCTTAACAAATGTTGAACAAACAAGTGTATAACCCCAATAGACCTGGTGTTTTGTGTGACACTTTGTATGGATTGTCATAAAAAAAAGAGTCCATCAACCAAAATAAATGACAAACAATGTAGTTCATATTAACATATCTCTAAGACTCTTAATAGAAGAAAATGAATTTGTGATATATGGCAAAAGATTTTTAAAATGATCTCTGCTCAGTTCTTTACTATTCTCAATATTTTCTGCATGAACGGTGAATGTCCCCCCCCCACTCAATTTCTCTCTGCTCCATTTCCAACCCTCTATCTGAAATTTACCCCCAAGTCCCGACAGCCCATCTCCTTAAATTCCTTGTCTTCCATTTCTTTTTATTCTCCTTTTCTTCCTTGCACACAGTTATTCTCCTTTTGCTTGTTATATTATATCTACATAACATAAAATTTACCATTTTGACCATTCTTAAGAGTATAGCTCTGTGGCACTAAGTACATTTCACATTGTTGTGCAACCATCACCAACATCCATCTCCAGAACATTTTCATCTTCCCAAAGGGAAGATGAAAACTCTGTACTAGTCATTAAACAATAACTCCCCATTCTTCCATCCCCTCCATTAAATGTGACCTTTTCAATAGCCACATAGAATCTGCTATTTTCAATTCCTGCTCTGGCTATTGAAATAATGTTTCTAGTCACTCTTAATATTTATCCCCATTCCGCCAACTCCATTTGACTACTCTAGGTACCTAATATAAGTGGAATCATACAATATTTGTCCTTTTGCAATTGGCTTAGTTCACTTAGCATAATGTCTTCACGCTTGATCCATGTTGTAGCATATGTCAGAATTTGTTTCCTTCTTAAGACTGAGCAATATTGCATTGTAT
This sequence comes from Tapirus indicus, assembly GCA_031878705.1. Lineage (NCBI taxonomy): Eukaryota > Metazoa > Chordata > Mammalia > Perissodactyla > Tapiridae > Tapirus > Tapirus indicus. The sequence continues at coordinate 34,387,340 of CM062930.1, read as the reverse complement.
GTATATATCACGTTTTGTTTATCCATTCATCTGTCAATGGAAACTTGGGTTGCTCCCACCTTTTGGCTATTGCAAAGAATGTTACTATGAATATGGAGGTACAGATATCTGTTTGAATCTTTGCTTTCAATTCTGTTGGGTATATATCCAGAAGTATGATTGCTATAAGTTATGGTAATTCTATGTTTAATTTTTTTGAGGAACTGCCATACTGTTTCCCATAGCAGCTGTACCATTTTACATTCTCACCAGTAATGCACAAGGTGTCCAATTACTCCACATCCTCACCAGCATTTGTTCTTTTCTGTTTTTGTTTTTTTATAATAGCCATCCTAATGGATGTGAAGTGGTATCTTATTGTGGTTTTAATTTGCATTTCTATTAGTGATGTTGAGCACATTTTCATATACTTGTTGCAGTATATTTTCTTTGGAGAAAGTCTATTCATGTCCTTTTCTTATTTTTTTAATCAGGTTATTTGTTTTTTTGTTCTTGAGTTGTAGGAATTATCTACCTATTCTGAATATTAAATTCTTATGATATATACGATTTGCAAATATTATCTCCCGTTATCTGGGTTGCTTTTTTGTTCTGTTGATAATGGTCTTTGATGTACAAAAGTTTTTAATTTTAATGAAATCCAACTTATTTACTTTTTTCTTTTGTTGCCTGTGCTTTGGTGTCATCTCCAAAAAATCATCACCAAATCCAATGCCATGAAGCTTTCCTTCCATGTTTTTTTCTAAGAGTTTTATAGTTTTAGCTCTTATGTTTAGTAAGGTCTTTGATCATTTTGAGTGAATTTTTCTATATAGCATAAGGTAATTTCATTATTTTGCATCAGGACATCCAGTTTGTCCAATACAATTTGTTGAAAAGATGGTCCTTTCTCCATTGAATGGTCATGGCTGTTTTGTCAAAAATAATTTGACCATAGGGGCCGGCCCGGTGGCACAGCAGTTTAATTCGTGCTTGGCAGCCCGGGGTTCGCAGGCTCTGATCCCGGGCACCTCCAGACACACGGCTTGTCAGCCATGCTGTGGCAGCATCCCATATAAAGTGGAGGAAGATGGGCAAGGATGTTAGCCCAGGGCCAGTCTTCCTCAGCAAAAAAAAAAAAAAAAAAAGAGGAGGATTGGCAATGGATGTTAGCTCAGGGATGGTCTTCCTCACAAAAATAATAATAACAATAATAATTTGACCATATATACAAAAGTTTATTTCTGGGATCTCTACCTATTCCATTGTTCTATATGTTAGTCTTTATGCCAGTATTACACTGTTTTCATTGCTGTAGCTTTGTTGTAAGTTTTGAAATCAGAAAGTGTGAGACCTCCCACTTTGTTCTTCTTCTTTCAAGACTGTTATGACTATCAAGGATCCCTTCAGATTCTATATAAATTTTAGGATGGAATTTTCTATTTCTGTAAAAATGTTGTTAGGATTTTGATAAGGATAGCTTTGAATCTTTGGATCACTTTGGGTCATCACTTTGGGTCTTATCAATATTAAGTGTTCTAATACATGCACATGGAATGCCTTTTCTGCTTATTGGTGTCTTCTTCAATTTCTTTAATCAGTGTCTTATAGTTTTCATGTAAAAATCTTTTGCCTCCATGGTAAAGTTTATACCTAAGGATTTTGTTCTGTTTGGTTATTATAAGTGAAATTGTTTTCTTAATTTCCTTTTCAGATTGTTCATTATTAGTGTACAGAAATATAACTGATTTGGGTGTGATGGTTTTGTATTCTGTAATAATAAGTGTATTGTACTATATTGATTGATTTTTGTATGCCAAACCATCCTTGCATTCCAAGAATAAATCCCACTTGATCATGGTGTATGATCCTTTTAATATGCTGTTGAATTTGGTTTGTTAGTATTTTGTTAAGGATTTTTACATGAATATTCATAAAGGATATTGGTCTGTAGTTTTCTTTTCTTGTAGTATATTTTTATGGCTTTGGTATCAGGGTTATTCTCCCTTTTAAGTAACTCATTAAAGATGTCTTTTTCCTTTCAGCTTTTCAGTTTTCATATTACCTGACAGATTCTCACTATTCCTTGGAGGTCTAGCTGGGGAGGTTGGAGTTGGGGTGGAGTGGGGGGGTTGAGATAGAATTTTCTTTGGCAGGCAAGGAGAGGTAGCACATTGCAAACACCTATGATTTAATCTCTTTCTTTTATCTTGTCACAAATGAATCAGTGAACTGAATTGCATTCCATAATTGGAGATAAGCCTTCCAAGAAAAGGCTTCGAGAAGAAGCAACATTGGTTGAAGTGCATGTGAGGAGGTCAATATTGCTCAAAATTTTTGTTTTTTTTATTATAGAACCCCAATGTTAAGTTTTATTTATTATTATTTTACTTAAATGTCTTCAAACATAAAGCTACTCATAAATTCCATCTATATACAACTCTTATTTTAAAAAAGCAAATTAATTTTTAAAATGAAGTGCAAATTCTACCACCTGAGCAATCAAACTAACAATTTTATGTGACAAATGATGTTGTTTTCCAAAAACTAAATGTTAGCTCACATGATACCAATTGATACCACAAAAAATATTTTGAGTTCATTATGCTTATACTACTGTTTATTTTGTGATGACTCAGTTTTCACAACACTTGTCTTTATATGAATTACTACAAAAATATTTATTTACATGGTATTCAGTCTGTGATGTTATTTGGACTTCATTTGACTTGACAGTATCATTTATATATTAATTCTGCCTTTGTTATTTTTTCATTAACCTGGGATCACTAAAGCTGTGCTATTTGGCATTGATACCATAGTAAACACAAACTGAAATATGGATACCAAACAATTTGGCAGTAATCTAGTCGTAAGATGGTCATCCAAATAATCCAAAGCATACTTATGTTAATTCTTAGATTAGCATCAAAATGGAAAACTCAAATTTAAACTTTCTAATGATGAACTCACAGATCTAATCCCAAATCATTGGAAAATACTGGTAAAAATAAATAGAGATTGATGGGAACAGGATAGGGAGGAAGGTTGAGAAGAGCAAAAGAACTTAAGGGCAAATGAGGGCAGAAAGATGTGTGTAGGGTGCTTCTTGTGCTGCTTCTCTCCAAGGCAAGCAGGGGTTGTTATGGCACTGAGTCAGAGGTGTGGTGAGGCATTGGATTAAGCAACAGGTGAAAGGCAGTGCTCAGGGACAAAAGAAGGATAAAGAATCAAACTGATACTGACAAGGAAGCAGATTGCCATTCCAAGGGCCTGGCAGAGAGGAGAGAACCAGGGAGGGAGCAAAAGGACTGGAATCAGAGGTCCAGATGGGGAAGCAGGTTCAGGGAAACTGATGGGAGCAGAGGCTGCACCTGAAACCCAGCTTGAGGTGCTAACTGTAATTGTCACTGAGTGCATTCCCACAGGTGGATCTCCAGAGTAGAGAAAGGAGGAAAAATGGGAACTATAGCTTCTGAAGATGAACAACTAGCTTCACAACTTTATCAAGGCCTAACTCTTACAGGAACTAATATACAGAGACAAAGTATACAAGGCAACAAGGCCAAAGTAGGACAAGAGTCAAAGTGACCACAGGAAGAATAACAGCATTTTTTTCTGGCTCTCTGGCCCTCGTTGCAGAGTTGTGGGAACTCTAACCATCCACTCTCTCCCTCCCCCAGAAAAACATATATACTCAAAATATTCCCAATTAATTCACCCATTCCTTCACTTAATAACTTATCAAAGGCCTTTGATTTTCCCAGGGCAGTGCTAGGCACTGGGAATATAATGGTGAAAAAGACATGGACATTGCCTTTCTGCATCCTACAGTCATAGCAGGGATATGGATGAAAGTCATTCTGTCTAGCTTTTGTGAAAGAACTGTGGAAGGATGGAGAGTGTCAGTGGCAAGTGCTTACAATGCAAAGTTAGGCAGAGTCCTAAGGAGCTATTTCAGAGCCACTGAAGTATTTTAGCATGGGAATAATCAGTTGAAACAGTCTTAAAATAATGCACTATGGATGTGTTCAAATACAATTTTTTCAATAGCCACATAGAATCTGCTATTTTATATTCCTTCTCCGGCTCTTGGAGTAATTTTTTTCTGGTCACTCTCAATATTTACCAGAGGTTTCAAACGTAATTGTCTAAAATGGTTTGGCAGGTAAGTAAGTGCATGAAACAAGCTGGTATAAGACATTAAAGAGTAGTGGTGACTCTGGCAAAGGAGGGCATCTATGCCCATCTCCAGGGCATCCATTACTCAGTTCCAACTGAAAATGTACAGTAGGGGCCAGCCTGGTGGCATAGTGGTTAAGTTCACATGCTCTGCTTCTGTGGCCCACGGTTCACAGGTTCAAATCCTGGGCGTGGACCTACACATCACTCATCAAGCCATGCTGTGGCAGTGTCCCATACACAAAGTGGAGGAAGATTGGCACAGATGTTAGCTCAGGGACCATTTTGCTCAAGCAAAAAGAGGAAGATTGGCAACAGATGTTAGCTCAGGGCCAATCTTCCTCACCAAAAAAAAGAAGAAGAAAAAGAAAAAAGAAAAAGAAAATGTACGGCAACATTGGCATTAATTTTGGTTATTCTGTATAAACTCATTTTTAACAAGTGCAGAAAAACCTGTGAGCCAGGATCTGCTCTCAAGTCACTGGTTTGTGATCTCTGTTGCAGCATGCCATAGTTGGAAAAATCTGTGAAACATTTATTTGTTACCAAAGAAAGCAACAGTATTATCACTTATTCCAAGAAGACAGCAATTATCAGATTTTCCTATTTTCTGTTTTCTTCAAAAATCCTCAACCTAATAATCAGAATAATTTAATTCTGGGTTCATGTGTGCAGTGAAATTCATGGTGAAACACAGAAGGAAGAGTAATTTCAATATGTTGGAAAATATCTAAGTAATAATCTGAGAACGAAGCATGTCAAGAAGGGCAATATAAACTAACTTTCCATTTAGCTAGGCAAGCACTCTCTTATACTTCCTAATGTAATATATATGTACGTGTGTGTGTGTATATATATATATATATATATATATATAGAAAAACTAAAATGTTAGATGAGGATGATAAATAAGAGGAGGCTGAAGATAAAATGAAGAAATAATTACTCTTTTATATCACCTAATATATAATTACAGTCTTGGGATGACTATCAGTTGTTTGAAATCTAAATGCTCTTTGTAACACCTTCATAAAAGTCAACACTAAAATTTCATTTTTGTTATAATTTAGAATGGTAACACTTGATATTTCTCTTGTGCATTATAACTTATAAAAACTTTGCTTCAGCAGCATATAGTCAAAAGTGAATTGGCATTGAAGTCAGATGTTGTAGTCTATACTTCCAGTAACAAAACTCAATTTGCATAATATAAATGGTATCTTTGGAATTTACGTGACCTAATGGTCCTGCCTACTAGAAGTTGTGTAATCTTGGTCAGACTCTTCAGCACTTGGCTCTCTCAGTTTTTTATCTATAGAAACAAAAATTTGACTTGGGTTAAGAAAAATTATTTAAAACTTGGAAATAGGGGCCGCCTGGTGGTGCAGCGGTTTAGTCCGCGCTTGGCAGCCCAGGGTTCGCGAGTTCGGATCCCGGGCACCCGCGGATGCACTGTCTGTCAGCCATGCCGTGGTGGCATCCCATATAAAGTGGAGGAAGATGGGCACGGATGTTAGCCCAGGGCCAGTCTTCCTCAGCAAAAAGGGGAAGATTGGCAACAGATGTTAGCTCAGGGCTGGTCTTCCCCACAAAAAAAAAAAAAAAAAACTTGGAAATAAAGCAAAAAGTTGGGCAGTATATCCTTTCAATATCACATTGGAACAATGTTTAAGAAGCTTTGGCTATTAACTATTTGATTAGACCCCAGTTTAGACTACTGGAAACGTAGAGTACTTTTTAAAAGCTGATATATAAAAATCTCCGTGGGGAAATGGGGAATCTATCTGACTCTGTTTTGATGCTTTTACCTTTTACTGATCTAATTCTTGCACTTTATTCTAAATTAAAGCCTAAAATATTTGCAATTATGTTTTGACTTTGACTTATTTTACAAGCTTTGGCAACATTTTTCTCCCTAAGAAACATATAAAATTATTCTGGAAAAAAACACACTTCAATAAAATTTAAGAAAAACCACTTAGGGCATTTGTTTTTTATAAACAATGTACACAGCTGTAGCAATGTTGGCAAGGACACTTGCCAGAGAGCTACATATTTGCTACTACAAACTGTTCTGTTCAACCTTTATCCAGTAACAGCTGGTAAAATGGTATTTAAGAACAGTTTGATTTAATCTAATGAGAAACTACGCTGCAATGCATGATACTGCCTGCAGAAAATAATTGGACAAACATTGATTTTTTATGTTGCTATAGTAGTTACACTTTCAATAAATAGGAATTTATATGCATATTTATTTTGCAACATTCCTCTCTACATGAAAGCTAGTGATTAGTTCTTAATGAACACATGCACGCACACATGCAAACACACACAAACACATATACATGCAAAGCACATAAATTAACACCCAGTGTACACAAATATGCTGCAAAGTTTTAGTGTTATTGCTGCCAGAAGAAGAAAAGCTATTTGGAATATAGTTTCAGATTTTACAGCTATCTCTGAAACCAAAATTCTCCACGGAAAACGTACTAGTTTGGAGAAGATCCACCTATTATGAGAGCAACAAACACTGATCAGAGTCCTTGGGAGCAAATAACAAAGTAGCAAATACTTCAATCTCTCTAGAATGGAGAGAGAGAAGAAAGAGGAGAAGGAGCCCCCTGACTCTTTATATATCCCACTCAGGAAACCTATGAAAGAGTAACCTTAGTGTGTGGTTGCCTGCCCACACACACATGCACACTCCTCTCTGTTTGTTTTTCTTATGTCTTCTCAATTCCAAATTCTGCAGGCACTGGAACAAGAAAAGCTGCCCTGGTAATATTTCTGTCATGACTTGCTACAGAAGTACTTGAAACTGCAGATGACCACATCTTGCCAAAATTTTGAATCAGGTCTTATTGATGCACAAGGTGCAAATAAACACTCAAATCTTTAGATGGTATTCAAGATACTCCTTTTTTGGAAGACTATCTGTATATTCTTCATATATATTCATATATATATATGTTCATTTGTAAACTATCTTTTATTGTTCTCTAATTGCTCTTGGTATTTTTAAACCCATATTTCATTTTAGATCACAACCTTTTTGGTGATAGAATACGCTATCTAAATAAGGCTGAATTCATGATAGGTACTATGTTTGATAATACCTATTTATATAAAAGTGTTATGAAAAAGTTTCATTTTCTTATCAGCTTGAATGAGAATTTATGATAAGGAGAGAGTCATCTTTGCTGAGAGAATTGCTCAAATCCTCTGGATGGGAGGTAGAATCTCACGGACCTGTAGACTTTTATCCTTCTGGGTGATACTCAGTCTTGAGAGAATCCAGAACTGCTATGCATGAGACCCAGGGACCAGTGCATTATCTCCTGTGAAATGAGAGGAAGAAAATTTCCTAACAGTATTACAGGGTCCTGGACAAGAGAAAAACGATACTTGAGCCAAGCTTTAAAAAGTAAGTGGAAGGGCTGGCCCCATGGCCCAGTGGTTAAGTTTGGCATGCTCCTCTTCAGTGGCCTATGTTCAGTTCCCACACCACTCTTTGGCTGCCATGCTGCAATGGTGACCCACATACAAAACAGAGGAAGATTGGGACAGATGTTAGCTCAGGGCAAATCTTCCTCAGCAACAAAAAAAAAAAAAAAAGAAAGAAAAGTAAGTGGGATTGGATAAATAAAAAGTAAAATGTAAGTGGGATTGGATAAATAAAAAGTAAAATTGAGAAACTCTAAGTGAACCCAGGTGCATATGGTATGTGTTAGGATAGTAAAACAACTGATTGTCCTAGAGTAGATAGCACACATAGGGCGTAGAAGGGTATATGTCTGGAAGGAACCAATTTGAATAGATGGTAAACTCCAGGCACAAAAGTTTCCATATTTTATTGAATGTGATGGGTAAGAGGGAATCAATAAGATTTTTTTTTAAAAAGTGGAATGGTGTGAAGAAAGGGGTACTAATGGTAGATTAATCTGGCATTAGTCTTGAAGGATACTTTGAGGAGAAATGTGAGGCTGGGTGGTCAAGGTGATCATTTCAAAGGCCACTGAAGGAATATAGATTTTAAATAATTAGAATTTAGGCTTTTGATAATAGAGAGACTATAAATGAGAAGAATGGATTTTTACTCCCAGCCCTGGGGTTAAATGGAACTAGATTCATCTTCTCACCATAAAAAAAGCTAGAACCCCCCCCCAAAAAAACCGTATTAGATAAGTAAAAGAACATATGCTTCTATATATTAGATAACAGGTAGTGCAAGACTAAGATTTCTGAGAAACAGAAAATAAAGGAGGTAATTCTACAACTGACCTGGATTTCCAACGGGCAATTTCTTGATTACAATCCAGGATAGTTGAGGAGACGGAGGTCAAAGTTTGAGGAAGCCTAGGCTGTTGCAATTTGCAAGGCAAAGGACCAGAGATGAGAAAGAAAGACACACACACACACACACAAATAGAGACACAGAGAAAAGGATCCTAGCTCAGTAATTTCTAGAGTTCTCACAGAGCTAGTAGATGTTTGAACTCCAACCAGCAGAATGCAGAGTCCTTGTGAAACACTCAAGGCACAGTAGAGACCTAGAAGGCCCATGCCTTAGCAGTAGGACTAAACTAGCCTAGAATAAAGACTACTCTACCCTAATAAAGCTTAAAAGCCATCTTCAAAATATTCAGGCTAATCTTAACCTAACTGTCAAGATAAACTCTAACACTTTTTCAAAGAAGACAACGAAATCTAGGACTCAACATAAAATTCGCAATGTTTAGCATCCAATCAAAAAATAGCTCAAAAAAAAAGGGAGGGAAGGGGAATAGACAGAAAAATGAGACTATAATCAAGAGAAAAATCATTAAATAAAAACATTCATTAATGACAGTGATAGAGTAAGCAGACAAGGACTTTAAAAGAGCTATCACAAAAACGCCAAAGATTTAAAGTGACAATAATGAGAAGAGAAATGGAAGATGTAACAACAACTAATTGAAATTTCTTGAGATTTAAAAAATGATATCTAAAATGAAATAAAACAAATGGATGAGATTAACAGCAGATTAGACATTTTAGAAGAAAAATCAATGAATTTGAAATCACAATATAAATTATCCAAACTGAGTCACACAGAGAGAAAAAAAAAGACTGAAAAAAAGAATTAATAGCTCATCAGTGACCTGTGATCCAGTATCAAGAGTACTGACATACATGTAATTGGAGCCCAGAAGGAGGGAAAGGGTATGTTTAAAAAATAAATGTCTAATTTGTTTTTCAAATTTTTATTCCCAGGCAGGCTAAAAGCAAAGAAAACCATACTAGTTTGCATCATAATCAAATTTCTGAAACCAGTGGTAAAGAAAAAAATCTTAAAACCGCCAGAGTAGGGGAAAAAAAAAGATACATCATATACAGAATAACGTAAACAAGAATCATCTCAGAATCCTTACTTGAAACTATGCGACCCAGAAAACATGGAACAACACCTTTAAAGTGCTATAAAAATAGAATTCTATACCGAGAAAACAATTTCTTCAAAAACGATGTTGAATAACTCACTAATCATAAGAAAATCATCAAGCAAATGCAGATTGGAGTACATTCCACAAGATACCTGGTCAGTATTCTTTAAGACTGTCAAGGTCATGAAAAACAAGGGGAGACTGAGAAACTGTCACAGAGCAGAGGAGACTGAGGACACATGACAACTAAATGCAATATGGTACCCTGGATTGGATCTTGAAACAGAAAGAGGAAGGGAAAAATGGTGAAATCCAAATAAAAGACAGAGCTCAGCTACTACGTTGAATAAGGAAAGAAATTTCATAATGATAAAAGGATCAACTCATCAAGAAGACATAACACTCCTAAATACATATACTTCTAATTATAGAGCTTCAAAAGCAAAATTTACCCAAAGAAATGAAAACATATGTTTACATAAACACTTTTATATTAATACAAGCTTCATTTATAACAGCCCCAACCTGGAAAAAAACAAACATCAACAGGTGAATGGATAAGCATATTCTTGTGTGTCCATATATTGGAATACTACTCAGCAATAAAAAGGAAAGAACTACTGATACAACCACATAGATGAATCTAAAATACATTATGCTTAGTAAAAGAAGCCAGGTACAAAACAGCACATACAATATGATGCCATTTATATGAAATTCTTGAAAAAGCAAATCTCATCTATAGTGATAGGAAGATTTGCCTGTTGCCTGGTATGTGGGGCTAATTGACTGCAAGAGCACATGGGAGCATTTTGGGACAATGAAACTGATCTATAATTGGATTGTGGTGGTAGTTACATGAATATATAAATTTGTCAAAACTCAAAACTACACACTTAAAATGGGTACTTTTTATTGTACTTATTTGTTTCTTAATAAGGTGGATCACATAACAAGGAAAAAAGTAAATACTCCACCCTGTCTATAAAAAAATCCTTAATAGAAGAGATATTTTGAAGGAAAATAATGGTGAAACATGAAAGAGAAAGAGAAAAAAGTGGTTATAGAAATTCAGAAATAGGAAATTTGGGAAAGGAAACTTGATTTGGCAGAAATAATGTGACATAAAAATAAAAATAGGCTGTGATTTCCTGAAAATGTGCAAAAAGTACATTACTACATAACCTATAAGATAGAAAAACTGGTGAAACCCAGATAAAAGACAGAGTTTATCCATGTCAGTTTCTTAGTTTTGACGATTGTACCATTTAAGATGATTAAGATGTTAAGATGTTAACAGTGGAGGAAACCAGGTGAGAAGTATGTGGAAACTTTCTCTGTACTATCTTTGCAACTTTTCTATGAGTCTAAAATTAGTCCAAAATGAAAATTTTATTTAAAGAAATTATGATGAAATAAAGACTTTCTTTGTTTCTAAACTAAGCTGAGAGAATTTATTGTCAGTGCATCACACCACAATGCACGTTAAAGGAACTTCTTCAAGCAGAAGCAAATGATGCTAGATGGAAAACTTGTGTCTACAAGAAAGAATGAAGAGCACCTGATGGTAAATATGTAGACAAATACAAAAAACCCTCTGCGTTCTGGAAAATTTCAGCATAAACTCTTTTACCTATAGCAACATTCAAGGGGAATAGAAATACACAATGTTACCCTGGAACTCTGCAAAATGCTAGGGTGACTCCTGAAATAACAAAGAAAAGTACAATTTAACGTTATTCTTGCTGATATTTTATTTTCTAAGATTTGATAATTCATGTGTGGCTTATATTGCAACATTTTACAAATAAGAATAAGCAGGGGGAAATTTCCATACTATAATGAAATTGCATATGCCAACGGTAAAATAGTCATGGTGTATAACAAAATAATGATGAATATCATTTTTATGCATATGCAAACTCAAACATTTCTGAACTTAGAAATTTCTAATTTTCACAACAAACAAGCAAAGTCAGTATTATTATCCTTATTTTAGAGGAGACAAAACTGAAGCTGGGAAAAGTGTACAAACTGAAACTGAGGAAAGCGTACATATTTGCCAATGACCTCATAGCCAGTAAGTATTAGGATCAGGATTAAAACTCTCAGCTTTGATTGCCTTTTCTCACAGTCCACCAGCTTAAAGTTGACCCTTTTCAGGAACTTTTGTCAGAAGCCTCTGAGAGAGTTAATCACTCTCATCAGTATCCCCAAAATATTTTGGGCACAATCTTATTAGTGAACTTTTACTGTTCATAAGCCTAAGTCTTTTTTAATAGACATAGCTCCCTAAGGTAGGTGTTAGGTCTCAGTCCTACATTCTATCCACAGCAGGCAACAGTGTCTGGTACCTCTTTAGTGGACAATAAATGGTGTTTTAAATAATGAATTACAAAAAGATACATAAAAACGAACATACATTGAGAAACGTAAGAGGCAGATTTGTTTACTATATACAAAATGATCTTAGATAGAATATTAAAAACCGTTACTAATAACTATGCATCACACCAACCATTATGGTTCCTGAAACATAGTTGCAGTTAAAATTTTGCTGAATTAATACATCACAGCACAGTATTCTTTAATACTGAAACAAATACAACTACACAACTCAGTAGCTCCCAAATGAGTACGTAAAATTTCTTTGAAATTCACAGCACTTACGAAGATTCATGAAAATATCAAGTGGATATCTACATATTTGAACAAACCCTGAAGTATCTGTTGCATTTCAACAAGGCATTTAAACAAGAAGTTCATTCAGAGGCAAGCTCTTTCATTTTATAACTAAGAATGATGGAGTCCCCAGGGATTAAATTATTTGTGCAACAATGCATGAATTGGAGTTCTGCTTCCAACCGTGGTTGAGTGACTGATATCGGACTAGCCCTCCATTAGTAAACAAACAGAGAAAGGGAAAAATATATAAAATGAGAGTTTTCAGGTTTGGATCACAAGCGTTACAGTACTTTGGTCCCTGACAGAAGGAAAACATACGAGAAAAACCCTGCAATCATCCAGTTCTCAGCTAGAGGACAATTACCCAACTACAGGAAGATAGCTCCATCCAGGGCAGAGATAGCCATCCTGCTGAACTCAGGAGGTAGAGATCAGAGTATGGGTCAGGTGAAGTGGCTAGAATCTTTAGGGAAGAGTACTTGTGAAGAGGTAGGTGTGCAAAGAGTCAAAGAAGTCCGTGTCAGAGTTTGTTGTGATTCTATATCTGAGGGCTAGATTGTACGTGAACAGGGAAAACTTCCCAAGAGTTACTGGATAACAGCTCCTATGAGGCTGAGAGTGGAACAAAGAAGATACTGGAGGTTCAGCAGTGCCAGGATACCAGCAGCACTGGAGCTCTAGTCCTGCCAGAGTAGAGAGACAACGTTAATATGTTATTAGCAAATCTGGCATCCAACTGAGGTACCAGAAAAACTCTGCCTTAGAAGTAAGGACCACATTCTAAAGGAAGACCTACTTTAAACACGTATTAGCAAAGCTTAAAGCCACGTCCTAACAAGTTCCACAGGGAAACAGGTTAGAGATTGAGTCCTACCAAATTGGAGAGGCTTGAGAAAAAATTTGGCCTTTCCACAGATTCACGCTAATGAAGTTTAAAACCAAGATAATGTAGGGCCTGGCCCTGTGGCTGAGTGGTTAAAGTTCTGCACACTCCACTTCGGTGGCCCAGGTTCGTGTGTTTGGATCCCAGGTGCTTACCTACTCTGCTCACCAGCTATGCTGTGGCAGTGTCCTGCATACAAAAAAATAGAGGAAGAATGGCACAGATGTTAGCTCAGGGCTGATCTTTCTCAAGCAAAAAAAAAAAAAAAAAAAAAAAGAGGAGGATTGGCAACAGATGCTAGCTCAGGGCGAATCTTCCTCAGCAAAACAAACAAACAAAAAACAACAAAAATCAAGATAACATAAATTCAAGATGATTGGGCAGTAATTGAACTTTTTGGTGAAACAGGAGTCAAAACTCTTCAGTGGAAGATAGCAGAATCCAGTATCTCAACATCATATTATCTATAGTGTTCATTATTAAATGAAACTTGCTAGACATGAAGACGTAACAGCAAGAGCAGGCTTGGGCCTTTCAGCCTTGATTCACACTGTCTCAGTGGATGCACTCTGGAATGTCCTGAGGTTGTCACTGTTATTCACACCTGGAGAGCAGGTAGGCTCATAACCAACGTCCCCCAAACAATTGGGAGGAACCAAGAAGGAAACAAACTCCCTAGAAATGGCAAAGGAAGATTGTTAAAGGAACTTAGAGGTTTCATTGTAAGGACTTGCAGGCTGGGGAAATTTGCCCCTTTAACTAGGAATACTTGTTCTGAGTAGCCATCTTCAAGCAGTTATGTTCTTGTATCTTTTACCAGTAGTAAATGAACTGATCTAATCTAATCACATGAGCCCTTTAAAAGCAGAGTTTTCTTCAACTGGTAGCAGAATGGTAAGTCAGAGAGATTCAAAGCACAGATTATGCACACTTGCTGGCTTGAAGACAGATAAGGCCACATACAAGGACTGGAGAGTGATTCTAGGAGCTGAGACTGACCCTTGGCCTATAGCCAGGAAGGAAATGGGGATCTCAGTCCTACAACTACTAGAAATTACATTCTGCCAATAACCTGAATGAGCTGGGAAGTGGATTCTTCTCCAGAGCCTTTAGATAAGTGCCCAGTCTAACTGATACCTTGATTTTGGCCTGATAAGATGCTAAAAAGAGAACCTAAGAAGATCTGATCTTCTGATCTACAGAACTATGAGATAATAAATGGGTATTGTTTAAAGCATCTAAGTTTGTGATGATTTGTCACACAGCAATAGAAAACTAACACAAAGAATTCAGGAGATGCATATGTAGAAGAGTGATGACGATATTAAAATTTTGTTTTTTTCTAGCTTTATTGAGATATAATTGACCTATGACATTGTGTAAGTTTAAGGTGCACAATGTGATGATTTGATTCACATATATATTGTGAAATGATTACCATAATAAGGTTAGTTAATACATCCCTCACCTCACATAATTACCATTTTTTGTTGTTGTAGTGGTGAGAACATTTAAGATCTACTCTCCTAGCAATTTGCAAGTATGCAATTCAGTATTGTTAACTATAGACACCATGCTGTACGTTAGATCCCCAGAATATTAAGCTTTGGTTCTATATAAACTCCTTGGAACTTCAATGCAAGTGTGAAGGGAAGTTAGGATGGAGAAAATTCTTAAGTTGCAGGTGAAACAAAATAATAAACAAAGAAACTCTAGATTAACTGGGTTTATTTTGAGCTGATTGAATTAATATTTCCACCACTGAGCCAAACAGGGCTTGAAACAGACATTGAATTGAGTTGAGAAAAATAAAGAAAAAGATTCCTCACCCGGTTAATGCAAGAGGCCCTCTTCACATTAGACCTGTAGAATAACCGTTTTTACTAACACTAATTTGTTTAACACTAGTTAAACAAAATATAAAATAAATAATTTTATATAAATAGCAATTTTTAAAGTTCATTTCTGCTGGTTGTATTTGAAATGTGGCACATTTTTATTTTTGGCCATTTCACTTCAGGATACGAGGAAAGAAAAACAGGAATCAATCTGTTGATAGAGACTTGTCATCAATATCTCACCCATGGCAGAAGAGAAGTAGAAATCATAATGAGTTTATTTAGGCTTAAACGTTGACTTTCAAATCTGGCTTAAAATGTGTAATCATATTGGTCGGCACAACTCATCCATGTACACATTTTTGTTCCAAGTCAACCATGTCAATGAGTTCAGAGAGGGTTGCTGTTTCATTCAAGACTTGCTAATAGGGAGGTATCTTGAGAATGAAGAGGTACATAAATCTATGCAGAGGTAGAGAGAAGAGGTAGTGGTGCGTTCTTTTGCCCCTAAAATCACATTGATCTAGTTGTTGGATTGGAGAGGGATTGGAACAGACGGAAGTTTCAGGGCCCTGTGTGGTATCTAAATCAATGGCCTGCCAAGTTAGCTGCAAATGTTTTTTGGGTTTTTTTTGTGGGGAAGACCAGCCCTGAGCTAACATCTGTTCCAATCCTCCCCTTTTTGCTGAGGAAGACTGGCCCTGGGCTAACATCCGTGCCCATCTTCCTCCACTTTATATGGGACGCCGCCTCAGCATGGCTGACAAGCAGTGCGTCGGCGGGCGCCCGGGATCCGAACCCGCGAACCCCAGGCTGCCAAGCGCGGACTAAACCGCTGCGCCACCAGGCAGCCCCTGTTAGCTGCAAATGTTTTGGCACCCAGGTGAAGTCAGTAAGGGAAAAAGGGTAAACACTTAGTGACACATCATGGGGGCTGTAACAGAGCCAGACTCTACCCCTAACGAATGTGAGACCTTGTATAAGTCACCTCTTGTTAAGCATTATTTTCCTCACTGGTTAAAATACAGGGACTATATTAAGTTATCTCTAATATCCATTTCAGTTTTAACAATCTACGAGGCAATTTCCAAGGGCCAGTTTGGCTTTCTGCAGCACATTTTTGCCAATGTAGAGTTTATCTCATTCCCCATCTTCAAATTTAAAAATTAATATCTTCAGATTTATTATCAGGTTCCAATCAAGAAAGCACTAAGGCCCTGAGGACACAGTGCTGAACATAACTGACCCCTACCCCTTGGAGGACACATTTAAGCAGATTGGCTCCATTTTTTCTTTACTGTCACCAAAAGAATTAAAATTTATTCAGTGGTATAGCTGTTGCCAGTGTTTTAAAAAATGCCTGGAATATAGTAAAGTGGGTATTTAATAAGGTGCTTGAGTTGCAAGTTGTGTTATTATCTGAGTCTTCACTTAAGATTTAAACTTCCAAATTCCACATGTTTATTTGGCACAAGGAAACACTCTAGCCAACGGACAGCATGATTCCCTTTTCCTCTTTTATCCTCATAAGTATGTAAGTAAGAAGTACTTTTATCTTGGAAAGGCTGAGAGCATAATGGATAGAGATTATTTGCTTCTTTGCATCACTAGGTCCATTTCTGTACTGCTGTGAAGCAGTGAGCAACTACACTAACAACATCCAAAGAATAGGTTATCCAGTTTAGGCCATCAGTTGCCACAATGCAAAGTCGATTAGTGTTTTGTCTTTTTTTTCCTGCTAGTAGCATTGAGCTTAATTCTACAATTATTCCGTATGAGAAACTCTCACTGAAGTCAATGGGTGTCTCAGAACAAATTTGATTACAAGATTTGGTCCATTGGGTAACTGAATGAAATTTGGCTTTTATTAATTTGGAATTTCTCAAATAGGATCTCAACTTCCCAATATATAGATTTCTAATGGTGCTTCTTTGTACCCAAAAGGAAAGGAAAAAAGATTTTTTCCCTCCTATGGAAGGTATCTTGTTTCTTGAGAAGAAGAGAAAGTTTTCTGAAATGTTAATTGGAACTAAATTCTTAGACAACAGAAGGGAGTAAAATGACATCATTTCTTCCATTTTACATTAGTAAAATATAAAACACTATACACCTGCAAAAATTGTTCTCTGTTTGTGATGAAGCTTGTGATTATATTTTTCAGGTTTGGTTTGAACAGCTAAGACATCTGTTTATCCAGTGCATACAGAATAACTCTCATGTCTCCTTATCTCTGAAGATTTCAAAGGCTTTCATTCTGGTTTAAATCCTTTGAAGAAGCAGTAATCAAAGACAAAAATTATCAGAGGTATATTTTTGTTTCCCAAACAATGAAAACAACAACACTCATCCTCTTTGGATTTCAGGCACTAGCATAAAACTTCAAAATTGGAGATTTGCCATTTAAATCAAAAAGTGATATGGATAAATAGTGGCAAAGAAGCAAACCAAGAGAGCATTTTCTCTATTTCTTATTATTGCATACATTTAAATTCAATATGTGAATAATTTAAAAAATACTATGATGCACAACATCAAACAGCATATACTAGCACGATGTGACAGAATGCATCTGGCTGGTGTGTGAGTTCAAATAAAAAATTAGACTGAGTGCTAAGTTTTGTATTTTAGTGTATTTTGCAAATTGAAAGGATTAAAATAAGAGCAGTGAGAATCCTAAGGATGATAGTCAAGTGAACTGTACTACACAAATAAAGCAAAAACACTCATAATAAAGCTGTGCTGAAGGGACTGCAGGAACTGAGGTACTAGCAGTCTTTACTGCCCTTCACTAGCTTCAGAATATGTCATCTGACTTTCAGCACACGTAAAGCCATGTATTAAGGAGCTGCATTATAACTTGTTCTATCATCCGATTCAAAGAGAATGAAATAAAAATAATATCTATTGCTCTTTTGGCCCTGTTAAGAGTTAAGATTTTGAGCTCTGACCTCCTCCTGCATTAGGAAAATTGAAGTAGGGCTTCAGAATACATGGCTGATTTGGTAGCTCTACCTGGTGTGGAAGTGGTAGCCATCTTGTTTCAAAGAAAAGAAAAGGGGAGTTCACTTTTCCTGCCCAGAGCCTAATAAGAACAATTAGAGGACAGCTAGGTCCCCTTCCAGTGTTGCTGCCTTCTCCAGCAAGGAGGGAATGGAGTTTCACATTATATTTGAGAAGTGAAAATGACCTTTGGATTGGAGTTAAGTTTTAGTCATTGAAGCTGCAAATGCAGATGTTTCTGAAGTCCAGAGAAAGATGCAGCATCAAAAGAAGGAGTAATGAAGACTCCATCAATACAGGCAGGTAGATGAACCCAGGATAGAGTCAGGCCTTGTGAGGCTGTAGATGAGTGATTCTGAACCTTGGCTCTAAACGTTTAATCACTGGGGGAGTTTTTATAAATCTCCAGCTCCCAGGCTGCACCAGACCATTTAAATTAGAATTGCTGGAGGTAGGACCCAAGCAACAGTATTTTTTAACTAGGTAAATTTAAGCAACTAGATAATAAGGAGAAAAATCAAGAGGCAAAGGAAAAGAGGAGAAAGAAGAAAGACAGAGCCATCAATGGGGTGAAATGCTGAAAAAGCCAAGTAAGGGAGAACTGAAAATGACCTCTGGATTTAGTAACATGGATGTCATTGGTGACTATATTAGTTGGGGTTCTCCAGAGAAACAGAAACAATAAGAGATTTTATATATATACATATGCACACACATATACACACACACTAGGACATATATGTAGATAACTAGATGGATGGAAACAATAATATATAAATATACATATAGAGAGAGAGAGATTGAGAAATTTAGCTTAAAGAATTGGCTCATGCAATTGTGGAAACTGGCAAATACAAAATCTGCAGAGTAGGGTGGCAGGATGGAGACGCAGGGAAGAGCTGATGCAATTCAAGTCTGGAGGCACTTTGGAGGCAAATTCCCTCTTCCTCCAGAAAGGTCAGCCTTTTTCTCTTAAAACTTTCAACTGGTTGGATGAGACCCTCCCACATTTTGAAGGGTAATCTGCTTTATTCAGATTACAGATTGGAGCCAAAGAAATTCAGAACACCTGTGTTGAATAATGTAAGCCAGCAGTTCCCCAAACTTCTTTGCACATTAGAATCACCTAGAGATCTTTAAAAAATTCCAAAGGCCAGGTCACACCGCAGACCAATTAAATCTCTGGGTCCCAGGGAGTCCCATGCTTTCCAAGTGGTTCCAAGGTGCAGACAAACTTGGGAACTACTGATTTGGGGAGGCCCTTCACATCACAGTAGTTAAAAGATTTTCAGTAACATGTAATAAAATCACTTTGGGAAAGTTTTTGACAGAAACTTTCAAATTTATAAATGTTTTGAAGAAAATTGACAATCAACCAAATTTCCACATGGGATTAAGGAATAAGCACAATTAAAAATACTGATTTCAAATTGACTCGAAGACTCGAAAAATGTCAGTTGTATTTTGTTCAAATATTATTTTGATTTTTTTCTGGTAAATTGTATTAGAAAACTCATCTTTGAACTAAATTCTGATTTAAAATGTTTTGAGGCTTAAAGCCATCTCCCAAGAAAAAAGTGTTCATCAAAGTACCATCATGTACTCTAAATTTTAGTTTATGTATCACTTTTTTAAAAGAACTCCTGATTTTATAGGCAAAAGGTGGAATGCATTTCTTAGATTATAGAGTTTTGAAACTAAATAATATAAGCATTGCCCATTGAATGGAAGCTGTGTTTTTCTTTTCAAAAATAAAGACTGCTCACCAAACATGTGATTTTTAAAGATATCTTCTGTACAAGCCTCCTCTTCTAGCTCTGCCCAGCAATTACCAAATGTAGAGTACCATTTATGTCTGCTGCTCTCCCAGCCTGCAGGTGACACTTTGGTCAAATTTACGTGTATTTAAACATTTACATTTCTTCCATTCTTTCAGCATTAAGCTATAGGAATAGGCTTCTCCTTTCATAATGAAAAGGAATGAAGATAAAAGTCAAGATAAAGAGAAACTTTCTCTAGAAAACTCAGAAATGCGTACTTTTTGATTTGTTCATCTTTATTGTAAACCGAGTACCCATACATGTGTGGGTCTGTTTTTAGACTCCCAATTTTATTCCTTTTGGCTTATTTATCTTATCTTTGCAACAAACCCACCTAGTGATGGCTCCGTAATGTGTCAACATGGTTAGGCTAAACTATTTCCAGAATCCCCTTTCCTGTGTGTTTCAGGTTATTGCGGGCCACAGGAGACATTTTGGGGTGAGATATGAAGGGTGGAATTGAAGCAGCAGCCATATTATTTCTTATGGTTAGAAGGCCAAGGCAAGATCGCCGGGAGCTTTTGTAGCTCTGGCTCATTGTGGTGTTGGGCAGCAACCAGGAATGCAACTTTCCCCATTCCCCAGGATCCTCTTTAGCTTTTCTGGGGTCACACATAGGTTTAGGTCTGTGATGAAGAGTGCCAGCTTCTCCTGCAGGATTCCCACTTTATCAAGTTTGGAAGCAGTGTGAACTGACACAGATTTCATTCTATCCTTGTGGGATCCACCTCCTGCTCATGGGTTCAGTTTTGCCTTGCACTATCTCACTTTACATCACGTTTCCCTTCCAACTGTCTGCCCTGCAGATTTCAAGCTCCAGCATCAGATGCAAGGACAACAGCCTTACAGAGCCTTAACCGGGTTCCACATCCATGTACATTCAATTCTCTGTACCAAATACACACACACGTACTCATCTACCTATGTCCATATTTGTTTATCTCTGTATCTTAGTGCTTCTGCTTCTCTGACTGAACCCTAACTAATATGGTCTTAATTCAGTATAGTAAATTCTTCATCTTGTTCTTCAAGAATATCTCAGCTCTTCTTGGCCCTTAGCATTTTTATATATATTTTAGAATTAATCTGTCAACTTTCACATACACATAACACACACATATTCACATTTCCACACACATCTATTGGAATGTTGATGATTGAGATTGCAGAAATCCATATATCAGTGTAGAGAGCTCTGACATCTTTCTGTACTGGGTTTTCTAGACCTGTGGTTCTCAGACTTGAAGAGACGCATACAATTCACAAGGAGATCTTGTTAAAATACAATTTCTGATTTAGTAAGTCTGGGATGGAGCCCAAGATTCTGATTTTCTTACAAGCTCTCAGATAATGCTGATGCTGCTGGTCAGACCACACTTCGGGTAACAAGGGTCTGGACAGGGCATATCTTTCTATTTAATTTCTCTAATAATATTTATAGTTTCCTGTATAAAGGTCTTGCACATATTTTGTTCCCAGGTGTTTGAAAGTTTATAAATTATATCTACATTTAAAATTTTTATATTCCATTTGTTGTTGATTTATAGCAATGCAATTGATTTTTATATGACTTTGTCTTGCTAAACTCACTTATTAATTCTAATAATTTATCTCTATAACCTTGGATTTTTCTACAAATATAATCATCATATTAAAATGACAATTTTATGTCTTCTTCCCTATACCAATTGTGTTTTATTTCTTTTTCTGTCTTGACTTCCCTGATGGAACTCTCTAGGACATTGTTGAATATTATTGAATGGTGATAGGAGACATTTTAATTTTGTCCCCAATATCCCAATTTCAAAGGAAAATTTTGCCATATTTGATTATGTGTGGTTGCCCTCAGGTTTTTGTAGGTATTTTTTTTTATCAGATTAAGAAAAATTTCCTTTCATTCTTATGAATTTTTAACATGAATGGTTGTTTAATTTTGTCAAGTATATTTCTGCATTTATCAAGACAATCTAATGATTTTCTCTTTTATTCTGTTAATGTGATGAAATAAATTGATTGACTTTTAAATGTCAAATCAACATTTTATTCCAAGAGTAAAAACAACTGGGTCATGATATATAATTTTTTCTGTTTATTTCTGGATTTGGTTTATTGTATATTGTTTAGCAGTTTTGCTTTTATGTTGTTAAGTGAGATTTTCCTGAATTCTCCCTACTTTTATTGTCCTCAGGTTTTGTGATCAAGATTATACCAGCCTCCTATAAAGTTGGGGGATCCTGCTCTGCAGATTTCTTTTCTATCCTATGGAAAATGTTTTGTATGATGATGTCATTTCTTCATTAAATATTTTATAGTATTAAGCATGAAGCCATCGGGACCTAGAATTTTCTTGAGAAAGATGTTTATGTACAGATTTAGTACTTCACATCTTTATTTTTGCTACTTTAGATAAATTGTGTTTTTCTAAGAATTTGTACATTTCAACCATATTTTCATTTTTACTAGCATAAAGTTGTTCATATTCCTTTATCATGCTTTTATTGTCTGTACAATCTTTTATTCATTTTTAAGACACAATTTAAAGCTGTCAGTGTTCCTCTAAACTTTAGCTGCATCATCTAAGATTTGATATGTTTTCATTTTCTAATTTACATTGTGATTTCCTTCTTGAATTCATAGAATTTGTTATAAGAATATTTCCTAATTTCTGATATTCTAGTTACTTTTGGATAACTAGAAAGTTGATTTGTAGATTAAGTTCACTGTGGTCAGAAAACTAATTGGATATTTGCTGAGATTTGCTTTATTGACAGATTATGGTCAATTTCTAAAAATGGTCCATATGCCTGAAAAGAATGTATTAGCTGTAGATGTTGGAT
Source organism: Tapirus indicus (assembly GCA_031878705.1). Taxonomy (NCBI): domain Eukaryota; kingdom Metazoa; phylum Chordata; class Mammalia; order Perissodactyla; family Tapiridae; genus Tapirus; species Tapirus indicus. The sequence continues at coordinate 34,364,687 of CM062930.1, read as the reverse complement.
GCCAGGTTCCATAGATATCCTTTAGGTCAAGTTTTCTAATCCCATTGTTTAAATTGTTTAAGCTTTCTAGGGGCCGCCCAGTGGCGCAGCGGTTTAGTCCGCGCTTGGCAGCCCGGGGTTCGCGAGTTTGGATCCCGGGTGTCCGCTGACGCACTGCTCGTCAGCCATGCTGTGGCGGCGTCCCATATAAAGTGGAGGAAGATGGGCACGGATGTTAGCCCAGGGCCAGTCTTCTTCAGCAAAAAGGGGAGGATTGGCGACGGACGTTAGCTCAGGGCTGGTCTTCCCCACCAAAAAAAAAAAAAAAAATCAAATAAATAAATAAATAAATTGTTTAAGCTTTCTAGACCCTTACTAACATGTGACTGCTTGTTAAATCACTTCCTGAGAGAATTTTGTTAAAAATCTCTCATAATTTTGGATTTTTCTATTTCTCATTGTATTCTGTTAATTTTGGCATTGAAACTATGTTACTAGATTTAGGAAAAAATAGACATGTTATACCTTCCTAGTGACTTCTGTATTTTATCATTATGAAATGCCTCTCTCCATCATTATCAATTTTTAAAAAGTCATCTTTGTCTGATATTAATATAGCTACTTTCAGCATCATGAATCTTTTCCATCTTTTGTTTTCAAACATTTTTTGTTCTTTTACTTCAGATGTGTCTCTGTAAGTAGCACACGGTTGAGTTTTGTTTTTGATCCACTATGACTCTCTTTATCCTTAATTAGAAGATTTAGATCATGTATATTTAATATAATTACTGATATAATTGAGTTTAAATGATCATACTCAGTGATTTCTATTTTTTTCACCCATGTCATGTTTCACTTTTCATGCTTCCTTTTGGACTAATTTTACCTTATTACTCCATTCATCATCCTCTTCCCATTTGCTTGGAAGTTATATATTCTTTTACTATTATTGTGGTGGTTTTCTTGTAAATTACAGCATATGATTTTTGGATTGTAAAGTCTAAAGTTATTTGTAATTTTCTCCTGTTCTTAGATAATGCAAAAACTTCAGAACACCTTAAATCTGTTTATCTACCCCTAGCTTATATGCTGTTATTATCATTTATCAAAATTTTTATGTTTTAAATCTGGTAAGACATTATTATTATTAATTAATACCATCAGTCAAATTAGACTTATCCACATATTACAATTTTATCCCCTGTAAAATGTATCTTTAAAACATTTCTTTCATCACTTTAAAAATATAATTGCATTTTTTTTATTGAGAAGTTAATTGACTATCTAATTGTGGCTTGTTTTTAAGTTACCTTTTTTCCTATTGTTTTTAAGGTTTTTTTCTTTTTGGCATGAGATTTTGGAAGTTTTACTATGATATATAATAGGTGTGGATGTACAGTCATGTGCTACATAGTGATGTTTCAGTCAATGATGTACTGCATATATGACAGTGGTCCCATGAAATTAGTACCTTATAGCCTAGATGTGTAGTAGTCTATACCATCTAGGTTTGTGTAAGTACACTCTATGATATTTGCACAAGCATTAAATCGCCAAATGACACATTTCTCAGAATGTATCTCTGTTATTAAGTGACACACAAATGTATTCTGGTTTGTACTGGTCAATCTTCTTGAATCTGTGGCTTGAAGTCCCTCATTATTTTGTTTTATTTTTAAACTGCTTTATTGAGATATAATTTATATACCATAAAATCCACCCTCTTAAAGTGTAAAATTTAATGATTTTTAAAAATATATAGAGTTGTGCAACCATCACCACAATCAATTATAGAACACTTTTATTTTTTTATTTTATTGAGGTCACATTGGTTTATAACATTATGCAAATTTCAGGTGTACATCATTATATTTCGGCTTCTGTATAGACTGCATTGTGTTCACCACCAAAAGTCTAGTTTCCATCCATCACCATACATATGTGTCCCTTTACCCCTTTCACCTTGACCCACCCCCTTCCCCTCTGGTAACCACCAATCTGTTCTCTGTATCTATGTGTTTGTTTATCTTCCACATATGAGTGAAGTCATAGGGTAATTGTCTTTATCCACCTGACTTATTTCACTTAGCATAATACCCTCAAGGTCCATCCAAGTTGTTGCAAATAGCAAGATTTCATCTTTTTTATGGCTGAGTAGTATTCCACTCTATATATAAACCACATCTTCTTTATCCATTCATCCATTGTTGGACATTTAGGTTGCTTCTGAGTCTTGGCTATTGTGAATATTGCTGTAAAGAACATAGGGGTGCATATGTCTTATTGAATTAGTGTTTTCATGTTCTTTGGATAAATACCTAGAAGCGGAATAGCTGGATCAAGTGGTATTTTTACTTTTAATTTTTTGAGAAATCTCTTCACTGTTTTCCATAGTGACTGTACAATTTTCATTCCCACTAGCAGTATACGAGGGTTCCCTTTTCTCCGCATTCTCTCCAACACCTGTCATTTCTTGTCTTTTTAATAATAGCCATTCTTGTGTGTGAGATGATATCTCATTGTAGTTTAGATTTGCATTTCCCTAATACTTAGTGATGTTGAACATCTTTTCATGTGCCTGTTAGGCATCTTTATATCTTTGGAAAAATGTCTGTTTATCCTCTGATTTTTATTATTTCCTTCCTTCTACTGATGTGGGGCTTTGTTTGTTTGTTTTTTTTCTAGTTCTTTTAGGTATAGTCTTAGATTGTTTATTTGAAATTTTTCCTGTTTTTTGAGGTAGGCCTATATTACTATAAGATTCCCTGTTAGTATCACTTTTGCTGCATTCCATAAGTTTTGGTATATTGTGTTTTCATTTTCATTTGTCTCCAGGTATTTTTTGATTTCTCTTTTTATTTCTTCATTAATCCAATAGTTGTTCAGCAGCATGTTGTTTAGCCTCCACATATTTGTGACTTTTCCAGCTCTCTTCTTGAGGTTGATTTCCAGTTTCATACTATTGTGGTCAGAAAAGATGTTTGATATGATTTCAATCTTCTTAAATTTATTGAGGCTTGTTTTGTTTACCAACATATGGTCTATCTTTGGGAATGTTCTATGTGCACTTGAGAAGAATGTGTACTCTGTTGCTTTTGGATGGAATGTTCTCTATATACCTATTAAGTCCATCTGGTCTAGTGTTTCATTTAAGGCCACCGTTTCTTTGTTGACTTTTTGTCTGGGTGATCTATCCATTCATGTAAGTGGGGTGTTAAAGTCCCCTACTATTATTGTGCTGCTGTCAATTTCTCCCTTTAGGTCTTTATATTAATAGTTGCTTTATATACTTTGGTGCTCCTGTGTTAGGTGCATATATATTAATGTGTTATCTTTTCTTGGTGGAATGTCCCTTTTATCATTATATAATGTCCATCTTTGTCTCTTCTTATCTCTTTTGGCTTGAAGTCTATTTTGTATGATGTAAGTATGACTACATTCACTTTCTTTTGGTTGCCATTTGCTTAGAGTGTCATCTTTCATCCCTTCATTCTGAGCCTTTGTTTGTCTTTAGAGCTGAGATAGGTCTCCTGGAGGCAATATATTGTTGGGTCTTGTTTTTTAATCTATCCAGCCACTCTGTGTCTTTTGATTGGCAAATTTAATCCATTTACATTTAGAGTTATTAATGATATATGAGGGCTCAATACTGCCATTTTATCTTTTGTTTTATGGTTGTTCTATATTTCCATTGTTTCTTTTTCCTTATATTTCTGTCTGCCATTTCAGTTTGGTGGTTTTCTCTGATGTTTTGCTCAGTTTCCTCTTTATTTATGCTTTGTGACTCTGCTCTGAATTTTTTGTTTTGTGGTTACCATGAGATTTGTATAAAGAGTCTCATAGATAAGATAGTCCTTTTTCTGCTGATAGCATCTAATTTCTATTAGCCTATGCAGGTTTTGTCCTTTTCCTCTTCCCCTCCTATGTTTTTGTTGTCACAAATTATCTTTGTTTGTGTTGTGCGTTTGTTACCAAATTGAAGTGGTTATAGTTATTTTTGATGATTTCTTTCCCTTTGTCTTTTATGTTATAACTGTTTACTAACCTATTCTGATATAGAGTTGCAGCTTTCTGATTCTATCTATTTATCTCCTTGCTCAAAGCTTTGTAAACCTTTGCCTTTTTGTTTCAGGTAGGAGGGCTCCTTTCAACATTTCTTGTAAGACAGGTCTAGTGATGATGAACTCCCTCAGCTTTTGTTTGTCTAGGAAAGCCTTTATTTCTCCTTCATATCTGATGGATAACTTTGCTGGCTAGAGTATTCTTGGCTGATAGTTTCTGTCTTTCAATATTTTGAATATATCATTCCACTGTCTCCTAGCCTGTAGACTTTCTGCTGAGAAATCTTCTGATAGCCTGATGGGGGTTCCTTTGTAAGGTATTATCTTCTCTCTGGCAGCCCTTAGTATTCTTTTTTTTTTTCATTGACTTTTGACAGTTTTAATATAATGTACTTTGGAGAAGGTCTTTTTGCACTGAGATTATTAGGAGTTTTATTAGCTTCATGTACTGGTATATCCAGTTTCTTCCCCAGGTTTGGGAAGTTCTTAGCTATTATTTCTTTGAATAAGCTCTCTGCTCCTTTCTCCCTCTCTTCTCCTTCTGGGATACCCATTATTCTTATGTTGCTTTTCCTAATTAAGTCAGATATTTCATGCAGAATTTCCTCATTTTTTTAAAATCTTAGTTCTCTCTCCTCTTCCACCTGAATCATTTCTAGCTTTCTATCTTTGAGCTTGTTAATTCTCTCTTCAATATGGTTTCCTCTATTTCCAATGATTTCTAATTTATTTTTCATCTCATTAATTGTATTATTCATCTCCAGAATTTCTGTTTGTTTTCTTTTAAGAGTTTCAGTTTCTTTGGTGAAGTCCTCCTTCTGTTTAATAATTTTGTTCCTGAGCTTATTGAACTGTCTAAGTTTTCTTGTAACTTGTTGAGTTTCTTCATGACAGCTATTTTGAATTCTCTGTCAGTTAGATCACAATCTTCTGGGACTTCAAGTTTGGTTTCTGGAGAGTTGTCATTTTCTTTCTGTTCTACCATGTTACTGTAGTTCTTCATGGTGCTTGATGAGGTGATCTTTTGCTGGTGCATTGGTGGTAGTCATCACCTTTCTTATTTGAGTAAGGCTTTGGTTACTTTGATTCTGAACCACTTCTGGTTGTATTTGAGAGGCTCCACTTTCCACCCTCCACTGCTGCTGCCAGAGGCATTGTCGGTGCCCTCCTTGTGCTGCTTGTGCTTCCAAGGTTGCTGTTGCCTTCCTGCTTACAATGTCACTGCAGTTGCAGGTGTCACCACTGGGGTCTCCAGGCTGTGAGCACTTCTGCTGCTTCCAGGTCAACTGGGTCTTGTGTTCTCTCACTGGCTCTCCATAGGCTCTCCACAGGCTCGAGTACTGCTACCCCATGCACCACCCATGTTGCTGCTCCCAGGTTTTCTGGGGATGCTGGTGGCACTGCTGCCAAGCATGCTTGTTTCATGGGTGTCACTGTCACTGCAGGGGCCCAGGGTCTTGTTCGCAGCCCCATTGCTGGTAGAGCTGGTGTCAGGGGTGTTGCTATGGGGGCTGGGTCACAGGTTCTGCTGTGGCTCCTGAAGCCTCAGGTGGGAGGTACCACCTGCCACTGCTGGAGGAGGGGAAGGGGCTGAGCTGTGAACACTGTTGCTGCTCCTGCAGCCACTGGTCTCCAGCTCTGGTGTGATTTTTGAAACCTCAGGACAGGGCACCACTGTCCCTGCCAGGGTTATTCACATTTTGGTTGAAGCCCTTGCTGCTGAAAAGACCGGGGTTGGAGTTTCCACTATCTGGCAATGGGGAAGAGGCTGGGTCACAAGCACTGCTGTATTTCCTGAAGCCTCAGGTTGTGGGAAGAGGCAGGGGCTAAGTCACAAGTGCCATTGCTTCTCCTGCAACCTCTGGTTGCTGGTGCACACCAGTGTTCTTTTTGAAACCTCAGGTTAGGGCGCTACCACCACTGTTGGGAATATTCACATTTTGGATCACTGCCACTGGGGGAAGGGGAGGGAAATGCTCCCCTAATTCCACTGCCTCCTGGAGGTCCAGTCCACCCACCTTCAGATGTATAGATGTATAGATCTCGCAGGCATTCCAGTGTGCTATGCAGGGAGTCCTTTGTTGGTCAGTGGACGTCCTACTGGTTTTAACTTAGAGGAGAGAGACAAGGGGAACCACTCACTCCACCATGATGCTGACATCACTCCCGCTCATTATTTTTTGAAAATTATTATCCATTACCTCCTCAAATATTGCTTTTGTCTTATTCTCTCTCCCTTTTTCTTTTTGTGCTTCATTAACATGTAAGTTAGGTCTTCTCACTCTGTCTTTTTGGTCTCTCACTCTTTTGTATTTTCCATCTTTTTGTCTGTCTGTCCTATCTGCTGGATATTTTCCTTTGACCTAGTTTCCAACCTACTAATTTTCTCTTTATTATTTTGTTATATGCCATTAAACTCTTCCACCATGTTCTTATTTCAGTTGTTTTTAGTTCAGTCCTAGAATTTCTTTCTTTCTTTTTATTTTCGTTTCCAGGCCTCTGACAAAATTCTCAATCTCATTTTTTTATTTCCTTATACATAGAAAAGATGGTGATTTAAAAATCTATGTCTGATTACTTCAATATTTGGAAACCATATAGGCCTACTTTTATTATTTCTTGTTTCTGCCAGTTTTAATTTATAATATCTTGCCTCTTTGTGTGCCTTGTCATTTTTTTATTGTGTGACAAACATTGTATTCACAAATTTTACATGTGGAAATACTCTGAGGTCTATGAGAATCCTCCAGAGACCATTCATGTCTGATTTGGTAAAGGACCTGTGGCAACTAGCTATCTGGATCATTCTAAGCCCATTTCTTGGATTGAAATAATTTGAAGTTGAACACACTTCCTGTAAAGCCTATTTTTCGGGTTCCTCTTTGCTACTAGAGAGGAATCTTTTGGAATTCTCAACTCAGTGTGATTGGGGTTTATCTGGACTCTATTTTTGAATGGTTCTGGACTCTAATCACTGCCTTTCAGCTCCACAAATTTTCAAAGTTATTGCTCAGTTTCTTAGCCTCAAATCAGCCCCTCTGATTTACCAAATACCATCTGGGTAAATGTGACCCTAAATGCCAGTATTATCCCCTCCCTCAGGCCTCTGTCCTTCCATTGGCTCTCATCTGCCTTTTTTTTGCTATTTGTGACTTCTCTGATGTCACTTTTTTATACACAAATTTTATACACAAATTACTTTTTTATAGGTGAATTAATGAAACATATTCTGAAGTACATAATAGCCATTGACGGAAGCAGAATTTTTCTCTTATTCTCCTCTTTAAATTATCTTTGAGGTAGATTTGAAAACTCACTTCTACCCTGGATTTCTTTTCAATATGTATTTATGTAAAGCTCTTCCTTCTCTATCTAGAGATCCAATATGGAAATATAAAAACATTATAATTATGATTGTAAAAACTTAAATACCTTGGGTACAAAGTAGGAAGGTTTAATTTGAAGACAAAAAGAATGGAGTGAATAAGTGCAATTACTTGAATGGACATCTGCCCTTTTTTGTGGCCCAACATCCAAGTGCTTTTCTTAGTTGAAAGAAGACCCTTTGTGTGAGTCTTGTTGAAAGCATAAGTCGCTCCTTCTAACTTTCCTTATAAAAGCCAAAGAAGAAGCTTCAGTCTCTCCTTATCTACTGGGAGCCAGGGCAAAAGTGACCCAGGATCAAATAATTAATCTTCTCAACACTTTGTCTTTTAGGAGAATGATATAAGACCGAGGATAACAGAAATTACTCACAGTGAAGACTGCAATGTTTAGAGGCTGGAAATAGAAGATACATGTAGTGTTGAGCATTAGCATCTGCATGAATGTATAGCAGCAGAGTGTCCAGAGTTCCAAATGCCTGACATATTATCCCAGTTTGGTTGATTGGTTTTCAAGCTTCCTTTCCCCACATATTTGCAGAGCCTAGCTATTCAAGTTTCTACTTGATATACTTCCAATAAATTGCTTTTTTCTTTAAATAGACAGTGTTAATTCTGTTGCTTGGGAATTGGTTAAGTGGAGATCAATTAACAAAATTTCTACTGAAGGATATAAAATAACTCAGTATTTGCTATAATGAGTATATTTAATTGCTAAAATGTATGTGATCTAAATTACTTGCATATATTTCAATAATAATTCTATTCTTCTGATTTAAAGGAAATACATAACTACTTCAGAAGCTGTTATGCACATATTTTTAAAAGGTGTTATTTATGAATTTTAACAAATGAAAATTGAGTTAGAAGATAATACATAATCAATCATTGAAATAATTTCCTTGGTGATGTGGCATATTAACAATTGAGGCTATAGATTCAAGACAGGCTGTTAAAATACATTAAGTTCCATTTTTAAAAATTTATTGCAAAATTCTGTTTTACATATGACATTGCATTAAACTCAAGCTTCAGGTTTGAAGTTTAGCTGATTAAAAGGTGCAAAGGAAGAGCTAGCATGCTACAACAGATAACCTTGATACTACAGAAAGACTGATCTAAATTAAGGGGCTGAAAAATGATGTCCTATTTAGTATAAAAGCAAGGCATTCAATGGAAATAGCATTGTCCAGGCATTTTTCATGCAAACAACTGCAATGATGAAAGGTGATCCGAGAAAGGGGATTGGTTGAGCCAATGATATTAATGGGAATCTGGAACAGCAGCTGATATTTAGTTTGCTCTATATTTAGGAGGTGTCAGTCAGCAGGCTGGGAATGGGATACTGTGGTGAAAGGAAGAATCTCTTGTAAGACAGGAGTGAGGTAAGACCAGAAAGAAAGAGCAGGACCATAATCTTAGGAATATAATGAACATTGACTCTCTTCAGCATTTCCCACCCCCAGGAAGGGACTAGTACAATTCACACAGAAATGGTTTTTGAAATAAGAACAAAAATGAAAGAGAAATTCCAAGTATATGATTTGAGGCATATGGAGGAAAGGGAAGGGCACATAAGGGAAGGTTTGTGTGAGTTTCAGCCCACAGCCATCACAATGGAGAACTAGACTATCCTGTCTCCAGGGGAACGTCACAGGGGTCTGGTGGTCAGCACTGTCTGTCTCCCAGGCAATTCTCCAATAGCCCCTTTAATCTATGGGAATCTGTGCCCTTGAGCCAAGGATCACAACAGAAGGCTCCCTATTCCCTGATCTCTATCTCTTTTTATTGATGTTTCTGTGTGAGAAGAGATAGTAGGGATGAACAAACAGCCTGTGAAAAAAGCACCACCTATGTCTTTCTTCTTAGTTCCTAGAAGTCTTAGCATAAAACTGATTGAAACAAAGAAAATTAGTAAAGCCTCACTGGGAGTTTCAACTTCACACCAATCACACTAAGTAAGACACCAGACACCTTCTAAGCATTACATAAGTGCTAGCTACCTTTATTGGGTAAGTTGCATAGGACTTTCTCCTCCTACAGCCCTTCCTAAGCCATCCCAATTAGTCTGTATCTAACCCTCTAACCATCTCAGAGTGATAAGACTGACAAGCTTAGATGAACTTTATCTACATAAATTCCTGAAACAACAGAAATTAATACAGAACCCATTATCAGAAATCATAGTATAGCTGGTACACAGCTCTGATCATTGCAAATGAGGTTTCAACTAGACCCAAGAGCACTTTAAGTTCTTTAAAAGTGTTTTCTAAATCGGAAAATCTTTCTCTTAAAAGCTTCTCTGAAAATTAACATGGATCTTGACCAAGGGTGATTGGTCTCTTCCCAAGGAAGTGTTATCTTCGATAAGTTATTCTGAGTAGCTTGGCATGTGCTATACTCCTTTAACATGTTTTCTGTATTAAAATTAAAAGTCATCAAACGATTTTAACCAATGTCTAAATGTGAAAATATGAACTGAGTATAACGTGGACAAAAGGACATAATTACTCTGGGGTATAATAATATGATTTTCCCATAAAGAACTCTTTTTAGAAAGAAAAGTCACTTTGACAGATTAGGAATGGCTTGAATTCTAAATTTCTCTGATTGACACCCTCTTAACTCCCAATGAAGTCACATGAGCATACATGTATTTTGTGCGATTAATCAGATGATTTGATTAGTATAAAAAGTGACTCAGGGAAGACTTATTTCTGAAGGATTATTTTTCTTTATAAAATGTCTTTTTTTTTTTTTAAATAAAGAACTCTGGTGGAAAAAATCAGCCACAATTCCACTATCCCACTAAACAATTGTTAAACCTTAGTGATTCTCTCTAGGGTTTTAAAAGTATTCTATTTCTCTTTTAAACAAAATTATGATACCACAACATATACAATTTTGTGTCCTCCTTAATGCTTATGCCAGACACTGTTTTAATAGTTTTATGTATAGTAACACATTTAAATCTCATAACATAATATTATGTTCATTATTGTTATCTACATTTTACAAATGAAAGCAATGAGGCACAGACTGGTCAAGTAACCTGCCTAAGGTCTGTCAAGAGACTGATGGGGTTAGGATGTAAACTCCAGCTGTCTTCTGAATCTCTATGGCAGAATATGACCATTTTGAGTGGCTGTGCAATATTCCGTTGAATGATTACACCACTCTCCTTATTGTTGACTATTTAGGTTGTTTGCAAACTCTGTCTAATATTTGGAAATATAACCAGAGACTAGATTTCCAAGAGATGAATTACTAAATCAAAGATTTGAATATTTTCTTTTGATATTCAGAATTTAAAATTTTTTAAGTAGTTAAATCTACTGATCTTTTCCATTATGATTATTCCTATTGCTTCTAAGCTTATAGAGAAAAAGCAATATAATTTGGCATATTGTTGATAGTAAAGAACTTTAAAAAGCAAAGAAATAAATCTTGCACCATACCATATATTAATAAAGCATTACATGCATGATTATGTAATTAGGAATGCAACATTATTTATAGAGAAGGATCTCCAAAGAGACTGCCGATCATTGTCTATGTATACATTACATAGACAAAGTATAGAAGTGATCTTGAAACTTTTTGACTCCTAAGATAACTACAAAGTCTCCTTTGTCAATATACATATCGACCCGTTCTAAATGTGACACTATTCTCAATGCTCATTGGCATTTGAACATTAAGCATAGCTCTGACACCCAAAGGAGATATGTCAATGGTAAAAACTAATGGAAAACTTTTTGTCTCAGTTAGAATTCTTTGGTTGCATCCAACAGAAAGAAAAATGAAAAGGGCTTTATTGAAAGGATACTAGATAAGTCATATACTCAAAGGAAAGTCTGAACAACCAAAACTGAGTATTGAAAGGAATTAGACAAGCAACTTTGGGGATCCCAGTCAGGAAACCTGGGATTTCGATAGTTTCTTTTGCAAATTGGTAATGGAATAAATTTCAACATTTGTAACTTCATTAGAAATTCAGATTCCTAGGAAAGAGTTTGGTTGGCTAATCCTTTAACTAAGGCTGGGAGAGTGTGTTGAACAATACTGGGAAAGCTGAAAAGCAAAAAATGCCAAATTTAATTTTCATCTTAATGTGGTGACAGAAGCTTAGAAGTCAATAATTTCTTAAATATCCAGGAAGCATCTTCATGTTGGTACGTCTACGCCATGAAATGTCTTAATCAGTAGGCTATAGCAATGTACTAACTTCACAAAGAATTTGCTTTGATTTGTTGTAGATTTTCAAAGTTAGCCAAACATAAGAATATTGTTGCTATAAGTTCTTGGTTCTAAAATGGAAGCAGAAAACACAGAATTAAGGAGGGCGTGTCCAAGATCAAAATTCTGGGAAGCAGAGTTAGAAACACCAAATATCTGTGAGATCCACGAAAGAATCCAACTACAATGGTGGTAAGGCCAAGGTCAAAGTTGGTGAGAAGTGAAGAGGGTCCAGAGCATGGGAATAAGTGAGAGATGAAAAAAAATATTTTGGAAAGTGATTTTTAACAGTAGGGCTTATTTTGGAAACCCCAGACCCAGTAGGCAAAATGAACACATGTTTATAGCACTATCCAAGGATAAATCATTAGAAAAAAGTTTAACTTTTTTTATCTTACTTTACATGCATTGGTATAACCTTCAAGGTTATTTTAATGGTTTAGAATTGTTTTTTATTTGAAATCTCATTAGAAAGGGCACCTAAATTTTTTCTGTGTTTAGATCTCTAAATGTCTTTACTCTGGTCCTGTTCAGTCACCTCTCCAAGAGCGTATTTCCAAAGTTATCCCCTCATAAGAAAGCCACATCATTTAATTTCCATTGAGTGTATAAATCAGCAAACAATTTTAGTTAACAGATATTTGTCAAATGCTTGCAATGAGCTAGGCTCTGCAGAAATTAAAATGGAAAAATTAAAAATACAATAAAAATTCTGGGTGATGTTTAATTTTGCCAATAGTACTTGGGATGACCAATGTGCCCTATAATTTAATAGGCTAAGATTCTCCCTCCTGAGATGATAGCAACCCTCCTTCCTGGTGAAAAAATAAAATGCCTGCACAACATATATTTTTAAACCTTGCTTTAATCATTGAAGAAATGACAAAATTGTAAGGCATTATCAGGGCAAAAATGAGTGAAAGCAGGAACCCAAATAGGTAGACAGAGCCTCCTCCCCTGTCCCCACACTCCCATCATCATCATTATCGGCAATATTCACCTCCTTTTTCCCTAAGGGCATTCATCTAAGCAGAAACTGGAACTGTGATTTTCACAGCCTCTTACACGTGGGAGTCAAAACCCAAAGCCCAAGGACTCCCTCCAAGGTGGTGCTCTAATAGGAGACTTTCATGTGACAAAGCTGGGACCTATGGACTTTACCCTCAGGAGGTAAGTTAAACCAAAAATTACCTCCCTCTCCCTAAAGACATCAAGGAAAGTTACTGTGCAGCTGAGCAGAGCAGGCAAGAGGGGAGACGGAGAATCCATCCCTCAGAAGTTATAAGCACAAACTAGCCCTCAAAGAGGTTTGAAGTGTCAAGCCACCACACATCTAGGTGATCCAAAAAACTCAAGCTGAGAATTTTGCTTAAATGAATCTGATTGGTAGCGCTCATGGGTGCCTCAGGAAAGGAAAAAAAAAATCTTCTATGAAGGAATAAATCTTCATCCACAGTTTCAAAGAATCCTCATAATGATTTCCCAGGAAAAAGAGCTCTATAAAAGATAATCTAGGACAGGAAACATGGCACTGAAATTAAGACTCAACGGGGAGAAATAAAAACAACAGATTGAATCCCACAAGGATTTTATACATTGTAATAATTATTGTTATTATACTTGAAAAACAAAAGATTAAAATATCTACAGGGAATAGTAAACTTAAAAAAAAAAAATCCTGAACTAGCAGATTTCAAAAAGAACCAAACAGAACTCCCAGAAATAGAAAATACGATAATTGAAACTAAAAACTCAGTGATAAGAATTAATAGCAGATTAGACATAGAAGGACAGAAATTTTGTGGAATAGAAAATAAGTCAAAATTTTTCCAGAATGTAGTACAGAGACAAAATGGAGGAAAATATGAAAGGGGGATTAAAAGGCATGAATAAGTTAAAGGTTTACCATATACCTAATCAGATTTCCATCAGGATAATAGAGAAAGAGCAGAACATAGGTATAAAAGAGATAATGAATGAGAATTTTCCATAAGAGATGAAGATTCAAGAAGTTCAACAAATCCCAGAGTGAGTAAAAAGAAACATACACCAGTGTATATCACATAATGCCAAAAACAGAGAGACAACTTAAAAGAGAAAAAAATATGGATTTTCAAAGCAGGAACTTCTCAACATCAAGTCAGAAGACTGAAATAATATGTTCAATGTGTTAAAAGAAAATAAGTGCCAAATTAGAAATCTATTCCAAGTGAAAATATGTTTAAGATATGAGGACCCAATAAAGATATTTTCAGACAAACCAAAAATGAGTGCATGTACCATTATCAAACCCTCACTAAAGAAAATTCTAAAAAATGGCTTCTTAGGAAAACAGAATCACAGATACAAGTTATGAAAAGTAAGCAACCAATAGCAATAGCTTGGCAAAAAAAAGGATTAAACATGAAGGCTTTATAAATGATATTAATGAATACCAGGGAATGTTTTAAATAATTTGCATATATATTAATCTATGTCATCCTCAGTACCCTATGAGGTAGGTACTACTATTTTTGCCCTCCCCATTTTACAGAAGAGGCACAGTGAGGTTAAGTAACTTGTCCAAGGCCACATAGCTGATAATTGGTGGAAACTGGATTTGAACCCTGGATGTCTGGGTAAACTGGTTTTAATCACAACACTTATGACACCAAATATGTGGGTTTTTTTCCTTATACCAACCAGGTCTCCAACTCTGCACACCAGTTGGGTATCCTACAATTCAACTCTGACACTAATGACCCAGATTTAGTGTCAGACTCCATAAGTGTAAAGGCTAAGTCCCACAAGACAGCCCTTACTTCAGATGCCAGTTTCAAGTATTAGGTCCCCAGGTTACCCACATTTCTATCTGACTTGGCTACAAATTGGGGGTTCCTATGACCCCACCCCCAGGTTTGATAATTTGCTAGAACAGCTCACAGAACTTGGGAAAGTGGTTTACTTACTATTACCAGTTTATTACAAACAATGCAACTCAGGGAACAGCCAAATGGAAGAGATGCATAGAGCAAGGAATAGGGGAAGGAGCATGGAGCTTCCACGCCTTCTCCTGGCATGTCACCCTTCCAGCACCTCATTGTGTTCACTTATATGGAAGCTCTCCCAACCCCAATTATTTAGGGGTTTGTATGGAGGTTTCATTATGTAGGCATGATTGATTCAATCATTAGCTATTGGTGATTAACTTAATCTCCAGATTCTTCCCCCTCCCTGGAGATAGAGAGCAGGCCTGAAAATTCTGACCTCTAAAAGCATGCCTTGCTCTTTCTGGTGACCAGGTCCCACCTTAAAGCTATGTAGGGGCCCCCAGCCACCAGTCGTCTCTTTAGCATGCAGGAGGTACTCTTAAACCTGGATATTCCAAGGGTTTTAGGACCCCTGTGCCAGGAACCAGGGAAAAGGCCAACCTGTATTTCCCATTGTACTACACTGAGCCTGTGTTCTTAAATTGCTGTGCAATACTGACACTCGTAAAATAAAGGATAACAGCATGGTTAGGCTTAAGAAACATTAAAGTTGTGGAGACAGTAGAAGGATCAGTGGTTGTCAGGGGTTAGGGGAGAGGGAGAAAGAGGTGAATAGGTGAAGTACAGGCTATTTAGGGGGCAGTGGAGCTGTTCTGTATGATACTACAACAGTGGATATATGTCATTATACACTTGTCAAAACCCATAGAATGTACAACACAAAGAATGAATCCTAATGTAAACTATGGACTTTAGTTAATAGCAATGCATCAATATTGGCTTGTCAACTGTAACAAAATGATTCAAGAAGTTAATATTAGAGGAAACTGCAAAGGGGATGGGGGTATATGGGAACTCTTGGCACTTTCTGCTTAATTTTTCTGTAAACCTAAAACTGGTCAAAAAAATAAAATCTATTAATTAAAAAACATTAAAGTTTTATTCAGTATATCTGAAGCTCTTTCTTTCCCTTCACAGTAAGTAAATACAAAAATCAACTTATCAACACAGTGGATTCTTTCTGAAATTAGATTTGGAAGATATTGGGTTACGTGAAGGAGTGTCACAGGAGAACTTGACTAGGATGGAAGTGCAGGTTGACACAAGGATTGGGCCCATAGCCAGGGTAGTGTCAGGGCAGTGGCTAAGGCCAGGACAAAAATCACACCTAAATAATATTAAAAGGTTCATGTTAGAGAAGTAGGTCCAAGAAGAAAATGAAGATCCAGAAATAAAAGACGAAGTTAGATGTAGGAATGTGTTTAGAGATAGGACTATAAAAATGGAGAAAATGAAAGTAAATTAGTTGAAAGAACCTGGGATGTAAGCTATCAACAGATCTGCGTTGCTCACAGCTCTCTTTATTGGATGATGAAATATGGTACGAGCACAGGGTAGTTAGGGTAGAAGATCCTGAAGTGGGATGAACTAGCCCATCTTCATGGATCTGAGAATTCTTATTTTTAGGATAAGTGTATTGGACCAACTGGTTGCTTTTAAAGGTTGCTTTCTACTGTAGTAATATGTACTTTTTTGCAGAATGATTTCATGGAAATGATCCAACTACTGGTCCCAAGAGCGTTTGTGAAGATACAGCCTCAGTATGATTTTTGCTTTAATTAGCTTCTTCGAATATTACAACAGTAATGCTGCATTATATTCAGATTTCAAAATAGGGAAACTCTGAGGAGACTTCATATGGTGTGAAGGGTGCAGGGCCTCAAGGAAAGAGGGGACTCAGCATTCTTGAGCCAGGAAGAGCAGCATCATTTGTGGCATCAATCATTGGAATGCTTCTGCTAATTCTCTCTGGAAGAGTCAGGTACCACGGATCAGGAACTAGAAAGGAATGGAGAGGTCCAGAATAGTCTCTCCAGAACATGTATTTTTGCTTTAAGTTAGAAAAAAAAAAAAAGATTCAGTTTGTCTGGGAGACTGATCCTAGGCAGGTGAAAGACAAGATTGCATCTCCCAAGAGGAGACAGGCTGCGGTTGGGAGAGAAGGCAAGCTATACCAGTATTTTGCGTCCTAAATTTAATAATTGTGGCATCAAAACCCTATAATTTGGAAAAGTAATTTTGATGAAGATATTTGCATGTTCTCTGATCATTTTCCTTTTGTTCCTATTTAGCATGTGGTAAGTTCTTCACGAAATTACAGTGTTTCAGCAGTGCTAAAGAGAACCAAGGGAGACTTTGTTGGTTTTTTTTTTTTATGCTTGGTCCAACAATTAAAGGGAGGCAGCATAATTCTAGGGATAAGGTATGATGGCGTTTATGATACTAAAATGAAAATTACAAAGAGAAAAGGAAAAAATAGGAATCCCAAAGTCAGGACCTTCTGTTTAAGAGATCACATTATTTGTCAACACTGCCACTTCCCTTCCTCCATCAGCACACACGGGGCTGATGCTCAGTTGCCTAACATTCCTCCTGAGCATCCAGAGCTTGACCAAGTTGTGCTCATCCAGCCTCCACTTGCGAACCACAGTCTCAGTCATTGCCTGCACAACACAGCCTCTGGCTCTGCCTGACTTTCTTCCACTCCTTTTGTCACCTCTGCCTTTCTCACCTCAGCTACGGATGCATTGCTGCTACTACTGCTGTTTTCTCCTCAGAAATGTTTATTTTCCCTTTGCACCTTTAGGACAGCAATGCTTAAATTAAGCATCTCTTGAAAAATGACTGAATGATAAGTGATACTTCTTATTTTTCAAAACATGACCAAAATTTATAATATGTTTTTTCTATCCAAAATTTTATTTTATTTTTTATCATACTACATTTTGAGTTTCAGAAATCTCATTTTTGGCATAGGGCAGGCAATTACAGTCTAGATTTTTAATTTTAAAGTGTATCATTAATTTATAGAATTTACAAATGACTTTTACCCAGTTAGCAAGAATTTGTTGCTTGCATATTATAGACTACATTTTTGAATGCCTACCCCTACAATTTACAATTTTCAGCCTTTTCTTATGGATAGTAATAAGTGATAAGAGATATAATTTTTGTTGGGCGGTGCTAGAGGTCTTCAACATAAACTCTACCTGGATGGCAATCTTCAAACGTGTCATCTAAGAAACCTCCAAAATTGGAATATTAAGACAGATAGCATATAGCTCTTCAGAGCGGGTGCTAATGTCGTCACAAGGTTTTGTTATTCCATTTGTGAGATTGGACAATGACTGATGGAGCTGGGGAGAAAAGAGCTCTTAATAACTCTGGACGTTCTGCTCCTTTCTTAATCCTAAATGATGTGCATATAGTGAAATACCTTATTATAACATTTAGTGTGTGTGTGTGTGTGTGTGCGCGCGCGCGCGGGCGCGCAGACGCCCACATGGATGTCCCATAAAGGGCAAGGAAATCTGCACCCATATGCAAGTCTTTGTTATTCTGGTTTGCTCATGTGATTGTTGCTTCAAAATGAACTGATCACCATTTAGTATATGAATACTGAAAGCTGATTGATTCAGTCAATATCGCCAATGTCCCACAAAGAAGCATTCAAAATAGAGGGTTTGTTTGGTTCCAGGGCAAATTCTATAATCAGTTATTCACCCTTGTGCCTGAGACTAGATTGGCACTGTTTTCTGTTTCGACTTTTCATTTAATCAAATTACCAATCTTTTACTCCAAAGATAATGTTCTGGAATTTGAGATATTTGTGTCTGCTTAGTAAAATCTTAAAATTTTTAACAAAAACATCTATGGGCAAAGATTGGGGTCAGACAAGGTCACATAATCTACAGAATCTGAAAAAGGTAATAATTTCAGAAGCCCAAGGTTATCTCCTTTGCTTAAGACAGTATCTCCTGTATTTTCTACTCAGATGTGAAATTCTACAGCGAGAGATTTATTCTTTAGTTTAAGGCTTTATTTTGCAGATAAAATGCAAATCTTCTTTAGGAGGTATATTCTCCCACATGTACTTTAGCTTAAATACTCCCGAGATACTTTTTAAAGAGCGGGTATTAATAGGTAGTACTCTACTACATCTGTGGATTCCTAAGGCAGAGAGAGGATAACACCCACGGTAGGGATGGGGATGGATTGGGGTAGAGCCAAGACTTAGTGTACTGGAGATATGGAGAAGCCATGGTTAACCCGCCTTCATTCACTCATTCTACAACTATTTATTGAAAGCCTATTGTGTGGTGGGCATTATGCTAAGGTCCTGGGATACAAAAAGAAAATAAATGTCTTTCCTGTCCCTACAAAGTATGTTGTCCAGTGTGTTAGTTTCCTGAGACTGCCCTAACAAATTACCTGAACTTTGGTGACTTAAAACAACAGAAACTTATACTCTCACAGTTCTGGAGGTCAGAAACCTGAAATTAAGGTGTCAGCATGCCATGCTCCCTTTGAAGTCTCGAGAGAAAGATCCTTCCTTGCCTCTTCCAGTGTCTGTAGTCCCAGGCAGTCATTGGCTTGTGGTAGCATAAGTCCAATCTCTGCCTTTATCTGGACATACCTTTGTTATTCTATTTGTCTCTGTCTTCTCTCTGTCTCTGTGTCTTCTCCTCTTTTTATAAGGACATCAGCCATTGGATGTAGGGCTCGTCCTAAATCCAGACTGAGTTCCTCTCCAGATCCTTCTTACACGTGCAAAGACCTATTTCCAAATAAGATCACATTCTGAGGTCCAGAGCAGAGATGAATTTTTGAAGGACACTATTCGACCCACTACATCAAGGAAACAATCCAAACATACACCAGCAGGTTTAATATAGGGTGATGCTGAGAAAGGACATATGGGACACGTGAGGGGGTGAAGAGAGTGAAGAATATTTTAGGCAGAGGGTATTTTGAAAGACCCAAAGGAAAGGATGTGGAGTGGTTCGCAGAAATTTCATCATGGTGGGAACCCATGAGAGTACAGCGGGGAGGGAAGAATTAGAACGGCAAAAAGTGAAACATTTTTTTAAGGTAAGTCCAGTTCATGAAGCTGTGAGGACTTTTTTTCCAGAGATAAATAGGCAGTCATTGCAGAGTTTTAAGCGGAATATCATTGTTCTGTTTACATTTGTGTTTCAGGAGATTGCTCTGGCTGTGTACGGAGTGGAAGGGAGAGAGGTAAGATTGGAAACAAAGAGACTTAGGAAGAAAAATATCACATCTTATAGTGTTGCACCCAGACGTGGCCAAGGGTTGGACATAGGGCTCAAGATAGGACAATCACGTACTCAATTCATGGACTTTTATCCTTGAGATAAATAACAGAAAATTCTAAAATTTTGACGTTCACTCAAATCAACAAAGGCGCCATTCATTCCTGTGGCCTCAATCCCTCTTCCTGTTCTTTCTGAAGTCAAATTCTTCAACCTGCCCTGTGATTCTGAGAGCTTCCTTTGATCCTTTCCATAAACTCATGGTCTTTGCTTAAGAAAGTTCAAGCCATTTCTCTCTCTCAAAATAAAGACACCCAAAGAAACACCCTCATTTAGCCAAAGGGTGACAATGACATAAACTACGGTGGGGGACTGAAGTAATGTGGATAAATCTGAGTAATAGTTAGGAAGTAACCTTGTTGTGATTTGTGATGGATTAGATGTGGGTAGTTAGGGAGTGGAGTCACGAATGAAGCTCAGGTTTCTAATGCAGCACTCAAGGTGAATAGCAGAACCATTAACTGAGATAAGACACAGCGGGAGAAAGTTAGGAAATTCAATACACTCAGTTTTAGACAAATGAATTTGAAGTGCCTGCCAGACTTTCAACTGAAGGTGATCCATAAGCATTTGAATATAGGTCTGAAATTCAGGACAGCAGCCTGAGCGGAAGCATACTCAGATGGGAGTTGTTAATCCATAGAAGCTGATACTTTAAGATCTGGCTGCTGGTATCACAATCGCTGCAGACAAACTCTTCTGAATGACCTGCAACTATCAGTTCTTAATAGTTCTCTCTTCATCTACTGGATTTTCAATTACTTATGTTTCTTTTGTAGTTTCTTTTTCATGGATACTTTTTTTTTTAATCTCTCAACTCTTAGAATAAAAAATATCTATGGGATAAGTCATATAAACATGGATTGTAAAAATTCATTCTCTTTCCACCTCTCCTGGACAACATCATTTTTCTGAGAATATGTCTATTATTTTCAATGTTTGGCAAGTTTGGACATTCTTTGCTGTATTTATACTGTTTCTTAATTAAATTTGAGTTCCATGAAAGTTAGGACACTGTTTTTCTTTTCTTATTTATTCCGAACAGGATCTATTAAAGTGTTAACCATTTCAATGGGCATTCACATGTTTATTGATGACAGTTCTAA
Organism: Tapirus indicus; assembly: GCA_031878705.1. Taxonomy (NCBI): domain Eukaryota; kingdom Metazoa; phylum Chordata; class Mammalia; order Perissodactyla; family Tapiridae; genus Tapirus; species Tapirus indicus. The sequence goes on along the minus strand of CM062930.1, from coordinate 34,343,776 downwards.
TGTGGAGGTGTGTCTAAGTTGAAACAGACACCAGGAAAAACACAATATGACTTAAATTTTCTAAGATTGTAATTATAATTATATAACATAAAAAGGAAGTGAAAAGAGACACCAAACACAAATATGATTAGTGGATCATTTTGCTTTCTTTTGTAAATAATTTTTCATGCACAATTACACTTACACCTGCATGTACTAAATTAATTTTTCCGTGTAGATGAGTAAGCAAGGATGAATACCTTCTGAGAAATATTCTTCCATTTCAAGCTGGGATTGCTTTATGCTATCTGGTTCAGGATCAGAAGGGATATGAGATGGAGCAGCATGGGTTTTCTCTTTATGATTTTGCTTTAAATATCTAAATTTGGGAAATTTGTGTTAGTGTCAGAAATATAAAACTACATCCATTAAGAATAAATTTTCTCTTCACTCAAAGCTAGCTTTAATTTTTCTCATATTTCTGCCCGGGCTTAAGTTGGTGATTATATCACTTAGCACATGAATCATTTTCTTTATCTTCAAAGAGCATTATGAACATTAAATAATTATTCCTCACAATGCTTCTGCAAGGTAAGTATTTTTGTTCCCATCCCATTTTACAGACCTGAAAACTGAGGGACAGAGGCCAAGTAGGTATCCTATGATCCCCAAAGATTAAAAAATAATAACAACCTTTTGACTCTCAATCACCTTTCCTCTTTCTATTTTGGTTCTTTCTATGGACTTTAAGATATAAGAAAGAGATGGAAAAGAATTTTTACTCTGTGATGTTTTCAAAGGAAAGAAAAAATTTCACACCCTTTTAACTGCCATTCAGCTGCAGGTAAAGAATTTAACAGCTTGCAGAGTGCTAATTAGAGCCCATTATAACTTGATTGACCTGCATTGGCAGTAACACTCCTTGTGTCCTTGCAAGATGGAGATTTTGCTTCTTTGCACAGTTCTGATTCGTGTAACTCAGTTTCTTGGCTGTGGAAGCAGAGATTATTCAGAGGAAGCAATCACAACTGGGCTGCGTAAATCAATATTTAAAATGGAATTTTCCCTTTACATGCTTTGGTAATAATAAGCAACAGATCCTGTTCAATACTTCCAGTGGCCCAAATGTTTTCACATTGACTTGTATGGGGATACAGAAAACTGAGGTTCATTATCTGTCTTAACTTCTTAATTAACAAAGTCGAAGAATACCCAAGAAACAAAATATCTGTATTTGGCCTTTGTGGCTTTTGCTATTTACTATTTGCAAAAGAAATCAAGTATGTATATTTACAAGGTAAATGCTTTGTGCTCAAGTGGCAAAATTAGCTTTTCAGAATAAGTACATATTTGGGTGAAAAGTGATGTCTTTTTGCTTTACTTGATGATTTTCTTGATGATCTAAGGGGATTTTCTTCTGCCTCTGATAATTAAATTTAATATTGTTCTATATACTTGTTCTCTCACCTTTCCTCCACCCCCACATTTCTATTGGCTTATTGCACAGAAACTCTTTGTGTGCAAAGGCATTCCTGTTTTATCTACTTTCTTCCTTTCCACAAATAATTATCCCATTTTCTCCATTTCTTTCTCTTCTTTGTTGTTAAAAGATTTTCTTTTTTTTTCTTTTCTTTTTTTTTTTTTGTGGGGAAGACCAGCCCTGAGCTAACATCTGTTGCCAATCTTCCCCTTTTTGCTGAGGAAGACTGGCCCTGAGCTAACATCCGTGCCCATCTTCCTCCACTTTATATGGGACGCCGCCACGGCATGGCTGACAGGCAGTGCGCGTCCGCGGGCGCCTGGGATCCGAACTCGCGAACCCCGGACTAAACCGCTGCGCCACCGGGCGGCCCCCAGATTTTCTTTTTTTTAATTGAGATGTAATTGATATATAATGTATACAACATATAACATATATCAGGTGTACAACATAATGATTCTATATTTGTGTATATTGCAAAATGATCACCACAATAAGTCTAGTTAACATCCATCACATCCTCCATCTCTAACTTGCTAATTACTTGTAGGTCTTCAAGCTAAATATCTGAATGAATGTTAGAAAGTATCACTAGAAAACTCTAACATCTTTTTTTTTTCTGCTAAGGAAGATTCACCCTGAGCTAATATTCGTTGCCAATCTTCCTCTTTTTGTATGTGAGCCGCTGCCACAGCATGGCCACTGACAGATGAGTGGTGTAGGTGCTCGCCCAGGAACCGAACTCAGGCCGCCAAAGTGGAGTGCGCTGAAATTAAACACTAGGCTACCCAGGATGACCCAGAAAATCTTAACATCTTTTTAAATTACTTCCTTTCTCTTTCTTGACTTTATCTCCAGACATACGTACTCTAGTCTACTCTACATTTTGCTTCTATAAACACTTTTCTTAAAGACAATTTTCTTGTAACATTAATTGAGCACTTCCCTTATGCCATCCCCACCAGGCGATGACCTCAGGATTTGATTTTCGTATTCACCTCTGTCTCTCCACTATTCAGGAAAGTTCCTGGTGTATGACAGAAGCTCAGTAAATATTTGCTGAATGACTGAATAAGCAAATTGTGTTCCTTGGTATCACCTTTAAGATTCCTCACTTCAGCCAATCTACAAACATGGTATTATTTGCATCCATTATGGAATTAGTTGTCATTCAATTCCGTCAATTAGTTTCAGGTTTTTATGAACTCAAAGCAGAAGTTAACCTGGCCTTGAGGACAAAGGAAGAAAGAGACCCAAACAAGTACACTCAAATACATGCTATCTTGAGAATTTTGCATCATTTTTCGGCCAAAGTAACTTATATATAGTGTTTCTCTTTTCCATATATATCAGATTGATGGTATGACATTTTCCCACCATCTATCCAGTAAAACCAATTAATATATAATTTATCTTATATTCATCTTTGTCCCAAGGTGAATTTGTAGTGGGCTATAAGAATGTAACAACATCAAACTATTTTTTAATAACTAAGAAAAATAAGACAAAAAAGTTAAGTGTAGACAACTAAGACAGCATCAGTAGTAAAGTTGCTATGTGGAACACTTGCCGTAATAATATCCTTAACACTTCACAAGAGATGAGCCACAAAATTGAGCTTCCTGGCAGCCCATCTGAGTGGCACCCAGATCCTCCTGTCTCGGTTTGCGACTTTTATTTCACACCACATCATTGTGTTTCTGAGTCTGGTCTACCAATGTAATTCCAATTTCTTGTATTCTTTTCTTAGGGGTTTGGTTTTGAGGGGCTTGACCCTCACCAGATCATGTGGTGAAGGGTACTCTTAGATCATGGAAAACACAAAGGATAGAATTAGATGATTCCTTCAGTCAAGGAGATGTTTATCTTCTCCTCTGTCCAAAACAATCTCTCCAGCTACACTCCCCATCAGCCAACTCATATATCTTTTTGGTAAAAATAATCCTCAAATCTCTCCTAACTGGAGGGCATCTTCTTTTTTTCTCTCTCTTCTCTTTGGTTACTCCTTTATTTTAGGTTTTATTTTAAAGTTTGATGCATAGAGATGTGTGCAGGTATGAATATTTTTTTAACAAATACTAGAGATCTTAATGGAAGGTGATTTTTTTTCCAATAATGGTAACTTAAAAAAAAAGATATATATATATATATATATATATAATATCTATCTTTTCAAATTGGTTCTAAAACTCAAGGCATCTTTTTAAATGCCCAATTTACATCGTTTAAAGGCAAATTTGAATTTTTAGGAGAAAATCAAAAGTCATTTTGACCCTTCGGTAATAGTTATTTTGATCAAAACAAAATGCATCTGCAAAGTAATGAAAACATCTTTTTTTTCACACCTCAGCTCAGAAAACAGTTCCAAAAGGAGAGTACCCACAAGTTAGGTGATATGAAAACTCAGTACACTAAGTATGTAGTTTTCTAGCTTGACTACTCGGAATAAAAACCTCTTTGTATGTGTGTTGTATATTTGTCATAATATAGAATTATTACTTTGTAATCACCTCTGCATCCAATTTGCTCCACCTATATTCTAACATTGTTATATTTGTTTGTTGCTTTGTAGTAAGTTTATTACTGTATATCTTGTAAATTCTCATCAAAGATTTGAGGCTTAGGTATGCATAGTTCATGTAGTGTTTTAAAGACTAAATTAGATAATGAATGCCAAAATCTTTTTAAGTTACAAAGCAATATACAAAGGCTAGTTCTTAACACCATTATTATTTTGTATCTTCTGCACAGGTCCTAGTACAGGATGAATCACAGTCTGGGTATTCAATTTGTTGGACTGACTCAGCAACAGAAGATTAAGATTGCTTTTAAGTTTTTGGTATTGAGTAATGATTTGTGTACTGACAATTTGCTTGTATATCACTTCAAAAGGCAAGAAAATTTTCATTGCACTAAAAATGAACTCAGGACTCTAGAATCCTCTACTGTTCTCTCTAACCCATCAAACTACATTCCATTGAATTTAACACAAATATATCACCTCACCTAAAGAATAAAAGGTCAACTTAAGGAAAACTCACACGCCAGAGTGTAAACTTGCACCAGTGAGTTAAGTTATATTCGCTTTGGTATGTAAAGCAAAAACATATGCTTTGATGTTAAGAAAGTTGCCCTAATGACTGGCAATTATGGATAACTATCATTTGACAGTAAATCTTCCACATGGGATTCTCATATTCTTGGGGCCAAATTCTTCCTTCCTGACTCCCACATTTTCATGAGAGCCAGACTGCAGCCAGCCAGAGTTGCGGGGGTTTAGGACGAGGAGGTCCTTCTTTTTGATGATTAAAGAATACAAAGTGAAGGAAGAATGTATTATTTTATTGTCCCCCCAATTTAAAATAATAATTTTATAATAATAATTCCTAAAAAAATCAACATCAAATAGATAGCAAGAAAATGACAATAGAATCGCATCCTGGGGTCACAGGAATTATTTTTCCAAAACTTTCTTAATATTGTGATAATTCTTTATGATAAGAAATTATAAAGAAAAGAAGATATAATTACTTAACCTTTTTTTCCCTGTTTAAATAGGCTCTTGTCCTTCTTTGCTATGTTCCAAAGCACACAAGCCTAGTATTTTCCATCAAACTTCTCCTCCTTTCTTTTCCCATATGTTCAGCAATGTACTTTTTTTCAGCTTGTCTAAGTTGCACTTAAAGATTGCATCATTCTCCCTTCCTCTAGAAAGATCTGTCAAGCAGATTTCACACAAAATACTCAGAAAGGGAAAGGTGCACATATTTTTTTTCACTTATTTTACTTTGAAGTTCCTTCAGTGTCTAAGGTCATAGGGATAAAACTAAGGCTGTAAAAGGCTAGATTCTGCTAACTGTACTGAGAGAGTTAATTCAGCTTCTGAAAGTGCTCAACTTGTTTCCAGGGAGTAATTTAGTTTATATTCTGGTCGTGTCTGACTGAATTGAAAAAAAGGAAAAGAAAAGAGAATTATAGAAAGTAGTAAAACGACACCTGTCTAGATGCATTTTATTTAATTGGTATTTTCACTCAACATTTAATACAGAAGTTTGTATAGTATAAATTCCTCACCTCACTAGGGTTTTCCATATTCTATGCACCCCTGGTCATTTTTGTCTCACTTCTTTTTTTAGCTGAGGAAGATTCACACTGAGCTAACATCTGTGCCAATCTTCCTCAATTTTTTTATGTGGGTCACTTCCACAGCATGGTCGACAAGTGGTGTAGGTCCATGCGTGGGATCCGAACTTGTGAACCTGGGCTGCCAAAGTGGAGTGCACTGAACTTAACCACTACGCCAGGGGTCAGTCCCTGTCTCACCTCTTGCATTAAATTCTATTCTACCCAAACTTGAGTCTTCTCAAAATCTTACCATCTCTTCATTCCTCCCTGGTCTCATTCTAATTTTTGACACAATATTCCATAATTTGTTTTCAAATTTTTACTTTTCTACATGTATCCCATCTCTCATGGCGTCCTCACTACCGGTCCCCAATGTTCAAATAATTAACCATTGGTATCAGTGTATTTTAAGTCATATCTAACATGGCAACTGAATTATCTCTCTTTTACACAATTCTTTTAATAGGATTATATAATTGTTATCCGCACTGTTATTTCAGGGATCTCAGAGACTGGATTTGAATTTTAAGGTGGCTGAAATATGTAGTATTCTTGGCTAAAAACCTATTCTGGTAAGCCTACATATCAGTCAGTGTTCAACCAGAGAAGCAGAACTGGTAATAAATAGATTAGATAGATAGATAAATAGATATAGACAGATTCATTACAAGAAACAATCCTATAAAAATGTGGAAGCTAGGCAAGCCTGAAGTCTGTAGGGCAGGCAGTCAGGACGATAAGGTCATGAGTAGGTTAGAACTCAAGAAGCTGAGGCTTGGAACCCACAGACAGGCAGTCATGAAGGAAGGATAACCAGCAGGATGGAACCCCAGGAGGAGTGAGCTGAGTCTGGAGTCCAGGCTCAGGGAAACTCTAAGCCCTCTTTCAAAGGGCTTCACTTTATTTGAACAGCATAGACCGGTCGTAAGGAAGCCACGAGAGATGCAGGAAAATAAAATTAGAAAACAAATTATGGACTTTTGTGTCAAAAATTATAACGAGAGAAGGTCAGAATGAAGAAATGATCAAATTAAGGCAGGCCCATCCTTTTAATTAACATAAAGTCAATTGATTAGGGGCTTTTAATTACATCTACAAAATCCCCCCATAGCAGTGCCTACATTAGTGTTTAATTGAATAACTTGATGTGTGTGCTAAACAATGGCTGCTGCCTCCCATCTATCCTCCCGTTCTTCTAAGGAACTATCCCTCTTAGTCCGTCCTAACTGGAAACACATCAGAAAGGGAATTCTGGGGACTGTAGTTCAGCCAAATCAAGTGGACACATCACAAAGCCATCACAGTCTATAGGAATAAGGTTTAACCAGATGCTGCTTTGTAGCTCACTGAGAGTATTTTGTGCTTTGTGATTTATCCCTAACAAACAAATGTCAATAGTGATGAAAAAAATGGCCATTTGTTGATTATAACTAATATCTTTTGAATAAGCACTTACTGTGCCAGGCGTTGGTGTATTAACTCAATCTTCATAACAACCTTATGATGTAAGATCCTATTATTATCTCCATTTTCAGGTGGAGATACTGAGGCACAGATAGGGTAAGTAACTTGCTCAAGGTCACACAGTTTGTGACAGAGCCAGTTTTTGAAAAGAAACTCTAGCTCCAGAGTCGGTAAGCTTTACCATCATGCTATGCTTAAGCATCAAAAAAGCCCGAAGTTTTAAATTTTATCACAAAAAATTTTAAATGTCCTAACTCAGCTCTAACTCTTGGGACTGTAATACTTACTCAGCTTATTTCTGATATAGTAAAATGCCCAGTTAGGATAAGAGCTATCTTTATTTTTCTACTAAACCTGTCTACTTTTTTTTTTTCAAACTCTGGACTTTTTTTATATTATGTCACCTGTCTGGGCACAGTGAGCCCATTTAGTTAGGGAAATGCTTCCTCAGAGATCAGAACAAGGCTGTCATGTCTCCAGTCTCCAAGGACGTGCACAGTTCACACTTTGCTGAATAAGACCTGGTTCCCTGCAGGGTGTAGAGCACTTTATATTCCATGCAGTCCACCCAACAGAGCCAGATGCAAACATGCAATGAAGGATGAAGGAGGCATCAATAAACTGAAGGATTTTACTGAAACCACTTACTGTAAGTGCGACAGACTTGGATGGGGTGGGTGACAGTGTAAAGTACCCTGAAAAATCGCTGGCTCCCACTGTTTTATCTCACTCAGGCTGGAGTTGTTCCTGCAAATGAAAGTACTTGGTAAGGCCAAGGATTTCCTTCCATAAGGCCTGTGGCTATTAAGGAATTGAAAAGTGGGGGTGTTATTAGGCAGAGACTTAAGGGGGAGATCAGTCCAATCACTGTATATCATATTACCAGGATATACAAAGATTGCTCTAATCCTTAGCACGTCAATTAACAACCAACCCGTCTTTTTTTGTATTTTTTTTTCATGGAAGCAATATTCATAGTTGATGTCTGAGTTCTTAGACAGTAAAAAGCTTGCCATAAAATAGGAGATGTTAGGGGCTTCTTATAGAATAATGGAAAAATGGAAATTAGTGTCAAAATGATGTCATGGCTTCAAAACATTGTTGGTACAAGTGCCTGACAGGCATCCTTGACACATTCTATAATGACATAGTAAGAAAGCAAAAATAATGTGACAATGACTTTCTATAGGACTCATGAAGAATGACTGGATGGATGCTGCACTCCATATGCTGGTCTCAAGTAGAAGATGCATTTCCTCTGTAAGACATCAATATTTATGAGGTTTATTGATTATCTTGTCATGTTTAAAATATGTGCTTAACAGTATATTTAAGGGTCAATTGGAGTCACAGAGACACGTCTGAGAGAGCAGCAGCATCTACAAGCAGGACAGGAGAGAAATTGTGACATTCTTTGTCAGTTCTTACTAGTCCAAGCAAATCGTAATTCTCTCTCCAAGAAAATAAATCATTATAAATTTGAAATAGTTCTCACAGAGAAAATACCAGGTCTATAGTGTTTTACAGGCAAGATTAACTAAAAATATTCAAACAACAATAATATTAATGTAAACTCTTCCAACAACCCTTTTCTTGAAGAGTATTATTATTGTATTATTTGGCAATGTCCTGGCTTATTGCTGATTTATTTACTTTATGAGTCATAAAATCATATCATTTTAGAGCTTGAAGAAACTTCAGCAGTCATCCAACTCAACTCCTAAGAGATGGAGGGCTGACTCAATATTACAGAGCTAGTTATCGGTAGAAGTGGTGCTGGTACTTCTAACAACTAGGGTAGAGTCACTTCATTTATGTCAAGTTAAATCAGTTAGGACTGCATTTGGCTGCAAGTATTGTATCATGTACTGAAAGTCCAGAAATAGGCACTTTTACACTGGTGTGCAAATCATCAGTGCCCTCAAGGATCCAGGCCCCTTCGAGCTCTCCCATAATTAGCATGTGGCTTTGGACCATATGGTAGAAAGAGGGCTGCTGTGCCTTTAGTTATCATCTCTGTGTTCCAAGCAGGAAGAAAGAAGAAGGAAAATGGGCTGAACTAACAGATGTCAACTCTTTGTCAGATCTCAGTCGTATGGCCTCTTCTAGTTTCAGCTGAAAATTTTAACTTTTACAGCTTCATAGTAGAGACAACAGGGAGAAGAGGATTAAAAATGGACCTTGGGGCAGCCAACAAATAATGTCTGCCATAGTACCTGCCATGGACTGAATTGTATCCCCCAAAATTCATATGACCCTAACCCCCCATGTGACTTTATTGGAGACAGTGCCTTTAAGGAGAGGATTAAGGTTAAACGAGATCATAAGGGTGGATCTGATAGAACTGGTGCCTTTATAAGAAAGGACAAGATACTAGAGCCCCCTCTTCACCATGTAAAGACACAGTGAGAAGGCAGCTGTTTGCAAGCCAAGGAGAAGGCCCTCACCTATCAGAACCTTGATCTTGAACTTTCCAGCATCCAGAACTAGGGGAAAATAAATTTCTGTTGTTTAAACCACAGTCTCTGGTATTTTGTTATGGTAGCCTGAGTGGACTAACATACCGGCATACACAGATATGGGCATTTTCTCATTTAAAAGAATTTTGGACATCTACAATGTTGCAATCTCTGAGATACATGCAGGGATTGAGATGAACATGACACAGGCCTGTGTAGGGGGCAGGTAGCAGGACAAATAACCAACAATAGCAACTGTATGATAATTGTCCTCATAGGTAATTACAGATTGTTATAGGAATACAAAGGGGAGTCAGCAGAATCTTCACCTAACAGCCCAGCAGCACAACTCAAGGATGGTTTCTAAGAGTGGTTGATCTCTGAACAATAGGCTAGTTACTTAACCTCTTTAAACTTCAACTGTGAAAAAGAGGATAAAAATCAAATCAACTGCATACATTTGTTGTGTCAATTTGATGAGATAAACCAGACAAATGAGATAATGAGATATACCATAGTATCTGACATTTAGTAAGCATTCAAAAAAAAATTATAATCACATCAACTAAATCAGGGGTCAGCAGACTTTTTCTGTCAAGGACATGAGAGTAAATATGACAAGTTTTTGCAGGCCATATTGTTTCTGTCACAACTAAACAACTCTGCCATTGGAGTATGAAATCAGCCACAGATAATACAGAAGCAAATTAGCACGCCGTGTTCCAATAAAACTTTACTTACAAAAACAGATGATGGGCCAGATTTGACACATATTATCACAGATACATAACTGCAAATAATTTTAGGCCTTATTTTGAGAGATTATTTTGTATTTGCCTTAGAAATGTACTTTTGATCATCAACAAAATGAAAGGCAACATACTGGATGGGAGCAAATATTTGTAAATCATTCATCTGATAAGGGATTAATATCTAAAATATGGAGAGAACTCATACAACTCAATACTAAAAAATCAAACAATCCAATTAAAAAATGGGCAGAGGGGAGGCTGGCCCGGTGGTGTAGTGGTTAAGTTCACGTGCTCTGCTTCTGCAGTCTGGGGTTTGCAAGTTCAGATCCCGGGCCCAGACCTATGCACCACTTATCAAGCCATACTGTGGTAAGAGTCCCACATATAAAGTAGAGGAAGATGGATAAGGATGTTAGCCCAGGGCCAATCTTCCTCAGCAAAAAGAGGAGGATTGGCAACAGATGTTAGCTCAGGGCTAATCTTCCTCACCAAAAAAAAAAAAAATGGCAAAGGATACAGACAGCCAATAGGTACATGAAAAGATGTTCAACATCACTAATCATCAGGGAAATGCATATCAAAACCACAATGATATATCACCTCACACCTGTTAGAATGGCTATTATCAAAAAAAACAAGAAACAAGGGTTGGTGAGGATGTGGAGAAAAGGGAACCCTTGGGCACTGTTGATGGGAATGTAAACTGGTGCAGCCACTATGGAAAACAGTATGGAGGTTCCTCAAAAAATTAAAAATAGAACTATTATATGATCCAGAAATTCCACTTCTGGGTATTTATCTGAAGAAAATGAAAATACTAATTCAAAAGGAAATATGCACCATCATGTTCACTGCAGCATTATTTACAATAGCCAAGACATGAACAACTTAAATGTCCATCAATGGATAAAGAAAATGTGGTATATACATATATATATATATATATATATATATATATATATATATATAACGGAATATTATTCAGCCATAAAAAAGATTGAAATCTTGCCATTTGTGACAACATGGATGGAACTTGAGGGCATTATGCTAAAAGAAACAAGAAATAAGTCAGACAGAAAAAGATGAATACTGCATGATCTCACTTATATGTGAATTCTAAAAACACAAAACAAAATGAGTCTATGAATATAGAGAACAGATTTGTGGGTGCCTGATATAGGGGGTGGGGAGTGGGCAAAACTGGTAAAGGAGGTCAAAAGGTAGAAAAAAAAAGAAATGTACATTTGCTTTAAATTTAGGAAAAACATGTAGTTGTATGAGTATTTTTGGCATACACATGGGCCACACCTGTGGACGCTGAATCCTGCAAATATTTCCTTTTCTGGGTTTATGTCTCAGGACAAGCAAAGGCTTAGCAGTAAACCACTATGTTAAGTGAGATTGGCTTTCTTCCAGTTACATTTTTTGTTTTCAGTCATTAAATAAAACCTAGTCCCTGCCTCAAAAGCTCAAAAACTAGAAGGGTAGGGGTGGGTGAGGAGATTTTTTAAAAAGTGTAATTTTCATGTAAGTTTGTTTTAACTGAGCGTCAAGCACTGTATTAGGCGTTCATGAAACTAAGAGTAAGACATAACCCCAGCCCTCAAGGAGCTTCCAGCCCTTTGTGGGTTCAGAGGGCTGTAGTGATTGTTTTCATACAGAAAATGTTGCATCTGATTTCTTGAGACATAATTGAAACTTTCCTCAAGAGTACCTGGATAAAAGCAGCGACGATGTCACTATCCTCTGATGACAAAGGTTGAAGGAGGCTTTTAGTAGTCGGCTATAATTTCATCATAATTCAAATGTTGCCTTTTCAATTTTCAGTCTCATAACTCCATAGTCCTTTTCCTTCAATTAGCAAAATAAATCACTGGAGAGCCAGAGCTGACAACTGGAAATTTCCAACTTGTGTAATCCATCTCTTTTTCCAGAGGGAAACTTGACATACTCTTCTCACAAGCTTTAAGCTTCTCTCCCCCAACCCTTTGCCTAAGTTGTTTTTTGAAAGACTAAAGAATTGTGGACAAAGTAAAACTGTAGGGAGAGACCTTGAGGTAGAATATTATTATCTTGGGAGACAAGTAGCTTAGGGATTCGCCTTGCTTTCTTTTATATAGAAATAAAACACCAGTGCGAAGCTCGTGTTTGCAAGCAGCCCAGATGCTCTGGCTCTTTCCCCTTTTGATGTATATTTGTGTATGAAAGCTTCATTTTCTTTGTTCCAGTGATTGGGGGAGTTTGGTCCTCTCGGCATAAAGCATCCACTTTCATTTCCTTTATTGAAATGGATATTTATCCCATAGAGAATTGTCCACATTTGTCTGCGGTCCTCCTTTCTCTATTCACATATCTGCAGGTTATATCGTCTTTTCTTTCCTTTATCAGAAGTCCACATGGCATGCTTCCAATTGTGTTTATCCACTCTAGCTAATTGACAGTCGCATAAGTGCAAGTAATGTGAGGTATTATTGTGAAAGATTTCTGTTTGCCTCTTTAATTAAGCAGTTGTTCACAGGTGCATACAGTTACAACAAAATTAATTGATAGCTTTATATCACACTTCTTGAGCCCACTGCTATTTAATGTTTGCAAACACTATTAGATTTGTCTTATCTTGCATACAGGGAGTATTTCTCATTTTCTTCTAACAGAGGTTAGGACAGGTTGCCCTAAATAGTAGAAAATCTATCTAAACAGCAGAGATAATTTTACGAAGAAGGAAACAAAGTGAAATATTTATTTATGGAACATTTTATCACCACTGAGAAGTACAATAGAAGCTCTTTATGTTTCTGTATGCACTGCAAGTTTCCTGAATGTCGAAAATCATTGCTACCCAAACCAAATAGCTTCCTGTGAAGGCTATGTGTTTATCTTTCAATGATACCGAGGAGTTACACACACTTACAGCAGGCAACTGGCATTTCCTGGGATTAAATTTTATTAGTAGTCATTTTTCACTCTTTTCTGCATTTTATCTGAGGAGCAACGAGGCACCTTTCTTTTCTCAGTTCATAGTGGGGCTTCCCCCCAAGGAGAAATATAAACAGATGTACTGCTATTATGTCTCCTGCTTGCTAGAAGGAACAAGAGGTTGGTGTTGGAAGGTATCTCATTCTCATTGGTCCTTTTATATGCAGCTTGGTAGAAGGATTAAAATGCACCCTCTGAGTGAAATCTCCTGAATTGGAGCCCTGCCCTATTATTTATAACCTGTGTGTTATGGGCAAGTTACTTAACTTCTCTGTTTCTTCATTTACTTATGGTTGAATGGGGATAACTAAATATGTACCTCGTAGAAATGTTGTGACGATTAAATGAGCTAATGCAGTTAAGTCTTAGAATGGTAAATGTGGAATAAATTGCAGCTACTATTTGTAGATTATGTGACTTTAGCAGTTTATTTAAACTTCTTCAGTCTCTATTTTCTCATTGTAACTTCCCAATATGAATACTAACTGATTTGTTAATTTTATAAAATATTATAGGCATATTAATAATTTAATGGTTACTACTCTAAAGACTCCCCAACTTTCAGACTCACATACATGATATTTGCAAGAATACAGCACCTATTTTAACAATATTGTGATTTCCAGTCATGTGTCTTATTTTATTATTTCTTCTCCTCATCTGCTTTCCTGCCTGTGAATTGATGACTTCCGTTCCTCTAATATGGCAGGTGGTGAAAACAGGTAAAACTCACAAAGTATGTGGAGGGGGTAGCTCTCCATCCTGGAAGGTTTAATAGCCCCAAAGTCCCTGTTTACTACCAAACTACTTGTCCTACTGCCACTTAATAGAAATTTTAATACTTTTATGACAAAATCCAGAGAAGATCAAATTAAAAAAATATATTTAACCCTTAGGAGAAATTCCACTAGGACTCTTGAACTAGTGACACATTTGGGTTGATGGCGTTAGCAGATTAGCAGAACTTCTCTTAGAGAAGAGCAGAGTGTTGGAGAAATATACCTAATGTTGAATACAAATGATTAGATTAGGGATAGAGGAAACTTGCATATTAAACCTTTAGGATGGTGAAGTGTTTAACTCTGATCACTGTGGCTGGGTGAGAGCCCAGTAGTAGATTTGATGTGGGGGGTGGCTACCTGGTGTATCTGTCTCCAGAAGCACGTGTAGACAAAGATTGGCATAAAATCATGTTTGAGATGGAAATACAAAATATCATACTAAAGACACTAAATCTGTCATCAACTCTAAGGAATAAATATAGGATCTGAATTGAAAGATGAAACCTAAAAGGTCAGGAGCTAGATAAACCCAAGAGTGGAATTAGAGGTAAGGAATAGGGCAAGCATAAGCAAGAGGGCATAGAACTGGCTGAGAACAAGCCTGGTTGATGCACAGAGCTCCCTCTTACTGGTGCTGTCCGCAGGATGCGTGGATGGGTCTGACTGAGTAAAAGGCACAGTACGGATTCACACAAAGTGATATCATAAATACATTGCTTTTGTAAATTTTGTATTCAGCACAAGTTGAATTTTCCTTCTTGATTTTGACTCTAGATTTGTGAACTTATGGGACAGAATGAGAGACTGAAGGGAGCTGATGAAGTTAAAACATATGGTACTGTATTTGCAAGCACAGATTAAACAGGAAATAGAACTTTGGATATGCCAAATTTGATGCTGGTCAAGACTCAAGATAGTGGTCTATAGGGATCAGGACCTGACATCACTTGGATTGGTGCCATTTGGAACCAGAGACCAGTTAATTCTATCCAGACTTTCTATCCTTATTATCTAAGTTCTGCCCAAATGTGGGACCCCCATCTCCTCCACACGTAAGCATTAATCTTCTTTCCAACTCCCATGCTCATTTTGATATGCTCTTCCTCACCTGTACTTATTACCTACATCAATCATTTCACTGTTGCCTCTGGAAAACTCCTATATCCTAAGCATCTTTTCTCAAAATATTTTTTCATCTTTGCACATGAAACTTGCCCTTGTCATGGACCACTCGTTGCATTTACAACTCTCACATTTTCCCTGTATGGCTTCCCAGGCACTCAGCAATCAGTGATGGTCTTCAAACACTGGGACAGTTAACTCATTCTGTTCCTTCTAACTATACCTGCC
Organism: Tapirus indicus; assembly: GCA_031878705.1. Classification (NCBI taxonomy): domain Eukaryota; kingdom Metazoa; phylum Chordata; class Mammalia; order Perissodactyla; family Tapiridae; genus Tapirus; species Tapirus indicus. The sequence continues at coordinate 34,328,409 of CM062930.1, read as the reverse complement.
ATTATCATCTTGAGCAATTTCAATTTCCTGCACAACAGAGTCAAGAGCATAGCCTCAATGTTTCTTGACCTTCTAAAGACCTGCAGCTCCATTCCTTGTGAATAACCCAATCCCATGATCGCATTTAGGAATCTGACCACAGAGGAAATGACTCCATTTCTGAAATCTCGAACTGTTTTGTTTATTTCATATATGGTTACAAAAATACTTTACTTAAAATTTATGTTACATAAATGTTATCAAATTACTACAACATATGAAAAAGAATAAGATAAAAAAGAGATGAGGAAATGAAATAAAAAAGTAAATGAGAAGAAAATAAACTAAAGCCAGTAGCAAGGTTAGTATACAAGAATACATACCAAGAATTCTAGCTGCTAGAGGTGAACTGATTCCCAAAACAAAGAGGGAAATTTGGTCAGAGTTCCTGTAAAGGAAATACAATTCCTGTAAGGGAAATACAGCATTATATGATCTCCTTTATGTGTGATAAAAGTGAAAATGTCCTCACTATCCCTGGGGTTAGCCCTGCTAATGATTGTTGTTTCTTATTATGTTTTTTATTATGTCCCCTAATGATGTCACTGCCTTTCTCTTGAGAAAATGCAGTAAAAGCAATCATTATTATCCCAAAACAATGTGTAATAAATATGGAGCTGGACTGACCCCAGAATAAAATTCAGAACACCTAGAATAATCTGTGGATCATATATCTTTCATGAATATTATTTCTTGAAATGATTTCTTGAGAAGATTTGGACACTAGAGAGTTCAAGGTTAATATTGTTTGACCAAAAAAAAGGAAACCATGAGAATTCTATGCTGCAATTTAAAAGTAGAATTATATGCTTGACATTTGACTAACAGAGGATAGGCTTGAAATATATTTTTGAAAACTAGCCATGCCACCTTTGCTTGGAGGTTGTCCGAAGGAGTGACTGTGGGAAGAGTTGAGATTTACTCAAAAAATATTTCTGCCTCTGCTTCAGCAAATAGACACATAGTCCAGGTGATTTCCAAGGTAGTAGTACTAATTCTCTCCCCAACCCCCTTCCACCATGGCCATAAAACACCTCACACAAAGTATCTATAAAACATATCTCATTTTAAACAATGTAACTCCTGGTGAACCTTCAAGATAGATTAATTAGAAAAATGTATCCATAGATAACTGAATGATTTGACCTGTTACATGGAAGTGTTAGACATCAGCCAATTGCTGTTGGAGGACATCTGCCAAAACTTATGATTTGAGTTTTGAATAGTTAATCCTATGCCACTATTTCTGACAACAATTAAAACGCAGGATCAATTATGTGTTGAGGTCATTTCTAGTACATGACAATCAAGCCATTTCATCAATGTAGAAGAGAATACTTTTTCCCCCTTACTCTCAATATCAGGTGGCATGTAGATATCTCATCCAAAAGCAGATTCAAGTCACTAAAATACAAAGAATAGGATCTAAAACACATTGTTGTTTTCATGTCATTTGAAATCATTTTTCTTCTCTCTCAAGAGACCACGCCTATATTCTTTGTCACTTGAGGGATCTTAAGATGGAAATTCTATATGAGCAACAAAAAACAGTTCCTCTACTATGAGCTTTTGCAGCTTAACTTGTTCACAGACTCAAAGACCAAAGCATGGTCCTTAAAAGCTGCAAACATTCTCAGGTCATCCCAGCTCTGTACATTCCAGGATACAGAAATTTTCAGTGTTACTACTGCTATACAACAATACTAGTGCTTTGCAAAGCATCTGCCACATGTAGGGGCTCAATCTTTCTTCATTGATTAAAAGATGGGCTCCGTGACAAATTGAGGGTCACTGAGCCTGAAGTTCGTTATTCTTATATAGAATATTAGCTTCAGAAACTTAGATTTGTAGAGAATACTGGAACAAAATTTAGAGAGAATTCAATGTAAACTTTTTAATTTAATTTCAGAGGAATAGTAAATGATAGTCCTTTAAAGTATAGGACAGATCATACATTAGGCCTAGCTACACAAGATCTTAGCCACAGGGTGAAAAAAAAAGGCTGATAAAGTGTCAAGAATGAATACCTATCAGTGAATATATATCTTTCTTTTTTAACTTGAATTTTTAAATTAGATGTTCTATATAAAGAATGTGTTCAATTAACAACCTGAGTCTAAAAGATAAAGGAATCACATTTATATTGTTAAGTCCAAAAAATAGAGATCTGGTTTCTAAGAATTTAAAATGTATTTAACTTCCTCAACCATATCCACTGGAGTTATGTTATAGGCAAAAAAACCCCAGAATCTGTATCATTCCTCATCTAAATGAACAAGTCTAGCTGCCCTAGCAAGGATTTATTGTACTTAAGCTTTCTGGATAAAATCAGAGGCTTTTTGGACACCTTAAATTTTGTTAAAATTTTATGGCTTTTTTCTGAATTATGGATTTGTTTTCACTTCCCTAATCAAGCTTCTAACTGAGGGACTGCATTATACTGGGATCACGCAAAGACTTTCTAAGAGTGAAGGTGCAGATAGTTTTTAGGGAATCAGTTTCTAGATCCTCAACTTCCACACGTACTTCTTTCTACAATTGATTTGCCTTATAAAAATGCCTATAAAGGAGGGCAGGCTCCCCCTTTCCATCCTCCCTTTCACTGTTCCCCTCAACTGGCTTCACGAAGGTAGGCCTATCTCTCACTGGTCTTGATGCTTACTGAGGTGCGTTGCCCCCACGTGTAAGATCCTCAGGAAGTCAGCCAAATGGACAATTGGGAGAACTGTATTTGTGTATGTGCTGCTAGAAAGGAAATGACTACTAATGACTGTTGTGGTAAAGCCTTTGCAAGCCAGGTAGATTCCAATGCTTCACTTTGAACAAAATCTAAGGAGGATTTTGTTGTATAGTCAGTTGAAAAACCAGTTGAAAACAGATGGTAGCCACTGTGTAATTTTTTTGCGATGTACTTCAGGAGGATTTCAAGGAATCTAGTAACATTATCAAGGTCAGCTTCACGGGTGTAAAACCTGTGCAGTTGCACAGGGCCCTGTACTCAGAAGGACCCCACGCTTGGTTTAATGCCTCTGCGGTTAATGTCTTGAATATTTTAATAATTTTATCTTTGCACTCATGTTTTATAGGTGAAATCTGATGGGATAATGAAGTATGTAAATGAGCAGAGGAGATATGCACATAGTATATGTTTCTACCACTCCTCGTGGCCCCTTTTTCACATAGTGTTTGTGGTGCCCCGTGAGCACTGAATTCTGGTTGACCCGTGATGCCTGGGAGTTCAGCAAGACTCAAAGCAACTATAAGGTGAGTGGGTTACATGTACAACTGAGTAAATGGGGGCATCGATGGCTCTAGGAGGCCACACTTTCCATCGGAATCAGAACTTGCGTCAAATGTAGAAAGAAGGTGATGAAAGGACATTCTAATAAATGCAAATGACTAAGAAATCCCTTCATACCTTTCTTATTTATGTGACTTTCCATATTGACCAACCAGTTATGCTGAAAATGATGACATTGAAGGAGAGGGAAAGACAGGGCAATCTTTCTTTCAATCTTTCCTTCCTCATCAGTAAGCCAAAGGGAGGAAATATGCGCATATCAAAACAAAACAAAAACAGTTGAGTTAGTTTTGTGCAGCTTTTCCACTACGCTGGTGAGAACAAAAAAATATGCATGTATGAGCTACAAAATACAAATTGTATAATTTCGATGATTCAGCATACAAGTTAAATGTTTTTATATTTGCATGTAAAACTGTCATTGCACAATTTAAAGATGAATGGTAAAATGTATGCTAATAATTTACAATTCTAATTTGTCTTTACTTAGAACAAAATGAAATAGAATTAAAAACTTCATGATAACTCAAAAGAGAGACTGTGGAATAATTGGAAAAGCTTTATATTTTAATATTGTTACCATCACTTTTTCCTGCTTTCTGAACAAGGGGCCCACATTTTTATTTTGTACTGGGCCCAACAAATTATGTAGCTGGTCCTGAACATTAGTACAACAAAACATTGATTTCCATCTACTTCTCTATGGAGATAAGTAAGCAAAGTTCACCATGCTTTTAGTTATAATAATGAAAGGCTGAAATGAAATTAATTCTGAACATTATCACATTCTAAAAATAATAGTCATCCATGGCTATAAGAAATAGCAACACTCTGCTCTTTAAGAGTTGCATTTTCAATAAAAATTCACCATTTTGTATTTAATAATTATCTATAAAAATATATAATTTATTTATAATGTTTTGATGTTTATACAAAAGGTCATGGTAATTCAATCCAGAACTTTTCTTTCTTTCTTTCTTTTTTTGTGGTGAGGAAGATTGGCCCTGAGCTAACATATGTTGCCAATCTTCCTCTTTTTTTTGCTTGAGGAAGATTAGCCTGAGCTAAGATTTGTGCCAATCATCCTCTATTTTGTATGTGGGATGCCTCCAGAGCATGGCTGATGAGTGGAGTAGGTCTGTGCCTGGAATCCAAACCCGTGAAGCCAGGCCACCCAAACAGGCCTTGTGGAACTTTGAGCATTCGACCACAGGGCGGGCCTCCAATCCAGAACATTTAAACACTGATTGCTATGGTCACAGAAATTAAAAAGTAATATTAATTTCAATTTATAGGCAGTTTTATTGCAGAGAAGTACAATAGAGTGATCAACAAACAACTTTCAATATCAAAATATTTATAAAGTACTTCATATTATGGGAAAGTTCACAGTAAGGAAAACTTAGCTTAAAACTACAAATGTGTATCTTTTCAGTTTCTGTGGGTCAGGTATCAGATGTTGCTCAGCTAGGTGGTTCTGACTCAGTGTCTGTTAACAAAGCTGCAGTCAATGTGTCCGCAGCTTCAACAACTGCGAAAGGCTCCACTTGGAGTAGATGCCCTTCTAAGCTCCTTCTCAGCTATTGGGTGGAGGGCCTTAGTTCCTCCTTGGTTGTTGGAAAGAGGCCTCCCTCAGTTTCTCGTTAGCTTGGGCTCTCTGAAGAGCAGTTGCCTTCGTCAGAATGAACAAGTGAGAGGCTGGTAAGACAGAAGCCACAGTCTTTTTGTAACTTAATTTTAGAAGTGACATCCATCCCTTTCACCGCATTCTATTCATTAGAAGTGAGTCACTAGGTCCAGTCTACACTCAAGGGGAGAAGATTACACAAGTGTGGGAATACCAGAAGGCAGGGATGATTGGGGGCCATCTTAGAGGCCGCCTTCCACAACTGGATAGGGGAAAGAATTTTTAAAGACTCTTAGGTAAATAAGACAAGCTCAAGTTCAAACATTTCTATTTCCATTTCATTTTTCTCTATGTCTAATCTCACCAAGTAAGAGTTATTTGAATGTTATGAGAAACAACAACAAAACAAACAAAAACTATTAAACTCTTCAAGGAATGGAGCTGTCTCACTTATAAAGCAGCTCTATTAATAAATATAACCATGAAGAAAATGTTATGATGTGAAATATTACAAAATCTGTAACTGTTCTAAAAATACATAAAACATAATTATAATACTTCTTTATAAAAAAGCTATGACCCTCCTCTTTGCATATATGAATATATATATGTTTGTGTGAGTACATATATATATATATATATATATATATATACAGTAGTGGGTTGAATTGTGGTGCCTGACCCAGAATCTGTGCATGTGATCTTATTTGGGAAAAGGGTCTTTGTAATTAAGTTAAAGATCTTGAGATGACATCATCCAGGATTTAGGGTGGGTTCTAAATCCAATGACAGGTGTCCTTATAAGAGACAGGCAGAGGGAGATTTGAGACACAAAGAGAGCACCACGTGAAGAGAGAGGCAGAGATGGGAGCAACCTGTCTATAAGCCAAAGAACACCAAGTATTGGTGACAGCCACCAGAAACTAAGAGGGAGTCATGGAATAGATTCTCTCTCAGAGCCTCCAGAAGGAACCAACCCTGTTGACGATCTGATTTTGGATTTCTGGCTTCCAGAACACAAACAGAGCATATAAATTTCTTTTGTTTTAAGCCACCCAGTTTGTAGTAATTCATTAGAGCAGCCCTAGGAAACTAACATATTAGTATATAAACATATCACATATGTACATATGCATATGTATATATATACACGCATATCCCTAGGAAAGTAATATATGTCTCATATATATGTGTATGTATGTATATGAATATATATGAGATATACATATATACATATATTAGATATATATATATACACACACACACACATATATATGCGAAAGAGACAAAAAGCCATACAGATAGATATTTGGAGGCTAAATGGTTTCTCCTCTCTATGTATAGATGCTCCACCATAAAACTAAGAAACAATGTCCAGTACTGATTATTTCACTCTGAATGTCATATCACGATCCTTAGCTGAATTTAAGGTCTATTCTTTCCAATTCCATCACCTATTCTTCCTTCCTCCCTTCTCTACTTCCCTCCCGGTCCTCCTGGCATTGTCTTGCTCCCCAGCTGGCACCCATCTTCACCCTGTCACCTCCACCCTCTGCTGGGTGACATCCATCTTAATTCTGAATCCCTGGAGTGGAAGACGTAGAGATCCACCAATCTAGGGACTCTGCATTTCCAAGTGTTCTGTGCACCTTTGGATTTGCTTTCCCCCTTTCTTAACTGACTTTCACCATATCTGCCATCAAGTGGTAGAATCTGAAACTACAACATGACCTGGAGAAGTCACATGGGACATGTGGATGGCACACATAGGTAGAGTCTGTGTTAGGTATTGTAAATTATCAATAAGTGATAAATGGAATGCGAGCTAGAATGCTGAAAGAATGATGACAAAAATACCAAATTTTGGCTGTTACTAAAAAAAGAAGAATATTATATAATGTATGTTAACATCTCTATTCTAAACAAGGGTGTTTAAGGTAAAGATTTCTATGATTTCATTTCACTTTCATGGGTCTGGTATACCTTAGATAGTGATTAGCTTCAATCAGGATTTTAATTTTTCCAAAAGCTGCAATTCCACTAGAAACAGTTAACAGGGATTTACCTTTGTGAATAGAAGGGCAAGCATTAAATACAATTCATATATATTTAATTATTTTTCTTTCGTTTAGATACTAAGTAGCTTTTTATCCTTAGATAACATATGAAATGATAAACATTTTTGAAAAAGAATATAAGAAGAGTTAGTACAAAATCATACTGTACTTTAAAAATAGAAATATATATTTTATGAGGTTAAAATAGGGGCAATTTTACTGACTGAAAGTTTTAAAAGATTCCTTTAGGTTATGTCAATAGTGTAATAAGACTGATTTCTCAAAGCACCATACCTATGTATATGATTTCCAGGGGTAATAAATCAGCGAATTCTTCCGTCAATATACACGTACACAGATTTTGCTGGTAAGAGGTCTATTTAATAACATTTCAAGAAGTGTAACAGGGAGTACAGTCATTTAATGTCTAGTATGATACCAAACTTACCCCATAACCTTATTTCCAAGTACAATTTAAACTAGGGATATCTAGTTCACACTATTGCTTTCTTACAGACTTCCATTCTTCAGCAGAAAGGGTGATGCTGAGACCCAGTATATGTGAAAATAACACTGGATTCTGAGTCACAAGGTCGTAATTCAAGCTGCCACTTACCAGCTCTAAAACCTTTTTAGACCTTTACTTTTGTCATCTGTAAAATGGGAATGACACTTGCCTGATTACTGCAATCCTAATCACTATTGGATGAAACGTTCCTTGCATCAGTTTTGCTGACAGTGTATTGAACAGGACAGATCCGGTCTCTTCACTCACCCGACCCCCCTACTGGGGATCCAACCAATTAAACACGTGGTTACCATGCTGTGGTAAGAATAAAATGAGGTAATGGGTATGAACACACTTTACAATCTGTGGAGCATTATACTAATGGGAATGCTCAGTATTTGGGGATTAAATATGGAAAAGAAAATCCCCTAACAAGGAAGGGGGCCATTTACCAGTGGGGGGAAAATACCTTAATGTTCTGAATTAAATTTATTGAATTATTTCCTGTCAACAACTTTTTGAGTTATTTCCTGTAGTGGGAATTATGTTGTCAATGTCCATATCTTAGATTGTTGTGGGTATCTCTCTCTTTCTTAAATAAGAATATTTTCTCGAATGGGACAGAAAAAAATGAAGAATAAGAAAAATTGGAAAATGAACTGTTTTATCATCATGACTGAATTCAAAAGAGAGTCAGAAGAAACGTGAGTCACATCACTGCTACTTTCTCAGGCTTTATCTATCTATTTTTTTCGTGGCCCTTCATCAGCTGCCTCTCAGTCCTCAGACTCTGGCACTTTTCAATTGCTCAGTGGCATCTCCCAGAGAACCCTTTGAAATGTCTCCCCCGGTCATTCTTTTCCTTTGTCTTGCTGAGAAATAAAATTCCCAGGAGCTATCAGAGTGTATTGGGCAAGGAAATCATTGTCAGTAAAGTGATAATAATAATGATTAATAACAATAGCAAGTATTCTCCCATTTTTGTAATGCCTTTTCCTTTTTTATCATGATAATGAATTATCTTGTCTGGTAAACAATACTGTGTGTGATCAGCATCTACAAAAACTTTTACTATTTAATAGATCTTTTAGGAAGAATTCCTTCCAGAAGTTCAAATATCAGTTGCCTATTTATTGGCAAAGAATTTTTTCTAAGACTCAATTTCTTCTTCTGTAAAATGGGAGCATTGATAACTTTCAAAAGGCTGTTGTGAAGAATAAATGATAAAATGGATATAAAACCATTTTGTAAATAACAAAGTGCTATGCAAACCTGAGTTACTATCACTCTGCAGACATGCTCTTCTCTACACCCCTGACCACTCTCTCATCCTTTCTTCACCTAGCCAACAGCAGTAGATTGTTCTAAATACAGTGGTCAGTGCTTTGAAAAGTATCTGTAGTTAGGGCTGGAATTGATGCCCATTGTCTCCTACCTTGCTGAGAAGATTGAAGCAATTGGAAGGAAACTTCCCTAGACTTTGCCGCATTGACCACTTACCAGCATCTGCACCCACACACTCTGCTTCCTGCTCCTTGCCAGGGACGGAACTACCTCTGCTTCAGTCTAGAGCCAGCCCCACCACTTGTGCCTAAATGCCACCTCTTCTCGTGTGTCCAGAATAACACTCTAGGAATCCTGTCTCTCATCATCAGTGTTTCATTCTCTACTCCTTCATCCCCAACAGCAATATCCTGATGTAATCTCCTGATGTGATTTCTCTTATTCTAAAAATATACTGTTCTCTTGATCTTTCCTGCCCTCAGCAACCACCCCATTTTTCTGCTCCTCTTGAGGCAAAATTCTGTGGAAAAAGTTGTCCTTTTATTTTCTCCAATCTCTCTCCCCCGTTCTCTCTTAAAACCACTCCAATCGGACTTTCATCTAGTGAAACTCTGGTGAAAAGCCATGTTGCTGAATCTGGTGGTCAGTTCTCATCTCCCTGAACTGTTAGCAGCATTTGACACAAGTGTTCACTCTTTCTTTCTTGATACACTTCCTTCTTTTGGCTTTCTATACATTGAACTGGTTTTCCTTTCACTCTGCTGGTCTCACCTTCTCACTCTCCTTTGCTGGTTCTTTTCCCCAGACCTATTAAGGGTGGAGCACAGGTACTGGACTCATCTCTTCTCCATCTACACACACTCTTGATATCTCCCATTTCATGGTTTTAAATACCACCTAGATGCCAACGACTTCCAAATTTCTATTTCCATTCCACAGCTCTCTCCAGACTGATAAATCTAACTGCTTCCTTGACATTTGCAGTACGTTATACAATAGACATCTCAGACTCGACAAGTCCAGTTCAGACTCCTGATTGCTTCCTGTCCTAAATCTGTTCCTTCAGCAGCCTAATCCATCTCAAGTGATGGCAACTCCATTCTTCTAGTTGCTCAGGCTAAAAAACCTTGGAGTTATCCTATCCTTCCATTCTCTCACTCATGCCTTACTTCCTATGAATCAGGAAATCCTTTCAAGTCTATCTTCAAAATATTTCTGTAATTGAGTCACTTTTTACCCCTCTACTGCCCCCATCCTGATCTGAGCCACCATCATTTCTTGCCTGACTTGCTGTAATAGTCTCCGACCTGGTCTTGTTTCTTTTACTCTTGATCTCCTACAGTGAATTCCCAATACAGAAGGCAAAGTGACCTGTAAAACATAAGTCAGATCATATCAGTGCTATGCTTACAACCTTGCAATGGCTCCCCATTTCTTACAAAGGCCAAATTCCTTACAGCGGCCCATGAGACCTATATGATTTGGTATCCCAGCCCCTCTCTGAATTCTTCTCTGACCTCATTTGCTCTAATCCGGTCACACTGACTTCCTTGCATTTCTTGAGTACGCCAAGAAGAATCCCATTTTAGGAGCATTTTGCTAGTTGTTCCCTCCACCTGGTTTACTTTTCTCCCAGGAAAGGCTTACTTATCACTTCCTTCAATTTTTGTTCAAATATCCCCTTGTTAATGAGGCCTATCCTGACAACCATCCTTACAACTGCCCACTCCACTCTCTTTACCTTCATCTACTTTCTTTTCCTTTTTCTATAGCACTTTCCATCTTATAACATGCCATATAAGTTATGTATTTATTATGTTTATTGTTTATGGACTATTTCTACCTGTTAGAATATAAGCGTGGTGGGAGACAGAATCTTTGCCTGTTTTGTTCACTGCTGTATGCTAAAGATCCTAGAACAGGCCCTGACACATAGTAAGCATACAATAAATATTTTTGAACAAAAGGAAGGATCTGTTATAACAATGTGTCCTGTATTTTAAATGGACTTCAATAGTTGTTCTCAATCACTCAATTGTTAATTCCTTTAAGGACAGGGGTTTTTCGTCTCTATACCCCCTTAGTAAATGATGGAGTAAGAGAAGAAAGGAGGGAAGATGGATGTTGCTTGCTAATTACATAACTACTCTTAACTTTATTCACTATTTAGATGCTTCTAAAAGAGTTTGGGGATTATAGTAACACAGCCCTGAAGGAAGGAAATTCACACATAGTTAATAACACTATAGGCCACATTTAAGGCAAAAATAATACAACATTGAAAATACTTGGACATTTTTCATGCTTATAAGACACTAGATTTATGTTTAAAATTTTTCATCAATATTAATAATAAAATTCAGCAGCAATAGATGAAATTTTACACAAGGTAGTCATTAATTTTTACAGATATCATCTCATAATGACCTTGGAAAATTTGGTTTCCATTGTTATTGGACAAAATTTTATAATGTAAAAGTATTATGCTATATGTCAAGTTAGCTTTCGATTAAGGTTAATATTACTGAAATAACTACATCTGCTTTCCTCTCACTGCGATGTTTATCACCTAATAAAAATGCTAAAGTTACCAAGGAAAGATGTTTAATTTGTTCTCACTGCTCAGTTGTATGTTGCATCCTATTTTGTAGTAAATGGCATAATGTCCCAAGTGGGCTGCCATACTGTCAGATACATTATTTATACATAACATTACTGGTTAATCAATGAACAACAAATGCAGTAGCCCTTTCTTTTCTTCTTTATTTTTAAAGTGATAGCAAGATAAAATATGTAGAAAAATATTCCATTATTCTCATATTAAATAATCTTTGATGATTAAAAAACTGAAGTCTACAAATATGAAGATAATAATTAAACCACATGCCCTAATGCATTCCAATGAAGAAGAACAATTAACTAGTCAAATTTAAATATGGTTGTTTTTTTCTGGCAAAACATGGAGAAAGTACCTTTTACCAGAGATTGCAAATTATTAAATAAATAAGATTTTCCCCAAAAGAGATGTATAAAACTCACCTTAGAAAAATTAAATTAAAAAGGCATTAATAGTCGATTTAGAATCATATACTCTATGTCAAACTGTGTAATATGACAGCAAGCAAAGGAGTAATAGGTATACATGGAAAAATGCCTCCTTTAAAATCTTATTGATAGTTTGGCAATGAATCAAAATGTGTTAACTTCAATTCATAAATGGACAAAACTTTAGCTCTTTCTGTAGTTCCTTCCACACTTACATTTTGTGATAAATAAGGCAGCACAATTGGGATGCATTTGCCTGTGTTCAGGCATTCTTCTCTTCTAGCAGAAATAGTATTATAAAGTTAAAAGTTTTCAGTGAGGAAGGTTATAATAGATTGTTTAGCTTTTTAAAAAAATTATATTTATTTGTGGAAGGATGAATATCAAATGAATAGTAAAAATTTAATTGCATAATATAAAAATAATTGCTATTATTGCTATATTGCTAATTGCTATATTGCTAATAATTTATTTAAGTAGAAAAAATGAGATTGCACCCTTTGAGCTATATAGAAACAAACACATAAACAGATATCCAACTGGATTCTCATAGTACAGGTAACCTCCTAATGTAAGAAGGGTCTGGAAATGTCCAATTTCCAAGAGGAAGCCATGTGCCACACCAGAAAAGATAAAGAAATACATATACTATCACTGATAACCAGTATATTGAGCCCCACTATGTGCAGGACATTGAATCATATATGTACATCCTCTTAAAAGTGAATTTCAAGTCTCCTGATTTAATTAGGCATAATTCTCAAAGGCATTAACATTTTTTTCCTGAGAGAATTATAATAGCATTTAGAAGCCCATATTAAAAAAAGAAAAAAGAAAAATGGTTTGTTTTCACTTCAGCTCATTCTGTTGTGTTTTTATTAATAGAAGTTTTAGATCGATACCAAATATTCTGCTCAGTTCCAGTGATTGAATATGAATACATTATGTGCATACAAAAATAGTGATAATCTAAGTTGATACAATAGTTCATTTTGCATTAGTGTCCTAGATGGGACAATGTTAAGAAGCAATTTAAATGAAATTCATTTAAATGTCAGCTCTCATGCTTGCAATTTTTCTATAATTGGTTATTTAATTAAAATAATTCTCATAGTCATTAATTTAGACTAAAACTTGCTGTGCACTGACATGTTTTAATTACATGGTATTAACAAAATTGATATGCTTTAAAAAAGCATGGTTAAATTTTAAACAAGAATAAATTAGAAATCTCATAGATCATCCTACTTAGTGTATTTATGAGAAAGTCGGTCTTTTTAAATGTTTATTGCAAACAAAGTCGCACCATTATTGTGCACGCATTGCAGTTTATACCTCGTGTCCTTGAGAAGGATTTGACGCACATACAGGGTTCCCATTCTTGAATGTCTTCAGCAATGTATGAAGTAAACTAAATATTAACAGCAAACCACAGACCCACCCATGGACAGACGAAAACAATGCTTACGCGATACAGAAGCTCATGGAGACTTTAGATAAATAATATAATTGCATACATAAGAAGATAACTTCAACTTTATGTTAAAAGATTAAAAAATAAAATTATTTTGTTATAACCATTTTGTAATTCTCCTTGCAGAGACAAAAGAAATAGGTATATCCATTGTCTTATTTTTTTTTAAAAATTAGTTTTCACATGGTTACATTTGTGAGGTTACATTTGTGACCAGTCTCATTTCAATCTTTGTCAAAGGACTAGATAAATATTTTACCCTTTTCAGATGGCAATTACAATCTTTGTCAAGAGTGGGAGAAATCAGAATTTTAGTGTTTTCTGTGAATTAGAAGACTTCTATATTGCTTTGACCTTTTTAATATTCTGTAATTTAATTGGATGGATAGTCTACTTTTACCCAGGATTGCCAGTCTTCCTATTTAATAAACTTACTGATACAAGGCACCATTTTAAATGGCTGCTGCTTCTTTGTTCCCTAAGTAGAAGTTTTTGGACTGGTTAAAATACTGCTTTTACCAACAAACATTTTTCATTTTCTTTTGGTCAGAAGAGGTGTTAAAATTCTTGTGTGACCAGCTGGGTTCCATTACTTCATTTGTGTTTTGAATGTATAATAGTTGCAGAATCATGTTTCTAATCCAATTTCTTCACCTTTCTCGGCTTTAGTCTGGGACCATGAACAGCAAAACCCATGATATGACACCCAGTGTGTATATAAAAGAAAGGGGGAGGCTTTTGCTTATCCCTCAGCTCAGCCTCTGTTTACGTCTTTAAATGCTAGCTCCAACCAGCACACATCTGTCATCTTGGGTCTTCTTCACTATCAGGTTGGACATGGCATTAGTGGTCCCGAAAACATGGGAGGAAAAGAGAATAGCAATTACTCGCTATTTTGGGGTTTTGTAATTTAAGTTCTATTTAGATTCATCTAAGTAGGTGAAAACTAGTTTGCAGAACTCATTCCGATTCCCCTCTTCATTCTTACTTTCTCATTTACTGTATATTTCTTTCTCATTCTAAAAACCATAAAACTCCATATTATAAGTGGGTTGATAAGAAGAGAAAAGAAAAGGATAATCTTGGTTTTCATTACAGATAGTTTTAGGATTAGAGAGGATTTGGAATGGTATAATTTTTCTCTTCATATTTTTCTATGTTTATTGTGAAGTGAATTGATTCAGTTTTCAATATGATGAAAAACGCCAAATTGACCTGATGAGGAGAAGCTGTTAATACACTGATGCATATTTCAATAATGCCTGACTTATAGTAGTTGCTCAATAAATAGTGGTTGAATGAAAGAGTCAATGACTGAATCTAATGACAATAAGCACAAAATTCCAACTAGTTCTTTTAACATAGATGGAAGAATATAATTCTTCCCAAAAGTCAGGAATCAACAGATGTAGAGAGAAGCCCACAAGAACTTAATCTCTGTGGATTTATTTTCCCTGATTCACAGTGGAGATGCTATGATCCAGGGGTGCTGGCTGACTGCTCAAATATTTTCATCCCCAGATCTTTTCTGGTTCCCCACAATGCTATTAAAATGTAAAAAACATCTCCCAATTAATCCATTTTGTAATTTGAGCTTTTAGCACAACTGAATCTCTTAAAGTCTGGCATACAGACCATTATAGTAGTTCCTTACCCTAAAATTTGCCATATGTTCATTTTGAGCAGGGATCAGGAATGAGATGATGTTTTATCTTGCCAAACTCCCTTGAGGACCAGAATTCATGAGAGGCAGTGAAACAGCAGAGATTTGAATCCTGGCTCTGACACCTCTGAGTTCCATGGCCTTTAGTAAATTATTTCTTTGGGAGCTTCTTCATATTGAAAATTGTTAACTCTCTAATACCTTCCTTGTAGGGTCAACAACTGTTCACTATTATTATCCTGATTTTTCCGTCTCTTTAGTAAAATTCTTTTTGCAGTCGTAGCGCTTTCCTTATCTGCCTTCCCTTTGATTCCCTATACGAGTGAAGAAACCAAGTGGACTGGCTATCCAGTCGACACGGGCAGTGTTCCAGCTCAAGTCCAGACATGCCTGATGGTGCTGTCATGGTTGATGTGAGACTCACCCACGTAAGCCATGATTAAACACACCATCTGGAAACCACCCCCATGCATGAGACGATATTTTTTTCAAACTAGAACATTTCCTTTCCGTTAAATCATGAGTCCATGGTTTTCACTGGTTAGTGGTGATGAACAAGCACAAGAATATTGACTCAGAGTATTGAGAATCATTCAGAAGACCAGGCCACCCTTATAGAATCTGAGTACCGGGATCATGCTAGGTGACATTAAAATGTGATTGGAAAATAACAACAAGTGCACTAAAACCCAACAGATTATCCACAGGAATATTTGAGGGGAAAAAATGAAACACTTTTTTCTCAAATCCGAGAATTCACACACAAAAGGCGTGCACAATTTAGCCAGATGTTTAGAAGTATTTTTGAAAGGATAACAAAAAATGTACACATCCATATTCAATTTTTTGTGGTGAAAATATACCCTAAATTTAAAAGAAAACTAATGTTGAATCTTAGTTCCATGTCACCTTATACAAGAGGTGTGCCCCTAATGATAAAGAATCTTATTGTAACATAATCATAATCATCTGTACACTTGGTACTATGTGAATAATTCCTCCCAATTTATGTTTTGTAAACAAAGATTTTAATATGTTTGATTTTTATAAAGTGCATCAGATGATTAAATTTAGTGGTAGTTTACATTAAATATGGCTAAGTTGTAATATGGATCAACAATGGGCTCCCATCTTATCCATATACTCAAGAGCCTGCAATTTTTGACTTCCTGTTCAGTGTTCTTTTACCTACTTTTCCTCTTCCCTTTTATAAATGGTGGGCAGCAAAGATGGAGAGAGATAGTGATATTGATCAGAATGAGATACTATAATTAACTCTAATAGCTTTTCCTAAGTTCTTGGTATTCTCACCATATTGAAGAGCTGCTAAACTCAGGATTATTACATCTACAAGATTTAGGGATGCATGTTAAATAGTATAAATTCAATATCTCACATAACTGATATTTTTTTAATAATTGTGGATAACCATAAAACAGAGAAAGCTTCTGGAGATAGACCCAAATGACAAACAATCTAATGGAAAAATGGGCAAAGGAAAAGAACAGATAATTCACAGAAAATATTTACAAGTTACAACAAACACAGAAAAGACGTTCAGTGTCACTAGTAATCTGAGCAATTAAAATTAAAATATTGAAATGACAGCTTCTGATCCATCAGACTAACAAAGATTAAAAATACAAATAATACCCAGTTTTGGTGAGGATATGGGGAAACAGGCCCTTTCATCTACTTTATTGGCACTATAGATCAAAATTTTTAAATGTGGATATATTTTGATCTAGCAGTTTGACCTTTAGGGATCTATTCAACAGAAAACATTCACTTGTGTGCACAAACATACTTGTACAGGCTGGCCAATGCTGCACATTTAGCAATTTTATAGCTTCACAAATAAACAAAGGAAATCATTTTTGGAAGTTTACTAGGTATATATATATATGTTTTATATAGTACATTGAGAAGATTAAATGATCAAATCTGGGTTCTTGACTTAGAAGTTGGGAAATACCAGGAAATGTCATATATAGGAAAAGTTTTTAAAGATTGCATTAAAAAAATTTCCTTGCTCTTTCAAGTTTTCACTTACTAACTTCCAGGTAGTAAAAAATATGGTGTTTAAAATTATTTCTGGAACATCTGGAAATTTTCCTGTAAGTTCTATAAATGCAGTTTTACTTGTGTGAGTAAGGATCTTCTGCATTCCTCAGTGGTGACTAGCAAAATCATTTGCCTGTCTCTTCAAGCAAACTTCTCCAAACCAGTCAGAAGATGACATTCCTTTTCTTCCCCGGGAAAGATAGAAAGGACTTAGTCAGAAACTAACCTACTTATTTACTCAAGAAAGATTAATTACACATGTACACCGTGTCTGGATGCTCAGGTACATTCTGGGGATATACAAATGAAGATACAGTCCTGTCTTTGAGACATTCACAGTGTAGACGCATAAATAATTATATGTATAACTAGCTTGACCAGCATCATCCTTTAGGCATAAAAAGCTTCCGTCTTCATTTATTTTTTTCAAGTTAAAATCTTCTCAGATCCCTATTTGTACAAAATATTTAATATCTCTTGAGGCCTCCAACCCCACCCACAAACAGTCCAAGAACAGGAAAGGGCTTCGTCAGTCCAAAGGTACCAATCCTGTTTCTAATTGCCTTTAGGAGAGGGAACTGGGGGATGTTCTCAGTTCCCTGGAGGGTCCCCTATTTTTGACTGCCATTACTTCTTTCTCCAACACATGGTGTCACTGTTGAATGTGGGTGACTCAGCCCAGCTTGGAGTCATCCTCAACAACTGTGATACCATAGTGTCAATGCCAGCTGTTCTATTGAGGCAGAGTTATTCAGGGTGGGGGAATTGAGGAGAAGTCTCTGCCACGTGGCTTCCAGACTGTAGCTGCACTGGAAGCTTGTGTCCCTGTGGTAAGTTATTTAATCCCTGCTCCAGGGCTGTACACAGATGGTTCATTGAGCCACTCTGACCCCCTAGGTGTTATGACGGGCTGAGGGGGTTTCTTACTATAATTCCCAATAGCCATCCTCGGCTATGGTATCACTGTTCCCTTAGATTCTTTCACATGGCCACCTCTCCCTGGCACCAGTCTGTCCTCTTTCTCTTTGACTCAGATCCCCACTGATTTCCTGTCATGCAATGACTGACACTTTTTCCCCTCCTGGGGAACTACATGACCAGATTACATATGTAATAGGGAAGAAGAAATCAAGATATGCAGCTCAATCATCATCTCTAGACTGAGCAAACCATGCCACGCCCCTGATGGAAAGAAACTGCCTCTGGGTAAAGGCTGCTGACAAGGGAGTCACACAAACCTTAGGGAGGGTAGAAGCCTGCGAGGGTAGAAGCCTGGAAAACTGCAGTCTCAAAGTTTTGAGATGGTTCTATTTTTGTAACAGTTGGAGATTTGAATTGACATTTGGTGCACATGATTCCTTTGTTGAGGGGAACCACTTAAGTTAACTTTTCAGTTACTCAAAATTAAATAAAAAACATTTGAGGAAATAATATCTGTGGGTTTTCTTAGTTCAGTTAAAGACTGATTTTCTGGTTTAAGGATGTTCTTTTTTTTTTTTTTTGCAAGGAGGACCATCCCTGAGCTAACATCAACTGCCGATCCTCCTCTTTTTGCTGAGGAAGACTGGCCCTGGGCTAACATCCGTGCCCATCTTCCTCTACTTTATATGGGAGCCGCCATGGCATGGCTGACAAGCAGTGCGTCCGCAGGCGCCGGGGATCCGAACCCGTGAACCCCGGGCTGCTGAAGCATGAACTTAACTGCTGCACCACCAGGCGGCCCCCAAGGATGCTCTTAAACTGAGAACACAGACATACTTAACTTCTACCAGTTAGACGAATTCAGGTTTTATTGCTATCTCCTACCACCCTTAGGCCTAGCGGGAGGACAGAGGGCTCCATATGTGTGTTTTGTGGGGTGATGATTAGCTACCTGATCTGCTTATTTGGACTGATAAGTAAAGAGGGTCCTCCAGGCATATCAGCAAAGACAAAGACCAGCATGTATATCCTAATATTTCAGATTGTCTGAGGGAGAAGTCGAGAAGGACTTTGAGATGTCTACCTGGGTGACACTGCAACAAAATTGAAACTAGTACACTGTAACTAAATTACAGAATTCCTTTTATAACTTATGGCCCATAAATTTTAGCAAATTCATCAGACAGTCTGGTAACCAAAGGAAGAAGATTGCCAGATTTAGCAAATGAAATATAGGAGTCTGAGTTGAATTTAAATTTCAGATAAACAATAATTTTTTAGTATAAGAATGTCAAAAATATTTCATGAGATATGCTTATTTACTAAAAAACTATTCATTGTTTATCTGAAATTCAAATTTAACTGGGTGTCCTGTATTTCTGTCTGACAAACTCAGCCTCATTATAAGTCCCTCCAAAGAGGAATTTTCATGCTATTTTAAATTTAGTCAATAGGTCCCCTCAACACTCATTTCCAACCATTTGCTCCCCTGATTTTTTACTTTTGGAGCCTGGAAAGGTGAGCACTCAATTTTCTTGGCCATCTTCTTGCAGGAGTAGCCAAGTGACTCAATTATAGCAAATCAGATATATGAAGAAGTCTTCTAGAAAAAGCTCCCTCTCAGAATAAAAGAAAGACAGTACTTCTAAAGGAAAAGACTCTTCAATCTTTCTACCCTTTTCCTGTATGTGACCCCAAAGCAATGGCTGTCAGTGCAGCAGCCCTTTATGATCATGAGGTGACACACACAAGGACAAATGTCTACACCTTGATGGGGAAATCCTGGGTCCCAGATGATCATTGAGTCACTTTATGCACCCTGGACCACCAATCTCCAGCCTTCTTGTTACCAGATAGAAAATAATTCCTATCATTTAAAGCTATTATATTTGAATTTTCTGTTATTTGTAGATGATTGAGATCCTTACTGATTCTTCTTGGAACTCCTACCTAGAACGTCTTAGTTTTAAATAACCAAAAAATCAAGTTTTGGAAAGCAATAGTGGTATCATGGGTAAACTAATTTGCTTTTCTAAAGATTCTTTGCAGCTGAAAAGGACAATGAAAGAAATCTGATGTTCCCCATCCGCTTCTTAGAAGCTAATGTTTGAACCTCTATGGCTAGAGGTATATGGACAGAAGTTTTTTATGAGAAACTTGGTGAGATCACAACTAAGAAAAGAGGATCAAAAACAATGAAATTGTTTAAGAAACTTTGTGAAATTTTGGATATCAACAGAGCTGCTTCTGGGCCAAGCAACAGATTGTGAACAGAGTTAGGGAAGAGGCTTTTCCTGGTACCTCTGCAAAGAATACACCACACCTCTGGCACTCAAGGTTGGTAGTTTGGAGGGCATCCAGAAACAGCATCTTTGGCGTGATCAGTGGCCTTCTCACGAGGGATACTATCAGCAGGGGCAGAAGTGGGGCCTTGCAGGGAGTGGATAAAAACATGCTAAAGCCAGAATAAAAAAACAGACATCATGTTGTGAGTGAGGCTGTGAGGCTGACAGGCTGGCTTGTGAGCATGTGGGAAATGTTCATTCAGGAACTCCGGTAATAATTGCGACATTTTGAAATGCACTGAAGTTCAGTTGTTCCACAGTTTGAGGAACTTGATCCACTGCGTTTGGTATTGTAAGTTCATGGGTATTTTAGCATGGC
Source organism: Tapirus indicus (assembly GCA_031878705.1). Taxonomy (NCBI): domain Eukaryota; kingdom Metazoa; phylum Chordata; class Mammalia; order Perissodactyla; family Tapiridae; genus Tapirus; species Tapirus indicus. The sequence continues at coordinate 34,307,762 of CM062930.1, read as the reverse complement.
CTTTTGGTGGGGCCAAGATTTTTAGATTTATTTATTCTCCTCTAAGACTGAGATGTCTATATTCTTTGGATAATTTTGTGTGTCTATATTCTTTGGATAATTTTGCAAATTGCGTTATAATCATTTGATGGAATGTCTACTTCTCTTATTACTTTAATTCAGGGGCTGGTTATTTCTTATCAGAGATTTTAGAAAAGTCTCCTAATTGATCTTTATGCTTCCTTCCTTAACCTTCACAAATCCATGCTGTACTCTGCTACCAGGTCGTGTCAGTTCCATATGTAAAACCTTTCAATTATTCTTTTGCCTATAAGTTCCAAGTGAAATAACTTCCATAATGTGTCCTTTGCTGCCTTTACAACCTGATGCTCCAACATTTCCAAAGTGCTCCCTTGCACTTGAGCTACGTAACTGCTCCCTGAACACTTTATGCCCTTTCTTTCACTGGCACATTTTTTTCTTGCTGCATGGAATGCCATTTTTGTTTGGCCTATTTCACTTACTCCACACAGATTCTTCAAACACATTCCCAAAGTGATTTTCTTTATTAAGTCTTTTCTGGGACCCATCAGGGAGAATTAGTTATACCCAATGCCATGCTCCCATAATAATTTGTGCACATCCCCATATTGAACTCATCACTTAGGATTATCATTATTTGATTGCATGTCTCTTCCATTATATCATGAGTTCCTGGAAGGCAACTAATCTGAAGGCAACCAGTTTCTAAGCGGTAGGTGTTTTATCATTTTTAATCATATACACAAGTGACTCATACTCTTTAAAATGAACTCCACATCAAGTCTTGTTATTTCTACAGGCCAACTATTTCTCAGTTTTGTTGGTTTCTCCTCATTCTGACCACCACTACCATAGATTAGAACTTCATCAACTAGCTTCAGGATTATTTCCATAGTCAGTGCTTTTGTCTTCTTTCCATCAGAAGTGTTTTAAGAAAGGAAATTATTTGAGCAGATTTGTCGTTTCAGAAAAATAAGCCTGATGCCTATGTAGAAATTGGACTGTGGCTGGTTAAGGAGGGAGAAAGTAAGCCAGTCCAATTTCCACACAGCTGCCAGAGTCATTTTTCTAAAACCAACAATTCTGCTCACATAGTTTCCCTTTTTAGAACACTTCTGATGGAAAATGATGAGCTAAGCATGTGCTTCAACATATTATTTCTCCCCTAGTTTTCTGTTGAGTTTACTAAATTCACATAGAAAGGGAAAAATTAGTGCCACAATTGGAATCCAATGCAGGGTTTTAGCTAATAACCTCAAGTTTGGTGTTTTCATTGAGTCAGTAGAGGTGAACCAGATAGACCACAGTGCTCCCTTGTCTGCTGCCCCTCCACCTGTCAAGACACTAGAGGAGGAAAACAGAATCTTTGTCGTTAGGCACACTCAATAAGATAATTACACCTAAGTTATTATTTGAGCCCTTGGTTAGAACCAGTAACCCTTCAGCAACCAGACTTGCTCAGGGAGGGTCAGCCAGCTGAGCTGAACTGATCCAAATCAATGTGGCTGACAGAAGATCTAGCCCCACCATTCTGCCATGCCCTGGGAAATCTTGAGCCTGCAAACCATTAGGCTCTCCTCAATTGAGGGGCCCAAATTGCCAAGCTGATTATGTCTAAGACATTGGAACTGGAAGCTCTGCCAGACCACTTCTCAATTTAAAAAAACCAACCTTCTCATTCATTCACCTCCAGCATCCCTGGAGAGAAAACTGTCCATATTTGCTAGTGACCTGATAGTGACTAATGCTCAGAAAACAGTACAAGTGGACCTACAGTACACAAGGATCAAAGGAATACACTGTTACTAATGGCACTGTTAATCATCATTAGAGCTAGCACTATTTGAATTCTTACTGTGTACCAAACACTGGCTAAGTGTTCTATGTATTTAATAATTACAACTCCATGAGTTTGGTACTATTATTATCTTTATTTTACAAATGAGGAAACAGAGGTACATTATCCAGATAGTAAGTTGAGCTGGAATTTAAACCAAGGCAGTCTTACCAAATGGGCTGTACAACTTCCCTGCTGGCAATTGCATGCCTACATTTACAAGTGTGATCATACATTGAAGACTCACTGGGTATATAATGGGAGTCAGCAACATGCAAGAGGGGGATTGATCTGCACAATTAAATCAAGTGTCACCCACTGACATAGTAATGGAGTAGGCAGAAGAGAACTTGAAATCTTCACTGTTCAGTCTCAGTGACAATTGAAAGATTATGGCATTAACAGTTTTATTGATTGGACCCAGACTGCCACATTGGAGACAAACCAAGAAACAGAAAGAAAAGACTTTGTAGAATCAAAAACATAAAAATAAACCCCTCAGTAGAATGAGGAAATAGTGCAATGGGTGTGGCCCAATCGGAATTACTGATCCTAAAATCCAACTAGAGGAGCTATACCAGAGTGTAAAGTAAAAAGAAATGAACTGCAAATTATGAAAGGAAAGATAAGACATAGATAATAGATGGATGACCATGAGGAAAGAAAGAAAGATTTGAGCACAATATTATTTCCTGGACTGAAAGAACAGGTGAGACTTTAGATATAAAAGGCTCAATAATGCCAGGCAATGATACTTTCTGAAAGCATATTTTAAAAAATCTTTAAGGAAGTACTCCAGCCCAGTGAAAATTTATCATGACAAAATTTTCAAGATAGAAGAAAACAAATCATTAGGAAGCTTGCTGAGCAATGAAACATTTTAAACACTGAAATAACATTCCTATTGTGTATAAGGTATAATGTAATATTTACGAAAGGAATCTTGAAATAGAAATACAAAATGTAAGAAGAAAATTAACAATAATCTGCTTCTAAAATTTTTGACAAACCTCAATGTTAGTACAAGAGGAATGTAAGTTTGCTACATTCTTTTCTTAAGGGAAGTGAATACTTGGGTATCTAATTCATAATATTACTAAGTAAATATAAATTCAAGTATATTATTGTCTCTTTTCTGCATGTCTCATTTCTTCTGTCCAAAATGGTCCTGCTCAGGATATCCATATGGTCCATCCCTTCACTTCAGTCTGGTCACATCTCAGTTCATCAAAGGGATCTTTCTGCATTCTCCATCCAAAATAGCATTTCTTTTCATGGTCTATCCCCTTACTCTACTTTGTTTTTATAGTACTTCCATTATACACACATATATGTATGTATTTTCTTTCTTTACTGGCCTCCATCAATAGAATTTAAGCTTCTTGAGAGCAAGACTATCTTTGTTCACTGCTCTGTCTCCAATTCCTAGAAGAGTGCTTGGCACATATCAGACTCTCAAAGAATGTGAGTGAACAATATATAAAGTGCTCCTATAAATCAACAAGAACAAACAACTTCTCCAATCCAAAAATAAATGAACAAAGACCATGAAAGGGCCACTAAATAAGCATATGAAAATATAATTATCTTCAGAGAAATAATAACTATCCCAGATAAACAAAAGCTAAAGTGGTTCATTGCCACCAGACTCCCACTACAAGAAATGCTCAAGAAAGCCCTCATGTCTGAAAAAAAAAAAAAAGAGAAAGAGGATACAAAGCTTTAAGCAAGGAGAAAAACAGGTAGACAAAATCAGAAAAATCGCAGCTCTCTATCAGAATAGGTTAGCAAACACTCAATTATAACGTACAAGATTAAGGGAAGGAAAACACCAAAAATAAATATAACCTCATCACTTTAACCACAAACTCACAACACAAGATGGAATAAGTTGTGACAATAATAACATTGAAGGGGAAGAGGAAAGGGATGGAATTGACTCAGTCTAAGGAAATAAGAGGCCATCAGAAAATGAACTATCTCATCCACAAGATTTTTCACACAAACCTCATGGTAACCACTAAACAAATAATCAGAACAGAGACATGTATGATAAATAGAGAGAAAACTAAGAAAACTATCATACAGAACTACCAAACTGAATTGGTAGTCCGAATCACATGAGAAAATTAACAAAGCAAATGCAAAAGATCTGGGAAATGAGCAATAAAATAGCAACATTAAGCCATCATATATCAATAATCACTCTAAATGTAAATGGATTGAACTCTCCAATCAAAAGACACAGAGTGGCAGGATGGATTGAAAAACAAGATCTAACAATATGCTGCCTCCAGGAAACACATCTCAGCTCTAAAGACAAACACAAGCTTGGAGTAAAAGGATGGAAGATAATACTCCAAGCTAATGGCGAACAAAAGAATGCAGACGTTGCCATACTCATATCAGACAAAGTAGACTTCAAGATAAAAACGGTAATGAGAGACAAAGAGGGGCGATGTATAATGATAAAAGGGACACTCCACCAAGAAGACATACCACTTATAAATATAAGTGCACCTAACATGGGAGCACCAAAGTACATAAAGCAACTATTAACAAACCCAAAAGGAGATACTAACAACAACACGATAATAGTAGGGCATCTTAATACCCTACTTACATCAATGGATAGATCATCCAAACAGAAAGTTAATAAGGAAATAGTTGACTGAAACATAAAACTAAATGGGAGGGACTTAATAGGTAAATATAGAGCACTCCATCCAAACACAGCAGATTACACATTCTTTTCAAGCAAGGACATTCTCAAGGATAGACCATATGTTGGGAAACATGGCAAGCCTCTATAAATTTAAGAAGATTGAAATCATAGCAAGCATCTTTTCTGACCATAATGCTATGAAACTAGAAATCAACTACAAGAAAAAAACTGGGAAAGGGACAAAGATGTGAAGACTAAGCAACATGCTACTGAACTGCCAATGGATCATTGAAGAAATTAAAGGAGAAATCAAAAAATATCTGGAGACAAATGAAGATGAAAATACACCATACCAACTCATATGGGATGCAGCAAAAGCAGTCCTGATAGGGAAGCTCATAGCAATACAGGCCCACCTTAACAAACAAGAGAAATTCAAAATAAGTCATCTTAAACTACACCTAACAGAATTAGAAAAAGAAGAACAAACAAAGCCCAAAGTCAGGAGAAGGAGGGAAATAAGAAAAGTTAGAGCAGAAATAAATGAAATTGAAACAAACAAACAAAAAAGAGAAAGGATCAAAAAAACAAAGAGCCCGTTCTTTGAGAAGATAAAAACTACTGACAAACCTTTAGCCAGACTCACTAAGAAAAAAAAGAGAGAAGCCTCAAATAAATGAAATTAGAAATGAAAGAGGAGAAATCACAACAGACTCCACAAAAATACAATGGATTATAAAAGAATACTGTGAAAAACTATACACTCACAAATTGGACAATCTAGAAGAAATGGATAAATTCTTAGACTCATACAACCTCCCAAAACTGAATCAAGAAGAAATAGAGAATCTGATTAGACCAATCAAAGTAAAGAGATCGAAACACTAAGCAAAAACCTGCCAAAAAATAAAAGTCCAGGACCAGATAGCTTCCCTGGAGAATTTTACCAAACATTCAAAGAAGATTTGACACCTATCCTTTTCAAACTATTCCAAAAAATAGTGGAAGATGCTATACTTCCTAACACATTCTACAAGGCCAACATCACCCTGATACCAAAGCCAGACAAGGACAACACAAAGAAAGAAAAGTATAGACCAGTATCACTGATAAACATAGATGCAAATATCCTCAACAAAATATTGGCACACCAAATACAGCAATGCATTAAAAAGATTATACACCATGATCAAGTGGGATTTATACTGGGACACAGGGACGGTTCAACATCTGCAAATCAATCGACGTTATACACCACATTAACAAAATGAGGAATAAAAACCACATGATCATCTCAATAGATGCAGAGAAGCATTTGACAAGATCCAACATCCATTAATGATAAAAACTCTCAACAAAATGGGTATAGAAGGAAAGTACCTCAACATAATAAAGGCCATATATGACAAACCCACAGCCAACATCATCCTCAACAAAGAAAAACTGAAAGCCATTCCTCTGAGAACAGGAACAAGAGAAGGGTGCATACTTTCACCACTCTTATTTAGCATAGTACTGGAGGTTTTGGTCAGAGCAATTAGGCAAGAAAAAGGAATAAAAGAAATCCAAATAGGCAATGAAGAAGTGAAACTCTCACTGTTTGCAGATGACATGATTTTATATATAGAAAACCCTAAGGAATCCATTAGAAAACTACTAGAAATAATCAACAACTATAGCAAAGTTGCAGGGTAAAAAGCAACTTACAAAAATCAGTTGCATTTCTATACTCTAATAATGAACTAACAGAGATCTCAAGAATACAATCCCATTTACAATCGCAGCAAAAAGAATAAAATATCTAGGAACAGATTTAACCAAGGAGGTGAAAGACCTATACAATGAAAACTATAAGACACTATTGAAAGAAATCGATGATGATGCAAAGAAATGGAAAGATATCCCATGCACATGGATTGGAAGAATAAACATAATTAAAATGTCCATACTACCTAAAGCAATCTACAGATTCAGTGCAATCCCAATCAGAATCCCAATGACATTCTTCACAGAAATAGAACAAAGAATACTAAAATTCACATAGGGCAACAAAGATCCCAAACAACTAAAGTAATCCTGAGAAAAAAAGAACAAAGCTGGAGGCATCACAATCCCTGACTTCAAAATATACTACAAAGCTATAATGTTTAAAACAGCATGGTACTGGTACAAAAACAGGCACACAGATCAATGGAACAGAATTGAAAGCCCAGAAACAAAACCACACATATATGGACAGCTGATCTTCCACAAAGGAGCTAAGAACATACAATGGAGAAAGGAAAATCTCTTCAATAAATGGTGCTGGGGAAACTGGACAGCCACATGCAAAAGAATGAAAGTGGACCATTTTCTTTCACCATACACAAAAATTAACTCAAAATGGATCAAAGACTTGAAGGTAAGGCCTGAAACTATAAAATTCCTGGACAAAAATATAGGCAGTACACTCTTTGACATCAGTCATAGTGGGATATTTTCGAATTCTGTGTCTACTCAGACAAGGGAAACAAAAGAAAAAATAGACAATTGGGACTTCATCAGATTAAAGAGCTTCTGCAAGGCAAATGAAACCAGGATCAAAATGAAAAGACAGCCCACCAGCTGGGAGAAAATATTTGCAAATCATATATCTGACAAGGAGTTAATCTCCATAATGTATAAAGAACTCACACAACTGAACAACAGAAAAACAAACAGCCCAATCAAAAAATGGGCAGAGAATATGAACAGGCATTTTTCCAAGGAAGATATACAGATGGTCAATAGGCACATGATAAGATGTTCAACGTCACTAATCATCAGGGGAATGCAAAGCAAAACTACACTAAGATACCACCTTACATCCATTAGAATGGCTATAATCACCAAGACAAAAACAACCCAGATGTTGGAGAGGTTGTGAAGAAATGGGAACCCTCATTCACTGCCGGTAGGAATGCAAACTGGTGCAGCCTCTACAGAAAACAGTATGGAGAGTCCACAAAAAATTAAAAATAGAAATACCTTATGATCCAGGTATCCCACTACTGGGTACTTATCCAAAGAACCTGAAATTAACAATCCAAAGAGGCTTATGCACCCCTATGTTCATTGCAGCATTATTCACTATAGCCAAGAAGTGGAAGCAACCCGTGTCCCTGGACTGATTGGATAAAGTAGATGTGGCATATATATACAATGTAATACTACTCAGCCATAAAAAAAGACAAAATCGTCCCATTTGCAACATCATGGATGGACCTGGAAGGTAATATGTTAAGTGAAATAAGCCAGACAGAGTAAGACAAACACTGCATGATTTCACTCATATGTTGAAGATAAACTAACACATGGACATAGAGAACAGTTGAGTGGTTACCAGGGGGAAGGGGGTTGGGGGGTGAGCACAAGGGGTGAAGGGATGCATTTAAATGGTGACTGACAAACAATAATGTACAGCTAAAATTTCACAATGTTGTAAACTATTGTGACATCAATAAAAAACATAATTATCTTCACTAATAATCAAAAACTGTAAGTTGTCAATGAAAAGATATTTCTGTAGGTGTATAGCATAGGTTTTAAAGATTGATAATATTCTTCATTAAGAAGACGTGGAGAATGTAAAATATATTTTTAAGGTCAATTTTTTATAGTCTATCAATATTTTCTGATCCAGAAAATCCACTTCTGGGAATTTTTTCTATCAAAATATTTTTTACAATTCTGTAAATTACATAGATTTAAAAAAATTTTTTTGCTACCTTTTTAGAAAAGTGAAAAATAAACTATACTGATCATATTTTGTAAACAGAGATAAAATATAGGCAGAGATATAGAACTAGGTGTATAGATATGTTTATGGTGCATAGAAAAAATGTAAACTTGCCTCTGTGATTGTCTCTAGGAGGTAGAATTACATAGTGATTTGTTTCCTACTTTAGGTATTTTTGTAATGTCTGATGTTTTACAATAATATTAACATGCTATAATCAGTAAGAAAATATAAAAGACATGATTATAATTTTTAAAAGAATTTGTGAGCTGGTCTTCCCATTTCTGAAGCCTTCTCCATACAGGGTCTATTCTTATTTTTTAATACACTACTGAGTTCCATATGCTGGTAAGTCTTTCAGGTTGTTTCATCTGTGTTCATAAGTGGGATTACTCTACAGATTTTCTTTTTTCTTATGCTGTGCTAGTCCAGTTCGGATTAACACAGTAATGTTTATCTCATACAACGAGCTCCTTTCCAATCATGCCTTGTGCTGTGCTCCATGTATGATCTGATTGCTTGCAAACTTTTGTAAAAATGCTGTCTTTTCATGCTCTGTGCCTTTGTTTATCATCTTCTCTCCACCTGGCAGGTCCTTTACTGTCTTCCTGCCTTAGGAAGCTTCAAATTATCTTTTGAGACTCAGGCTAAATGTCCTCTCTTGTATGAAGTCTCCTCTACCATCCCCAGGAGGTTTCCTTTTCCTCTGATCCCAACTCATTTTATAAATAATGTTATCACCCAATAGCATTTATTACATTATAGAGTAATTATTTTGCTGCATGTTTGTCTCCCTGATCTGACCAGAGACCATTTATCACTCATCTTTGCATGTCTAGCCCCTGTACATTGTCTGGTTCATCACAGTTCCTCAGTCTCAATAGATATCATTTGAATAACACAAAGATATCTGGACCACCTGAGAGTTTATGAGTTAAAAGTAAAAGTTCACCACTTCCTTGCTCATCCCTTTGAATGATTATTTAATTTTCCAGACTGATAAGGTCAGCGGTTACAGTGTTATAACAAAGAGTGAGGTGGGGTTTAATGTCATCTCTCCTCAGCCCTCCTATTCCTCGAGACCCAGAGAGGTTTTCCTGTCCCTGTTGAGACATGTTAAAACGTCCTTCATCCTTCAGTTCCTCCTTGTTCCATTCAGTCTTGCCGTTCCGGCTGTTTATTCTTCTGGTTGCCCTTTTCCATGGGCAAGAATGCTTTATGACTCTTGGTTCCCAGACCCAGTCTCACTGTACGTGTCTCTACTTGTCCCTCAAAAGCAAATTCTACTTGGATCCAACCAAGAACCAATGAATATATAAGTCCAAATTAGTTTTATGAAAATTGTCATAATTAATACAGGATCTGAGCAAGATCCTAGCTCTTCCTAGTGAATCTTTTGTTTCTTAACACTTCCCTTGGTTTGCAGGGATTGTGTTTTTTGAGTTTCTGTATAATTTGCCTTGTTCTTGGCTTTAATCTTTCCACACCTCAAACTGTAAAGCAGGAGTCCTAGCCTGAACCTGAACTGAAATTTAAATGTATCTGGGACCTCCAGAAGCGCCTTATGGTTTATGTGTTTACTAAATAAGAATGAAGAGCGGTCTTGTTGCTCATCTAAGGAAATTATAAGGGTTGTGGAGGGAAATATGAGGTCGTATTGGATATTTTGGTCCATACAAAACCTATGGATTAACCTGTAATCCCCATGGAGAGAAGGGTCTTTGGCCGAAGAAAGTGCTTCTTCGTGGATCTCTGTGAGACACGACAGCAACATGAAAGCTGCTTTTTGCCTGGGACACTGCATAGTTCCCTGTGGACAGCAGAGGCTGCTGGGAGCAGAGCTCCTCTGTGTTTGCAGCGTTGAGAGTGCCCAGAACCAGCACCCTCGGCACAGCATCAGCTCCAAACAGCCAATCAGGTATCTCATAGGTTCCTTTATATTTATTTCTTAAAATATTTTAATTTAAAAATGATGCCTATTCATTGTGAAAAAATGGAAAACACAGAAAAATGTAATAAAGAACCTAACAGTCCCTCATAATTCCATGACACAGATATAGCTATATACTTACAAAATTTGCTTAATTTTATATACGATATTTTGTTTGCCTTTCCACTTAACATCATAGAACTGCTTTTTCCAGATTTACTGTAAGCCTGGTCTTCTCTAGAAAACTTTTGCCAATGGCCTCCCCACCTCCACCCCAGGTAGAGTCACAGTAACTATATTTTTCCCCCAATTTTTCAAAGTACGTTTTTTCCTATCAAAAAATGTATGATAATTTAGTTGATCTATTTATTTATGTATATGTCTTCCTCTTAAAGATTGGAAGCATTTTCAATACAAGTACCTAACCCAGTGTCTGATACATATTAGACTTTTATTAAGTTAATTGAATAAATACATGAATAAGTAATCATAATTATTTTAGCCACAGGATAAATATCTCTTTGTAGACACTATATTATAGCTTGATGAAGTTCTATCATATGGATGCAACATAAAGAATTCATTATTCTCCATTAGTTGGAATACTAATGTTACATCAAATTATGATTGTAGGTAACATTGGCAGGAGGTATTTTTGCATGTAAATTGACATCTTTGTACATTTTTCTGATTGTACAATAGAAGATGAATTACTGGATTAAAAGCCATAAATATTATCCATAATAGAATTGTTTTCCAAAAAGTCTGTATCATTTTACATTCCCAGCAATGTATGAGCTTCAATTTCACCTCATCCTTAGTAATATTGTTTTATGTATTTAAATGTATATGAAGATGTTTTTATTTACACATATACATGTTAATCTGATTATAATTTTATATACATATGTATACACACCTATTTATATGTGATGCTTTGATTACATACACATAAATGTAAAAAAAATCATCACATTGTTTTAAATTTCATTTTTTGACTGCAATTTTAAATTAGCAAATTTTAGAAAATAATGTTTATTTTCAAATCATATCAATTTTGAAGGTGACAGTATTGAACAAAGTCAAATACATATATGTATGTGTGTACATATATATATGTGTGTGTGTGTATAAATCAATCTATTAAGAATATTGTTGAGTTCCTGATATGTGAAAATATGAACAGTATGATTAACAAACAAGATAAAGGTCAAAATACAATTAAGTTATATGTTGTAATCAAATTAACATGATACTTACTCCTTTCCTGCTTCTCACCAGACTGTCAACCAACCACACAGTACACCCACCCTAATGTCTACTTCTACATATTTTGCCCGTTTTGGTTGGTTCGTAAGTTATTGTGATTTGACGGCTCTTGAGAGCTTCTCAAGCATATTTTCTCCCTGCTGTTTAGAGAATATTCATGTTTTTTCTTACTGTTTGCTTGTCATGGTGGAAGTGTGGTATTTGGAAGAGTAAGAGTTTTAATTTTATTTCATTTTATTTTCATTAGTGAAAATGAAACAATTTAAACATAACATTGGGCATTAGTCTTTTTCTTAAAAGCTGTGAATTGTCATTAACTGACAAAATATTCCATTGCCAAGATCTTACAAGTATTGTATTTGTTGTCTGATGCCAAATATCCTCTTTAAATGCTAATGAACAAAGTATGGCATGCATTCTGTTCTTGATAGATTATGCCTATACCTTCTGTGGTCAACAGAAGGGGAATTCCCCGCCCATATGATTTCCATTCTGGCGCACTCATCTCCTTAGTATTTACAAGCCAGTTAGCATTTAGATGTATTACTCAATCTTATTCTTACAGTGAATAGAACAGCCACAGCTTAGCTGCATCTACTAAACCTGAAGAAGCAATGCTCTGAAGCAACTTCACCCTACATTTTTTTTCCCAATGAGGCAAATACAGGTAAATGTTCAGTTTTGCATCTAAACTTCCTTTGAGTAAACTTAAGTAGCCAAATTACAGAAAGACTTGAATAAACTGCCGACTAGTGTGGGCTTTCCTCCATAGGCATTTTGGAGCCATCAAAGAATTTCAAGATGATGTGGTGACATGATTCGTTGAAAGACTTTGGGGAAGGAAGTGAAAAGAGTGTGATGCAAAAGCAACTACAGTCATGCATCTCAAAGACGTGGTCTGAGAAATGCATCATTAGGCAATTTCATTGTTGTGTAAACATCATAGAGTGTACTGAAGGGGAACAAAATTTGCCACTCCAAAATGTGTCTCTTTAACATGAGGATTATTTTAGGCTCATTATTCTTAAGAAACAAATGATTCAGAAAGTTTTTCTTGTTACTTCCCCCTTAACTGCCTAAAAGAATTCAGATAAAAAAACCTGTCTCGGGAAGTGAGCTATCACCTTAGCATAACATGAAGTAGGTGGTGGACAGGGAGGAACCTAGAAAAGCCTGTTTGTTGTGCTTACCTCTCTGTTCTTGTGTTTCTGTGTGGCCAAATGAACACTTGTCTTCCAAACGTGAGCCCCTTTTCATCTACCTGTGAATTGCCTTTCTTCTGTTTGAAGTCCCTGACCCTCCCCATTCCCAACTTTTTCTTTTGTCTTTAGCTGAGGATGGTATTTGAGGTGAGGGCTTCAACAGTTTTGGTGAGTTACTCAGTTTTCCTGGGTTTCTCCCACGTACACATGTTATTAAACTTTGTTTTTCTCCTGCTAATCTGTCTTATGTCAATTTAATTCTTAGACCAGCCGGATGAACCTAGAAGGATAGGGAAAAATTTCTTCCTCCCCTGCAGTACTTACACAAACCTAGATTGTATAGCCTACTACACACCTAGGCTATATGGTACTAATCCTATGAGATCACCATTGTATATGCAGTCTGTTGCTGACTGAAACATCGTTATGTGGTGCATGACTGTAGTAGGCTTTTGCAATTGTCCAGGCCTGTACTAAGATAGTATGATGTTGATGTGTCAATTGGGAAAGGGTCTGAGGAAGATACTCTGAGGCAGAGTGGCCCATAGGCTTCAGGGCCAGGCTATTTTGATTTTGAATTAGGGCTTCACCTCGTATTACCATGTTGATATTATAATTAAATCTCTTTAAATCTCTGTTTTATCAGATTTATCAGCTGTAAAATGGCTGTAATATTAGGACATAATATTCAAAATGGTTATAAAGGCTGTATGAGATAAGGGACTAAAACTTTTAACATAGTACCTGGCATGTGGTATGTTTTTAAAATATGTATTAGTTTTCTCTTGCTGCATAACAAATTACCACAAATTTAGCAGCTCACAACACACATTTTTTATCTGACAGTTTTTCTGTGGCAGAAGTCTGGGCACAGCTGATCACAACTTCTGCTCAGCGTCTACAATCAAGATGTCAGCTAGGCTGCATTGCTTTCTGGAGCTCAAGGTCCTCATTCAAGCTCGCTTTGTTATTGGCAAAATTCAGTTCCTTGCAGTTGTAAGACTGAAGTCCCTACTTTCTTGCTGACTGCTATTGGTGGGGACACTCAGCTCTTATAGGCCACCTACAGCTCCTTGCCAAGTGGCCCCCTCACAGGCCCTCTCACATCATGTCATCTTACTTCTTCAACACCAGCAGGAGAATCTCTTTGTTAAGTCTGGTAAAACAGAGTCCTATGTTACGTGACATAATCAGGAGAGTCACTCTCCCATCGCCTTTGATATGTTCAATCAGTTTGAAGCAAGTTACAGTTTCTGTAACTTTACTTAATCCAGTAAAGGCTAGGTATTTTGTAAATGTCCTCATCAATATCCTAAATAACTGTGGAGAGTATTTGTACCATCCACGTGGTGGCTATTGTCAATTGGTTGCTTCGAATATCTGTTGATCTTGATTATTTCTAGTAAACAAGTGCCCTGAGTTGGCCCTGAGATACTCTGGGTCAGGCTGATGTTATGACACATCTTGGAGTGCTATTGTGGAATGATAATCTCACATGAGCAAGAAATTATGGACCATGCTAAGATGTACATTGGGATTGAAAATGTTTCAAAGTGGTCCTGTGTTACTTAATCCAAAACTGATGAAAATGTCAGTTGATAACAAATGACAATAGGAAATGTATTCCTGTTGGAATTCTATGCCTCCCCACACACATATATGGTAAATAGGACTTTATAAAATACTACACATAAGAAGGGCTACTTTTTTGTATTCATTAGATTTAATTCTGTACTTATACACTAGAATGCCCTAACTAGGGAGAGTGTCTATTAAATTGTCACTATTAAATAGGATTACATTTTATTTAGGTACAAGTAAATGCATTAACTTCTAACGAAGTAATAGGCCTGCTTTGCAAATTTAAAGCACAAATTCTCTTTTGAATTTTGTATAGGATGAGAATTTGAATTAGCATAGGCTTAATGATACATTGTTTTCAGTTTTTATGAGCCAAATGTTTTCATTTTTCAATGTTTTTGATTTTCATGAACTTTGCATTTATAGACTCATTTTTAAACAAAGTCAACCAAATCCAATAGTAGTCAAGATTATTTATAATATATCATGTACAATTCTTAGAGCATTACAGTAGAAATTTTGGTCATTTGTAATGTCATTTGGATATTGGAAGTAAATTATTTAGATGTAATAGAAAAATGTTTATATGCTTCCAAAGAGTCTGTTATTATAAGAGCTTTTCCATGACTCTAATTATCTATTTTTCCTAATACGTTTTACAATGAAATCCAATTTTCATAATTTCAACAGAAAAAAACACAGCACTTTATTAGAAATTGAAATGCATTGCATGTTCACAAATGAGAGGAAAAAAACTTATAAAAATGCATGCATAATTTTTAAAAAATCAATTGATATGGATTTCTCTGACAATTAAATGTGTGGTATGAATACTTTATTGTCTAAACTTGAAGGTGTTGCAACCACTGTTACCAAGGACGCACCATGTTGTCACGGAAACAACATGGGTTTTAAGTCAGAAAAATCATGGCTTTGCACCTATAGAATTCATAAACTTGGGCAAGTTATTTACCCCTCTGAACCTGTTTCTACGTTAAGAACTGAGTCAATCACACCTACTGGATAGAGCTATTAAGAAGTTTTAAAGTTTCAATGTATCTAAAATACTTCACATACTCATAAGGATATAGAAGGTCCACCAAAAATATTAGTTCCCTTCCCTTGGTTTCCTGTAAAGAAATCAAAGGCAGAAGTTGTCTTTTGAAAGGACTGATTGGACATATCCTAAGGGAAAATACAGGTAGGTTTAGAATTTGAGGCAGATGGAAGTCAAACATAGACTCTACAATATAGATTGACATCAACAAGAGTGACAATGTAGAGAAGCTAAATAACAAAGACATGGGTTCCAGACCTATATTTCTACTACTTACATTTGTGACTTTGAAAAAATAATACATTTCACAGGCTCTCAGCTTTTTCAACTATAGTGTGATAAAATGAAGGTGTTCTAAATGAGGTTCCTCTTCCACTACTAAAAATTAATTTTTTTTTTCTTTTCCTTTGGTCAGAAGAAAGTTCTGGAAGATCTGAGTAACTGGAAATGTTTGGATTTCTTTTCTCTTAGAGAAGGATAGCAGCTTATTTTCCTTTCTGTGCTTCCTCTTTCAATAGGCTCCTTACTCCAATATGAATTAAATGATAAATAATGCTCCTTCTCATCTCACAAATTTCCTCCTCTTTTGCTCTTCTGGCTGTTTGGGTTTCTAATATCCCAGATTCACTAAAGCATTGTCTTTCAAAATAACTCTGCAAAGATCACAGCGAAACTGATAGTTTCAAGACAAAGATACAAATTCTATATATTTCTTCAAAGAACTCCTCTCCCTAGTGTTGCTCCCTACAGCTGGCTTGGTAACTGTGGGCCAAGTATAGAATTTTAAGACACAAACTCTTCCGCAGGCCTCCATATGTATATTGAATCAGGCAAAGTATTGGATGGTAATAAGTACATTTATAAGCATTATTTCTATAGTGGAAAAAAGGTTAATTTGAAAGTCATTCCTCCATTCAAGAAGAACAATTTTCTCTAGTCTTCTGACTATTTATAGAAAGACCTTTACATGTGCAAACTAATTAATAAATGGGATCAATTTCAAGGTATTTTTTCTGGTTCATCACCACTTAATCATTCAATTTAAAAAACATTTTAAAGGCCAAGTCTAAAATAGATTTGCACCCACGCCCCCAGTGTGAATTTTTCATTCTTTACAACATGCAGTAGGTACTGTATAATGACCTTTCCTCTGTTTGGAACAGGGATTAGAATAATACATTTGACCCTTTACAGTCACCTGGGAGAGATGTTAGTCTCCATGTTCAATAAACTGAAATATGTCTCAAGTGTCCCAAGGTTAAGGCCATGACTTTAAACTATTTAACACAGAGTATCATACTGATTCACTTAGACTCTCAGGCTTTTAAAAAAATTGTTAGACTGAATTATACATACTTTATCAGAACAATTTCTTTTCTTCATACAATTAAAGCAAATATTTTACATTGCAAATAAAGCAAGTTAACCTAGATGCATGTGCATTATAATAAAATTTATAGCTGCATAAATAGCAGTGTAAATTTACAGAAAGACTAGTAATTATAGTGCCATTGATGGTCTTTGTTGCTTTAATTCTGAGGCAGCCAGAATGATTAAACTGAATCTTAATCGACTTCTCCATTAAAAATGCTGGCAGAAGAGCTCCTTTAACCTTTCCCATTGATTGAACACAACAATCACCATTCAATTATAATGCAAAAGGACATTTGTTATAATGTAGAAAAGATGCATGAGCCATTTCCTTTTACTCAAGACAATCAATGAGATGACTCCTACTTCTGCAAAGGTGAGAATGCTCTACCTGGGAGTCTGATAAAGTCAAAACCAAACAGAAACCTCCCCACCATACAGAGGAGCAGGAGCAACTCATGAAACTAATCTGGAACAGATTCGTTAAGAAGAAATGTATTTTCTATTACTATTTACAATAGCCACAGCTATCCTTGATGTATTGTTTTTCTTCTGAGAGTTTCAAAGTCCTTAAATTACGGCAATCAAAAGTTTAATGGTGAATTAATAAGGGTGGTTACTGGGCCTTTTATAGGTGTTCTCAGTGCACTCTTAACGATACAAATCAAGGCAATACTGGTAATGGGAGGAACAAATTTTAGACTAGGAAGGAGCCTTCAAGATTAACGATTTACTTAAGGTCAGAGAACTAATTGTAACAAACCCTGCCCTAGCACCCAGGTCAATCAGTTGTCCATTCAACGCTTGTTGCGTTTTTCACTTCTGAAGTATATTTCATTTTTAGTTATGCTTTCTACCTGATTCCATAGCCATACGGAATGCTCAGGTCATGTTCAGATCTTTGTTGACTTAAGACAGGGCTACTTCCTGATAAACCCATGGTAAGTTGATAACATCATAAGTTAAAAATGCACTTAATACACCTAACCTACTGAACATCATAGCTTAGCCTAGCTTAACTTAAACATGAGAACACTTACATTAGCCTACAAGTAGGCAAAATCATCTACCATGAAGCCTATTTTATAATAAACTGTTGAATATCTCATGTAATGTATTGACTACTGTACTGAAGGTGAAAAACAGAATGGTTGTAAATATATCAGTTGTTTACCCTTGTGATCTAACGTCTGACCGGGAGCTGCGGCTCGCTGCCACTGCCCAGCAACACGAGAGAGGATCATACTGCATATCACTAGCCTGAGAAAAGATCAAAATTCAAAATTTGAAGTAGGGTTTCCACTGAATTTGTGTCGCTCTTGCATTATCATCAAGTTGAAAATCATAACTCAAACCATTGTAAGTTGGGGACTGTCTGTGCTTACATCATATAACCTACAACATATAACTATGCAAGTATAGCTGTTTTACTCCATATACATAGTGGTGGTAGATTAAAGATGGCCATGAGTTCTTTGCTAGTCCTCCCATTGAGAGGTGGGGTATAATTCCCCCTCTTTTAGCAGAGTTGAGTTCAATTTCTCTCCCCTACTGCAATAGTCTTGAATAAAGTCTTCCTTGCCTGTTTAACTCTATGTGGCACAATTTTTCTTCAACACAGCTAACTCAGCCATTTATTCCTCCCCATCTGGGGCCGTAGTCATCAAGGAGCAGTGCTCTGCCCTAACTCCAGACCCACAAAATCATGTGTACAATAAAATGAGTGTTGTTTTTTTGTTGTTGTTGTTTTGTTTTGTTTTTTTGTGGGGAAGACCAGCCCTGAGCTAACATCTGTTGCCAATCCTCCCCTTTTTGCTGAGGAAGACTGGCCCTGTGCTAACATCCGTGCCCATCTTCCTCTACTTTATATGGGACGCCGCCACAGCATGGCTGACAGGCAGTGCATCGGCGGGTGCCCGGGATCCGAACCCGCGAACCCCGGGCTGCCAAGCGCGGACTAAACCGCTGCGCCACCGGGCGGCCCAAATGAGTGTTGTTTTATGCCATTAAAGTTTTGACATAGTTTGCTATACAGCAACAGACAACTGGAGATTCTCTCTTTCTCTGTCTCTCTCTCTCTCAAGAGTTATATCATGTATAACTATCTACTGAAGTTCATGAGCCTTAATTTCTAACTGCATTTAGTGGGCTAGAAGTATAAAGTTAATGTTACTAATTTACTTTGGAGCACACACTAGGGGTTCAGAGCATTTTGTTACTTAGGCAAACATGCACAACTCCACTGTAAGTACTTTGAATATGTGTCTAATCACTAAAACTAAAAGATTATTAGACACAATAATTATGTTGTGTGTACTTAAGCAACTGTTTTATGTAACCAGCTCCATATCCCCAGATTGCCTCTTTTAAAAGTCAGCTTGAATATACAACTGATAGCAATTAGGATGTTTTTAAAGTAAATAAGTTATAGTCAACAGAAATAATCAAAGAATATGGAGACATAGGTGAACAAAAACAAAACAATCTTTCCTCTGCAAAAGACCTGGATTTGAAACGGCAGTCTTTCCAAATTAGGGGCAACCAAGTTTCACATTTTAGGTTCAAAGAGTAAGTAATTTTTTTTAAGTAGAAATGAAACTTCCAATAAAGGGATCATTGATTAGATTGAAATCACTTTATTGTATTTCCAAATTAACATGTAAATTTTTGTGAAAAGAAAATCATTTGCTATTGGAGGAAAACCTAGAGTATGTCTTAATGTAACACTAGCCTGATTGACTACAGTGACCAGCAGTTTCTCTTACTGCTGAGAAACTTGTTTTTCATGGAGTCAGTTTTGGTATTCATATTTGTCATCTAAGCCCTTCCAGAAGGTATATCCAGAGGTCCCTTTAATGTCTATATCTCTTTTGGGAAAGAAAGTGTCACCAAAAGAATACCCAAATCCTGTTGTTTTGGGGAGGCCATAGCTCCAAAATGGTTAGGAATGTTAAAATCAAGCCTTGCAGAAGAAATAGCTCAGCTGGAACAGACTGGACAAATTATGTGCTTCATCAGACTCGGGGTGGATTTGTAATCACTCAAGGCAGGCTCTGGGCACAGGGACTTCATGGCAGTTCTCTACACTGAGTGGGAGGTGAACTGATATATTCTTTTCTGTGGGCTGAAAAATTTGCCCCTGAGCTTAGGAAACAGAACAAGCTTTGTCTAGTGTAATAGTTTCTGATTGTATCACTCGCAGAGCAGAAAACTTTGATGGGTGATTGCCCCAAGAATTAAAGCCCTTCCAAAGTCAACCTACTCGCATCACTTTCCACTGATGATGGCTATGAAGGTATAGATAGGCTATTTCATGACAGGGTTGTGCCTTTGGCATCCCACCATTACCTACTTCGTTTTATAATATAGCCTAGAACTTACATGTTCTGGTTAAGCTGACCCACCATGTGCCTTTATACTGATAGAATGATAGGTGTAATAGTGGCTGGGATTTATATTAGACTTAAAAAAACCTTTTTGATTATCAAGTAAAAAGATCGTTTTAAAAATATATTCATGGGACATTCATACTGTGGAATAGTGTGCATGAGTTAGATCTCTATGTGCTGACATACAATTTCCAAAACATATTGATAAACAAAAATAGCAAGTTGTAAAACAGCATGTAAGGCAAAATCCATTAATGTTTAAAGACAAAAGTGAAGCAAAATCCTATTTATAGATCTCTGTATGTTCATACATTTATATCAATAATGCATAGAAAGGCCTGGAAGGATAGACATACAGAGAACAAAAAAGAGAGAGAGAGAGATTAACGGGCTTGGCACACAGTTAGTTAAGTAGAAGTGTCAGGATGTGAACTCAGAAAAAATAAAAATAAAATATATATATATATTGGAATCTTTTTCTCTGAAGGGCTTTGTCTAGGTTAACTCTTTCCTGAGGGAGTTTAAGTGACTCAGAGAAACAGATATTTCGTCACTTTCCACAGGCACGTAAAAATGAATTTCAGCCAGACAAAAGACAAAGTGTTCCTTGGACTCTAAGTGGCTAGGTGGTCAGCAAGAAACTGGTCTTTGAGCTTCAGAATCTGACTCCTAGAACTTGCTAATAACTTTAAGATAATCTTTTTAGAAAGTATTTGTATTTTAAATGTATATTGTTTTTATATTTTGTTTTGTTTTGGTTAATATTGTCATTTTCTTTGAATTCAGACTTTCTTATATGAAGGTCTATTTTCTTGATTATTAGATATGTTTGGAAGCTGTGAAGTTAGGAGGACATCAACTAAGTTACTTCATGCATTTACACATCCATTTATTAAACTAACATTTATTATGTCAGAAAGGGCTAGGTCTGAGAACAGCATTGAATCACCAGTTGAAAGAGTGCTGGATATGAAAGGAGAATATCACATGGAGAGGAAAAAATAAAAATCTATCCTGGAGATCAGGAAGGTTTCTTAGGGAAAGTGTCTTAGGGAATGAGAAAAGAATTCATGAGAATGAAAGGTAGGAGTTTGCTAAGTGAGTTGCTGGACTGTGGGAAGGAGGAGATCCGTTGGGGGATGGTGAAAGAGAGAAAACCCAAGAGAGTTCTATTTTTTTAAAAGAATAAAGAAGTTTTACATATTTTTCTATTCTACAAAAGAGCTTATACACATAGGAATTAGGTTTTTCTTTAAAAAATTGAGAGAACTTGTCCATGAGTCCATCAGAGCTGTCTCAGAGAAAAAGAGAAGTAACAGTGTTTAAACCCCATCACCCACAGCATTCTGGGTCACTACTAGAAATGTATCAGTCAGAGCTGACCTGGGTGGTGGGACCCTTACATTATTTGATTAAGGAAGCTCCACCCATCCCTGGCAAGATCAGGAACTGCAGTATGAAGTAGGACATGGAGGAACCTTAAGCAGATCCCCTCCTGCCAGCTCAGTGTTGGGGTGTGGGGGGAGTCCTGCCCCTCTCCTGGCTTGAACAGATGCCTGAGATTCTAACCTTGTGTTTACAACTGTAGGAAGAGCCAAGTCATCAGCAGGAGTCACATCTCTGTTCATGAATGCAAGCAGCTACCTCTCTCTGGCATGATGGGGAGAGGGAGCTGGATTCTAAGCCCTGCCCTTGGCTGGGTTTGATTGCCTCAACCACTCTGGGTCAAGTCCTTCTTTCAGAGGCCAGCCCTTAACAGGTCAGTCTTGGACAGCTTGACCTGAACTCTCAGTATTACTTGAAAAAGAACTCAGAGGTGAAAAGTGCTGGACTATGTTAAAGAGGGATTTTACTATAGAATTTCACAAAGCTCTGATATGCTAACGCGAGGAGAAATTTTTCAAGAGAGAAGTATAATAATAGCTAGACTATAACCAAAATAAGAAGAATGAAACTATAATAATGAAGGAAGAGTTATCACTATAGACACCACAAACATGAAAAGGGTGATAAGGAAATCCTATCGATAACTTCAGTGTACATAAACTCAACAACTTTACTTTCTCCTCACACACTTCTGGAGCTAAGGACAAGCCTAGAAAGTTCCCTCACTGTCTTTCTCTATTGAGTAACTTCTTTTTTCCCCTTTGATTTATACTTAATATGTCATACTTTAAGGGTTCTGGCTTTCTTCAGAATTTAATTAATTGGTAACTTAGAGAATTTTAAAATTATAGGATGCTTATAATTCTTTAGGATTAATATAGATCTCTAGAGATGCACAAAGAAAAAGAGCCAATATTATTTTCCCTTCATTTTTTTTTTCTGGATATAGCATTCTGTAGTTCTTTTTATTTTGGTAGTTGAAAAATGTTGTGCCACTTTATTTTCATAGCTAAAATATGTGGGGCCTGCCGGGTGGCGCAGTGGTTAAGTTCATACTTTCCACTTTGGCGGACTGGGGTTCAGAACCTGGGTGCAGACCTACCCACCGCTCATCAAGCCATGCTGAGGTGGCATCCCATATAGAAGAGCTACAACTCTACAACCATGATACACAACTATGTACTGGGGCTTTGGGGAGAAAAAAGAAAAAGAGGAAGATTAGAAACAGATGTTAGCGCAGGGCCGATCTCCCTCAAAAACAAAAAGAAAAATTTAAAAAAATATATTGTGCCACTTCCTTCTGGTCTCCATGAGTTCTAGATGAGAAATCTGCTGTTATTCCAATAATTTTTCCCCTGTAGCTAGGGTCTCCTCTCTCCTGGTTCTTTCAAGATGTTTTTCTTTGTCTTCAGTTTTCAAAAGATTGACTATGACGTTTCTTGGTGTGAATTTCTTTTAGGTAATATAATCCTTTCAATGGAAAAATTGCTAGTTTTGTTTCTAAGAAAAAGGAAAGAATGAGTATTAGTAGGCAACTGATTATTTCTGCACCATATTCTTCTTTATAACCATGTTTGCACATCTTTTAGAAATTCTACGTGTACATGGTTTTAAGCTTCCAGTTCTGTTGTAAATGAAATTCCAAGAGATTATTCAGCCTGGAATGCTTTCAGAAACTCCTTGAAAGTTCTTTTCATATTTTGGTAGATTGAAAAATGGGACTAGTTCCTCAGGCCTCCCTGTATTACCACCCTTTGCTATGTAACTTTAAAATGTAACTTTCTAGTGCCCTTACACTCAGACTCTGGGTGAGGCCATGCCAGCTGCTTTGGGCAACAGAATGAAGTGGAAATAAGAGTGTGCCAGTTCTGAACCTAGGCTGAGAAGCCCTTGGGTGTTTCTGCTTCTCCTCCTGGGTTCAGCTGTCACCATGAGAACATACTCTAGCCAGCCTGCTGAATGATGAGAAAAATATGGAGCAGAGTTCAGTTACCAAACCCCTGAATTGAGGCCACCCTAGATAAGCCAAGCAGCCAGTGGATCCCCAAAGAGGTGAGCAAACCCTGCCAAGATCAGGGGAGCCTAATAAACTCCTAGTTGATCCCAGACACACAAACAACAGCACTTATTTTTGTATATCACTGAGGTTTGAGGGTTGTTTGTTATTTAGCATTATTGTGGCAATTGATAACTGTTACATATGTGGGTAGTATTTGTCTTAGTTTGTTTGGACTGTATAACAAAATACCACAGACTGGGTGGCTTATGAACAACAGAAATTTATTTCTCACAGTTCTGGAGGCTGGAAGTCCAAGATCAGGGTGCCAGCATATTTAGGTTCTAGTGAAGACCCTCTTCTGGGTTGCAAACTGCCTATTTCTTACTACTGTGTTCTCACTTGGTGGAAGGGAGGAGCTAGCTCTCTTTTATAAGGGCACTAATCCCAAAGGCCTACCTCCTAATGCCATCAACTTGGGGGTTAGGATTTCAACATATGAATTTTGGGTGGACACAAACATTCAGACTATAGTAGTATTATTCCCTTATTTCCAGTAATGAAACAAATTTATCTTTTGTAAAATATTTATTTGGTTACTTCAATTGGTGGAATTTGATGCCTGTGTTCAAGTTTTCATCTCATTCAAGAGTAATAATGTGCATTTTTAAGGAATTCTCACACTATGCCTATAAATACATATCTTCGGATGCACAGTTTTCTATATATAATGAAAAATAAAAAATTGATTTTTTATTTAATTGGCAGGTATCTGTCCCATTGTCTGTGCAAATATCCACAGATTATCAGTTAAGTTTGGTATAGCCTTTCTTGTGGTTCCTGAAATGATAAGTTTCCCTTTTCTACATCCACAAAAATGAAGGTCACCTGACAAATCCTATGTCATTAAAATGAGAAAAATATATAAAACATGTTCCATACTGAGGATTTTTACATGAATAATATAATTTAATAGTAAATAGGAATGAGAGATAAAAACATCCAGTATAACACCATGATTTTCCAAAAGATCAAATTATACATATTTGCATAGAAACAATACAAATTCCTAAAGGATTTTATGGGAAATATTTTTTTGGCTGTTTAAGAAACATCTGCCTCTGCTGTGTAAAATCCTAGGTGACTTTCTTCTTTAAAGTTTTGAAACTTCTAATACTCTTCCTTTTTCCTTTTGGGTTCAATAGATTAAAAGGCACTTGGTCATTAACTACCTTTGAAGATAGTTATCTGCAGATTTGACTTTGGGGTGCAAACATACAGGAACAATTTGTAACCTGGGAAGGTAGTAGTATTGAAGAGTAATATTTGAACAAGAATCGCTTGAGGAGGAATTTCCTACTTCAGACAGGCATCAATAGCAGATGGTGAGACCTACTGGGAAATAAGTACAAGTATTGAGAAAGGGAATACTGTGTTCTGGCAAATATAAGATCTGATGCAGCAGAAATCTTTCTCTGGAAAGGGAAGTTAAATTGCCCATTAATGTTTTATAAACACTTTTTTAATGGAATAGCTAAAAATTAGTCAGAGAAGAAGAGGCATTTTGGTTAGCAAGATTTGTGCAGAAATTTCACAGGGTCTGCTATAAGCAATAGGTTCTATCTCTAGAATTTGTAAAATGTGCAAGTTTACAACAAAACTTTTTATGTATGCGTGTGTGTGTGTGTGTGTGTGTGTGTGTGTGTGTGTGTGTGAGGAAGACCAGCCCTGAGCTAACATCCGTTGCCAATCCTCTTTTTGCTGAGGAAGACTGGCCCTGGGCTAACATCCATGCCCATCTTCCTCTACTTTATATGGGACGCCGCCACAGCATGGCTGACAAGCAGTGCGTCCATCTGTGCCCAGGATCCGAACCTGAGAACTCCGGGCCGCTGAAGCGGAGCGTGCAAACTTAACTGCTATGCCATGGGGCCTGCCCCAGCAAAACTTTTAAGTATATATTTTTCTTAGTTTAAGTTGTTTGAATAAAATGTTTGAATGTTACACTGAAGAAAAAAGACAACAGATTTTTAAAGGAATACTATCGAAGTTTACTTTTCCTAAATTATACTGTTTAAAAAGTTTTCTATTACATGTCAAAATTTCATTGTTAATGTATGAAAATGAACTTGTTCAAAATCAATTTTTCTTTTTTGAGGAGATTGGCCCTGCACTAACATCTGTTGCTGATCTTCTTCTTTTTTCTTTTTCTTTTCTCCCCAAAGCCTCAGTACATAGTTGTGTATCATAGTTGTAGAGTTGTAGCTCTTCTATGTGGGACGCCACCTCAGCATGGCTTGATGAGCGGTGAGTAGGTCCATGCCCAGGATCCGGAACCAGGGAACCCTGGGCCGCCAAAGCAGAACATGAGAACTTAACCACTAGGCTACCAGGTTGGCCCCTCAAAATCAGCATTCTTAATGTACATGTAAAATTAATTTTAAAGTAAGAGTAAAATATGCTAGTTAATTTTTTCCCTGAGACCCTAAAAATCCAAGCAACATTTTATAGTCACACAAAGACACACACACATGCACAGGTCCAATATATAACTATCCTAATTAGTTTTTGAAAATGTTCAGATTGTTTCTAGAATGGGAGGAAGAAGTTTTTCATAATTTTATTTTAAAAAATCACTGAGTATTTATTAAGGATCTTATTTTAGTACATAAAAGGTAGCTGGTACCAAAGTACTGAACTATCTATGATTTGCTAGCATTATTTTTTTGAGGGCTTGAGTAGAACATTTTGTTTAAACACATGAAAGTAAATTAAATATTTAAAATAAATTTGGGAGAATATGTAAAATATCCAATATATGACTGAAGTTATAATCTAACAAATATTTCTCCTTATGATCAAACATCTGTTATGTATAAAATGGATTT
Source organism: Tapirus indicus (assembly GCA_031878705.1). Lineage (NCBI taxonomy): Eukaryota > Metazoa > Chordata > Mammalia > Perissodactyla > Tapiridae > Tapirus > Tapirus indicus. The sequence continues at coordinate 34,281,413 of CM062930.1, read as the reverse complement.
TCTTTGAAACTAAGAGAAGTCAACGAATTAAGTTTACTGAAACATGAGATATACAGGAAATATGAGTGATACAAAAGTCTTTACAAATAAAAATCTATATATGAAATTAATATAAACTTTTAAATACTGTTATAGGCTGTATTGTGTCCCCTCAAATTTGTATGTTGAATTCTAACGCCCAGTATCTCAGAATGTGACTGTGAAACCCGATACCTCAGGGGACTGTAGATATTAAACCAGTTCGCTATTTTTCCTGTTTAACTTGAGGGGTGACTCAGGGGTCTCAAGGATTTGTGAGCTTGTTTTGCAGAAGAGAATGCCTTCAGTGAGGTTGTGATCATCAAATGGCCAGCCCTCAGCGGCCGTTGAAGCCCAGAAGTCAGATTGCCCAGGGGCTTATCTGGAGAGACCCCTTCATTTCCCCAAAGCTCCTCCTGCCAAGTCCCTCAGATCTATAAAACTCCCCTGGGGAGGTGGATTTGAGCAAACCCGGGCTCCTGCCTACTAGTTTTGGCCAATTTGAAGAAATCTTTTTCCACCTCCAGGCAACAATGTCTCATTGTTTGGCTTACTGTGCATTGGGCACATGAACTTGAGATTAAGAGGTTCAGTATCAACTGTATTTGAATAGATAAGGTCTTTAAAGCGATAATTTAGGTTAAATGAGGTTAATTAGGGTGGGCCTTAATCCAACATGACTGCTGTCCTTATATGAAGAGGAAATTAGGACACAGAAGATCACGTGAAACACAGGGAAAAGATGGCCTTCTACAAGCCAAGGAGAGAAGCCTCAGAAGTAACCAACCATGCTGACACCTTTATCTTGGACTTCTAGTCTCCAGAATTGTGGAGAAATAAATTTCTGTTGTTTAAACCACCCAGTCTGTGGAATTTTGTTATGATAGCCCTAGCAAACTGATACAAATAACATAGAAAAAATTTAAAATTATTTTATATAAGAAAGTTTTTGTGACTGTCATAATAATGATATTATGATGTCACAATGATGACATGACAATGTATTATATTATATTGTCATGATGTTTTCAAAAAAGCTATGTTTCCCTGTATATAATTTTCAACCAGTGTTATGCTTGGGACACATCCACTTCTACTATGAAATTCCTCTACATTTCATATGTAAATTACCCCTTTTACATCCTCTTCTCCCCACCCAGCCCACTCTCTTCCCTTCATGTAGCAGCAAGGATGTCTTATTATCAAAAATGTATTGCACAAGAAGTCTAAACTAAGGCAAGTGCATGAATTTGATAGATTTAAAAATCTTTCCATGTTTCCTAAAACTCCCTTGGAGGGAATTTCTCCTTTCTTAATGAGCCAATTGTTTTCATTAACCACTAATTACTTTTTCTAAGCATAGGGGTATATGTGACAAAGATGATGAAATTACATGGGAAAATATTTTACTGATAATTAGGAAATATTATACCAGCCAAAAATAGCAACCATTCAGGAGATTATTACTTTAAGTTTGTGGAAAAATTAAAGCATTAATCTTGAAGTATCATTATTATACCATGAAGACTGAAGACAAATTTCAATACATTATTTTAAAAGCAAGGCACCAAATATTACTGTACAATACCTCTACAACAACATAATCCAAATTTCAGTGATTATAAAGACTTAGTAAAAATATATTTACTACATTATATTTGTCGATCATCAGGGCCTCCCTATATTTATTTAGCTAGTACATACTGGACTGTTGACTACCATCTTCTCTAAGAGGTACAAAGTAGATTTTTGTACCATGTATCTAAGCCTTATTCAACAGTAGGAGATAAATGGTACTCAAACCATTTCCAAAAGAAAGACAAACTTTAGATGGAATAGGAAACCTAGAAGCTACTATTTAGCTGAATTTTCAATCTTTCAGAAAACTTTTTCACCTAAGAGGTTATAAAAGTCATAAAATTTCTTGCAACAGACATTTAGGAAGTTCAGGATGCTGATGAATGTACTCTGGAAGCATTCACATAAACACAAAAGACATGTAAATTGTAGACCATTTTGAAGAGTCAGCACAATGGTAAAGACTTAAAATTAACCTGAAGTTAGATCTACCTGCACTAGAGAAATCCGATAGCAATCAAAGATCTTCATTGATGATTCAGAGTTAAAAGTTCCTCTCAGAGTCTGCTCTTTCAGTAATATATTGTCAAACCAGTAGACTAATAAAAGTGGATGAGAAAAACAATTGTTTATTTGCAAAGCCAGGAGAATAAAAAATGCATTTCTTCCTACAACTTCAAGTTCTAGCCCAAGTCAGATGTTAATGTAAACTTTAGACTTTTATATTGTTTTTAGAACTCATGTCAAGCCATTCTGAAGAGAACTAACAAATTAGGCTTGTGAATGTTCTAAAACAACATTTGAAAAAAGAAAACCAGAGGAGAGATTAAAAGAGAGGGAGAAACTTTTGCACATGTAGGATCCAGTAGGTTTGCAAGAAGCCAACAGTTAAGTGAAAAATGCCATCAATTCAACTGGGGAAAAATATTAGGTAGATCAGTTGCTTGGTCTCATGTAGATAAAACTGACAGTTCCTTACTGAATCCAAACTTACCACTTTAGCTCTCTGACTATCTATATGTATGGAGTTAGGATAATGTCGTTGTTGAGAGTACAGGCTCCAGAGATAGGTTATGCTGGTTCAAATCCCAACACTTGCTGGTTAGGTATCCTTGAAAATTTAGGCTAAGACTTGGTTTCTTCATCTGCTAAAGGGGAAACTAACAATACTTGCCCATAGGTTTGTTGGAAAATTTGATGATCAATGCCTGTAATGTACTTCACAGAAGGCCTGGTATAAGTAAGTGTTTAATAAGTGACAACCATTGTTATTTACACCCATCATAAACAATCAAACCAATATTCAATTTACATTTCATATGTAAAGAAAATAATAACAAAATCCCCAATGTAAGAACAAACAATTTTAGAGATAAAGATGTATATGCTTAACATATGTTTTTGGCATTGAAAAATGGCTTAAACAGCCTTAGAATTTTTCATGCATGACCTCATAATGACAAAATAGCGTAATGAAATGCCTAGATTAGGAATTAAGGAAGTCATTCTATACCAGGCAAGGCATTGTAAAGAGACAGAAACATCTACCATTTTACTACTCTTGGAAAAAAATATTTCCATGTCTAATTAGATATATTATCTTCCAGTCTACAAATTGTCTCATAATCTATAATCTATATGCTACTTGAATCCTTTCTTTGATTTTTTAACTTTAGCAATTGTACATTTTATTCTAGAATTAATAATTAGTTCTTTCTCAAATTTTCTATTCTCCCACACCAGTCCTGCTCTGTTACTATGGACATTAGCCAATGATTTTTACTTCCCCCCTTCAAAGTATTTGAAACACATTACGTAAGAAAAACAAGTCAGAGTTATCTATTGTAATCAGCATACCAACTCTCAGAACTCCCAGCCTGTTTTTTTTGTGAAATGGTATTTAGTGATTTTTAAAAAGCCCTGGGAGAACTATTCAATGTTTTTCACTCTAAGAAAAATTTAGGACAGCTGTGGAGGCTGGGATCTTAGGGAAAATGAGGTAAGATTCCAGGTGCTGTCTTTGGCTGCCAATTCTGTAAAACAGCATTGTAGTAAAATAAATAAATAGACAGATAGATAAATAAACACTGCTCTTTTAATTACCAAGCGGGCAAGTTTTGGTAAAAGGTGTGCCAAGCTATGTATGAGTGTTCATGCAATGCAGCTTTTAATTTCCCAACTTGCGTCCTTCAGACTGATGGGTGCCTACAAGACGGATGGCCAAGCTATCTCGGGCCGACTTGGAGCAGGGAAATCTGAAGAACTGTAGGTGGTATTATTTTGTCTTCTCTTTCTTTCCCTTATTGTCCCTCATGACTTTTAAGAGCACTTTTTGAGTGGGAAAAAATGATGTTGAAAATTAATTTCTTGGAAATATTCGTTACAGTCATTTTTATTTCAATTTCATCACTTCTGAGTTTTTGGAAACAACTCTGAATTAAAATACAAGGGCCCATACTTTCTCACAGAGTCCGTTTTACTCTGTGAGTGAATCAGCATGTACCTATGTTATATGTGTATAATTTTTAAAAGTCTTTAATGTAAAAAGAATAGGGATATTGAGGATATTCAATACCTCAGTAGTCAGGGACTAGCCTTGAACATTTCCCTCCCTGCTTCCTCTGTCCTACTACCTCCCTACCTACTTCCTGCTTCCTCCCACCTCTCTCCTACTAGCCTGAGATTTTTGACTTCGGAGTTGCTTCCTTAGACTAGAGGACACGTGAATAAACATTCTCACCAAAAGAAATTGTTGAAAATGAACTACATTATCTGGCAAGATAAAGAGCATCATGTTTAGATTGCCTTCTATCCTTTTCATGAGACCTCTCAGATTAGCTAATTTTCAATTTGGGAAGTTCTGAGATCCTAGATACAAAGGGATGAAATAGCGGGGTTTGGGGTGGAAGGAATACAAAAGTGAGAGCAAAAAAGTCTTGGGTGCATCTGTATTAGCTTCTTCCAGCTGCTGTAACAAACGTACCAGAAAGTGGCTGGTGAAAATAACAGAAATGTGTCCTCTCACAGTTTTGGAGACTAGAAGTCCAAAATCAAGGTATCATCAGGGCATGGTCCCTCTGAGACTCTAGGTCGCATCATTCCCTGCCTCTTGCAACTTGTGGTGGCTGTCAGTCCTTGACCTCCAGCTACATCTCCCCAATCTCTGCCTCTGTCATCATATGACATTCTCCCTGTGTCTCTGTCTGAGATCAAATTCCCTCTTCTTATAAGGACACCAGTCATTTTGGATTAAGGGCCCATTCTACTCCATTCTGACCTGAGATATTATGATTTATAATAAGATAGATATTTGGTGTTCTACCCTATTTCCGGCACAGAGCTCCTAAAACCTCTGGAATTCTTTGTGATGAGAGAGACAGTGTCTCCAGTTGTGTTAATGAGGTGACTTTTGGACCACACTTAATGATGGGGGCTGGTTGCCAGGGGACTCAACCTTTTGATTAGAGGGTTGGAACTCTCAGTCCTACCACTTGACCTCCAAGGAGGAGAGAGGGGCTGGAGGTTGAATCAATTACCAGTGGCCAATGGTTTAATCAATCATGACTATGTAATGAAGCCTCCATAAAAACCCCAAAAGGGTGGGATTTGGAGAGCTTCTGGGTTGGTGAATACGTGGAGTTTTGAGGAAAGTGGTGTGCTTGGAGAGAGCATGGAAACTCTATACCCTTTCCCTGTACCTGGCCCTACGCAACTTTTCAATCTGGCTGGTCCTGAGTTATACCCTTTTATAATAAACTGGTGCTCTGGTAAGTAAAATGTTTCTCTGATTTCTGTGAGCTGCTAGCAAATTAATCAAACCTAAGGAAGGGGTTGTGGGAACCTCTGATCTATAGCCAATCAGTCAGAAGCACAGGTGACAACCTGGGCTTGTGACTGGTATCTGAAGTGGGGCTGGGGGGCAGTCTTGTGGGACTAAGATCTTAACCTGTGGCATCTGGTGCTATCTCCAGTTAGATAGTGTCACAATTGAGTTGAATTGTAGAACACCCCGCTGGTGTCTGGAGAATTGTTGGAGGTGTGGGGAGACCCCCCGGACACACACCGTAATTGGGTACAGAATTCTTACACCTCACCCTAACCAATTATATCTGCAAGGACCCTATTACCAAATAAGGTCACTTTCTAACATGCTGGGGGTAGGATTTCAACATATCTTTTAGGGTGACACAATTTGACACATAAAAGCATCTTAGGTGGGTAACCTCAGAAGCCAGGTTGGGGAGTCAGGGTAGGGCATCAGGAAACAAATAGGTGTCAGCTCATGTGGTAATTCCTGAATAACGGAGCATCACAAACTAACACAAGTTTGAAACTGAGAAATGCTACTAAAACAGTAGGTTGGATGTAGGAAGTGGGATACTGGAGTAAGCAAACCATAACCAAAACTAAAATCAGAAACCAAAAGAGGAAAGAGGAATCAAATTTTATCTACTTTAATTAGGAATAGGCTTATTTTATTTAACTATAGCAAACATATCAACCTTAGATAATTGAATGTCAGGATGTACATATTTGGGGTTTAGTCAACTGTGATATTGATTGATTGCTCAACAAGCATTTCTGATTGTTAATCTGTAGGTGTTAGTCAAATCGCACAACACGATGGTTAAGGACAAGCTCTAGAGCCAGGTTGCTTGGCTTGAAAACTGCCCCTTCCCCTACTAGCTGTGGGACCTTAGGCAAGTTATATAACTTTCCTGTCCCTCAGTTTACTTATCTGTAGAATGAGTACCTCTCTCATAAGGTCGTTGTGAAGATTAGTTGAGTTAACCCGTGTAATCTGTGTCAGACACATAGAAACTGGTGAAAATATATTATCTATATTTTAAAATTTTTATTTACGAGAACCTCATTTTTATAAATGAAATCCTTGAATTATATTAACTTAAATATTACAATGAATATAATTAAATTATTGAATTCTATTTCAGCTTTTAGTCTTTTATTAAACTTTAAGGTGGATTTTGTTTTCTTTTTCTTTGTGGAAATAGTTTTTTTTTGTATAGACCTTATTACACAGCATAGCTTCTTTATCAGAAACTAAAATATAGCATTTACTAAAATATACTTGCTAATTAATTTTTTGTGTGCTTAAAAAAAAACCCTGTCTTTTTGTCTATTCTCTTAAGTATTGTGAGTGAACAAAATAGTAGTAATCAGATAACATTAATCACTTACTAAGTGCCATTCTACCAAGTACATTATATACTTTTTCTCATTTAATATGTAGAACAGCCCCATTGTATTATGTAAGTCATAATATTATTTCTTTCTCTTTTTTTTTTTAAATGAGGTCAGTGAATCACAGAGTGGTTCGGTAATTTGCCCAGGGTCACACAGCGAGCAAATGGTTTAGTGAGAGCTCAAACCAGTTTTATCTGATAGTAAGTCTAGGCTCTTAGCCTCTTTGTTTTGCTGCAAGGCCAGTTTCTGGGCCCCATTTTAACATACAGAGATTTTTTTTTTTAAAGATGAAATAAACGGTAATTTTAAAAATTGTTTTTAAAATACATCTTTTTCTGTAGTTTTTTAATCACACAATCAGAGGACTAAAATATGTTTTTTGAGCTTAATTTATTTCTTGTATTTCTAGAAATGATATTAAATGAAATTATTAGTTAGCTCCTCAGTAAGGATTGCTCATTTTTTTTTTAAAAAGTTCTTTTCCGTCAGAAGTGTTTAAAGAACACTAAATAACAATAACAAACTCTATTCCTATTGTTATTTTAAAAACTAAAGCCTTGGTCTAGAAAATTTTCAAAGTTAAAAGGCCAGAAACATTGTTTTCTGGTTTTCCCTTTTGCAGTTTCTCATCTTGACAAACCATGAAACAACATTCTTGAACCCCAGCTTCAGGTCCCCGCCCCCCGCAGACCTTTGTCACCTCTTCTCTCCTATGGATTTGTTTAGAATTGTTTTCTACTTCTGTCTCCAAGCACATGCTGATTAAAATGTTTTAATTAAAATTATGACTACTACAGAAAAATTATTGAGCAATTCTTCAGGATGAAAATGCCCAGTGTTGGAAGCTTAATTCCACTGTTCATGTTTATACTGAACAATATTTTCTAAAAGGTTCACCCTTGTGTTGTGTAATATTGGATTAAGTCCCAACAGCTAGAAGGTATTGTTTTTAAAACAAGGCCAAGCAAGCAGAAAAGTTTGTATGATGATACAGATTTGATTAGCTCTTACACAAAACAAGTTCAGCCAGGTTGGTGTGTGCATTTGTTCTAGACCGAATCCTATAACTTTCTTCCCCAGTCATCGTTCTGAGAAAGAGTGGGCTTTCTTTATGTTCTGAAACCATTCTTAAAAGGAAGGGGCGACATGATCATGCGGGTCATAGTGTCTGCAGCCTGCACTCAGAAACACTGGAGAGACACTGGGATGGAAGCCAAGTTACTTGGAATTGTTCTACAGCATGAGAGATGAAAAGGAGTTTCACTAAGAAGCCAGTATTACCATTTCTTAATAAGAATGAGCTCCTGTTTCCTACTTGACAAAACTCTCTACAAAGTAGAAAACCTTCCTGTTCCCCTTTTGAAGGATTCTCCTCACTGCCTGGTACAGCATTCCTTCTAGCAGCTGTTGGCAGTGTAAAACACTGGAAGGACCATCTTGGGCCAACCTGGAGAATTAATTAATGTTGATGCTTCTCTTTAACCCAGCCAGGCATCTACCTAAGCTACAGAGTGGCCCATTTAAAACTTGCTTTGTTTTTCCACAAAAGCAGAAGTACAGAAAATTAGTTTAGTCCAGTGCTTCTCAAATGTTAATGTGCATACAAATCACTTAGAGACCGTGTTTAAATGCAGATTCTGATTCACTAGGTCTGTGATGAGGCCAGAGATTCTGAACTTCTATTAAACTCCTAGGTGACGTCGATGCTGTTCATCAATGGACCCAGATGGCTTTAGTCTCTTTCCTTATGTTTTCAGGCAAGACCACAACTTTGCCACACTGGTCAGATGAAAACCTGCTTTGATTTAAAGGAAATCATTTATAGATTGGACATTTTTCACTAACAATTCAATTCAAATTCAACAAACATTTAATGAGAACTATATTATTTTTTGTGGTTAAACTAAACCTTCCACGAAACAGTTTATAGCCAGTTTCCCCGGCTTCCACCTAGACTTCCTATTCTTCAGTGTGACTGTCTTCTATGATAAGCTTTGCTACGTTTGCAGTCCACTGAAGTTCTGGAAGCCACACTTATGTGTGGCAAAGTGGAGCAGCTTCTTTCACTTTAGACATTCTTTGCTATGTTCAAGAATCAAAAAATTAAAACATTGCGAAAGTTAGTGTGCTCTGCTTCCAGGATCCCCCATAAACAAGTGCAATTTGTACCAAACCCAGAGGAGAATCAGATTTGCTTGGGACTCATTCTGATAGAGATAGAGATTGTCAACTTGGAAGAATAGAGTTATCTAAGGGGCTTTCTCCAAACACGCCATACACACACACACACACACCTCTTCTCCCCTTCACACCCCAACTGCTCGTCAGATTCTGATGGACAACTGGCTCTTCTCTAATCTTCATCCTCTCTCAACACACACCCCCAATTAAGAACTACAGTTTTAGAGTCTATTCACTCAGACTACCATCCTCTTGACCAGTGTAGGAGGTTAAATGGTGCCCCCCCCCCAAAGAGATGTCCAACAGGAACCTATGAATGTGATCTTATTTGGAAAAGTGTCTTTGTGGATATAATTAAGTTAAAAATCTCAAGATGGGATCATCCTGGACTATCTGGGTGGGACCTAAATCTAACGACAAGTTTCATTATAAGAGACAGAAAAGGATAGGCACTGGCACAGAAGAGAAGGTCATGAGAAGATGGAGGCAGAGACTGGAGTGATGCAGACACAAGGAATGCCAGCAGCCACCAGAAACTGCACAAGGGAGGAAAGATTCTCCTCTAGAGCCTCCAGAGGGAGTGTGGTGCTACCGACACCTTGATTTCAGACTTCTGGCCATCAGGGCTGTGAAAGAATAAATTTCTGTTATTATAAGCCACCCAGGTTGTGGTAATTTGCTATGGCAGCCCTAGGAAAGTAATACAAGCAGTAAGCATCTGCCTACTCTTGAAACATAACTTTATTATTCTTTTAGCTAAGGGATAGTGTTTATATGATTCTAGCTTAAGGAGACTGAAAGTCACCCAGAAACATAGCTTCTTTGTCTCTGTAGGACACTAGAAAGGCTGTTGAACCACTTTTACTCATTGCTCTTAGGAATATGAAATGACAGTGGCATAAACCAAATTCATAAATACCCTCAAATATGATGGTAAGTATTCTTCAAGAATGTAGTCTAATGGAATAGACACACTAATAAAAATAATTCAGATAAACGTATAATTAAAGTTGTGTAAAGCGACCTGAAGGATGGCTGCACACTCTAATGAAATCTACAAGGTACTTCAAAGATATCAGGGGTGGGGGTCAGGAAAGGCAGTCCAGAAAAAGTGACATTTGAGCTGAATGTGTTAATTGATGAAGGAGGTGGAAGTAGAAGAAAAGCATTCCTGCAGAGGAAAGAGCATGGATAATGGTCCTATTGCAGAAGGAAACTTGTCCCTCTTGAGGAAGTAAAAGAAAGCACTTGTGGGTGACTGGAATAGAGAAAGTAAGAGGGACAATGCTGCTGGATGAGGATAGAAATGAGCACCCATTAAGAACTTGGGTGTTTATTGAAAGAGCAATGGAGAAACATTGTAAGGATCATAAGCATCAAGGGGTCTGGGTGGTGGCAGTGGGGAGAGTGTGAGGATGATGTAATTAGCTTTATAGTTTGAAAAGACCACTCTGGCTGCCTTGTGAAGAGAAGTTTTAGAGGGGAATAAGAATGAAAGTAAGAGGACTATTTGGCCAGCTAATACATTCATCCAGGTGACTGATGACCAGGAGGGTGGCAATGCAGATGGAAGGAATGGAAAATTTGAGTGACACTTTGGTAGTAAAGCCAGCAGGAATTAATGATGGATGTACAACAGGCGGTACCTTAAGGAAGAAGGAGGTGCCAATGGTGACTCTTGGCCCCTGACCTAACTTAAGTGATAAGACACTGAACAGTGCTATTTAAGATAAGGGCAATAGAGGACCAAGAAAGGGAGAAAGGGTCGTGATTCAAGTTTGGGAAACGAGGCAATTGAGGCGCATGTGAAATAACTATGTAGTGATATCAGTTGAGAGTTACACAGATGTTCAGAGGGGAGAACTAAATATATAAATTTGGGAATCATCATGAGTAAATGATACTTGAAACAAGGGAGAGTATAATGTCACTAGGAAGAGGGTAAAGAATGAAAAATGAGGGCCCCAAACTGAACCCCAAGGAGCCATAACATTTAAAGTCTAGGTAGAGAAGAATGATGAGCCTTTAAGGATGACCGAAAAGGAACTGCCGGAGAAGAAGAAAAACTGGAAAAGAATACTGTCCTGGAAGCAAAATGAAAAGAGTATTTCAAGAAGGAAAAATATGGGCAGCAGTGTTCAGTGCTGTTGAGAGGTCAAGATAGATGAATAAAATATGTTGCTTCCAGGTAGAAAAGGCAGAGAGAAGACAACATTGACTTTCACTCCCTCTAAGCATCCTTCACTTTAAAGAATTTATAAAATAAAGAGATTTTTTTTGAAAAGACATAAACCTAAAAAGATAGAAATAACATGAGAATAGATAAAAGCAAAACAATGTGGAAATTGGAAAGGAAATAGGCATATAATATGGGAATTATTATACCCAACAGAATGGAATTTTAAACGGCAACATGAAAAGCCAAAAAAAAAAAAAAGCTGAAAGAAATACACAAAATAAACTTAATTTGTACCACAAAAACTCAGGGATTAGATGTATCAGATAGCTCTAGAAGTGGGGTGAAGGAGTACTTTTAGGCTAGAATAAAGACATTTTCAGACATGCATGTTTTCAAAACATCAACCTTCTTTGCATCTTCCATGCAGGACGCTGTGAGTATGTCCCTCCAAAATGAGTGAGTAAAGCAAGGAAAGAGGAAGGTATACAATAGAGGATGCAGGAGCTCCTACTGAACAGAAACAAAGGGACAAGCTGGGGATGACAACGGTGCAGAGTGTAGAGACTAACCCATCCAAACTGGAGCAGGTCCTAAAGCTCCTGGAGAGACGTCTCCAACACGATAATGTTCCAGATGCATCAGAATAGATTGAGAAGAAATTTAGACAACAGGTAAAGTGTTTGGAGTAGAATTAATGATAAAAACACAGCAGATGAAGCAAACAATAACAAAAAAGTCAATTATTAGGTCCAGAGAAAAAACTGTGCGGGACTATTTATCTAATCTAAATTATGATATGTTGGGAAAATGAGGTGGGAGGTTAGGAAAGTTGCATGTGTGAGGGGGAAGTTGAGGAGGTAAGGAAGTCAACAAATAAAGACTAAAACTGAAAAAGCAAAGCATGGAAATACAAGAATATTATTTAGTGACACTACTGTAGACGTAAAATAACCCGCTAAAAGAGTGAAAATGGTTGCCCTCAGTACAAGGAAAATAGAGATGGGGGAGTGGATGTGGAAGACTTTCCTCTTGTGCTCTCTTTCTTTCTCTCTCTTTTAACATATCTTGTAGAATTCTTGGAATCTTTAATTTTTTTAAAAGAAAAAAGCAAAAGGGTAGAGAAAGAAGGAAAAATGTCCATTGAATTTTTGACAAATAACCTTTGAATGCCCAGGAATGATTGTGGTTGAGGCACAGAAGCTGTTTAAAGATGAATTTGGCCAGTAATATGCTCACAGGATGTCATTTTAAATCACTCCTCTGTGAGAGGCACAGCCTTGTCCCTTGAAGTATGGCCTCTAAGCGCTTGCTTCAGAATCAGCTAAAGTGTTTGTTAATATTTAGGTCTCTATGCCCCACCCCATTTTTAAGAATCAGAATATTTAGGGGGGAGCCACACTTTAAAGAGTCTCCCTGGATAGTTCTCTTGCCCACCAAAATTTGAGAAGCACATCCCTAGGGTAATAATTCTTAACTAAGTGGTCTTATCCAAGTGACTAAAGAGTGCTATACAGTCACATATAGCAATCCAGATTCAGTAGGTCAGGGTGCTTTCTCTCTGTGAATATACTCCCTGGCAAAAGTTCACTGGCTCCTTCTAATGCTCATTCCTCGGTCAGCTCTACCACTGAGGAATTCCAGAGCTGTCAGCCTCTGTCATTTTACTACCTCCTTTTGGAGATTAGACAGCTGTGCAAAGAACAGTGGTCACGCCTTTGAGAGTGTACAGCAGACAATCCTCTACTCTGTGGTGGAAAAGACAATCAGCATCATTGTCTTGGAGCTTTTACTTATGTAGACAAACTTGTACCAACCATTTCAACTTATGTTGCTTTATTCAGTTAGTATGTCACTTCATTAAGAACCCTAATGTCCACAGATACCTTTGAAGTTGTCGTTTTAAACTATACTTCAGTAGGTGTTGAGAATATGGAAAGGATTATTTTGTAGTTTTTACATGCTTTACTGTACCACTTAAGAAAAAAAAATTAAAGCATACATTTTCTCCCAACCTGGAGTTTAGAGAACTTATCATTCTGTAAAAATCAATACCATTTAGTTTTGAAAGGAAAATTAAAGGAAAAAAATTAATTATTGAGACATTCTTTCTTATTTTAAGTAATGTATAAGTGTGTCTGAACTTCTATAATGAGGCTTTTACTATTATGATAATGTAATAGTACTGTTATAATAAAAATATCCTCTGTGGTATTCATAGATTTCAAATTATCTTACCAAAAATATAATTTGTGACAAGAACCTTAAATAACTGATATTCCCAAATAACTAATATCATATCATTTCTAAAACCCATGCTTCTAACTTGAAGTTCTATGGCTCACAAAATACCCGGTGAACAAATGTGTTAATGAGTGATTAAGAGCCCCCCTACGAAACTAACAAGGCCATTTTAGTAGACAAGCTGACTAGCTGGAGAGGACTTATGTAGTAAGCGTAAATGTAAGTTTGTAAATTCCACCAAAGCACCAAACCTCCAAAGGAAACCCGCCCACCACGAAGCCCGTTTCATCCACTGGGGCTTATTCCAGAGGATCATTGGTAGCTCTAATATGTTGTGAGAGGAAGACAGGAGTGAAATCCCATCAGGTAGGATCAGCTTACATTATTCAAAGCTTAATATTTATAATAAATTCAAAGGGCCCTGAGATTATTGACTTTTGAGGAATAAGATTTTCATAATTTAAGGAGTCATGCAGGTTTTCTGCATTAATGTAGCCTTACAAGTGGTTTTACATGAGAAGTTAAAAAGTACCAATTAACAGAGGCAGTAAAAGAAGACATATCCATATACTCATACTATATACCCAAAAGGAACCAGCATATATTAACACTTTAAGATTCAAATAGCCTGCCTAGACTTCAGCCAAAACAAAATTTTCATATTCAGGTTAGAATTAAGAAAATAGCATGTAATCCTTATATATTATATCTTACATAGTTGGGGAATTTGAGAAAAACGTGTTTTTAATCTCTTTCTCCTGCCACCAAAGTAGCAGCTCTGGATAGTAAACATCATTAAGTATGTACCCAGAGTTTCTCTGGGCCTCTCCAGACTGGGTACCTCCAGTGTCACAGAAGGACTCATTACTGAAATTGAACTGTTTCTGCTGCGCCTACAAAGCAACCCTCGATACCCAGGGAAGTCTCCAGGTTGCCAAGCATTGGTCTCTTCTTCCAGGCCACATAGTCTCTTCTTTCATTCTGCCCTGCTCCATTAGAATGTCAGGGAAATGCAGAAGAGGTGATGACACTGGCAACTTCCACTGTCTGTCGCACAGGGTCACATGGAGACCTGCACAACATTTCCTGAACATTCCTGAGTGTCATGAAAGTAACCCCTCAGCTTGTGCTTGGTGTGCAGTCCCCAGCACTCGGGACTGTACTTCATCTATCTCTACCTCTGCCAACTTTACCCCCAACTCTCCCTCAAGGCCACTGGGGCTCCCACAAATGCCTCTGGAGGTCCTTCTCTCCTTTAGCCAAGAGGAAAAATATCTTATATACTAACAGGTCCAAAGTGACCCATTAGAGGAACAACCCACCAAATAATCAGTGTAGACTATTGCTTAATGTAAAATAGGTGCTCTATACACATACAACTTGAGTCAAAGGAAATTTACAAATAAAGTTTGTGTAAGACAGTATCTAATTCTGGATATCAATAATAGAAAATTTTATTTACTTAGATCCTTTTCTCCTATAATATAAGCATTTGTTAAAAAATCTCATAAATAAATTTAAATTAAATGATTGAATACATGTAATTTTCACTTTTTCATAGCTTTGTAAAATGTGATTACAATTCTAAATATAGAAAAATGCATTCAAAATGTAATCAGAACTCAGAGGACAGAGTAGTTAATCTGGAAGTGAAGGAATGCTTTACTGTAGAGATGCCATTTGTGTAAGGGTTTGGGTGATGAACAGGAACTTCAAAAGAGGAAAGGGCTTGAGATGGACCGGGCAGGAAGAATTCCAGGCAGAGGGAACAATAAGTGTAAAGGTATGCATGGCTTATCAAGATATTTTAACCCTGGGTTTTTCCAAAACCAGGTAAAAATTTGCCTGCAGCTAGTTTATTTTGTGAAGCAATTAATGGAACAAGAGTGGAAGAAAAGAAAACATAAAGTGGGAAGGAGGAAACGCCACACCAAAGATGCATTCCTGAGCTGGTTACCACTGGACAGCTGGAGCCTGAGTCCTTTGGGGACCCTCGGAGGAGTGTATTGATTGTACTCCAGACTTGTCTGCTCAGGACATGGAATAGGGATTTATTTACAGCCCTCAGTGGTCAAAGCTTGCCCCAGTTGTGTTAACTCCCTTGGCTGAACAGATTCCAAGAGTGTCTCAAATGCAGGTTGCAGAGAAGCTTCTGGTAGGAAATAAGAGATATGCTGTGCACTGGAAGCCAGATGTTGTCAGAGTACACCTTAGCACAGCTGGCTGCTGCAATAAAGGCTGGAGTAAAATAGATCAAAAGGATGTGAGGCTGAGTAGAATATATGTCAGTATATAAGCTAAGAATAAGTTGTTTGACATATAGCAGTTAAAAAGAAACAACAGCCCCAAGGTGGAGTCACTTGCCCACAGGACAGCAAACCAAGACTTAATGCAGTTTCAGCCCCTCCCAGGAATGTGACCTCAAACCAACCAGTCTGGAAATTCCTGATCAACACTAGGGAAGTAATCTGTCTGATAAGATCCCTCCTGCCCTTCCCCCAAAGAAAGGTGACCTTGCTTGAAATAATCCTTTCTTTGTCTTGCTAATAACTTTCTTGTCCCACTCAGTTTCTGCCTATAAATATCTTCCATTTTGTGCATTTCCTCAGAGCACTTTTCTATTTACTAGACGGGATGCTGCTTGATTCATGAATTGTTCAACAAAGCCAATTATGTCTTTAAATTTACTAGGTTGAACTTTTGTTCATCAATAAGAGAAAATTGGGTGTAAATTCAGAGGTGAAATCTAAAAAGTTAGGTTGTGGGTATATTGTGAAGGATAAAAAATGCTTTGTGAAAATGTTGTGCTTAATGCTGCAGTCAATGAAGAATAACTGAAGTTTTTAAGAGAGAAGAGTGACTCAATTATGTTTGTGGTTTAATGAGATAATGCTGGTATCAGTGGTTGTTTATATGACAAATGTATGGAACTTCCCTTTGTGCCAAGCACTATGCTAGTTCTTGGGCTTACTACAAAAAACGAGATGAACAAGATAATCTTGCCTTCCCAGGTCTTACAACCTATGGAGGAAGACAAATTCACAAGCCATTGCAATAAATTGGGGTAGGTTTTAGGATGGGAGAAGTAAGTACTATTGGAGTGCAAAGCAGAAGTCCTTGGACTAGTTTAGGGAGTTCAGAATGGCTTTCCAGGAGAAATAACACTAACCTGATATTGAAGGGTGAGTGGAATCAGCTGTGTGAGAGAGACAAAGGAAGAATGGCCCAAATAGAGGGACCAGCATTACCAGAAGAAACAGAAGGAAATAAGCATTGTGAGTCCAAGGAATCAACTGGAGTTCAGCATGGCTGGCAATAGTGGAATGTGAGTGGGGAGGTGCTGAGAGAGGCCTGGAGAGGTAGAGAGGAACTAGTTTGCATGGCAATATTGAAGACCCAGATTAGAAAAAAATAGTCAAGGATCACTGAACTAAATGAACAAAAATGTTGTGAATCATCCTTGTTCTTTAGCACAAATAAGTTAACTTTTATTTAGATCTACTTTATACTTTCCAAGCTGTATTTTCAGCAAATTTATGTTTGGCAAACAGAATGGAGCCAGCTTTCTCAGTCCAGAACTCACTATTGCACTCCATGTTGGACACTCACATAGTCACCTCATGACCCACTGAGTGGGCTCTCTCCTCCAGCTGGTATCTCAGTCCAAGGCTGGAATCTCATTGCACACAATGGATCATGGCATCACATCAGACTCTTGAAAATGATGCTGAAATTTTTGTAATACTAATTTTTAAAAACCTCTTCAATCTGTCACTCTTTTGTTCCACCCTTCTTTCTTCCTATATAACAAGCAGACCTTACCTGGCTTGTTTCATATTTTATCATCTTTGCTGTGTACATATAAATACAATATATTTGCTCCTTTCTTGGTGATTCTGGGTGTTGATTGTGTACTCACATCTTTTTGGAGAGAAAAAAATATGGCACACAACTCTGAGACGGGAAATGGCTGTCTGCTACATTTTAGGAACATTAGAGATTAACAAAGGGTCATGTGGAATAACAGATTATTTGTTTTGCCTCAATTGTAATTTACAAGAGCAAACGCAATGGTCCAGGAATGTATGAAATGTATGTTATGTTAAATTTGAGGTCATCCTCTAACTTGTCAGAACATGGCTTCTTGTCCAAAGTTCCAAAACTTTAGAGGCCTCTGAAATTCTTGGACAGATTCCAAGGGAGAGCAATGAAAGTGATAAAAGACTTGAAGGCTAATACCTTTGAGGAAAGGCTAAAAGAACAAGAATTATTTCTCCTCTAAATGAGAAGTCAGAGATAATTTAACAATCTTCAAGTATATGAAAGGTGTAATGTGTAGAGCAATGGTGTCCAAATCCAGGGAAGTTTGAGCAATGAGGCCTGGGTACAGTGAACACACCCTGGCAGGGAGGGATGCTGCATGGTGGCACAGAGTATTTCACTGTAGGACCCTCTTCTTCTGAGGCCCGGAAGATTAGATATTATGTAGCAATGTCATGGACTGTCTGCATGAGCACTTGGGTAAAATAAATGACTTCTAAGAATCTCTAAATTCAGTAGTTTTCAGGTTTTTAAAAGGTCTTCCATTTGAGGGGACTCTGAGGGCAAATAAATTATTGGCCGAGACTTTATTCTTCCACTTTCTAGAAATAGTAGCACATCCTGATCATTATCAGTAATATCTGCAACAAGAATTCCATAAGCTTCTATCATATTACCAGTTTACCAGTCTGATACACAATTGCACAATATACATACAGACGATATATATACAATATACAATAATCATATTACCAGTCTTATACACAATACTTTCAAAAATATTTCTATTCCTATATTTCCTAGGTCATCTCTATTCTACTTATCTCCTACAATCTGATAAGATACTGTTGTACATCTCAGGCTTTCATTCTCAAAACTGAGGATGATACCTACATAGTCTAATAATTCAGTTGAAATAAGCATTCTTCCATTTCAGTAGCAAAATCTATGCATAGAGACACCTGCATATTTTTGGAAGTATACTAAGTTATAATTTTATGACAGACAGCGGCATAGCATTCCATTTACAATCTTTTTAGAAAGGTGGATGACAACAGAAGCTAGGACAATACAATAAAATACTATGTCTGCAATAAAAAGTCAGACTTCACTCTCCTGAAATGGGTTCATGCAGATCACTATATCTCTGTTTACGGGGAATTTTAAGATAGTCACAAAACAAAACTGCTAAGCATGAAAGAATAATTCCTTTAACAGCTGTTCAGTAAGGTCAAAAACACAGAAACTACTGAAGGTTACAAAAGTATAGCTAGAACTCTTGGGAATTTAGCTTCATTGCAACAGAAATTTCAGAATCTTCTTCTAGTTGTACCCCACCAGATGTTAGAACGCTTGTGATTGGTTACAAGATTTTAGGAGCTCAATTCTGTCATTTGACTTATCACCACATGCCGTCATGACTGAGGAGACAGAGTGAATAAATAAAAGCATAGATGTCTCTGATGCTTAGTTCAAAAAAGAAACAAACATGGATCAATAGGAACAATCTGACACCAATATCCCAATTTCTGCTCAGACACTGGCAATAGGAAGGCTATTGTGCACAATCCTGAAAATCTGTTCTCCAAATGCACTATTGACAGAAAAGCTGGACATAACAAGAAATCAAATGAAGCTGAATAAATACCTGTACCGAGGGCTAGACATCGAAACTATATTTGGTGAAAAATAACCAAAAGAAAAAAAGGCATAGATCAAAGGTCATCATACAAAACATTGCTATTTTTGTGGTTCATAACTCCAAATTGAAATACAAAATCAGCCCAAAGCCAGATTTATTTCTTTTTGCTATTTAATTTAAATAGATTTCTCTCTCCTTTTGTATTTATAGAGCTTTGCCTGTCTTACTTTTTGTTTTTATTCTCAATGAAACCCAAATTTTATGAAATAGAGGGAAATAGGCAGTGTAATTTAGACTTTGAAGTCATCTCAGGGAACTTCCAATGGAGATAGTTTTTGCAATTCTGTGTAAGAGCATAAAGTAGTTAAAACAGAAATTAATACAAATCAGTGTACTGTGACCATGAATATGATGTTTATCAAGGTGACTCCTCGAGTTTCTTATCTTTTACCCTCATCTGATCTTAAATTTTATAGATTCTGTGCTGTTCTTTCTAGCAGGCCAGCATTACCTCAATATTCCAAAACCTCAATGACTTCATACTGTTAACACCACATTTGATTACATTCGTTATTAAAAAGATTAAAGGTGTGTTTGGACTGTGAAAATTGCTTCTCATTTTTCCAAATGCAACAAAACACAACTCTGTGCAGATCCTGCTTAGCATTTGGAACTTTCCTCTTAAAGTACCACTGATTTAGGATGAAACAAAAACAAGCACTGATTGAAATTAGTTAAACTTTGACAGAGATGTTTTTAAATTCCTCAGATGGAGCAATCTAGAAAATTTTGGTTATAAAATGTCCTTTCAGAATAAAAAAAAAATCTTAATATATGTGTTAAGGATTTGAAACACTTTCACGTTTGACAAATTTCTCACCCCTAAGAAACTGACAGTTCAATTATCACTCCCATTTTAGGGGCAGGAAAGTCAAGGCGCTTTATCCAAAATAATGGCAGTACCAGGCCTAAAACCTGGGTCCTCTGAGTTGAGCTCATGAAATCTGCTTATTCAACCTCCAACATATACATATACAGAGAGAACTCTCAACTTATAAGCACATCATGTCACAAAGATGCATTGGCTAGCCATGACATTTTTCCCACTGAAACACTATGATGAGAATTTAGCTTTCTGGAAACGTCATTAACAGCCCATTTTCCCAAAAGAAGAATACTCATGGTAGTTACAGTTCCAGTCATAATTATAGTGATGTTTCTGAAAGAAAATGCATGTAGGGGTCTCCTTTGGGGCACTAATTCCACCTGAGCTGCAGCAGAGAGGTGGTTAATGGGTGGGAACTCCAAGGAATCATTGTAAAGAGTTCCCAATTTCTTCAGTTTCCTTTAGACAATCCATCTTAAGTTGACTCTCCATTATTCCCATTCTTTTCTTTTTCAAGTACCAAAGAATGCCTTCCTTCTTCCTTTCTGGTAGAGGAAAGCTACTCCTAACTTTCAACCATAATTCCTTAAACTCTCTCTCTTATAGTAATCTCTGAAACACACATTTCTTTAAACTTTTTTTTTAATGTATGAACAAGTAGTTCCTAGCCCTCCAGCCTTTTAAAATATTCTTTACTTAGGAACCAATTAAATTCCTCAGGTATCCATCCTATCTATAGGAGGATGTGTGGGGCCCACTCTCCAATACATCTGGGTATTTCCAATTTTCTTGTGTTCCCCTGGTCCCCTCTCATTCCTGTTTCCCACCCTGAAGAATACTTGATGTCCAAATTTTGGCTCCCGCATGTGGTGATCTTTCCTCTGACTACAAATCTTTCAAGGCCTGCGCTCCCCTCCTTTTTCACTCAGAGCGCACTGCTACATGTGACCAAAAAATTACTAAAAGTATGGAGATAACCAGTGATAGTGACAGCATATTGAAAATCACAGGTCTTGGGGTCTCATGACTGTTCTCTGTCTGTATTAGCGTCCTAGGGCTGCTGTAACACAGTACCACAAATTGGGTGGTCTAAAATAATAGAAATTTATTGTCTCACAGCTCTGGAGGCTGAAAGTCCAAAATTAATGTGTTGACAGATTTTGAACCCTCTGAAACTTTTAGGGGATAATCATTCATTGCCTCTCCCTAGTTTTTGGTCCTGGCCTTCAATCCCAGTCCAAGGGCAGAAGACCAACATCCCAGCTCAAGCAGGCAGGAAACAAATCCTCCCTTCCTCTGTTTTTTATTCTATTCAGGCCTCAATGGATTGGATGATGCCCATCCACACTGAGGAGGGTGATCTACTTTACTGAGCCCACCGATTCCAGTGCTCATCTCATAGGAAAGCACTCTCACAGACACAATCAGATGTTTAATCTGGGCCCAGTCAAGTTGATACATAAATTTAACCATCACAGGTTACAACATTTCTTTTTGGGGAACACACTTCAACCCGTAACACTTTCACAAATTTCTCCCCATATGTTATTTCTTTGGTGCAGCCACACCATTCTTGGAGCCTACGCCTAACCTTTCACTGCCTAAATACACTCTCTCTAAGGGTTTCTAAAACATGGCCCTGGTCCTCTCTAGCTCTCCCTAGGGTCTGCCGGAAGAACATTCCAAGTTTCTATGATTTCGTTCAAAGAGCAAATTAGTGTGTGCGTGTGTGTTGTTGTTAAAGGCTTTCTTTTTTTACTGCAGTTAGTATTTGACTCTGTGTTCTGTGTTTTCTTGTGCATATCTGGATTTCCTCTAATGAACTGGATAATTTGTCTTTTTTTCCAGTGGTTATCTGTTTAAGTACTTTATATAATATCCTTAATCCACTGCTTCTTCAGGTAATATCTATTGGCTATCAGTTATAAGCAATAAAGGCATGGTAAATTTCCACTTCCTTCCTTTCTTCCCTACACTTCACCACTAGATTTTTGTTTATTATTACATTTTTTTGTTTTCTTTTATACCTTTAAATGCACCTATGCCTGTATTCCTTGCTTTATTAGCCTTAGTGAAATCTTTTGATCTCAGGTTATAAAAGAGGAAGTATTCAGCACACTTATATTACCTCTCCATTTTTCTCTCTCTCTTTCCTAATTTTTGTTACTTATATCTACACTGGTAGAGTGTATAACTTTAACAATCTGTTTTTTAATTCTTTTTGTTTTAGACCTAGTCCTGCATTTAAACACATTCACAAATAACTACCACGCATTTTGCAGTAGTTTCTTCATTCACTTTTTTGGCACCTATGGCTTATCATTATTTCTAGGAAATTTTATTATTCTTATTATTTTCTATAATAACTTCTCTGTTCTCTTCCTGAGGGACACTAATTTTATGTATGTTGTATCTCCCTTGTCTGTGTTTCTTTTTATTTCTCTAGTCACTTTTAACTCCTGGTTCATTCACATTTCATCAAATCTTGAAATCCATGTCCTGTGCTGTGGCTTCAACAATCATTATTCTCTTTTGTACTGTTTCTGATATAATCTTCATTTCTGTGGTTATTTTGTTTCCTCTTCTACTTTTTCTCTTGTCAGATCATGTTTCATTTGCTTCTGATACCTTCCTCTATTTTCCCCTTGTTCTCTGCATTGAGGTCTTGATTTATAGAGATGATTTGCTTCATTAGGTTTTTAAAAATTTGTATCAGATAGTTTAATCACAATTTTATTTTTTTAATATTTATTATTTTTTATTGAGGTAACATTGGTTAATTACATTATATAAATTTCACGTGCCTGTCATTATATTTTGACTTCTGTATAGACTACATCATGTTCACCACCAAAAGTCTAGTTGCCAACCGTCACCATAAAAATGTGCCCCCTTATCCCTTTTGCCCTCCCCCATCCCTTCTTCCCCTCTGGTAACCACCAATCTATTCTCTGTATCTACATGTTTGGTTGTTGTTGTTGCTCTATCTTCCACATATGAGTGAAATCATACAGTATTTGCTTTCTCCGTCTGACCTATTTCACTTAGCCTAATCCCCTTATTTACTCAAAGAACACAAGAACACTAATTCAAAAAGATATATGCACCCCTATGTTCATTGCAGCAATATTCACAATAGCCAAGACTTGGAAAAAAAAACCTAAGTGCCCATTAACAGATGAAATGATAAAGAAGATGTGGTATACATATACAATGGAATACTACTCAGCCATATAAAAAGATTAATCCCAATTTTCGTATGCTCCATGGCAAGTATTTCTGATGAGAGTTTTATTTCTGTCCTCTTTTCTCTATGTACTTTCATGTTTTTTTCCCTTAAAGTATCTTTGTAGAGATTTTGTACTATTCGTTTACATAATTATTCAGCTTTGAGTGAGACGAAGTCTCCCTGAACCCACTATCTGAGTGACTTTTGCGGGTTGAGGGTGGTGGGGACCACGTTCCAAGCGTTAGAAGTACTGCTCTTGATGACATAGGATTGTGCATGGGAATAAGTGCCTTTTGCTTTTTCTTCTCTTAACCAGCCAAGGTTAGTAGCTGTCGTGTTAAGTACAATGTCAGTTCTCCTTTCTCCTGGCCTGCCTCACTAATAGCTTCCCTCAGAAAGGACTATCTGTGTGGTTCCTCTATTAGATCCACTTCCCTTGTTTTCCTTTGTTCCAGACTGGGCCTTGGGAAGCAACAAGGACCAACTAAAAACCCTTTTCTTATGTCTCCAAACAACATTATGTCACTTGCTTTTCCCCCACAGAATAGACTCCTTATTTGAAGAATCGTGCCTGTTGTCTTCATCTAAGATCTGTAAACATGGGGATCATTTTCTAACATTTTCCTGCACTGTTGTTTGACCTTCTCCAACCTAGCAGCCATTCCATGTACACTGTGGCTTGGGTTACAGAGGTATTCTAACTGGATCAAAAATGGAGGGTTTTTTTTCTTTCAGTTTCTTGTCATCCTTATTATTTTTGGGTGATTACCAAGAGGCAAAGGGAACAGTACTATTTTTGTGCCACTACTATTTAAAATCCAAAAAATGAAGGCTGGTCTCTTATTCTTGCTTTGTTTAAACTTTATTTAACCTTTAATTTTTCAGGGAAAACTACAAAGAGGAGAAAACTAAGAAACCACATTCAAAGAAATTACCTACCATCATGGTGTAATACACATAGGACAAGAATTCTCTTGTTCTACTTCTTAACTCAAAGAGTTTGCTACTATATCACACTTTGGCATAGCTTTAATGGTGGATTTGACCTTATCTCTAAGAAAATAAACATAAAATTTGGACTTTAAATGTATTGAGAAACTCACATTTAATATCATGCTTGAAAACACAGTTTCTATGAGATTTCAAAAGTTTGAAATAATAAGTGTTTCTCCAGTGATCCTTTCACACTTATTCTGTTTACCCTCAGAAGTAGATTTAGGTGAAGGATAATTAATGTGGAAAATTTTGAACTATTAGCATATTTTCCTGAATTTATTTTATTGACAGAAAATTTATTTCTAGGTCATCTCTACAGCATCATCTGTTAACACTATTACATTTTTTGTTAAATGTAAACCTTTAAAACTATTAAACTATGGCAGCACATTACTTTCATAGTGTATACTGCTAGATTTTTTTTCTTTTTGGTGAATACAAAAAGGTAAATATGCAGTGCCCACATTTAGATAAACCCATAAATGAAACAACTTCTGACACCAGTAAAGAAATCTAGAAATGAATTGCCTTAAAAATAACTGGAATTAAAAAAGAAAAAACATTCATGAAAACGTTTTCATTTGCTGATTTGCATTTCTTTGGACAAAAAGCTACTGAAGGATGAATATCCCTGTATGATTATTTTCAATAAAACCTAAACTTTCCAGTAAGAATACCTAAGATTTACTCACATATGTGTCAAAGTACAAATAAAGGCTGTGTAGTAGAAATTAACCTAGCTGAACTTTGCAGACACTTGAAGAGTTAGAGCAAAAGCATTGTAAATAGATTGCTTCTCGTAACATGTTCTAACTTTTCTCTTACTGTTGCCTATGTTGCCAGTGGTGGATGGGCAAATACCTTTCAACTCCTGAAAACTTCTTTGTTTAGAAGCAGAGAAGGTAGTGGTTTGGCCTGCTACAATTGTTTTGTTGGTTGGCACAGAGTTCTAATTATTCTTTGATACATCACAAGATATAATAGATCACACAGTAATCACATTGTTTTTCATCTGGGGTCTTTTCTTTTCTACTCTAGTTTCTGCTTAGGGCTGAGTATTTCAGCCTTTCCATGAATCCTCTGTAAGTGTTCTGATTGTTAATGTTTTTCCTAATACCTTCTGTTAGTGAATCCAAAGCATATAAGGGTGGTCAGACCCTCACATTAAAAATAATAATAGATAATAAATTTCTTTGAGGAGGGTCAGTTATGACACAAAGAGTAAACAAGTATGACACAGATACATTGTTCAGATTATATGTATTTCAATTCTGTCTGCATGGAAATGGTGGCATATGGAAAGTTTTCTTTTGAAGCTCTTTCTGACTTGCCCTTTGATGTTAGATATAACATTAGATATGACATTAGCTATGTCGGCAGCAAAAGGAAATGAATATACTTGATTTTTAAAAAATGGAATGTAAATTGAATAGTTAAGGGTCAAAACTTCATGGCAGCGGCAATCTTAGCATATTTATTAAGTTATTTTCTATGTACAATACATGTTGTCCACTGCTGTGGGAAAATAAGCAAATGAACCTCTGTCTTAGGGATTTTTAACACATCTTGGAGATGACTTGGAAATTAAACGAAATACAAACTCAGCCAGAAATAAATGATTTTCACAAACATTGAATGATTAAATTCCAAGACTAATAAGTCCAGAAGAACTACATCAAGTCAGAGTCTGGAAAGGTCTCCTGTGGGAGTAGATGGGGGTAAGCCTTGAAAGGGAGATAGCAATTGGATAAATAGAAAGAGGAGGGATTTTGAGAGTGAAAAGAGGTATGAACAGATTTGGAGGCTGGGAAATTTTGAAGTTATTTGGTTGAAGAAGGTGGTTCATATGGGGGAGTTGTAGGAAATAAACTTAGAAAGGAAGATTAGGACGAAATTCGAAGTCTTAGTACAAAAGGAGATCTCAAAGAGTTATTTATTCCAATACTTAACTTTTGCACAAGATCATACTTTTAAAAACTGAATTAGATGAAGAATTTTTTTCCCATTCTTGTAATTTTTTTATAGAATTGGTGATTTTATTAACTCTCTTACTCTAGAATTTCTCTTACTTCCATTTGCACTTATTTTCTCTTCAGTGATGAATTGAACTTTTTACAGAATGTTTTGCATTAGTCAAAATGGGTTAACTAATGCTATGGTAAAAAGATAACCTCCCAGATGTCAGATACTAAATGCAACAAAAGTATTTCTCCTTCACAGTAAAATCAATGTGCAATGTGGGCTGCTGGGAAACTCTGCTCCACAGGATCACACAGAGATCCAAGGTAACTGAGGCAACCTTATCGTACAGCTGCACTATGCGGAGCACTTGGTTTTCTAGGTTGCTTTAGCGAGGGAAGATCCAGCTTTTGGGTCACACACTGGTTCTTCATGCTTTGGCACATCATTTCCACACATCCTATTGGCCAGGACACATGGCCCTCCAACCTGCAGAGGGGTGTAAAACATAGGGGAACAGATGGAATGTTTGTTGAGTTCCATTGTCTATGCCATACCCTTTGATGTGCAAAGCACATCAATTGAAAGTACATCATAAAATTTCCCCTACCTCTTGTTTCTTAAAATGCTTTACCTCAAAACTTAAATTTGCAGATTTTATTTCCTAGCCCTTTAATCATGTGTGGGTATCTTCTCTAAACCCCCTCCAATTAATCCCTATTCTACTCATACATGGAAATTAGAATTTACATTGGTTCTCTAAGAAATGTAAGAAAAAGACCAATGTAATTATTTTTATTATCTGTGTGTGGATTTACTATTTCATAAGTTATCTAGAACCAAAGGTAATAACCTTAGACCCACTCTCTGCACCACATCTCTGGCTGCTCTCTGAACTCATCTTCTTTTATTCCACTTTTAAGATTTTACTCCAGGTCTTTTACCTTCTTGGCAACTTACTTTCATCTGTCAAAATTTTGCCCTTTCTTTAAAGTCCTCAGCCAATCGCATCTTCTCAAAAAGCCTTCGCCAGATTCTCCCAATAAAAATTAATCCCTCCCTTTGCAAACTAACAAAGTGTGAACATCAAAGTCTTATCCTGGCATGCTTTGTATTTGCATCTCTATAAAGCATGCAATAACCACTTTGCTCTCTCCCCCACCCCCGACTCCCTGGGAACATTTGGCAATGTCTGGAGACAATTTTGATGCTCAAAATCTGGGAGGTAGTGGATTGCTACTGGCATCTGGTGGGTAGAACCAGAGATGCTTCTAAATATCCTACAATGCATAGGGCAACCACCGCAACCAAGAATTAGGCAGCCCAAAATGTTAATAGTGTCAAGGTTAAGAAATGCTGCTGTTGAGTATGAAGGCCAGAGTGAGAACCATTTTTCCTGTTTCCTTTCCACAAAGTGTCAATCATAATGCTCTGCAGACAGTAATGTACTCATTATTTGATAATGGATGGGCTTCAGAAATGTTCAAAATAATCATCTGGTAGTGTTGTTAGAAAGGAGAAATTAATTTTTAGCAATAGCTATGGCTGAGTCTTCTAATGTTTGCCCATAATTTCCGCCTTTTCAGGCCCAAGAGAGCATTATACTTCTCCATTCCTTTTGCAGTTGAGTATGACTGTTACTTCTGGCCGTGTTGTAGGTGGCAGTGACTTGAGTCATTTCTGGACCAGAGTCTTGAATCTCCAGTGTGAGACCCTCCGGTTCCCTATTCTTCTTGCTGCTGAAATCAGCCCGCATCCATAGTGAGTGCCCCACAAACATACGAAGGGTATGCAATGTGAACAAGAGCTCATTGTTTAACCAAAATGCTACATCCGGTTCTTCAGTGCCATATGCATATGAATATTTTTAAAAATCTCCTGTAAAATTCTGCTCACTCCTAAAATGCTAACTTATGTCAACACGATTTCTCTTAAAACTTCAGCGTTACCATTGCAGCTTGTTAATCTACCATTCTCTGACATGAACTTGTTTCTTGGATTCATTTGCCTATAAAGAAATAAATTTTTGAAATCAACAATTTTTGAAAGCCTTCCTAAATCAGTCTTTACTCTGCTTTTGAATTTTTGCTTTACTAGCCTCATGAATAGGGCTATAATATTGACTTTATCCTTCCTAGGCAATTTTAGTTTATATATGTTTTCAATTGCACTATATTTATTTCAATTTGCAACATAAATCTATTTGCCTCTGTTAGTTTGTAAAATATATTCTGTTAACATGAAACAACTCATGGGACACAGAAGTACCATAAAATTATAGAAAGAACACTGCAACGGGGTAATGAGATGGCACATAGAGCTTTGTACCTACAGGTAAAAAACTGAGTCCCAGTATAACTCTACCAGTTTATTGCTGTAAGATAGATAAAGTCTACACATGTACTTTGTAACAATTATGCACCAAGCAAAGGGCAGTTATTGGTGTCCTCACAGGCTCTTGTTCTGGCTCTGTTGCCACTGAACTGCACAACCATGAATAAGTGGACTCCTTGGTTCCTGGCTTCCTTACTCATATACTAGATTGTACATCAGTTGATTTTATTTCTCTTTCCGAGTATTAAAAGTCTAGGTTTCTATACACAAAGAGTTATTCTTAATTTAAATGCTTTACAAAAATTCCATCCTCTTGAAAAAAGAAATGTGAATGATTCCCTTGTTTTTCAAATTATTCAAATATTCTAGAGATAAGTAATTTCTATACATTTCCAATTTTCGCTATTTCATATAACAAACATAGTGCACAGCCCACTGTTTGGTCTCAATAAACTTTGAGATGAATAACTCATAGATGAATTACCATAGTATTAAATCACTAATCAAAAACAACTCATTTGTAGCATACATTTAATAGTATTAAATGCTAATAGTAATAATAATAGCTTTGGCTAAGCAATGTTTCATGGACATTATGTTTTATTATCTTATTTAATTTCACAATGGTAAAAGGTAGATAAAAATAATGATAAGGTGAAAATTAAGATAATATTTTTCAGATTGGGATATATGACCTCCTTATTCATTTTAAATTTCCCAAAGCATTTGTGATCACTCTGTAGAATCAGTGTACAAACTATAATCTGAAAGAAATTGGTGGTATTTTTACAGTACGTGAACACAACCATCTGATTTATGGTTCAATCTGTTAATGCACTCAGTTATTAGGCCACCTGGCAGTTTTATGCATTGTGAATTTAAAGAGGATCTCAATGTAACATAAGCTTTACAAGCTGGGGAAATATTATTGAAATGAAACATGAATGAGGACCATTTAAACAATAAAATAATGTGTATAGACTATATATTTTTTAGTTTTAGCTAATACGTGCCTTAGGCATAAATTCTGAAATAAGTTGAGGTTCTTATGAGACTATAAAGATGAAATTCAAAATAAACTTATTATTGTGCTATTGTTAATCATGTAGTATTCACGAACTCATAGAGAAGCAAAAATACAGCCACAAATTCCTCTGAAAAATTAAGATCGCATATCAACTACATTTTCTTTTAGTACTCACAGAAGTGTACTTGGGGAAATGCTGTCAGAATGAAAAGCCAGAATTGGGAAGCGAAAGAAAACCCTGTAACTTATTGACCATCTCTTTTATGACTCTCAGTTTTATTATCATTTAAGGAATTTGATCCACCATTGTCAAAGTACAAAATAAAGTCTGTACAAAGATAATCCTAGAAAATATGTCAATAAGATTAAATAGTGGCATAACAGTGAATCTGTATTAGACTTGAAAAAAGTACGTCTATAGTAATGTGACAATATTCACCCTATATAGTTCTAAATATATCAATTAGTAGCTGATGTAGTTTTTGAAAAGTATTATATTATGAAAAGTAATATATTATGAAAAGTATTATAAGTAAGCCAGATTCTTTATAGTGATCCATAAAATTTGGGCTTGGTTTACTCAATTTTAAATCACTATTGTAGTTTTCTTTAATTAAATTTATGAATTAGAAGCTATAAGATAGTTATTTTTATTCAGACATCATACAATCAAACACCATTATCAGCAGCAGGCCTCCAAAGGGATCTTATTATACGATTTGTATTTATATAATTTCAAAACATTTCCTAGTGTATATTTGCTTTAAAATACATGCAAATAACTTAAGGGAAATTGTATTTTTGTTTATATCAACATATTTATTTTCTCTCACTTTAAAAATGTGAAATATTAATAAAAATGTTACAAGTTCTATATTGTAAATTATAAGACACTCCACAAATAATTATGGAAAATAATGACTTTTCAAATAGATATTTCTTCTCTAAAATGAATGGGGAAGTATTGAAACTGCTTCTCATTCTCTCAGTGTTTTTCAAGTACTTAACTATCAAGTAAAAAAAAGTGAAATACATTTTCTTTTTTTTGTGTGTGAGGAAGACCGACCCTGAGCTAACATCCGTCACCAATCCTCCTCTTTTTGCTGAGGAAGACTGGCCCTGGGCTAACATCTGTGCCCATCTTCCTCTACTTTATATGGGACACCGCCACGGCGTGGCTGACAAGTGGTGCGTCAGCGGGCGCCCGGGATCCGAACCCGCGAACCCCGGGCTGCCAAGCGCAGACTAAACCGCTGCGCCACCGGGCGGCCCCGAAATACATTTTCTTATACATTGGAAGGCAAAATCAAATATTTAAAATATGTCCAGTAACTGATGTTATTATGCTTTTAACTTTAACATTTACTCCATCAGTAGATATTTGGATTCTACACCTTGATTCTGATATTTCTGCTTAATCTTCTAGTTTTAATATTTCAGTTTAGAGATTTTGCTTCTACGGTGTCCAAACTTTTTCTTACAGAAAAAGAAACCTATGAAAATAAATGATCATTTAGCAAATTAAATTCTCCCAAGTATCAATCACGGCATATTATTTGGGTTAATTTTTTGAGAGTTGGTATTTGGATACTTCTTATTTTGCCATTTACATAAGTAAGTTACTGTGTATTTTTTGCCAGTCTAACGTGCCCTGAAGACTTTCCGTTTGGGAACTTGAGGAGGTCACAGAATATGATAAAATTCATTTTACTGAAGTGTACTGGTTATGAAAATTGCTTGTTCCAGTGGGCGATTTCACTACTTCATTTACAGCGTAAGTGCTCATTGTGCTTCCACTGGCTGGGATCTGACCCCTATATTTCTCATTTTCCTTCTGAAATGTGGGTCAGCAGTGTTGTCAGATTCCTTCTCCCCTGTAAAACATTTTATTTTTAAATATTCGACATGGAAGCTTTCTAAAGGAACAAGTTTAAAAAAAGTCCTGCTGGATGGCATTTATGACTTGGAGAAGTATCATTGCCAGTGACCTCACAACTCTTCTTAAATAGTCAGAGAAGGGCAACAAAATTGTCAATTAGGCTTCTGCGGAACAGCATTCAGCCCAACCCCACTGGTGCTTGGCAGCATAATCATGCAGATCTGGCTTCTATATGAGAAGCCGTTCAAGCCTATAATAATGAGGGTTCAACAAACTTGAACTTCCTTTCTCAACAGCAGATTTAGAAACTGTTGGTTTGTGATACACTTATTAAAAGGTTTGGTAGCATTGAAATGTTGCTTCAGATATTCGGCCTAATTCTCTGATTCACAAACCAGAGGTCAGATTTCTAGGAGGCTTTAAGAAGTCCATTTCTGCTTTCAAGGAGATAGTGGTTAAAAAAAATTTCCCTTTTTCTGTTTTTTTTTTTTTTCTGCTGATGCATTTTATGCCCTTACTTTTCAGAGAGATTACTGGGAGAAGGAGGATTTGTCAGTATTCAGTCACAGGTTACGAAAAAAAACTGATACTCTTTACCCACCAACCACTTTTTAGGATCTGGTATTCAGTATACTCACCAATTATAATAAAAATAAGAAAGAAAAAGAAATTCAGTAGTAAATTATAACTTGGTCTTTATATTTTACTAACCACAACATTTATATAATTTAAATAAACACCAATTGTTCTTAGGCTACAAAGGAAGTAATAGAAGGAAAATGTAATTAATAAAAAATTCAAAGTAGAAAGTATATAGTCAATGTACTATAGTAGAAAGAAATGGTCAATAAGATATGCTCCTTTTTTCTGCCAAGTCTCCATCCTAAAACTTGGCTGCAACACTTCAGCTAGTAAGGTGATATTCACTTAAAATATTTTCCTTCATGGAGAAATTGTCTTACCCCATAGTAACCTGACCCATTTGTTTCATTTGCAAATGAACTTTTACCAGGCCTAGACCTGTTTCTCAAAGGAAGAGATAGAGAAAGGGAGATGGGACCAAGGCCAATGATGCTTGCTTGGTCTATAAGAGAAGAATTATTTCCCCTTCATGGAAAGGAAGCCAGTTGTAATAATACGACCTAAAGACAAACAACAGAGGCCCACTGTAGTAACTGCCAGAAGCAGAATTAGGAAATCAAAAGAATAACAACAGCTGGGCTGGGTCTTGTATTGGTCACCTATTGCTCTATTTAGTTCCCAGCCAGAATGGATCTCTTCTATCTTTTAGTGTGATATATGTGCACAAGATGCCAACCACACGTTTGCATTGGAGTCTACATTCCCTGGCCAATTAGTGTTACGATTTTATCACAGAAGTTATTTGAAACTAAATTGCAGTAGTTATTATCCAGAATAGTTCCTGCTCCCTGAGGATAGTTGCTGAGGTTGAACAAACCAGGAAAAATACTTCAAAGAAAACTCATGCTAGAAATAACCACAATATTGGTAGTTTATCAAATAGAGTGCTACCGGCAGATTCAACCCCAAATGTATCTGTTACCCAACTAGGCAATAGTCAAATAAATTCACAAGGATGCCATACTTTAAAAAAAGAAGAAAAAGGCTTGGCTATCTGTTGAAAAGACCTTGTGAAATTCTTCACAGAGATTGTGCAAAAATTCATCATCAAGTGCAGGAACAGAGAACATGCATTAAAATCATAATCCTCAGTTTTTATACACAATAAAAAGCTCCTGTGGAGATGTGTCTATAGATTTCTGAACACTTAAGTTCCCCTTTTTGAAAAGGTTAAAGCAGGGCCGGCCCAGTGGCTCAGTGGCTTAGTTCGTGCTTGGCAGCCCAAGGTTCGCGGCTTCGGATCCCGGGCGCCCGCCGATGCACTGCCTGTCAGCCATGCCGTGGCGGCGTCCCATATAAAGTAGACGAAGATGGGTACAGATGTTAGCCCAGGGCCAGTCTTCCTCAGCAAAAAGAGGAGGATTAGCTACGGAAGTTAGCTCAGGGCTGGTCTTCCACACACACACACAAAGGTTAAAGCTATATTATAGCTATTAGTAACCCAACAGGAATTGGTTCCATTTTCCTATATGTATATGCTACATTTAGATATGCATAGTCATATCCAAATTGATTGATTTTGCCACATTTTATATTGATCATTACAGTGAAAGAAGACGAAACACTATACCTAGATAGATGTACTAGTTAGCCTATGGTAAATAGTCTGCAAATATTTTTAAAAGTTGGTTTACTCAAGAATTCCCACTATCATAATCTCACCACTTGTTTTTCATTTTCTCTTCTATTCCATGGGGTATGTGATTCAGTGCAGAGTCTAGATTCCTACATATCATAAATATATTGACTTGGAATAATTGTTTTTACATACACATCCCTCACGTTTATTCCTTTATCAAAAAGTTTCCTCAGGGTTTAGGGATTTCCTGAGAAGCATCTAGCCATAGGAGGTAAAAAAGTTGTCACCAATAGTTCTGAGTTGGTATATTTTTAACTTCTATGAGTCTTTTAGCTGAGTCCTTTGCCCTGGGGAAGAGAAAAGAAAATGAAAATCAAGGAGCAGGATAATAATAGTGGGAATTCTTACACACACTGGAAAAAAAAAAAAGAATTTGGGATTATCTAGAGGAAATGTAGTGAGACTAGCCCCTCATTCTTTTATTCTTTAATATAATGTGTATACAGATGTGGCACCAGTCTTTCAGATTAGCAAACATTTTAGCACATGCTCATGGCATAGTGCTGCTGTGTGCCACATGTTTTGGTCAATGATGGACTGCATATATGACGTTGGTCCCATCAGGTATAGTACCATATAGCCTAGGTGTGTAATATTGTCTAGGTTTCTGTAAATTCTGTAGGAGAGGAAGAAATCTTCCTCTACCCTTCTAGGTTCTTCTGGCTGGTCTAAAAATTAAATTGACATCAGACAGATTAACAGGAGAACATCAAACAAAAGTTTAATAATATGTGTACATGGGATAAACCCAGGAAAACCAAGTAACTCACCAAAATGGCTGAAGCCCTTACCTTAAATACCATCCTCAGCTAAAGACAAAAGAAGATGTTGGGGGTGGGGAGAGTCAGGGACTTCAAAGGGAAGGAAGGCAATTCACAGGTAGGTGAAAAGGAGCAAACAAGTTGTTTGGCCACAAAGAAACAGAACACAGAAGGGAGCCCAGCAAACAGGGTTTTCCAGGTTCCTCCCTGCTCACCACCTAGTTCATGTCATGCTAAGGGGATAATTCACTTCCTGAGACAGGTTTTTATGTGAATTCTTTTAGGCAGTTAAGGGGGAAGTAACAAGAAAAACTTTCTGAGTCTTTTGTTTCTTAAGAATAATCAGCCTAAAATAATCTTCATGTCAAAGAAATACATTTTGGGGCAAATTTTGGCAAATTTTGTTCCCCTTCAGCACACTCTATGATGTTCGCACAACGACAAAATCGCCTAACACATTTCTCGGAACATATCCCCATTGGACACTGTATATAACAGTATAGCAGTATGAGAAAATATGTAAACTTCTGCCTTTCAGAAGCTGACAGACTAAAGAAACAGCACTCAGATCCAGTTATAATTTTTCCTGTCACTGTGCGCCCAGCATTCTGTTGTGTTGTCATGTGTATTATTTCACTTCTCCCCCACGATGACCTTTTGACACTGGATATCGCCACCTGCCAACTTTTCAGAAAAGGAAACAGTACTGCCTTAATTTGGATTTGTTTTTTTCCAGGCAGTGGTGCCCTTCGTTGAAGCCCAAAATGTTACAGTGTCAAAACTGCAAAAAACTTAAAATAATTTACAAAAAAAAAAAATAGGAAAACTATTTAAAAAAATAGGAAAACTTCGCTTTTGGGAAAGGCACCAAAGAACAGACATAATTCATCTCATCATTCCCAGAGAGGTCTACCTCTCTGCAAATGGAGAAATTCATAAATATAAAAGCACTATTGATTCTTGAGCCCCTCTTCATACACTTTAAGATAGAATGCTCCTCTACGCATGTGGCAGTCCTTCAATAAATGATTAATAAGACAAAAATATACACTGGGAGATTCACAAATGCTTTTGACTTAATTGAAGGTAAACCTACCTGCCAGGTTGAAAGTCTGGGAGTAGAGCAGCTGAAAGTAGGAGGTTTTACTGTAAAGCTTTGTTTCTTCTTGCTCGAACTTGTCTATAACTGCTTGAACTGGGAAGACAGACTCCGACCTCCAGAGCACAGGTGTTTTATCTTTCTTTATTTAAAAATAGCAACCCAAAGCAACTTCATTTTCTTCAGAACTATTTTCTTACCATAGCCATGTGTTTCCTGTTGCCTAGACTAGAGAAGCCAGAGTAGTTATTAATTAGACTGAGGTTGGCACACTTACCTTAGGGGAAGCAAAATGATTTTCCTAGGTACTCCCAGGCCCTACAGAAGGACCACAGAAGAAGTATTCATAGCAGTTGCCAAGAATTCTATCTAGGACTTGTGATTGGAAATTGCCAGACCAGACCCAGGACATGCGAGATGGCAGCACCTGCCTGGAAGGCATACCGAAGGACTGAAAACATCCTGAGTCAGAGGGGAGACATAGGACATCCCCATCCTACCTCAGAAGAGGCAAAAGGGACCAGCTAGGGATGTGACGAGTGCAGTTTTACAGAGTTTGCTTCTTGAACACACCTCTAGAGGATTTGAAAAGTCCCTTGAAAGTCATTCCTTGAAAAAGCAGAGTAAGATGTTGCAGCACCAGCAAGAGATTTGAGAACAAAATTTGCTATGAAGCCCCTTGTACTATCCTGGGTGAATAACACCCTGATGCCTAGCTGCTGAGGGTGTGATCAGATGTGGGAGAAGGGAAAGCCCCCAGAAAGAAACCAGATATCATTTCCTGAGATGATTGACCAGAAAAACACAGAGAGCAGCCAGTGCCGAAAGATGCTGGTGAGGGCACTGTCACATACAGTTGCCCAGAGACATGGCTCAGGGAGCCACGAGGAGAGCACCACATTTGGGATATTAGACAGCTCAGAGCTCCCACCAACCAGGTGTGTGCCACACTGTGGGAATAAGTGATTCCGCCGGCATTATCTGCTTGTATAGCTTTGGAAGGGTAGCGATAGCTTACTGTTTGTTATGCTCATTTCTCAGGAAAGAGAATAATAATTTTCATTCAAATTATGAAATGGGCTTCAGCCAATTAGGGATAGTTCCTGCATTGACTCCAACCTGGAGGGTTGACCCAGGGGAAAAAAGGTATTACTGATAATTTCAGCTGAAGATTCCTCTCAATGTAATTTTTAAATCTTTTTCTTCAAATCTTGACTCTATTAATTGGTAACACCAACTACTATATAAGATGGAATTACTCTGTCGTCATTTCTCAGCCAAATTCATGTTTGAATCACTGTGTCAATGTTATATAAAAGTTTTATTACAAAATCACCTGACTTTAAATATAATGAATAATTCCTTCAATTAGTATTCAAACTGAAAGGAAAAATACTACTGCGAAAGAAAAAATGAGAAAAATCAACAGAGGGATGCCTAAACGGTAACAGATACATATATATATGTTGATTCTCCTTTTTTTTCCTATTAAATTTTATGCCCTCACAGACTTCCTACAAAAGAAAGAAAGTGAATATTGAATCAGGGGAGTTTTTAAGTTATGTAAAATTTCTGCCTATAATA
Source organism: Tapirus indicus (assembly GCA_031878705.1). Classification (NCBI taxonomy): domain Eukaryota; kingdom Metazoa; phylum Chordata; class Mammalia; order Perissodactyla; family Tapiridae; genus Tapirus; species Tapirus indicus. The sequence goes on along the minus strand of CM062930.1, from coordinate 34,244,293 downwards.
GTCATGTGTGGGGAAAAGTATACTATTATAAAGCTTTTTTAAAAAGGTTATGATTATTATTCTCAAAAAACTTGTGCTATAGAAAGGTTAAATTTGTCATTCTCAGAAGCCAAGTCCACCAGCAAGAAGATCTGCATTATGATTTAAAAAAAAAAGAAGAATGTGCTGGTCTGTAGCTGGACACTTTCCTAGAGTTTGGGGTTGAGAGTTGGAAGAGATGAGAGATGAGGGGAGGGAATGTTTACAAATGCCAGGGCCAACCTGACTGACTAACAATAAAGCAGAATAATCAGAAATGAACATCGGGTGCTAGAAGGACTGTTGATTTCTTCTTGTCTGACACAGCACTGGGGATAACCAGAGCAATGCCACCAATCTAGAAAAGAGACTTCAATGAAGTTCAAAGAAACTAGTCTGAGAAGCTACTATATGTATCGTCACTTGCTCCTGAGAAATAGTCTAGGTTCTAGGTTTAGCAGTTTAAATAAAACACTCATAAATTTTTTTGCTTTATTTCATCAGGTTGCATTCTCATAGATTTTTTTCCTAGTCTTGTTCTCTAATCAAATATTAGTCCCTAGAAAGGCACTTAAAACTAGGAATTTTTAAGATTTGGAAATATTGACTGCTGCCTCACAGAGCCCAGAAATGCAAAGTGATGCTTGAGATTTAACAAAGCTTTGTGTAACCTCTGTATAACCTTCCTGACATGATGAAAAGTATTTCTCAAATTGTCTCTCCAGAGCACAGGGTGGGCACTCGCAACAACTCAAGGCCCTTCTGCAGACAGCTCGGTTCCCTTCTCCCTGACAAATGGAGAGGGTGTTGAAAGGTCCAGATTAGGTTCCATTAGTGTCTTTAACCTCTCTTAAAGCAAAACCTTTTACCATCTCTGAGGTGGGATTTGCCATTCTTCCTTTACTCTTCCTAATACTCCCTTCCACGTCTTTCTCTATTTCTTCAATAGAAGAAACTCACAAGTTGCATATACCTGAAATAAAATTCTCATTGTTGAGCAAATGATTTACAGGGTGGACTAGAATTACCTTAAGGGGAACTCAGAGCTTTGAAAGGATTACTCAGTAGAATAATATCTTATTCAGGGGTTAAGATAACATACGCTAAATATTGCCTATAGTCTAAATTAAATTTGAAATATCCTAAACTCTCCATAAAATAGAATATATTGTATATGTATTGTATAATTTCAAGGTATGTCCAGTATCTAGCACTGGAACACTGCTGGACACTGAATGAGATTGTTGGCTTGCATTTAGGTTCCATGCTGAAATGAAAGCACAGAAAGCTGAAATTGCTCAAGGTCCATGTTCTTACAATGTGGCTTCTCTATCCTGATCATAGAGAATAAATTAACGCTGGTTGCTCCTGCTTAGAGTTGTAGCTTGCTTTTCAGACTATAGCAATATCCAGTGGTGACTATGGCAAATCCAAGAACTTTCTTTGGAGGAGTGAATCAAGTTCTAGGCTCACAAGTTGTGCCCAAGCAATTCAACTCCAATTTTCATTGACTCAAGATTACTTCATTGTCATTCCTATCAAATTTTTCCTGTGGCTAAGAAAACTCAGAATAGTATACCTGCAATATTCACAAGGTTTACTTAAAATCTCCATAATTCAGGTAAAAAAATGAATATTTTATTAGGTATTTCAAGTGCTTATTTTTTAAAAAGAAAAAAATCACTTTCCAGCAAAAAGTAAAAGATTCCTATTGTACTTAATGAGCTATAAATATCCTGTCTTTTCTTTCTCTAAATTATAATTTCCATTTGTTTAACATCTAATTTAGTTCTATAAATATCCAATACCATTTTGATATTTGCTCAAATGTGCCAAGTACTGACCTCTTTATCAAATTAGGTCTGTGATCAAATCAGGGAAAAAATAATACACTTAAATTCTGAATATCTTTATTGTTTGTCTAGCAAAATGAAACAGTTGGTCTTTAAATGTTCTAAACCTTTCTAGAATTCTGTTTTTTGGTGGATTTAGCAATCAAAACTCTTCAAACTATCTACCTCAAAAATATCTTTAATGCAGTTGCTTATAAAATTAAACCAAAGGAATGTATTCCATAATTTCAAATTATAGCTTCATTACTTTTTAATATAACTATGATGGCAACTAGGTAAGAATGTTTGCATTAACAATTTATTTGCAGAAGACTATTTAGAAATTTTGTCACAGAAATATTTTTAAAAATATAAGTAGCCTTTTAAAAATTATAAATATAGGACAAGCTCATTGTAAAACTTTCAGATAATATAAATAGTTAGAAAGTAAAAGTCATCCTTTAGAGATAAGCGCTATTAATATTCTGTGCATATCCTTTTTTTTAGTACACGAATACAACACACACACACACACACTTATAACCCCCGCTGGCTCTGCAACTGGAATCAGTTGATACATACTGTTTTGTAACTTGAATTTTTTTTCCACTCAGCTATTTATCACATTTCCGTTATAATTTTTAACATTTGCTTAGTATTTTTATTATATGGACCATAAGTTATACACATATTTCTCTCTAATGGATATTGAGTTTGTTTCTTCTACAAGTTTTCTTTTTCTGTTTTAATTTTGATAGAAAACCAAAAGATGTTTACCAATGAATGATGACCTGGATGCCTAAAGGTGCATTTGCATTCAGAAATGAGATATATCTATATTATATTTCTATAAAGTTTATAATCAGTTTAAATCAATAGCATTTAAGAGACTCTTCAAGTTCCAGGGACTTTCCTAAATGTTTTCATGTATAATTTCATCTAATTTATAACTCAACTATATTATCCCCAGTTTTACAATTAATGATCATAACACCAAAATTTTTCCTGTAAAAGTAACATTTAGTTAGCAGCAACTCACTCATAAGTACAAAGCACGTTTTAGTTTTACAGGTGTGTTTTATTTATTTCATGTTTTTAAACTAGCTTCCTCAAAAATTAGTATAAAAAAATTAACAATAATGTTATTTTTGTTAGCTCCTGACTACAGTCTATGAGGTAGGTACCAATTTTATTTGCTTCAATTTATAGATGATAACCTGAGGCTGAGGGATGTTGAGCACCTTGTCCATGATCCAGGAATGGTGGGACAGGTGGAACATGACCTCTGCTCCCATCTTGCCTTCCTGCTCAACGATTGCACTGTTGGAAGAACAAAACTTTAGACTGAGTCTAGAAGTTAACCGGAATAAACATGCAGTGCTTATGTTCATTTAATCATAAAGTTTGTGTGGGAAATTGAGTTTTCCAAAGTGACTATTTACATTGATTAATTAAATCAGGTAAATTTTATACCTCTCCTTCATTTTCAGCTATGAAACAGGAAATGTGTGGCACACGAAGATAGAAATAAGTGCTTTACAGATTTCTGTACTGGTGACCATTTTTCTGATTTTTCTCACAATTGGCACATGAAATCTGGAATCTAATACAAGGAGAGACCAACTCATCTTCAGATATCTCTGCGTTGATGGTTTATGTTCCTTGGGATTTTATGAAGATATTGAAAGAATTCTTGAGAATCAGGGAACTCATATTCTGAAATTATTATATAACTGTTCTATATCATTATACTCAGGAAACTAAGAAAGATACACACTGAGCTCTGATAATTACCTTTCATCTCTTCTCATGAAGGGATATCATAACCTTTTCTGATATGCTTAAGAGGAATTGTTCAGGCACAAACTGGATTGTCTTCTTGAACCCCACTTGATTCTCATCCTTCTCAGGCTGAGATGTCTACTTCTTGCTTTATGGCCCAACTTGTGTTCATATGTAGTTCTTAATCTTTGTGTTTTCACTCCACAAATGATTGTAAAATGTGGCTGCTTTCTGTACCTTTCTGTACTCAGTATTTGTCATCTCTCTATCAGTGACTGTATTCTTTCTGCTCCATCAGCATGCTCCTGGGCCCAGGGAAAACTGGAGTGGGTGTTTCCAAGTCTATTTACAAGGAAGACTCTCCCATATTTTGAGTCCAAACCTCAAGCCAATCCCTATGCAGGCAGCCCTATGATACTTTCTGAGTAACACAATTTAACATTCTTCAGGCCAAAAGAGGTCAAATATTATAATGTATTACTTCATACCCATTATCTTTTATTTCCAAGAAATGGAAATGAAATCAAAAACATTTCTTATAGTGTCTTACTTTGGTTTGTTTGATATATGTATCATGGGTATATCCTGCAAACTTCTCTATTGTAACATCCAATACACTGTATGTGTCTCCCCAGCAGGGCTGAGCTTCTCATGGCTCATTTACATTTATGTCCCAGAAATGCCTGACACAGAGTGGTCAAGAAAATTTGATGAATATAGGGATGAATGAATGAATTGAGCATGTCCCTTTGTGCTCCTATATAGTCTATTTCATTAAAATGGTGGGTTCATAATGCTATTAAAGCAAATAAAATTTCAGTTACCCTAACCATTTTTAGAATTGATTATCCCACATATTCTAGAGAATTAGTTCTTATATTTTACAATATGCTACAGTATATTTTAATGTAAAATTGTAAATTTGAAAACAGAAGAAAAGCCAAATCCATAAAAGAATTCAGCAATATATAGCTAAAAACAGATCTGGTTCCCTTCAGCAAGCTTTCCTATTCAAATCATTTCAGTAAATAAATGTTTAACAAGCAATAAAACTGATGGTTATATTTACATGGCAGTCAATTTATGTTCTACAAAAGCTAAATTCCCCATCCCCAATAATACTTTATATTCCTTGACATTAGTCTACAACAAATGGCACAATTGTGTTTAAAAAAAAGAGAGAAAGAAAAAACCCATAATAAAAACCATTCACTCTGCCAAATATGTCATTACATTTTTTTTTCCTGTTCAGCTGCCAGATGTATTGCATTATATTATCAAATTGATAGATCTAGTGTTATTTCTACATTTACCATTTTACAACAACAAATAGAAATATAAGAAAGCTTTGGTAACAAATCTTGCTTAATATGTATGTGAAGCAGACAGTTTGTCTAAGAGAAAAATATAACTGATGACAGATTTCATTTCAGTCTGCTAGTGCTTATTAAGATGTCTACAAACAAAAAGCCATATCTGGGTACATCTCTTTCTGCAAACAAAGGAAAGTTTTAATTGCCTTAATCAGCATTTGCATTGTCTTTGTGGTGACATAGAAAAACAATTCAGGTCTAATCAGGAAATGTCTTCCAGAGAATTCTTCAGTTTAGGCTGTAAGTGAACGTAATAACATATTTTCTATAATTCTTGAATAAAGTTTAACAATGTAATACTGTGCTGACTTCTATTTAATTATTCTTAAGCCATTAATAGAAAGACTGGTGCTGTTTTTTGCTATGTCCTTATTAGGAATATCGTTTTCAGATATGAGAATGGTTCCCATAAAATGAAAAGGCAGGCTGATTAATCAACCCCAAGTGTCAGCGTTATACATTTTTTTCACCAACAACATCTTAAACATAAAGAAGTCTTTGCTTCTCAGGTATTCTTTTCAATTCAGTTCCTCAAATATGTATTACATCCCTGCTAGATGAAATACACTGTTATAAACTAAAAACATATTAAAAAGAATAAAAGAACTCTACTATCTTCAGATCAATCTGAAGCCTCAGGTACTTGACTGGGAGCATTCTCAAAACTCTTGGAACTTCAGTGTGGGATGTAAACCAAAAAAGATGGCTTACTAAATATAAATGTTACCACAATCTTCAATAAGGCAAAAGATCCTCCAATTTATGACTTAGTATCTCATATATATATATATATATATATATATATATATATATATATATGTATATATATGTGTGTGTATATATATATATCACTTGCACTCTGTAAATACTGCAATGACTCCATTCAGAAAATAAATGCTCTCTTTAGTGAGTGGATAATGTAAAATGTGGTATGGAACGGAAAGTGGGCTTCAAAGTTGGGAAGAACAAGATTCAAAGTTTTCCTCAGTCTATCTCATTTGAGTTGTGTAAGCTTGAGCAAGTCATTTTTCATCTCCCTGGGTCTCAGTTTACTCATTTGTAAAATGGGAATTCATTCAATTTTCTTCAACAAAAATCATTAAGCCTCTCCCGAGGACAAGGCACTGTGATGGCATTGGGGATACATGTGCCTGTTCTCATGAAGCTTCCATCTAGCATGGCTATGCACATTAGTTGAATAATCATACAAACCAAGAGGGTGATTGCTGTGCACCCTCAGGAGATATTCAGGGGCTGTTTGTCACCTGTGTCCTCAGAAGGTGTGGTTTATATTAAAAAGTGGAATTGAGCCAGTGATTCAAAAAAGTTGTCCTGTAAGAAAGACCCAGAAGGATGGTGTGCAGGAGACGTTTGCATACATTGAAATGGATTTAGCTTTACACTTCTTTTTGACTTTTGAAACCAGGTACCTAAGGGTTACTGTAGACATTTGATAAGTTTTCTTGTTAAACCTGAGGGGTGGCTCAGGGGTTTTGAGGATTTGTGAGTTTGTTTTGCAGAAGAAAGAGAACACCTTCAGGGAGGTTGCAATTACTGGTTGACAAACCCCCAGCTGCCCTTGGTACCCAGAAGTCAGATTGCCCAAGGGCTTCTCTGGAGTGAAAGATTGCCCCTTTGTTTCTCTGAAACTCCTCCTGCCAAGCGCCTTAGCTCTATAAAACCCCCTGCTTTCTTCTCTTGTTAAGACGGATTTGAGAGAACGCATCCTCTCGCTTTCTCGTTTGGCTAATTTGAATAAAACCTTTCTCCATCTCCAAGCACTGATGGTTCAGTGGTTTACTGTGCATCAGGCACACAAACTTGAGATTACGAGGTTCACTATCACTTTCCTGATGTCAATAAATTTAATGCCAGAGTATGAAGTCCCAAATCATTACTATACTCTGCTTCAGAAGATTGTGTGACTTTGAGCAAATTACTTAACCTCTCTGTACCTCAGCTCACTCATTTCTAAAATAGGGAGTTGCCTTATAGGGCTTGTTATTCAGGTTAAATAAGTTAATATTTGTGTGGTTCTTAGAACAGTACCTGGCATATAATGAATGTTCTTGTTGTTGTCAACTGGTAACCATGGCAGTCTGTCCCATGAGACAACATGCTCAAAGAAAACTTTAAACACCCATGTCTTAAATTTAACAAAGAAAATAAAAGATTAAATTAAAGATACTCTGTTCTGGGTTTGAGAGAATGGGAGCCTTTTTTCTTAAGCCTTCTCTTTCTACCCTGCTTCCCTGGGCTGCGGATTCTGTGCTTCCCTGTGAGTAAGGAGGCCATGTAGGAGACTCTGGTCATGAGGGAAAGTGGCTGTGGCAAATTTGTCCTTCTGTCCTGGAGCCCTACTGTGATTTTCTGCCTACAAACTCCACAGGTATTGAATACAAAGACAATTAAGAAAAGACATTTGCCTTCAAGGACCCTACACCCTAGTTGGTGAGAAAAACAGAACAACAACAGCACACATTCCAACATAAAAGCATTTATAAAAGAACCTACATGGTGATCAGCTCTATGAATATAAAAATCAAGACTTATTTGTCTTTGTGTCCCCCAGAGCCTGATAATAATGCTCAATAAATGTTTGCTGCACGGAATTGAATACATTAACAAGTACAAACAAATAGAGTCTGAGCAAGTAATTGCCAAAAGAATCCCATATCAAGGAATGATCACAACAGAACTCTGGGGTCCCCCTTGTAACCCTGGTAGACATGGGGAACCCTCAGCTTTCCTTTGTGAGCCAATCAACTAGGAGCCACTAAGGAACAATGAAGCCAAACGATAGATATTAGGTAATATTAGGCAGTCTGGAGAGTCTACCTAAAATTTAATACATTTCGTAGTGAAATGTTTCTTCCTGCTAATGGAATGTCCTAATTTGAAAGACTTGTTTTATGTGAATGACTCTATAAGTAATTTGATTTATAATTAAAGTGATGCTAACACCTTCTAATTTTATACCTTAATTTTTTCCTGCAAAATTAAACACTTCCCTAAACGTAAATATTAGTGTGTCAGTCTTTGTGGCATACGGGGAGGGGATGAAATTGTCGAATGGCACCTATCAACCTGGAGCAGAGAGTTTCCTTATACAACAAAGAGAAGTAAACTTCTGGTACCAGTATATTCAGTATGGGCTCTAAGCTATACAGGAAAATGCTCTCTTTTGGATCCTGTTGTTTCTTACATGGCCCTTTTTCTCTAAAAAGGATAAATATAACCATTTTTCAGTTCACTCTATCCGCCAAAGGCAGAAGTTGACACTACATTCCCCTTTCCTAAGATTAAAAAGGTTTTAATACATTGAGGATCCAGGTTATAATGCAAAGAAATATGCTGGTAGATTCAGATAGATGGCTTCTCTATTATTTTGAGACCTTCTGAATCTCATAGAGCCTTGTTACTCAAAGTGTGGTCCTTAAACCAGGTGCATCAGCATCCCATAGGAACTTGACGGAAATGCAAATCTCAAGTCCCAGTGCAGACCTACGGAATTAGAGTCTACATTTTAATAAGAACCCAGGTGACACGCATGCACATTACAGTTTGAGAAGCACTGTCCTAGGACACATTTTGGAAGATCAGTTGGGTAAAATACCCCTGAAGACACAGCCAGATCGAATGGTAGTTGGGTCACCTGTTGATCTATGATATCAGATGGCCACCTTGACCTAAGGGACTCCAAAGGATCATTTTGGGGCTTAGTTAGAAAAGAAGTTCATTTCACCAAATGGATTTTTAAGTGGTTACTGCACGAATCTCTCTTCTCGCTGATGAAAGAGAGGAAAAGATAAAGTGCATTATTGATTTGGAATTATTACAGAACATCATACTCAAGCAAGAGATGGCAGAGATGGCTGGTGTGTTTATCTTGTGAGTGGGCACCATAGAAGAGATAAAGGAGCTAGCATTTACATAAAGGCAGAAGGGCAAGTTTTTGCCTTCATAAATATATGCCAGCCAGGAAGTCAGAGAAGCCTAAAGGAAGCATGTGTTGGGAAGTATTGGTGAGTTCACTTGGTGATATTTTCAAGATATTCTGCGGTATTATGGCAATTGGAATTCCATGTGCATAAAGCTATTGAGAACTTTATATAAAAATATTTATATTTTTAGCTGCTCTTGAATAAAATTGTATTCTTTCCTTTGATGCTATTGTCTGTTGCACAGCTTTTGCCTATTATCAGTCACAAACGATCAGTACTGAATTATTCTGTCAAGTGTGAATCTAGGAACTTTACACCTGCCAGTTCAGGCTGATTTTCAATATTGTGTGAAAATGCCAAGGAATGACCTGTCAGTCTGTATTTGAAACAAGAGTTCTGCTCATGTTGCTCAATAGTTTGTAGAGTGTATCTTTGAGGAATTATTTTTATATGGTTCAGTAACTCTCAATATCCTAGACAATAATTATCTTATATGCTGAGCCCCAAATAAAAATAGAGAAATGAAATCGGAGGGGTTTCTTTAGTTAGCAATTATATGTGGATATGTTGGGAAAAAATTTTCATCTCATTTTTGTCTGAGTCTGTCCTAACCTCAACTGTAAACAAATGTAATTTTTGTACATACGTAAGTCTGAGCCATTTGTGATTTTATAACGAAACTGCACTTTAGTACTGAAGTGCCTCCTCCTGTTACAATAACTATATAAAATAATACTAACAAGTGAATGAAGATCTATGGAAGAAGTAGTCACACTTCTTTCCCAAATTCCATGAGGTTCTCTTAAAATTAAATGAAGCCTTTGGAAGTTTGTGGTAAATCACTAGTATTTTTCTTTGGCTACATTTTTTCTTCTTATTTTGAACAAGGGTCAACAATAGCAGGGCTAGGAGGTAATTGATGACCTCTGCTGGCAGGCCTGAGACAAAAAAACCCCCACAAAGAACAGAAAAACTGCTTTCCTGATAGTTTTATAGCCAGCCTCAAGGTTAGGTCTTCATTCCTTGCCCAAGCATGCCAGAGGCGCCAGACTCCAGTTCCAGCTCATAGTAAGAGCAGCTGGCACTTTGTGAGTGCTTACTATGTGCATAACTCATGTAATCCACTCATAACAATCCGAAGTGCCAGGTATTGTTCTCAGCACTCTATATCAGCTCATTCGAGTCTTACAACAAAATGATACCTCTTTTACTGATAAGGAGACTTAGGTACAGAGAGTTAACCCTCTGAACTGGTCGCACTACACAATGTAATGCTAACGCTTGAGTGCTTCCTCCAGACCACACACTCAATCTCATTTAATCCTCTCAGCAACCAAGTGAAATAGATTGTATTATTATAACTCCCATTTTACAGATGAGAAAACAGACATCTAACTAGCAGAAGGACACAGAGATGGTGGAGAATTATGACAGGTGGAATATGACTCTAAATCTCATGTTCTTAACCAATTTGCTCTATCTAGATCTCCAAGTCCAGTATGCTGCAATCAAGACATTTTTTATTAAGACTAAATATGATGATTATGAAGACTGAAAAAAAATAATTAAGAATGATAATTAGGTTTGAAGTTAGATACCAGAGGTGAAGCTTGCTCCCTTTCCTAGAGGATCAAATCTCAACTGTGCATCATTACATTTAAACCTCTCCAGGTTGGGCTATTGCTTACCCCAGCAGCTTTATTGCTTGTTGTTCTCTGTCTGCTTCACACTCCAATGTCAGCTGCTTCTCGCATTTCCCACCAGAATGCTCTGGGAGGCACTGTCCACTGCCTGGAGACTTTCTTTCTCCTTTGCCCACCTCCTCGGTTATTGTCCTCCTTCCTGGGAACACCATATTAAGAGTTAGTTCAGAGGTCATTTCCACCAGGATCCCCACCTTGACCTTCTCCTTCAGACTGTGTGAGGTGCCTGGTCCCTTTTCTGGGCTCCCCTGATATCCTTTCTTCATCTCTACGCACTGTATTTCTCTATGATGTATCTGCTCACCCAACAAGAACATGTCTTTCTTAAGGGCAAGGATTTTGTGTTGCTTCTATTTGTGTCCCCAGCACCTAAAATTGTGCTTGGGAGATAGTAGGCTCCCAATAAGTGATGACTACCTGAAGGTACTACCAAAAGAACATTCTGGGAAAGTTCTCAGAGCCTGCGCCGAGAATCACAAGCATCTCTGCTTTCTTTTCTATTTTCAGAAGACACGTCAAGAGCAAGTCAGGGCTTTAGAATGCAAATCATAAAAAGTTGATGGGGGGAGAGGATGAGTCAAGGGTTCTTTGTGTAACCCTAATATTGAATAGAAATAGAAGAAAAGAGGGGAATACACTGAAGTTTTTTATACCATGACCTAGATTATGCAGAATTCATTCATCTCAGACACCATCAAAGGGATATTTATTTTTTCAGTTTTAATTACGTTTTTACTTTGGAATAATTTTAGATTTACAGAACAGTTGCAAAGATAGTGCAGAGCATTCATCTATATCCCTCATCCAGTTTCTCCTAATGCTATCATTTTACATGACTATGGTGCACTTGTCAAAATTAAGAAACCAACGTTGGTACATTACTACTAACTAAACTAAGCAGTTTATTTGGATTTCACTAGTTTTCCCTAACCTTTTTTCTGTTCCAGGATTCCATTCAGGATGCCACCTTACATTTAGCCATCATGTCTGCTTAGCTTCCTCTTTACTGTGGCAGTTTCTCAGACTTTTCTTGTTTTTGATGATCTTAAAGCTATTTTGTAACTTAGACTCAAAGTTGAACAAGATTCTAGCAAAGGGTAATATTAGATTGTAATCTTTGTTATACTTTTCTGAAAATCATGAGTCCTGACAGATTCAGTCCTTACTCTGCTCCCAGGCTCCCTGAGCCAACCAACTCTTTGGCTCACCATGAGTAACCTTTTAACTATTGGCCCCCAGAAATCATCACATCATGAGCTCCCTAGGATTTAGGCATCAGTGACAACCTTTTATCCACTAATACAAAAAAGGACACAAGGTCTGAGTAAAAGTAGATGTGTTGAAAATTCTTACTGATGCAAATTACATCTTTCAACGATGGCTCAAATCTCACAAGAATTAAACTTTAACAGATTAATTTAAGAGGTGAGTAACGAAGTAGAAAGCACTGGTTTTGGAATTAGAAATTCTCAGTACATTTTCCAACTCTTCCACTTAAAAATTGTGTAGTTTCAATTCTGGCACTTAACCTTAATAATCCCATTTATATCCATCTGTAATTATAATTCTCAAATGTGATAATACATGTAAAAAATTTCTATGACCTCTATAGCTTGATACACAAGTTATTTTTATTTGTCACCATTAATTCTGTTCCAGGTAAAAACACTTATAAACTTAAAAAGTTTCTTGTGTGTTATAATTTTCTATTTCAAATTTCTCTTCTTGGTTATATCTGATTTTGGAATAGCTGTGAAAGCTATTTTCAAAATATTAACAGTCTATGGCGATTAAGTGCTTACAATGTGCCAAATACTTATTTAACTTTTGCTGAAACCCTACCACATAGGTAGTATGATTCCAGTTTTAAAGGTGGAGAAACCCAGAGAGGTAGTATGACTTACTCAAGTATACACAGCAAGGAAGTAGAGTAAACAGGATATAAACTCAGAAAGGCTGGCTGAAGCAGACCAGCTCTTAACCATGAATTTATAACACCTTTAAAAAAGCTTCCCCAAAGGAGCGACCAGTCACAGAGAATGGTGTGAGAAGATGCTCTTACAACAAGCTAGGAAAGCATGACTTGGAGTTGGTATCACCTGGGCTTCACATCTTTGTGGTCACAAGCTGAGGACACTGGCTCTGCCTCCTCGATTCTGTCTCTCATTAAATGTAGAATTATTACTTTCTGCTCTTCCAGATCCTTAAGAGCCAACACATTCCCTACATGGTCTTCCAGGTCTTGTTATATCTTTAGATATAATGGACCTCAAAACTATAAAAAATTGGAAAAATAAGCATTAGACACAAATAAAGTATTGTTTATGTGAGAAAAGGATGCAGTATGTTGACCATTTCTTTTGAAGGCGAATTGTGAAGCTCATGAAGCAGACTTCATAATAATAAATAATCCATCTTCCCTGAGATTCTCTGTTGTCTGCACCAGGTGCTTGGAATCTATTCCAGGATGGCTAAAATTTGGAGAATTCTCCAGCATGGAGCCAGCCCGGGGTGCATGATGGTGGACTCATCCACAATCCAGCTGGTAGCTATTGGACAGACTCTTGAATGATACAGAATGAAACCTCTCTGCAAGGAGCAAATGTTATCCAATCGTTGCAATAAATTGAGTAATAAGCTTCTTTCCAAGTTGGTTGGCAATTGCAACAATTAGTATTGACATGCTCTTACTTTTGTATACTTTTTCCTTTTTCATGGTATTTTCTCAGTGTTGGCTCTTCAACACCAACTCAAAGTGATGACACAATGAACTTTAGATGTGCCTTGACTTGCACTGTACCCATTAAAGAAAGTTCACAACCAGGGATTGTATTTTATAACATGATTTATTACTTATTTATGTAGGATGAAATTCAATATGTAACTTATGATTCTCACTTGGGGTAAAGCTAGATCTCCAGGATAGTTTCTTTCTCCACCACATCTGTTCCTTAGGAACCCCAAACTGAAACTCTTCCTAAGTATTTTTAAGAGTTTCCAGGGAATGTTTCATGTGAACGCCACTTATTAATCCTTCTATTTACCTGCTACCAGGCAGTGGTGGCCATTTTCCTCTTGTGCGCCCTTCTGGTGCACATCTCCTTTCTCAGCTGATGTTTTCTCAAGGCACCTCCACTGTTGCTGGGCCGAGATGGCTTTTTCCAAGTCTGCCAGCACCACTGCTTTCAGTGTTGCTGAGTCCTTTCACTATCAATTTCCCATAGAGATTTTAGTAAAATGATTCTTTAAGTTTTGCTTGCTCTTAGGTTATAGATGTACCTTCCCAGTCCTCATCAAGGATGTGCACGGTGCTGTGATCAGACTCTCCCCTCCTTCCACCCGATTTCCCTGCCCCATTTCTTCCGAGTCTAAGTGTTTTCCCAGTAAGCTCCTCATTTACATGGACACAGGCAGGTCTTACTTCACAATTTTCCAGATGGGCCAGATTTGCTTGAATCTTAAAGTGAACACCATTTACGCTCCAGTTTTCTGTTATCACTATCTAAAGAGGCCAAGTTTCCATAACACTGGTAATGCAACAATCATAATGAAAATGTATTTCCTTATTATGTAATGGCTGCTTATGAAATCCCAGTACATTTCTCACAGCCAGATTAAACATTTTATTGCCTTTATTTTTCATCAAGTATGCAAATTCTTTTTAGCAGGTTTCATTTTTGATTTAAAACCATTTTTCATGAAAAACTAAATCATTTATGGCCATATGGTCTCATGACAATGCATAGTTAAGAAAAACTCAGTGAATTTTATACAGGAATGCCTCTTTGATGTCCCTTCAAGTAAAAGAAACACACTTTCTAGACATAGAGTGAGGTGCTTTAAGAAAAAACTCTTAAATGTCAATAAACATGTAATGGGAGTACTTGCCAAAGAGAAAATATGTAGGTTAATACCATCCCCTTCCATTTATAGAAAAAGAAGTGATGGTTTGGTTCCTAGCAGGAGGAGTCAAAACAATGTACTCCCATACGTTATTTTATATACGGAAGCAAAAATGAAAAAGACATGCTAGGGAAGACGCAAGATGAAGCAAGGACTGACAGCACTAACGTGTGACCTGTTGGTATTCTGCACTGACACGTTCCACATGGTTTCTCTCTTGGATGCAAGGAGTTCAGGCAAAACTGCCGGAACTGCCAACAGTAAAAATAGCTATCAGTGAGTGAGAACCTACTATGTGCTAGACACTGTAATAGGAGCTATATATTCATTAACTCATTTATGCCTCACAACAGTATTCAAAGAACATGTTAGTATCCCTACTTACAAAGAAGGAAACCAAGGCTCACAGAGAAACAGTAACTTTTCAAAGGGCCTATTGGTGCTAAATGGCAATACTGGGATCTGAGCTCAGGTATGCCTGACTTCAAAGCCCACACTCTTCCCATAATTCTATGATGCCTTTCAGTAAATAAGTGAATGAATAAATAATCTGAGCTATTGGGTATCCTTTCCTCTATTCTGGGCAGCCCCCATTTGGAATACTCAACCAATCAGAAAGCAAGTACCAAGCAGTCAGGAAGCAACACGATATGGTCTTAAGCAACACTGGTATGGGGAGTCACCAAGGCATGAGTTTGAATCCCAGAACCACCAATGATTACCTGTGTAACCTCAAGAAATTATTTAATTTCTCTGCCTAGGTATTCATTTCCTCACTTTTAAATGAATACAACAACCCTATTCTCCAAAGACCTTTTAAGAAATTAAATGATGTGATGTATGTGTTATCTGATCCCATTCCTTTGAGGTAATATTAACATTTACGGTTACTGGAGCCCACCTGCATGACCAGAGTCTTCCCTCAATATCCTTGCAGTTTTTTCTGAGAGCCCCATCTCTGACACATTATGTTCTTGCCATGGAACCTTGTCATGACATCTTCTTCCTTTCTTCCGTGAAAGGACTCCTCTTCCAGACCCCGTCCTCCTCAGCTAGTAGCTTTCCTGACCTCTCAAGCTGCACTATGGTTTGTGATAGAGTCAAGAAGCAAATAGTTTTCTCCCCAGTTTTGACAATACTTTATTATGTGAACCTCTGAAGTAGGCTTTTGTCCCCTGCACAGAATACAATTTCTTTCATGAATACAACTTCTGCCTTTACTGTTTCTAAACTATCTCTTCTTTGACACACAGAACTGGTTTCTCCAGCTAGCAGAGAACAGATGCCATGCCTTCCCCAAGTATGCATTTTTCATTTCCTCCTTCTCCCTTTTCATCTTCCTTCCCCCCACCTCCATCCTTCTGCCCCCAGCCAAAATACAAAAGTCCCTTGCATACTTGCTTCCATAAGGAGAAACCTAGAAGAGTCACTATTTCATGCATTTGTCCAAAGTCTAGACTCTGAATCCCACTTTGGCTCAACTCAGCCTGACGAGGAAATTTCATAACGCAGTGTCTGTTACATGGCGACTATTCAGTAAATGCTACTTGTCTTCTCTAATCCTGGTATTATGTTTGGGCCTTTAGAGATTTAAAGCAATGTAACCTGGACCTTCCAGGGTGTGGCAGTTGAGGACAGTGTTGTGAAAATGGCACAAAGTAAATTATTACTATAAATGCCTTGTTAAATATACAACATCAAGGACTTAGTAATAGGATAAATGCCTGCAAAAAGACTATACAAAAGTAAGATATGAAAATTCTATATTGATAGACAAAGAGAGTTTTTCCCTATCTTTTTATTTGGGGAAGATATTCATTAGGAAGTTTGGATTTCAGGGTCTGATTAATGAGGATATTGAAGACTTTATCCATGCCTGGAAAAG
This sequence comes from Tapirus indicus, assembly GCA_031878705.1. NCBI lineage: Eukaryota > Metazoa > Chordata > Mammalia > Perissodactyla > Tapiridae > Tapirus > Tapirus indicus. The sequence continues at coordinate 34,227,853 of CM062930.1, read as the reverse complement.
AATCTGAGGACTAGGTGAAATCTAACAAAAATTGTAAAGTGAAGTCTGATCACCCAGGAAATGGGAATAAACAGGAAAGCCTTGCAAAGAAAGCTAGGCAAAGAAAGGTTACCTCTGCTTTAAACTGATGGTGAAGATGGCTGCGAGTGTCCTGGCCTGGAGGATAAATAGAAGTGGTGGAAGAGATCAAAGGGAGAAACCATCATCAGGACAAGGGTATTGTAATACGACTGTAGAGAGCAGTATTTCATCCTGAATTGAGAATTAGGCTGTTTGAGAAGTAGAGAATCTTATTACTCAATGGAAATAATATAGAAAAATAATACATCTTTCTCAAAATGCCAACGTAATGTTACCATCCTTCTTTAAACATCTAATGTCTGTCATTACTCTCTAAGTCCCTAATATGGCCTTTAAGACCCTGCATAATCTGGCACCTACCTAATTCTTCATCCTAGAAACACAGTTCTATCAGTTCCCTGGAATGTGCTGTCTCCCTAAATCAAAGCCTTTGTTCATGCTGCTCCCTCCCACCAACACTTGGCTTCTGGCTTTGCTGTGCTGTTAACTTGCTGGGCAACCTTATACAAGCCACTTCAAGTCTCTGAGCCACAATGTCTTCATCTTTCTTGAAGGGAATTGGGTGAGAATATCTCTAAATTCCTCTCCAGATCAAACATTCTATGAGTCTATGAATATTCAGGAAAATGTTATTAACATAATTCCAGGCTCAGAGAAAAGGAAAGTAATTGACATTTATTAAGAGGCTACTGTAATGCTTTGTTTCGACCTAGCAAGAGAAAGGCATGCTTCACTTATGGAATCTCCCCAATGGCAGGTATTGTAAGGAAGGAAAATCTAATCATTGTAGGGGGTAAAGGTAGATGATAAAAATGTTGCCTTTAGAATATTGTTTATGAAATACATGTAAGTCAATAAAGAAACCATTTCTACTATGATTGCAAACCCCACAGTCATTATTCTTGACTGTAGTTTTGACAAACTGACCCTTTTCTTTACATATTTCTATAACCCTGTGTGTTTAGTCTATGTGTCTTTTGAATGAAGATGACTTGAAACTTCTCACATCCCTTGATCTATCTCTTTCACTAAGATTAAGAGATCCTAATTGTTTTCAACTGATTTCCACGTATCTGTCTTAAGTTTATTTTTCATTTTTTTTTTCCTGTCTAGAGATTCCCCTACTTCCTCAATAATATCAGTTCTCAGGAAGGAGTTAACCAATCTGGCTTCTGAACGTGAGGAGGGATGGGATCCAGGGAAGGAGACAGGGATGACATAGAGTATGGAGTCAGCCTCAGGTCAAGACATCCCCAGAAAGGGGACAGTCATCACAACTCTAGGACTACAGAGGTCATGGAAACATAGTGAAAAGACTCACTAATCTTGGAGGGTTGGACCAGGATCCAATTCAGAAGGGAAGGCAGATGCCATGTTCAAGGTCAGGAGAAGAATGGTTGGTGGAAAACCACAAACTTCCACTCAAATCAGGGAAAGAGACCCCAGAAATCGACTGGAGAGAGAAGATGCAGAAACATAGCTAAATGGGATAAAAACACGAACTGAGACTGGCAGAGAGGATATGGTCTCTTTCTTTAAAAGAAACTGAAATTTTAAGTTCTTTTTCTTCAATACTTCCTGTCTTCACAGGTATTTTGTCACAGTCTTTCCTTTCCAACTCTGATACTTGTGAGAAAATACATATTGTATACCACATGTAAACCAAGGACACACCTGTGAATAGAAAATGAATACAGTAATTATTTAATTCGTTTATTTTTGCCAGACAAATATTTCCTTTTTTAAAAAAGACAGGTAGCAGACATTAATATAAATGGGATCATTTAAGTCAGCCATAGTATGGCAATGATAATAGTTCTCTTAATTGTATTGATTTTAAATTCAGCATTCTGACTTTTGAAGTGTTAAGCACAAATTAAGAGACCCTAACAACTATGTGGGGTTCTTCAGTTACATATGCAAGCATGAGTTCATGTATAAGGGTAGTGTGGAAGTGAGACTCTCAGTATGATGATGAGAATCATCAAAATTGTCCACCTTCTTACAGAATTCACTCTAGGACAGATTTTTCTGACATGATAATCCTGCTTTACTCGGTGTAGAGAAGATGAAATAACAATAGACAGCAACACTGTATTCCTACCTAAAAAAAATGATTCTAGCTAAGTTCATGAGTTTTAAAATCCTAGGTTCTCGATGCCCTCCGTAGAATGCCAGCTCACTACATGAATGTGGTGAATTTGGCAACTGACTCATGTTGGCAAATCAATTAGAATGAAGTCTTACTTACAATCACTTCTACCTGTGGTTACTTTTGTGACTGAGGAGTCCAAAATTTCTCTATCATTTAGGGCATAGAATTTTGGAGGTATTAGTTCTTTGGGGGTATCTATTTTAGCAGAGTTAAAGCTACTCTTGGAGAAAAATTATGGCCCTTTCCAGACATACACCTTTACACCACCTACAGTGAATTTCCCATTACCTGACCAAGGATATTTGTGAAACTCCTAAATTTTCAAAGCTTTATCTAATTTGCTACCGAACAGCTGGTAAGTAAGAGATGCGTACCTTTATTTAATCAATAGCTTGAAAGAGGTGCACTTGAGGGCCTCATGAGCAAATTCAGCTTTAATGTGACTGTAATAAACTACTTGCCAAAAGCTCAGGGGAGATGATGATTTTTGAGAGGAAAGCAGTGTTTAGAAAGTAAGTAGGGAAAGTGGCAGCATAGGAAATCATTTGAAACTCACCTTGAGTGATTTTACAAATTCTACCATGCTAAAAATCGGACTCCATCCTTCCCAGACTTGCCCTTTCTCATTCTCTCCTCTCCCAGCCCTCACCAGTTCTAACTACCCAAGTTGAGAATCACATCCTCAAAACCACTGTTAGTGAAGGGGGAAAATCCTATTCTGCAGCTTCGTTGGGGCCATTAGAGACCCAAGACATTATAAATATTGTGGTCCCCACTGGCATTAGTTCAAAATTAACATAATCTTACTAATCCAAATAAAAATGAAACTGTTCAGAATGACAGAATTTACATGTGTGCAGAAATTAAAACAGTATCTTTCCAGAGTTTTCTTCTTTATTCTCTCCCTCTTTCTCCTACGCTTTTTTTGCTGGGTTATCCAGCACTTGTTGGAGCAGAAAATATTTGAGGACCAATGATCTAAGGGACGCTAACTTTCTTTTCCTCCAAAGTTCTCTAAATGCTATTACTGACCTATGTGAGGACATGTGAAAGTTCTATACCTGGACTATATTATCTTATTTTCTGGAAAAATGCCTTCACTGAATTATGATTTAATTTTATGCCCTCAATTTTTATAAAAGGTCATTTCTGAAGAATAGTCATTCATCCATTTGGAGAGCCATTCTGTATATTTTACAAAAGCTAGTGAAAGACTTTGAACATCATGTAACCCAGAGTCTCTTATATGAGTGTTCATGTGACACATTTTTTCCTATAATTTAGAGACAGAAAAATACTTTTTTTCCTCCAGTTAAGTTTGTATTCTGCTTTTGAGGGAGAAAAACTATACAATCCAAAGTGTTCTCCATTTTATTTGACTGTTAAAAAGTGCAAAATTAATTTTGCTTCTTGATTGTTATAACTAGTTCACTTTCCCAAAGGAAAAATGTTTCTCTGGTCTCAGGATAAATATCATTCTGTCTTTCTTAAACAATGGTTTGTTTTTCACCCAATGGACATTGAATCTTAACCCATCGTGTTCCATCTTCACATTACCTGCAAGAAAGCTTGAAGCCAATTTGGTGCCCCATCTCCTGTAAATGTATAGGCTATGGGATGCATTTTGTTTAGAAATCTGCTAAATCCATCTCATTCCCTCTCTTCTTTGCCTTTGTCGTATTTCCCGTGTTAGGTCTATTGTAGTATATCTCACCGTATTGTTAATGTCTGTGTAAGCCACTTTTAAACCTCTCCCACTTTTTATTGGTTAAAGGAAAACGAATGAATGAATTAATAGATAAATAATTTCGACAAGCTATATCAGATTTTTGTTACATTTATTCTTCTTAAATTTATTCTTGCAATTTCCATATTGATTTTCCCATTTTAAAATCCTATGTTTCCTTCCCAGAAGTAGTCATGGTATAATGATATTAAAAATATTATGATAAAATAGTAATAGCCATAATCATGGGATTAAAGCTATAAAGGAAGGAGAAGGGCAAAGAGTTTGGTTTGGTAAGTAGGCTGAGAGAATGTTAGAGGCATGTGGCTCAAGCTTGAGAAAAATTGTGAAAAAATATGGAGGACACACAAAGCATGACTAATTTTATTGATGAGACATTTTCCATTTCTCCCTTCCTCCTGATTTTCTTTGTCTTAGTTTTTTTCCCCAAAATACAATTTCTTTGTTGAAATCTCCACATTTACTATTCTGTTTCTTCTTTCTTTCATATCCTACTCAGTATTAAAAATACTCTAAAATATGGACATACTCGGGTTAAAATCGAGAAAATGCAGATAATGCAGTAAAACTCCATGGAAGCTACAAAGATAAACTTCAATTCCCCTTTGAAATACGTATCTTGGTACAACATTGACTGTAGAATACCTAGCCAAGCCAAACTCATTTCACTGTTAAGAAATTATTCTCATAATCACACGTGGGGAAATGGTTGCGGGCATAAAGCTCAAAGCACCTGAATATAAAAAGGACATATTTTAGCACAAACCTGTGCAAATTAATAGGAAGTGTTAATGGGAACCTATGAAGATGGTGTGGGGAAGGGAAAGAAAGATACAGTATGAGGATTTGTGACTATAAACAATGAGGTGATTTGGTAGGGCTAAATATTTCATAGATTGTTTGTGTCACTAATTACAACTTCCTTCAGAAATACCGGAGGAGCCTTTCCTTAAGCATTTTAGATGTTATTTATATCCCTGGTTCTCAATATGGGGAGGAGGGAGAAGAAGTGATGTTTTTCCCCCCAGGGGACATTTGGCAACATCTGGATACTTTTTTGGTTGTCACAACATGGGGGAAGGGTCCTACTGTCATCTAGTGGGTAGAAGCCAGGGATGCTACTAAACATCCTATAATGCACAGGACTGTCCCTGCAACAAAGAATTATCAGGCCCAAAATGTCAATAGTGCTGAGGTTGAGAAAGTCCGCTATACGTTAACCCTGTATTACCATCTACCTCTGCACTCAGTCATTTAGCACTTCATTGTGCGTCACACGCTGTCCACAATACCTGGCTCAATGGAGGGCACATCACTGTATAAAACATAGTCTGCCTCCTCATAGGGCTGACAGTGTAAGCGGCATATGATATATAAAGAGGAATAATTTAAAGTCAGAAGGGATAAGTATAATTAAGGTGATTTTTAAAAAGTGTTACATGAATACAGAAGGAAGGAAAGGGTGTGCATTCCTCACTTGTCAGAAGTAAGGGAAATCTTCAGGCATGAGGTGGCATTTGAATAAGATTTTGGAGGTTGGGGAGATATGACCACATTATATAAGGATAGGACCTCACAAAAAATATTTCCTGTCAAAAGCATAGACATGCTTAAAATATTAAGTTCCTTTCATTTGCATTACAATGAGAAAATAATACATATGCACTAAATTTCTTTCTCTATTATTTATTTTTGTGGTTTAAGAGCAAATATGCATGGAGATGTCCTATAGCATCCATTACGCTACCTTGGAATTCTCTACTATTCATTGGCCCAAGGGACTTATACTGATGATCTTGAACTACATTCAGAAGCATTTGAAATCCACCTGACCAAAATGTGATTTTGCACTTCTGTGTTAAAACAGATCAGCCAGGGAATGCATTCCTACTTTTCAATCAGCTGCAGCAGTTCCATTGAGAGGACAAAGTCTACACACAGGTGGCCTGGTTTATGCACAGTTTTCCTGAAAATTCGATCTTTGTGAGAATACCAAGATTATATTTTAATTTTTATTTGAGGGAACTGAATAACCCACATGTTTACTTGCAATGGCATCATGTTTAAAGGAACATGACCAAGAAATTCTAGGATCCTCATTGGATAAAAATAGCATGCGTGGACTTGGAAAACAGTAAGATTCAAATGGAATAATGAGCCATAGGTCATTTACACTGAGACTCATCCGAGAGAGTATACTACATTAAAAATCTCTGGGAAAGTGAATCAAAAAATCCTTTTTTTGTTGGGGATCTTTTAATCTTTCTAGAATACAAGCTGTCTTTCTGAAAGTATATATTTGAATAATCTCAGAAGCTACTGAAAACATAATAAAGCACATTTTTCCATTGATGCTGAAGTACTAAAGATCTCCTCCTCTAATCATAGCATTTATGTGTTTTATAAATATGGACAGACATTATGAGCTATAACTCAAACATGCATTTGTAAAAAAGGAAAGGTTAAACTGTACATATTTAATAACATCTTATAAGATTGCATGTGTTCCTTGTTTTATGAACCTCATTGTTCAATATCTTACAAGCTGCACTTTAATCCCAATAAAAAAATTTTTAAGTGCAAATGACATTAGGACTGTAATTGGCACAGCAGACCTGGCTCCTCCACGCTGCCGTGTCAGCTGTTTCTAACCTGCCGATACAGATCTGCATTCAAGTATCACAACTCGGGTCACAGCCAATGTTTGGTTTGCTACCTCAGAAAAGTAATAACTCTTACAACTGCCCAGCTAGATAAATATCTGATTAAAGAAAAGTCTAAATGAATCTGAAGATGGTTTGTCCACACAGAGATGTAAAACTCTTATTACTCCAGTCTTCCAGCAAGGCTCATGAAAGACTGGAAAATGAATGTAGGCCACACGGAAAGAAAGCCAGCATAGGCAAACTGATTGAGTTTCAAACTGTCTAACTTTTCAGTCGTGTGTGTTTTATATGTTAAATATGGTTCAGAAGATTAAAGTCTTCATTTTAGGCAAAGAAAGGAAATAATGTTTCCTGTCCCATTTGCCAAGCTAAGTGAACAACTGTTCCTGCACAATTAGAATTGTTAATTGATTTGAAAACATAGGGCTTTGAAGGTGGAAAACCGCTGACATTATTTCAATGGGGAAATGCACTCCTGAGAGAGAGCACTGCAGTACAATTTCTCTCCTTGTTTTGTTGAATATACATCTATAAAAACACTGTGAATCATGCAGTAAAAACTGCTGTGCTGATATCATAAATCTCTGATAATAAAAATTTCATTGTTGAAACAATAAAATAGACTTTTATTATAACACAGAGTATCCACCTAAACATTGTCCTTTTAGCTTCTTCGAGTTAAATGTATGCACAGTTTTACAGTCTATAAACAGATCTGGAATAAAAGTTAATAAATGTCAAAATTTGCATTTCAAAAAATTCTTGCTGCATTTTAGGGAAGATCAATCTATGAACCTTTCAACATTATGTCAAATGAAATGCTAATTGTACCTTTAGGAATTTCAGAGACAGTGACAAGAAACTAAATGCTCTGTTCCTTTGCATCAGCAAGTTGAGGATAATTGTATATCTACTCTTGTGAACTTCTAAGAAAAAAAACTAAGAAAAAAGGGTTTTCTATTCTTTAACTCAGGAGGGTAAACTCTTTCAGCCACCCTCCATCAATCTACCTTCAAATAAAGTGTGTTAACATGTTGACAGTGGACAAATCACACAGAGCTGCATTTATTCATTTTATAATAGGTTTGTCAAATGAGCTTCAGTTAAAGAGATTTAAGAGTAAGAAAAATTCTCAGCCAGAAATAACCGACTTATTCCATTCAAAGTGATGTAAGGTTTAAAGGTGTACTTCTTAAAAGCCTAATCTTTATTAAAAGGCACAATTTTTGAAGGCTAAGTCACAAAAATAAATACCAGGAGCCCAAAAAGTACTTTTATTTTCCCTACCCTTAAGATAAAGCTAATACATCCCTTCCCTATTCTGTAATAAATCTTAGTGCTGTATCTCTAAGAGATACAAATTATCCTCTATACTGTCTTACAAGTGTGAGTATAGATTGAACCAATGAGCAATGTTATCTAGAAAATAGCACTTAGTGTAAGGTTTGTGCCATTTTTTTGAACATTATCCTATTTGTGGCGCAGCCTTCATTTCAGAGTCAGACTGCTGAAATATTTGGTGCACCTGCAGAGCAGTGAAAAACGAAGGGCCGTGCAACTGAAAAAGCAGCTCATGTTGTTAACCTGCAGCATTTGGTCACCTATCACCATTTTAAAAGGAAAATAGGCATTTTCCCCTTCTTCAAGTACCATTATAGATAGTGTTGAGTCAAAAGCAAAGATTCTTCCCCTCTGCATTTCTGGATCTCTACATCGTCTATTGATATGTATTAGGAGTATAAGGCAAAACTTCAAATGTTTAAAAGACTTGATTTACAAAGTATATTACACAGGGCCATTTTCAGGCTCATATTGGACACCCAATTTGTAATCCTACTGCTGTATGGAAGAAAAACACCTGAACATTCTCACACAGCAGTCACAGTTTGATTTAATAAATTCTTTGTTTTAGAAAATTCAGATGGAAATAATACATATTTCTTGCTCTACTAGATGATGCTACTTTATTTTTTACAAACTTAAGTTGTCTAAAAATTTATATTTTATGTCTAATTTTACTCCACAGATTTTTTCAGTTAATTCATGAATATATTTTATTTCTAATCCTGTTAATCCTTAATAAAAATTTGGAATTTTCTGCAGGTCAACAAAAATAAAAAATATATTTAATGAAAATATGTAAATAAATTAGCAGAGACATTAATAAATATTATCACAAAACAGCAGCTTCAATTTACTTCAGGTGTCGATAATGTCTATGTAGTGGGCAACTCTTTGTGATGGCCCATTATGAGCCTCCTTTTGTACATGTGGCTTGCATGACTAGATATGAATTCCATTTAATTCCTGAGTATAAAATGGTACAACTTTACTGGTAATGAAACAATAGGGGATAAAATAGCGTATGTCTGTCTTTTTAAAAAAAGTTTAATATATGAGTAGTTCTCAGGCATAAATATTACGAACAATTGGTCTAGTTAGAAGAAAACAGTAACATAATATTTTATAGGTCAGGATGTTGTACAGAAATTTCCCAACTCTCTCTAATATGTACAATTCCCAAAATAAATGCAGAACTAGTAGCTATTCTGAGAACCCTTCAAGCAAATTTCTCTAGACAAGCTTTATTAATCATCCTAATTTTGTTCGTGTTGTGTTACATTGGGGAAAAATAGTTGTACAATGGACAAGTATACTACTAAACAAAATGCTCATCTTTTTCTTAAGAGTCAAAACGGAAGGCTAATAAAGACCATTTGAAATAAAAGGGCCCATTACTCCTCAGTTTTATATGAGCTTACATGCTTTCATTGTGCAGAGTGTGTTATTAATTTCACATGCCAGATTCATAGGTTTCTGCAATATCAGGTTTGATGTATTCATTATCGGCACTCAGTACATTAATTCACGCTGAAGTCCGGTAAATCAAAATTTTACCATCTGGCTTCCTGTTCTTAATGATGAATTTGATGTAGGGGTGATTAAGATTGTTAGGCTTTTGAATTTTAATGTAAAAATTAGGGGATTAAAAAGGCATTTAGAAATGACCAATAGTTAGAATAAACTTACTGACAGGATCTAATTTGTGTACTTGCTAGTAAAGCTCCATTTTAATTAGCAGCCACAGTCTTTCAGCACAAGCTCAAAGAGACAGAAGTTTAGTGATTAAGAAGATGAAGCTGTTAAATTGATAAATTGACCTTGAAATACTTGTAACTGTGGGGGACGGCCCACTAACTCAAATTGTTAGTGTGTTGCATTGCCACACGGGGAACTGAGTCCAAGAGTGACCCCAGACACAAAATTTTGTTTTTTCTTTCTTCTTTTTCTCTTTTTTTCAGGGGTTGGCTCACCATCCTCATCTTGTGGCCGGGGGGCTAGGCAGCAGAGATAAACAAATACAAAAACCTGCAGATCAGCAGGTTAACACTATAATACTAGGAAAGTGAGGATTCCATCACTGTTTCAGAACTCCTTAACGGGTGGCACTTGAATACTATGTCTAAACTTGAAAGCATTGTCTTGGTCTTGGTTTCCTGCTACAATGATGCTGTACATATACAGTGAGATCTGGGAGGAGGAAGACACTCGAACAGTGAATTAACTCAGGAAATCTAGGGCACAGCCACCAATACTCTCCTTTTTGCACCATATTTCAGAAGAAATATGGAAATGGAAGAATTCTAAATATGTGCAATGCAGAGCATGTATATAACACACAGACATTGCACTCAAACTTGACATGAGACTTCTTTTAATCGAAAGACCAATCTGACATGGATGTTCCTTTGACAGTTAAAATTACCTCTGATTTTTAACAAAAGCACTTGAAATGTTACACCGAACTCATTACACCTTTTCTGCATAAAGAAGTTTAATAGTTAAAACAAGTTAAGAAAGAATAGACTCTTAATGTAAAATATTATTAGAATAATATAAAGAAACATCCTTATTTTTTTCTAAGACATAAAGCTAAAAGTGTAAGAAGCCATACAATAGAAAAGTAAGGTTGAAAATAAAGTGATTTCCTGAGAAGAAAAAAAATGTACTACCTTGTATGGTCTCATAAAATGTGATGCTTTGGTTCCCGTGAAATTAATAAATGTAGTCACTAATGCACTAAAATAAAATACAGTCAGAATGACTTACATCAGAAAACAAGTACATCTGTATATATCAACAATTTGAAGGATTCCGATTCCTGGCAAGTCAAGGAATATTTTAAATCTTATATTTTAGAGGAAATCGAATCTTGACTAACCACTGCAATTTATGTCATTTTAAATAAGATATATTTGAATAAGTATATTTTTCATGCCCTAAAAAGACTGATGTCTTCTTTTATAAGCTCATCCTGTGACACACTTGAGTAGGTAGGTATATTGATTTTTTTTTCTTTTTCTGATGGCAATGAAGTGTAAATGGAAAATATCAGACTTGGCAATCACTTAAACCATGTGAAAATTTCAGAGTGAAGGCTATTAGAGTCACTTTGTGATCTCCCCAGATGACCAGAGGAGGGGGAGGAAAAAAAACATTTCTACATTTCTTCAGATCCTTTGTGTGACAGCTAAGGAGAATAACATTCTTTCTAATACGCCAGTTTTCGTCTCTAGTTGAGAATAACCTCAGTGCTTTCTTATGTCACTGGCTGAGAGAAGATGAAAGACCCAGCCTTGTGTAAATGGCTTTGTCTAACCATCAGTCTTTAGCTCTGCATGGCAGCTGTACTATTGACATTAGCTTGTGCACTGGGTGAAATTGAAGTGAGTTAAATGTGACCTTGGCTTAGTTGTTGAAGTAGAAATGAACTCTACTGGGAGTGAAAAAAAATAAGACCAGTTTCTCTAACTTCATTTTTTCTTTAATGAGTTTAACAGCACTCTTAGGATTTGATACATTTTATAAAAACGCTTTTATTTCCTTTTCTATTATACACTGAGTAATCAGCATTTAGTCAGGTTAGCTTGCCCTTTTGTTATGAAATCCTTGTTTCAGGTATTTATATGCCATATTCTTAAAAATGATGGCACATTTATTTTCCCTTTTTTCCTCCTATAGATTATAACCCTTACATTTGGACGGAAGGCTGTCATGCATATATGTTCATTGACTTGAATAACAAATACTGGACCACTGAAACAGTTTGAAATGCCCAGTGGTTCTGATGACATTGCATTGTCTACTAGGTTACATGCGCATGCACTAAACGACCTGCCGGTAAATCATGTGCAGTGAATATGCGAGACCTCAGGTAGACGGGTTGTGCTGGAGCACTTCTAATACTGCCACTCTTTTGTTTTCAGATACACCACAAGATAGCATTTGTGTCAAAAGAACATAGGATTGCCTAGATTTTTTAGGTGGAAACAATTCAGAATTTCCTTGAAGTTTCATTTCTATGTTGAACATTCCTATCTCATATATACACATATACAATTATTACAAGTTTTTATGTGTATATGTGTTCATATACGTGTGTATATGTGTATAAGTGAGTGTGATATATGGATATATGCATATTATTTTAGCTTATAATAATGATACAAGACCAACAAATTAGATACTTCAAGTTCAGTTTCTGTCATCCAATTTATCAAAGAAACTCATGATGAGAATATTTTAATTAGTCTATCTAATCCAACTTGAGCAAGCACAATCTAAACTCCTTATACAGTACTTTGCAATTCATTTTTCACCAATAATGCATTTCTACTACTGCCCTATAGTAATATCACTGTTGGGTGTTAATGGAGCCTGAACTTTTGGCTTCTTTTGGTAATCAAGTTAGTTTCTAGTTTAATGTTTCAAAATTTTTCTCCTCCTGATTGTTTTGGGTGGAATAATGGGTCCCCAAAGATATCCACATTCTAATTCCCAGAATATATGTGACCTTATATGGCAAAAGAACTTTGCAAATGTGATCAAGATAAGGATGTTGAGATGAGGAAATTGTCCTGGATTATCTGGGTGGATCCAACGTAATCACAAAGTCCTTATCAAAGAGAGGCAGGAATGTCAGAGTCAGAGACAGGGATGTGATAGCAGAAGCAGAGGTCAGAGTGATGGGGTGCAATGAGCCAAGGGATGTGTGCACCTTCTAGAAACTGGAAAAGACCCAGAAGGAAACAGAGTCTCACCTTGGGATTCTAGAAGGAACACTGACAACTTTTATTTTTAGACTTTCGACCTCCAGAATTGTAAGATAATGAATTTGTGTTGTTTAAATCACTAAGTTTATGGTAATTTGCTCCAACAATGTTAGGAAACTAATACACTGATGAATGCATATTTCAGTCATCTGTATAGAGTAATACACACTACGGCATAGTTATCAATCATTTAAGTAACTTTTTTTTATCACTTATGGTTTTCTCACCTTTTAACTTTTGTGTTCAAGTAAGTATAGATTGACAGTTATCATGTTTAGGAAGGGTTCAGCAATATTATGGATCTCTAAAAACGAATCACCACAGTCTTTGGAAATAGATGACAAATTGGAAAGCCTGTAGGCAACTCTGAGTGTATTTAACCATTAAAAAAAATGTGTGATCACCTGCAGGTCAACATGGTGTGAACAGAGAAGAGGCAAAGGTCTTCACTAGGATAAAGTATTGTGAGAAAATGCTGTGATAGACAGCTGGCCAGATGCCATTACTTCCAGAGTAGAGGGTCAGAACTACAGAATTGTTTACAGTGACACCTCTAAGGTAAATCAAAAGGAGGATGGGGCCCAGAGCTTTGCAATTGACCCCAGCCTGCTGCTGATTCACTCAAGAGCCACCCAGGGGCAATAGAGAAGTACAGGCATGGATTTTAAGGCTAGAACTAGAGTAAGTAGCTGTGTTTATCCAGGTATTTGCTTACAGGGTATATCATGCACTTGGAGATAAAAGCTGACTGGGTCTGGAGTGAAGCACTTTCCTTGTGGGCTGTGCTGTATCTTTGGAGCGTCTATAATCAGAAGACATTACTCAGGCTTGATCTGCTGTGCTCTACCTCGCCATCTCTGCTGAGGAGCGCTGGCTCAGTGAGGTGCCTTGGCATGACAGACAGAGCACGGATTTTGAATTTTTAAAGCAGACACACTATATTGGATCTCCAACACTGCCCCTTTGTGGGGCACTGCCTCACTTTTCTACCAAATGGGGCTAATAATAATAATGCCTACTTCATATAATTCTTATGGGGGTTAAAAGAGATAAGGTAAAAAAAGTATCTGACATTGTCTGACATGTAGGAGGTGCTCAGTAAATATGAGTTTCCCTCATTTCTTCCAGGTCTCAGTTAAAGCAGGGGAGTTATGAGCGTTTTGAAGTATCTGTGTGGCCTGAAGTTGGCTGTTCTTCCATGGGCACTTTTTCTTGAGTTTCTCCTCGACTTTCCACAGTCTTTATTTATCTTGCTTCCTCCCTCATCATCATCTCCTTGCATGCAGCATTCTGAAGATCTACTAAAGCTATTCAAATTCTCCAATTCTTTTCTTGAATCATTAGAAGAGAATAATATTGATAACATTCCCAATTACCCTTTTCTGATTCCATTTACAAAGGCGAGAAAAGAGATCATATTTATTTGATGTTTGCTTCATGCCAAGCACGGTGCCATGTATTTTCACATACACTAAAATATCATATGTGTATGTTATATATGTAATCCATCTAAGTAAAAAATATGTATATAAAATCTAAATATTTATATGGCATTTAGAATGGTAGATAAATATGTTATACTGTTATGTGACAAGACCACATGCTGTTCTTGGTATTTTTTTATAATCTTATTAGTTATTCTATAGGTAGAAAACTAAAAAATTATATGTAAAATGGCAAAATCCTTTCTGGAAGTTAATTAGGATAAGTTGATGGTAAAATGGTTTTAGGAAAGGGAATATATTATGAGAGTGCCAAAATAGTGAAGACATGAATTTAAAATGGAACTACATATAGCACGTGTAATCGTTTCAACATTAGGCTGACATAATTTGGTTGCTCATTTATCATGCAGATGGTTGGAATAAAAAAATCTTTCAACTGCTATGCCATATATATATAGTACAAGGGGTCACTACAATGATTTTTCAGATGGCCAGAGTGAACCCCACCCCTAGAGAGTGGGCAGGAGGATATCAGAATAACTCAGGGATTTTTCAGATTGCACTGCCTCCCATCCAGATTTTGGTAAATTCTCTAAAGAGAAGAAATATCTGCTCTGTCTCATTGAGAAGTACACCAGGAATGTCCACAGGCATGTTTCAAATGGTACCTTGCCCCAAAAGAAGTGGTAAAATGCCCTCTTGGAAAGGTGCCTGCCCTTCTGGTGTTGAGAATAATTTCCTCAAAGTGAGTCATCACTCCTGATGAATAATGTCGGCATCTTGTTGGTGTGCTAGTGGGGAAAGCTGGCTGGGAACCACTTTGGCAGCCAAGCATTCTTAAATTCTTAAAATTGCCCACAAAATCATTGTAAGAGTTGGAAAAAAAACACATTAAGATACATACAGTAATATGTGACATAACAATTGCCGTTATAGACACATCTATTACAAATATAGAAATGTGATTTTTTAAGCACCAAGTAGTGGTTAAATACACACACACACACACATACACACACCCACACTGAAATAGAAACAGATTAAAATTCAATGACATCAAGAACCACAGTGGGCACTTTCATGTATACTGTCTTACATTAGTTGTATTAGTTTCACTCCACCTTTTAGCCAGCTAGTGTCACCTCGTTTTTAGACAGAAAGAATGACTGACTTGCCTAGTTCATCCAGCTATAAGGTGGCAGAGAGAAGATCCTGGTTCTAGGATTTTGCTCCATTATACTGTCTTGTAGAAGTTAAGTAGAAGGCCTCAAAGAGAAACTGGGAATGTATAAAGTGCTGGGGAGCAGACCCCAGGAGAAAGCCCAGCTATCAAACAGAGCAAGATTTCCCAAGAGAACGAAGAGAAACTGTGGACATCTGTGTAAATCTAGCAAGAGGGGAATGAAGTGGGATATGCACAGAGCAGGGAAAAGGACAAACTAGGAGGAAAATGACATGGAAATCCAAGCACCCTGAAGTCAGCATTAGGGGAATGCTCCAGTTCTGGGGTCAACTGCTGGGTTTAAACCCAACTCTAAGGCAACGCTTTCTAGGACTTCCTTCCTGTGTACAAAACTGGAATAATAAGGCACCCACATCAGAGAGCAAAGGACTTTAACACAGTGACTGACACATACTAAACAGTTAATAAATAGTATTTCTTGTCACTGTTAAGTCAGCAGGGAGCAGGGAGCAGACTAATGTGTCTCTCATGCACAGACAGGTCTCCAGTCCCTTGAGTAAGGCGGGGTGGGAAGAATTTCGGTACAAGGTCTGGGAAGAATTTTGGTACAAGGTCTAAGAAGAATTTGGTACAAGGCAAAGACTCAGTTTTTAAAACTGGGGTACAACGAGTTTGACTCGATGCTGTCAACTGAAGAGCTACATTGGGGCTATCTTCCTGTGCAGGTGAGTGGTCCCAGGACCTGGGGGTAAACTTTACCTGTTTGGAGGGTCAAGTGGTCCCAAATATGGGCAAAGACTGCAGGAGTGCATGGTTTAGAATGGGTCAGTTAGGTGACTGAAAGTCTAAACCTCTGGGATATTTCTCTCAAAGATTTTGGAAAATAATCCAACTGAAAATTTTACTAATCTATATAACTTTGACCAAATTTCAGTACTTGTTAGGGTTAGAAAAACAGTGCTGTGTTTCTTGCTTTGGGCCATGTTTTTCAAGTAAATAAAAACTGGTGTCTGTGGAAAGAAAACAACCCTTGTGTCAGCCTGGGTGAGTCACCCTGCAGTCTGGGGCTGTGGTTACAGCGTGGCAAAGGTATCGTCACACTGTGGGTCTGAACTGAATACAGGCTCTCACTGGAATGCGGAGGGTTTACCTGAGAAGCAGGTCAAAGGTTCTCCAGACATGCAGCCACTGGGTCAACAAGCACAGTCCCCTCCCTGCGCACTTGTCTCACTCGTTCTAATCCATTTTTTATTTTTCCTTATCTATTATCATGTTCTAATGCACCATATAATTTTGCTTTTGTTTTGGTCTATCTTCTTCCACTGGAGTATAAGCACCACGAGGGCAGGGATCACTGTCATTCTGTTCTGTCGTGTGTCTGTCTAGCTCACAGGAGAACGTCTGGAATGGAATCGACACTCGGGAAATATGTGTGGCCTGGCTGACTGACCAAACAGTTTAATAATAACCGCCTCTGCGTGAATGATATTTGCCCCAGGTTTTGCTCTAACTCTAGAGCCCCCTCTACTCTGATCTCATTAAAATTTTTTTTTAATTTTTAATTACTTTCAGAGTTACAGAAAAGTTGCAAAAGTAGTACAAAGAAGTACTACATATTCATCACCTAAATTCCCCAAATGTTAACATTCACCGTGCTCACCTTATCATTGTCGGTCTCTCTGTCTCTGTCTCTCTGTCTCTCTATTTCTCTCCCCCAAGTGAACTGTGTGACATTTACTTTTTCATTTCTCAGACCCAGGATCCAATCCAAGTTTGTATATCACGTATAAGTGTCACGTCTGTTTGGTCTCTTTTGATTTAGAACAGTCTATCAGAAATTCTTGTTCTTGAAGCAGGCACTGATCTGATGTATACTCCTGACTGGATTCGGGTTATGCATTTTTGGCAAGAATTTCTTAAAAACAAAATTGTGCCCTGGTCATTGCATCATATTAAAAGACACACGATGCTTTTGTGTCCCAGGACTAGTGATGTTAACACTGATTACTTGATTAAGGTGGTATCTACCGATTTCACCACTAAAATGTTCCTATTTGTTCCTTTATAATGAGTAAGTACCTTGAGGGGAGATACTGTGAGACTCTAAATATTCCATTTCTCATAATACTTGTGCTCTCATTTTTTTTTTTTTTTGTGAGGAAGACCGGCCCTGGGCTAACATCCATGCCCACCCTCCTCTACTTTATATGGGACGCCGCCACAGCATGACTGACAAGCAGTGCGTCAGTGGGCGCCCGGGATGCGAACCCGCGAACCCCGGGCTGCTAAAGTGCGAATTAAACCGCTGCGCCACCGGGTGGCCCCTTACTCTCATTGTTTTAAAGAGTTCTATGTATGTGCCTCCTCTGTGAAAGTTTTAACTGAGAGCTGGTTTCCGGATATCCGGACTTAGGGACCTAAGAATAAATTGTCCCTTGACCCACCATTTATATAAACCTAGTTTAACCTCACCTTGCTCACCCTTTTTATGTTATGGGTAAAAAAACTGGAGTCCATCTTAGAATAAAATGACTTGTACAGGGTGGAAATTTTCAAGAATGTTATTCATGATACCAGATAACTGGGTTTAACAGATGCAAATAATTTTGTTTGGACAAAAATATTGTTTTTATTCCTCATAAACATTAAACAAAATTCTGAATTTTCATAATGTTTCTGGAGACAAAGGTGTAGAAGAGAGAATAATTAATCAACAAAGTTTTAAGGTGCATTTCCAAACATTCCTTTTTTTTTTTTTCCTGTTGCCCTAGTAGGATAGTCTAAGAAGGAAACTATCATTTTCATAACTGTTTTGGCCTAAGAGAGAACACAGGTTCTTGGGCTCTTTGATGGAAAACCATTTACCAGTCAAATACTGAAAAATGTGAAGAAATGTCTGTTGAAAGTAAAAACCTAGAGTTCTCATAGCAGTAACCACATAGGAGCAATCTAATCCCATTATTTATTTGTTCATTTTTAATTTTAAAAGAAATAAAATTTAAATTCAAGCTGTTCATCATTAACCAAACACTGAACTAAATAAGGCAAAAATTGAAGTTTGTGACTTATTAATTTGAATTCTCTCCCCACAGTTCTTTGCATAGTTGCCTTCCTCTCATCCTGGTTCTGCCATTTATCATAGGTGGGCAAGATATTTCTCTGGGCCTTAGTTTCCTCATAATTAAAATGGAGGTGTTAGTAATAGTATCTACGTCGTGAGGTTCGAGGGAGGAATTAATGAGTTCATGTAGGTAATGCTCTTAGAACAGTGCCTAGAATAGAGTAAATGCAATGTACAAGATAGCCAGTATAATTATTATTTAAGTGATTGTGTTAAGGGCCCCTAAGACCACGCCTAGATTCAATTTCACTTGGAGTACTCACAGGACTCAGCATATAGTCAGCACCGTGGCTATGATTTATTACAATGAAACAATACAAAGCAAAATCATCAAAGGGAAAAAGCACTTTGGGAAAAGTCTGGAAGAAACCAGACACAAGTTTCCAAGAGTTCTCTTCCAGCAGAGTGATGTAGGACATACTCAAGTCCCCTAGGAATGAGCTGTAACAACAGGTGTGTTGGCAACTAGGGAACCTAACTAGAAACTCAGGCTTCAGGGTTTTTACTGGGGGCTGATCAGATAGGCACCTTCCGCCTAGCACGTACCAAAATTCCAGACTCCCAAAAGGAAAGCAGGTGTTCAGCATAAACCATATTGTTTGCACAAACCATGTTGGCACAGTGAACCACTCAGGTAAGGTATTGGAAACCCTCTCAAATCCAAATTCTCGGATGCTAGCCAAGGACCAAATTTGTAAACAAGCCTTTCTAAGGGTAGCAGGCCTGCTATGTTAATTCTTTTCTGCACAGTTAGATATTGCTATCATACTGCTCTCCATGAGGATTCTTGCTCAACACTTAACTAGTCACTTCCCAATGGAAAAGTAAGGTGCCTTAGAAGCATAAATCAAATTGGCTGATATGTACCAAAATCAAAATCAATTGCCTACTACCAGGTGTTACTTCTAGACAATGACTTCATGCAAATATTTTCCGTGTACAACGGGACCAAGACAATATAATGATTACTTTCTGCAACAACAATGCAAGGCACCTTTTAGGAAAAGATAAGCTATACTTATGAGCAGCTAAAATTTAATTCCTCAGTCTCTTGCTACAGTTTTCCAGTTATACCTTCCACATCCAATTTAAAGACAGGCTGAACTTAGGACTCAGAACAGCTAATTGTCAAATGCGTTCAGACTAGAGAGGTGAGTAAGAGAAGGCCTCCATTATCAATAATGCCAGTGGAGATGCTACAGTATCATCTGGAATCTGCAGAGGCAGAAGACTCGAGCATGGATACTTGATAATGCACGTGAGAGTTACCAACAAGCACGCACTAAAAAACTCCAAGCAAAGAACCCAACTATTGCTATGTGATCAAGGGAGTGTATGAATCCTTAATTCTAAAGAGGCATGTGGTCAGATCAGCTTGCTAAACATTTATGTAATACCAAATTTGGGCTGGGTACTGAGACCTTGACCTTGAAGAGTTTATAATCTCTCGGGGAAACATAGACATGTGATTTGAATACGGTTCAGTAAGGTATAATAAAAATCCATGGTAAAAATACTACTGAAAAGTCTCAGCAGAGAAGTTCCAAATTAAAGCATTGTGCTTTGTGACCTTGAGCAATTCATTTAACGTCTGTGGGTTCAAGTTTCCCCATTTGTGAAACATTATAGAATTGTGCTAAAATTGTAAGATTTCAAATAAGAAAAGCTTTGTTCTTGGGGCCGGCCCAGTGGCGCAGCGGTTTCGTCCACGCTTGGCAGCCCGGGGTTCGCGGGTTCGGATCCCGGGCGCCCACTGACGCACTGCCTGTCAGCCATGCTGTGGCGGCATCCCATATAAAGTGGAGGAAGATGGGCACGGATGTTAGCCCAGGGCCAGTCTTCCTCAGCAAAAAGAGGAGGATTAGCAACGGATGTTAGCTCAGGGCTGGTCTTCCTCACCAAAAAAAAAAGAAAAGAAAAAAAGAAAAGCTTTGTTCTACTTCTTAGAATTTACAAAGGTGGTAAGAGTAGAGAAGGTGGCTATGATGTCCCATATCATTTGTCAAAAATAATTATCGAAAGTTATCTTAAGATCCTAGGACATTTGAAATAGTAAGAATGCTTTCGCTCAATAAATTCTGCTCTGGGAAATAGAGGCATTAAAAATCATTCCTTTAACCTTAGAATTACTCTAAAAGTAACACGATCAGTACATATTTGTGGTGGATGTCAAAGGCAAGGTTGGCAAAGATTGTGATTTTTTTCCACTGAAATATAATTTTAAAGTAAAAGCTGTTCCAAAATCAATTCTTCTTTCCTTGTTTTATTCAAAACTACTGAAACAGCCAGTTGGTTTCTGACCTGGTGCAGACCTGGGTAGTGCAGCTAAGATCAAGTAGGAGCCCTAAAACCACTGACTTCAAACTTGATGGGAAAAGTCATTTAACAATTACTAAGTCATTAGTATAGTGTTTTAAACAGATGCTACAAAACATCTCACACAGGATTTAAAGATTTAACAAAGTATCCTGACGGGACAGAATTTCTGCCTTGTAAGTTAAGAAATCACAAGTTGTCTAGAAAGCCCAGGGTAAGGCTGAGAGCACTGATATATGGGTATTAATTAGGTCTGAAGAAAGTGTGGAGCCCAGTGAAGCAGTTATTGCTTCTATTCTGGAACAGAAATGAAGAGCTGTTTATTATGCAACAAAAGATTATGCTTGCTTACTATAAAATAAAGTTTAATTGATATATCTCCTGAATTTACCAACATACACCTGAGCCAGGTTTGAATAATATTATGCTTTTTAAAATGCCGTGTGGTAGCACCAGGTAAGGGATTGAATCATTGGGGATTCCAACTTGAATTCTTTTCTAACTGTGATAGAAAAGCTATCAAGTCGATGAAAAATAGAACATCTGAAGTTAATTGAATCATTGCCAGGAAAAAGAAGAGTGCAAATGATGATTTTGCACTTTGGACAATATTATCTCTAAGGTCCATTTCATCACTAAATTTCTATGAAATGCTAATTTTAAGAATCTGGAATAATTAAAAATATCACATTAGGATACTATGATGGAAAATCACTTTAAGGAAGTATTTAAGAAAGTGCCTATTACAGAAACCATGGAATCCAAAGAAGGTGTTTTTAAGCTAGAAAAAAATTGAGATCACCTCTTTCTATTATTTTCCATTGTTATTTTTTTCAGTAAAGACATCATTATTTACTTGTCCCGTCTTTAGTTCTCACATCTCTTGTTAAAGGACTATTTTGGAATTGAAGTATTTTTTAGATCATTAAAAAGCATTCCCTGATGATGGCTATGGTTTCAAAACAAAGTCCAAAAACATACGTTTCTTTAAATCATCTTTTTTTTAAATCTCATTTCCTAATCTATCAGCACAGAAACACTATGGAAGCTACTCTTCAAATATGAAGTTCCACCAGCATTTTTCATGATTCTTTGCATGTTTCATGATGTTCAATCTTCAAGGATGTCCTCAAGACCAATTTAAATAAATGAAATTAATTGTACCATATTCCAGACTGACTCATATTTAATGTTTTCAAATATCTCCACTATTGAAAAGAGAATTTGGAGTAAAGGATTCAGAATTTTGAAATCCAATGTCAACAATAACAGGAAAGGAAATTTCACCAAGATAGCCCCCTGTCTATTAAATTAATAAAGTTCTTACATCTGCTACCTAGGATGTATCCTAGTCAGCCATACCCAGCTAAGTCTCATCAGGTATTTATGATCACATAGATAATACATTCATGGAAGACATTATCTTTGACATCATGAAGAATTACCCAATAATACATTTAAGCTGTCTTTCCAGATTGATTATGGAATTTTATATGTTCTACATCTTCATTTCTCCAATAGTTATCATGTATCTCAGAAGATAATGCTCTGAATGATTTTTCCCAGCTAAGCCAGGAAATCTTTGTTAATGTTGTTGTTATGTTCCCGAGTCTTAGGGTAAGTAAGAAAATAAGACAAAATCTTGAAAATAGCACATGTATCTCTGTCTTTCTTATACAACACTGCCATCCAAGTTGAGTTAGTAACCTCAAATTTTATCACTCTAATATTTCTTCACTGACTTCAGAATAAAGTCTGAAACATCATAGCATCTCATTCACACATTTAGCTGCCTATGTGGTGATATCTCCCTCTCCTTTTCTCATATGTCTACCTGTTCAAATTACAGATCACAAAGAACGTGACCTTGACATTTTGACACGAAGGAGTAAATATGATCTTTCTGATTGGAACAAGTGTAGAATACATTTGTGAAAGCGTATAACTTCTTTTTTTAAAAGTGCTAAAAGAAAGGACAAAGGAGCAGTATTCTACTTAAAAAATGGTACACATACAAAGGTGGCAAGAGAAATGGACAAAAATGGATGTTCCCCTGAAAATCATTCTGGGGTAGTAAATATGAGATGGGCCCTGGGTAGTAAAGGGGAAGGCTTCCCTTGCATTCTGGGGCCTGGATTCCAAGACAGGTAAATATCTGGAGGTTCTCTTGTTGGAGGTTGAGCTGTTCCCCGTATTCCACATGAAGAAATGCAAGGAGTTAGGTAGAAATTCTAAGTTGGGTTTGGACTGGGTTGGAGTTTGTTCCTAAAGATAACCATGTCTAATAACAGATGCAAATTACTTTGTATATATATACCAATATTTTGACCCAAGTCTTCTTTAATGTTTTGCTAAATTCAAACTCCAGTCTTTGGGGGAATCAAAAAGGAGCCTATGTCTATGCTTGGAAAAAATGGCATCAAATTGGAGAAGTCAATGACAACACAAGAGGTGACCTGTGAGCATGCTCTGTCCTGCAGTCAGTGAACACCAGGAAGTATTTGTAGAAAATGGAACAAAATTTGGGTTTCCCAGAAATTATTCAAGGCAAGGTATCTGAAACAATAACAAACATACTTATGAGACCTTGAGCTAATTGATATTAGTCACTAAAATAAAATTACTTACTGCTCCATTTCAAAATAAATAAATAATTGCATAAAAATTTGAGAGCCAATCCATCTTCATTAAATTCTTCATTAAATTCATTTTAAAATCTAAAGTTACTATTTATTACTTCCCATTTAGTATCTATCTATATTATGTTGTAATCTATAGCACAGTGAATATTTTCAAAGCTAGAAATTTCAGAAAGCTTTTCAAATTTATCATGTATTTTATTTTCAGTGTCTTGAAAGGAGAATTAAATAGCTATGCATACACTCAACATTTTACTCTTACAAATGAACAATCTTGGACACTTTTTTAAAATCCATTCCCATTTACTTCCTTCCATTATCAAAGGAAAAAATCCATCTCTTCCACAAGGTGAATGCTTCCATCTGTAGTGTATTCTACATGCTTTCCTACCTCCTTGGGTGTTTTGTGCCATCAATTATGCCCACTCTGTCTTTTATTTTTCAACTGCCTATTCTCACTGAGACATAACTCTCAGTATATAAACACACTTGTGTGTTCTCCATTAAAAACAAAAACAAAACTAGAGCTATCAGACATCTATGGAACACATCACCCAATGAAAGCAGAATACACATTCATCTCAAGTGTCCATGGAACATTCTCCAGAATAGACCATATGTTGGATCACAAAACAAGTTTCAATACATTTAAAAAGATTGAAATCATACAAAATATCTTCTCGGACCACAATGGAATAAAGTCATAAATCAATAACAGAAGTATAACAAATTTGTGGAAATTAAACAACATACATTTAAGTAATAAATGGGTCAAAGAAAACACAAGGGAAATTAGAAAATACTTTGAGATGAATGAAGTGAAAACACAACATACCAAAGATTGAAACCTTTCCCTCTAAGATCAAGAATGAGGCAAGGTTGTCCACTTTTGCCACTTCTATTCATGATTGTACTGGAGGTTCTAGCCAGGCCATTTAGGCAAGAAAAAGAAATAAAGAGCATCTATAGTGGAAAGGAAGATTGGTGGTTGTCACAAATTAGTGATTATTTTTTTATGCTTGTTTTTTTCCCTTATCACTATGTTTGAGAGATTCTTGCATTATGATATTTATAGATATCATTCACTCACTTTCATTGCAATACAATGAAAATGGATCACAATTTACCCATTTTAATCTTAGCCAGCATTATTGATTGTTTCCCATTATTTGCTATTACAGACAACATTGCTATGAATGTTCTTATACATATAACCTGGTGCAAGAAATTTGGTAGGGTATTTAGATGAGTCAAATTGCTGAGTCATAAGGTATGCACATAATCAATCTTAGTAAGTGTGAAATAATAGAAAATATATAGATTGGTCTCTGCCCCTGGTTCCTGGCACAGAGCTCCTAAAACCCTTGTAATTTCCTAAATGATAAAAGCACTAGGAGCATCTTTTGTTCTAATATTTGGTCTTTGACACAGAGCTCCTTAATCTCTTGGAACTTCCTGTCTGATAGGAGTGTCTTTCATTCTAATGAGTGATTCTTGGAAGGTTCCTGGATAGCTTCAGAAAGACCAAACCATAATTAGAAGATGGAAACTTTCAGATCCACCTCCCATCCTCCAGGAAGGGGAGAGTGGCTGGAGATTAAGTTAATGATCCATCATACATATGTGATGAAACCTCCATAAAAATCCCAAAAGTACCAAGGTTCAGAGAGCTTCTGGGTTAGTGAACAAGAACACATCCACGTGCTAGTAGGGTGGTGCACCCCAAACTCCACAGGACAGAAGCTCCTATGCTTTGGATTCTTCTAGACCTTGCCCTGTGTATTTCTTCATCTGGCTGTTCATTTGTATCCTTTAATATCCTTTGTAACAAACTGGTAATCTAGTAAGTAAACTGTTTTCCTGAGTTCTGTGAGCTGCTCTAGCAAATCAATTGAACCCGAGGGGAGGGTTGTGGAAACCTCTGATTTATAGCCAGTCAGTTAGAAGTGCAGGTAACAACTTGGACTGTGATTGGTGTCTGAAGTGTGTGTGTGTGTGTGTGTTGGGGAGGGGGGAGTAGTCTTGTGGGACTGAACCCTTAAACCTGTGGGATCTGAGGCTATCTAATAGATAGCGTCAGAACAGAACTGAATTGTAGGACACCTAGTTGATGTTGAAGAATTGCTTGGTGTGACACTCTGATGTCAAAAGTGTTGTGAGGTGAGTATGAGTAGTGGAAACTGAGTTTTTGCTAGACACTAGGCTATAGAAAATTTGTTTTCAGAATTGGTTAGACCTATCAGTAGAGTGTGAAATGACATTACATTGTAGTTTTAATTTTCATTTTCCGTTTTTCCTAATAAAGTTAAGCTTTCTTATATTTGAGGTCCATTCACATTTCTTCTTCCATGGAATGTCTATTTATGACTTTTGACAATAATGCTATTTACTTATTTATCTGATTCATAAGGATTTTACATATTCAATATACTAATATTTTGCCTGTTTTGTTTGTGATAAGTATTTTCTTCCAAGACTTGACTTGTATTTACTCACTTTCAGGAATATTTTTAATTCAGAATTTTTTTAATTTTAATATATTCAAATGTATCCCTCTTTTTCTATTTGGTTTGTGTGTTTTTTTTCTTTGCTTTAAGAAATCATTCATTACAACTCATGAAGATTTTCTTATAAAAGTTTTAAATTTCTTGCATTTCACACTGAATGCTAGTCCATCTGGAACATATTTCTATTTATGGTGTGAAATGGGGATTCATTTCATTTTTTCACATAGTAACCTATTGTTATCTAAACATTATTGAATAGTCCATTCTTTCTTTATTTTTTTTTTATTGTAAGGAAGATTGCCCCCTGAGCTAACATCTGTGCCAATCTTCCTCTATTTTGTATGTGGATTGCTGCCACAGCATGGCTTCATGAGGGGTATAGGTCTGAGTCCAGGATCCAAACCTGCAAACCCAGACGACCGAAGTTGGAGCATGCCAAACTTTACTACTATGCCACTGGGCCAGCCCCCATTCTTTTTTTTTTTTAAATATATTGTTTGGGGATCCTTAATTCTGTTCCATTAAACTCTGTCTAACTCTTCACCAATACCATACTTTTAAATTTTCTATAGCTTTAAAACATGTCTTAATTCCACTTCTGCCTAATTCTTCTTTTAAAAAGTTTGGTTCTTTGACATTCTAAATAAATTCTAGAATAACTCACTAAGTTCCATAAAAAAATCCTTTTGAAATTTTTAAAAATGTTTGAATCTATCGAGCAATGCAGGGAGTTTTGACATTTTCTTGTTTATCAATAAGGTATATGTCTCCATTAATTTAGGTTCTCTTTCATGTCTTCCAATGAATTTATATAATTTTCTCTAAATAAAAGAAGAGATATATTTCTAGATACCTTATTTTTCTGTTGCTAGTGGAAATGCTATTTATTTAATGGCCTATTTTATTTCATTGATAATGGTTTAAGGAAACACAATTGGCTTTGCAGCCCATAGCTGGAAAACTTGCAAAACCCTCTGTTCTAATGATTTATGTATAGATTGAGGTTTTCTAATAGACTATCATCTCACCAGTGGACAATAACTGCTTATTTCTTCTTTTGCAATTCTTATACATTTTTTTTCTCTTAGTAGTTGTACTAGCTTCCCAGGGCTGCCATAACAAATTACCAGTGAGGGTAGCTTAAAACAACAGAGACTTATCCTCATACTTTCAAAGGCCAAAAGTCCAAACCTGAGGTGTTGGCAGGGCCATGCTCCCTTTGAAGGCTCTCGGAGATAATCTTTCCTTGCCTCTTCCAGCTTCTGGTGGCTCCTGGCATCCATGGGTTTGTGGTAGAACGACTCCAATCGCTGCATCTTCACGTGACCATCTTGTCTCTACGTCCCTCTGTGTCCAAATCACCTTCTCCTTTCTCTTATAAAGACGCCAGTCATTAGATTTAGGGTCCACCCTAAATCCAGAGTAATTTCATCTTGAAATCTTTAATTACATCTGCAAAGACCCTATTTCCAAATAAGGTCACATTCTGAGGTTCCAGATGGACAAGAATTTTGAAGAGACACTACATAACCTGCAACATTAGTCTTCCTAGGACCACAAATATAAGGCTGAATAGACACTCTTATTACTGATTTTAGAATGAATAATTTTAACATTTCCCCATTGAATATGATATTTTACTGTAGTTGATGCAGATATTCTCAAGTCAAGGCAGTTTCCATCTCTTCCTCACGTGCTTTATTTTTTTCATTTTTATTGATGTCTTAATACTTTATAACATTGTGGGGTTTTAGTTGTACATTATTATATGTCCATCACCATGTGGATGCATCCCTTCACCCTTTGTGCCCACTCCCCACCCCCCTTCCCCTTGGTAACCACCAAACTGTTCTCTCTGTCCGTGTGTTCATTTATATTCCACATATGAGTGAAATCATGTGGTGTTTGTCCTCTCTCTGGCTAATTTCACTTAACATAATACCCTCTAGGCCCATCCATGTTGTTGCAAATGGGACAATTCTGTCTTTTTTATGGCTGAGTAGTATTCCATTGTATATATATGCCACATCTTCTTTATCCAATCATCAGTCAAGGGACACTTGGGTTGCTTCCACTTCTTGGCTATAGTGAATAATGCTGCAATGAACAGCCTCATGTGCTTTTTAAAATCATGTATACTTGCTACATTTATCAAATAGTTTTTCTGAATCTGTTGAGAAGATAATATATAATTTTTCTCCTTTAATCTGTTACTTAGTAAATTGCAGTAATCAGTTGTCTAATATTGAACCCAAAATCTTGCATTACTGTAAGAAACCCAATTTAATTATGATACATTATCCTTTTCTTTTTAATTGTTGGCTTTAGTTTGCTAATATTTAGGATTTTTACCCCATGTTCATTAGTGTGATTGGCCTATAAATTCTTCCCTTGTGCTCTTCTTATTAGTTTTAATATTAAAGTTATACTAGAATCAAAATGAATTTGTCACTGAACCTTACTTTTTGAAAGAGTTTTATTTTTCCTTGAATGTTTGGTATAGCTGAATGGTCTTGGTCCTTTCTTTTTGGCCTAAAATTGACATATTCATAAAAATTTGTAATAAAGATAAGATAATCAGATTTCTTTCCTTTTTTCTTAATTAACCTGATTTTTATTTTTTCTAGGACTTTGTCCATTTCATTTAATATTTCAAATATATTGACATACATGTTTTTAATATTTTCTTATATTTTTGTTGGTGTTGTCTGTAGTTACCTCCTCATTTCTAGTATTGACTCATGTCTTCCCTTGTTTTCCTGATCTGATTCCTCCAACTTTTCAAAGATCTAACGTTTGGCTTTGTTGATCCTTGCTTACTATTTCGTTAGTTTTTCCAGTTATTTTTGCATTTCCTCTTTCTATATCTTCTGAATTTATTCTGTTCTTTTGTTAACTTACTCAGTTCTTGTCTAATATTAGTACTTAACTTGTAATTTATCCTTTAAATACAGCTTTGCTGCATCTCACTTGTTTTGATAAGTAATAATTTATTTATGGCTCAGTTTCTAGGAATTTTATTATTTCCATTAAGATTGCTTTTTGACTTATGCATTATTTAGAATTTTTTTCCCCAAAGATATGCATTTCTACTTGTTATTGTTTCCTAAACAATTGTATTTATGCTGGGGAATGTGAGACTCTGATAACTTTCTTAATATTTTCATTTTTCCCTAAAGTCTATTGTGCCCCATAACAATATAATTTCACCAGCTCTCTTTTGGTTAATACTTGCCTGATGATTTGCCTATAATGCTTTTCCTTTCAGCCTTTCTGAGTTCTTTTGTTTTAGCTGTGTCTTTTACAAATAATGTATAGTTAAATTGTATATCATTGATACAATTAGACAGCCCCTACTTTTTAGAGAGTGAAGACCATTTACATTGGCATCTACCAACTTATTTTGTGCTTCACAGGTCCATTGGATCAATATGATATCAACTTGGGTCAGGTTTCTGTGTGTCACTTGGCCTCCACAAGCCTCCACTCTGAATAAGGAACCAGGATGGTGTTTTGAATCTCATAGTATTCATGTCAGCTGAGACGCTCTCTCTGGTGCTCGGTTAATCTGAATGGCCACAGGTCCATTCAAAGAATGAATGGGAAAATATCTGACATATAGACTTGTGCTAGGGTTCTTACCCAAGGACCCAGTCTCCCTTTCGGTCAATCCTCTCTGAGTCAGAAAACTAGCTCAGATCTGAAACTTGATAAAAGACCCTGATTTTCCATTGCAGCAGCTGACTTCACCATTCACCTTGCCGGCTGTCAATATTTTTCTGGTTACACAAGTCAAGGAGTTCTTTTGACTGCTTATCTATGTAGTCCTTAAGCATACCACAGGCTATCGGCTGTCACAATAGATCCCTTCTGGTCAAGTCATCCAGTTACCACTCTGGTCTTGCTGTTGTTATTAATAATTATATTCACCTTGCCTCTGTTGGTTAATTGTCACAACCCAGCCTCTGCCATTTTGAATCCATTATCCCTATTGTTACTAAAGAACACAATATCATGCACCACATGCTACTCGCAGCTCTAGCCCATAGAGGATAGCCACCACCAAGTTTCCAAAAGAAACATTCCCTTACCAGTGCATTCCTTATTAACTTAGTGATTTAGTGAAGGAAATCTTCTGCACACTCCCAGCAAACCCAGGCGGTGAGTACTCTGATCTCATGTAATAAGTCCATTTTTAAATTGTCATTTCCTTGAGGCTTCTGACTCCTTCTCGACACTCTGCCAAAGCATTTCCTATGTCTCTCTTTCATTTTCGTTAGGCCAGAAGCATGTCCAAGCACCAAGGATCCATCTGAGCAGCATAAAAATCACTTGCCAGGACCATACTCCCACATCAATTAATATACCCCTCCCCCCGATCCACCACACTCAAGTCACTCTCGACCACATGTTTTTGCAATTCCTGCTGGTATACATTTTTAAATTTGGGACTGTATATTCTACTCCCCCCCAGAACAGGGTCAATATTTTCCTGCTTGGCGATTCAGAGACGTGACCCTGGTTATTGGTCTGAAGGCAGTAAGAAAAGGTAGAACTAAGTCTTAAGGAAGAAATGTACAACTTGCGTGGCACCTGCCCCAGGTGAGGTCTTTCCAGGTTCTTCAAGTGAAGAAAGCCTAGTTCAAGGTTCAGAAGAATCTGTGGCTCAAGATTTTCTGGCTCATTCACCAAATGTTCCCATGTCAGTTCGGAAGGTATCACTCTTCATCTATTAGGGTCCTGAGTTTAGTAGAGGACTGTGAAGGCTCTGCGTTGTCTTCTTTGTCATTCTGTTAACCTTACAATGAAATCCTGGGCCTGGTTTTCATCAGTCTCTGTTCAGTGGTTGTGTGAGATAAGGGCTTTTTAAACACTGACACTCAGACCCTTTTACTTTCACAGCACACTTTGAAATGATAGTTGGTTAGCCTGAGCCTGCCATTTTCTTTTTGTGAGGCTCCTAGATCAGATAATGAAGCCAGAAAACCCCATAATCCTTATCATGATTACTGCCCTCATATCTTTCAAGTGCCATTGCTACTGCATAAGCTTCCACTTGCATCTCATCTTTATCCTCCAGTGAGGATCTTAGTACTTCTAAGGCTACTGCATGCCAGGGGATATCACCACTCCACCTTTTCTCATCAATGACAGTTCCAGAATTTCATCCTGAATGTCTGCTTTTTAGGGTCACTTATAGTCCCAACTGCCTTAGCCTGGGTTCCTCTTTCACCACAGAAAACAGAGTCTGGATTCCTTCTCTTCCTCAGAAAACAGAGCCTAAAACATAGACTTGTATGCAGGCAGCTTACATTAGAGATGGGGAGTTCGAAAGAGGAAGCCAAGAAAAGGCTATATCATCAACAGGGTGGCTGCTGTGGGCAATTTGAATTTGATCCTATTGAGACCTTCTAAACAGCCAGGTAGAAAATTCTTCACTCTTGTCTCTTCCAAGAGATAAAAGAGGGGAGCATTCATCTACTACCTCGCATCCCTAGTTGGTTAAAGTCTGCCCTCACACTTCTGTACACGCGAAAACATGTCAGGCAGGGTGCGTGCAAGCATCCCACAAAGAAGCCTGGGGAAGACAGCAAAAGATCAGTAGTTCAGCTGAGGTGGGACACATTCAACTTATACCGTTTAAAAGCTGCTTACCACAGTGATAGCTGGAGTAAAAGGTGGGCCAAGCAAGTGTCAGCCAGGATGCATGGCAGGTCTGACACATTTATGCAAACTTTTTAAACATACTTACCTTGCACTTTGTATCTGTTATTCCAAACATCCAGAGTTTTTGCTAGTCAAAGTCAGTATTTTCTTTTGCTAACTTTCTTGGATGATAAATTCTTATGCCATGTGTTCAATAATTTTAAATTGTGAGCTCCTGTTTCTTGAAAGTGTTTGTGAAATAAAGCTAAATTTGAGGTCTGTGTTTAAAAAGTGTCCCTCCAGAGGAGCTATCAATTCCACTCTACCAAATTTCTGGGGGCACTGTCAAGCAGGAACTACTATAAACTAAATTTTTAATTTGCGTTTTTGCGGACAGATAAATCATGTGACTTGCATTTCCAAATCTATTGTGTGAGCTTATGACTAGAAAGTCTCAAGGGACACCTTTATTTCCTTTTTTCTTGACCAAGAGCCAAGGTCAAAGTAGATAAGGATCCCTATCTCCTATCATGGTCAAATTTTCCAGTTGTCCACTAAGGGTGTCACCTTTGGGAGTGCCAGCCTTTGGGGAATCTCCATTTCATCCTCCCTCCCTCTTCTACCCCACATTTTGCCTCCTGACTCTACAACAGGTTGGCCCATTAACCCAACCTCTAAGATGTGAGGGTGGCCAGACTCTTTTAAGGACAAAAGAGGCTCTAGTGCTCAAATACCTCTCTGGATTTGTGCTTTTCCATCATTTCTATATCAATTATCTCTTTAACTTTAACACCTCAGTTACATTTTTGTAAGCATGTTATTAATATTTTGGTATTCTGTACCAAGAGGGTTTTCTCTGAATATATAATGAACCATACTGCCAGCATAGAAGTCTCTAGGACCTGAACAGCTTCACCTGAATTTATCATAGAAACGTCCAAAACTTCACATCTGAAACTGCAGTCATGCCTTTTCTCCGCAAACCTGCACCTCCTCCTGCATCCTTTATCTCCATCAGTTGGAGATACCCCAACCCACTTAGTCAAACAAGACTTTTAGAAGTCATTACATTGCTCTTTCTTTCCATCATACTACCACGTCAATTTTTATCACTTACATCTTCTGAGCTTGCCCGCACTCTACTTTCCACTAGCATGCCACTACTGATTTAATTCAAGTTTCTTAATATTTCTCTCCTGGACTATTAAAATAACCTAATAAATAGCCACCATATTTTAAATTATTTTCTAAACTATTCTCCAGGTTGTTGGCATAGGGATATTTCTGACACCCAATCTAGCCATGATGCTCGCTTGTAATATTCTTCATCATTCTTCTTCCTACAGAATACTGTCCACACAACTTAAAATGATCTACAAGGTAATTTCTCGCCTAGCTCCTGGACTTGCATGCCTCTCCTTTTTGATCCATGCTCTTCACTGTGCCTTAAATGCCCTTCTCACACCCCCTTATCTTGAACGCTTACCTTGAGTACTCTTAATATCCTTTGAAACTTCCCCTATGGCTTTCGCAAATATCTCCTCTTCTGGGCTCACATAACAGTTTTGGCATAACTCTGTTCTGGTGTTTTCTACTGTGTGGTGAAAATTTAGTCATTTGTCTGTCTCCACCATTACATTACAAGCACCTTTATTTTTGTACCCCAGGCAAGTAGCAGAAGCCATGGATTATGGTATATTCAATAATATCCCACATTATGTTAAATGAATGCATAAATAAATGAATAACTAGGCTTTATATTTCCTCTGAGATGTAATTCTAAACAAGGTTGGACATTGTTACTTTTGAAAAGGAAGAGATAAATAATACAAGTTTACCTAAAATAAAAGATAAATGAAAAATACTTCCTATGTCCTGTATGTTCAACTTTTATTCACATTTGTTTTCTACATATTCTTCAGTCTTTCATTTAAATTTAAGCATGTTAAATTTTCATTGTGAAAGGCTATCAGATGATTACATTTGTTTCTTGAAAATTATTAACCAGTGAACTTTTTCAGAAACTACAATTTACACCACCTAATAGAAACACACTTTGAATAGAATGTTTTCACATTTATGTAAGTTTAAATTGTTTCCCATGGAGCAGTGGTAAGCAATAATATGCTAGTGTTACTTTAATGTAAGACAACATTAAATTTGTTACTCTGATTTCACAATGCAACTTGCAAATATGTAGAAAAGAAATATTTAAAATGATCTTTGCATTAAACTAATGTCAAAGCACTTATATTTTGTAATAAGGATAATGAGATTAAGCAATAATAAAAATATATGGGGTATTAAAACTGGTATATAGGTTCAGAAGAATAAAGAAGATAAAGGTATGTGGAATTCACACACTATAGGACATACTATTACTATAGAAATAAACGGGAGATTAAAATATCAGTAGACATAAAATAAATAATATGAAATAAGCTCACCATGTGACCTCAAGAGATGTAATTAAATCTCTCGCAAAGGTTGTTTCATATATATTTTTAAATATACGTAGATACATAATGTATACTCATGTATACATGTATATATATTTAATATGCCGGTCAACACTATATTAAGGAACACACTCTTTCACAGCGTAGCACTGCTGAAGTCTCACTGCTGAAGTCCTCATCGTGTAGGATAGGACTACCTCTCACCCAGAACATCCTATCCTCCTTCCATTGCTTTATATTTTTCCAAATCATTTTTGCCCTTCCAACATACTATACAATTTACTCATGTATTTTCTTTATTGCTCTCTCCTCCACCCAATTTAAGAAGTTAAGCTCCAAGAGCTTACAAAGTAGATACTCAGTTAATATTTGCTGAATAAATGAGCATTGTCCTTTTCACTCAATCAGCCTTTAGTCTATGCTTACCATGTAACTACATTACTCTCATCACTTAGCATTGCCTACCATTCTATTAAAAAAGGTAAAGGAAATGATATATATACACATAAAATTATATATATATTATGTATAAAATTAACATATACAATTATGTGAATATATTAGATATTATTATATATTTAATAATTGCTACAATTGCCTAAAGTGGAATGAACAAAATTAATTCCTCATATTTTTAAACAAAAAGATGATATGACTATAGTAAAAGCACTTGACTTAGCCAAGTATTTGTAGGGTTCTAATAAATTCACCACTTACTTCTTATGTATTTAACTGTCAGTTTTAAAAGAGCAGGATGAAAGGCCTCACACAGCACCCTCCATTTAGGACACATTGAAATTGATGTCCATTTACTTGTAGGAATTGCATTAACTATATTATAAAAGGGATCACTGAATTATGTTAAGAATTATTTCCAACTGCTTACTCTTAATTGATTCTATATTAGAAATGGAAAATAAAGAGAACAGAAACACCATCCAACATTCTACCAATTAGACTATACTACCCAAGAGAAAATTAAAAACACTCATTTCTTTTATGTTTTTAATCCATTAAAAGTGGTATTACCATTCAGACATTCAAAATCAGCGATCGGTCAAACAATTCTTTATATTAAAGAAAAGAAAGAAATCCATGTTGAAGCTTTTATAATAAATCAAAAATATTAAGTAAATTCTAGCTATCAAAATATAAATTCCTAAATGTTTAGGAAAATATTCCCCACTTACTTCCTAAAAACACCACTATCCCATGAAAAACTAGTGTCCCATAAGACGTTAATCAATTTTTTTTAATTTTTGATCAAATAATTTAGAAAAATAATTTGAAAAATTCTGGATTAAGCATATTTTAATAAATTTATTAACTGCAGAATTTCCCACATCCTATCCCAAACTTACTTACCCTTATTGCCCTAAGACTACTCTCCTCCCGACTGCACACACATGCCAGGATCACCTCTCTTGAGGTAAATTTATGTTCCAAGAACTGCAGGATCATGTAAACATCATCAAAATTGTTAATTGTTTCATGATTATTTCTATTGAACTTCAGCTTAAACCAAGAAGAATTTTTTAAGACAATAAATATTAAAGTGCAGTAGTTTGCAAATTATACTATTCTTTATTTCACCTGAGGTCAGAACAAAAAGAAAGGAATTTAAATTATAGTAGAAGAAATTCTTAATGGTTGTAATGAAAAATTAATGAAAGTCATTACTTGCAATTGGTATCAACAGTGCTTATATAGAAGATTTTTAAACAGGGCTTTAAAATGTGTAGGCGATAACATACTGACTCCTGGCTAGTTCATGGAGGAAGGGGAACTTTTCTGCACTGATGGTTGGAGTGCAAACTAGGTCAAAGACCTGGGAGGGGAATGGAACAATATCTAAGATTATTAAGGGTGTGCATTCCTTTCAGTTCCCTGCCCCACATAACCCTGTGAAACATATATATATGTGCACAAGTGGACTTTCACAAGAAAACCCCTTCCAGCATTGTTTATAACAGTGAAAATTAGAACAATCCAGATTTTCATCACTATGAAAATGGATATATGCATGGCAAATTTTTAATATGATGGAATACTATACAGCAGGGACTTAGAGCTAAAATTTTATCATTAAAGAAGCACAACACATAATGTTGAGCAAAACCATATTGCATATGGATATATAATACTTTAATGTAATATTGAAGCATGCAAAATAGTACTAAACATGTAATAACAGATATGTATATGTGATAAAATTTAAACCCACATATGAAAATGATAAACACCAAATTCAAGATCTTGGGTATCCAGGATAATAGATAAAGGAAATGCAATCAGGGAAGAATAAACCAAGGGCTTCATCTATAGTTGTAACATTTTATTTCTTATGTTGTGTGATGATACCCCGATGTTCATTAAACAAATACAGTATCTTCTTATATTTGTCTAACATATGTCAAAATTTAATAAAATGAAAAAAACATTTGGGTGAAGCTTGTCTTGGGGAAGGGGAATACAAATAGAAAATCTTTCAATGATACATTTTGTCCAATATTTTAATGAAATTAAGAACAAGAGATTTTCATTAATCAAGAAACTTCATTTTTTTTAAAAAAAGAACATTTATGTTTCTTTTCTTTCATGAAATGACTTATAAATAATCTACATATAGAAATAAACTATTTTGCAAATACATCAATCACAGATTGCTCGTTAGCCATTCCTAAGTATATAGACATTTCAAAATCTTACCTATGGAAAATGATTAATTTGGGCAGCATATCAAGTCCAGGCTAAGCAGAAACAAATTCAACTGTCTTCTTATATCTTATGAAGGCAATATTGTTACAATCTTAACTTCTCACAAATATTATCCAATGGATTCATTTGACATATCCATACTACAAGGTAGAGTTACTGATTTTTTTATTATATAGAATCTTCTTTCCAAGAGCTTTGGGACTTGAATAAATTTTGAATGGTCCCCAAACTCCCCAATGTGTTGTCCATATCTACTCACTTCATTTCTTATTTATCATGTCTCCTCAGTTCTCTCTGATTGGGCTTTCATCCCCACTACTATATTAAAATTATCCCTACTAAGGACATCAACAGTCTATATCTTTCATAAGTTCATGGTCAATACTCTGCCTTTACATTACTTAACATCCCAGCAGCATTTGACATACTTTCCTCTCTGAAACACTTTAAAAATCGTTTTTTCTGTAATTCGAGCAGTATTCATCTAGTTTTCCTCCTGCCAAAATGCCCGATGGTTCTTCTTGATTGATTCTTCATGTTCTAAACTGCTCCTAAGTTCACACCTGACCTCCATGTGGCAAAATCCAATTGTTGATTTTCACTTCTAACTTGTGATGGTTAATTTTATGTGTCAACTATACTGGGCAGTGGGATGCCCAGATACCTGGTTAAGTGTTATTTCTGGATAAGTCTGTGAGGGTGTTTCCAGAAGAGATTCGCATTTGAATCTGTGGACTGAGGAAAGCATATTGCAACCCAATGTGGGTGGGCATGATCCAATCCATTTAGGACCTGAATAGAACAAAAAGGTGGAGAAAGGGAGAATTCTCTCTCTGCCAGGCTATTTGAGCTGGGACATTGGTCGTCTACCTTTGGACTAGAACTTACGTCATTGATGTTCCTGGTTCTCAGGCCTTCATATTCGGACTGGAATACACCACCAGCTATCCTGGGTCTCCAGCTTGCAGATGGCAGATCATGGGACTTCTCAGTTTATATAATTATGTGAGCCATTCCTCATAATAAATCTCTTTTTACATATATGTGTGTGTACATATATAAAATGTGTATATATATACACACAAATATATATGTATTAATTATGAGGAATTGTGTGTATATATATGTATATATAATTTATCATACTGGATCACTATCTTCTCCTTGAAGTACTTTTTTCACTTGGTTTTCAAGACAACAACTTCTATGGTTTTTCTCCTACCATATTGCCTGCTCCTTCTTACCTTCTATGCTGATTCCTCTTCATCTCCCTAATATCCCTGATTATGTGCTGATTTCTTTATTTATACCCCCTTTCTAGATGACCTAATCTAATCTTATTGTTTTACATGCCATCTGTGTGCTGATGACTCTATATCTCTACGCTGATGTTTCTCAAATCTACGTCTCCAATCCTGACTTCTCAAAAGCTAATATATCCTACCGCCAACGCAACATTTTCACTTTGATACCTAGTAAGCATCTTAAATTAATGTGACAAACTGAATATTTTAGTTTAGTGACCTAAATTGAATAGTCTCCCCCAACCTCTACACAGCTTTCCCCCATGCCATTTCCATCTCCATATATGGTGCCACCATCTGCCCAGTAGCTCAAGCCATTTGTAGTCATCCTTGATCCCTCTCTTTCCTTAAAACTCTACTTCTAATTCACCAGCAAGTGCCCTTAGTTGTACTTCCAAAATACATCATGAGTCTGACTACTTTTGACTAATTTCACTGCCTCAACTCCAATTCAAGTAATGAAAATTTATCTCCTGAATGAGTGGAACAGCCTTGTAAAAGTCTTCCACTTTTCACTCTTCAACTTTACACAGAGAAGCCAAGGTTAACTTTCTAAAATGTAAATTAGATCATATCTCTTTCCTATTTAACACCATGCAATAAATGCTTAATAAAATCAGAATCCCTTACCATGACCTAAGACCCTACATGACCCTAATTTACCCTATAGGTCCACCCTCTAACCACAGTAGATTTTTTTCTGTCCCTTTAAACCTCTAATTTGTTCTCTTCTCAGTACATTTGCCCTCACTCTTCTACATACGTCTGTTCTCCTTACTCAGATCTTTATAGAGCTGGCTTCTTTTCACCATTCAGATTTCAGCTTCAATGTCCTCTCTGCAGAATAGTCTTCTATGAGCTTCTATTAAAGAATCCACGATCAGTTTACATCATATTAATCATCATTTTATTTTCCAACCAGAATTTATTTCCATCTGAAATTATCTTACTTTTTTTTAAACACATTCATTATTTAACTCTTTACACTAAAATATAAGCTCTTTGAGAGCAGGGGCCTTGCTGTCTCTTTTGCCAATGAACATCCTCCATTGCCTAGAATAATGCATAGCACAAATATTTGTTAACTGACTGTAAACATCCCGAAAAGTGACCAGGTGAGTAGAAAAGCTAAAAGCTAATCTCATTCACTTTGGGGGTATCTTCCCTCCTCCTAACAGTCATGTAAAGGTCCTGGGAGGCTTAACAGATATTAACAGATAGAGTCTTTTGGCCTTTAGTGTATAATGGTGTGGTAGCCAGTTTCCAAGATGGTCTCCAATGATCCTTAGCTTCTAGAATTCAGACCTTTGTGTAGTCCCTTCCCACACTGTATCTGAGTTGGTCTATGTGACCAACAAAATATAACAGAAGTGACATTGCATGACTTCTAAGGCAAGTCACAAAAGATATTGCCACTTCCACGTTGGATCATTCATTCTGTGGAAAGCCAACCACCCAGGCATAAAATTCTTATACAGCCCCTATGGAGAGGTCCCAGTGTTAAGGAACTGAAGCTTCTGATCAACAGCCAGCAGCAATTTATTAATCATAGACATGAGCCATCTTAGAAACAGATCCTCCAGCTCCAGTAAAGTTTGGACTAGAGCTTACATCTACCTTTGGACTAGAACTTACATCATTGATGCTGCTGGTTCTCAGGCCTTCATACTAGGACTAGAATACACCACCAGCTTTCCTAGGTCTCCAGTTTGCAGATGGCAGATCATGGAACTTCTCAGTTTATATAATTATGTGAACCATTCCTCATGATAAATCTCTTTTTGCATATATATGTGTATATATGTAAAAGCTGCAGCTCTGGACAACATCTTGAAGGCAACGTCCTGAGAGATCCTGACCCCAAACTACCAGCCAGGTTTCTCCTGAATCCCTGATCAGCAGATATTACTATAAGTTTTGAGGCTAGTTATAACACAGCAATCAATAACTAATACAACTGGTCTCTGCTGATATGTTCATTTCCCAAGTCCCTAAATTTCTTTGAAGGTGAAGAAATAATATGTGAAATAATAACCTTGCTGCTTCTGTGCCCTCCTTCTCCCCAACTCGGCTCATTCTTAAAATGTTAGCACACCCTTTCCTGTAAAGTCTTTACCTCAGGAAACCTAGGATATTACAATTAAGAGACAAGAGAGGAGGGTCTTTTGAGTGTCTGACAACTTTGCTTTCAGCCCTGTAACACAAAGGTACTCAGCCACAAATGCAAAAGTTGACTAGCTTCTTGGGAAGCAAGAAGGAAAAAAAAAATCACATATAAAAAAATTCAACTTTGCACATGTAAAATGGAAATTAAAGAATAGTAACTACTTTGCAGGTGTTTTGAAAGGAACAAATGAGAGAATACAAATAAGGTTCTTAGCATGATGATGATCCACGGTTAGGACTAAATAAGTATTGGCTATTATTATTGACTTTTATTTCACCTGACTCCTTTTTTATTTGAACAGGCTTTTAATTCACTAAAATAGATTAGTGAAAATAGTATATTATAAACTTCTAACACGACACAATAGCTGATGATTTATATGAGAGAAATATTTTCTAAAACCTGTTATCATAAATTCAGAATAGACTTTTTAATACATACATTTTCAGAGAAAAATATTAGGCTGAAAATTAACCAAAGGCTATGTTATCTAAATTATAATAAGAGATTGTCATCTTAACATATTGAAAACTAGAGAGGGATGAGCAAGAGACTTAAAATGTAGTAAGAAAGTAAAAGCAGCAAGAGATTGACTTGAATGTCATTATCTCATTGCCTTTTGGAACTGAAAATGTATTGTTTCTCATATAAAGCAAAGCACTGAAAACTATTTGGCAGCAAGGTTATTATTTCACATATAATTACATCTCATACAGAGGTACATGGGCAGACATGTGGTGGCTAAATTGTCCATTTTCAACTAGAAAGAAGAAAGGCAGTTCTTTTTTTCACTTACATCATTCAAGAAGATAGCTGTCCACAGGAAGAGATAAAGACTTATTTGACACTAGATCTATAACCAATGATTTTAGTTATCACTTGAAATTAGTGAGAATTTTGAAATACGCTTAAGATTTTTTGAAGAGCAATTTGGTACCACAGTGAAATCACAGATGAAATAGAAAACTAAAAAAAAGAAAAGAGAAAATGCTGTTTTCATTCCTTGACTGTGTTTGGATTTAGGGATTTCTAAAATAGGATTTCTCATAGACAGATAACCTCTGAAAGCTTAGATGTATTAATTTGCCATTTTTGAAAATAAATTAAGCATTTAATTATCTTCTCTATAAACCAATTAGATAAATCCTGAGTCAATGAATATACTTAAACATTATCCAGGGTACCAACAACTAAGAGTATTATTTATAAAAGCCAGACAACTAAATTCTAACCCTGTAAGCTGCCTGTTCTGAATATTTCTTAACTCATCAGAAGAGTTCTGGTAATGGTAATTT
The DNA here is from genome assembly GCA_031878705.1 of Tapirus indicus. Lineage (NCBI taxonomy): Eukaryota > Metazoa > Chordata > Mammalia > Perissodactyla > Tapiridae > Tapirus > Tapirus indicus. Next base: position 34,186,291 of record CM062930.1, on the reverse strand, counting down.
TAGATAATTTGGAGAAAATGTTATCATTTGAATTCCTTTTCGAGAGAGCTCATATCCGTGTGAAAGAAATGCTTGGGTAAACTGGGGAGGGAGGGTAATATACCCTAGGTATGTTCAAGTTATAAAAAATGTGTCAGGGGCTGGTCCCATGGCATAGTGGTTAAGCTTAGTGTGCTCTACTTCAGCGGCCCAGGTTCAGGGCTTCAGACCCCAGGCACAGACCACATACAAAATAGAGGAAAACTGCCACAGATGTTAGCTCAGGGCTAATCTTCCTCAAGCAAAAAAAGAGGAAGGGGCTGCCCGGTGGTGCAGCGGCTTAGTCCGCGCTCTGCAGCCCGGGGTTCGCGAGTTCGGATCCCGGGCGCCCGCCGACGCACTGCCTGTCAGCCATGCCGTGGCGGCGTCCCATATAAAGTGGAGGAAGATGGGTACTGATGTTAGCCCAGGGCCAGTCTTCCTCAGCAAAAAGAGGAGGATTGGCAACAGATGTTAGCTCAGGGCTGGTCTTCCTCACACACACACACACAAAAAGAGGAAGATTGGCAACAGATTTTGTCCCAGGGTGAATGTTCCTCAGCACACACACACACAAAAAAAACCAAGAGGAACTTTTTTCTACTTTTGAGACTGAGAGGAAAGAAAAGGTATGGAGGTGATAGGAAGAGAGGCTGGGAGTAAGAAGATGGAAGAAGGTTGTGTACTGTAACAGGCCTCACAGACTCCCAAGGTTTGGTAAAATGTTGAATAAATGTGTGTGTGTGTGTGTGCGAGCTGATGAAAGATTTGATTTTCACGGATAAGGGAGCACGTAACAGAAAGGATTGCAAGAATACAAGTCTTAGAAAATTCTCAGAAATCATTGGGAAGGGTAGCTTTAGACATTCACAGGTCCTCAAACCGAGAATTTGAGGTAAGTACACCTTGCTCTTCAAAGAACAGAGAGGCACCAATACTTATATGGCAAATAGTTCCTTTCTTTCCACCTTTCCACCATTAAGTAAACAATTTTCATATTAGTCAGGCTTTTACCTCCATGAGATCTATAAGACTACTCATTGTAAATTTGCTGTCATAATTATATAGTTAGCCACTAGAAGGAACTATTAGAATATAAAAGAGACTTTGGGGAAGAAAATCAAAGTACAGACAATAAGCAAATAAACATAAGTAGGTTAAGAGGATACACAGTGAGCAACTGAACAATTTTACTCTTTGTGTTTGTTCTCCTAAGAAATTACCTTTTCCTCTAAAAAGCTTCAAACCTTCCCCAAATTCTCTGAAAATTCCCAATTGTTTACATTATCATAGTCACTTTTATTTTGTGTTCCTATATCTACCTGACTCAACCTCATCTTGTCTCACCTGCTCCAGTTTGCATACACTATTCACAAACCCAGCTGTGAAACACAGACCCCTTTCCTAATTTTGCGGGGGAGGAGTGGGGCAGGGAAGATATGTATATATGTGTGGAACATATGGGCTTAGAAGATTTTACTGAAGGTTTGGCGTAATTGAGGATTAAATTTCAGAACCACATAGCAGATGCCTTACCTTGGAATACTAAACATCCTTGGTCACCAAGAAATTTCACCACCTGTATTCTGTGTAGCCATCCTGACTCTTGCTCAGAGCACCTTTCTCTCCATTCCTCTTTCTTATCATCTACTCTTTGCTCTCTCACCCTTAAATTCAGCTTCATTTCTTATATGGAGAAACCTAGCTATCTTTTTGTTTTAGAATCTCCCTCTAAACTCTACCCTAGAACCTTACTTTCCAATCAAAGCCATCTACACTGAAAACAAATCATACTACTCACTTCAGGGCAGAATGGTACTTTAAAGTAGCACAGTAGCATTTTTCCTCCCCTCTACATATATCTTTTCTGAAGGGTAATGACAAGGACCTGCATTTTTAGTATGCTTCCTTCAGCTCAGCACATTACGGGGTTTCAAGCATAATAAAAGCTTGCTAAATATTTAACAAATTTGGTGACCAGATTCAGAGAGAAATAAACACGAATTCTTGTTATCTTTACTCCTCATACAGTTCGCTGCTTCTTAAGGGTCAATTATTTGATTTTTTTTACACCTCACTTTCCTCCTCTGCAAAATGGAGTTAAAGTGGTAATATGCTGTGCGTATCTTAGAGGGTTACTTTACATATCAAAAGATACATATATGTGAGATTATTTTGAAAACCAGGACGTCTCCTACAAACATTTGGCGATGTTATTAATCTCTATCTTCCACACTGCCAATAAGGCTGGTATATAGAGTACATAAGCATTTTGTGGGAATAGAAGGTCTGCTTTTATAAACAGAGAGAGAGAGAAATCAGTAGAATCTTTTATAAAATACTTAGTAACTTTTCAATAAACGTGAGATAATAAAAAGTTTTGTAATATGCATTGGAGGTTATCAGTGGACTTATAAAATGGAAATAAACACAACCACCACTGAATGCGACCTTAGAAACTATTACCAGTACATGACTGCCTCTGTGAATCCAGGTAAATATCATCAAGGAACAAGTCCTAGTCATTAGTGTAACCACAAAAATCCAAATTTATTTCTAATTTACCAGAAAACCAAAGAACTAGTTATTTTTAAAGACAGAGCCAAATGCAAAAAATCTGTAAATTATGATGACAAGCATATTAAAATAACACTTATGTCAGTCAAATACTTCTACTTCTTTATTTCTTATCCAGCAAGAGCATCTCTTCAGTATCAGTGGCATTTTATTTCTGAGATGAAATTTTATCAGCTTAGCATTACCTTTCTTGAATTCTCCCTTGCTAGTACCTAAGAAGGACAAAGCTGGAACAGTAAAGACCCCATCATGACATTTATCTAGGACTCTGGGATAAAAGGAAAGTTGGGGGTGGAACCCATCCACAATTAATCATGGGTGGTGATGTCTTTATTGGCTACTGACCTTGCAATGAGTTGCATGAGTTATAAGAAGGTTCTCTGTTACCCCAATCCCTATTTTCTTGAAGGAGGATATAAATCACTTGAGCCTCATGAATTTCTCATATTTACAAAGTATACTTCCAAATTTTCCACAGAGGATGCACTGTAACCACCTATTTTTCCAATTTAAAAAAAATAATTTTTCAGCTCGTTCAGGTGTCACATAAGGAGGCTGATGATTGAGATGGTCTGACTGAGAATGACCCGAGGATCCGAGGTGGATGTCAGCAAGAAGCCTGGAAAGGAGCGGATCGTCTCCATCATTCCCAGTTTGAGGTTGTTTGCATTACTTCTTCTCTAACCTTAGGCTCGAAGCAACAATCGTGGTAGATTGCCTTAGTCTGTTCCATTAAGAACTGAAGCATGTAATAAATCAAATTCCGTAGTGACATATCTTGTTTTGGTGGCATGATGAGTTGCTTCTTGGCTGGAATTCAGATGAAGAATATCTGGATTTTGTAAATATACTTCCTCATGTTCTCTTGAAACTTAAAATTTAAGTATTACATGGTGTTTGGAAAAATTGAATGAAAAGAGAGAAGAGAGAGGGAATGTAGCTTTCAGAAATATCAAGAGCTCTCAGTGCGCAAATATCACAGTGTGAATTCTGAATAATTTTTCCCAAGTATGTAGTTATGCCCATGAGGAGAAAAATAGTACAAATATATTAAGCCTTGCTCTTAAAGACTCTACATATTAAATGTAAATGTCCAACACTACTACATAATAACACATCATATGAAGTGTATACTCTCACATGTAGAGAAATCTAATTTTACCTGGATAGAACCACTCAGAAAAATTTTCCTAGCTTTGTTTTATTAAACCCAGGGGGAAATCTATGCTAACAAACACAATCTATTAAAGAATTTGTAACTAAATGCTATAATTTCAAGCTACAAAAAGGAATCTAGTCACAAACTAATGAGATTCCCATTTTGAAAGATATTGTATTAAAATATTTAGTCACTAAAGAGATATTTTTCAATATTTCCTGCACATGATTGCTATTTTGACACATTGAGGGGCACAATAACATACAGAATTTCATTTCTGCTCCTAAGGTTTCAGTCTCTCATGGCCAGGATAAAGACAGGTGCATGCAACTAGAATATAATGTAGACTGAGAGAAGTGCATTATGATAGGAATAAACCATGCTTTAGTAATTCAGAGCATAACAGTTAGTTCTAATAATCATACAGATTTCACAATAGGTAAAGCATGTGACTCTGGCCTTTAAGAGGAGTGCTAATTTGATATGCAGAAACTGGAAGACATGTCAGGCAGTAACAGCAAGAACAAAGTCACAGGGACAGCAGTAATAAGAGTAATCTCTGATATTTAATGAGCACTTAGTGTATGCTAGGCACTGCTCTAAGTATTTACATATTTTAACTCATTTCATTCTCACAAAAGCCCCAGAAGGTGGGTACTATTACTGCCATCCCCATTCAACAGATGAGGAATTGAGGCACAGAGTGTCTACGTCACTTGCCTAAGTGAGTGAGTGTTGAGCTTATACTCAAACTCAGTCTGGTTCACATCCAGGCTGTTTTAGCAAGGTTCAGTGGACCAATTGGACTTTGAGAGTATGTTGGGATAAAACTAAACACGTATTGTGGAGGATCTTGGACAATGAGGGGCCACTGATGTTTTGTGAACAGAGAAATGACTAAAGTACTTTAGAGAGACATCTGATACCAGCATATGTATTAGATTTGGGAGATAAACCTTGTAACTAAAGAGACTGGTTAGGAAGCTATTGCAATACTCTAAGACATTGTAGGAATGAGAAAATGCAGTTGTGAAGAAAAATGGGTAACTGTTAGCATGCAGTCCAATCTTCTCTCAATTTAAAAAGATATTTACCTCCCACCCCCACCCCTGGATTATCTAGACTTGACAGGTTGACAAGATAATCCATCAAACGGGTACTTTGTCTTACTTTCTTAGTGAATTAAGTTGCTTCTTTAGCATAAATTATATACCTATGGGGATTATTACTTAATTGCACAAAGGTAATAATACTACAGTTGTATATGTCTAGTGACCTGGGGAAATTAATGCACCTTTGAAGAATTAAATAATATGTATGCAAAAGAAAAAATCAAAACTTATCATTAACACACAAACAACCTGGGTAAATATTTTTTCCAATGTCTTGAGAAATGCCCACATTTAAAAAACTTTAAGAGACAATTCATTATTGATACCCAGTAAATATTACATTTTAATAGCAATGGATCTTATATGTCTTTTCTCCATTTTTTAAAACTAAGGTCCCAATGAACTTTGTGAAATTCTTACTCTAATGTTATATTTAAAACGGGTTTTTCTCTAACTTGAGAGTTTTTATATAAATTTTCATTTGATTTTTCTTCTGCACTTCAAAAAAAAGCAAGATTTCACTGGCTTGTTTTCAGTACCATCTGTGTTATTAGCAAAGAAAAGTTAGCATAAGCTTAAAACAATGCAAGAGAAAACTCTGTAAAATTAAGCTAAAACTGTCACAATGAAACTGCTAAATTTCACAGAGATCAAATTCTAGTATACTGAAAATGTTTCTTGGGCCTGCCTAGAATTTCTCACCTCGTTAGGTGTCAAAAACACAAATTGAGCGCTGGTTTATTCAAAATTTTGTCTGTGATGAGAACAGTTGGGGAAACAAAGCTCTCCACAGCCCTTAGAGCTGGAATTTGGAAGAGCGAGGAAAGTGATTGAAGGCTGTACCTTTTATAGATTCTGGGCACTTGCTCAGTGATTGTTTTCGAATCTCAGAGTGGCTTATGAAATAATTAATTCATCCCCACATTTCCATTTCTTTCAAGAACATAAAATTAGCACTCTCTTTATAAAAAAAAATGAGGGGAGACTGAGAGTCAAAATATCTGGTCAAATATAATATTCCAAGACCAGTTTCGAGATCCAGAACTCAGATTTTCTGAGTCAAACTATTCAACTCTAGATACTGCGTTTCTTAATAGTCCCCACCTTTAAATTTCAGTAATGCTTCTCTGCTTGCCAGACATCTAGGTGGGATTTAGCTTTATGTGCATATTAATACATTCAATTATAAAGGTTGAAAACTCTGACTCATTGCCCATCAAGTTAAAGCACAAATTCAAGATTTTTAAATACTTAATCTGTACTATGTAATGAGATTTATATTACAAGTCGAAAAAAGTGCACTTAGGATACAATCCAAAATAAAACTACTTAGCATAAGTGTAAATGTGTGCTTCCAAACTGTTTCTTTATTTTCTACACATTTTCCCCCAGAGTCTATAAATGGAACATCTTTTATTATCCCCTAATCCTGTACCACAAAACCCTACTATCCTGCATGGAGTATCAAATGCTGTAACACAGTACCCAAAACTGTGCTTCTTTTTATGATAATGTTTAAGGGCATTTTGCATTTTCTATACTCAAACATTTCTCCTTACTTAAAAGAATGATAGAGACCACTGAATGTACACCCACATTTGATACATATAACCATCATACATTTCCATGGCAACTTGTACTTTTTGCTGCAAAAAGTGAAATATGGTTCAAAAGTGAGTAATACAAAAGGTCATTTCATCTTCCACTACCCAAAATATTTCTACACTATACCTCCCACACACTCCCACCCTCAAAAGCAAAGGGCTTTGAAGATTGAAATAATAAAGGGTAATTAGAATGCAGTTTAATGAAGTTGGAAACTAAGATATTTTATATTAGTGAATGTGTTATAATTAACTCTGGTAAATGATACCAAAATGAGTATTTTAGCTTTCACTATTATAGGCAAAAACCTGAAGGGAGAAATCAGTGTAATCATGCTTTCTTGCATAAAATAATGGGGAGGAATAAATCTCTATTTCTCTAAAGTACAGTTTCTAATATATTTTGTTTAAAAAAAATGCCAGGGAGGAGCTATCTCAATGACAGTATTTGTAGAGAAATGGTAACTTCCAGCCAATGAGGTTAATGTTGATAGATAATGTCCTATGGATATTTCAGGAGACGCAGTATTGATCCATTGTCTACTTACTTAACTCAAAGATAATAGTTTGGCTTCACTGGGAGGATGTAACGCTTGGAATTTGTAACTTTTCTCTAAATAGAAGCAATCTACTTTTATCAACTAGAGAACAATACAAGAGGAAAAGCGGTGGGGGAGGACACACATTTATTGCCAACAGGGCAACAAACAACAAGAATTGAAAATTTATTACATAATCAATAACATACTAGAATTTGTGAGAGAGCACAAGAGGAATTATTATTCTCACCGAGCTTATGCTATATGGAAAAAAGCACAAACTCAAGACTATGGAATACTTACAATGCAGCCTATCAGCATGAGTAGGGGCCTTTTCCCAATGACAGTCAAGCAAGTGCTCCTGTCTCAGTTAGGATTCTTAAGTGAAAGGGTGTTTACTAAACCTGGAATCCTGGTGAAAAGGGCAAGTTAGGAACTACAACATTTTATTTTCCTTTCAAATGTCTATTAGTAGAAGCAGTGTTGAGATCAGAAATCTAAATAGAAACACATCGTGTCATATTTTTGCTTGCTCTAAAGTCATATATATATTATATATATATAATATATAAATACTACATTATATATACATACTACATTATGTATATATACTACTGCAATAATATATATAATGTAGAATATGTCTTTCATCAGAAACATTCGTCTTCTTCTTGCTATTTATATGTAACCGAATACCCATGGGTCTGGGGAGAAGCAAGGGGTATAGCCATCTGTACAAACTCTCAAAGCTCCAATGTCTCAGGTACATTCTGATCAAACAATAACTCTCATTTTGGAGCTCTTCCTTCCCTAAGGTCTTTTCATGCAGGGGAAATGGCCACTGAAACACAGAATGTAGTACTTTCCTCTTTAGGCACACAGAGTTCAAGGATGTTTTTCCAATGCATCTCAGCAAATGTTGACTGACAGAGTACCTCCCAAAGTAAGGAGACGTTGCCTCGATCATTTTGGTTTGACCTATACAGTAGCCTGTTGAAATGTATTCAATTTTCATATTTATCATTCAATTTATAGCTTGCTAGGCCTCTCCACTCAATTCTATCTGTAGACTTAAGAAGAAAATCCCCCTGTGTTTGGAGAAGGATAGAGTGAATAAGTCACAGTTGGTTCTGTAGCAACAGACATAGGACTCCTCTCTTGGTTGGGTTTGAATCATCAGCCACTTATGAGGGCCCCACTGATAATCCAGTCACCATTTTCCCATTTTACTCACAATGGTTTCATGACAAATTGTCAAATATGCTTTACAACACTTGCTTCATCTCCCCATCTAGCAACACTATTTGAAGGGAAACGCAATTAGCATAGTTTTTGAATCCATGCTAACTTCTAGTGTCACTTTCTCTGTTCACTAACTATTCTAGAATACTAGTAGGGACAAATAGGATTATCAATTATGGATTTAAAACTGTATTGTTTTCTTTTTTCTCTAAAATTGAATCAATTTCCCATCTATAATCTTCTAACTTCTTATTTTCTTAAAGACTATTGACAGTAACATTGAGAACAGTCCTACAAATTCTTTAGATCTCAGAAAATAATGGTGCATCCAGATCACATGAGACATGATGCAGAAATGCAAAAGCATTTTGTCCCCAAACTGGCGTCACTGGAAGCCCTGTCAAACATATTGTATGGCAAGGCTTTCCCTCAAGCCCATCTAACAAGTTTATGACTTAAAACCTACTCCAGGGAAGATACACCCTCTCGGCCCTCCTTGAGCTCACCTTTCTGCCAGCTTCTCTCCTCTCTCTCTCTCCTCAATGTCTGTAGAGAGGCAGTCATAATGGGATATGTTAGGACACCCTTCAGGAGGCATGTCTCGTTACTCTAAGATCAATTTTCAGACACAGAGACAGAGTTGCTCCCAGGTGTGTGAGCCTAGATGATATCTGGTTAAATATGTTAACGTGTCTTAAGAAAAAACATAATACACAAAAGTGGAAGTAAGTTGGTCAGCCTTGGACATTGAGAAAAGGGATAGCGACAGGGATGAGTGTCCAGGATCACACTTGTTGGAACTGCCCATGGCATAGAAAAATTTCACCACTTGGACTTAATCACCTTCCTTCCTTTGGTGTTATCACCCATACACGTGTCTCAGCTAAGAAAATTTAAGACTAATTCAACCTTGTTTTTATTTCATGCTCATCAAAAAAACTTCTGATGATTTTGCTCCCCAAATAGTTTCTCTACTGAGAGAAGTGCATTCTGGTAAATATATATATATATATATATAATTCCAGGATAAGCCACTTCACCAAATCAAGTTCTCAACTTCCACCATGGTTCTAAGTGCTAAATATGAATTTGTATAATTCTCACAACAATCCTATCAAGTAGTTATAGCTTCAACTCTTCCTCTCTTCCTGTTAGTCTTTGAAAATGCACACATCATTCTTTTAAGCAGGAAGTTCAGTCTCTTCTTTGTGGCCTCCTTGGTTTCTGATTGTCCAATCATCCTGATCCACAGTTGGGGCTAATGCAGGCCAATCCACTTTCTAAACCCCTCAACAAGAAAGAACTGGAGGATCTGTTCAGTTCACTACTGCTACTGTTTCTCACGTACATCGTTGTTGAGAATAGATCACATACAGTTTAACAGATACTTTTCCACTACTGCTGTGGGCCTCAAGCTGTACTGAGTTTATGTTCATATTTGTGGCCATTTTTTTGTAAGTACAATACAATGCCAGGAGTCTCAGTCGTAAGGGACCCTACCCTCAGCCACACATGGTGCTAGGTCTGCCCTCCCTCTCAACACTTGTGCCCTGGATTATACTCAGGTCAACGGATTAAAGTTCCCTTTTGGAGCCATTAATGTCTTCTTCTCCCTACAAGTTGGATCTTAGCCACCCTGGTCCAGCCTAATGGGTTCTCCTAACTTTTAACCTCAGAGATGGAGAGTTTGAGGTCTAACTTTCATTTCCAGAAGGTTCCTGAACTCCACTTGCAAATTGGTTTTTTCTTCCCCATATTAGCATATCTAGTAGTGTTATGCAGGACTTACCTTTGTCAGGGCACAGAAGATTCTATTATACTTTTCTCCAAGTATAATGGGTAAAATAGCACCTTTACTTAAGCAGAAGGCCACAAATGTCACTTTGAAAAAGATAGATGATTTGCTAAGTCCTTCTTGACCAAAAATGTCGAGTTATTTATTTTTATGTAATTTTGTATACTATCACCTTTATATACATTCATTATATTTAATGAATTAATGTACTTATTTCAATTTCCCCCTAAAAAACAGATCCACTTTTTATACACTAGTATGACCCACATAGGTCAAGGTGAAGGACCAAAACTAGAATCATGTTGAATTGAGGCAAACATTCCACTGCACAGTCCAGTCATACTGAGCCACCCCCTTAAATGTGCCAGGCTCTCTCTTCCCTCAAGCTTTTGTACATCCTGCACAATTCATCTGAGACACTCTTCCTCTCTCTCTTTTTGGCCTGGTTTACTCCCACTCATCCCAAAGATCTCAACTAGACATCACCTCCTTTCTCAGAGACAGGGAACATGCATTTCTTTTTTGCAGTTTTATCCCTACTGCCATGCATGTTATCTGGCACACGGTAGGTGCTAAATAAATAAATAATGTTGAATGAATTAATGATCTGCAAGATGGCAACCAGATTTCCCCAAGTGACCCCAGCTGTATCTACCTCAAATAAAATCCTTTCCTCTTCCTCAAAACCAATTCTCTCTCCACATTTCCCTATCAAGAGACACAATATTCTTCTTATCACTCTGAATCAACACCTTCAAATCACTTTTGGCATATCACTCCCCTTCATCTCCTACTCCAGTTACTTAAAAATGTCTGATTCTTTCTTTATAATGTCTTTTGCATTCTACCTCACTCCATTCTGATTAAGCCATTATGCCCTTATGATCTAATGTATGAATTACTGCAATCATCTCTTAAATGGTCACCCAGGTTTCAGACTCCACCAACATCCCAAATGATCTTAAATATCACTGCTAGACTCATTTTCCTAAAATGTCACTTTCTTTATGTCACTCATTTGTCTACTAAATCAGGAAACAATATCCCTATCTTTTTAAGCCCTTCATGATTGTATCCCTGCTAAGTCTCCAAATTATTTTCCATTTACACCCTCTTCTCTAGTCAAAGAAAATTGCTTACTGTCTCAACAGACAAAGCATCCAGTCTCACTTCCCCATACTGTAATATGGGGTAAAATACTACATATTTACCCTATATTGTAATATGTATAACAGTTACCCCATATTGAAATATGTTTAATATATGACATATCATCCAAGGCTAAGCTCAAGTACCAGTGCCTACACGAAGACATCTGTCACTAAATCATGTGAATCTCTTGGTTATCTCAACACCTTTATCAAAAAACTAATTTTCTGGGGGCTGGCCAGCTGGCATAGTGGTTAAGTTCATGTGCTCCACTTTGGAGGCCAGGGGTTCATGGGTTTGGACCCTGGATGCAGACCTACACATCACACATCAAGCCATGCTGTGGTGGCATCCTACATACAAAATAGAGGAAGATTGGCACAGATGTTAGCTCAGGGCCAATCTTCCTCACCAAAAAAAAAACAAATCATTTTCTATAGCAATTTTTCTGCATTTCATTATAGATTGTCCTCTATGCTATTCTGATTATCACACGTGATCTAGGTATTGCTTCTTGATATCAACGAGCATCTTTAATCATTAGCATGATAATGCACACTGTAGGTGTTCTACAGATTATTGAAACTATTTGTTAATTCAGTAAATATTTTTTGAGTAGTCCCTATGTACCAGGCACTGAGGATACAGCAGAAAAGAAAATAGAGCTTATGTTCTAGTGTTGGAAATTGAAAACACAAAAGGAAACAAATAAAAAACTTTTCAGATAGTGGTAAGTGTGTGGATTATACATTAACAATACATTTACATTAAATCACACTGCCTTGGAAGTACAAATGGAAACATCTTGGATTCTGTGTTGTACTTGACAATTTTTTCCTCCTCTTACCACTACCCCAAAACCAGCCTCTACTTTCATGCTTTTTAGGCATGGATTAGTTCCTTTTTTGTGCAAATAAACTTTGGTGGGACTTAACGTCTTCAAACCAGAATACAACTGAAATATTATTTTTAAGAATTAATTAGAATTGAACATATGCCAAAAGTACATAAAGAAAAAAAGCTCTAGCATGACACTCTGCCAGAATAGAAATAGATTTTGGACCCAGTTCAGTTTCTAGTAAACTAATGTCCAAAAGCACGCAGGAGAAAATGTGCACACGTTTTTAATCTTGGCAAAGAGGCCAGGGTGCACATGGACCCTAGAATTTCATCTTTCCCTCTCCTCCAGAAGGTTATCTCCTGTGTGGTCTCTATATAATGTTTACCAACCATAATCTCTCTGATGGTTCCTAAAGTCAGTTCTTTTAAATAACTCTGACTACACGAGTTAGGAGTGCAGTTTTACTGTTTTTCCTGACAAACTATGTGTTCATCTGATTTGCTTCCATAAGGACCTGCAGTGTGATATTCACTGAACTATTGACATTTATCAGAAGAATCATAACTGTGTATATATACATATATTTATTACATCTTATTAGGTCACAACTATGTGCCAGGCATTGTGCTCAGTTCTGAGGGTGCTGTCACTAAGTGTTACAGTTCTTGCTTGGGAAGAGTTCACAGTCTAGTGAGGATGACAAAACCCACAAATGATTGACTGTGGTGTTGACTGATATGTGCAGTCGTAAAAATATAAATTGCTTTCAAGGAAATTTAGAGCTGAAAGAAACCTCAACATCACTGACTCCAACTCAACTGAGAGAAAGGAGGTCCACATATCCTGTTTGTTCCTAAAGGGCAACTGGAACCCAGGTCTCCTGGGACCAGGAAGATAGATGCTTACTCTGCTCCTGCTTTCTCATTCAGCCATTTGCAAGAAGGTAGGTTTGTTTTCTAAGACGGAGTGGTGAGCACAATCAACAAATTAGTGTAAATGTATAAAATGGGATTTAAAATGTATTAAAATAGTAACACAAATTATTTTTAGTAAATATCTCCCAAAGCTTGATGATAAATATTGTCGTTTGATACGTGAGATGCATTACACTATTTGTTATTCCTGTCTAATTTCCTGGTTCCTTTCACTGTTGTGGGTTATGCAATTTATTAAATTAATTTCGGGGGTTAGTTCATACTGAGCCACCGCCAAATTCTGTGACAGAGGGAAAGATATAGGCATAGCTGTATATAAAACTACTGTTTGGTAAAACAAATGATTCTTTGGTCATTAACAAATGCACACTCTTCTGGTGAATTATCTCTTCCAAACATACAAGACTTTTAACATATGAATTTTTGGTGTTCTCAACCTATTTCTGCATATATACATCAAATGTGTTTGGTTTTTTCTTTTATAATTGCCTGTATTACCCCAAACCTTGTTTGTATACGAATAACTCTAAGTACATATGCATATTGCGTGTGTTTTCAAGATCCAACTTTACAAGCTCAACAGGACTTTGTGTAATGTTTTAAGAGAAAGTCAAGACTAAATTGGACCATTTTTCGTAAGATAACTATTGTAACATTGCATTAGATGTATTAAAGCAATTTTGCTAATGCTTCTTTTCAGAAAATATTGATGTTTTCTGATACTTTCTATGCTTACCTTTTAATGAAGAATAGTTTAAGACAATTGTTTCAGATTTTAGCCACTTGGTTTTTAAGCATTTTCAAGGTATATGCAACACTCCAAAAGAGCCACACAAAAATAAATGTATGTGTAGTAGCAATCATATCAGAAATAACAGAAAAACATTTTAAAGCAAAGGAGGAATGTCACTTGTTCAGGAAATACAAACTATTTCTTAACCGATAACAGAGATTTTCATATTTACAAAGAATTGGCACTTTAAAAAATAATTATGTGTTACAAAGGATGTTTTTAAGAACATAAACCAAAACTACAGAAATTAGTTTAATGTTGTATTAACTCAAATCAAGCGTCTTCTTATGAAATATCCAGATAACTGGGGTAATTTAAAGGAACTTTTTTAATTACCCAGGAAATTGCCTCAATCTTCCACCTCAATCTTCCCTTTCACTTTGCAGATCAGATAGTCTTTCAAAAATAAAATAGAACTATTTTATCCCATCACTCCTTCAGGTCACTGTCAGTTCCCTGTGGAGGTGTGAGATTAAAGGTGTCTAGGATGTGCAGGAGATCCCAATTTTTAAATAAATCTGATTTCCAGTTTTAATCAGGTAATTACCATATCAAACCTTCTTGAATTCTGTTTCCCTAAGCCATGGACTCTGAGTCCTGGAGCCAGAGTCCTGGACTCTGAATTGTTTCCATGGCAACTTCTACATGTCATCTTTATATTGTTTCAGTAAAGTTTCCTTAAACACTATCAGCAACAGTATTGGTAAAACATATATTTTACTCATATCAATTCTAGGTTAAAATGCCTCAATTTATAAAATTCTTAAAACACTTGTTCCCAACATTTTCTTTCTGTTCATTGAGACAGAATAGCAGTTATTTTGAAGCCACAGGTACATCTGTAACTATATAAGCCATACGATTAAAAGTCTATTCTTTGGAAAGTAATATTTGAAGAGTATCAAAAAAAAATCATAGTTTATCCTACCTGCATATAAAACCATTCAAGTATACTACATTTATGATATTAAAAATGCATCATTAAAATTTAAAAGCAGTGCAGTTGCTCAATAAGCTAATGGTATAGTCTGAAGACTCCAGTCAAGACTGTGCTGTTGAATTCCCAGTCGGATAAAGGAGAAAGAGAAAGAGGGAGAGAATTTGAATGACCTTGCACCAAGGTGGTAGGGCCGGAAGATACTACTATGCTGTAGGCTGTGGTTGAGCTCCACTCGGAGGATCTTTATTGCACTGCATTCTGAGGGCCGAGAATCAAAGTGTCCCTCTACACAGATGAGCTTAAACTCACTTCACCTCAGAACTGAACCTCTGTGAGTCTCCACAGGCGTGTGAATGTGAGTGCATATTTGTATCTATGGGGTGAATTCATCGGCTGTTTGCCTGTGTGCACCAATGACTCAATGCTTGTCAGAGAACATGTTGTAGAAAATGGCATAAAGAAATTTAACAAGAAAAAAACTAGTGGAAGAAAATTTAACCTTCGTAAGAGTCATGTCGATCTATAAACTATTAAATGATCACCTTTATTACTGGTTGGTTTATTCACCTCACATCATCTTAGGAAGAGCTAGACAAGATTCCTGAAATCTATTAATTAGTTTCCTCTAGCAAATATTAACTTAGCAAAATCCTGTTTTTTCATTAAATATTTTAGAATTTTAAGTTGAAATATATAAATCGGCATACTTATTCCCTGATTAGATAACTCTAACTTGTAAAATCTTTTTTAAAAAAAATATATGTAATGGCAAACTTACTTGATTGTTTTCTATAGTTCTTTTTAAACAAATTGTGCATATCTAAATTTGCTAGGGTTAAATTGGTAACAAGAACAATACAAAATACAAAATAATAATAAATATAATTTTTACATAAAACCTTTTACAGGGGAAATGGCCACAGAGTAGAAATTAAAAAGAGAGAGATAAAAGAAAAACAATCAGCAGTTACCTTCTCACTCACTGGGACACTCTTTTTAAAGTGGTGGCTGTGACATAAAATAGCCTGTACATCTGTTTGGGTCTTTTGGGATGGCACTTTCCTTGACAGAAATATTTTAAATATTTAATGAAAAAAGAGCATCATTTCTCCATCTCTAATATAAATACCATGGACTATAAGTCCTATCTGAACTAGAAAGACATAGATCTACTTATATATTTTTTGCAGTAGAAGAATCTCCTTGGCTCTCAATGACTATCCCAATTACTAAAAACAAGAAAACCATATCAAAATATTTGTTAAATGACTATATTAGCCAAACTGCCAGAAATATTATTTCTCACTTTCAGATATATCAGTCTATGTTTACAATCCAGAACACTAGGGTAGTCTTTCAGGGGCAACAGACTTAAAAATCTAAAATGCTTAAACATTATCTAAAGTAAGCCTTCTATTTTCCATGTAAATTTAAGATGTTTCCTTGATTAGTTGTTAGTGGTTGAGGAATTTCTTCTCTTCCCTCTCATCAATCATATTTTCTTGATCTTTTCACAATCGTCTTCTAGTTATTCTCTGTAATTATTCATTTGCCTTTATATGCTGATCAATAACCTACTGTGAGATAATTTACATCTTGTGAAATGTCTATCTACGTGTATACTTTTTAATGTAACAGATTTAGAGATATGCAGCTTGAAAAATAATCTTCAGCAAATGAATTTTATATTAAACATTAGCGTTGCTTGCTTTCTAGCACTGAATATCCCAACGTCGACCATAACACCATTATTTCTTCCACCAACTTTGTACCCACTGATACATGCATGGCAAAAAGCAAGATGTTCCCTTGTTCATGCTCTCAAAAAAATCATGGAGGTTTCATAAAATTTGCAGTTTTTTAAAAAAGGCAAATGTACTACTGAATGTCGAAAGTTAGAAAGAGATTGATTGTTTTGTTCCAATGAGATATTTTTGTTTGTTATTGTACTTTGTAGGAGGGATTAGGTTCTCAACATCTCATAATAATTGGTGACTACTAATCTTGCCCACGTGGGCAGATTATTTAACCATGGTAAAATAAGATTTTCACAAAAGGAGGATAGGATGAAGGAACTAAGCATCCATCCATTCACTTAACTTTGTTTAATAAACTCTCATTTGACATTCTCTGTGTGCTTGGCACTACAAGGTTGTTGGTCATACATAATCCCAGCACGTGACAGAAACCTGGAAATTCTCAGCTGAGATTTTGAAGTAAATTTTTTAAAGGGACTATTTATAGAGGTGTGGGCAAAGTTAAGAGAAATCAACAATGGATTTTTCAGGTCTCCAAGATTAGAAACAGTAGGAATTCAGAAAGCCATTAATCTCACCATTAGGCTTGGAAGAGCAAGAGAAAAAAATGGTATAACCGGAGTCTGGTTAGAACTGTAGCCGTGGGAACGTGAGGAGGGAATGCCTCCATGCGGGAGCCACGGCTGTAGCCCCAGCAGCAAGGAAGCTAGGAAGTAGCTTCTTCTGCCCACCACCTGTGCTTCCATCAGCTAGACTCAGGGGAAGCCGAAGAGAAGGGAGCCCAGGTGATAATGTCCACAGGGGTCAGCCTTTAAGGGCAAAGAAAAGCAGAGAATGGAGGGAGGGACTTAGCAACTATGACTAGCCAGTGTGGTGCTGAAGATAGGACACAAATAATAAAAGGGGATCACAGATTAACTGGGTAGGTAGATATGTAAATAAATATAAGCAAATAATTTCAATATTGTGTGAAAGTGCTATACTAGAAGAAATTTCTTAGTAATGATACAAAGCAGGCAGGAATTCATTTCCATTGATTGAGTCTGTGTAAGCTTTACAGTGAATCAGAGCAATAGGAGCTCCAGGCACACTGATTTAATTTCTTTTAACAGGCACAGCAGATGAACGAGCCACAGTATTCTATCATAAGGTTGAAATTACAAATAGCCAAATTGAACAATAAAAAAATAATGTGGACCGATTTAAAGCTTACCCTCTAAACCCTTTAAAAGTACATCTTTATTCCTTCACTCAAAAATATTTAAAGTATTTCTGCATGTCAGGTACTGTGCTAGGTTCTCACAATGCTTAAAATCTGGTTAAAGATATCAAGGATGCTTTGGGAGCACATAGTAGTGACACTGAATCTACTATTCGGGTATCAAAGACGTCATCTGTCAGAAAGCGATGATAAGTTGAGACCCAAGGGATGACTAGAAATTATTCAGTTAAAGAAGGAGGGAAAGATGTCCAGGGAGAAGCATCTGAGAGGGTATAGAGGTGAGAGAGATCGCGTATGCTCAGAAAACTGAAAGGAGTTCAGTTTGAAGGAACGTCGGGCATCCATACTAAGTAAGCAGATTTTCTGAGCGCTTAACGTGTGTCAGGAACTCCTGATTTGTCCCACTTAATTTTTAAAGCAATATCATGAGGGAGTACTGCTGCTGTCTGCATTTTGCAGTGGAGGAAACTGAAGAACCGAAAGGTTGAATCACACCGGTAGTAAGACTCTCGGAAGTGACATAATCAATTTTGAATGTTAGAAAAATCCCCCTAGCAGCAAGAGAGGGAGTGGATCAGAGGAGTGGAAGGCTGGATGCTGGGAGGCAAATTAAGAGATAATTGCATTAGAGCAGACAATATTTGATGAGGACTTAAACTAAGGCAGTGTGGCTTGTACAACATAGAGAAGAAAAGAGATGTGGAAGATATCACAAAAGTAGAACCACAGGATATGGTCATGTAAGAAGAGGATGCCAAAAATGAGAACTCCAGGCAGAGCCTGAGTCTCCAGCTTGGTTCACTGAGAGGAAAGCAATATCATTAACCAGTATGTAAAATAAAGAAGGAACAAGTTTGTAAGAAAAGAAAATTGGGTCCCTTTAGAACATGACAGGTGTCATTGTGGGACGTGTAGTTTAAAATGTCTGGGAGCAGTAGGATAAATGTAGGAACAAGGAGCAGGAAAACTAGACTGAAGCTACAGATGAGGGAGTTACCGGCAGAGTTGAAGCTCTTGTTTGATGAGAGGGAATGAAATCCCTGAAGGAGAGTGTTTCACATCACAAGTCAAGAGAATTGAGGATAGAAGCCTGGAGAATATCGGCATTCAAGAAGTAGGCAGAGGGAGCAAGACAAAAAACAAGATAGAAGAGTGACAATCAGAGACAGGAGGAGAAGCAGGAGGAATTATTCTTACTGATGCTAAGAAAGAGCAGAATTCAAATAAGGACAGAGACAACATCAAGTATCATTGATGCGTTCAGAAAAGAGCCTTTGAGGTGTGAGGATTTGGAAGTCATTGATAATTTCTGCATCCCATACAGGGCCAGATTCTTCCCATGTAGGGGCACACCCCTGCTACTTACCTGCAGACACAAGTTCCAAAGTCGTGGGCAAGCTTCAGGAGACTATTGAATCTGGTTTTATTCCACAAAGCAGCAAGGGACACCCAGGCTGAAGGAAATTTATGGAAACATGAGCCAGTAGGGTATGATCAAGGCAAAGTGGTGAAGAGAGGGAAGGAGCAATGAGCTTTGCAGCTGCTGATCACATTCAACTGACGATAGATGATCAACCTGCAAACATCCTAGGCCATGCAGGGCTGTGCAGACCCACGTTAAAGTGCAAAGCAGATTTGGGGAAAAAGAGTTCAGAGACACTGGTTCTCAACTGAACCTGCTGGCTCAATTCTTCAGTTCTTCAAGTTCTATCCCTTCACTCAAAATTCTGCAAAAGGCTGACTTTAAAAGAGTTTTTCTCACTCAAAGATGAGTAATCACTATAATAGAACAAGCACGGAATTATGCAAAAATAATTCATTTAAAAAAAAACCAGGGGCCAGTCCTGTGGCATAGCAGTTAAGTTCGCTCGCTCTGCTTTGGGGGCCTGAGGTTCACAGGTTTGGATCCCAGGCACGGACCTATGCACTGCTTGTCAGCCATGCTGTAGCAACGTCCCATATAAAGTAGAGGAAGATGGGCACCGATGTTAGCCCAGGACCAGTCTCCCTCAGCAAAAAGAGGAGGATTGGCAACAGATGTTAGCTCAGGGCTAATCTTCCTCACAAAAAAACAAACAAAAAAAAAAACATGACAATTTTATTACAAATAAAAGTCACAGGGAGATTACTTACCAGCCACGAAAATAAGTCAGGGAGCAGAAGGACATTTTAAACTCTTTTTCTTCAAGATTTCGAAAAGTTAAATAGGCAACGAAGCCTGTTGTTTAACACCTGGACTTTCATCCAGACTCTGTGGGTTCAGCCCTGGTGTTGCACTTTATTGGATGGATGACCCAGCTGATTGCTTATCATTTCTGTGTTTCAATTGCTTTGTTGGCAAAATGAAGAAGACAATAACATCACCTACCTCCTAGGTCCTTGAAAAGAAGGAAATGATTCGATAGAAGCAAAGTGCATAGGGCAGTACTTGGTAAATACTAAGTACAGTTGTAAGTGGAAGCACTTACTATTATTCTTATCTGCTTTGAAATGAAAGCTCAAAAAGAAAAATCAAGGCTAAAAAAGAGATCATATGACAACAGAAGAAGTGAAAATGAGGTTACAGAATTTAGGAAAGAAATAGTAAAAAAAAAAAAAAAAGTAAATAAATCATTACAGGAATTATAAGCTGGCATGGCAAATACATATGTGTTGGAAACAGGTAAAGTTGACCCTCTAAGCATTAGAAATAATTTTTAAAAATCAAATGGATGTTTTGAATTTGTTAAATGTAAAATGCATGTAAGGTTTTTTCCTCATGTTACGTATATGCAGTTATGGAAAAATAACATGAAAAATCAGATCTTTTCACATTTCTTTAAAACGTTACTTTAAATGCACACTTGGGGGCTTTTCTTTTCAATGTTAATAGCTCTTTTCCTGAACGTCCATCAGTAAAATGAAGGAAGAGGAGAGCCACGTCATAATCAGTCAGTGAAGACACTAACTCATCATTTTTTAGGGCAAAGCTTTCTCTTTTTCATCAATAGCACCTTATTAATATATTTAATTTTAACTTTATCTTTTCAATATAGATTTAAGAGGTAAATGAAATTCACAGTTCTCAACTTAACACAATGTTTCTGATTAGTAAAAGCCATTTCTAAGTTAAAGAAAGCACCTTCTATCTGGAGGAACATGACTCTCTTGAAAAAAATTTATTTATTATTTTTAGAACATCTTATAATGAGATGTCACGTGTTTTATTGATAATATCTTATTTTGAGTTTTGTGTGAAAGGAGTACTGTTAATTAGTAAAGTGGGGTAATAAAAATAAGAAAAATGGTTATTTTTACCTAGTCTATCTCGTGTTTTTTACATCTATCTTTTTCACATGAGTATTTTCATTTTTAGAACATCGTTTTATTTGTGCTTTTTTATGATATTCCATAGTTAGTCATAGATTCATATGAGTTTAACCAAGAATTTTTAAAAGGCTGTTAAGCTAGTTTCATTATAAAAATATGATGCTCCAGCTTGTAAGCATTCTTACTTAAAATGTGAATAATGGAAAACCATATATAACAAAAATATCTTAATTTTGGAAATAGATAATAACTATTATTTTTCGATAATGTGACATACTCTGCTTCTTAATGTGCATGTGCGCGCATGTACATGCACTTGAAATTTAAAAAGAACTGAGACACTGATGTGATATTTGCCAAAAATATCTTTGAAACACTTTGGAGATTTTTTTTAGCACCCAGAAGAGAATTCACTGCTTTCCTATAAATCATACTAAGTACCACACAAATTAAGTTAAATATGTTACCTGATTTTCAATGTAATTAAGAGAAAATAAGGATACAAAACACATAAAACTCTTGAACATCAAGTGAATAGTAAACAACATTGAGTGTAAATAATGTTTAGAGAGTCAATATACTTGGGTTGCAAATAAAGAGAAGGTATATATTTAAACAGGGTCAACCATCAATGGAGACTTTCTGGAGGAAATGAGTTTGTCAGCGTTATGTGAATAAAAGACAGGGAAGAAATTCCTGGATCCTTTTTTCTTTCTAACTGGTATTGCATCAATGTGAGTAGGTGAGATCACCCAGGGAAAGTGTGAATTGAGGACATATTGAGAAGTGTGAATTGGGAGGAAAAAGGGGCCAATGAAACAACCAGGAGAGAGACATATTTTAAAAATGGACACAGAGACACTAAAGAAACTAAGGAGGAGTAACTAGCAAAGTGGGGCAAAAGTTGAGAGAAAGCAGTACCTTGGAGGAAAAATACTGGGGCAAAAAAAGCATTTGGAGCAAAGGGAAAACAGATATTTGAAAAGGAGCAAGTGTTCAACCCATCAATGCTACAGAAAATTCAAGGACGGAAATATGCCTACTGTTGAATAATTTGGAAGACACTGGTGACCTTTACCAGAGTAAAGAGCAGTTGGTGGTATTAGAAGCCATATTTCAGGATGATCAGCATTGGTTTATTGATGAGTAAAGTGGGGTAATAGAGACAGCTATTATTGACTATTCTCTTTAGAAATTTGGCTGTGAATGGGAGGGGATAACTGGGTTTGGGAATAGGTCACATAATCTTTGAGTAAACATAGGGTCAAAACATTATTTTTGACTATCCTCAAAGTCTTTTCAACATTTTAGGAAGTCCCTGAAAATGTGTCATTTGCAATCAAGACCCCACTCCTTAGGCTACATGGAGTCCACTCTTGCCTCGAGTGTGTGTGTTACCACAGTTCTCTCAGGTTTGATGGCACGTGTTTTCTCTCCTACTTTGGCTGCTTTTGCTCTTGCTGATGTGTGATGTCACTAGTTTATTTTCTTTTAAATGTATAACGTAACTTATGTCACTGAGTTCTCTCCCTCTTCCCTTCTGATGTCTGTCGTCTTCTTCAATGTCTTTAATTTCTGCTTTAACAGCACCTCTCTGAAGAGCGGAAAACACCTTTTACCCTGTACCATTCTGTCTCTATCTCATGCACAGAGTAGTTGGGATTTCTTTCCCTGATACTAGTGTTATATTATTTTTAACATCTTCTGTTCTCAGTCCTTGAGCAGAAGATGTTAGATAAACAATAGAGCCACAAAATTGTGTGAGCAGCACACTCTGAATCAGTATGGAGTAGAGACACTAGGATAAGTAAATAAGAAGTAATCCCATGGCCTTCAGAGCAGAGGATGAGAAGCAGATTGGAAATGGCTGCAGATGGATGGATTAAGAACATTTATGCATTTCTTGGATTTTGTTAAGGTGCACGTTGAGTGTCTATGGCTTTGGGAGACAAACTAAGAGGAAATGATTTTCTCAATAAATCCCTGTGTCACCTAACACACTGTAGTAAGTAGGCACTCAATACAGGTTTGGAGACTAATTTACCCTAAAAAACCCAAATATTATATTGACCGAATGAGTAAATATGAAAGTACGATATTTAAATATCCAACCAATAAAGCTACACCAAGTAAACCAAAGTTTACAAGGCCCAAACACTTCAGAATTTCAGAATCACTATTTGATAGGCTAAGACAATGTTAGTTCATTCTCATTAAAACACTGAAATCAAATCTTGTTAGTATTTTTAATCAACATGAAATTAAATGTTCACTTTTCAAAATTTGTTGTCATTATTCACTAAAGAAAATTAACTGTTTCATCATTTATCATTAGTGGCCTATTTATATAATGTGACTGGTTGACATGTTTTGTTTTCCATCTTTGAAAAATTAACAATGAATAAAATTTCTTTCAAGCACCAGACGCTTATAGTTGTATGTGAAATAGTCCACAGAATCTATTTTATGCTAAATCTTAAATGAACATTACTTAGCACTTTCTTCCTAAAAGCTTTTTATATTCTTATAAAATTCTTATCCAGATGATTTATTCTTTGCTGATTAAAAATGAAGACAACCATAAGTTTATTAATTGTTAGATTTATATCTGTGACCTGAAAGTGAATGAATCAAATGTAAATTCCATGTCATATGTAAATGTACAATAGATTTATATAATCTAACAAATTTACCAAGGAAATTTAATGGTATGCACTAAAAATTATTTTGCAGCACACATAACATAAAATTTGCATTGTAAACCAAGGTGGTGTCTGCAACGCACATATGCACAGGAACATGCTTGCGGCCTCCAAGCCACTCTAATCCTACAGTACACATAAAGAACTCTACAGTATGGAGAAGGCATTACAATTTCCTCAGATGAATATTGTTCATTTTAAACCACATAACCAAACCAAATCCCATCACTCACAAAACCTAAAAATCTAGAATCCCTAATGTTCAACCAGGTTAGTATCTTGCACTGAATTCAAATTCTACATGGATGCATGCATCCTCTGGGTTAGAAAATGTGGTGGTCATTCTGGTATCATACTACATGAGGTCCAATGTTCTCAAAATTTTACTTGCAATTTTCACACTTTCCCCTTTTTTGTATTAATTTTGGTGATGTTTACTTTAGGAGTAGATACAGGTGGTAATTCACTTATTTCAGATGATACCTAGCTTTTTTAGAGCAAGTAATTTCATACTCTATGAAAATTAAAATATTGTGATTATAAGACTTTTAGTTAAAATCAAGATCTCTTTGTGAGGAGGTACTGAAATGTTGCTCTATAACTTTATAGTCATCCAGTCAAAGGGTAGTTTGGTTTCACAGATAACTATGTTAATGATCATTTTTAATTTTCCTATTATTAGTGTGGCTTTATATTTAGAAGAGTTAGTGAATAAAATAATTATCCATCTTGAGTGCAGAGCTTGTCTTTCTAACTGTCCTACATAAAATCTTTAGACAGAAAAAAAATTAAAGCTTTGTAGAACAAATGAATTAATTGTGAAACTAATTGGGCCATGTTTCTACTTTTAAAATTCAAGTTACATTTTAGTGAGTCTATGAAAACTTTTAACAAAGAAATCCGTAATCAGCCTGAATATAC
Source organism: Tapirus indicus (assembly GCA_031878705.1). Taxonomy (NCBI): domain Eukaryota; kingdom Metazoa; phylum Chordata; class Mammalia; order Perissodactyla; family Tapiridae; genus Tapirus; species Tapirus indicus. The sequence continues at coordinate 34,161,676 of CM062930.1, read as the reverse complement.
TAATAAAATTAGCTCTCTACATTGTTTTGGAAATATTTTCTGTATCTTACCAAGGCTGTTTAACATATATTACAAAGAAAAATCAAGATAAATTATTAATAGAATAATGGTGAAATTTTTATATGATTTTATATAGATTAGAAATATCACTGATTTGCTAATGACACAGATGCTTTTTGTATTAGCTTTTATATTAGAAGTCTCATTTTCCAGAGATTTCACATTAAGAAATTTTTTCAGTTCCTACAAATACTAAATCCATAACAAAAGCATAAGAAAGCATGCTTTGTATCCAAATTGGATGATATTTCACTCATCATTTTTTTTTTTTTGCTGATTTTTTAATCTTGCTTTAATATTTGCATCACAGCACTAGAGGAATTAAGTGAGACACTGTAGAAGAATTTTGCAACACTGTAAAATACTTCTACAAGTTTCTTTTTTTTAAAGAATGGAGTCAGAGAGTCATTCTTGTGCCCTTTAATTAAGTAAATACACCATAGTTATTTTTTAGTGAGCTTTATGATGCTGAGAATTAGAATGCTTACTTTAGATATAAAGATCAAGGTTACGGCACACAAGGAACCAGAGCTCTTACAAAGAAATGAAAGAAGGGAAAGACAGAGGAAGGGAGGGAAGAAGAACTTATTTCTTGCTAAAATATCTACTTTTTTTTCTTTTGGTCCAGAAGATTGGCCCTGAGTTAACATCTGTGCTAATCTTTCTCCACTTTGTATGTGGGATGCCGCCACAGCATGGCTTGATGAGCAGTGTGTAGGTCCACCACCAGGATAGAACCCACAAACTCTGGGCCAAAGAAGTGGAGTGCACGAACTTAACCACTGTGCCACTGGGCTGGCCCCCAAAATATCTATCTTTTTTCTTACAAGGATTCATATGGTGTTTTAATTTTCCTCCCTCAAATTTATTCTTTCACATGATTTCCATAGGAGATGTCCTAAGAGCAGCACCTTCCTAACCATTTCCTCCACTATACATGCCCTAGAAATGTGATGTCTGGGATACTTCAATACTCCCACATACCCAAATGTAGAAAATAAATAACTCACTATACTCACATAGTTAGAGTGCAAGAATTCATAAATATTTATTGGAAGAGTGAGTAGAGCTTTGAAATGAGAGTGTGGCTTTGAAATCGAGGTCAGTTGGTGGTGTGCTCTGGCATCAGTACTTAACTACTGAGTGACTGCGACCAAGTTTATCATTCCTGCTACTGCTGTATGGCAGCATCTCTATTTTCTTGATTTAATTCTTGTTTTAAGTACAGTACAAAGCCTGGCTCTAAGTAACCATTTGCTGAATACATTATTGTATAAATGTACCCCAAAATTGTAATATAAGAAAACAACAGGTGCCATAACAGGTACAACTGAAATTGTATGGTCAATGTTTCCAGATGGAAGAATCAGAAATTTCCAAGAGGTAATGGCATTTCACAGTCGATAGAACGGGATCATGAAGGACCCTGAATGACAGGTAAGGAGTTTGGCTGCTTTCACAGGCAACTCAGTGCACTTATTAGAACGCTGTCCTCATTTCTACTTTACCTGTTACTCTATCAGGTGTGCAATCCCAGAGAGCAGGAATACCGGATAAGGGGAGTGAGGCAGGGCAAGAGAGAGGTCCAACATGAAGATGAATTTCTGGTCAGCTTAAACTGAAGAATTGCTCAGTCTTGCAGGAACTTCCTCCAAGAACTAAATAGACTACAAATCAGGCCAGTTGTGTCCGAAGAAACAGGGAAAAATAATCCACTTGTTCCCATGAGTCAAAGGTATGTCCAAGGCTCTTTAATTCTTTTGAACTTCCAAGTTTAGTTTGCAATCCTGAGTGGGGCGAACAATATCTTTCACCCCTACATTAACTGGGAGGCCCAGACCAGCACACAAGGCCTGTGCTTCCCCTATGTTGGAAATTGTGCATGACGTGTTGTGTTGAGATGGAGTAGCCATGAGGTTGAAGCAGACAGAATTACTGCATGGAGTGAAATAGTAGCCCTGGCCTTCATCTGAACTTTTTATGAGACAAATATCAAATTTGAGACATTATGCTGCTGAGATTTAGAGGTTGTTTGCTATGGCAGCATAGCCTAACTTAACCTGACTAATATAGAAATTGCATGTGGAGCAGAGTGTTCCATTAACAAAAAATTAAAATATGTGGCATTGCCTTAGCAACAAGTTCAGGGCAGTAAGGGAACAGATATTGGAATTTGGAAAGATGGCAATCCATATTTTGCAGAAACAAAACATTTGGTAAAACTGTTGCATGCTGTGATTTGTGAAGTAGCATGTGTGTTTAATGAATTTGTAGCGTTAGGGGAAGAGTTAGAGAACAGACTGTTAGAAGTGTACTTTTTATGCAAATGGCTGACTTTGGAGTAATACGTATTAGAAGGGTGTATTCAGGAAAGAACTGTCTAGATCAAAGCAGAAATGAAAGATAATCAAGAGATTCCAAACATTGAGAGACTCATAATTTTAGAACTGGTGACTTATTTGAGAACAAAAATAGAAGGTCTTTGCACAAAACAACCTGGTTAAAATCTGATTTTGTGACAAAGATCAGACTAAGAAAATGGCCTTCACACCGACTGCTATCACCCTTAACAGCTTAAACTGACTCTGGGAAAAGTCCAGGTTAAGGTGTAAGTTTCACTCCGAAGCTGGACAACCTCAGAGGAGTCTCCTTCAACTTGAGAGAGAAGTAAGGAGATGAGAAAGCGGAGAAATAAAATAGATCTATGGACTATTTTAAAAAGAAATATCTGTGGATGTGGTTATAGGCATATGGAACTAACTGGAATCAATTTTTTGAGAGAGCTATACTGCCAAAGAAACTCTGAGCCTGCACTAAAATTCCTGTGACAGAGACTTAGGTGACTCTTGAGCCTCTAACCTTTCTTGAGCAGGAAGTTGCCTGAGGAATTTGTTAAGCTATCAGGTGGAGCACATTCCTCAACACCATTTCTGATGTGGTCCAAAAGGATAATAGGAAAGGAAGAACCTCCCACAAGGTGGAGCCAGGAGCCATGGAGAAAATTGGACAAGGCAGGTTGTCCTTAGAGAGTAGAATTGTGTTTCAATCTGCCCAGAGGGTTTTCAAATTTGCTATAGACCAGAGTCTGCTGTTTGTCTCTCATTCCTTACTTTTCCAAACGGAAGTGTTTACTGCAGTTTTCCAGCCCCATTTTATCATTGCATATTGTGTAAATGTCGGGGGGGAAGCAGACAATTTGTCATGTCGGTCCCATCAGAAGTATGTCACCCAGAGATCCCAGACTTCAGTCTCAACAATGTGACTTGATGGAATTTGGGGGCTAGAATGTTAGGTGGGAATTTAAATGCTACAGATCAGCTCAATAGTAGCTAAATAGCAGCATGGCCTTGGCCTCTCCACGTCTAAAACTTTCTAAGGTCACCAATGTCCTTCCAGTTCCTAAATCTGATAAACTATCACCATGACATCATTCCAAAAAAATGTGTTCACTTCCTCTCGTGTGCTAAGTTCTCTTCTAGACAGTGTAGATGGCAAAAATAAAATAAAGTAGTGGAGGAGCTTTATAGACAGAAAGTCTATGCAAAGACCCTGTGGCAGAGAGGTGCCACTCTGGACCAGCCCTTTGAAGGTAAGGATAGAAAGTGCCTCCAATTCCTAGCTGTATCTGCAGCACTGGCACAGTATTTGGAGCAGAGCAAACACTCAACAAATTTTTCTTAAGTAAATATCTTAAATAATCAGTGATAAGGAAAAATAAAGCCCGTGAGAAGACAATAGAAATAATTGAGAAATTAGCAAGGATCATAAACAGTAGAATTTATATAACATAACTTGCTAATGAGATTCCGTTAATTTGTTAGGGGCAAAATATTGTTTAAAGATGAGTGTTAACTTTATGAGTAACCCATGTGCTGTACAGAACTAAACTAATTCTCAAATTCAAATTCAATTCTCACAGCTTATAGAAGAAACTATTTTTTTCTTGCTATCTGAAGTGAATGTATGTTAAAAAGAAATATGAGCTGGGTTTACTTATGTAGTACTTCTAATATAAAGTTGGGATTTACAGCCTACATTAATTACATAAGCTATAAAACAATGGTTCTGTGCTCTGGTTTTAAAATTCACTTCCACTCCATAGAGCACAATGGTTTTTTGTTCCTAATTTTTGACAAGGCCATAGGAAGAAAGAAAGAATTTGAGAGTCCTTTATTTTCCCAATCTGAGACCTGCTTATCATTTTACACTGTGCAGTAAAATTTAATTTCAAAATTCTTCTTCATATAGTATCTTAATGAATCCTAACCTGAGAGGAGAATAGTGTGTATACACCCTGTTTTATAGCTGAGTGCTTTATAGATTCTGATGGGGTTACATTGTTGCCAAGGTAAGTCAATTGTAATTTTATCTTCTAAATATTTCTTCGAATTCTCTACCTCTAGCCATTCCCTCCCCATCCTTACAGATAACCATCTTCTAGCTCCTAGACCTCTGGGAAAATGTCCTAAGTCCTTTCCCTGCAACTAGTTTTGTTCCTTCCATAACTAGAGTGACAATTTTTTGATACGTACCTCAGAATGTTATTCCTCCTCTTAGAAATGGAACCTGGGAACAATTCAATCTGTATTGCATTGTAGAGAGATAGGAAGAGGAGTCCGATTGCAGTGAGTTAGGAGTGACTGTAAAGGAAATAGAGGCAATGACATTGAATTTTCAGAAAGTTTGGCCAGGAAGGAAAGGAGAGAGAATGGGAAGTCAGGGAAATGAAGGAACCAAGAGAAAGGTGTTCTAATTATTAGAAGATGATCTTAGAGGGTCTGAAGGAGTGGGAGAGAAGGCATGAATAGTTTGAATATTTATCTTCCTCACAGAGGAGAGAAAGAAGAAAAGTGGGAGATAATGCAGAGATATTAGAAAATGTAAAAAGGTCAAAATGAGGAAGAATATTTTGGATGACCTTCATCTTCCCATTTAACTAGGAGGCAAGAATTATCTACAGAAAAAAAAAATCATAAAAATTATAAATGATCCCTAATGTTATATGACCCCCTAATAGCAAGCAGGTGTTAAAATTCCACTACCTTTATTTTATAAACTGAACAAAATTCTTTGTTATTTTCTGTGAGACTAATACCAAACAACTTCTTCAGATATCTTTTCCAGTAAAGCTAAGTGATAATGAGCACAAAATATAAATATAATATAATTTGCGATGAATTAGATACGTATGCCATTATCATAGAAAAATAATCATTACAGAAGCCAAGGTTATGGTTATAGACTCCTGAATCTAAATTGAAACTATGCCCAGATCAAATGTGGGATACTCATAAAGTCATTTAAAAACAACTTTGATGATTATACTAATAGTTAACATGTTTTTAATCTCATGTTTGAATAACTTATTTCCTTTGAAAGAGTAAAACTATTAACATTTATGTGATGCAAAAAAATTGAACAACAAAGTCCGAATTGTGATGACGATAGATGGTAATAATATTTAAATTAGCATAAATCATTGGGAAAGTCTGATTATAAAAAGGCAAAGCAGTTAGCACATGGTCATATTTCACATCATAAATGTGAAATATTATAATTCTATTGTCTGTTCTTTTTATGAAAAGTTAGCTCCTTCAGGAATGTCTTAATGAATAATAAAACTGACTTGATTTTTCCCACTACAGTCAACTTTTCTGTCATGTTGTTAATGATTAATAATGACTGTGTGCTCAATCGTTTTTTCTTCCCCAGATAAAAGCAGTATTCTAACACAAGACTTTTACTTTTTTAGTTGTATAAGGGGTAAAAAGATACTCCGAAACCCAGAACAGCTGAAATAGAAAGAAAAAATGTCAATCAATATCTTCATTCTACTCAAAATAGTTATAATACCTAAGCTTCAGTAAGTTATTTTATCATGTTCTAGAAAAGATGGCATATTTTTTGCATGTATTACATTATCTTCATTGGTATTTTTATATTATAATACAGTGCATTTGAACTTAGAGCTAGACTTTTTAAAATAAGAAAGTACAGAACCAATTCAAGAATATCTTAGCTGAATAAAAAATGGCAATCCATATTTTTTTAAACTGTAGGAGTCCATGCTTGCATAAATGTTTCTCTACACATTTACAAGAACAGCATCCTTTGACAAAGGTCTAAAAATGCCTGTGAAAGCCAAACATAATAACATTGTTTTTCTGCTACTTATTAACAGAACAACGCATCCTATAACAATTAGATATGAATATTGCAAACTGAATTTAATATTAAGCTGTCGTTGAAATGCCACTTTGTAGCAGGTTTTCAAATGCTTGAAGCACAGCAGGAGATTAACTCTATCTTCAAATATTAAATAAAAACCTTTTTTTAACCTGATAAATCTTACTGAAAGCAAGGGCTCTTTTTCAAGAGAAAATTATCCAACTATCAGAAGAGAAAAGAAAATCTCCCAACTATTGTTGGCACATGGTCTGTTTCCACAATGAAATACAAAGATAGAAAGATGATAGATGATAGATGATAGATAGACTGGTAGACAGACAGATAGTTGGATAGATGCAACAGTGATCATATTTCTGAATTGGTTTCAATGAGCGTGTGTTTGCATGCACTCTTTTATGATGGCAGCACAATTTTTGTCTTAAAATTATAAGTACTTTACATATTACTTCCCATCTGCATAAGCTCATTGAAGGTCTTACATTTCTTTGGCTTCATCAAGGATGCCCAACACTTATTGGTTTGATATCTCTTCACAAGATGTTACAAATACATCTATGCTCAGTATAAAGATACCTACAAAGAAATTTCCTACCTATGTACCTACTTGCCAATCTACCTTCTATCCATCCATCTAGGTACCTAATTATTACCTACCTACACATCCGTCATAAATCTTCCCTTCTTTGCAAGTGGAATTTCAGCCAAGGTGATAGTATTCAATTCTCAAATTCATCATGTGAACTCTAAGGGTCAGTGTCAATCATATTGCACAGTGTTAAAGGCAATCTGTCTTAATGCTGACTGGCAGCCTAATGTGGGTAGTGCCAGTGCTCCACATTAATTCACTCCCTGTGGAGCTAGAATTCTCTTCCTGAACTGCTCCTACAGAACCAACCACAAGGAAGCTGAAATAACGATTTCACTTGCGTGATAGAAAAATGCAATAAAAAGCCAGAATAAACACATTGCCAATTATTGCTAAATGTCTCAAATATAGAGTCATACCTAACTAATTTGAGTTTAGGGAGAATTGCTAGTATAATGTTGCTAAACATCTAAATGAGACTGTTTTTCTTTCTCTGGTTTTGCTAATCCTTACCTTTAATTTTTTCTAGCAGAGAAATGCCGAGTGTGGGCCAACTGAAGAAATTATTTTTAAGTAGATGTTTATTTCCAAGAATTTATAATGAGATGATCACTTTGATTTCTTAAAGCCAACAGCTCAGTGATAGATAGTAACAACTCACCCCTAACTTATCAAATATAGAGGGGCAGATTCACTCTCTACATACAGTTATTTGCTTTCTCTGTTTTATGAGCATTGCCACTCTCTTTAAAATTGAGTCTATAAATAATATATAAGTGGAAATCTATCAGATGTTGCTTGTTTACTTGTATAATGCTAATAATTCAAGATTTATATCTTGTATTTTAGCTGAGAGAATCTGATTAAATCATAGACCTACTGAATATAATTTTTCAATTCAATAAATTTGGCTAAAAAATTAAAGTGATAGAGACTGAATAGATTTACTGGTTGAAATAAAATGCTGTAGTGGAAATGTGGAAGTGGTTTCAGAGGATGATAAACATGATTCCCAATCCTAGTAAAGCCAATTAACCACTGTATAATATGAGTCAGTTTCCTTAACCTTCAAGAGACCCCAGTTTCTTTATCTCCAAAACTGGGTACCAATCAAATTTGATAATATGTTAATAGAATATTGAGTGGGATTTTTCACATGTCCTGGAATTGGCCATTCCTGCCCAAAGCTCCAGTGGATAAGGCACTCAAAAGTCTGTTTTCTTAACAAATCCACTAATGCTAACGAAGGAGGAGGCAGAACAGGTCCTACCACAACCAGCAGCCTTCTCACCCCAACTTCTTTGGCTATATAAAAACAGATCAGGGAGGAGGAATTAGTCATATTCTGCATTGTAAAAGGTATAGTGTTTGAGGTGAGAAGCTTTTTTTCACCCTCTGGGGGAGAAGGGTGGGGTGACCTCATTCTCCACCAAGTCACATAGGGGAGGACTTCAAGAAAATCACTCACACAGACCAGGGCTTTCTACAATAATGAGAGCTCTTTGGCCAGATGCTCACCAAGCTCAAAAACCTGCTGACCCACTCTGGTTGCTGCAGTCACTACAGGCCTTGGGAGAGCTTGATTATGTCCCTCCAAATTTGGAGGGCATAATAATCACAGACATTGTCTCTGCTTAGTGTCTGGATGTAAAAAAAAAAAAAAAAATCAGGCCATGAAGTGAAAAGCACTGTAATGTAGCATATATGGGAAGAAAATCAGATCCAGCTCTGCCCCATCTCAGTACTCTCAGAAAGCATAAAAAGAGAATTCCATGGTTTCTCTTCCTCCGATTAAAAGAGCATAGAGGCCAGAGGAGGAGGAAGGGGTCATGTGACTGCTCAGAAGCCTCCTTGTCCAGGCACAGCAACTGTCTACTTGAGGTGTGGATTGGGGGCTCAGTCTTCCAAGGGCAAAAGGGAGGATCGGCCGCCTTCTCTAGGTAGACCTTCACCTGGCAGGTGGAAGGGTTCAGCTGAACAGTACCCAAGAAGACAACAAGCTACATCAGCAGAAGCCACCAGAAGAAATGAGAAGCATCACTGTAAATAAAACCAGAGGATTTAACAAAAACCATTCAAGACCTCCGCTTATAAGCAGTAAATACATTGCAAAGTTTTAAGTGATAAGGACAGGAAGAGGAAAGAAGAGTGTAGGGGACTACCACTCGGGTTAATTTAGAAAATTCCTCGTGGAGACTTTCATTCCAACCTATATGACATCCATATGCCAGACAAATCTATCTTAAATGTGCATGTGTTGTATGCATATAATTTGACTATTCAGACAACTGGAGATTATTAGTGCCTCAATTCCAAAAAAAAAGAAAATTACCTGCAATTATTACTACTACTATTAATACTATTCAAAGCTTACTATAAACCAGGCATTTTGCTAAGTGCTTTACTTACATCACTCCATTTTTTTAGCGTCCCTATTCTTAAAGATAAAAGTAACACTTGAGGAAGATAAGAAAGTTGTCCAAGATTACAGAGTTATTAAGTGTAGATCCAGGAATCAAACTCAGTTTGACTCAAAAAATTCATGCTCTTAGCCAATGTGTGTCCCACCTCCCAGTTTTTCTCCTTAACCTTGAAAATAAACCCTCCTCAGGATGAGGCCAGCTTTATTACATGATGATCATCTCATCTTTGTTCATACTGTACCTTCTATTTGAAATATTTCCTCTTCGCCTATACTGTGCAAATCTTAGCCATTACTCAAAGGTCATCTTAAGAACCATTGGTCTTTTAAGAGTGTATGGGCAGCCCTCCTCATCTAGGGGTTCTGCATCCATGGATTTAACCAATAGCGGAGCATATGGTTGGTTGGATTCATGGATGCAGAAACTGGGGAGGCAGAGAGCCAACTAAGGGATGACTGTATATAAAGCACAAAAATTATAGGTAGAGAATGGGATGAAGTATATTCACACACATAAATATATTTGGAGAATACATTTGATTCTATAAAAATAAAACATTTTTAATTGTTTACTTTAACATTAAGTTAAATTTTTCCATCATCCTAAGTCCTTTTTCTATTTTGCCATATTCTATGTATTTTTGAAATTTCTGGTGTTCACAGCTTTCTGATTAACTGCCTCTGTGGATGTATTCTTCTCTTTGCAGGAAGTTTCTTTTATAGGTTCTCCATTATTCAGAAAATTTTATAGACAAGGTTATAATTTATGGAACAGGGGATCATTCCGGAACAAGAGACCAAATAGATTTTTAACAACTTAATTAAAACAATCCATAAATAAAACAAAATACAATGCAAAGATAACCTTTGTAGTTAAGTTTCTAACAATTACTCTGTTCCCTTTAGTGGCAGTGATGTAATATAAAGGAAATAATGCCCTTGTTTCACTTTTCTGGGATTCTTTTCTCATGAATGTGACTAACTATCCAAAGTTCCCAAATATGATTAAGCACATGTGTCAGTTGACTTTATTTCTTATTATGTCCTAATTTTTCCCCTATCCTTAAAACAGACAGAGCAATCAATGGTGGAAAACTCGGGAGTTAAAACAACTGTATTCAAAGTCCTGCTCCATCTCTGTTCCAACATCACTCACCATGATCTTGGGCCAATTTCTCTTATTTTCCTCATCTTAAAAACAGGGACAATCTTACTTAACTCATTTGATTGTTGGGAGGTTTACTGAAGCAAAACAAAGTGTCTAGTAAATTGTTTAGTTTATGAGTAACAGCTTACTGTTTATTGAATCCAAAATACAGTTCCCAGATATTTTCATCAATTTGCTCTTTAAGTATATGCTTGCATTCATTAGTCACCAGTAACTTTATCCTTCAATTCCATATCCCTTAGATCATTTGAGTCACACAACAGACATTTGAGGATATTTGAGTCACACAACAGATGTGTAGCTCAGCTAACACTCTCAGTAGTTGCAATGTGCTGAGCATTGTACAAACATTTCTTATAGACAATCTCATTTAGTCATCATGATAATCCTCTGAAGCAAAAAATGGCAGAGGCTGCTGGTAAACACAAAAATCCATCTCCCTCTCTTTCCAATAAAACGTCTGCTCAAATAGACTTTATTTTCCAGATTCCCTTGCAGTTAGATGTGGCCATGTGGTGAAGTTCTTGCAAAGGGGCTTTGAGCAGAAGTGATGTAGGCAATCTCGGAATTGGGCTTCAGGTTATAGGGTTTTCCTCCTTCACAATATCTTTTACTTTCATTCTCACACGAACTCAGACGTGGTAACTATTCAACTTCCTCTATGCATATGACAGCATCACTCTGGGGACTGGCAGAGTAACCTAATGGAAGAAGTCTGGGTTCCTGAAAGACCACATGGAGTATAGCTGCCTTGGTGCCTTAGATAATTCACCTCAGAACTGTGTAGGAAACTGTATCTTTAAGCCCTTGTATTTTGGTAGCTTTTTAATTATAGCAACTTAGCTTTTTCCTAATAATACAAATAGTATTGGCCCCATTTTACAGATGTAGAAACTGATGTTCAATGAGTTTATGTAAATTACCTAAGGTTACAAAGACAGTAATTGGTTGGGTTAAGATTTGGAACTCAGCTGACTTCTACACCATTTTTCCCTAATAGTCATATTCACTGAGAATGGCTACACAATATTTGATTGTGTCAAGTCTTACATATTTGGGAGGGGTAGTGTTCTTGGTTTTTCTAACTTCTATGCTTCAACATTATCTTTGAAGTTTAGACATTTGGAAGAGTTTCCAATCAAGTCAATTTGATTCCAAAGCCTATGGTTTTTCTACCATGAAATGGTGCTTCTCAAGAACCAGGAAGAACTAGGCATTTGAGTGTGTGTGTGGGTCTGTCTGTATGTCCTACTAATATGCATGTTACAAGAAGAGGAATATACTTCCAGTGTAGATTCAAAGTTTACTTTCATTCATCTTTATTCTATCTTTTATCTTAGGGAGTCTTCCCAGTCGGTGGACTGGTTTACATTATAACACGAAGGCAGATTTTATAAGAGAGATCCAATCCTATAATTGTGCAACCTATTTGTGAAGTTATATATGTAAACCCTTGTGTCTAGTCGTACAAGAAAAAAATTAGCAGGTTGAAAATAAACAACGAAAATGTATAATCTAATGAATAGATTATACAGAAGTAGAAGAAACAAAACAAACATCAAAAGATAGAGTTCTAGATAAATATGTGCAGCAATATGAGCTATTTTGTATGACTAATACATAATTATGTATGTTTACTTTTCCATAGTTCGAGAAACATCTATGGAGCCCCCTTTTCTGAACTCTGTGGGGAATAAAAAGAAAATATAATATATGAACCTGAATGGATTGTGTTTACACTATAGTTTAATGAAAGGCAATGAAACTCAGACATAAACAGGCAACATCCATAAGAGCAAAATAAAATCAGTGCAGCTCTTCATTAGCTGTACATATAAGTCTTCCTTTTAAGTGCACGTTGTTGAAGACAATTTTGCTAAGAGATTAAGGAAATAAGTTTGGAATCACCCTTTCTGACTTTGAATCCTGGCTCTGGCTCTCCAAAGGGCCTTGGCAAGTTATTTAACCTTTCTTAATTTCTTTATTTGTAAAATGAAACTGTTCTGAGAATCTAGTAAGATAATATCGATAAGGGACCTAGAACAGTGCCTGGTGCGTACTGAACACAATAAATATTTGTTGTTGCTGTTATTTATAGCACCACCTATTGTGCTCCATACAATTGTTCCTCATACGTGGTCTTTCTATTCCTTCTAACTCCACTTGGGCAGAGATAAAGTCTTCTTAACTAAAAATAATCCTATCTTTGGATTTTCTTTCATTATTTAAATTATCACCTTTTCATCTCTCTTTTAAGCAAAGTAGTGAGCTCTTATAAACAAATAAGCTTTTGCTCCCTTAAGGTATTATTTTCCATTATTCTGAAAGGAGATATTTTCTGTTCTAGTCATTTATGGCATCAGAAGAGACTTTAGAATGGGAAAATTGAAAAAGTTCCTGAGACATGGTATACATCTGGTTAAATTTACACTCTGATTAGATTTTAAATGAGCATAAGCTACTCATTTATAACAACAGTGAAAAATAAAATGCATTCCGCTGGTATTACAAAAAGAGAGGCAGTCAGACAGCCTCCTGAACTAAGCCCTCTAGATCTAATTATCAGTATACAAGAATGACAGAGGACAGAGGAACGTGTGAAACACCGCCATGGAGATGCAACCTGCAAAATCCAGAGAGAGGAGACTCTACAGGATACGTGGCCTTGTTTCTTAAAAAAATAAATTACAAGACAAAAGAAAGACATGGGAGGAGATGTATAGATTAAAATGTACTTAAAGCACATGTCAATCATTAATGTGTGGACTTTATTTGGATACTGGTTAAAACAAACACGATACAAAAAATATGACATTTATGAGACAAATAGAAATTGATAAACTTGTTGATAGTAAGGTGTTATTAGTTTTTAAAGTTATGAAAATAGTAATGTGTTTATATTAAAGAATCCTTTTATTTTGGAGATATATACTAAAATATATATGGATAAATTTATGTGAATGTGGGTCTTGCTTAAACAGAGTATGTAGGGAGTGGAAAAATAAGTGAGAATAAATGAAACAAGATTGGCCAAGAGTTAATAATGGTGGAAGCTTAGTGATAAATACACTGGAATTCATTATAATATTTTGTTTACTTTTGCATATGTTTGAAATTTTCATAGTAAAAAGAAATAAATTCTGATCTTATAACAATGCAATCTAATAAATATGTAAAAATTTATTTTAAATTTAGAAGATTCTCTAGTTTCCTCAATTATAGTTTCAAAACATTTTTGAGTGACCAATCTAAAACATTTTATGCTGATTTTTTTGTAGGCTACAATTCTAATGTGTCATCTTTTCCTGATTTTATTCCAATATTCCTGGGTGGCAGTTACGGAATGGTGATGGAAAGATCATTTTTCTGTAGCTCCCAGGAAGTCACTGATACATATTTATCAATAGAAACCATCAGTGTACAACAGAGTTGGGTGTATAACAAAGTACATTTAGTACATTACTTTTCTATTTTGTTTCAACTATATACTCAGTACAGTTTTTGAAAAAGCATTCCCAAACCAAAAATAAATTACAAGATAATTATCAATAATTTTGAATTACCTTCAATTACTAAAATTTTTGCTGGAGAAGCAAACTAGAGGTGAATGTTAATGGAACTAATCCAAAAACGTTCTTTTGTAAAAAATAGATCTTATAGAAGGTTTTGAAAAACTAATATAGAAATTCATGAAAAGGAAAAGTTGAAGAATGATATATCTTATTTAAGTTAGACAATGGCGTCTTCCACACTTGCCAAATATGCAGGTGGACTCTGAGCTGCTGATTCTGCGCGATCCTGGGGTAGGGATGGCCCTGGGATCAGGGGTATTTTAAGCAAAATGCAAAGTTTTTTATAAGGTTAACATTAAACATTGTAATTTTATGGAATATATTCATTTTGTTTCTAATCAAACTTTGAGGAGAATTCAGAAGTTTCCTTATTATTCAGACATCTAAATTTTATTTAAAAATAGACTGAATTAGGACAGAAAGAACTGATGGGTGGTTACCAAGGGGAAGGGGGTGTGGGGGGGAAACAAGGGGTGAAGGGATGCATCCACATGGTGACGGACAAATAATAATGTACAACTAAAACCCACAATGTTATAAACTATTAAGACATCAATAAAAAAAATAGACTGAATTAGTTTCTTATTGCTGCTTTAGCAAATTAGCACAGGGGATTAAAACAACACATATTGATTATCTTATAGCTCTGGAGGTCAGAAGTCCAAAATGAGTCTCACCAGGCTAAAATCAAGGTGTTAACAAGGCTGTGTTCCTTTCTGGAGCCCCAAGAGAGAATCTGATTTCTTGCCTTTTCTTGCTTTTAGAGGCTGCCTGTTTTCTTTGGCTCATGGCTCCCTTACATTTCCAAAGCCAGCAATGGCTGATTGAGTCCTTTTCACATAGCATCACTCTTACACTAACTTTTCTGCCTCCCTCTTAGGCATTTAAGGACTCTTGTAATTACATTAGGCCCACCTGGATAATACAGGATACTGCTCCTATCTTAAGGTCAACTGATTAGTAACTTTCATTCCATTGGCTACTTTCATTCTTCTTTGCCATAAAACCTAACATATTCACAGCTTCCAGGGATAAAGATGTGGATGTGGACATCTTTGAGGAGCCATTATTCTGCCTACTAAACAGCCCAACTAAACTCCATAATTTTTAAGGCTTTTTTCACAAGACACTTTTTTTCACAAATAGTTTACATTGCTATTTTACTGGTAGAAAAATATGGCAGCTTAAAATTAGTAGTGACGCTGAGTTCTTTCAAGTGACTCAAATAAAAATACCTACAAAAACCATGTTGAATTCATATCCAAATCCTGAAGAAAGGTTTACTGATGAATTCAGGTGACACATCTATAGTTTCAAAACCCTGAACAAAGTACAGTGGACTGAGGAATACCCTTACCTCAGCAGCATTTGTTTATGACTTAGGCATAATGCATGATGCAGTTTCTGAGCTGTGTGATTTATCCAAACATCTAAAAGAAAGACATAACATTGCCGGAAGCCTATTCTAGAGTGTCAAAGCAGATTCAGGTCTTTGCATCAATGGCTGACAATCCTGGATCTTTTGCTGAAGAGGCTGTCAGAGCTTTTCAGAACTTGCTCTTTTAACAAAATTCACTACACACAATAAAATGTCTTAAAAGAAGTGACGGAGAAATTCCCATTAGTCCTCAAGATAAAAAGATCAAAATTCTACACAACAACATTCTTTAAAAATATTATTTTTTTCTGAGATAGCTATATGAAAAATTATAATGCATGTTATGGATTAACATATCTTTTGAAAACTATTTTCATACTTGAACTAAGAATGGTATACCTAGACTCCTGCCCACTTTCTTATTTAGAAAAGGTTATAGAAAACATTTTCATGTTTAGATCCAACATTTATAGTAACTGCTTTCTGAAATATATTCTTACATGGGTCTAATGCTTTGCTCCTAATGTACTTGCATTTCAATGGTAACTCCTACAGGTCATGTGATGAAATACAATATAAAAACACATTACATGTTTAGCTAAACCCACATTAAACATTCAGTATATGGGTAAGATACAAAGTAGCCTAATGGATATTACATTAAAATTAGAAGCCTGATTTGACAACAGAAGTCCTTTCCACCATTTAGTCTTGTCAACCATTTCAGTACTCCAGTGTCCATTCTGTTTATTTTTCCTGTTTTATTCCAGAGAAATGTATCAGGTTCATATTCCAAATATACTATTTAAGTATGCATAGTTGTGCTCGTTAGTTGAATAAAGATAAATTAAGAAAATTATCATTTAATGTAATACATATATTTGAACTAATTCAACCTTTTGCCTCAATAGTTCTTTCAACAGCACCACAATTCTCTCAGTTCTGGGGTGCAAGACATCATCTATCTCCCATCTTCCTATCTAATCTTCCCATCTTATCTCCATATATAATAACAATAATAAATGATGGTGATCACTGCCAACTACATTCTATATGCAAAGTTGTATATTCTCTCTAATGCTTACAATATTTCAAAGTAGACATTATTATTCCCACAGATGAGGAAAATGAGGACCAAGAAGGTTAAGTGACTTGCTGAAGGCCATGTAACTAGTACACATTGGACTTAAGATTCAAGCCTACTGGGTCTATTTTGTTCAAAGTATAAGCCAATTCCACTGAATGAAGATGCCTCTAATCAGCCAAGTCATGTCAATTGTCCTTCTAAAATTGTGTGTATTTGTTCCTTCCTCTCAAATCTGACTGCTTTGTTCCCTTGTCCAGACCTTTACCACCTCTTGTTTAGACTCCTGAAATAGATTCTCAACCAGTTTTCGCCTTTCCAGTTTTTCAACTCTTAAAAGTCAGATTAAACAACTTTGATCATGTCCATCCCCTGCTCAAAAACTTCCAATGGTGCCACATTGCCTGGAGGTTGGTTTTCCAACAGGCTGATCACAGACCATTGCCAGATGGATCATAAAACCACATTACCACATTCTTTGCTGGCTTCCTCCTTTCCAATGTTTGACTCACACATTTGAAATGCACAGGGAGGGCTGCCACACCAGTCACTTACTTGCATTTCAAATGCCCCAGATTAAAGAGAATCTGAGTGATCAGAAGCTTTCAGCTTGTCCCTCTTCACTGCCACATCCCATTCATTTGGGGGAGTTGGCTAGAAACCACACAGACTGAAATACCAAAGACTGCCTGCAAACTCCTAATTCTTCCCTTGATCCTTGTGGTATTCTGACAGAATTTTCCTTTTATCAAAATATCTGATACTTTCTCACTTTTTTTCCTGAACAAATACTTAAAATATCAGACTGCCCAATTCAAAAACATTTGTGCATGCTTACAAAAGTTCAGAGATGTCAGTCTACAGGATGCAATGCAAATTCCTTACCCTGTATTCAAAGTTTTTCATAATTTGGCTCCATCTCCCTTTTAGCACATTTCCACTGCTTTCCAACATTCACCATGCCTCTAGTGATCCCTGGTTACTCTCTCACCACCTCACCATCACCCACACGCATTCATTCTACTGTACATTTGCTCAAAGCATCTCTTCTCTCTAATTTGTCATCTTCATTATTCTGTATTTACCTGAATGTTAAACAACTGTCTCTGCTTAAGTAAAGCTATAAAATAGAGAACTAACACCTCCAGTGAGGTATTGGCCCAAATAACCTCTGTAGTTTAGTTCTGAGAACATGAGTTTCTAATTATGCCCTACTGCAGAGAGATTTCTAGATGATCATTGTCCAGAATGATCACCCTCTACTGAGAACAGCTACAGCACTCCTTGTTCATAAACTCAGTGACACAGTTCCAGAATTATAGAGATCAGCGAGTTCTAGATATAATCTCATCCAATCCTCTCACTCAACTGGCACATATATTATAATTCGTTGTTGATAGTTCTTGGGCATGTGTGTGTGTGTGTGTGTGTGTGTGTGTTATGTCTTAAACTAGATTCCTCCCTTGAAGGAGGAAATGTGTCTTATACATTTCTGTATTTCCTAATGGTAGATACTTAATTATTTTATACATGATATAGTGACTGAAAGGCAAATTCAAGATAATAAACGTTACCAGAATTTACATAAAGTGTTAAATCTAATTTAAGAAGGAATTGTAGCCACAAATAACGTGGAAATGGCCAAGGACAAAAACTGTGCAGAGAAATAAATCTCTCATTTCCTCCCAAAAAACCTGGACACAAGAAATATACAAAAGAAAACATATAAATAAAGAGCTAAAAAACTAAAATTTTTCCATTAGGTTATTTTCTTCTGAGATATAACTTTAAGTAAAATCACAGAATAACATCAAAATAAAACAGTAAGAATAAAGTTTTAGAAAAAGTCCAAGTATATTACAGAACCTGAAAAAACAAAGTTTAAAAACTGAAGTCTCTTTATAAAGGCTGAAGTTTTAACAAAGCCATACACTAAAAATTCTAGAAACAATTATCTATAATTTTCACTAAACTGCTTATTTTAAACAAATAGTTGCTATTCTAAGGTGAATTAATTAGGAACTATATTTGTTTTCTTTGGGTGTACAACTGCAATCAAGTCATGCATAAAGTTTACTAAAGCTTGGTAATTTTTTTTTTCCAACAGTGTTTCAGACTCTATATTCAATCCAAATACACATCTACCAAAAATAACCTCCTCTACTTCAAGTTTTAAGTCTCTAAAAAGGATGTAGTTGTACTTTGATTACTCAAGTGTTTTTAAAATAAACACTAAAAGGTTTGATTTTCAAATTTATTACCTTAGAAAGAAAAAGAAACTGATATTTTAAAGACAGAGAGTTCTTAATATTGAAAATTAATCAACATATAACTATGCACCTTCCATCACTGAATCCCAAGTATGGGAAATAGGATGGGAGTTTCCCTCCCTCTCAGTTATGCTGTGTGCAATTTAGGAAAGTGCCTTTTTGGTGCTTGGGAAGAGGAGTAAAGGAGAGAGCAGGCCATCTCCACTGAGACCAGATGGGTGATTGCTATGGGAGTCATCGGGAGAACAGGATGTGACTATTTGCTGGGTGATCTTACAAGTAGAATTTCCATTTCCTCCATCTTGTTGATGCAAATAATCCATAGTCAATCTGTGAATCAAAACTGGAGTGAGTTTATTATGAGCCAAGTTTGAGGACTATAGCCCAGGGCTTTTCCTCCCCAAGGAAAAAAGGGCACCAAAGAAGTGGGGTATACAGAGTGGTTATATACTGTCTTGGAACAAAGAGCATACATCACATATGACAGGAATATCTCTTTTACTACTGTCACAGGATGCTTAGCTGGCACAGCAGATCAGTGGTCAGCAGGTCAGTAGTGACAAGGTGAGCACAGCAGTTTGGTAATTAATCCTTAATTTCCAAGAAGAGATGCTTATCCTTAAAGAAATGCTGATGCTGGGGGGAGTTACATCCCTATCTTTAAAGGCATCATTCCTGTCTTTGGGACAGAGTAAATCTTTAAAGCAGATGTATAATGCATGCTCAACAGGTCATGTCAGACCCTTTTGGAAAAACAAAGTCAGGCCAAATTGGTTTTACACCAAATGGCTGCCTCATATCCTCCAATATATCCTATTGTTTTTCCTTTATTTCTCAGTCTGTACAATGCTTAGACTCTAACATTCAGTGTTCTTTTTGTTCAGACATTTCTAATTTCATAGAATAAGGTCAGGTAGAGTGATGTTGCCTGACCTGAGAAGTTTTAATAGAGTGAGTCTAGGAATCCACATAAATATTCCCAGGACACTTTCAACAGTACTTTTTAAAGATCAAATATGACCATTAGCATGGCAAAAAGGAGATTGGTTTGTTCGTTTTTTAACAGAGTACCATGTTTGAAAATTCCAATTCTTTTCCCTATATTTGCCATGCCTAGTATTGTGCTAGTGAGTACACAACTCCAGTGTACTGGAATCATGTATTCCATCATGCACCACAAAACAACATTTCAGTCAATGACAGACCATATATACAATGGTGGTCCGATAAGATTAGTACCATAAAGCCTAGGTGTGTAGTAGGCTGTACCATCTAGGTTTATGTAAGTACTGCAGGGGAGGAAGAAATTTCCCTCTACCCTTCTAGGTTCTTCTGGCTGGTCTAAAAATTAAATTGACATGAGACAGACTAACAGAAGAAAAACAAACAAAGTTTAATAACATGTATACATAGAAGAAACCCGGGAAAAACAAGTAACTTGCCAAAATAGCCAAAGCCCTCACCTTAAATACCATCCTCAGCTAAAGACAAAAGAAGATGTTGGGGGTGGGGAGAGTCAGGGACTTTAAAGGGAAGGAAGGCAATTCACAGTTAGCTGAAAAGGTGCAAACATTTGGAAAACAAGTGTTTGGCCACAAAGAAACAGAAGAACACAGAGGGGAGCCCACAACGGGTTTTTCTAGGTTCCTCCCTGTTCACCACCTAGTTCATGTGATGCTAAGGTGATAGCTAGCTTCCTGAGACAGGTTTCTTTTAATCTGAATACTTGTAGGCAGTTAAGGGAGAGGTGACAAGAAAAAAATCCTGAGTCTTTTGTTTCTTAAAAACAATCAGCCTAAAATAACCCCCATATTAATGAGACATATTTTAGGGTGGCAAATTTTGTTCCCCTTCAGTACACTATATGATGTTAACACGACAACAAAATCACCTAATGACACATTTCTCAGAACTTATCCCTGTCATTAAGTGACTCATGACTGTGCATTAATGAATAAGACATGGTTTCTTCCTTTAGACTTATAGTCTCATGGGAGAAAACAGAGAAGAACAACAGAACATAATGCTACAGAACATTCAGGGTTCTAAGGGAACTCGGATTAGACATGCATACTTGGGCTTTGAGAAGACTTGCACAATGTAAAGCGTCTCTTAGATCAAATCTCAAGAGACGAACAAAAAAATGGAGGTGGAAATAATGGGGAGGAAGGGCATCTAAGGAACAGGCATCAATATGTGCAAAGTATCTGAAACACAACAGCATTTGTTGCATCAGGTGGGAATTTGCTCACCATAACTACCATACATGCATAAAAAAAATGTAACTTTTAGGATTTTCTTCTTGCTCTGGACACCCCTCCCCTCTCCTACCATTTTCACTGATTAGTAGAAAGAATATTGAAACAGAATTACTCAAGGTTTTATACAAGCCCCCCTGCCCTGAGATAAACTAGATCTCTTTTGAGAAATTTGTTATATTTCACAGTTTCTTCACTCTTCCCCTGCTTTGCTTCTCCTCTGGTGGCACAGGGAAAGCTCATGTCATCTCACTGTGGAAGGGAACGGGTGTCTTGTCTCTGTGTGGTCCTTCTCTGCAGGGTCTTACTGATCTCCACTTGCGATGTCATTTTCTTGACTGTTCTGTGGACGTCATCCAGCAGCTATAACTTGTGGGAATTCTCTCTGTGTGGACTAGTGTGAGCGAGTATGGCTCCTGGAGAACTCAGCTGTTCCCCTGTATTGAGCTCCCTGAAGCTCAATTCAGTCTTCATTTGGCCAATGATTTTGGAGGGTCCACCTCAGAGCAGTGGCTATGGGATTCACTCACCCCACATGGTGGCTTCCTCTTGGCTGACACACTCAGATACTCTCCAAGACTCCCACAGCATCCCATGACAACCTTTGAATCTCTCCCATGACATTTGGAGGCCATGGGAAATAAGGGATGCTCTATGTCAGGCTCTCTCACGCTCTCTACCTCACCCTGCCACAATTTCTGTTCTGATTCGGGTTTACATACTGGTACAGGGCCTCTCAAATGACATTGAAATTTTCTCATTTTATAGGCTTGAGGTCCAGAGGAACTAGTTATCCCAATTCTTGTTGTTTGACAGGCTTCACCTACATGGGTGAAGGGGCCCAAGACAAGGCTAATTGATTGACCTCCTCACTCTCTCTCTCTCTCTCTCCCTCCTAGATAAAGAGAAGAGCCCTCAATGCCCTTTCTGACAGGGAAGGATTTTCTTTATACTATTTTTATTATTTCCTTTATGTTCTCCCATCTTTGCCTTAAAGGGAGAAAAGGCTGCAGGAAGAGATATTAGATTTCTGAGAAGGGAAAATAAATTAGGAAATATTTCAAAAATATTACCTTCATTTAATATATTTGGGGAATAACAAGTAGTTTGGTATAGTGGCCAATTAACCTCTAAAGGCACAGACGCCTGAATTGGGAAATAATGTGCCTGGGCTATTTCAACTGATACTACAATCAGGAAAACAGCTTTGTAGTGACACATTTTCTTGATTTAGGGAGGTGGTTTAGTGGTTCAGAACAAGAGCTCTGAAGTCATATTATCTGTCCTCAAATTCTGTATTTACCACCTACTTACTGTGTGCCCTTGGGAAATTGACATCACCTCTTTTTATGCTCTAGTTTCCTCATCTATAAAAGAGCAAAAGTACCAGTATCTACCTTGGATGGTTGTTGTGATAAATTCATTGATTGTGTATAAAAAAATAGAAGAATGGCTGGCATGCAGAAAACACTCAAAAAAGGTTAGATTTATTAACATTGGTATGCTGAAAATAAGACCTGTTATTTTCTAATCTGGAGAGAAAATCCATCATGACCCATGGTGAATGTGTGGTATAATGAATCCTTGACCACTAAAGTTATCCCTTAAATGTTAACCATTCTTCTTTTAGCAGAATAAGAACAAATAGCACTATGTTGAATCTCATCGATATTTGATCACGCAACCTGGAATGACAAGGCTTAATCAAATCAATGTTAGATTTTAGATAAACAGCATATGTATTTACTTCCCTAAAAGGCAGCAGTCACACAATGCTTTCATTTTCTCTTTCTTCTACTTGAAAATAAATTCTTCCCTCTGATGTGTGCTCACAACTTCTATTAGAGTTCATGGAAACATTGGGGTCAACCCAGAAGGCAAAATTTGGCCCCAAGGGACATTAGACAAGCTGCTATGACAATGTGTTCACCCTTAATCATGTAGAACAATTTGAACAAGTATTTTTATTGAATAGTTTGTTTCCTGGATGCTACTGTAACTGGTGAGGCACCTTGAAGTTATCCTGCAAATTATGTTTTAAAGAAGATCGGAGTTGGTCTTGACTCATCCGTGATTACACTTTAATTTCTCTTTACCAACCCATTTTCTACATGGATGTGACTTTAAAATTAGCCAGTTTTTTGCATCAGCAAACTGTAAGAAATTGTTGGTGACAATTTTTTCAAGTACGTTGATCTCTGAAAAATCTAGAAACTTATTTAATGAAATGTCAGTACAAAAGGAAATGAAAAAAACTTAATGACCATTCAAAACTGAACATGGAAAAAAGTGGTTATAACCCCCTATGATGCTCACCGTTTTAAAGGAAGACAACTAAGTGGCATAATTTACTTTAAAATGTTTAATATAATAGTGATTAGAAAATTAAATGCCAATGCAAAAGGTTAAAATAAGTATTGCATACCAAAGGTATTTTGAAGTTAGAAAAATAGACAAGTAAGATATCTTATTATCTGCAACAAAATTCAGCAAACTAGAGCAATTCAAATATAAACAATAAAAGGCATTAAGAGATGTGAAGCCAAACTTTAAACTTCTAATTGAGGTAAAAACCTACATTATTTCTAGAGAATGGACGATTTGCTGAATAAAAGATTTACTGGCAAAAAGTAGCCTCATACACTTAAAGACGTTTTAGCATGATAAACTCCTTTTATTCTCACAGAGAATAAGGAAATTCTCAGATTTGACACAGCTGGTTTACAGTGGGCTGCTCCCAAAGTGAATTTCTTATCTCTGAATCAGTTTTTTTCTTTCATATCATATTTTGTAAGTACCACTATAAGCCTTTGGGAAAACTTTGTTTTTGCTTATATGAATACTGGAAATTGCTGTGTATAAATGACATAGATAATTGCTTCAGTCCTTGAGCAGTAGATCAGACTCTTCCTCACTAAAAAAATTGGTAATATATTAGAAGTTACAATACAGCTCTACACTTAGTAGTAATAATCACATGGGAAGTGTTTTTGAATGAATGAGGAAAAATAACAATTATAGAGTTGTAAAATTTAATACCAAAATGCAGAAGTATCAAAATGAAGCCATTTATTTACAAGATCTATAAGTAACTTTAAAAAATTGGGACTCTAGAAATCAGAAGTATTTCTGAATACTTGCCATTTCACCATCAAAATGCTACACAATAACCTACTTAATGAAACAGAATGGGCCAATGGGGAACTTTGTTTTTATAATGACTTAAGACAAAATTTTGATTAATTTCTTAGTGTCTGCAGTGTACTGAGAGTTTGCCTATACCCTCAAAGTGTTCTGGGCACTCATCAAAATGTGAGACCATCAGAGTTTACTGAACTGAAACCATTTACTTTTTTCTCCAGCTACTGCTCCACCATTTTCCTATTCCTACTCCCAAAAAAGTAGTAAAAATGCATTACATAAAATTCATGCTTAAATCAGACATTTTATATTAGTTACAATTTTCACTTCTACTTGTCCATGTATTTACCTTGCTTGCTCTTCTGTAAATTTATATATTGTTTTCAAACCCCAACACAAAGTGATTTATATGTCAGTCACATACTTTCTTGTAAAACACCCACTCTTGTACATGCTCTTTCTCATGCTATCAACACCCATGTCCAAAGAGAGTTAGGACAGGTGAAGACAGAAATATAAAAAGGGACACACATATAAATGTGACGATGCCAACTAGAAACATCTCTATAAAAGAAGCTTAGAAGCGAAAAACGTAGAAATCAGGACTTACCTCAAAATCATTTCTTTTAATAACATTATTTTTTATTAGAAATCGCACAAAAATACTTTATAATCTGATGCAATCGCAGACAAGATTTTAAATTTCCAACACGAAATAATAATGGTAAATCTCATAAAGCAAAAAATATTTATCATCAGTACAACTTTTCAAATAACAGGCTAATAGGAAGACGCAGATAAAGAGGTAGACAAAACAATGACATCATTTTGTTACGCCATGTTTACCTGCATTCAAATCATAAAAAGGGTAATTAAAAGAGTAATGAAATCTGAAGGAAAACACATTTCTAACATTTTCTTTTAATCTGAAATAATTTCTCTATACTGCGTTCAATTTATATGGAAAAGTCATTATTTTCTATGCACAAATATACTTGCCTGTTATCCTAAGGTTATCATTTTTTAAGCATGTAAAAATTAAGATTTTTAAAATATTTCTTAAACTCATTTGATCAAAACAGTCAAAAATGCTAAGAATTAATTCATTGGCCAATCACTCTAACCTTACTCTATATATTACAGCTTGGACTAACCAATCAAAATGCAAAATATTAGCAAGGTCATAGTAGTATAACAAAACATACTACTATATTTCACAGATTACAAAAGACATTAAAATTCTGATACCCCATTCATAAGGAAAAGATTGTAATGAGAATAGAAAATGGCACAACATTAATTCATTGTGTGACAAAGAATATAATGAGAATGGGAAATAGTACAAACATAACTCATTCTGGTTACAGTTTTAAGATTGTAATGTCATGGTTCATATCACTTACTTAGCAAGAAGGTGGTAGTCAACGTGTTTCAATATTCAATGGCTATTCTGAATTTAGTAAGAGCATTATTTTAATCCTATAGATGTATATATACACATACAATATTTTAAAATTTTTATTTTCAGCAATGGGTATGTTTAAAAATTAAATGATGTTGCTAAAAACCTTTATTTGAAATATGTGTATGATTAAAATATGAAAACAACTATCATAAATCCCCTAGACAAGTGAAAATATAAAACTAAAATGTGCTGTTGGATAGATTCAAGTTACTATTTTAAAATGGAATAAAATACATTGGTAAGCAATTGCTTTAAATCATTTTATAAAACAATGCATGATTTTATAAAATATTCAACTATTACATTGCAAAGTCAGGAATGTTTGCAGCATGGTTGCAAGTCTTCACCTGATAACAGTTCTACTCTCCAACTTTTCTGAGGAGAACAAATACGCTCTCTCGAAGTACTGGAGGCAGTGTTCTAGTCTGGGAACAGTAGGAAAGCAAAGCCGGTATTTTGCAATAAAAATATAATCTTTAATAGCAGTATAAAAAGTCTAATGAGCGCTTGTGGCCAGGAAGATGTTTCAAAAAAAAAAGTCTAAAAAGTTACTTTAAAGTAATTACAAAGATAAAAAATAACAACTCCATTTCATCAGCTTTAAATTATCCAGCCTAATACGAGGGCATATTGTGGATCATCACAAACGTTTTGTTTGTGCGTGTGTGTCTGTTTGTGTACTTAAAAATGCATTGCTATATCCCCCCTAGTTGATTTTACTTTTTAATTACATAAGCGGTGGTTAATATTAAGAGTAGGTTTAAACTTATTTGCATTTCTTAAATAAATATCCAATAACATGCTGGTATGTGGGGTCAAATTTAATTAACCCAGGATTTAAAAATTGACATGAATTATCCCCAAAATAGATAACCCACACATTTTTAATTGAGTAGTTGGCATGGGAATATTCCACTTTTAAACATCTTTCGTTTATGGGGAAAGTTGAATGTAAAAAGAATTTTTGTAAAATGAATGATTACCTTTATTAAAAATGTGTTCAACGGGGAAAAAGTGCTAGTTCGATTATTAAATTAAAATTCACACCTAAGAACGTTTAAAACCACATTTGCTATTTTTACAAAATACAGTTAAAGGTTTTTTAAAAAATATATCACGAAATCTAAAGTTATAGTAACTTTCAAGATTTCACTGATGACTGTGTTGAAATAATCTTTGTTCTATAAATTAAGTTTCTGTATGATATCTGAAAATGACATGGAAATATAGACAGAGATAGTTTTATTGGCTGTAAGTAAGGATATTAGTCATTAATTACATAGGTTGTAAAACTGTGATTTGGTGAAACTAACTAGTATTGGTCTAAGGGGAATTGTGTCTCAATAGATTTTTAGGGACACTTTAGAAGTTAGGGATTATATTCTCCAAAACTAATTGTACATCTAATGGTTGGTCAGGATCTCTTTCTTAACAACTTGCTCTATGGCACAGAAAATTCATATCTACATTAGTTGCTCCCAAATGATTGTGGTTTTAAAGGAAATGAAGAAAACCTGTAGATTCTATGTGATAGGGTTTTGTCATAATGATTTCAAAGTCCAAACAGAGTGCAAAAAGTGAGATGATTCCAACATTTAACATATCCCTTGGAAAATAAATTATTTGGTCTAAATATTTTAAAGAAGAAAAACATACATATTGAAGTTAGTTGTAATGAATTTAAAAAACTATGACCAGTCAGGGAATTCAAAAGACAATTTTGATGTATAATTAAAATGCTTAAAAATAAAAATGCTTTTTTTTTAGTTATTAAGTGTGTGTGTTTTGAATTTGCTATAGACAGTTGTTCTGTATTGCAATATATACCTAAGATTTTTATTCTATTTTTCCTCATGTTTCCAAATAAATGTTTCAGGATAAGTTAATTTAACGTGGAAAACAATGTGATGCTTTCTTAACCATGGAATATTGTGCTATAGTTTATGCACATAAGCAGCTTTATGTATCTAACGAGACTTTGGGTCTTTAACTTTTAATGCACCAATTAAGACATTCAAACCTCAGATTTAAATAGCTATCTATGACTGCTGACAGTTGATTTATTTCCTGATAATCATTGGAGCTGCTAAGTGAAAAGCCAGCAAAAGCATCTCGAAGAACACTGCTCTTCTGCATAACACTTGCTGGGCTAGTGTGACATTTTAAAAATCTGGACACATTACTCCCTTTCTTGAAGAATTTTTGCTCATCATCTAACAGACATTTCTGACCATTATTAATATACTAACCATTGCATTTGGAATTCAGTACTGAACTTGTGATAGTGAGATTGGAGATATACCAAAAGTTTTTAAAATTTCATACAGGGGATGAAGGTGGTAGTGTTGGTAACTCAACTTTTCACAAGATAGCAAAATGTATTCACCCCTTGTGGTAGGCAGAATAATGACCCTCCAAAGATGTCCACATCCTGATCCCCAGAACCTGTGAATATGTTGACTTACATGGCAAAAGAGACGTTACAGATGTGACTAAGATAAAGATCTTGAGATGGCAAGATTCTCCTGGACGATCCAGGTGGGCCCAATGTAACCACAAGGGAGGCAAAGGAGTCACAAAGAGATTTGAAGATACTCATGGCTTCGAAGATGGAGGAAGGCGCCAGGAGCCAAGGAATGCAGGCAGCCTCTAGAAGCTGGAAAAGATAAGGGAACTGATCCTCCTTTGGAGCTTCCAGAAGGAACACAGCCCTGCTGATAACTTGATTTTAACCAAGTGAGACCTGTTCTGGACTTCTGACCTCCGCCAACTCTAAGATAATGTTTGTATTTCTTTAAGCCACTAAGTTTGTGGTAATTTGTTACAGCAGGAATAGGAACTAATACTACCCTCAACACTTTTTTTAAAAAGATCAAGTGTCTTTTAAAAGTCAGTTTCAAAGTACGTCTTTTTAAAACCATGTAAACAGATAAGATTATTTTTTAACTACAATTGCACAATAGCTCTATTAAAACTTACTACTACAAAGGACATTTTGCATTTTAGAGTTGAAAACCTCTTACTTCTTAGAGTTCAAAGAATGATTTCAAATTAGGTGTATATTTAAATGTCTTTCTTCTGAAAACGAAATTGCCATTTTGCAATTCCTTCCATTTCTTCTTCAGCATGGTTAATGCAAGATAACATAATAACAGAATAAACCAACTAAGAAACAAGAGGTATTTTTAATTCCTCTGTAGCTGGCAGGACTGAGAAGTTACTATCTTTCTTATTCGTTTGCTGCAATAATCCTTGGGGAATACATCTCATCACCTGATTGTACCCTTGGTAAATTTCCTTATTTTGCAGTCTTTATAGAGGAAAGATACCCGTCATCATAAATCTTAAATATCTTTGCAAGTACAAGTGAAAATACAAGCCCATATATGTTAACAGCTGTACAACTGCCTCTTGGGATAAATGTATTATAGATGTAGAACAGTCATAATAGCACTCACAATCTCATTTTTCCCATTTCATAGGTTTTATACCTGCACCATCTGGGCAATACACCTGCATGTACAAAAAGATCCTTACAAGGCATGGCTTTCTAAGTGGCCTTTCCTGGCCTCCAATTTTTGTGGATTTCTTTTAATTTTTTGATTCACACTAAATCTAAGAGCCTTATATATATAGTGATGCCTATAAATGTTAATATTACAAAGAAGCACATTTTGTCATGATAAAAAAGAACATGGGAGTTAGTTTTATGAGACACAAATGAATGAGATCAAGAATTTTGTTTTTTCTCTTCATTAACAGGGAGACTTTGGCCAAGTCGTTTAACTAATCAGTGCTCATTTCCTCATCTTTCTGAAAACTGGAGAAACAGTTGAGGTTATTGTTAGGATTGAATGAGATAAATGTGACTGGGAGGCATTTTTTGAAGTAACGTTTACATAATTTGTTGTATTATTTTATTGATGCTATTTCTTCAAATTAAATAAAATGTAATTGAGTAGGAAAAATACTACTATTTCCTTTACCCCTTTCCAATTTTCCCTTCATTCTTACTCATTCATTGCATTCTTTTTCCTCGCCCTATAATTGCATCACTACCATGTCAGTTTTCTACATATTTTGAGTAGAAACCTTAAAGTACTTAGAATACAGGCTAATGTGACCCAAGTCAACATAAATCCACCATAAAATAGTTCATCATCATCTATTCTTGCTTACCTCTTTTGAGAGAGGCAACTTTGTAACCTTCAAAGGTAATCTGGTCTCAAGAAACGTCTAGTGCATCTCAGTGTGGTTGTCGTAGTAGCATCATCATTTCAATGGTGCTGTTCCTCGTAATGGCAAAGTCATTCATTTTAATAAAATTGGTCTATAGTGTTTTTCTGTCTCTCATTTGGGTATTCCTACTCTTTTGCAGAGACTTTATATCTTCTGGTGCCAATGTCCTCCACTGATCTTAAAGCACGGGGCTAACATTTGACTGTCCACCCAAGCAATCTTCCTAGAAGTATCCTATTTTTACTCCTTTCCCTAGGATAGCTGCATTACAAATTCTGTAGGAGGAGATTGGTTCTTCAAAATGCTAATTGATTAACATGAAACATGACACGTGAGTTATGTTCAATCTCATTTCACATCTTGGACCTGGCATGATACATGACCTAGTTTTTTCCCTTCTGGGAATGATTTTAATAAAAATGACTGTCCTTTAATTTCTAGAGACAAAGAAAAACAATAATAAATGGTAAAAAGTAATGCTATTCTTTAGACAAATTGCGTTATATTAAATGAATATTATGTGGTGGGGAAGTGGGCCAATGGAAAACTGAATCACCATCACTGTTTTATTGAAAATATATATATATGTACATAAGTATATATTTTAATCCACCTTTTAGAAAAATAGTATTCACAGAAACACCATTATGTGACATTTAAAGTGTTTCTCTTCAGGATATGATGCTTAGATGAGAATCAGTTCCAATACTATGGTTCAATCGCTGTGCCCCACTGGTTGAATGTGCAATTGCTGGTCATCCTCTCAGCCATTTGGGGACTATAATACTGCAAAAAACCCAGACAACTTTTCTCCCCATTATGTGCAGTTAAGTTCCTGTTTGCAAGTGTTATTTATAAGAAAGGCAGCAGGACTGGGAAACAAACCAACGAAAATAATGTTAGCATAAATGCTTCGAAGGAGACATGTGTTGCTAATGGCTTTTCAGAAACCATAGGGAGTGAGGGAGTAACACTTCCACTCCATTGAGCTGGCTTAATTTTTTTAAGCCATGTGAACTATTTGAAGAGCTTTATAGAATCTTACTTCTGAATCAGGACTTTGTTGCTTTAAAAGTGGCTGTTACTGTTCTAATAGCCAGCATGAATGGCAATAAGAAAATACAAAGAGAAAAAGAATTCAAGATTAACTTCTGGAAATGCATCTGCCATTTTCATGGTGGTCAGGCACACATCCAGGGCAGCAAGCATTCTTCCATGGTGATAAATATAAAAGACGACTTTGAGGAAAACTATGCATGTAGATGAGGATCACACTAGGACAAAGTCATAATTTTACGTATAGCTTAGGAAGAAGGTAGTAGTTCAAACTTTGCTCGACACCTCTTTTTAAATGGATGCACACCATCCAAATCAGTCCTACAAATCATATCTGGGGTAGGGGAAATTACTTTTATTCAATCCTTAAAATTATTATAGTTAACGTATTTAACTTAGGTGAGGTCAGTTAATGAGACAGTAAATTTGAATCCATGATGTGTGTTGCTTATATTTTATATACATTACATGAAACTTCTCTGTTTTTCAGCAAGGATGTTTGCACGGATCTTATAAAATACTTCTAAGAAAGGACTATGTGGTGAAATGAAGGATTCAAGAGACTTGGATCCTAAAGAAAGGCTGAATGAATGCATCTGCCAGGAACCAATGGCGTTACCATTGAGCAAGTCATTTAATTCTCCTGTTCTGAATATTTTCATCTGTGAGATAAACATTTTTAATTCAGTTACCTGTAACCTCTCTTCCACCTCTGGAATTCTATAGCTTTTATGATAAAGTTGCTAGTTCAAATTAGTATGGAAGCTGAATTCAGGGCTTCAGAGAATAAGTTTAGAGAAAAAACTGTTCAAGCCCCTCAGGAAGAGCGAACAGGCTACAAATCTTTACTTGGGTTGTTGGGTTGCTGCTAGTCCTGTTCTGGTCCCCTAGCCTAGGAATCTGTCTTAACACCCCACTCCCTATCCCAGGTCTGCCATCACTGTCTGTGCTACACACAACTTGTCAGGTAGTTTCAAGTAACAGTTACTGTTGTTGCTATCATTTTTTTTTCCTACGACTTCCCAGCAAAAACTTTGAGACATACATTACTTGGGTAAAAATTCCAATTTACTTCTAACAGAGACAGCTAATTTTAAGAGTTCTGAGCTGCTAGCCAGGTTCCCCCACCCCCGCCAACAACTTTACTTAAGAAAAGGAAAAAGAAAAGAGGGAGAATTATGGAAAATTCAGGTTACTTTGTTTATAAGTAATCACTCTCTTCTCATTCATATGTAATCAACATTTACAGATTTTTCAATTCATTTGAAAGCAAATAATTGAGCTGAAAGCAATTTTAATTTTCATGGGCACAGATACATGGTGTATTAAAGGGATTGATACTAAGGAAGGTCTGCAGCCCAAAGGTACAGATTTTTATCTCACCACTTCCTGAAGAAATGCTTGTAAGTTTGAAGTGGGCAATTCTTTGAATAATCTGATCACTAACTAGTAAGGCTTTTCTGAATATCCATTTGGACTTCCAGGTCTTTAGTTCTGAGCATTCTGTTCTCAGAAACAAAGTCAAATCTGGTAATGGTTATTTAAAAAAAAAAAAAAGGTACTCTATCTGAAGTTCAAGTGAATATGGACTTTTATGCTTTTATGGAGTGTCTGGAATTTCCTTTTAGTGCTATGCAATGACAATAATGGCATTCTGGGTTCTGTTAAATGGAAGATAACTGAAGAAATTAGAAGAGTATTTATCCTCTCTGGGTTGGGAAAGCTCAGTTTTCTGATACGAGAAATGCTTTGACAGTTGGGTGGAACATTCAGAGCACTTTTTTATAATTTTAATTGAGCTTCTCGGGTCATGCCTACTGTTTTGGATCTTCCCCCAACCATTCATCTTTTGATCTTATGGCTTAGTGTTTCCAGAAACTTTCAATAAAGTCAACACTGAATTGTTCACTTGGATAAGCTTATTCTTTCCCTTTAATAAAACAAAGGAATTTCTCCCAAATCAATAGTTTAAAAATGTTATGAACAATCAAAAAAGTGAATTTGGTTTAAAACTCATATATATATTAGAGATGAACAAAAATGAAACATAAAAGAGAGTTATTTAGTTTAGGAGTAGATATTCTTGGTTTTAAATTCTATATAAATGGGAGCTTTAGAGATGAAATTCTATTTTAAAGCAGATACCGTATGACAGTTATTTTTAAGTGGGAAGAGATAGAGAAATGTGCATCCTTCCCAGAGAAGTAGATCGAAGGAGAGAGGGATTTTTCAGGTTTCACACACTCTCCCTTTTCCTGTCTAACATTTTAACACATCTTTCCTTGGGCAAATCCCACCACTCACCTCGGAATTCTACTGTTTTCACTAGTGTGAGTCTGTGCTGACCTCAAGTGTGATGATGAAGCAGGAAACTTGAGAACCACCACACTCTACAGTTCTTGGACACTTATGCCTGTAAGAACTAGACACATAATCTAAATGATGGACCTGGGGGTGGGAAAGAAAATTTTTTTCTTGAAATATGATTTTTGTTTTCCTAATTTTGAGAGACCACAGAAACAAGAAATATTTCCATATTCACTTAACTCTACTCTTTGGAAAATAATAATGATGGAGTGAGGAAAAATAAGACTTGCCCCTTGGTCTCAGCTCTGTGGACCCAATGGGTCCAAGGTGAACTGGAGGACAAATGCCCTGTCTGAGGAGGGACAGTTGCTGCTCATTTCTTACTAATGGTTACCATGAGGAAACATGGTCTCAGGATTGCCAGATCCAGGTTTTGTTTTTCAAAAGATGCTATTAATATGTAATTTTAGGGGCTAGCCCCGTGGCATAGCAGTCAAGTTCCTGTGCTCCGCTTTGGTGGCCTGGAGTTCACCTGTTCAGATCCTGGGCGCAGACTGACACACTGTTCATCAAGCCATGCTGAGGTGGCATCCCACATAGAGCAACTAGAAGGGTGCACAACTATGTCATACAATTATCTACTGGGGCTTTGGGGGAAAAAAAGCAAAAAAAGAGGAAGATTGGCAACAGATGTTAGCTCAGAGCCAATCTTCCTCCAAAAAGAAAATATATGTAATTTTATATGAAATCTGCCACATTTTAAATGTTGACTGCTGATTTAGAAAATATTTTAATAGTGTGAGCCAGGCAAAGCTCAATTGCAGATTACCCATTGGAATTTCTGATCTGTAATCTTATTTTTATTTTATTTTACCTTGTTATATTAAGTACAAATATATACGTAGGTTATAAATCCTCAAAATCAGGGATTAAGGACCAAAGAAGTATGGTATAAGAGAAGAACAAAATCAGAGTTAAAAAAAGTGATCTGGGTCATGGATTATCTTAGACAAGTAATTTTCTGTGCCTTGATTTCCTCTCCTGTAAATGAAAGAGTTGAGTTAAATGACTTCAAAGCTACATACCACCCACAAAGTTCTATAATTTTAACATCACTAGGGAGTTCCTTACAATAGTTTGGAAGTGCGTAAATGTCTGGGTGAGTGTAAATACTGTAGGTCAGGATTTACAAGCATAGATACAGTTAAAGATGTAATTAATAACAGCTATTGGCCCAAATTACTCTATGTTTTTTTCTTTTGTGGTAGCCAATGTCCTAAGTCATTTAGGCCCACACTCTTAACTACTATGTTATATTGCATTGCCTGCTCAAGCATCTGGGGAAAGAAAATAGAACAACTTTACAAAATACATTGCTCCAGAAAACAAACAAAAGTTATCTTAGAAAAATTTTACTCTTCACTTAATTCTACATTAAGTAACTGCAATATTTAAAAAGTTATTTTGTGTATCATTGTTTTAATTTCCCATGTTTGTTTGTTGCTTTAGAACAACTACCCAGCAGTTCCACTGAAATCACGTTTCCAGCTAACAAGTCTCTGTCCATTTCCTCTTTTGGTGGAGATTCTTCAGCAGAAAAGCAGAAAAGTAGAACTCTTATACCTCCAGAGAGCCATAAGAGATTAAAAATGGATTACAGTTATTTTATTAAAAAATAAATATGCATAATTAGTAATGGGTATATTTAGGTACCACTGTTTTGTCTAATCTAATGGCTCCCAAAGCTAAATATACATGTGAATCACCAGGGTGCTGTTAAAAATATAAATTCTTGGGCCTCATCCCTAGAGATTCCAATCTCTGGTTCAAGATAGGGGAACCACTATTCTAATCTAATACTTTTATTTACAGGTGAGGAATTGGTTATGCAGATGTGTTTGATGGTTTGAAGATAGGAATTGATCATTGAACTTTTGGCTTGAACAGAGTGTAATCGGACAAGCTGAAAGCAGCATTTTTGGACTTGATTAGCTTCAAATTCCTATTGGATCTAGATGTCTTTCCAGTTGCTTCCTTTTTTAAATCCAAAACAGTAATTCTTTCCAAATGCATAATTTTTAAATGTTAAATATAACCTAATAGTACTCAAAGGCTTTCAGCCAATATTTGGTGACGTACAAACTGACAAATAAATATAAAATGTATAAAGTATTTGTTATGGGCTGAAATGTGTCCTCTCAAAATTCATATATTGAAGCCCCAACAGTCTAGTATCTCAGAATGCGATTGTATTTGAATATAGGGCCTTTACATAGATAATAAAGTTAAAATGAGGCCTTTAGGGTGGATTCTAATCCAATCTGAGTGGTGTCCTTCTGCGAAGGGGAAGTTTGAACACACAAAGAGACAGCAAGAATGCACATGCGCAGAGGAAGGACTACATGAAGACGCAACAAGATGGCACCATCTACAAGCCAAGAAGAGAGGCCTTAGAAGAAACCAAACCTGCTGACACCTTGACCTTGGACTTCCAGCCTCCGAATCTGTGAGAAGTAAATTTCTGTTGTTTAAGACATCCTGTCTGTAGTATTTTGTTATGGCAGCCTTAGCAAATTAATATAGTATTCTTAGGAGAAATCAACAACAGACGCATATATAAATTGTCTTCCACATTTATTACAATTTTCCTGGACCTACGAAAGTATATTTTCCAAAAAACAGTGTTAAAATGAAAGTTGTACACTTGACAAAGGACTCAATATCAAATGAAACATAAAGCAGACAATGTAAACATAAAGCAGATGGTATAAAGGGACCATTACAAACAGGGCTGAGACAGGGTAGGTGGGTGATATGAATAAAATTCCTGGGCTAGAGATCCAGATGAGGCCAGGACCAACCCATGTGAAGATTTTTAACCAGTGGGGTTTTCCTGAGGGGCATGATTTTTCCCCCAATATGTATTCTCCAAAGTGCTGAAATTAACTTTTATACTTATTTGAAATAGTAACTTTATGATAAAGCCACAGAATCTGGAGGTGGAAGAGAGGTTATAGGTAACTGAATTTAAAATGTTTATCTCACAGATGAAAATATCCAGGATGAGAATTAAATTACTCACTCAGAGTAACATCACTGGTTTATAGCAGATGCATTCTTTCAGCGATTCTTTAGGACCCAAGTCTCCTAATTCCTCATTTAAATGTTTTCTTCATTTCACCACATATGCTTTCCTTATAAATATTTTGTAAATGGATACAAACACTGTTGCTGGTAAACAGGGAACTTCTATGTAACTTACACAAAGTGTAAGCACCCCACACAAAAGCTTCAAACTTCCTGTCCCATTAACTGACCTCACCTGAGTTAAAGATACTAACTATAATAACATTAAAGACTGAATATGGATACAGGTAACAGATTGGTAGTTACCAGAGGGGAAGGGGGTGGAGGGAGCACAAAAGGGGTAAAGGACACACATATATGGTGGTGGATGGCAACTAGACTTTTGGTGGTGAACACGATGCAGTCTATACAGAAGTTAAAATATGATGATGTACACCTGAAATTTATATAATGTTATAAACCAATGTGACATCAATAAAAAATAATCAAATTAACAAAATAAATAATAAGGGGGCATAGCGGTTAAGTTTGTGCACTCTACTTCGGCGGCCCAGGGTTCACAGGTTCGGATCCCAGGCGCGGACCGATGCATCACTTGCCAAGCCATGCTGTGGCAGCGTCCAATGTAAAGTAGAGGATGATGGGCACGGATGTTAGCCCAGGGCCAGTCTTCCTCAGCAAAAAGAGGGGGATTGGCAACGGATGTTAGCTCAGGGCCAATCTTCCTCACAAAAAATAAATAAATGAATAAATAATAAGAAAAGACTAAAGAAAAATAATTTTATTCCCGCCTTAGAAATATGAATAAGTTCTAGTGCACCTGAGATCACAATGCTGAGAAGCAACCTGGATGGGAAACGTCCTTGGAGGTCTTCTGGGCCAACCTGCCTGCTGATCGCTTCATCTTGATGAGTGCAGGCATGACCAGCAGGAGAATCACCCAATCAGGGCATACAATGGTGAGAAATGATGAACTATTGTTTCAAACCTCTAAGTTTTGAGTTAGTTTGTTACACAGCAAAGACTAGATGAAACAGAACTTGTAAAAAATCATACAATTAATAATCACATAAAGGGAGTAGAAGATATTTTGACCATTAAATAATAAAAATGTGCTATAAAAAGGATGATCAGAGAATCAGAAAAAGTTCTTAGAAATTATAAAATAACCAAAGTGAAATATTCAATGGAAATCTTGGAAGACAAAATTGTGAACTCACAGAACTGAAAAATAAAATTAAAGGAAAACTGGAGAGAAAACATAATAAATGAGAGAATTAATCTGGGAGGTCCTACAATTGATTTTTTTAAAAGGTGTTTCAGAAAGAGAAGTCAGAAAAGAAGTTACCAAAGAGAATTACAGAAAAGTTCTCTGATATGGAAGGAACCATTTCTCCAGAATGAAAAGGACCACACGATCGACTGAAAAAAAAAAAGAAAGACCTATGCCAAAAGCTGTTTCCTAAAAACCTCCAGAGAGAAGAAAAACAGGTCATATATACAGGATTATTGATCATAATGGCCTCAGATTTCTCAATAGCTACTCTGGATGCTGAAGGCTTTGGGGCAATATCTTTAAAATTTGGAGGGAAAATTCTTTCAACATAAATACTGTATACATCAAAACTTTCAGTCGTATGTCAAAGTAGAATAAATATAGGTTTAGCATGAAATGGCTAAAAAGCACCCCTGTGCTCTTTGGTAGGCAGCTGCTGGAGAGCATCTCTTAGGAAAAGAAATGAAAAACCCACCAAGGAGGACACTATGGGATTCAGGAAAGAGGGGCTCAAGTTTAGAAGAGGCTCAAGGGAAGTCCCCAGACCCTAGCCATGCAGCTTGGAGCTGGACAACAGAGGGGTGTGGGAGGGAGATGTCCAGGGGGAAAAATGAAATGGTAGAAATCATTTGATTCATCTGAGCATATGGAAAAAATACTAAGTCATCTTGAACAGATCTTTTGGAGCATTTAGAAAAAAAATAGCAAAAGATCCGTAAAAATCTAAGCAAAATTTTAAATGATAATCTGCAAGAGAAAAAAATAATAAAAAGTAAAAAGAAAATTAGTCATTGGCTGTAGTTCTACAAAGATTTTCCCAGTATGACCTTGAAATAATTGTAGAGTAACAATTTGATTTTTCCAGCTTCTTTGGGGAATAAATGATTGTGGAGAGAATATAAATTCCAAGAGGTCAGGGATTCTTATTTTTCACAGATGGGTCCCCTGTGCTTAGAACTGGGACTTAACAGTGCTCAACAAAAATTCATTGACTGGATAAATATCTGGGTTTCCAAATACAGGTCTTACCTCTGCTGACCAACAAACTTTTTCTAAATGCTTTCAAAATGAATTTTGCCATTCTCTGCCTTATTTAATGGAACTATCCTAGATTACTCAGGAATATCTGTGCAGTACAGATGACAGTACTCTCTATAAGACGGGGAAGTTTGCTTTGTTAGGCAGATCCAGTTTGCTATGCTTTTTGAGTCATTTGTTTGCCTTTTATACTTACTCCATCTGCTTGGCAGTTATTTACTGCACACTCACTGTATGTCAGGCACTATGCTAGGTCCTGGGGGATATAATGTGGGAAAAAAAATATCCAAAAGATGCCCTTCCTATCATCATGAAGTCAGCATTGATACTGGGAAAGGCAGACATTAAACAAATAAATAAAACTGTGATAAGTGTTATGAAAGAAACTACAGGATACAGAGAGAAAATATAACAGGGAACATCATGGTGGGTGCAGAAAAGGCTTTAATCTGATAGTATCTAACAGTATACCAGCATTGTCCTTTAATATTATCCAGTCCTTCCTATGCACTCTTCTAAGTGTTTTACATGCAATCGTCATGACAACTCTATGAGGTAGATACTCTCATAATTCCTATTCTACAAATGAGAAAAAAGAAGCCTCGAAGGTGCTTGCAAGTTTATACAGTCAGTAATTAGCTGTGATGCAAACCCAGTTAATCTGTCTCCTGAATCCACACTCAACTACTGTGCTATATTGCATTTCTAGAATAATCTCTGTGAAGGTAGCTAACATTTACAAGTGTGTGTATTACATTCAGGCATGTATAAAGTGCTTTATAGAGATATCTTATTTCATTCTCACAAAACCCAGTGAGGTAGACGCTTTGTCATAGGTTGAAACACATGGACACATTATTTTGTGGCTCCTCCCATCAAAATATGGAGTTGATTTCACCACCCCTTAATCTGACGCCATTTTATACCCTCCAGTCCCAGCCAATCCGCCAGCTGACTGCAGCTGCCTGAGTGAGCCCAGGAAAAACCAGCAGAAGAATCACCCAACCAAGCCACAGAATTGTGAGAAATAAGTTGTTATTTAATCTAGTAAATTCTGAAGCAGATTGTTATGCAGCCATAGAGAGCTGTTACAATTATTTGCATCCCCAGTTAGAGAGCTAGAGTATCTTGTCAGAGTCACACAGCTAGTAGTTGATGTAGAAGTCAAACCCACATTGCATAGCCAGAGTCCGAGTGTTTGATCCCTACATTGAACCACATTTAGGGTGAATGGAATTAACCAGGCTGGGAGTAGAGAAGTGGGGAAAGCAGAGATTGTGAAGACAGTTTCAGGTAGCAAAGAGAACATCACATGCAAATTCTCAAATGTGAGAACTGAGAGAAGCAAGTGTGGCTACAACTTAGCGAAGGAAACAACGGGGAGGCCGGCAGGGGTTGGACCACAGCCTTTGAGCCTTGCTGAGGATGCGGCGATCATGCGGCGATCAGGGCTCACCTCTCCATTCTGACTAGCATGGTTTTAAAACAGGTCTGCATGTTTTAAACTTTTCAACACTTCTCTTCCCCCACCCCACCCCCCCAAAAGGTAGAGTCTAATTCTTCTCCCCTTGAATATGGGCTGGTTTTAGAGACTTGCTTCTAATGAACAGGATGTGACAAAAGTGAATGGTATGGACTGAATATTCGTGTCCCCCCAAAATTCATATGTTGAAGCCCTAGCCCCAATGTGATGATACTAGGAGGTAGACTTTGGAAGGTAATTTTTAGATGAGGTCATGAGGCTGAAACCCCCAGGATGGGTTAAGTGCCCTTATAAGAAGAGGAAGAGAAACCAGAGTCTCCTCTCTCTGCCATATGAGGATATTATGAGCCAGGAAGAGGGGTCTCACTAGAACTTGACCATGCTGGCACCCCAATCTCAGACTTCCCAGCCTCCAGAACTGTGAGAAATAAACATCTGTTGTTTAAGCCACTCGGTCCCTGGTATTTTGTTATAGCAGCCTGAGCTGGCTAAGACAGTGAAGCTATGTGACTTCAAAGGTTAGGTCATACATGCCATTCAGCTTCCTCCTGTCTCTCTCTCCCAGAAGTATTCCATGGGATCCTGAAGCTAACGTGTAAGAAGCCTGGCTACCCTGAAGCCACCATGGTGGAGAGACCATGTGAAGAGAGACATCAGGGCAGAGAACAAAGCCTCAAGAGCTCCAGCTGTTTCCACCCCAGCTGTTTCAGTCTTCCCAGCCCAAGTCCTAGACAGGCAAGTGAGTGAGACTTCAGGTGGTCCTAATCCCAGCCTTCGAGCCCCCTGTGACGTCGAGAGGAGCAGAGATGACCCATCCCCACTGAGCTCGACCCAAATTTCAGACCCATTAGCAAAGTAAATGTGGTTAATGTTTTAAGCCATAAGTATTGGGGTGGTTTGTTACACAGCGATAGGTTAACTGGAACACAGGGCATCTCATCTCAGCAGCTCTCCTCTTCCTTCTAATTTACTATTTCTAATAGGGTTTAGGAAACAGATAAGCAGGCATATTGAAATTTTGCATAAAAAGAGGGGAAAAATACACTAATAATAGACCCAGAATGTTCTTCTAAGAATAAAGTTTGTGACTTTTGTGTCTGAATTTTTCAGGATTGATTTAGATTGTCTGGAACCCTTTTGTGCTTGTATGTTAGGTTTTAGTTTCTTTTGTTTTCTCAGAGGCATATAGCTGAGTTCTAGATGATAAGATGGCAATATTTTGTAGCATTTTCTTTCCACAATACTCTATCTTTCACAGACTGGGCTTATGATAATTAACTAAAGAGGGGGCCTAATTGTTAACACCAGATCCTCTCTTTATTATGTACCAACAATCTGATGTTAGGACTAATTCCTTCAATGTAGAGCCCACACATATGATAATTCTAGTCACCTTTGATTTTTGGAGCAAAGATTCCACAATGAGGCTACTAATGCTGAGAGCACTGAAATCCTCGCTTTTATTCAATTAAGCAGCTTTAAGGACCCTGTTAAAACATGAAAACAGACTAAGAAAAAATAACTTTCCTGTGGGACTCAGGCTCTCCACAGCAGAGTCATTCACTTTTTATGATCGTTATAATTATTAGTAGTGATGGTGATAACAATATATCATTTATATAGCACTTTAGAATTGCACAGAGCTTTCCTACCATCATTTATTAGCTAATCTTCAGAACACTCTTCAGTAATAAGTCAATATTTCTGCCTCCACTTAACAGGTAAGAAATCGAGGCACAATGGGCTCAAGCCACTTGTCTAAAGTCAGTCAAAAGTCAGTTCGTGGCCTGTGTCGAACACTCAGTGATGCTGCTAAATGCACCATCCTCCCGGACCAGCCTGGATCTCGCTCAGCAACTCCCGCTTACTGCCTCTAACACAAGTGACTACAAGCTTGATTTTTAAAACAAATTCTCTGATATTTTTGGATGCAATCTTAAGAAGATTCCCCATAAGGAAAAATTCTTCTCACTTGAAAAGATCATTTGAAGACAAAAATAAATATGTAAGTTACACCTCTATCGGTATAAGGTATATTACTCAACAAGTAAGTCTTCTCAAGGTTAATGCCAGAACTCTTTTGAAAATAATGGG
The DNA here is from genome assembly GCA_031878705.1 of Tapirus indicus. Taxonomy (NCBI): domain Eukaryota; kingdom Metazoa; phylum Chordata; class Mammalia; order Perissodactyla; family Tapiridae; genus Tapirus; species Tapirus indicus. Next base: position 34,119,503 of record CM062930.1, on the reverse strand, counting down.
CTGAATTATGAGTTGAATTATGTACCTGAAGCGTATCAAGTATAATTTGGAGAGGTCATGGGATTATCCTCCTTAGTTAATTTTAGGAATGGCCTACCCCTCAATGGTATCTCATGTACAGCTAAAGAATACATAACATTGAATAACTGGATTAAACAGGATATGTCAAATTCAATAGGAAATGTTACTACAATTTTTCACATCCATAGCAGAGGGAAATTTTAAAATCTCTGTTGTTAAAGATACTGAAGATGCCTAAATTTTCCTAATACAGTGCCGTGGCTATCAGCCTAATTATTCATTTCTCGATAGATCATGTAGGCATTGTGTATACTATTTTGTGATATATTTCCTTATAGAGAAGACTCTCCTTCTCATTTCTCTACCTCTCCTTCATGTCTTACCCTCTATCCAATTAATGCAACACAATCAGTGTCTAGCTAGAGTGGACCACCCAGGTTTTCCCCAATGCACACTGACATTTTGTTCTCAAACAGTAGAACAAAATAGGATATCTTAATACGCTCTTGCAGAACTCATTGAAACTTGGCATTTGTGCATTTAGCACAAACATGACAAGTTAAGGACCCATTCTCCTGGCCTCCCCTTAGAGATGCCCATCACCCAGGATCCATTTCATGTCAGGTCCTGCCAATTGTGTCCCGTGGCTGACACACTAGCCCACACACACACAACTGTGGCACAGTCTCTATGGGACCAGAAGACTTCTTTTCTTTTGCTGGCTTCCTCATCCTCCAAGCAAGAATTCAAATGTCAATCACTTTTAGTTAGATTTCATGGAGCAGCATCATAAAAATGGTAACCAATCCAATTGCAAATCACTTGATGAATCTTCTTTGAAGAGTTGCCAATAATGCTAATCGTCAAATGGTTGAATCCAGCTTTGTAAAGATGCGTTTGTGAAGAACAGCAATCTCTGTGACTTTGACAAAGGAACTGCTGACTTGCATCACTGTTTGTCTTTTGATGTGAAAGAGCAAATCGATTTATAGAGCTTTTGCTTGCAGATGTAGGATATGATTAGTATGCAGAAAGACCTTTCCACAGTGTCATTTGTTTATTTAGCTGCCTCTGCACTCAGCTCTGATTGTGTATACCTAATTAATGTATACAAAGCTAAAAGAAATAAAACCATGGATCCACAATCACAGATACTGTATAGCATATCATTTGTCACCATTGGGTTGGGGGACACTCCAATTTTACTAGCTGCACACCAAATAAAGCATGTAGATTCATAAAATATAACAATAAAAATGCAAGGATTTTTCTCATCTAAGTTATTGTTAGCTATTTATAAACTCAGAGAGGTGCAAATTAACCCGTTTAAATATGAAAAGGAGGTACCTTCTTTCCTGTCTTGGTATTTGAATTTTTATTCAAAGCAGTTGTTAGATCTTTATGAAAAGTACTTGTGATTTCTTCCAGAGGTCAAAGTACTTTGTAAAACATCCTGTGAGACCTGAATCATCTAGTTCTTCAAGGCCTCACTGTTCAGATGCTTGGAAATTTTAGCTGAGAAAGAGTTTAAAGTGAAAAAGCAAAGACGCTAGAGACCTTCATGTCAATAATGAATGATCAATAGGAGTCACACACTCCAAAATTGACATTCAGTCAGCAGTTCCCTGTTATTCATGCACATTTCACATTGTTTATTCAGGTTCTGCAAGAGGCATTGGTAACAAAATGGCAAAGCTGCTGAAATCTTTAGACGACCAAATACTGAAATCCAGAGTGACATCTAGTGACATCTTACATTAGAAGCACTTGCTTTGCATCTTACAAACCCAGCCACATTATCCAGCACCACCAACTAGTTAGACTTTTCAGAATAAGGACTAGCACTTTCTATCTAGTCACTGACTAAACTCTAAATACTTTTCTTAAATACTTTGCCTACAATGTTTACCTTGGCCTGTTACAAATGTCTCTTATTTTCAATCACCAAACTATGAAAACTGCAATCTTTGACTACAAGTTTAAATGGCTCTTTGAATCTCTCCACAGCTATTCGACCCATGGCAAGCAAGCCTTTCCCTAGTTCCCGTACTGCTCTGTCTCTGCTTTAGTATGAACAGCATGCCAGAATCACCGCCTTAAATCATGCCAGGCAGCTGCCAGAATAGTTCAAACCTCTCCAAGAGCAGAAGCCAAGGGAGCTGTTATCTTATTGCTGAAACCCAGAACATGCTATCCCATCTAAATCACTGGTGTCATGGTCTCATTTGCAATGAAATTTCTTTGATCTTTTTTTCTAGTGTATTGGGGAATTCTTTTTTTTCCAAGAGAGGGTTGTTGTGAATAGTGTGGCCATTTTAGAAACCGAGAAAATTTAAATAGAGGAGATGAAATTGACATAGTGTTAAAAAATAAAAGATTCAACATATACGCTTTTCATGGACTTTAGACATTTTACAATGACTCTTGAACCTAGTATGAACCTCAGTTGGAGTATAACAAAGGCACGTTTGATAAACTTCTCAATACAATGAATATGTCTTTTTTTAAAGTATCTTTTAAATAGAACCATTCTCTTTTCCCTAGGCTCCTCTTCAAATGGGACATGAAGAGTGTATCCCACATAAAATAAATAAACTCCCAGTGGAAAACGCAATGGTATGTGGGCAAGAGACATGTTTCCTGCCATAGCCAAAATTAAAAAGAGAATGATGTAAATCCACCCTGTGATTCAGTAACAAAAAAGAATTAAGCGATACTCCTAAATATTATAAAAATTGTTGGGTAGAGAAGACTGTGATGGTCTTAAAAACAAAATTTCTCTAGTTTTTCAAGGATGAGATTCATGCATTAATTCATAGTGACATACTACATGGAAGGTGCTGAGGGTAAAAGATGGAATAAGCCAGTCAAGTTCCTTGAAATCCTGTCTTTAAGGTTTACACCTAAACATATCAATTCCTGCAGGGACTCACACAAAGAAAGAATATCTACACTGATTAATGAGCCTCAATTTATCTTTTTTGTGAGTTCCTTATTTCTACTTTGAATTTTACAAGATTGCACTTTACTTCAAGGAGTCATCCTAATATTTTCATTCTGGTTCAATTTATTCAACTTCTTTGTTTCACAGAAGAAGAAACAGAGGCCTGAGAATCTAAACACCCGCCCCCTCATCCCAGGTCACAGTTTTAGCACATAGCAGATCTGGGTAAGAATCTTGGCTTCCTGATTTACTATCTATTTTTTCCCTACTACATCACTTGGTTTCATGTTGTCACCCTTTAAGGCCAAGCAGAGCGCATAATAATTATTGTCAGTAATATAATAACAATTTCACCGTATTGTTGTTCTGTTAATTTTTTGCTTTTCTCTGGATTTCTTTGGAATTAATTTACAGATAAAACATATATTATTGCAATTTATAGCTCCTCTAATTTGCGGAGGCAGTGTTTTATGGGGGAAAACACTGACATGAGAGAAAAAAATGTTTGTGTTTTTAATTCTTATCTATTTTCGTAAATATTTGGGAGATTTTGAATAGCTTTTTTAGCTGTTAAAAAAAGAGGAATTCATGGAATGATCTCTGAAGTTTCTACTAGCTCTAAAAATTTTACTCATTATAAACATTTACCTTTTTGTACATAAACTACATACCTTGGAATATAATTCTGTCATTATCTAATATAAAACATTGTTTTCCCACATAATTAGACAATTGATTAAAGTTCTATACATTTTAAAATATAGCACTGCAAATTTTTTCTATGAATTTTCTCTAATGTTACATTGAAACTGCTCATCAATTGTTGGAAATCTTACTATATTCAAAAAATGAGCAGCAATCCCCTTTTTCCTAAACATAAATACCAAGAGATATCTTAGGCAGAAAAGATGTTTCTCCTTCATCTTGTATCTTGCCAGTTTATTCCACCTCCTTCTTGGCAAAATAATCCACAGAGATTCTTGTCTAATTTTCAGGCATTTGTTTAATATGTAAATATTTTATGTCATTTTCATTTTTCAATATCTTTTAAGATAAACTTATGGACTAGTAGTATCACTAAACTCTCTTTTCATCTTTACATTTCCACAATTTATAAGAGTGTTTGCTCTTATACATGGCCGATATTAAATAATGTGCTGTCATGATAAACACATGCACAAAAATTCAGGCTAAAAGGAACCTTAAAAGTTACTAACCCAGCTCCCTCATTTTAAGGCCATAGAGTTAACTGAGTCCCACAGATATTCAATGACTTAACCAATGTCACCTATCCAGTCAATAGAAGGACCTAGAGGCCTCCTGATGGATAATTCCATATTCTTTCTAATATTCCTTTCCCTTTTCAAAGATATCTTGGAAACATTCTTCTAAAGCATTTACTCTGTAAATCATATTTGGTTACTTTCCCTCACAATTACTTCCTATATGTATATATCTCCCATATCATCAGCCCAAAACTCTATGCTCTCCAATACATGACTAATAGGCCCACCCATGCTACTTGAGCAAGCTGGGAGCATGGCACATGTGGAGGCTGAATAATGGCCCCAAAAGATATCCCGGTTCTAATCCCTGGAACCTGTGAATGCTCATTTACAGCAAAAGAGACTTTGCAGATATGATTAGATATCTTGAGATGGGGAGATTATCCTGGATTATTTGGGTGAGCCCTAAATGTTGTAGAAGTGTCCTTATAAGAGTGAGGTAGGGGGAGATTTAACTACAAAGAAGATGGCAATGTGGGGACTGAAGCAGGCCGCTACACTGCTGGCTTTGAAGATGGAAGGAGGCGCCAGGATTTTTTTAAAGATATGTGACCAAGTTAATTTTCTTTCTAAGGTTTAAATAAAGAGAAAGCAGTTTCCCATAAAATAAATACATACATACTTGGGATGAAATGGTCCTGTGATATTGTGATTTATAATAAGAAATATTTATTTGGTCTTTGTCCTGTTTCTGGGACAGAGCTCTTAAAACTCATAGAATTTCCTAAGTGATGAGAGCAATAAAGGTGTCTTTTATTATGTTAATGAGGTGACTTTTGGACCACACCTAAGGATGGGGGCTGGTTGCCACTGGAGTCAATGATGTGATTAGAGGGTTGAAACTCTCAATCCCAACCCCAACCTCTGGGGAGGGGAGAGGGACTGAGGCTGAGTTCCATCATGATTGGCCAGTGATTCAATCACTTATGTAATGAAGCCTCAATAACAATCCAAAGGCACTGGGTTTGGAGAGCTTCCGAGTTGGAGAACATGTGGAGATTCAGGGAGAGTGGTGTGCCCAGAGAGAGAGCATGGAAACTCTGCACACTTTGCTCACACTTTGTCCTATGCTTCTCTTCAAATGGCTGTTGATTCATGTCCATTGTAATAAACCGATAATCTAGTGAGGAAACAGGTTTCCTGAGTTCTGTGATCCACTCTAGCAAATTAGTCGAACCCAAGAAGAGGATTATGGGAACCTCTGATTTATAGCCAGTGGTCAGAAGTAAAGGTAATAACCCAGGTCTGTGATTGGCACCTCAAGTGGAGGGCAGTAGTACTGAGCCCTTAACCTGTGGAATCTGATGCTGTCTCCAGGTAGATAGTGTCAGAATTGGGTTGAATTGTAGGACACCCAGCTAGTGTCAGAATTGGTGGTGTGGGGAGAAATCGCTGCCCCCCACACACACACGTTGGAATGGGGTCCAGGACACTTTTTAGGTTCTAAAAAAAAAGGTGGTGGGAGAGAAAAAAGATCCGCACTGGAAGAATGTCCGTTTTGTCCAGAGAGGGGACGTGAATACAAGGAATGCAGCTCCAGAAGCTGGAAAATGCAAGGAGATTGATTTTCCTAGAGCCTCTGGAAGGAGCACAGCCCTATGGACACCTTGAATTGGGCTCAGTGAAACTGATTTCGGACTTCTGATCTCCAGAGCTGTAAGAAAATAAACATGTCAAGTTTTAAACCACTGTTCATGGTAATTTGTTACAGCAGCAATAGAAAAGTAATACAGTAGACAGAGTATTGGTCAGAGAGTCAAGAGTCCTGGCTTGAACTCAATTGACTCATTCCGTCTCTAGATGTTAATTCTACAAATGCCTCTCTGTGTCTCCCAGTAATGTAATGAAATTTCTCAGAACTGTATTTTCATTTAAGTTCAGTGAACCATCTCAAGGCAAGACAACACTGCCCTGCCAGATTCTCAGATACAGTCATAGGCACAGCTGATGTTGCCTACGGGAACCTTGGTGTAAGATTTAAAAGGTGCTCCCCTGGGAAGAAAAATTAGAAAAAAATGAAGGCTGCAGAGGAAGCATAAAGTTCCTTCCTCCTTGAGATAGCACAGTGCTGGAGCAGAGCCCAAGCCTAGACTAGTGGAACATCAACCAGATTTTATCACCGCTTGATGCCTAAGCTTTTGTGCAGTGCACTCACCCTTCTATCCTTCTCAGTGCCCTGGACCTCGGAGAGCGAGAGAGGCTGAACCCAACTCAGCTTCCTGTGGAAAGATAAAACCTCTCTGTCCCTCTGCCTCTTCCACTAGGGACAGATACTCTCGAGAAGAGTTGTCAGCTTCTTGACACCAAATCACCACAGGTCTTGAAGTCATAAAAATAATGTACACCAGGACAATATCAATTGCACCATGTGTTCAAAGTCACTTCTTTAGATAATTCTTGGTTAAATGTAAATACGCTATATTTTTACCAAGTCGTTTGCTCCCATATTTAAAGACCACAGTTACAAAAACTCTAAGCTAGTTAAAAAGGACAGTTTAAATTTTAGAATAAAGGAAAATGCATATTAAGATAGAAATCTTATCCTAGACTTCTCACTAGTGTGGTTAAGCTGTCATGCCGTTAGGTTGCTTTTTCTAGCAACTTTCTGAATGCTATTTTGGTTTTTTATTTTCCTTAGAACTTGATAAGAAAGTTTTCTAAATTGCCTTCAATGAGAAATTAATATTGACAAGAAATTAGTATTTCAAAATACTAATCACTGTATAATCATACACATGGAGCAATCCTTGCCCCATAGTTAACACTATTGTAAAAACTGAGGGTTTTTATTTTCAAGCGACACCTCTTCATTGCAGAAAATTTAGATTATATATACAAGCAAAAGAATAAAACTAAGATAACCTGAAATCCTACAACCAAAGATCTCTAATAGCAGTTTTAAAATTTTTCTATAATGAAATACAGCATAGTCATGTAATGTACATAAAACCTGTGTTTATAGTTTAACAAATGGACACAAAGTGAATACTCATGTAGCCACTTTAAGCAATCATACATCATTGTGACTCCAAAAAAACGTGTCTCCTTTGTGTCTCTTTCTTATCATAATCCTGTCCCTCTTCCCCAAAGGTAACCACCATCTTGAGTTATGTCACATTTATTCCTGACTTTCCTTTAGTTTTAACCATCCTTATATGCATCCCTAAATGCTATAGTTTAGTTTTGCCCGTTTCTGAGATGTGTATAAATGGAATCACACTGTGTGTATTCTTGTGTTTCTTGCTTGTTTTATTCAATATTGTATTTGTAAAATTTTTTTCATGGTGTTCTGTGTAGCTATAGTTCATTTATTTTTATTGTATTATCATATTCCATTGTGGAGTATACCACAATTTATTTGTCCATTCTATTGATAATAAACATCTGTGTATACCCCTCCAGCCTTATTTTATAAAAAGAGCATCTCTCTATACATACTGTCTTGCAACTTGCTTTTTTTCATTAACATAGTCATAAATATCATTTCATTTCTTTAAGTATCCTTCTACTCTATAAATCTGAATGGCTACCTAGCCCATTTGGACCACATTTTTAAATTAATCTTTAATTGTACATGTGCTTACTCCCAATGTTTTATCATTATCTACAGTATTTTAATTGCCATCCTGTATATACACTGTTGTGTACATCCATAATTATTTTCTTAGAATGCTTTTTTATAATTGGAATATTTTCCTTAGGATAAATTCCTAGAGTCAAAGAACATAAACATCTTAAAGAATTTTGACTTGTATTGCCCAATTTCCATCTAGAAAATTTATCTCTTTACTTTTTCAAGAGGAGAATGCAAATATGTATTTTTTCAACATTCTTGCCAGCAATAGATATTTTATATTTTTATAAGCTTCACAAAATTAATAAAGGAAACTGGCATGTTTTATTTGAATTTGCGTCCCATTGATTCCTGAAAGATTCAATATTTCTTCAATTTTAATAGCCATTTCTTATCAAACACAGTCTTTTAGCCTATAATGGGTCATCATTTTACAAGATCTTCATTTATATACTAATTAATGAATACCAATTTTTAAAATTTGTGTTTTCCAAGGAATATTTATCATTTACATCACCTCAGGCCCTGATGAATCTTCCCCAAATACTATAAAAGGGAGGCAGCCATCTCTAAAAGAGTTACTGCTGACGATTCTGCTGTTGTCTGAGAAGCTGGAAAGAAAACCTTCTCACCTAATCAAAAATGATGTCATACCAGTCATCTTTGCCACAGCCTTGTTGGATCAGCCCCTGTGACCCCATAGTGGTAGTAAGCCCCTATGGCCTATTTAGTTCACAGCCAAGTCCAGCTCTCATATTTAAAAAAAGCAAACGATATTTACACACAGAACACTTCTCAAGTTATACTTCGTCTTGGGAGTGTCATCTAGTTTAGTGGGAATGGGAAAACTGACGTTGCGTTGAGCACTTTGGTGGTGATTCAGCAGGACTGAACCCTCCTCCATTACTGACATGTCAAATTAGGAGAAACCTGACAAACCTCTATGGTTAATCTCAACCACGTATCTGGTTTAGAACATCCTTCTACTATGGAACATTATTTCAGAGTGATCTTTTTGAGATAATCAGATAAACTGAAGACAATTGAACGAAATTAGTGTCTTCAAGTTCCATAAATGAAATTAAAGTAAGTACAGACAATACCTGAAACAACAGTATATTGTAAATAATAGACACAGTGCTGTGATTTGAAGACTCTTGACATAGAACTAAGAATGTCCCAAGAAATTTTGAGAAATAATTTTTCATTCTCAAAAAAATTTACATGAGGTCTTGGGCAAGGCTTCTTGGCTACATTTCCTGGAAAAATTGATCCCTTTGACAGTTTGGACAAGATGATCTGCAATACACTGTTCTTTTCTATATTACAATCAATTTTAGACCAACAGGTAATCCTTCCAAGAAAACAATGACTATGTGATGATCACATTCTAAAAGAAAAATATCTTTTTCTCCATAAAAGACATCACTAATGGGCTGTTTATTCATTTCAATATTTTCAATACCATGGAGGAATTAATTTTAATTCAGTTTGAATAACACATTAATATGGTTTCAATTCCTCTGACAATTTACAGGCACCCTCTCCACACCTAATTTAAGAAACAAAATCTCTTGTAGTTATATATTCAGTTTTCATTTAATTTTAACAGCCTAAAGTAGAAGCTAAGGGAGTCTTCTAAAATCAAAATTGATGGAAGAGATGAAAAACATTTTCTGATTACCAGAGATTGTTCCTACTCGGGGGGGAGGGGGAGGTGCATATAATTTATCATCCAAAGTCTCATGGAACCAAAGTCTAAAATTTTAACATTAGAAATTGCTAAGATATATGCACCATCTAAAGAGTAGCAATGTAGCCGAATACTCTCACTCTCATTCCTTCTCACTGTGGTATTCTGTTTTTGAGCTTGCCTTGGGAAAGTGAAGCATATAACTGAGATAAATGTGTGTAAAAATCAGAAATTTGAACTTTTGTGTCATGTACACTGATGTGTTTTTCTGTTTTGAATGCTCTTCTAGTTTTTATTTCCCATAATTGTCAGAGTCTGTATGCTGGCTCATACTCTGTTCAGTTATTCCTATATTAATGAAACTCCCTGCAAGATTTTGAATAATGACTTAATATCTAAAATATTACATGAAACATAAAGAATTCATTGGTGATGTTTTTAAATAAAGACCTGTGAGTAGATTGAAATATACACTGTGAAAATAAAAGCTGTTCACAGGGGAGGCATTTAAATTGGTTGCCATCATTACTAAGAACTGTATTGTAGATAGCAGTAAAAATATTTCATTTCGGAGATAAGATCAAAATTAAATTTTAACTGATCAGACAATTTGGGGAAAACATTTTACAGAATGCATGAACTTTAATAAAAGTATAGAGAAAAGTAGAGTTAAGGAAGGCTTGTTAGTATGTGATGCACTAGGAACTCATCACCTTTTCTGGTCACGGCTCGTGCTTCAGGAGCTCAGAAAGACAAGGTGAGAGAAAGTGCGTGGAAAAACTGGAACGATGTCTTAACTTCGGTGTATTTTATCCTTCTTTATTGTCCTCTACTTGCACCTTCATCTGTCTTCCCTTTTTCATGTACTTTTCAGAAAGGTGACAAGACAGAGCCTTAAGACAGGCCCCAGTAAAATTTAATATGATCCTGAAAAGTGGTGAAATTAAAGCAGGATGGCTGCACTCCTTGACTTATGTAAAGTTTATTCAAACCTGCCTTGCTCTCCTTTTGAACCTGATAGTGCATGGATTTCTTAATGATGTGCACACTAAAAGGACTTTATCCAAGACTCAATAAGTCTGTAGTCGATGCAAAAAGGACTGAAAGAAATTCTATAATAATTTCAGAAGAAATATAATATACTGTATCATAGGTATCTAGAACAAATATTCAAACAAACAAAAAAATCACAGCTGAATAGTTAAAATGATTGCATTTCTCCTGTATAATCACTCTGGAGGAATATCAAAATTAGATATTCCCAGTTAGTCTCCTCACTATTTAAATTCTATTCCTTAGGTTAATAATTGGAATAAAGACCTTTAATCTCATAGTATTAGATACCAAAATAGTTATGTTTTCAGGAACATGCCAATGGATGGCTCTCATTGTGGTTCTAGGCAATCATATAACTGAATTAGGCTTGTGTAAATTATATTAAAAGAGTGATTCCTAATTCCACTTATATTACATAGAAATGTTCTGAGGGAGGTTGAGAGCATGGGAGAGGAACACGGGTACGTTGATTTCAGAAACACTCAGGATCATCAGCCACGTAGGTAAAGGTTCACCCAGAAACATAAGTAGAATATTCTGGGGACAACATCATGAAGAAACTAGCAAAGAGGATATAGGAAGGAACACAAAAAAGATTGATCAGATGTTCAGAGAACCCAAAATTGCAGTATCTTAGAAGCCAGGTGAGGTGGACACGTGTCCCTTTTTTTCGTCGTGTTTTGGCTGTTCAGAATGTGAAGCATCTCCCATTCACTGTTGGGCAATGTGTCACTGTGTGGGTTCTGGTAGCTGTCGGGGTCCATTCTCAATAAAGAAGACGGAAGAGCATATTTATTTCCTCTCTCAACCCTGGTAACCAGGCCAGAAATGATGACTTCTGCTTGACAAACCAGAGGTTCCCAACGAGGAGTTTGAATTGGGAGCACGTGGCACAGAGAAACAGGTACAGTTTAGACTCCTTCCCTGGTGGCAGTGGCACCCTGTGTTTAGCAGTAGGGACAGCAATACTGTCTAACCACCCATTTCCCATGGCAGGATGGGGACTGGGGTGTGAAGTGCCCAGTAGTTCCTAGCATTTTCCAAGACTGTTTTTTGAGCCTTGCCATTGACCACTGGCTACTATATTCCTCCCCAAAATCCCTTCTCTGCTTAAGTTTGCAACGCAGAATGCTGACAGGTACAGAGCCCAATGCAAAATAAAAGCGCAAGTCCCCCTGTTAAAAAATTATTTAAAATTTTAAGACAGCAACAGCTGAACATTAAAACAAGCATGAGGCCCTTCTAAGTGTGGGCACTGTGCAGTTGCTCAAGTTGCACACCAATGAAGCTGGTCCTGCTGGTACATCAGAGAAGGAAAAGCACTCATTGATAATATTAGGTTAAGAAAAAATCCCTGAGAAAGTTAATCTTTAATGCTTCTTTTTTTGTGAGCGGTTGGTAGCCAAAGAATGTTACAGTCAGAATCAAGCTATCTGTTAGAGCTCATTCAATCCTAATTGAATTGCCAGGGTGGCAAGTTTGGCAGAATTTACTGTTTCTTCACAAAATAAAGGTTTTTCTTCTGTGTACATATTTCATTTGGAAAGTTCTTAGGTGTGATTTATGAACAGAGAGATGGAAAATAAAGGTGAGTCAAGACTCTTGTAAAAGGTCCAACTCTAACCCCACCTATGAGAGAGCCACAAGCAGTGGTATCATTTATTCTGCCACTGCAAGATGGCCATGCATCCATGGTATGACCACACAGCTGCCATTGACATACTGTTCATAGGTTCTCTCTAGGGATTCTAGTTCCTTAGTGGCCAATACATTTAGCCAGGGTACAAGCCAGCTTCAACCAGCAGATTTGCCATTTTAGGGAAAGCCACCTGTTTAGATTCCTATCCTAGTAAAACTGCCCAGCTTTGATACATTCACTCATAAATTTTGTGTCTGAGCTTAAAATTTCATGAAACTTTGTATTTAGTAGAAGAAAAATCTCACAAAATGGACAACTAAGTGAGAAAATCCTGGTGCCCTGAATCCTCTGGTGGCAGCACGTCGGTCATGCCCTGGTGCTACACTCGTGCTTGGTATCTAGCGTCCCCTGACCTGTGCAGTCCTGGGAAATGGATGAATGCCTAACAACACGCAAGTGGTGCAGTTATACATTCTGTTGTCAAACAAAAGTCTTCTGTTTAGCCCCCAGATATTTTTAGACCAGGTCTCACAATTTTTATTTTAATGGAAAGGACAGCGAGGGAAATCTGCAGGGATGTCAGTGGCATGTCACAGGCAGTGGTAGCTTAAACATGCTTGTAGTGACATGAAAAAACCTTTTTGCTACACACATAATCTTTCAACACCGCAACATGGGCTCAGCAGACACATCTGAAGAAACAAGCTCTGCTCTGCAATCAGAAGGATGAAAACAATTACCACTCCTTGGCCCGCTGGCAGAGCTACGGAGATTTTCAGCCCAGAAGAGAAAGACTGCTTATGTGCTTATCTGGCCTTTTCCTCTGTCTCATGCAACCTCCCTGAGTTGATGTTGGTTCATTCAAATTAGTGCATAATTGAAAGCAGCTGCTATTTCATAGGTGACTGGAAGTCTTAATATTCTTTGGGAAAGATGTGAAATCAGCTGAGTTCACATAATTCAATATCTATTTTTTTCACAGTCTTCTTTAAATTGATTTTTATTACGTAAATAACTATCTTTATGGAGCACCAACTACATGCTAGGCATCACGGTATCAAATACCAAATCCTTTTTCTATATTCATTCTGTCCTCTCAACATTTTATGAGCTAAATATTATGACATTCAAAAATGTGGAAACTTGATTGTGGAGATTGGAACTGATCTAGTCACACTAACGGATGGAAGACGTAGGATGTTCTTGATGTTCTTAAAGCTATTTGATGCTACCTCCAACATTTTTGGAGTATCTCTTATATACAAAAATTGTGATAGGAGCTAAGAAAAGAAATCAATATGAAAAAAATATCCTAGGCTTCAAAGAGCTTTTATTATAGTGAGGAAGAGAGAAGAATTTCATAAACCCACACACATAGAGTCAACTGATTCTTGACAATGGTCTAAAGGCAATTTAATGGAGAAAAGGGTTCTGGAACAATTGGACATTCACTTCCATAAATCTCTTAAAGTGAACCTCAACCCATATTTTGAACTGTATACAAAAATTAATTAAAAACAGATCTTAGATCTAAATGCAAAACCAAAAAAGTATAAAATTTTTAGAAGAAAAGGTAGGAAAAAAATCTTTGTAGCTTGTGTTAGACAAAGATTCCTTGGATACGACACTAAAAGCCCAATCCATAAAAGAAACAATTGATAAATTGTACTCCATCAAAATCAAAAACTGCAGCTTTTCAAAGATATTGTTAAGGAAATGAAAAGATAAGCCACAGACTGGGAGAAAATACTTACAAACTGCATATCTGACAAAGGACTTGTATCCCAAATATATTTATAAATACATAAATTCAATAACACGAAAACAAAAAACTCAAAAATATGTGGGCACAATATTTGATAGACACTTCACAAAAAAAGATATATGGATGTGAAATAAGCACAAGAAAAGATCATAAATCATTAGAAAATTCAAATTGAAGCCACAATGCTATGTTACTATATACCTTTTAGAATGGCTCTTTCTTCCCCTAATGACAAAACTAAAGTGCTGGAAAACAGTTCGTCAGTTTCTTATGAAGCTAAACATACACCTACCATATGACTCAACAATCCCACTGCTACGATTTTACCCAAGAGAAAAGAAAACTTATGTTTACACAAACACCTGTATATAAATTCTTGTAACAGATTTATTCATAATCTCCAAAAACTGGCAAGAACATCAATATCCACTAACTGGTAAATGGATAAACAAATTTTGGCACACCCACAGAATGTAATACTACTTAGCAATAAAATTGACAAGCCACAGATACTTGCAATAACTACCTAAATCTCAAAAGCATTATGTTAAGTATAAGAAGCCAGATTTTAAAAACTTGCGTACTGCATGATTCCATTTATATGACATTCTAGAAAATGAAAAACAATAGAGACAGAAAATGAATTAGTAGTTTCCAGGGAGTGGGGGTGGGGAAATGTATTCACTGCAAAGGGACCTGAAGGAACATTTTGGGGTGATGGAAATATTCTCCATCTCAATTTTGGTTATGGTTACATGAATGCTTACATTTGTCTGTCAAAATTTATAGAACTATACACCGAAAAAGAGTGAATTTTGCTATATGTTAACTATATTTCAACAAGCCTGACCTTAAATACTCAGCCTGTTCTCTTTCTCACTGAGTCTTGCTCCTTCCCCAGCTCAGAGGAAAGCACCATTCCAGAACACCCAGTCTTCAGTGGATGGCTCCTTCATCTTTACTCCCAGAACGCAGTCAGCTTTGACTCCCAGTAAACTCTATCCATTTATATTTCTCAGAAACATTTCTCCCTTCCCATTCTGGTTGTCACTGTGTTGTTTATTCCTTCAACATTTCTGGCCTAATTCCTGTTTGGCCTCATGACAGGTTTTCCTCCCTCGAGTCCCATTCTGCTTCAGTCAGTCCTCCACTACGCTCTGGCCTAAATGATCTTTATACGACATAATTCTCATCAGGGATACCCTGTGCTAAAAATCTTGAAAAGTTTCCTACAGGAAAAAGTCCAAGCTCCTTCAAACTGCATAGAAGCCCTGTCCCGTGTATTGCCTGCAGCTCCTACTTCCACAATTTATATCCCCGCAGAGCTGGAACACATCTCCCAGTTCCTGAATGTGCCATATTGTTTTTTCCTACCCTATATCTTTGCAAATTCTGCTCTTTTGCCTGAAAAGCCTTTTTATAAATCTTATCTCTAGTGAAACTCACTCATCCTTCAAGACTTTCTTGACTTGTCATTTACTCAGTGGAAACGTCTTTCCTACTGCCCCCATCAGGCTGATTTGGATGCCCAACGTGATGCTCCGATAGCACATGCTCGCACCGTAGCAAGGGCACTTGCCTCCCTGTCCTGCAACGGTGCATCGATCTGGTCGTCCAGCAAATTATGTGCTGCTTAAATAAAGTGGCTGTGTGTCTTATACCATTGAATCCTCAGCAACTAGAATCATTTGGTGCATATTTTTCAGATGATTGAGCAAATGAACTTATAAATATATTACACATGCAGCATCAGAAAAAAATTCTTCAACATTTTACCCTCCTGACCCATATCTCTTGATATTTTGGCTCTGGGTAGACTGCTTTCTGAGAAAAGATCACCTAATACTTGCATCAGCAATGGCACTGCATGATCTAAACAAATCCCTGGGGCCATAAAAGAGCAACTGTGCTAAGGCAGGCATAATTATATAAAGCAGATCACTTGTGGGAAAAATACAAGAAGAGTTAGTATGGCCACTGTCCTATATTTAAAGTCGTCAATATGGGACCGCCCGGTGGCGCAGCGGTTTAGTCCGCGCTTGGCAGCCCGGGGTTCGCAGGTTCGGATCCCGGGCGCCCGCGGACGCACTGCCTGTCAGCCATGCCGTGGCGGCGTCCCATATAAAGTGGAGGAAGATGGGCACGATGTTAGCCCAGGGCCAGTCTTCCTCAGCAAAAAGAGGAGGATTGGCAACAGATGTTAGCTCAGGGCTGGTCTTCCTCACACACACAAAAAAATAAATAAATAAATAAAATAAAATCGTCAATAAAGGTTTTCATAGGATGTTCGTTTTATTCAGAGGTCATTTCTACTCATAAGTGAGACTAAACTAGTTTCTGAGCTTGCGATTGGTGGAACTGGTGGAGTCAATAGAGAGAGGTTCTTGTGGCATGCACGCGTCTTTATTCATTATGACCTGATAAGCATGGGGATTTGCTGTCTTTGGCCAGAGAGTGGAAGCTGATTTTTCTGGTATGTACTTATGTGGCTGCGCATTGAAAAAGGGAGCAGAGATGAGGGGAACTGGGGCATGGTGTGCCATCTGAAACTCTGCTCAGCTTGCACCCTAGTGTCCCCCTAAGAGAGAAAGGAGTCAGGGGTAAACACTGAAGGAAGTGTAGTGAATAAAATCGCGGTGTTCCTGTGCACAAGCACAGGACTATTTCAGTGCCTGGGAGGTAACAGTTACCAAGGAGAGGGGAGAGGAGAGGTTTTTGGTTCCCCCAATTCTACTGCAGACCACAGGGATCACACAGAAATAACACGTACAAAAATCATTTAACTGAAAGTAAAATAAATATTCCACACTTACGGGTTGTTGTTTTTTGGTTTTCTTTTTTTTCAGAAGATAGAATTGGGACTAATTAGGACATTTTAATGCACAATAGAGTGGTTTTGCCACACTTTTATTCACTTTAATTATTTTCTTCTCTTTTTTCCAGAATTGAGGGAGTGTCTTCTCCATCTTTTGTGTTGCAATTTCTAATTCATTTTCAGTCAATCTGCTCTCACTGTTTATTCGCTGGAAATGAGTTAGAAATTACAAAACCATTACAAAATCATTCATTTTCAACCAAATCGTTGTTTGAAACAAACTGTTGTGCTGAGCAGCATGCTGAATTTTATTCAAATTATATTTCGTCAAGTTGGCGTCAGTGCCATTGCATTTCATAAAGGGTTTGGGGGCAAATTGATTAAAGACGAATTACTGGGAGCCCTCAGAGCGGCCGCCGGTGAAGCGCTGTGGGGCCCAATGAATACAGCAGCCAACTAGCTTATCACAAATGGCACTGGCAGCAGAGCAGGGATGAGAACCCCTTACGGAGAGCAAATCAAAGCTAAGGAAAGAAAGAGAGTGTGTTCCTTTCTACTTGCAGCAACCCCCCCAGGGGAATCCCAAGAATATCTGATGGAGTCTACATGGAAGAAGGTGATATTTTTATTTCCTTTCTTTCTTACATTATATGGCACGCATCCTGGGCAAGGCTGGTTGTATCATCCACAGAGACCAGTGCAAAATTAAAATGCAAGGCCCTTTTCCAGAAAGCAGGACTGTTAAAGGTACTAAAATCTAAGGTTTTCCCTTTCTTCTGTAGTCTCTGAATTTGTCATGGTGTTTTTATTTGCTATTTAATGTCACGTAAGTAAAGAAAAATTAAAATTTTGCGTTATTGGCATGGATTTTACCATTCTTCCTTATATCGCGCAATGCCAGTTTTAAACGCAAATAGAAGAATTTACAGTGGAATCACTAAAATTGCACAATTTGTGTTTTGGAGCTTGTGCACGTAAGCGTAGTTGTTCTTACCAGAACAAATTATTTTGTACCAAACTACTTCAACTGTTTTTATCTTACTTCTTGATAAATGCCCATTCTTCTAAGACTCTCTATCTTCAACTTATTGATGAGTAGGAAAGGACTGAAAGGAAAAGGAATTAATGGTATTTCTATTATTGTTATGGCTTGCTGTCCTTTTCATCATAAATGGTTGGCTAATACAGGAAGTATTAGGCTAATATGAGGAAGTAGCACATATCAAAAAAAAATACGATAGAGTTGCTTACTTATCTGTGTTTGTTAGAATAGCATTACCTCCTTTTTACATTTGAAGCAAGTTCTGTTTTCAGAGAAAGCATGGCATCTCAGAGCTTTTAGCACACCCCAGCTTACTCAGTCTTATATGTAAGGATAGACAAAGGATCAAAAGAACAGATTAGAGAGACTCCAGAAAAGCAGTCCAAACTGGAACAACTTAACTGCCTTTCAACAGAAGAACAGAGAAACTTCAGCTATTCATGCAACAGAATATTACTCAGCAGTAAAAAAGGAGCAGGCTACTGATATGTGCATCAATAAGGGTGAATCTCAAAAACACTCTGTTGAGCAAATGAAGTCAGACACAAAAGAGCAGATACTGTTTGATTCCATTTTTATGAGAGTCTAGAACAGGGAAATGTAATCTATGAAGATAACAGGATACTGGTTCCCCTGGAGGGGTTGAGGAATGACTGGAAAATATCCTGAGGAAACTTTCTGGGGTACTGGAAATGTTCTATATCTTGATTGGGATATATGTCTATATCCTTTTATCAAAACTCATCAAACTGTACATTTAGAATCTCTGAATTTCACTTTACAGAAATAATACCTCAGTGAAAAGTAAGCTACTTTGTATTTCTCTTTCCAAAATATTCATTTATTTTTGTACTTTTTCTTTTCTAAGCAAATTTTAAGATCAGACTGTCAAATGCCACAGAGTTATGTTGGGTATGTCATTCTAATATGTTTTAGTTAGTTCTCTGCATTTTCTGCATAGTCAATTTTAATTGATATCTGTAAACAATAACAATTTTTTCTAATATTACATATTACTATTATTTCTTTTTTATTTTATTGCACTGACTAGAATGACTACAATATTAAATTATAGTGGTAGAAGATGGCATCCTTGTCTTGTTTATGGGAATATTTTAATTATTTCACTATTAAAATATTTGATCTGAGTGTGTAACAAACAAGCATACGGCAGGTTTAGGAAATTTCCTTCTATTTCTGGGAAGATTGTTTCTTGATTTTCTTATTGGTTTAATTAAAATGGTGATAAATTTCATCAAAGTGCTTTGGTAACTATCAGGATTCTCAATTTTTTTTTTTTGTTCCCTAAAATGTTAGTGTAGTCATCTATATTAATTATACATTAATATTTATACATTTTTGAATTGCTAAAATAATTTCTACTTGATAATATATTGGTCTTTTAACATGGGGGTGGCTTCCATTTGTCAATATTTTATTCAGGAATTATCTATTGATTTTTATAGTTTGCTATTTTGATTTCCAGTTTTTCTCTCAAACCACATCTGGCTTTGATATCAGGACTATGCATGCCCTCAATTGACTTTGGGAATCAGCCAATTTTTCTCTATTTTTGAAAGAGTTGAAATATAGTAGAAGATTTGGCACAATTTGTCTGTAAAATTATCTAGGCTTTGTACTTTTGTTAGAAGTTACCTTTTTTCAATTTCCTCCATGATTATTGGTGTATATGGGTATTTTTACTCTTCTTTATATTTTTCTAGGAAATCTTTCATTTCATCTAGATTTTTCAGATCTGTTGGAATATAGTTGTAAGAATGATTACACCTTTTTCTTATTTATAATATTATTATTTTCCCCCTTTTTTTCTAGAAAGTCTTGCCAAAGGTTAGTCTAACATTCATTTTTTGCAGAACAACTTTTTAGTTTTATTGGTCAAGTCTATGTTTATTTTTTCTTATCTCATAAAATTCTGCTTTTACCTATATCAATGTTTCCTTCTACTTTCTTCTTCTTTTTTTTTAATTTATTGAACTGAAAGTCTTGGTCATAAATTTTCAGTCTATAAATGCATTTTAAAATTACAAATTCCCTCTTGAATATTGCTTTGGCTGTATCCCATGGGTTTTAATAAGGGTTATTCTTTTTTTTGTAATTGATATTTTGATTTCTTCTTGATTTCAAGAGTTTTTTACAAGGTTATTTTTAAATGATTGGATGGAGCAATTTTATTATTTTATTAATATATATTGTCATTATAACATAGTCACAGAATGTGAATTTTATGATTCAGAGCTGCAGAATTTATGCAGATTGTCTTTGTGATGTAGAATATTTGGAGAGTTTTTGTGACTGTCTCATCCTGTTTGAAAGGATGTATAGTTCCAATTTTTGAGAAATACATTTCTCAAAAATGTATTTTTGTTTTCCTTTTTTGTTTTTTTGATCTGTAAATTATAAAATGTGTGCTAAAATCTCTCATAATGATTTTGAATTTATGAAATCCTCCTTGGGTTTCTAGCAGTTTTGACTTTTTATATTTTGAAGTTATATCATGGGGTTAATAAATTCTTATGGCTATTCATATATACTTGGTAGATTTTTAACTTTTATCAATACAAAATATAATTTTCATTTGAATTTTTTCTGGTTTTCCGTTTTTGTACCTGCTTTCTTCATTTTATATTTGCCTAACACATCTTTTTGCAACTGTTTTCAAATATTCCACATCATTGTATTTTAGAAGTGTCTCTTGAAATCATCACATATTTGTATTTATTCTTTTTATTCTACAAAGTTTGATATCCTTTGAACTTAACAGTAAAATTTTACTCTTTCATGTTTATATTTTTTTATATTTTATATGTTTTTAAATTTTTAAAATAAAAATTGTATATATTTAAGGTATACAACATGATGATTTGATATACATATACATAGTGAGGTGATTACTACAGTCAAGCTAATTAACATGTCCATCTCCTTGCATAGTTACCATTTGTGTGTGTGTGTGTGTGTGTGTGTGTGGTGAGAGCCCCTGAAATCTACTGTCTTAGCAAATTTCCAGTATTCACCTGGGTATTATAGATGTTATGCTGTGCTTGAGATCTCTAGACTTATTCATCCTACATAACTGCAACTTTGTACCCTATCATGTTTTTAACTACTTCTGACTTCTTATGTTATATTTTATTCTCTAGAAATTTTTTTCTTTTCTTCTGCAGTTTCTCACTGGAAGGGGTTTTTCTTTGTTCCAATTTTTTTTGATGATTTATAGATTTTGTTTATAGACAATTCTCCATGGATCTCACACATTTCTGCACATCTTGTGAGCAAGGCCATAACTGCCCTTTGTTTCAAGCAATCTTTTCCAGGATGTTTATATGGTGAACAGCCTTAGAGGATAGAGGTAATCTCTCCCTCCAGAGCAAAGAGCAAGTCTGATTACCACCTCACACGGTAGAGTTGGTGTTTCCCCTTTAGAGCAAATGAGAGGCATGTTTACTCTCCATTATAAAAGATTCAGGTTCCCTAAGCCCATGGTTCCTCGTCTGTAATGCAATCCATTGCATGTCCTTCTGCAATGTGTCATCTGGTCCTCTTCATGTCACCCTCTGGGAATTGGAGCTCAGGTAACCAGGGCAAATATGTAGATGTTTATTCTACCTGCTGTGGGTAATAACATCCTTTGTCTCTGACCAATGAGTATCATGTCTTCTATGAGCATCCATGACACTGTGGCAGGCTAATTTGTTAGCTTGCGAGTCAGGTAACATCTTGACCCTTCACAGTTCTTGTACAAACAATTTCCAGTCCTCTACTGCAATGTTTCTCAATATGATGTTTGTGGACCATGGGAGCACTTTTATGACTAAATGAGGACATTTTGAGTGTGGTCTCTTGAGATGGAATGCCCATTAGCATCCCATTGGATCCTCTTGGTCTAGTTTCAGATGGACTGGAGCTAATGGCCACAAGAGCATCAGTGAAATTGAAAGTGTGAATTATCAGGAATGGGAAAGATCAAAAACCCTAAAAGAGAGACAGCCCTGGAGTTGTTAATGTGGGCAGTGGCAATTCTACATGAGAAGCTGCATAAATCATCAGAGCAGCAGCGGGCACTGTGACTCACTAAGAGCCCTGGAGCCTGGACACCTCAGGGTCTCTACATCCTCCAACATAACCAGAGGTCAGAGGGCTCTGGACAAGGACAGAATCTCAATTCCAACCTAGGTATGGGTTCTAATCTTAGACTCAAGCAAAATAACTGATTTGGACCTAAATGTCAACCAGTGCTATAATCCAAGACTCCCTTATGAAAGCCCCTGTGGCTTGTAAGGCCTGTGGTCTATACCTATATTTATAGTCTAATAACTGTTAATTTAATTATCTAAAAAGAGCAATCCATTTTAGAGGGGAAGCATGGGTCCTTTCTTAATGTAGAAAATGAGGAAGATGGTAGCTGCAGAACAGAAATATAAGCTAGGTCTGAGTAAAGGAAAAGGCAAGGCCCTAAATTATTGGTGAAGAGTCAACCCCACAATTGTCCACATGGCACAGGCCAAGGGTTTCTGAGAAGAAATCGCCGGAACCTGCAAATCCCAGACTCATTTCCTTTCCCCAGAGATAGGCAGCCCATAGTGGTGTTAACTGTAGTGCCAAACTTGTGGATGCACACCAGCCAAAAAATTAAGGGGAGATGCCTGGCACCCAGCTCCTGCTTGTGCTGAGGGAGGCCACCATTGCTTGGAGCTCCTGAAAAAGCAGTGCTGAGAGAGCACTTCTTCCCGTGTTAGAGCGCTAGCACTGAATGGGCTGACCTTTCACAGTTTCCATAATGATGGGCCCTGAGGCTCTGAAACACATATCCTGCCAAGTGTGAGGCTCTCCATCTGTTGCCTTTTATGTTCCCTGTGCTTATACTAGTCCCTGTGCAGGTATGACACAGCCCTGCTGGTTTCCACACCTACTAGATCATGTGGAATAAAACCCTGAAGGACAACAAGGATTGTAGCAATTGAACAGATCACTGGCCCAAATTATTTGGAATGAAATGGACCTCTCTCTTGCTGCCCCTGAAAGCAAAGGTCTGAAACCCTCCTCTCTGCAGTTGCTGTTTGCTCTGAGATGTATGAACACAGTATCTGAAACCTTGACTTTGGAATAGTTGACCTAAACTGGGTTCTGGACACTTTGGGCTAAAAAATAGAGGCCAGGCAATCATGCTGAATGGCAGATAGTGATTGTTGGAAATGGCGGGCATGGAAATGAAGGGGTAGATTGAGATAGTACAAAAACCGTAACCATTACTTCTGTTCCTCATTACTGTAGCCACCATATTGGATCTGTGGGGCTGGACCTCACTGCTCATCTGAGGATATGGTGGACTCTGGACAGGATGCAAAACTCCTCCAAATTTCAAAGTTACCTTTCCTCCAGGATGGTTCAAAAAAAATCCTCTCCCATTTCAGTCTTGCTACAATAGGGATGGAAGCAGAAATGATGAGACGGAGATAATGATTGATCCAAACTATTGGGGGCCAGGGGAAGGCACCTGTAATGGGAACCTTATTAATGCTATGTCAGAGTCTCCCTGCAGAGTTCAAAATTACCAGTACTTGCATTCATGTATCTACAAGTATTTTTAAGCTTGGATTTATTTCAGCACGTAAAGGAGACATTTGTAAAAAGGAGCTTGTAAGCATGACCAGAAATGAGCTGAAAAAGAAGTATAAAGAAATTAATCACAAATCATAGGTACAAACTTCCTCATTTTTTTCTAGTTGTGTTTAATTGTTTGGGTTTGATTTGCGGGAGAACAAGATTGCCTCTGCTTCAAATGGAGTTATTTTCCATATTTTTCTCATTTGATATGATCTTGGGAAAAAACATAGATATCCCTTAAGAGAGAAAAACAATTCACGTCATGAAAATGGGCTGCATAAAACTGTAATAAATACATATTCAAGGGCATAAATATGTAGTAACACATTGCAGCTAAAAATCAAATATGTGGTAGGATTTCCCCTAGGGAGAGAAACAGGCTGCATCAAAAGCAATTTACCCTTTCCCTGAAGGCCCCCAGTATCCCACATTCTCAATTCACACATCCTGCCTTCTGGACCACTTTTGACATTAAGAATTGGTAATATATTCATGTGTTCTTGTTTTCAAACCATGGTATCACTTCTGGGCAGGTAGGGTACAAATTCGTATCTCTTAGAGTAACAGCTATTGCCTCGCTTTCTCTAAATGCCCTAGACAGTAATTTACATCTTTCTTCTCAGGATGTACAGAACAGATTTTTACCTCCCACTCCAAATGAAGAATTTTCTTTCTGTCCACAGTGACAATTGGAGGAAAGCTCAGATCATTTTGCTTTTCACGTTTTCCTCAAACATAAATCTTGTCAATACCTTTTAAATTACAACTCATATAATAAAACAATTCTTTTGCCATAACTCTGTGTTACAAGCTCCAATCTCTCTGTCAGACACCAGTTTCTAAGAAATTGCTGTTTAGTCGAGGGCTGGGTGAAGAAACTGAGATGTAGGAAGGACCAAGATCTTTATACAAACAAGGCAGAGAACTTTGGTCCCCAGCCCAGTAGGATCACGTGAAGGTTCATCCTTTTGGTTGCACCTGCATCGTTTCCTCTGGTACTCTGACTTCTGCACTAATCCCTTCTTCCTAGACTCCAGCTAAGTGAGATGGTTACATGTCTCCCTTTCTCACCCAACAGTGAAGTTCAAGTGAATGCCTGGTTCAAAAGATCCACTTCCCTTCTTGGGCCATAGGGTTGTTCTGATGATGAAAAAGGTAACTTATGTCAGCCTCTTAACACAGTGCCATATAGGGGTTAGCTGCTGTCATCATGACCATTATTGCTAACATTATTGTTATTATTCCATAGCTCTGCTGAGTTATTATAGAGTTTGTTTTTTCAGGTTTTTCTTATTTAATTCTATTGCATCCTAACCTTAAAAAAATCAACCTAATTTTCCTTTTCTTTCAAATTTTCAAGGGGGAGAAAGGATGCTTTAAAAAGATAGCCTAATGTCCTATTTCATCAGGTCCAATAAAATCCTGCTCTAATTTCAGTTTCTCAATATCTCATCATTCCACAAGAAATCAGCCTTATTTCTTCACTTGGGAAATATTCATCAATGTGTTCAAATAATGACAGATGGAAGGATGCTGCAAACAGCTTTAATTTGATCTTAAACATTTTCTCAAAGAAATGAAGCAGAGAAAAAGTAGTAAAAGTAATCAGTAAGTGTAATAATTTTGCCTAAAAATTTTCTATTGCTTAAGTAACAAAGAAACTTAATCCCACAATTTGTTGAGAAGAACTAGTTATTGAAGGACTAGTTAACAAGCTGAAAAGAGAGTGATCTAGAAGCCAGAAAAAAGTTCACCTCTTAAAGATAGAATGCATCATACTTTTACCTTTTTGAAGAAAATACTACTTATGGAGTGAGCTGGAGTTTAGTCTGCTCAGTCTTTGTCTTATTTAACTATTACTCAACATAGAATCATGGTGGCTGGGTGCCAGTCTCGTGTACTGGTTAACTGCATCATCCTTCAACTCGGAGAGCCATAGTTCCTACTAGTTTCATCATTGTCTTCATCATTTACTAGCTAATCTTATACAAGCTATTTAACCTCTCTGTGTCTCAGTCTCCTTTTCCGTAAAATAAAAATAATAATAGAATTTACCTTATAAGGCTCATTTAAGAAGAAAATGGAATGTGTGTGAATTATTGAGAGCAATGTCTGTTCCATTATAAATAATAAATATTATCCCTTATTATGCTAGGGCTCTTTTTCAGTTTTATGAAAATATTTAGATATATTAGGAGTATGAAATTACTAGTTCTCAGGATAAAATTTTCTCAAATCTACAAGATATCGATCTACATAAACAGAACTACAAAAAACTATTTTAAAAAGAGTTGACCATAAAGATTTGAACTCAGACTTCCCTTTGATTTTTTCTTTATTTGGATCTCAGGTTTGATGTTGAATTAATCATTCTCCTCAGATCATGGCCCATTAAGACCTTACAAGATCTCCCTCTTATCTCATTTAATTTTTGATTTTTCCTCTTTGTTCTCCATCCCATTCTCCTTCCTTCCCTGGCTATCCAACACACACAAACACAGGTGCCTACTCTGTTTGTATGTACGTGGTCTTGAAAAGATATATTGACTGGTTTTATGTATACAACATTCTTAATTTTTACAAATGATATTATACTACAGATCTTAGTTGGTCATATATATTTTACTCAACCTGTGTTTATGAAATCTACTTGTGCTTCTGTGTATACTTCTAGTTCATTGTCTCTGACTGCTGAGTAGTATTCCATGCATCCACAACATTTTACACATGGATTCACCCAGAGATAGTCACCTAAGTAGCTTTTAATGTCCTGCTACTACCAATTCAATAAATATACTTGTTCACTCTCTCTTATGGAACTGTAAATGAGTGCATCCTGGAAGTGAAATTCCTGGGTAAGGAAAGACCATAACTGATTGCACTAATATGGCTACATTGCTTTTTAGAATGATCATACTCTTTCCTCACATCCTCCCTAACTGTGCCATTACTCAAACATTTCTCATTTTTGCTGATCTAAATGTAAAGAGGTTTCACATGGTTATTTTATTCCACATTCTTTTGACTGCTAGTGAACTTGAGTTTCTGTTTACATACTTATCTGCCATCTCTGTGGAGTCCTTCTTCATATCTTTTGCTCATTTTTCTGTAGAATTCCCTCCTCATCTCTTATGGATTTACAGACTTTGCTTGTATATTTGAAATACTAGTTTGGATTTTGCAAATATCTTCTCCTAGTCTGTTACCCATATGTTGACCATATTTGTATTGTTTTTTATTGAGCAGAAGATTTTATTTTTAGGTAGCCAATCTATTATTTTTTCTTATGGTTTATGTTTTTGAGTCACTGTTTAAGAAATACTTTTCCTACCACCAACCAAAGTCACAAAAATATTTTTCTACGTTTTCTTCCATTAGCTTGTCCAAGGTAAACAAAGCTGGACATTAGTTAAAGTGATAAGGACAGGTTTTAGTAATACTGTTGTAATAGGGGACTGAACTCAACTTCACTGAAACAAAAGGCTGTGGACTTTTGTGTGTGTGTGTGTGTGTGTGTGTGTGAGGAAGATTAGCTCTGAGCTAACATCTGCTGCCAATCCTCCTCTTTTTGCAGGGGAAGATTGTCCCTGGGCTAACACCCATGCCCATCTTCCTCTAGGGATTCCACCACAGCATTGCTTGAAAAGCCGTGCATAGGTCCACACCAGGATCCAAACCTGCAAACCCCAGGCCACCAAAGCGGAGCTCGTGAACTTAACCACTACAACACCAGGCCAGCCCCAAGGTTGTGGACTTTTTAAAGGCTGGGGTGTGCTAAGGGAAAGGCACTGAGGAATGTGAAGGGGAGTTAGTCCATGTGACAAGGCCACCTGGATTTGTTAATCGACACTTATCCAGAGGAAAAACAAACTTCTCCTACCCTTATGACAGGAGGCAGTGGTGCTAACTGAAGCAAGGGGCCCATGGAAGTTAGGCCCTTACCTTCCCACAAGGAGTGGGAAAGCCAGAGTTATCTCCCTGAATGTTTGAAGTTTAAAGAGATGGCTCTCAAGTCCTTGAAGAAACAGCTTGGAGTGATGGTTTGAGATAGATAGAGATAGATAGATAGATAGATAGATAGATAGATAGATAGATAGATAGATAGATAGAAGATAGATAGACAGACAGATAGAGATTTATTATAAGGAACTGGCTCACATGATTATGGAGGTTGAGAAGTCCAAATATCTGCGGTTGGTGAGCTGGAGACCCAGGAGAGCCAATGTATAGTTCCAGTCAGTCCAAGTCCGAAGGCCTGAGAACCAGGGGAGCTGATGATGCAAGTTCCAGTCTGAAAGCCGGCAGGCTCAAGACCTAAAAAGACTTGATGTTTCAGTCTGAGTCTGAAGGCTAGGGAAAAAAAATGTCCTAGCTCAACCAAGAGGTGGAGTTCCCTCTTATTGGAGGATCAGCACTTTTGTTTTATTCAGGCCTTCAACTAATTGGATGAGGCCTGCCCACATTAGTGAGGGCAATCTGCTTTTCTCAGTCTACTGATTCAAATGTTAATCTCATCCAAAAACACTCTCACAAATACACTGAGAGTAATGTTTGACCAATACCTGGGCACCCTACAAGACATTCAAGCTGACAGATAAAATTAACCATCACAGGAGCCTATCTGCCTATCACCAGGTTTTGGCTGGGACAAACAGTAAATTCTCCTGGCAATATTGAGCTTTCTCAGGTAGGCATTTTATGTGGGGGCTGGGGTGCCCTTAGGGACACAGCCTTATGCTGCTAGAAGATATGCTAGAGTTTGGTCATCAGTTAGTGCAGAGGTTTGGATGGAGTCATCACGTGTGTGTCAAGAGTTCTACAGTTCTCAAGCTTTAGAATTGACCTTTCAGATTAATCCATCTGGAATTAATTTTTGTATATTTTAGAATGCAATGACACAATTATTTTTCTCCATAGAGTAATCCAGTTTTCCCAACATCATCTAATAAATATTCTCTCCTTTCCTCTCACTATTTTGATGTCATCTCCTTCAAATACATCTGTTTGTTTCTGAATCTGTCTTCTGACCCTTTCTGATGTATTTACTTGTTCTTCCACCAGTGTCATGCTTTTGTTGTTACTATGGCTTTTTAACATAACTCAGTGGCTGTAGGGCAACTATTACTTCTTTGTTCTTTTTAAAAATTATTTAGTTATTTGTATACTTTGTTCTTCTATGTTTGGTTTAAAATCAGTGTGTCAAATGCCTGAAAAAAACTACTGTGAAAATATTCACTAGAATCAGATTGAATGCACAGAGTAATGGGAAAAAGTGAGAATTTTACAAGCTAAAATAATCCCATCCATGAAAATGACATAACTGTATATTGTTTCAGGTCTTCTTTTGCCTTTTAATACTGTTTATAAATCATCTATATAGGAGTCTTGTGAATTCCTTGTTAGTTTAATTCCTAAACATGACATAATTTTGTTGCTTGTATTATTAATATCTTATTTTTATATTTTTTTAGGTAACTTGCATCAGCACTAGAGAAAGTTGAGGATTTTTACATTTGTCTTGTATTAGTAACTTTGCTGAACTTTGGTAGCAATTCTGAGAATTTGTTCTTCAATTGTCTTTTATATGGTGATACTCTCATTTGTAATTAATGACATTTTTATCCCTTACATCCCAAGTCTTATCACTACTCCCTTCTCTTTTGTGTCTATGCGGGCCAAGATTTTCAGTGGTTTGTTGACTGGGGCAGTGGTGATAGACATCCTTGTCTTGTTCCAACTTTGAGAGACTGCATGTAAAATCTGACTATTAAGAATGACAGTTGAGGGGGCTGGCTCGGTGACACAGCAGTTTAGTTCACACTTTGCAGCCCGGGGTTCGTGGGTTCAGATCCCGGGCACCCACTGATGCACTGCTTGTTAGCCACGCTGTGGCGGCGTCCCATATAAAGGAGAGGAAGATGGGCACAGATGTTAGCCCAGGGCCAGTCTTCCTCAGCAAAAAAGAGGAGGATTGGCAACGGATGTTAGCTCAGGGCTAATCTTCTTCACACACAGAAAAAAAGAATGACAGTTGATTTAGTTTGGAGTGGGGTATTTGTCAGATTAAAAAAACAGTTGAATTTAGTGCTTTTTCTTCATCTTCTATTTTTGATATGCCCCTATTTCATCATGATATATTATTAAATAATATTTCCTTTATGATTTCACATTTATATGAATAGGTGAAATGAGCCATCATTTTCTTTCCTTTACTGCCTTATTTCTGTTTTGGTGTAAAATTTATTATAGCCCCATAAAATAATTATATTATTCCCTTTTTTTTCACAAACGACTTGTGTAAATAAGAGATTTATTACGTGTGCTTGAAAATTTTGGATAAAATATATCATAAAAACTTATGGATCTGGAATTTTTTGTTTTGTTTTGGTTTTGGTGAGGGAGATTATCCCTGAGCTAACATCTGTTGCCAAGCTTCCTCTTTTCGCTTGAGGAGACTTGTCACTGAGCTAATAGTCTTCTGCTATTTTGTGCTTGGGACGTCACCACAGCATGGCTTGATGAGCAGTGTGTAGGTCCATGTCTGGGATTCGGTCCTGTGAACCTTGGGCCGCTGAAGCAGAGCTTGCGAATTTAACCACTACACCACCGGGCTGGCCCCTGGATCTGGAGTTTTGGTGTATGTTGGAACATTTTGAAAGTCTGATTACCAATTCAGTTTTCTATTCAACAAAATTTTGGCATTTTATATATTTTTAGGAAATATATTTATTTCATTTGTGTTTTCACATTTAATAGAATATAGCTGTTAATAATACTCTTGTCTTTATATTATGGCTGATATAAATTATATCTTTTTATTTTATATTATTTATTTGAACTTTCAAATTTTTTTCATTTTTCTTGAATTGCCTTCCCAAATCCTTCCTGTCTTATTAACTTTTTGAAGAACTAGCTTTGTGACTTAAAAATATTCTCTACCTTCTCATTTCTCTTTCATTAATTTTTGCCCTTTATATTTCATTCATCTTGATTCTTAATGTAAATGTTTGATGCAGTTGTCTTCTGTCTCTGGTTTTTTGAATGAATGTATTTAAAGCTATAACTTTTTCTCTTATTATTTCTTTATAGGCCCCACAAATTTAACATGTTACACTTAAATAACACACAATTATTCAATTCTAAGTATTTGCTGTTTCCTTGATGAGTAGTTCTATAGTCCAAGAATTATTAAGTAATTAGCTCTTACATACAATATGTGGGTTATGTATTTAACATAAACATAAAGTTAAAGTTATGTATTTGTTATTAGCTCTTAATTTTATTTATTCTTTGAACATATTGAGGTTCCTTTTTTTCCCAAGAAACTGTTTTCTGTTTGTTAGATATAGTTTCATATATATATATATATATACACACACACACACACACACACACACACACACACACGCACGCACACAGAGGAGAGAAAGGAAGGAGGAGGAAGAGAATGGGAGAGGCGGGAGAGGGAGGGAGGAAAGAGGAAGAGAAAAAGATAGGGAGGGAGAGAAAGAGGCAATCTCCTTGTCTGCTACTTTGGTTTGCATAAATACCACCAGCCTCTCAACAACACAGTTCAAACCTCAATTACCATGGTATATTAACTATGAGGGATTGTATAAGTACAAACTCCACTGCTAGGTTTTCAATACAAAAATCACTACGTAAATAACAGACACGCAGATCCGTGACCAATCACGTCACTTCTTTCAGAGCCTGTCTGCTATTGGTCACTGTGCTTCTGTTCCTCAGTTCACTCACAGGCAGTGAAGAGTCCAGTTTTGTTGTCCTCTGGTCTCCCGGTGATAAACTCATGTAATAGTTTACAAAAATGGATAATGAAAAGAAGGAATTAGGCAACAATGATAAAAGCGCAGGAAAGAAATGAAAAGAGAAAATGCTGGAAGTGAAATTCAAATTTAACATAAATGGAATTATAGAAGAAATAGCTGACCATGAGAATGTTAACACTGCCACTGTTCGAGAGACTCGAAAGACGATGTCAAAGGAACTAGTGAAGGAGAACTTATGGCCATAAATGAGGAAAGTGTGACAAAAAGGATGCGGATGTCCCGGAGGATGTGATGCCAGCACAACTTCACGTTAAAGGAACACTCAAAGATAATTTCACAACGTTGACAGTGCAAAAGATAAACTATTGAAAGCTGATTCAAACTTCAAAAAGAGGATGACAATTCTCTAAAGCTTAGAAAAGATGCTTCCTTCGTATCGTAAGTTAATAGAATGAGAAAGCAGACATTGCTCTAATTAATCTTGATTCTTTTTAACAAAGAAAACACTAGTTCTCAACTTTCTAATGTTTTAAATCACAATGTATTAAGTAAATATTAGTTTTATTTTCTTTATTTCCTGTACATTTATATATAACAGTTAAAGAGTTTATAATGTTTTCAGAACAATTCTCAAAGCTTACAGAACAATTGTAATTTTCCCATTAATACAGCATTTTGCATGGTTTTGGTTTGCATGGTCATTTTCACAGTCCCACACTACTGTGCAGACTGGCTCTGTGTGTGTGTGTGTATTATATATATCTATAATACATACATATGTATTCTTTCAGCTTATAAATCACATTGTTTAAATCTTTGCTGATATTTTTGTCTGCTTGATCTGTCAGTTTCTGAGAGAGGCATATTAAAATTTTAAATTGAAATTTTGTTTCGTCTTTTTCTCCCCATTATTCTATCAGCTATGAATCTATATTCTCTGACTGTATTGTTGGTGCATATAGACTGGTGATTGTTTTATATTCTTGGTCTACTGTTTTTCTTTTTATCAATATAAAATAGACATTTTTCTCTTATTTTGCTTTTCTCCTTATATTTTACTTTTTATAATATTAAATTGCTACCCTATTTCTCTCTTTCAATATTTTCACTGAAAGAATTTTCAAACAAGGTCTTCGATTTATTTAAAGTTTTTTAAAAAATGAATTGCTTAAAGACATTTCAATATCACAAAATGATTGTTTTGCTAGACATAAAATTATAAGTTCAATATATTTTACAGTAGTTTGGAAATGTAATCAGCGAATAGTGTTGCTGTTGAGAAGTTGGTTGGAAATTTGATGCCTCTTCCTTTAGTTGATTAACTTTTCTGGAAATTTTTAGAATTCTCTCTATCTATTCTGTACTTAAGTTTCATCATAATTTTTCTATATGTGTCCATCCTGTTGGACATTTTATGAGGCCTTTAAATCTGAGGTCTTACTTTTAAAACTCAAATAATTCTTAATTTTTTTTCTTCTTCTGTGACAGGTGTTTTTATACAGGTTTTTATTCTTCTTGTTTCCTCCAAATCCCTTATTTTTTCTCTTACATTTTCTCTTTATTTCTTCCTGGTGCCTTCTTTAAGATTTCTGATTACGATACCTGGTTTTCTAGCTCACTGATTTTCGGTTACACCATACTGCTATTTAACCTTTCCATTGACTGTTTATTTCAATTAATATGTATTCATATACGCCATATCGCCAATTGGTTTCTGTCTATAATTGCTTATTCCTGTTTCATATTTCCAATATTTCCCTTTATATTTTTGATAGTATTTATTAGGCTAGCTTCAAATTCTTGTTCTGTCTTGTCCTTTTATTCTAATTCAGCTGGTTTGGTATTCCACTTGTTTTTTCTCTTTTACAGTGCTTGTGAGCATCAAATGTCTATTTTCCTTGGGAGAGTAGTGTAGGGATATCAGCTTTTTAAAGCCTGAGGAATGGCCTGTGCCTTTCCTGGTGAGGGAGGGGGGTAGGGTGCAACAATCTAGACATCTGTCCCCCATTACCATTAGGTGAATCTGAATCTCAGATCTCAGTGAACTTTTCTGCACCCACACTGCTCCTTTCTAAGAGCTGCCTTCCTAACTGTAGTCTTTTGCCCACAAGCTGATGTATGGAGGGGAATGGCGAGGAAAGATATTCAGGGTTTGGACTATCTCACTGGACCTGTGCTCATTCATGCTCTTCCTTGTTCAGGCTCCAGGATCATCCAGGTGTTACACTATGCCAACACTTCTGACTGGCTCTCATATGCTTCTGTGGTTTTTCCACGTGACATTAGGGGCACAGCACAGCATGCTCAAACCAGGGCAATGTGGGTGTCTCCAATTGATTTCAAAAATTTCCATGAATTTCCTGGGTGCATCAATGGTGTGGAGGAGAGAGGCTTTCTGTTTGTTTGTTTGTTTGATCTTCATAATAAATAGGATGGCCAATTTTCTGGTTTTTTCAGGATAACTTTAATAATTTATGAAAACCTTTCCCCAAATATCAGTATGAAGAGATGAAAAGAAGAAGAAGACAGTTTGCACCAGAATTATATTCAGAGCAAGGACAGGGTAATTATGATGTAACATGAATACTGCGATAAGGAAAGGCAAGTTTCCTTTCACATCTCAGGCTATTCTTTTGCATTTCTTTTGGATGGTTTCTCCTTCTTTTCTCCATCTTTAAATGTCAACTTTCACTCTTCTCACTCTATATTCTCTCCTGAGATGGATTCAGTCATTACTCACCTTTACTTACTTTCTATGATCTTTTGACTTATGTGTGTATTTCTTCAGCCCAGAATAGTTATCTAAACCTGAATTCATATATACAACTGCCTACTTAACATCTTTGCAGAAGATCTCAACCACAACCAACTTCTTGGACATGCAACCTACGCAGTCACAAAGGCCCTGGTCTTGATTGAAGGCTTTGCTGTCATCATTTTTAAATTTAAACAAGGGACCCACAAATGATATAGCCAGTCCTGGTTTCAAAGTAATGTTAAACATAACATGCCCACATCAATTTTCTCCCGCAAACTTCTCCTCTTCTAATGGTCCTTGGATCAGTAAAGGGCAGCTTTTCACCCAGCTGCCCTTGACAGAGACCCAGGGCTAATCCTTCTTGATCCCTGCCTATCCCTCACACCACAGACCACCAATCTTCAAGGATTCTGAATTTTAGTTCCTAGGCATCTCTAGACAGCTGCTTCTTCATCTATTTGCTACCACCTACATCAAATAACCATCTTCTCTTGTCTGCATTCCTGCAACAACTCCATCTTTGCACCTACACTTCCTGTGCCCTCTTCCTCTCCCATACATCCTCTTAGCTGCAGGTACAATGATCACTGATCTTCCAGCACCAAGAGACTTACAATATATATGGAGAATACAGAAGAAAAAATAACTGTAAAATGAGATAGACTGGCATACATGCTAAATAGACAATTAAATAATATACTGTAGGACCTGAAAGGCATCTCTAATTTTGACTGATGGGGGAGGGGGGTCAGGCAAGAGAGGATTTTGATTTTAACATTATAAGATTGTGATATATTGATTTTAAAAGATGTTTTAAATGTTGGATTTAGGCTTCTTTTTTTCTCCTCACAAGAAAAATAACTCGTCCATCCAGATTTTCTGTTAGTAATGAATTTTGCAGACCCAATAACAATTAGTAACGTATCTCCTTCCTCCAGTCTTTCTCCCTATAATTCATCCTTATGTTGTTACATACTTTTTTTCCATAACATAGATTATGCCACTCTCCTGCTTAAATACTCCCCAGTGAGTACATAATGAAGTCCACCCTCTTTAGAGTAGCATGTATGGCTTTTCACTTAATGATTCCAGCCTCCTTTCTAGCTTCATTCCCAACTTCCTGTCTGTCCCTTCATGCACACTCTCCATCAACCATTGCATGTGATTGAAGAATGCCCTGCCCATTTCTATGGGTCCACTCTCCTTGGGCTGTTCTTCAGCCTAGAGTGTCCCTCATACCTTTGTCCATCTCACAAGCACCTATTGTCTTTTAATTTCTTACTCTTGTGCCATATTTTCTCCAAGCCTTTCTCTTAGCCATCCCTCAGCTCTTAGCAATCCCTCACCCCAGGAAATAAATTGCTCCACTAATTATATACATAGCACTATTATAGTACAAGCATACCTCAGAGATATTGTGGGTGCGGTCCCAGACCACCACAATAAAGTGATTATCTCAATAAAACAAGTCACATAAATTTTTTGGTTTCCCAGCACGTATAAAAGTTATGTTTACACTATACCATAGTCTATTAAGTGTGCAATATCATCATGTCTAAAAAAGCAATGTACATACCTTAATTTAAAAATACTTTATTGCTAAAAAATGCTAATCATCAAGTGAGCCTTCAGTGAGCTGTAACCTTTTGCTGTGGAGGGTCTTGCCTCCATATTGATGGCTGCTGACTGATCAGGATGGTGGTTGCCAAATGTTGTGACAGTTTCTTAAAATGAGACAACAACGAAGTTTGCCACATCAGTTGACTTTTCCTTTCATGAGCTATTTTTCTGTAGCATGTGATGCTGTTTGATGGCATTTTACCTACAGTAGAACTTTGAAAATTGAAGTCAATCCTCTCAAATCCTGCCACTGCTTTATCAACTAAGTGTATGTAATATTCCAAATCTTCATAGCAGTAGACTTTATCTCAAGAAACCACTTCCTTTGCTCATCCATAAGAAGCAACTCCTCATCTGTTAATGTTTCATCATAAGATTGCAGCAACTCAGTCACATCTTCAGGCTCCACTTCTAATTCTACTTCTTTTGCTGTTTCCACCACATCTGCAGTTATTTCCCCCACTGAAGACTTAAACCCCTCAAAGTCATCCATGAAGGTTGGAATCAACTTCTTCCAAACTCCTGTTAATGTTGTTATTTTGACATCTTCCCATGAACCATGAGTGTTCCTAATGGCATCTAGAATGAATCCTTTCCAGAAGGTTTTCAACTGACTTTGCTCAGATCCATCAGAAGAAACACTATGTATGGCAGCTATAGCCTTATGAAATGTATTTCTTAAATAATAAGACTTGAAAATCTAAATTACTCCTTGATCCAGGGGTGGCAGAATGGATGTTGTGTTAGCAGGCATGAAAACAATATTAATATTGCTGGACATCTCCATCAGAGCTCTTGGGTGACCAGATGCATTGTCAATGAGTAATATTTTGAAAGCAATCTATTTTTCTGAGCAGTAGGTCTCAACAGTGGGCTTAAAATACTCAGTAAACCATGTTCTAAGCAGATGTGCTGTTCTCCAGGCTTGGTTGTTCCATTCATAGAGCACAGGCAGAGTGGATTCAGTATAACTCTTAAGGGCCCTGGAATTTCAGATGGTAAATGAGCATTGGCTTCAACTTAAAATCACCAGCTGCATTAGCCCCTAACAAGAGAGTCAGCCTGTCCTTTGAATCTTTGAAGCCAGGTATTGACTTCTCCTCTCTAGCTATGAAAGTCCTAGATAGAATCTTCTTCCAATATAAGACAGTTTCATCTACACTGAAAATCTGTTGTCTGTGTAGCCTCCTTCATTAATTATCTTAGCTAGATCTTCTGGATAACTTGCTGGAGCTTCTGTATCAGCTCTTGCTGCTTCATCTTGCACTTTTATGTTATGGAGATGGCTTCTTTCCTTAAACCTAATGAACCAACCTCTACTAGCTTCAAACTTTTCTTCTGCAGGTTCCTCAAATCTCTCAGCCCTCATAGAATTGAAGAGAGTTAGGGCCTTGCTCTGGATTAGGCTTTGGCTTAAGGGAATGTTGTGGCTGGTTTGATCTGTACAGACTATGAAAACTTTCTCCATATCAGCGATAAGGCCATTTCACTTTCTTATCACTCATGTTCACTGGTGTAGCATTTTTAATTTCCTTCAAGAACTTTCCTTTGCATTCACAGCTGGGCTAACTGTTTCCCACAAGGGGCCTAGCTTTCAGCCTCAGCTTTCAACATGCCTTCCTCACTAAGCTTAATCATTTCTAGCTTTTGATTTCAAGTGAGAGATGTGCGACTCTTCCTTTCACTTAAACACTTGGAAGCTGTTGTAGGGTTATTAATTGGCCTAATTTCAATATTGTTTTGCCTCAGAGAATAAGGAGGCCCAAGGAGTGGGAGAGAGACAGGGGAATGACTGGTCAGTGGAGCAGTCAGAACACACACAATGATTAAGTTTGCCATCTTATATAGGTCCAGTTTTCAGTGCCTCAAAACAATTACAATAGTAACATCAAAGATCACTGGTGGTGGATCACCATAACAAATATAATAACAATGAAAAAGCTTGAAATATTGTGAGAATTACCAAAATGTGACACAGAGACATGAAGTGAGAAAATGCTGTTGGAAAAATGGTGTGATAGACTTGCTAGACACAGGGTTGCCACAAACCTTCCATTTGTAAAAAACAGAATATCTGTGAAGCATAGTAAAGTGAAGCACAAGAAAACAAGATATGCCTGTATTTATTATACTGTGTATTGTCAATTTTAAGATGGACTTTTTTTTAACCTTTTAACATCTCTGAAACCAGAATGTGTCTTATAATAGCAAAAATGTTATTATTTGGCATAATTTATTTCTTAGTGTCATATACAATAATGGTGCATCTTACAATTGATGGCTTCTTAGATTAGATGAAATACGGTAGTTCTTTATTATGAGTCTGCCTCTCCTAGACTGTGAATGGCTTATGCACTGCAATACTCTAATTCACATAATGCATAATATATATGTATTCCATAAATAAAAAATTATGTAATTGAGTGGGTGGTACATGCACCAATGCACAGAGGATAGAAGAAATATTAAAAGACAATATAATTTTGACTGGTGAATCCTGAATAAGGTATGTGGATTGTACCAATGTCAATTTCCTAGCTTTGATATTGTACTACAATTATGTAAGATGTTATCATTGGGGGAAATACAATTAAGGGTATGTGGGCTCTATCTGTACTATATTTTGCACCTTCCTGTGAATCCAGAATTATTTATACTCTAAAGCCTTTTGTTAGGAATAAATCCACAGAAACCCATTAAAAAGACAATATAGTTTTGACACCATTGTAGACTGAAATCAGAGTGACACATAAGTGCTCGATAACTAGTTGCCATTACAATTTTACCTATTATTGCCTTACCCTTGACCTATCAAAATTATCTTGTTTATGTAACTGGCTAACAGAATACATGGGGTGCCTGTTCAAAGCCTCAGGATGTTAATAGACATTCCTTGGACCTTTAGCCTATGACTTCTGTGTGTCACTCAAAAAATAAAAAGTCCTAACCTCAATTTTAATCAAAAAAATTGATCTCATTTCATTAGACAAGATGCACAGTCTGTGTAATAGTGAAAACTCCAAATCTCACTTCATATTAAAGCTTCCCCCACTGGTTGGTTCTGCTGAAGGAGACAAAGAGGGCTAATGACTTCTTTTCTGTTTACTAAGCTTCTATTCATGACTCTTGACCTCCATTCTCCTCAAGACACTTCTGGATTTTCCAGGTTGGTAGGAAAGGCATAGCAAGTAGTAGATAGGAGCAAAGTCTTTACTTGACTGGCACCATGGCAAATGGATGATGGATTCTTCTGGGACTGGAGAGTTTTTAGAGCCAACACTCTCTGGACTTTGTCAATGGGCAAACCTGACTCTCTTCATCATAAGCACCTTTGTGTGTGTTTCCCACATTTGGGAGCTTCCTAGTAGCTCTCTTGGCAAAGGTAATGTCTTCTGCTAAATGCTACATGTAGATAGCCTTTAGTACAGCCCAGTTTCTCTCTCTGTTCTACTGCCTTAAGTTGCTACCACAGCCTCTTGCCTTTGAGCTCCCAGCAGGGTCAACCCCAGCCCGAAACATCAGGATCATTATCAGTCTCCTCAAATAATCTTCTCAAAGCTCTACTGCCCACAAGACGGGATAAGGGAGAAGAGGCCCTCTCTGGTCTCATGTTGGGGGTCAGGAAAATGGGGAAAATGCCACACCACTCCAACATTTTCCAAAGTTAGTAGCCTATCTACTTTCTAACTTCAACACTTTCACAAATTTGAAGTGCTATTTGCTGAGGCTTATAAACTTGATGGTCCACAAGCTCCTTTACAAGTCCCGCACTGTCCCACTTTACCTGCCATCCATGGTATGAGGGCCTTGGCCAAAATGGAAGTAGAAACGCTGCCATGTTTACAGCCCCCTCATCAATTTATTCTATGAAAAAAAGAGCATGAAACCTTGGATATCAAGAAATCCTATTGCTATTAGCAATGTCTTTTCCATACAAGTGATTCTTTAAATAATCAGGAATTTAAAAAGACCAAAATCTTTGTTTCCAAATCATGTCATGTATTTGTTTGAAATACTTAATCATTTTAATATGTATTCAAGAACATGTATGTTTCTGTCAAATAGAAAATGAGTGAGGAAATTTCAACTATAAATTAAATTAAATTACATCAAATAATATTAACAAATATATGTAGGATAATACAAGTTATTTCTGTACTTTAGCTGGCATTGTACTTCAAGCACTTTTATTAAAGAGACTATATCCTCAACAATGGTACTTTATCAGTATTTTTAAATTTGAGACATAAATACTAAACATATATTTAAAACATGTAAAAAATGTATTTACATTTGTGGATGAGTTTCACATCTAATTCTGCAAAGATAGCAGGGATTGTGTGTATGAGTGTGTGTGTACATATACACATTTATATATATATATATATATATATATATATACACATATGTATACCTATGGATAACACGAGGAGACCTTGCTGTTAACATTGAACTTTTAAGATATGTTTTTGAAGTGGCTTTGTGTAATTTTGATGATCTTGTTTAATAGCACATTTAAAAACAAAACAACAAATGGGAATAAAATATCCACTCTTTAAAGTCTAAGTCAAAGGCTATACACATGGAAGGCTGAAAAATAACCAGCTTTTAAATTCTGTCCTTTCAACAATACAACTGCACTTTCAAATGTGCTTTGTTGTTTTCTTTTAATTCCCTAAAATTAATCTTATAGATGTAGATGCCAGATTTGCATTAATTAAAACTCTACTGTAGAAGCCAGGCTTAATTGCAATCAAATTTGCTTAATTATGCATGGCGAGAGATTCCCAAACGAGAAAGGTTTTAGTAAGGATTTTGGTTTTTTGCTTTGACAAAATAAATTGAAATTGTCATTTTTTGTGTTTTATGTAACACTTGTAAATAATTTGTGGAGCACCTTAAGTCTTCTATGTAAAGCAATGTTATTGCTTAAGTAA
This sequence comes from Tapirus indicus, assembly GCA_031878705.1. Taxonomy (NCBI): domain Eukaryota; kingdom Metazoa; phylum Chordata; class Mammalia; order Perissodactyla; family Tapiridae; genus Tapirus; species Tapirus indicus. Next base: position 34,078,938 of record CM062930.1, on the reverse strand, counting down.
TTATAACAATCTGCATTTTTCATTGTTAATTGCGGGTGTCAGACTCATTAATTTTAATTTACAGACTGTAATGAAATTAAGAAAATTTTATGCTGATCTGCTGAAACTTGTCTTACAGGAAGTTGTTTAATACAACTAAAGTTTTGAAAAAGTCAAGGCTTATTTCTGTAATTTGTATTTCAACCAATACAATCACTCCACAACAATTTTTCAGTAAAATCTGACTTCAGTACAAGAGCGGATCAACTTTATGAACATTTTGGTTTTTAAAAATCACTTGATGTTTCAAGTAGAGCATTAATTAAACGTAAATTTAAATTTAACTTAGAATTATACCTTTCGTTAAAGAAAATCCACAAATATATTTGTGGATTAAATATATTTTCAATTCTATTTTATCTGTCTTCTATAGGAGATTATGTTATGGGGGAGGTGGGAAGACAGACACAATCAAAAATCAATTTAATCATTCTTAGATCAATGGATCATCAGTGTGCTATTTAACTCACATTTCAATGTGGATCATCCATAGTTATTTTATCTCAGATATCTGTCATATATCCATAGCTTTAAAAACTACATCTATAATCTCACTTGATTTTTAATTATGAATTTAAAACAAAGTAGCTCATTTGAAGATTAGTAAAGCATACATTTAAATAAAGTTAATGACAAGGAAAAATGCTAGATCTTTTTGATTTTCATTTTAAGATGTTACATTTTGCTCTTGAAGTCTGTTTAAACTTTAAGTGATATAATTATTAATACAAAAATATAATAGAAACAGAAAGTATTTTTCATGCTTGTTTAGAAGCAAGTCAACTCTTAGGGAAATTAGCTAAAGAGCCTTCACCTCAATTATAATTCATCCAATTAAAATTTTCAAAACAATTACTATAATTCTGCTTAAGACCAAGCATGAAAGTTTGGTAGTCAAATACACTTAGAATTGTTGAATGTCTCAAGAAGAAAATGACAAAGCAAAGATTATTCTACAATTAAGGCTAAACTTTAATTACAGCTCTTTTTAAATCAAGTTATTCTGAAGAGGTAGAATAAATCATCAAAAGGGTCTTGGCAGTGCATCACTGCATGTAGTACTCTACAACAAGGTATTGGCGGCGGGTCAAAATCTTTTCCCTTTGTTAACTCAACAGGAGACATGATAGAGATAAGGAAAGCCTGGGGAAGATACCAAACACACAAAGAAATAGGTACCAAGTGCCTAAGGGAGCCTTCTCATAACTCATAAACAATGAGAAAAAGACAATGTGGTCCAATGTTTAAAAAATTGACGCTGAAAATTCAGAAGAGAACTCTTTCATCCAAGACTAGTTGGAGGACTACTTTTGCATTTTATTTACCCTGATTAAAGGCTCAAAATCTGTTCATTTTCTATTTCTTCACAAAAACATTTGATCACCTTTTCATTTTTTCCATTCTTAATTCTAACCAATTTTCACCGGCCCTGGGGGAACCAAGAGACTCTACTACCCCAAACAAATTTTTCCATGATTTTCTGTACCTGTCTTTAGGATATCTTAAAGAACTTCTTTATTAGAGATGCATTTATATTACCCTGTGAAAAGTAAGATTTAATATTCTATCATTTTTTTTAAAGCCCAGGTACAGTTACACACCAATGCACTAACAGTTTTTGTTTTCTGCTGCTCTTTGCTCTTTAGAATAATTTTCTCTCTTAATTATGCTTTTATCTCTATTCATGCTTAAATCTTCATTTTCAGTTTGCTGTCTTATTAGAAAGTCATTTCCTCAGTCTCTTGTTTCCTTTATCACTCTGTTCCTAATTCCTAAGTATTTTCTCCAGCCATATTTTCACCCTTTTCTGTCACTCTTTCTTTCCATATCCTCATTCCATTCTCTGTCCCATTTCAACCTGTCCTCTCTGCCCCTGGTTTCACCCAGAGATGCTATTATGGTGATTGATTTACACAGTGCAAAACATTCCATAGATATCATATTGCTATACAACATACACATCCCATACAACAATAAATCTAAAAATAACTAGCAAAAGGAGACGTTTAAGTTGAGAGTTAAAAGTGCTAACAGGGTCAACTGGTACAGTCATTGTGTGGATGGTGGTTTCACTACCTTGGAGACAAATGGGCAAGAGCCAATGGAGCTGGACACTCATGATGAAATCAGCAATAAATCAGACACAGAGTATAAGCATGAATCAAATTACTGTACTCAAATAAGAGCTAGGCACAGACTTGAAAGGAAAATATGTCATTTCCTTCCCTTTCCCACCATCTCACTTCCATCCGTCTTTTGTCTCTCTTACTTGATGCCTGCCATTCTCATTCCCACCCTTATTTTAAGGTTTCCCTTAATCTATAATTTTCTAAAGAAGCAAGATTCATACCCTAATCCTGAAGTGCTTATGCTTCTTATTAATTGTAATTTGATGTACTAAGACCAGATTTCAGTTCTCTAAAGAGTCAGGTGTGTAATGATGAATAACATCTCTATATCTTAAGAAGTGAAAGTTCACAATTCAGAAATGAACAGACACAACGTCCAAAGATAATTTGTAATCTTCATATGTACTCTAATAAGAAAACTCTATCAGTCATAGGAAGACGCTTTTTTCTTCTCTTCTCTTCTGTTCCTAGACTCACATGATGTCAATTGTTCTTTCAATCATTCAGTAACCACCTTCCACTCGGGTGTAGCCACAAGTACCTCTGTGTTAAACCACTTGTGAGACAGATTAAGCACAACCTCAAACAATGCAGTAGAGATATTGATTTGTGGGAAACAACAGTACCAGACAGAATGAACTAGCTATTCTCTTAAATGGGTCACTCATTTAAGGCCAAAACTCAAGCTAGTTTCAGAGAAGAGGCAAAACAACAAGTAGACTTTGAGCTATTCTTTAAGCTCTTGAAATTTTTCTTTTTATTATGGAAAAATTCAAACATGAAAAAATAAAGAGAATAGTAAAATGAATCCCTATCAAGCGGCTTTACCAATTATGTTTCCTCTCTCTCCCACTGTATCTCAGACATAGCACATAATCCATAAACACCAGCACACCTTTAACCAAGTGTTATCCTCCTTGGTTTAAAAAAGGAGCCCTATATCTTTCAAATATCAATGAAAATTTACCATAATGTTGTGCCATTTCAATTAATAAAAAATATTTGTCAACTGTCTACTGTGTACAAAAACTAAGCTGGCCACTTTAGTGAGGATCTGGAGAATTTAAATGCTCCTTAGAGACTTTTAACCAACACTCTTTTTCAATGCCATCCATGCCCCCTACCTTCAGAACCATCTGTTGCCTCTCATTTTGAGTCTATTCAGGTTCTTTAGTGGAAATTAATTTATATTTGTTGTTTTCTCTCTGGTTTAAAAATACAGTTATTGTTAATCTAGAGCTCTCTCATCTTCAAAATGTACTTGGTATCCCTTCCACTGATATATCTTTTACACTTTCTTTGTTTTTATAGGATTATACCTCTTTTATTCTTTCATCTTCATTTTAGCTAATTTCAGGAATAAATACGTATGTTCAAAATCTAATTTTGTATGTCCCCACTTGAATGTTTAAGCCATTTTTACTTAGCATTGATACTTACAGTTGATAGCACATTCTATGTGATAATGGTGGGATTCTGATTGGCAAAGAGGAGAGGACAGAAAAATTAGATTAGAGAACAGGCATAGAAAAACATGTAGAGTCCTGGAAGCCAAGTGAAGAAGTATGTCAATGAAGAGAAGCAATCATCTTTGTTAAATGCCATTGGTAAGCTACATAAGAGGAGAACTAAAAAATTGACTGGTCAGATTGAGCAGCACTGGTGATCACAAGAAAAGTAGAATTGGTGCATGTGTGTTTGGGATGGGAGCAGGGAGGCTGATTGCAGGAGTTCAAAGGAGAATGAGAAAAGAGAACTTGGAGATAGAGAACATAGACCGCAATTTTACAGAGTTTTGTAGTAAAGGGTATAGTAAGTATCTTAAAAAGGAAATTGGGACCAAGAGAAGGTATTTTAATACGGAAGAAATTACAGCACTTTTCTATACTGAAGGAAGAGGTCCCAGAGAAAAGGAAAGCCACTTGCTATAGAAGAGAGAGGGAGAATTGGTGCATCAATGTCTTTGGGTAGAAAAGAGTAAACAGAGGGGGTGGCATTTTCCAGGAGAATGCAGAGTTCATCCATAGAAACAGGAAAGTAAACAGAGCAAATGGACACAGATACAGACATGGGTGTGATGGGAGGCTTTAGAGAAGTTCTACTTGGTCTGATTCTATTAACTCAGTGGAATAGGAAGCAGTATCATCAGTGGAAATACAGGAGAGTGTTTCAGAGAGTGGTTTGTTTAAGTATGAGGTTACTAGGCTGTTATTACTGTTATTGCTGAATATTATTATTGTAAGAGTCTGAGATTTGGGAAATGACTAAGGGAGGGTAGAGAGGAAGATCAGGAGGAGAGTCAAAGGACTGAGAGTGAAGCTTTGCCTCCTTCAGCATTCACTGCCAACTCTCCCTGGATGAGTTGTCCCCCACTCCAATGCACTCCCACACCTACACCTCAAGAAAGATCACACAATGCTAGAGCACTTCTTCACTCTGAAGGGATCTTAGTGCTTATTATCAGACGTGGTCCCTTCCCAAGGCATTTAAACTTGCTTCTCCTGCCTATTCTAGGAGCACTATTCTCCTAGATCTTTGCATGGATTTCTCATCACTCAGATTTCAGTTCACATATCTTTTCCTCAGAACCTGCTATGGTCTGAATGTTTACGTCCCCCCCAAATTCCTATGTTGAAATTCTAACTCCCAAAGGTGATGATGCTCATCGGTGGAGCTTTTGGGAGGTGCTTAGGTCCTGAGGGTGGAGCCCTCATGAATGGAGTTAGTGCCTTTATAAAAGAGGTCCCACAGAACTTTCTATCCCCTTCCACCATGTGAGCACACAGTAAGAAGGCACTGGCTATGAACCTAGAAGAGGCTCTCACTCAATCATGCTAGCACCTTGACCTTGGACTTTCTGGCCTTCAAAACTGTGAGAAATAAATTTCGGTTGTTTATAGGCCACCCAGTCTGTGGCATTTTGCTATAGCAAACCAAATGGGCTAAGACATCATGCTAGCTAAAGTAGTTTATCCCTCTTAACCCCTTTCCACTCCCTAACATTATCATCTTTTTTCTTCATAAAACTTATCAGAAATTATGATGTGTATTTCTTTGTTCATGTGTTTCTTGTCTGTGTCCTTCCATTACAATACAAGCTCCATCTGGGCCGGAACTGAGCCTCTCTTTTTTTCCTGCTGTACACCCAGCACTGAAAACAGTTCCTAGCCAACAGTGGGTATTCAATAAATACTCGCTGGATAAGCTAACGTACAATGCAGTGGTCTTGCATGCGATATGTTTGACAGATGATAATGTCCAAAAATAGATGTTCATCAGGTGATCACAGCTTGGTAAGATATTTTTTTAATTTTAATAATATGTTTTATTTAAACTAATATATCAAAAGTGTTAGTATTTCAACATGTAATCAATAAAAAATTATTTTTTCTTTCAGCTGTACATCATTATATTTCGATTTCTGTCTAGACTACATTGTGTTCACCACCCAAAGACTAATTACCATCCATCATCATACACATGTGCCCTGTTACCTATTTCACCCTCCTCCCTCCCCCCTTCCCTTTTGGTAAACACACCCTCCCCCCTTCCCTTTTGGTAAACACCAATCTAACTTCTATATCTATGTGTTTGTTGTTGTTGCTATTGTTTTTATCTTCTACTTACTTATGAGTGAAATCATACAGTATTTGATTTTCTCCATCTGACTTATTTTACTTAGCATAAAGCCCTCAAGGTCCATCCGTGTACTCCATTTTTGAACAGATATAATTGTCAGAAAATTCCTGACTACACTAAACCTAAATGTTCTCCCCCATGACATCTGCTCATTGGTCCTAGATCTACCCTTTGAACGCATGAAGAATATGTTTAATTTCTTGCCCACATACTTCACGGTTGTGACAGGTCAGGTTCCCTGAGAAGCAAATACTGAAGTGGAGATCAGGATGCAGGAAGTTTGTGAGGAAGAGCTCTTGGGAATTAAACACCTGCAGAGGAGTGAAGAAAGCAGGAGAAGAGACAGGAAGAGAAGATGGGCTGTGATGGTCACAACAAAGGCCCAGGTGATCTCACAAGGTGCCCTGAACCTGGGATGGATCTTCAGATAGCCCCATCTTGAGGCAAGGGGAGCAGGCCTTTGTACCTCCACAGAGACTAGTCAGATGTAGGAAAAGTATAGTTGCCAACACTCAGCAGCGGGGGAATGAATACTTCAGTCTTGAAGGGGAGGATGTGGTAGCTCATCATAGTAGCCACTACAACATATCTGAAGAGAGGTTTTACATCTTTCCCTGCTCACCTACCCCCAAACCACCACCACCACACACGCGCACACACACACACACCTAGCTTCACTTATGCAGTTTTGATATCCTTGAGGATTGGAAGTCGGGAAAATTATATTCTAGCACTGACTGTGAGACTAAACTGTTTAATTGGAAATAAATCTCACAACATCTCTAGGTTTCAGGTTTCTTTATACACACAAAATTAGGAGACAAGAGATTTTCAATGAGGTAATTATAATCTGTATTCCTGCTCTCAAACTTGAGGATAGTTTACAACGATATGAATTCAGTGTATAAATTATTTGACTTATGCATCATTTAAGTTTTAGGCCCAATGTTTTCCTGGTGGCTCCTTTGGACACACCTTGTTGAGACTGAGTCCCCTGTCATCACTTAATTTTGGTGCTTGTATTAGTTTCCTGTGGCTCCTGTAACAAATTACCACAAATTGGCGACTTGAAAAAAATAGAAATATTCTCTCACAGTTTTAGAGGCCAGAACTCCTAAATCAGTATCATTGAGCTGGAATCTAGATGTCTTTGGGCTGTGCTCCTTCCAGAGGCCCTAGGGAAGAACCCATCCCTTGCCTCTTCCAGCTTCTAGTGGCCTCTGGCACTCCTTGGCTGTGGCTACATCAGTCCAATCTCTGCCTGTGTCTTCATATTGCCTTCTCCTCTTTGGTCTATGTTCAAATCTCCTTCTTCTTGTAAGACTACATATGATTGCATTTAGAGCCCACATTGATAATCCAGGACAATCTCTCCATCTCAACATCCTTAGCTCAATCACTTCTGGAAAGCCCTTGTTATAATATAAGGTAACCTTCATAGATTCCAGGGATTAGGATGTATATATCTTTCGGGGAGGGATAATTTTTCAGCCTACCATATTCTTTGAAATATCTTTTAAGGGACTGACATTATATTTATTGACTTATAATTTCTGGAGCAACCTGAATTTGTCAAAGTAAACTAGGTTATGCTGTGGCAACAATTACAAAACCACTTGAACTTTCAGTGGCTTCACATTTGAGAGTTTATCTCCTCCTCATGTTCCAGTCCAATGTAGAGGGGAAGATTCTGCTCCACTTCATCCTCCAAGGACTCAGGCTTGTTCCCTCTTGGGGTTCCACTCTCCACTTGGCCCTTGGCATCCTTTCCATTCAGTTGGAATGGGGGAAAGAGAGAGAGGATCATGCACGTGAGGTCGTGATCTGAACACCAGCAGCCCCTGCCATAGCATCCTTTGGCGTCTTTTCCATTCTTCATGTAGAAGACTGTATTATTGTTCAAAATATTCATTGTCCCACCTTGGGATGCTCCACCCTTTGGCACTCCTCCTTGGAGGATGATTGTGTATCTTCACTCTGTAGAACTCAAGCATGGCCATAAACTTGACTTGGTCAGTAAAAGGTAAGCAGAAGTGACAACTCTAGTCAAACAACTTTGGCTTTGGCCAGAACTCAGTCATGTCTCCACTCCCATGTTTAAGGAAGGCCAAACAATGTCTAGCTATATGATCAGGAAGAAGAAGAGAACACAAATATTGGTGAATCCTAGCATTCTCTGCTGCAAAATCAGTCATCTTTTTAATACTTCTCTCTTTCTCCATGTGGGAGATTATATTGTCTTCAAAATATCTGCTGTTCCTCCCTGCAGCTCCCTCCCTTTGGCATTCATCAAAGGATTATATGTCTTCACATGGTTGAACTCAAGCAGGGCCGTATAGATTGCTTTGGGCAACGAAATATGTGCAGATGTTATAAGAGTCATTTCAGGAACTAGCACATGGTTAAACCATCTCTCTTTCCCCTCTGCCGTGAGACAAGCAATGTCCCAGATAAAGGCTGCTCCCTCTGCCTAGGTCATAGAATCTAGAGGTCATAGAACAGAGCTTTCTCCAATCCACCATATGGACATGCTGTATACATTAGAAATAACCTTTGAGGCTGTAAGCCACTCAAATTTTGGAATCTTTTGTTAACACAACATAAGCTGAAAAATTCATTTCATCATTTCTCAGAGTATAACAATGGTAAGTCCATGAACCAGAGATGATCTAAACCCAAAGAAAATAGCTAGAGATTCTCTTACAATCTTCTCATCTCACTCACCCATCTTAGATTCCTGAATGTGTCTTTACCTTTCCAGATGTCTTCCATTTTTATTTCTTTAAACTTCCATTTCTTTCTTTGTTTCCTGTATCTCTTTCTTCTCTTTCTTTATCCAAGTCACTAAAAGTGTTCTCTGAGCATTTAAGCAGAATGACAAACTCAAATTTACAAGTTTGTCATTTCCGTATCTAGAATCATTTAAATACGTTAATACTCTGATCCAATGGTATGCTAAAGCTGCCCATATTAACTCACAGAATCTATTGTTAATTTTTCAGAAATTTTGTGAATGCTTGTTAAACACAGCCAATAAGAAAAATTAAATTACATGCACTCACAATTAGATAAATAATATTTAAAATAAAGATAATAAATAATCAAAACTCATCACTTCCTAATAATTTCACTAGATTTTACTATTATCAATTCTCTTGAGGTTGTCTATTATACATGTATGGGAGAAATCGTATATAATGACGTGCTACCTCATATCTCTTTCAAACTCTGCATTTAATGATTTCACATTGGTAGCTTAAAATCAGTTAAGGTTGGAGTATTTACATCATGGAAATCAGCCTACTTTAGAAATCAGGGCTTTTTTTAAAACTTTTATCAGCACCCCAATGTATATGTTTCTAAAATCACCGTAAAAAGCAATATAAATTTTAAGTCTAAAACTAAGCAAAGCTTGAGGGGCTGTTTTCAGAGAAATATATCCTCTTAGCTTTCAGGAGATACTTTCCATATCTTCAGTAAAGATATTTGTGGAATACGCATCTTCTCCTTTAAAAACATGACTGACTGTATGTGAACACTCTGATATAAGAACTAAACAATGTGAATTAGATGTAAGTCTATTAGCACTAATTCATTGCTCAAGAAAAGAGATCAGCAGAAAATAAAGGGAGATAAAATTTGGTAGGCTAATAAGATGATTGAATTTTCTGACAGGGTTAATTCATTTGTAACAATGAAGAGGATTTGGACCACTGAAGGGGAAACAAGCTTTTACTATATAGGAAAGTGTTTACATTGCATATATCTATTGCTGTGATTTCAATCTTTGCTTGAAAAAAACTACAGCTTTCATAGTCTAATCATCTTCCTTATCTTCTTATTGTGGCTAATTAGTAATTATAAATCACCTATTTCAAAACAGGATCTAGGCCACAATGAGAAGTTTTTAAAAGTTAAATCAAGCTGGGCTGAATGCCCAGAAAAATTAAAAATTTAGTTTAACGCTCCTGGGATTTCTATGTGTGTCTATGATTGGGTTTATTAGACATAACTAATTGAAAAGAAAAGATAAAATAACTGGAAATTAAACCTCAAATAATGTTAGTCAGAGATAAAAAGGCAGTTTTTAATCAAAATTCGGTGGACAGAAAAAAGTCTATCAAGTAACTTAATTCACAGTTTCTTTAAAAGAAATTTAAGGTGTTCAATTTGCCTACATTTAAACTAATACCTAGAGACAGAAAACTTACTCCCTAAACCCAACACTAAGAAAAGAGAAAGAGAGCAGAAAGAGAAAGTGGGGAACATACAGTATTTAGAATATATTCCAAGGAATATTCTTAGGCTATGAGCATCATAGTAGTTTGTCCCCCTGCCCTCTGAGTAATTTGGCTAGCCACTAAACTCAGCTGTTTAAGTGTATAATCTTCTTAAAGGTTACCTTTGCTTTTTTTAACAGTGCCTAGTATAGTGCGCTATCGTCAGTGACACTTCATAATTTATCACCTAACCAGTTAAAATTTATCCTGGAAACTTTAGAGGCTCTGCTTTGAATAGATCAAATCAGAAGAGCCGAACTAACAAGAATGCATACCCTAGAACTGATTGTCTACGACCACAGCAGCATATCCATTTTAGATGCTTGCTAAAAGAAATTCTACGCAAAAGAGAATCAGCCAGAAGGCAGGAAATCCTCACCATGGCCTGGGATCAAAAGGGTTACAGAGGTACAAGAGAACCGCACTGCATAGTATGGTAGTTGTAATACAGTTTTGTTTTTGGTTTTTTTGCTGTCTTCACCCAATTTTGAGGCCCTGGCTGGAGGCCAGTCAGTTTCCTCCCTTGTGGAGCTAAGTCCACACCCCAACCACTTCCCACATAGGACTCACACTCCAGGGCCACTAATCGCCTCAGAGCCAGGTACCAAACAACCAAGGAGAGCTCCTATGCTCTGGCGCTTGTGAAATTATTCAAATTATCCAATCTACAGGGAACCTGAAAACCTAGATCACTCCACCCCGCTTGTCACATATAAGGTGCCCCCTACAACCCCAGCTGGCTGTTACCCTGTCCCTGGATTCAGGGCCCACTTTAGGGCCCTGCTTGGCAGCCTTCTCTCATTTGGAGCCATAAGCAACAAAAAGTTCTGCCTTTCATCTAACCAAGTGTCATGGTGTTGTGTACTGCCATTGAAAAAATCTTTAAATCTTATAAAATAGTTGTCACATTTAGGTAGAAAAAGATAAAGGAAGTAACATAACCAATGGCAATGACTACATAGGTATTTTTTAATCAATATTTTTATCAATATATTTACCAGTATAAAATAACTTAAGGCTTGACAACCAAAGTAATTAAGAAAAGGCTCAGTAAACCACATCCATTGACATCATCTCTCAGTTCTGTTCTCTCCTTGGAGCCACCAGTCAGAAGAGAGGAATTCCAGAAGGAAGCTATAAAATTGCCCAGCCCTCTTGTGGTGATCTCTCCAACCTATCTTTAATCTCCCAAAACCCATCTTAATTTGTTAAGATTTTGAGGGTCAAAGAAGCATTTTGGTCTATTCTAGGAGCTAGAGGTAGGTAACCATTAGCAATGGAGAAGTAAGCCCACCATTATAAAAAAATCCCTTGATCTCCCTGAGCTTTAGTTCCTCATCTGTAAAACCTGAATAATGGTCTCTAGGTCATTAGATTAATAGAGATGACAAATGTTCAGCAGTCAGTCTAGTTCTTGAAACAATAACCTCTAATTCATGGTAGCTATATGTCAAAACAAAAATCCTGCTACTAAATCCTGCTTAATCCTTTAAGTTATCTTTCATATCTCTACTTCTTCCATTTTAAGTCCATGGCTCTTATCCTACCAAATCCTTTTTACCTCATCAAGCAGTATATAATTCACTCCAGTGTCTCTTTCCTTCCGATTATTCTACAGATGACTTCCTGGTATGCTGTTAAAGGAAATATTGATACCTACTGTTTCAAGTTCACACTCCTCTCCCTCACTTTCAAGATTTCAGTTTTGTAGGTCCTTTCATCATCAATTTCCTTACTACACATCTAGCAAATTGTTCCCAGTCACCGAAACATGCTTCTACTAATCAGAACAACCTAACTCCTAACGGTGCCCTGAATGTGCCATTCTTAGTCTAACTACTATGCTTTTTCCTGTTCTTCAACATCCTCCTTGGAGGTCCTTTAAAGAAAAAGTCCTACTCAGTTTTCAAGGCCAGTTCAATTACATGTCTCCCATAAGACTTTCTTTTATCATTTTTTTTGGTTTTGTTTTTTGTTTGGTGAGGAAGACTAGCCCTGAGCCAACATCTGTTGCCAATCCTCCTCTTTTGGCTGAGGAAGATTGGCCCTGGGCTAACATCTGTGCCCATCTTCCTCCACTTTATATGTGGGTTGCCTGCCACAGTGTGGCTTGATAAGCAGTGCATAGGTCTGTGCCCAGGATCCGAACTTGCAAACTCCAGGCCAACAGGCCACCGAAGCGGAGCACACGAACTTAATTACTATGTCACTGGGCAGCATCAGGCAGCCAGGGCACAACTGTTTCCTGAGAGGCTGCCTCTCCCTCTTGAGTTGTCCTCCAAGTACACAACAGTCAGCTAGACATATTGGTCTTTCTTATCTCCCTTGTGGAGTCCAAGTTCATTTCCTTCTCAGAGCCCCTGTACTCCTGGTTCCTTCTCCTTCCTCCCTTTCTTCATGTCATTGCCTCTTCCTCATGACTAAGTTTTCAATGCAATCCTATCTCCTCCAAGAGACCTGTCCAGACCACCTGAGCCACAGTGATCCTCAGTTAACCCACCATTGAGTCTTCTTCACAACACTAAGGAGAGACCAAAATTATTTGTTATTACTTATTAGGTATAAATAAAGCAAAACCCCTGCCATCACAGAAGTCTGTACACTACACTCAGACTATCCAAGCTAAGGTTCATTCTCTGTCTTTAAGGTGTGCTTCCTAAAATTATGGACCTGCCATGGAAGTAGTTAATATCATCTATTTTTAATTGAAAAAGTCTATTAACTCTTTTTTGTTCTATTTGCCTTTTAACAATAATTTTCCAATTTGCAGTCAAAATAAACGATAGAATTCTTTAGATTATAAAAATTATTATGAGCCATATGAAATTGCTGTCTTTGTTGGTAGAAAACCTTGTAATATTGGTAGTTTCATACAGTTCAGCCAAACAGCTCAGCTTTAGCGACCAGTAATATCTCTAGACCCCAACTGCAGTTTTCTAGACCCCAGATTGCTGTCCCCTGCGTTATCAGACTTGAGGGAAAAACTAGTCTCTATGATAGTTAACTTATCTGAACAGACTAAAGGTCTTTCTACACCATGCAAAATAAGTCACATGCTAAACAGAATTCTGGTTTACCATTGCTATATTTTGTGGATATATATGTTATCAAATAGTTAAACATTAGCTTGATTGTGTAGATAAAAAAGGGAAAACACTTTGAAATAGGCATGGTTAATGGCTCCTTTTTAAAAGCAAAATCTAACTATAGGCACATACACACTGAGACACAGTGTATCCATCAACCTTAGAAAAAGGTTTCTGGTCTGAGTATTGACATGCAAGATAGTGGCAGAGCTCAAGATAATGGAGCAGCTTTGTTCCTAGAGTGATGTTTTTAACTAGGATTTCATTGATGTGTGCGAGGTTTCCTGAGACAAAAGAACAGATCAAAAATAGTTGGATTTCTGGGGCTCACAGGAGATTTTTTTTTCCCAGATAAATTATGTGGAATTTTCCTACAGGTCCCTAGAATCTCACTGATTCTAACTTCTGACCACTCTATATTATTTGTGTACATTATCCAATTTGTGGGTTATTTGTAGCATTCTTTTTAATTCTTGCCTATTATTTACCTAACAATTGACCCACTTGAACCAACCCCCTTTCCTGGATACCCACCAACAGGAGCTCAGAGAATAGCAGCTCCAGTAAATTCAAATTAAGAAGGCAAATCTTCCCAATTTAGAAGTTGTATAACACCCTCCAAAATATTTTGAAATTTTATATCATGTTAGATCGTTTGTGACTCTACATACTTTTAGTAGGGTGTGATTTACCATCTTTATTTGGATGTTTTGATTCAACATTCCAAATGTTTATTTATCACCTTCAAAGAATTACATGTGAATTTGAGATACACTTAGGAGAGGTATCACAGCATAAGTTTAACATTACCAGGTTAAATTATAGTTATGGTTTGCTGAAGTAAAAGAGTAAACTTCTCCACTCATCAGTTTTATATAAATCAGAACTAAAATTGTTAATAAAAGCAGCTGAACATGAATAATATTACCAAGAACTACATTTAAGAAGTAAAATAAAAATCTAAAAAATAAGAGAGAAACCTAACACTCATTAAACCACAGTTCGTTGAACGTTTGGCTTCTCCTTATAACAAGTGAGAAGGATTCTTTCCAACTCACAGAATGCTTTCAGACTTACATCCTTCCTGAGCCTATCCTCAATCTAGGTTTTCATATCTTTGAATTTAAGAAGTCTGGCACTGGCAAGGTTTTTCTTGCTCAGCTAGAAGCTAATATGAACATCTTCCTGAGAAGGATTCTTTATAGGTTGAATGTTTTGAAAGCTCAGAGACAGGGCCTGGGACAGAGAGAAGAGTGTGGAACCTCTTGCAGGAAACAAGAAGAGAAATGCGTTTGTAATGGAGCTTGGTGTTTCACAGGGAAGGGTGTTGGCAAGGCTAGAAAGATCTGGGGGAAATATGCAAGCTTTGTGAAGCTACGTGCCGTGTTATATGTCGTCATGAGCTAAATTGTGTCCCTCCCCCAAAACTCATGTGTTGAAGTCCTAAGCCCCAGCACGTAAGAATGTGACCTCGTTTAGAGATGGAGTGTTTACAGGAGTAATCAAGTTAAAATGAGGCCATTACTGGGGCCGCCCGGTGGCGCAGCGGTTTAGTCCGCGCTTGGCAGCCCGGGGTTCGGGGCTTCGGATCCCGGGCTCCCGCCGACGCACCGCTTGTCAGCCATGCCGTGGCGGCGACCCATATAAAGTGGAGGAAGATGGGCACGGATGTTAGCCCAGGGCCAGTCTTCCTCAGCAAAAAGAGGAAGATTGGCAATAGATGTTAGCTCAGGGCTGGTCTTCCCCACAAAAAAAAAAAAATGAGGTCATTACTGTGGGACCTAATCCAATATGACTGGTGTCCTTTTAAGAAGGAAACATTTGGACACAGAGGGAGAATGCCATGTGTACATGAAGATGGCCATCTACAGGTCCTTCCCTCACAGCATTCAGAAGGAACTAACACTGCCGACACCTTAATCTTGGACTTCTAGCTTCCAGCCTGCGAGACAATAAATTTCTGTTGTTTAAGACACCCAGACTGTGATACTTTGTTATGGCAGCCCTAGCACAGTATAGGGATGTTAAACCCTGTTCCATCTCCATAACAAAATCTTCAGTAAAATTTACATTGTGTGTTAATTCTTTTAGTGCAAGGGAATTATTTCTGGGGAATGTAATTCCAGCTTCTGAATTCTGGATATTTGTGAGTGTGTGATAAAAAGAAAGACAATACAAACCGACACCAACATTCAGGGTATTCCACTTTCTCCTCACTTCACACTGTACCACAAAAAAATTGCATGATGAAAACTAAAATATGCAGCCTCTTCTAATCCCTCTCTCTTCAGCCTTTCTACATCCTCATCCCTCTTTCTAAGTCTCTGTACTTGTGTAGCACTGTGTAGTAGAAAGAGTCTGGACTTTAAAATTGGTCGAATGAGTATTTAAATGCCAGCTCTGCCACTTATAAGTTACTTAAATTCTCTGAGCTACAGTTATATGATGTGTAAAACAGGGATGAAACTTGCTTAAAAAGTCCCTGTTATTAAATAAGCAGAATAGAAAAACAGGCCAAACACCCCAAAAGGAAGCAAGCAGCCAAATCCAAAATGTGGGATCCCTTACAGGGTAAATGGCCTGGTTTCCTTAGCAAATAAATGGCGTAAAAAAGGGCAGAGTGACCATTAAAGATGAAAAAACAACAAACAAACAGAAACAAAACAAAACTCAAGAGATATACCAACTAGATGCTGTGTGTGCAACTTCTTTGGATTCTGATTTAAGCAAACCAACTCTAAAAAGGTTTTTTATATAATTGGAGAAATTTGAATTAAAACGAATGTTAGGTCTTATTAGCAACCTAGAAAATTGGGGGGGGGTTGTATGTAACTGCTATGGTCTGAATATGTCCCCCCAAAATTCATATGTTGAAATCCTAATGCCCAAGGTAACAGTATGAAGAGGTGGGCCTTTGGGAGGTGATTGGGTCATGAGGATAAAGCCCTGATGAATGAGATTAGTGCCCTTATAAAAGAGGCTCCAGAAAGATCCCTCACCCGAATTCCACCATGTGAGGATACAATGAGACGTTTTCAACCTGGAAGAGGGCTCTCACCAGAACCTGACCACGCTGGCACCCTGATCTCAGACTGCCAGCCTCCAAAACTGTGAGAAGTAAATTTCTGTTGTTTATAAGACACCCAGCCTGTGGTATTTTGTTATAGTAGCCCGTATGGATTAAAACAGTAATAATGGCATTATGGTTATTTTTTTCTAAATGTACTTACATGTTTTAAACATACTGAAGTATTTATGTGAAATGTCTGGGATTTGCTTTAATATATTCTAGGAAAAATTGTGAGCTTGTACTTGTCACTGAATCAGCAAAGTGCTGATGATTATTGAAGTTGAGTGATAAATGTACAGAGACTCATTATATTATTTTCTCTCCCTTTGTGTATATTTGAAATTTTCCATAATAAGAGGTTTTAAATATTGTTTTACAGATATTTACTAGAAATATGATAAATGCAAGTCTTGTCTTTTGATAGATTTATTTTTGGATCAGAAGATAACTTTTCATTTCTATTAAATGCAAGAGAAAAATCTTTCCTGGCAAAATAGGTTTTTGTTTAACACTCTATAGTATGGCCCACTGAGTAACCACATGGTTGCCCATCGAGGTTTTTCAAATGCTTTGACAAAAAAGTTTCTCAAAACAAATTTATGTGGGAAAGTACAACCTGAAAATGAGAAAGGTTGTCATCCACATGTTAGAAATTTCAAATGTGTTCTGCTCTAGATAATGTAAAAGGGAAGGTCTAGGGCATGCACACACAAAGGGGTCCTAACTTACTTTCTTATGAAAGAGAAATGTGCCCAGGAAATAAGTGGGGGGGACTCTGACAAAGGTCCATGAGCTCCCCAACACCTTGGGGAACAAAGGCAAGCCACGCAGAAACAACAACAAAATCAGACAGCTTTCTAACCTAAGACCTCACGAAGAATGCACTGTGTTAGGAAAGGGGTAAAAAGTCCCTGTGACTATGCACTGGGTACACGACATTCAAAATTAGCAGTATATTTTATAACTAAAAAAGTAACACATTCTCAGTGCAGGAAATTTGGAAAAGTATAAATGGTTACAAAAAAGGAAGTAAAAGTAACCCATAATTTTATATCTTGGAAATAACCACAAGTGACATTTTATGGATATTACTTTCAGGCTTTTTCTTTATGTACATGTATAGAGATAAAATATATAAAACTCTTTTTTTCAATAAAATTCGGATTAGACTACAGAGAAAATTTATATATTTCAGTTAGCAACCAACTTTTAATGGCCGCATAATATTCCATCATTAAAATAATGTAGAGTTAGGGGTTAGCCTGGTGGCCTAGCGGTTAAGTTCGCATGCTCCACTTCGGTCCCCGGGGTTCACAGGTTCAGATCCCAGGTGTAGCTGACACACTGCTTGTCAAGCCATGCTGTGGCAGTGTCCCATATAAAGTAGAGGAAAATGGGTACGGATGTTAGCCCAGGGCCAGTCTTCTTTAGCAAAAAGAGGAGGATTGGCAATGGATGTTAGGTCAGGGCTAATTTTCCTCACAAAAAAGAAAAAATTTTAAAAATAATGTATAATAGAAAGCAGAGAAAGATGTGACTTGAGCACATGTATAATTGATTCCATAATCACCACCAACCATGCCTCCATTCCAAAAGTAATAAGTTTTAATAACAAAAAAGGGAGGGGAGACTGTATCAACACTGGAACTAGAAAAGAGAGTTATGAAAATGCCAGAAACCTCAAGGAGTTTCTGTTAGACATAATGCAGGTATTAGCTGATTAAGGAAGACCAACCAAAATGGACTCATCACAGAAAGTTAGAGGTGGAGGTCTGAGGCCTCCTAAACACTCCTGGACTAAGAGGGGCAGAGCCAGGCTCTGAGCAAGACAAGAACATTTCCAGATGAAAAGCCTATGGATAAACAAAACTCCAGGGAAAATTCCAGGTCAGTGGTGGTAGTGGGATAAAGAGCAGAAACCATGCAGCAATTGTGGCTGAAGCATCTCTAGAGGACATTTCCCATGCCACCACTGTGCTCAATAGGTCAACACCTAGCTCTCTTCTCCTGCTCCTGTCAAATAATTGATCACAAATTAGCCTTAGGACCTCATACCTGAGGTCTTAGGCAAGTGCCCACCTATATCTAAACAGAAATGAGGAAATCCAACAACAATCTTCCCACTGTTTCCAGAGGAAACGCCACACTTGGTCACAACTCTCACCATTTAAGGAGTAAGTAGGAAATAGGTACAGATAATAAGGCCTACAAAATAAATCTGTAACAGAAGTGGAGTAGACAAGATCACAGGCAGAAAATATTTTTGTAATATCTAATGGAAGAAAAATTTCAGATATAGGCTGAAGAGCACATTGTGTCTATAAAAATAAAGATGCAAATTGAGATGAAAAGTCAAAGGACAGAGATAAAAGGAACCAAATAGCTGGTTAGCAGAAGTACAAAGGAAGGCATGTGAGATCAGGAATGATCTGAAAGGAGAGCAGTAATTATGGAATGTCAACACTTAATTCATTAAAATGTGTTGTGTTTCATAAGCTATAGAGAACAAAACTAACTGTGCTGAAAATCAAATGCGGAATTTAGCCTTGGAAAAAAATCTCCCAGAATACAGTGGAAAAGAAAGACCAAGGACAATGATTAGGGAGATTGAACCGACAATGAAGACCCTAGATGCTGGTAATTTGTGATCCTGAAGTGGAGACAAGTACAAATGGAAGATAACCCACATCCAAAGACAGACAAAAACACATCTAAGTTGAAGAAAATTCTGAATCACAAATGGAAAGAACTTGTCATGACCCAGAAAAATAATCATCAGAAAGGAGCTAATACTTATAAATGGCCTGGTGAAATTCTTGAACTTAAGAGGAAACTAAGCCTATAACTTCAAGGCAGAAAAAACAACACTTACGGAGAATGACCTATCACACTGACCATAAACATCTTTGTCACAGTATGTACATGTAGATGAGAACTGAGTTTTGAGAAGAAGTTGCAATCCAAGATTTAGACATTTATCCAAGCTCATCCACATGCAAAAACACAGCAAGACTGTCTCAGATATCAATGACTCAAGGCATGTCCCACCTGAGTTGTCTCCCCATAAGAAGTAGCTGGAGCATTTCTCCAGAAAACTGAGAAATGACTCAAAATAATGACCCTAATAAGAAAGTCACTTTGGAAGGACCAGTGCTGCACAATGGATCTTCAGAAATGCTCCTTGAAACGCCCCCTTGCTCAGCCTGACAATATCATCACTTTCTGGTTTTCTTCATACTCTTTTTTGATGACTCTACCTCCACCTGACCTTTCAATATTGGAGTTCCTTGATATGTAATTCTCGGTCCTCATCTGTTTACCATCCACACTCTTGTTTTATATGATCAAACCCATTCCCATAGCTTTAAAGACCATGTATACACATTGACTGCCAGTCTATATCTCCAGTGAACTCTAGACTCATCAATCCAACTGCTAGTCAATCTCTCAGCTCAGGTAACTCACTTGCATCTCAAACTTAACATGTTTCAAGGAAATTTTTCTATTCTCTTCCACTTCTAGTCTTCTCTAACTCAGGAAAAAGCACCACTAAGACACTAAACCAGAAACCTAGGAGACATCTTTTATTCCTCCCTCTATTTCTTTCAAAACTCCCCCATCACAGTCCATATTCAATCCATCAGCCAATTTTTCTATTCTCTATCCAAAAACACATCTTGAAACTGTCTACTCCTCTCCTTCTCCAGGGCGACCACTTTTATCCAAGCTACCATCACCCATCACTTCAACTACCCCAACGGCTTCCCACTTAGTCTCCCTATTTCTACCCTAAAATCCTCTTAGTATATTCTCTACTCACCTGCAAAAGTAACATATTTTAAACTCAAATTGGACAATTTCATTTACCTGCTTAAAATTCTTCAATGGCTTTCATTGCATTGTGCATAATATTCAAATCCCTAAGAAAGACTCACAGGGCATATATGATCTGCTGCAATCTCTACCTCCACATCAGCTAATGCCTCTCTACCTCAATGCTCATTGGGCTCCAGTCTCTGTGGCTCTGACCACTCCTGGAGCATGTCAGGTTCTGTTCCTACTTGAGAACACAGGTTGAACACATGGTTTCCTGTGCCCAGTTTGCTCTGTGCCAAAGCTGGGCACTACTGCCTCCTTACATAACACAGCCACCTCCCCCACTGCCTTTTCCTATCCCAATACCCTACTCTTTCTCTTTCTCCTTCCAACATCTGTAATTATTTTGATTACTCATGCTTTATTTGTTTTCTGCCTGTCTCCACCATGAAAATAAAAGTTTCCTGAGGACAGGACCTATAGGCCTGTTTTTTCTCATCACTTCATTCCCAGGGAATGAACACACTGGAGTGGCCAACGTGTACATGTTAAAATAACAAATTGAATGAACGAATGTTGAAAATGTACTTGGAAAACTGAATGTGTAGATTTATAGTAATATAGCTGGACTCCTGATCATGGCTTCCCCATTTACTAGTTGGTGTCCTTTAGAAAGTTAATTTAACTCACTGTACCTCAGTTTTCTTATCTATAAAATAAGGCAACCAATAACACTTACCTACTATGATTGTGAAGATTAAATGAAACAATGTGGGTAATGGGCTTAGTATATAGTAAGGTGGTCAATAAATTTCAGCTGTTTTCATTATTATGATGGCATAAATTAAGAATAATAATCATTAGAAAACAGAAAGCTTGGGGCCAGCCCCGTGATGTAGTTGTTAAGTTCACATGCTCTGCTTCAGCAGCCTGGGGTTCATGGGTTCAGATCCCAGGTGCAGACCCACACACCACTTGTCAAGCCATGCTGTGGTGGTGTTCACAGCCACATATTTTGTCCACATACAAAATAGGGGAAGATTGACACAGATGTTACCTCAGGGCCAATCTTCCTCACCAAAAAAAAAAGAAAAAGAAAACGAAAAACTGAATCTAAAATCTGAGAACAAAACTGATAAAAGAGAGTAGGCAAATGGTAAGGAATATGATGTACTTATAACTTATGGTTTCAACAGAATTTGATTTTATCTTGAAGAAGACAATCTGAAAAATACTTTTGAATATATATTTTAATTTAAAGTAAATGATATAATTATAAACTCTATAGAGGGAGCAGACAAAAATAATGTTACTTTCTCTGATCAATGCAATACTACAGAAATATTAAAATCAAAAGTAACTAGAAATAATTCAACTACATGGGAATTAAGAAAGAGTCTTCTAAAGAATTCTCAGAGAAAAACAAAATTAAAATAATTAGACATTAATTACAATCATAATACTAGATATAAAGACATGGGTATGACTAACAAAGTACTTATTGGGAAAATTAATAATCTTAAATGTCTCTATTATTAAATAAGAAATAATCAAAATAAATAAACTAAGCAATAAAATCAGGAAACTAGAAAATAAAAGGCAAAAGAAAAGGACACATGACTTCATAAAAATAAAAGCATGGAATTGACTAATTTGAACATAGAAAAACAATGGAGTTTTAAATAAAATTAAGATTTGGTTCTTTGAAAAGAAGATTAATTAGACAAATCTCTGGTAAGGGTAAAAAAAATCTGCACAACATTAAACATTACACTGGAGACACAATCACTTATACAAATATTTTAAAGATTATAAACAAAAATTTTAGGCAATTCTTTGATGAGATATGAAAATTTTGAAGAAAATAAACTAGCAAAACTGACTCAAAATGCTATCCAAAATGTGGAATGTAAGAAATTACAATAATTAGCAAACAACTACCCCTCAAAATGTCATTGGGCCCTTATTTTTTAACAAGTAAGTTCTATTGATTATCTATTCAAGGGACAAATCATTCCTATATGTGTTTAAAAAGATACTTTTAAAAACATAAAAAGCATAGAAGGTATCACAATCCATTTCACAATGCTAGCATTAACCAGTGAAGAAAATCTCCAGGAAAGAAAACTGTGGAGCAAACTCATTTAGGAATACAAATGTAAGACATCCTTTAAAAAAATTAACAAGTTGAGTCCAGCAGTATTTTAAAAGGTTAACATATGGTGACCAAGTAAGAATTATTTCCAGAATGCAAAGATGGTTTGATCTTAAGAAGTCTAGCAATAGAATTCATCATATTAATATGCCAATGGATAAAAATGATATGGTCTTCTGAATAGATATACAAAAGGGATTTAATAAATTTCTACAAAAATTCAGAATAAAAAGTCTTAGTAAAATAAGAATACGACAACAGTTTCTTACCATGATTTGAAAATCCATCCCAAACCAACATCCAGGATCCTGCTGAATGATAGGGAGTAGGGTCATCTCTATTAGAAGCAAAATAATACGAGGATACATGATAACATCATTCTGGAAGTACAAGCAGTGAAATCATTAAGTAGGGGAAAAAATTATGAATTTTAGAGATGAAGCAGCAAATCTATCATTACAATTGGCTACTTGGACAACACAAGAGGAAACATAAAATTTGACTACAACTATTAGAGAAGTTCACAATACAACCAAAATGCCCAGGGGAAAATATTTAATGTATGGTATCTTTATGAAGAAAACTACACCATTATACTGATGAACACAAAAGAAGATGTGAATAAATTGAGACAACATGTATCTGGATACTAAATCACAATATTGAAGAGATTTCAGGTTTCTCAAAATTATCATGTAAACGTAACAAAATAATGTGTGATTTAGCATAATAGTTAAATGCACAAGCTTTGGAGACAGCTGACTTAGAATCCCATTTCTACCTCTTATTAACTGTGAGACACTGGACAAGTCACTTAACCTCTCTGAGCTTGTTTATTCAGCTTTAAAATAGTTATGAAGAAATATCTATCTTGTAGAATTGCTATGGAGATTGAATAAAACAATGCATGCAAAATCTTTAGCATTATGTCTGCACTCTAATTAGAGATTAGCAATGTTTTTAATTATTATTATTTCACCCTGAGTCAGGAGTCTTAAATATTTTCTGTAAAGGTCTAGGTAGTAAATATTTTAGGCTTTGAGGCCATCAAATCCATTTCACATATTTTTCTCTGTTGTTTGTTTGTTTACAACCCTTTAAAAATGTAAAAAATTCATTTCTAACAAAGATCTGTACAAAACACAGGTCAGGAGCCAAATTTGGCCCATGGGCTATTGTTTGTGGACCCCTGTTCTAAACAAGTAAAACAAATTTAATCTCACTAATAACCAGAGAAATGCAAATCAAATACAAATCAAATCAAATTATCAAGTGGGTAAAGATTTTTTTAAAAAATATCCAGAATTTATGAAGAGAGGAGGAAATTGGCACTCACATACACTGCTGGTGAATTTAAGACTGGTGGCAAATTTGGGGCATCAAAAGGCCTAAAATTGTGTATTTTCCTTCACCAAGAAATTCTGTTTCTAGAAATATATCCTAAAGAAATAATTGGAGACATTCTCATATGTTTGAATAAGGATGTTTATCACAGTGGTAGTTATAATGTTGAAAAATCAGTAACTACTTAAATGCCTAACCATAGAGGATTGGTTAAATAAGTTACAGAGCCTCCATACAATGGAATGATATGCAAGTGTTAAAAATAATGATGGTTTGTGTACTGTCTTTTTCAATTGAAAAACAGAAGATTAAAATTGCGTCATCAATAACTCATACAAGGGAGCTGGTGGAAAAGCCAGGTAAATAATTCTGAATTTAGAAAACATCACCCTGGGATGACTCGACGTCTCTCAATAAAAGGTTAGGCATCTCCTTCAGGGACTACAACAGAAGAGGAAAAAACAACCACAAAGTAGAATAGTGACAGTCTACTGGGAACATATTCCTTCCTTTTTTAGACGTGTGCTTTTTCAAAATCTTTTTTAAATGTTGAGCTCCAATGTCATTTTTTTCAAATTCCCTTGTTATCTTTAAAGACTCAACAGTCTGTTTCAGGCTAGTGAAAAACACATGGAATTCACGGAATACCATTATCCCTTTCTAGGAAGTTCCTTGCATTGTCTAATTCCTTTATACACAATGTATGCTCAGAGCTTGGGTTTGAGTGAGATTTCTTCAAGATGGGAAAAACTATGAAGTAAGCAAAATTTATCGCCACCTGTTCTAGTAACCTCACTGACTTTTTGGCATGATTTTCTTGGCCTACATCCATTTTCTACCCCGAAAATGCCCTCAGATCTTTATTTTGCAGTCTGTACCCAACTGCTCAGAGGTCCTCACTTGAGAACTAGACGATATATTTTATTGTCTAATGAATCCATGCCACTGCGGACAAGTACCGTGTTACTTCTTCAAGGTAACTGGAGAGATTTTTAACTGTTGGCCCCCAGGGACAAAGGACTTACCTGAAGCATGTCCTTGTTCAGTAGTTGGATTTGAGGCACCTTGGCAGGCTGGTTGAGTAGAATCACTAAAGAGGCTTTAATGTGGGATGCCTGTATGGAAAGCTTCATCGTAGAGAAATCTACATTCAGGTATTATTAGTGAAGTTAATAGCATTAAAAGATCTTATAAAAATTTATATCTTAATAGGCCCCTCTGCAACCTATACCTTGCCCTGAATAACTAGATAAAATTGTGGCCGAAATTTCACATTCAGATTGCCTGTGAAATTTTATAGCTGCTCCATCACTTCCTTCTTTAAAGTCCTAGCATTTGCTGGGTTTGCTTTTAGTTTTCTTTTCTGAGAGATCCCCACATTCTTCCCTTTCCCTGCCCTCTCCGCCCCCCGAGTTCAGCCCAGTGTAACCAAGGAGAAAACTGAAACACCCAGGCACCTACAGATTTTTTCTTTAAATCCATCTACCTAAAGTAGTGAATGCACTAGAGGTTAATTAGATGCATACATCTTATGATTCAAAAGAATAAGAATTCCAGATTAATGCAAGGAGGGGGGTGGAGAAAACCAGGCAGGATGACAGTAGGAAAAAAAGAATGCAAAATGAGCAAACAGAAGTGGTAAAGCTACAAGACCTTTGGTATAATTCTTTGATGAGCAATTGTGTGCGTGACCTTCAGAGGAAACTTACCTATTTCATGATTTGTTGACAGGCTGGTGTGTGACATTTTGACTAAAGGACCTAGTTACATTGTGAAGAGAGGAAGATACCCTTTAGGTAAGGAATATAAACAAATGTCTTCAACTCAGACATTTTTGAAAGAGCTCAAGAGACTCCTGCTAAAGTGCATGAGGATGACATCCTGTAGCAGCTTTCGAAAAGAAAGATATTTTAGAACCTATGAGCTTGCTGCTACATCATTTTCTCAGATTTCAGTAGAAAAATACAGTGGATACAATTTAATCATTTAATACAAGAATCAGAAAAATGCAGCTACTCTACAGGAAGAGAATTTGAGAAACAAAAAGGCAAAAGGAATATGAATGAAATTTTTAAATTTCAACCTGTTTTTCAAATACATAGAAATAGCCTTGAAATTTCTAATCCAGAATAAAGGTAATAAGAAGAGCTTGGTGTTTCCGCTGATCTTTACCATAAAGGACATTTGGAATGCTCCTGCTTCAAAGGTACTGTTTAAGAAAAATTAGAATATTTGACAGAGATTGAAATCTCTAAGGAGAAAGCTATGAAACATCCTGAGAAAATTCAGGCTTGCTAGAACAGCAGGAGTAGAAGACATTTAGCAATTAACTCTGAGGAAATAAAGAAATGTGCAATAGCAAAAATGCTGATAGGTTTTGCATGAAACAGAGTGATCTCTTTTGGCCTTGAACAGCTGTTAAAATCTCCTTCAAAGTCACTAACTAGAAATCAGCTGAAAAGTCTTTTCTATCATCTATGCGCTTCCTATGGAAAAAGTTTAAAAGGGCGAGCTTCATACTTTACAGAGATTTGTTAGAGGAGAAAAAAAGGAGATATTTTTCTTAGAGAGTCAAATTTTAATAAGAGATCCTAGAGAAGGCTTTGTAGGCATGGCTGTGGGTCTTTCTTCTCCAAAAGTAAATGCACTTGCTGGATAATTCTATCCAGCACACAAACCTTTCCTTGAATCATCTGCAAGATGAACATCCTGGATATTTATGAATGAGATGCTCTAATGGGCGTCTCAAATTCTCTTGCTAAATATTTTATCTTATATAAAAGGAAATTCATTAAAAGTATGTTAGGCATTCTTTTATTAGAATAACATTGGATAGTTGATATCAAAGAAGAGCTATACTTTAAATGATTTAAATTCTTTTACTGCTCTTTACAAGCCAAAAGTCATTATCAACAGTCTGAGGGTTCCATTTAATCACAAGTAAATATAGTAAAGCAATTATGAGCATCAAAGAATGATCAAGCTTCAGAGAGAGGCCCACAAAAAGTTTCTGATTGTGAAAAGTTAATATGTACTCTAAAGAAGGTTTTTAATTTATTTTGCCAAAAACCATTTTATTGTGGAATTTAAAAAATTTTCTGCATGTGTCTGTGAATATTTCTGACAGTGTTAATTATGGATTTTAATAATCAAAGTTGTGTTTGTTGCCTGTAAATATGAATACAAGTATAGATTTACATTTATAATCAATGTAAATTAACCACTATTTTCTTCTATGGTTAGACTACCAACTGTGTGGAGTTATACTAAGATTGATCTAAGAGTAAATCATGAGCTTTTGTTAGACATGAATAAAACTAAAAAGATCATTTTAATAAAGTATCCATATCAGATCATTCCTTTCCACCCTGGGCTCACCTATTTAAAATGCTAACTCCCTACTCTCTACCTAGCTACCCTTCAAAACCATCTCAAGTTCACCCTTCAATTCACAGTGATCCCTCCTTTCTCTGAAGCCAGGGCACTTAAAATTTATAGCACTCATTTGGTAATTAATCATGTAATGACCTGTGATATTTCTTTAATTGCTATTATTTAATATCTCTCTCTCACTTGCCCCTCCCTCCAGCCCCATGTCTTTTTCTCTCTCTCCAACTTTCTTTCTCTCTCTTCCTTGTCTTTTAAACCATGTTTTAAGCTTTTATGGGAATAAGTATACAGTAAACTGCCACATTATGACACATTAATTCGTGGCACACAACAATGTGTCTTGCATCCAGTAAGTGCTCAATAAAAGTTTGTCGCCTTAAAAACTAAACCTTATATTGGAGGCCTGGCAGGTAACTGCAAAGACTTAATTAAATTAATGAGCTATGATGGAAGAATGGGAGGTGGTAGGTAGCTAGACAGTAGGGTGTAGCGAGGCTTGGCAATCTTTCAGAGATGTTGTGCCAAATCTTCATTCATCCACTCCTTCCAAGGTCAGATGCATAGCAACTCCTTTGGGAGAAGGAAATGTGGCGGATTCTCACAGATCATTCACCCACCTGCCCCAACGGAGGCCACTGTAGTATGAAACAGTTCTAATGAGTCTCTCAGCAGAGGAATGCCAAGAATATGAAGGACAAAGACTTCACGGACCTTGAATCACTATGGAGGGAGCATCTCTGTGTTCCTTTGCACACTGTAAAAGCCACAATCTTAATTATCAGCTAAGAAAGCACAGGAGTTTTCATTTATAACCAAGTGAGAGGAGGATAAGGTACTTGGGGGAATGAAGAGAGTTTCTGAGAAAAATTTGGTATCCAATAGACTTACTTCTTCCTTTACATTTTACTTGTGACACCAAAGCCATCTCAATGCTATCTTATACATAAAAAACAAAAGATTTAGGAAAGGTTGAGAGTTTTGCACCAAAAATATCAAATAGAACAAAGAGAAACAGAACTGACTGGCAATGAAAAAGTAAAACCCTCCCAAAAAACTTTAGTTCTCCTAGCTCAGCTATGGGATGTATTGTGCTTTGTGAGATATTCAAAGTTATAGAAATGGAAAACCTCACTGAAAGATTCAACGGTAATTTAGTCACCAACGGTAGTCAAATTTAAGAACATGGTGGAATATCAGAATCTTCATATTCACCTTCCAGAATGCTAAGTAGATTATGATAAAAGATCTTCAATCAAGTTCTTGTAATTTTTAATATAAGTTGGAAACCATTGGAAATCACTCCAGTTTTCTGAGGAAGAAATAAAAGAATCAAAACTATAATTTTGGAACAATGATAACTGAATGTAGGGATATGCAGAATTATATAATTATATACCTTTGTTCATGACTTCTTTGAAAACAAAAAATGCACTTACCAAAATATTCAACACAGAATTTCAAAGGATTCAAAGACCTACATATGTGAAACCTCTAGGAGCCGATAACCTTCAGATTAAAAATTCTTTTTGCAGATGGAAAGACTAGTTACATGGAGGCTAGTGGGAAAGCCATTGAAGTTCTCCAGACATGTGGTATCTTTTCTCTATCAAAGATATGACCATGATGCTGTAGTTATTAGAAATGCCATAGAAGCAGTAAGTTTACTTTGACTGAATACAGGTGTAGTAGGAAGAATAATGGCCCCCCAAAGATATTCATGTCGTAATTTCTGGAACCTGTGTACATGTTATTTTAGGTGGCATAAAAGAATTAAGGTTGCATATGGAATTAAAATTGCTAATCAGCTGACCTTGAGATGCAGCGATTATCCTGGATTATTTAGGTGGGCCCAATGTTATCACAAGTGTCTTTATAAATGAAAGACAGAAGTAGGAGAATCAGTGTCAGGGTAATGTAGGATGAGAAAGACCCAACCAGCCATCGCTGACTTTGAAGATAGAAGGAGGACACAAGACAAGGAATGCAGGTGGCCTCTAGAATCTGGAGGAGGTAAGGAAATATTAGCCCAGTGAGACTCATTTCGGACTTCTGCTCTCCAGAACTATAAGATAATAAATCTGCATTGTTTAAGCCAATAAGTTGGTGATAAATTGTTACAGCAGCAATGGGAAACTAATACAATACACAAGAAGAAGAGAAGTAGAAAATTCTCCTTTGACTGCTAGCCTGGGAGGCCAGAGAGATTGGTATATGAGTCTTTTCCAGGAAGGATTCAAAGCAAGCAGAGCAGATCAACATTCCAGAACTCTAGGAGGATATGATCTGAAACCTGTCCATTTGAAAGAAAAAGTTAAATATAAGTAAGTAAATCCAAGGTAAATCAATAGCACACTTCAACAAGCAATTATTACATCAGCCTGTGATTCAAGGTAAAGTGCGTAAGATCTGTATAGGAGGGAAAGTCCTCCCTGAGTGCCAGGAGGAGTCTTGGCCTGAAAGCTTCTTTCTGATGGCAGAAAAGAAAAAGCAAAGATAGAAATCAGGATGAAAAAGTGATTGGTTCCCATTTTTAGCTACTCTCTTCCTCAGGTCCATGTATCCGCTGATTTTCCACGAAAGGAGCAATACTCTACTATAGGCATGGCTGTAGTAAGAATCAGAGCAACTTCCCTTATAAAAGAATGTATTTCCTATAAACTTAGAGAGAAATTCTGGAAGTGGTTTTCTATATTACTCAGTTCATTTTTCCTCACACATCAGTCTCCTTTGAATCTCTCCAATATCTTTGGAAAACTCAACTTGATGTTGGTACCTCCCTCAGGAGGTTCTAATAAGCAAGCAAAACATATTTCTTTCCCAAAAATCCATAGACAAACATTAAGTGTCAAGGACAGATTTTTTTTTTCCCTATAAGTTTTGAGGACCACCTACAACAGCCATGACAGCTGTGCTAATCGAAAAAGCAAACGAGGCCACAAAGGACTGTTCTTTGACCATGTAATCAATTTTCCACTCAATGCATTGTTCATTCTTGGAGACTTTAATGCCAGAATTGATTTTAACAGCCATTATAGAAATACTTAAGTCAAAGGGCTTGCAACCTTTTTAGCATGACCAATGGAATTTTTAAAATAGATATGTGAATAAATCATTGAGTATGATTCATATGCTTTTTTAAAAAGGTTCTTTGAGTCACTGTCCAGACACATTCCTTACAAGTAGTCAAGTGGACTAAGTAAAATCCCATACTGAGAAATAGTGCATTAGCTCAGTTTATGCTTATAAAATTGTTTGAAACATTTGTATACCATTTTCAGCAGCTCCCAGAAAAGCCAATAGGTAATCAGTTAGCATATAATGGATGATCAGTATTCAACATGAAATCTGAGGAAGAAGTTGTGTAAGCAGTCCTGATGACAAAATGTGACCTTAATTTGTGTGCAAGGCAGACATTTAAAACCTCAGGAGTGAGGAGAGATGGTAAAGAAATAACTAATTTCTGCTCAAGATGCCCAAGTTAGAAGTTCTTCAATATGAAATAAAATGTTGAAGGAATTAATTAAATGACTTTATGTATTCTTCAAACATTCAAAGAGCAAGATAAACCAACTAAAATCCTTTGCCTGTGCATATATCTTCTGATAAGAGTTACTTAGGGCATTCTATGTCTAGAAATGGAAGTGTACATAAAATGAATTCTAAACCATAATTAAGGTAAAGAACAGTCTACTGTAAAGGGATGCAGATTTACAGACATTTTACATGTGGAAGCTTTTTATAACTGATAGAGCTTTTAATTTGTACTCTCATGGTAGAGAAATTTCTGATAAATTAGTGTGTTTAATCATAACAAAAATAAGGTTACTCAATAAGAAATTATTTTGTTCAGAATTTCACAACTATGGCATATTGGACTAAAATGGCATAGAATTTAAATCACATGATTGGAATAATAATCTCATTGTTAAGACCCCTCTATCTTACTGTCTTACAGACATTCACCATCTTCCAAAAGACCTTTGATCCTCTACTCCGCAGTACACCAGGGCTCAAACATTGTCATGATAGGATGTATGCACAAAGTTTGTTTAGCAGCCAGCTTTGTTACGGACGGAACAGTGATATCATAGCACAAGCAGGCATCCATCAGAGTTCTCAGCACCACACCTACTCTTAAGGAGATGTCTTTATGTGTGATAGGGTGCCTGAGTGACACAGGCATGACACTTGTGCTAGCAATCAGCATTTATCTAGAGTTCTACATGCACCATAAAGCAGAGCTTTAATTCCATTTTTGGTTTCAACTAGGAACAAAGAAGGTGGGCAAAGGATGATGTCTTTTCTCATCTTTGTTCAATGTCAATGTTGAGCACCATTCATTCATCTTTCAGCTGAATGTACCTTCTTTCTAGGTTTCCTTTTCAATAAAAAGACAGAAAATATTTCCAGTATGAAATAATTTCAGTTTCATTCCAGAGAAATGTAGAGTTAAATTCCCTAAAAATCTTCATTCTTAACATCTGCATAATCCCATGGGGGGGAAAACAGTGTATTTATTGATTTAATGCTCAATAAAAACTCACAAGTTGAATGCACTATGAACTTGCATCTGATATTGTGAAAGTTACTGATATTAAAAGTGCATTAAAAGTCATTTACAGAAGATATTGAATGAAAATTTCAGGGAATAAAATAGTTTGTATTTTCTCTTTGAAGATCAAGAGAGTAAGTCAGATTGACTGATAATACTAGATGATTTAGAGTCATGAAAAAGATCTATTAGAGCATGCATTAAAAATGGCATTATACCCCTCCACAGGGCCCTGACTGACACAGGAAGCAATCTCAAACTAAAAATTTTCAGGACTCTTCAGGGAGTCTATTTGGCAATTTGCAGTCTTATCGCTGATCCTGTAAGTGAAAGACATTTAGAAGTTGCCTAATCTTCATTTAGGACCAAGTGTGGACTTCAAAAATCAAACACATATTTTTCTTCTACAATATTCCCTTTGAACTCCGAGTGTCATTTTCACCCTTAAAGGCAAAGTGTACCTTTGAGTTCATCTCCAAAATATTAAATATAAGTTCAGCTATGTAAATATTAACAGCATTGCTAAAACTATAAGTATCTAAATGGCAATAATGCACATTTCTGCATTGGGCGGGCATATTTTGAATGGAATGGTTATGTGCTCTTGTTCTTACATCACCTTAAAAATGACTTGTGTACACTGACCTATATCTTATAAGTTTCATTAAATACTAGAAATTTTAAGGTTATGGACGTGGAGAATATTCAGGATAATTATCGAGAGGGTCCTCAAAAAGTCCTGGTTAGCCAGGTGGTTAGGCATTGAATGTCTTATTTCCAAATAAGAAAACACAAACATCAGTGATATGTAAACCAAGCCTTTTCTAGGAGCAGGTAAACACCCAACTTTTCTCTGACAAGCTTACCTGTATTAGAGCGTTCTGTGCATTGATAAGGACAAATAATAGTATGTTACTTGAGCTACTGTTAAGAAATGAGGAACCATTAAAGATATAAAGGTAATACTCTGACCCTTAATTTATACCTCAAGTTGACTCTACACTTCTTACCCTCTAGTAAACAAATTCCTACAGATAAGTTCACTCCATTACAACCTGACCTCCTTTGGTTAATAAAACTTCATGTTCAATGATAATTGCTTTGTGACGTTTTCCACGTTATAAGCACTTTCCATATACAATGTTTTTAATCCTCACAATTCTATGAGGTATGCACCAATTATCGTCATCATTCCCATTGTGCAAATGAAGACACTGAGGCACAGAGAGGTTAAGTAACTTGCGCACAATCTCACAGCCAGTAAGTGGTAAAGCAGCAATTCCGATCCTGCCCCTTAAGCTCCTGAGTCCTCTCTCTTACCCACGTGTTTTTTCTGCCTCTGAGCTTTCTTTCTTTTACTGGCCAGTCTTTCTTCTACTTTTGCTCTCAGGGTTATATAAAGCTGTTTAAATATTGGTTAACTTCCAAAGGAGACTGCATTAATAAGCACCTAGTTCAAACTCCTTCCCCTGATCTCAAAGCGCTCTCTATCACTGTGAATAGACCTACTTCCCTTCTCTCATTTCTTGCTTAATCAACACTCACTTAAGTATATCTTACCTTTGCCGTGTATGAGCTTGACTTTGAAAGAAATAACATTTACCAGAATATAATGCAAGAAATATGAATAGAGACCAAAATATATGATTTCTCATCCTTGTAATTTGTATTTTAGTGTGAGTCTAGAAGAAATAAGACAGATTTGTTCCTTTCCCTTTCCTGTGGCTCTCATTTTGAAGTAATCTTTTTTGTTTTAAATCGTCATCTGGATTTGAGGATCACCGTCCTCCAACTTGGAGTGAGCAGGGCAGGGTAGGAAGAGAGTTATTTCCAAAGGCTGCCTAGCAGCTGCGTTACACCACAATCAAAAAGGGTCTCTTTATTTTTCCCCTTTCTGACCAAGCGTGTCCCTTCCTCTCCTGGGATGCCCAGAAAAGGAGAAATGGCGAAGAGCCATAGCTTCTGGCACATACCCAGGCGGAATAAAGCCTAAAGGGTTTCATCTTGAAGTCAGCGGTGAACAGTTCCCTCTGGGGCAAGCAGCATTAGTAATGCAAAAACTCCAGCTACTTTGGAAAACTGTTTAGGAGAACCAAGGCTGCATCTCAAGAGCGGGAGCAAGTGTGGGAAACGTGATTTCTCCCACCCGGGCCAGCCACGCCCACTTGCCTCCATCCCTCCGTTCTCACAACAAACTCTTTCTCTGTCCTATCCCTCAACCAACCGTTTTCCCTTCCCATGTCTTTTCCTTCAGTCCATGAGATGTAGAGAGCACAAAAAAACATGTAAATCACTAGAGCAGAAAATCAACATATATTTTGTCCATAGAAGCTAGTCCCAGTTAATATATTATTGAAACGTTATTCTTGTGGGGCATGAAGCCAGGTGTGGAGGAGGAGAGAGAGGAGGCAGAGACTGTGGGTCCTCTACCTACTGGGCCAGAGTCCAGCCAGGTTAGAAGAGCACTTCCCTCAGAGCAGAGTGGAGGACTGATGGCCGAGCAGTTGATCCAGCTGTCCAGGTACCTAAACAGCGCCTTGCAAGACAGCAACGGGCTGCCCAGCAAGAGCATCCGAGCCAGAGGGCAATCAGATTGAGTTGCTGAACATGGCTGGATCCCCAAACAGGCCCCCAGCCAGGCCCATGGTAAGTGACTTCTTGCACTGGTTAGCATCCAGACCTCATTTGTTCAAACCAGCAAAAGCTGAGCCACACTGATAGAAGAGTGATATTTGTTCCTTCCTAAAATAATTGACGATGGTTCATTAAATATTTCCAAGATGTATTTTAAAAAGGAGTACAAATTGATCTCACTTACAAAATAGAAATTTCTATGAGAAATACGTAAGCAGGATCATATTTTTAAAACTCAGTGTCTCTTGAATTTCATCTTTGCTGCCTTAGTCTTTCAATGTAAAATATTTTCTCATTAGTGTATGAACCCCTTTGATATGAATGTGCTGGGCAAACTAAAGGAAAAACTTGTTCTATTAAAGAACCACAAGCATAGAAGGCATTTTAATAATAAAATTTTAGGATCCTTAAGTAAAGGCTTGTTACAGGAGGAAGTAAAATATGTTTACTTGTTCTATTGTTTTCTAAAAATTATAAGAGATTTGGTCATGAGATATCTTCTCTGAAATGCCTATAATATTTTTTACTAGCATTGCTTGCTTTTTGCTTCAGCATATCCATTTCCTCACACGTTAGACTATTATTTATTAAATTACTAGACAAATTTTATGTGAATTTTTCAGTTTAGTTCTTAAGTATTTGGGCAAAATCATATAACATCTATCCTAACTACCCTATACAACAGAAATTATATGAAGAGCATTAAGAGTTGCAAAAAGGCATCATAAGGGGCCGCCCGGTGGCGCAGCGGTTTAGTCCGTGCTTGGCAGCCTGGGGTTCGCGGGTTCGGATCCCAGGCGCCCGCCGACGCACTGCCTGTCAGCCACGCCATGGCGGCGTCCCATATAAAGTAGAGGAAGACGGGCAAGGATGTTAGCCCAGGGCCAGTCTTCCTCAGCAAAAAGAGGAGGATTGGCGACGGATGTTAGCTCAGGGCTGGTCTTCCTCACAAAAGAAAATTTTTTAAAAAGGCATCATAAATTTAAATTATAATCGCAATGTAAATTGTGATTAATTCCATTTGGAGTATAATGTGATAGTTGTAAAAATCACAAAGTACACAATCTTTCAGCTGAAAATAGTCTCTTGAATTTATAAAATAGTCAAATGAAGAATTCATCTACTTGTATATTCATTTTCTTCATTATGTTTTTCTAAATTGTCCAACTTTTATAAAGCATAAATGCTTTACTTCTAATTAAAAAAATTAACATTATTAAAAAATCAAACAAATAAATCCTTTGCAATATCCCTTCTGCCTTTGAAACCTTTAGCAAAGAAAATCCAAATTCACATTCAGAGACCACCTCTTTGAATGGTGGACTGGGTAATATATGTTTTTTTCTCACATATGGTATATTTAGTAATAATAGAAACATATCTCCCACTTTCATCATTTAACTAAACTTGGTAGTAAAATTTAAGCCACATTCCCTGATCTTTAATTCCACAAGTTTATGCAAACCTTCCTTTGCTATGGTTTCTTATTCTAAATAACAGGCTTTCTTTAACCTTCTCTGATCCTGGTCTGTGAACAGTTGCCTAGATCTTATTACTGCTATATAGCAGAATCCACATAAAATCTGATTTTGACAGGTGGCTTACCTCTGTTTCATATGTATTTACATTTATTTCTCCAACATGAGATTTCCAAAGGAAATAAAAGTAGAATTCGCCCCAAACTTGAAATTGCCCTACTGTTTCCTATTATTCAAATAAGTTGAAAATAAATATTCAGCAAGGAATTTTGCTTATAGCAAAATGGTAGAAAACACAAATAAATAGCTAGCTCTCTATTTCAGTCTTCAATTTGCTTTCTGTTTTAACTCTTTCACAGGGACCCATTTCCAACCCCCACTCTAAAAAGTGAGCTGCAAAATATAGGTATCTCATCTCCATTTTAAATAAACAAATGGCTTTGCTTTCTTTTTTGTCGTCAACTGTTTCTTTAAGTTCACCAGTGGGTTCTGACTTTCCTACTTTGTACACTTATCAAAATTGCAAAGGGATTCTCTTTTGATGCAGACTGCCATCACATGTCACTATCATCGACACAGGATCCTATACAACTACTTGGCATCCAGAACAGCTTTCCATATCTTTCCACTTCATCAAATCCCCATCATTTTCTAATCACACATGAGAGCATCTTTTTTCCACCTCAACTATTAAATTTTCTTTTCTTCTGTTCATATATTTAATTCCAATATTATTTTAACTCTGAAATGTTGGCAGTTGTAGCATGCATATAAAAAGCTATGTAAATGAAGCATTATTGTGTAGATAATACATGTGAATAACCGTGCAGTAGCTATGAAGCCAAACCAGAGATGCATGTAAGGGCACACCATCCAAAAAGAGCTGGGAGTGTCCGTTCTGCCTAACTTCTGATTGACCTCTCCAGTCTGAAAGTTGCCTTTACCTGGATAAATGAACATTCCTGGATGACAAAAAAAGTTATTTTGATGATACACAAATATTCAAAAAGGAAGTGTTTGCAATACACCATTGCCCAAACCAAAAAACTCCCCTCTGTGAATAAAAGTTTTCAGCAACCCTATCAACTGCTTTGTTATTATGCTAAATCATTTCTGCTACTTTCTAATGGATCAGTTAAAATTACTTTCATTTTTACCTACCCAACAAATTTTAGCTCCTCTTTGCAAATGAAACACCGTCTATTTGACCTCATAAGAGTAGTATCACCGGAGTTTTGAAGAAGATAATTTCTAATGTTAATGATAGGATACCTAGATTTCTGATTGATCCCAAGCTTTCTTTAGTTAAAATACACATTTGTTTAGTAATACAAGGACTTTTCAAATGTTGAATTAAGTATTTCAACATAAATCTGTGTTTGCTGTCTCAAAGTGTTAGAAATTCTTACCCCTTTACTTATATGGGTGCCATAAATTTTACTTTGAAATGTACAGGTACTCTCTTTTTCATACATATGAGGTCGTTATTGATTGGCCTAGGAAATGGACTCCAGAGTGTTCATTTAAATGCCATTCCGTTAGGAAACTAACATTTTTTGTAATAATAAAAATAAAATAAAATATTTTAAATACATAAGTGTATATTTCATCTCCTTTCTGTTCTTTTCTGAAAGTGTCTTAAGCATAGCCTAATAGCTGGCTTTAGTTTTTTTTAAAAATTAGGATGCCTTGGGTCAAAAAAATCAATTTTGGAAGTAGTAATATCAATTTCCTTGGCAGAGTCGCTGAATAGAGTTTTTATTGACTGTGAATCTAAATTACTAAGAAAAATTAGTGATAATAGCAAATGGTTGTACTATGCAAATCCCTATGATAGAACAACAATGGCTCATCATTCACAGATGGATGTGAAAAACAGTTTTGAACAGTCTGAAAGGATATGCCTTGAGATTTCTACCTTTGAAAAACCTCAAATAACTTAAAAATTTATTCAACCTCTTTACCACTACCCTGAGTTTAAGTTATTTTTCTCCATTTCTTAAAAAAAGAAAAAGATCTGAGACTACTGCATTAAGAACTAAGCTAAAATGTTCTTCCTTTCCTCTTCCCATTTCACCAACTGCCCGCTGATATGAACTTGACCAGTGAACGTCCTCTGAGGCTCTTCATTTAGGTGCTTTATGTGTAAGAACCTGAGTTATGGGAAAGCTTTGGTCTGATGGCAATCACTTGGCTACTATTATTCTACGTGAATTTATTTGGCCCCATCAATGTGCCTGCTGATGGAAATCTCTTTTTGTGCTGAGTTATCAGTCTCCACCAGATGGACACTTTTTTATTATTCTTTATCCTTTCTTGCCCACTCTTCCTAAATTATTTTCATTCACTCTCTGGATTTCCAAAATTTGTTTTCCAATCCTCTATGAAAGCATTCCTGTAGGAATGCGAATACTATCTGGTGAACATTCTCTTTAAACCACTTCTAAAATGCCTGCCATGCCTTCATGGACCCCAGTCAATCAGTTCCCAGCACTGTTGTCAGAGCCCCATATCAGAACAAGATTAACCATGCTACTTCTCAGCTTAGGCTCCTTCAGTGACTCCCCGTTACACTTGGGATAGAGTGTCAAACTTGTTACTATAAAATGAAAGGCCATTCAAAAGATGACCTTCTGTTACTCCTGACTTACATTGTACAATCGTTTCTTTTTGCATCTTAATTTCCATAGCTTCCTATTTGTAACCACTCCAAATTATGAGCACTCCAGGCAATATGCCCGTATGCTGTTTCCTATACGTGGAATGCCCTCCCTGAACTCCATCCTCACCAATCTCACCATGATTTTATAATTAACTTATATGAATTAACTTGAAGATTCTACTCAAAGGTCACTAGCTATTGGCAACCTTAACTGATTCTTCTTCACAAGGTGCAGTCATTCACTCCCCGTTTGTAGTCCCACAACGTATCACTCGTAATTTTGATTGCAATTATTAAATGTGTTGTTTTCTCATATTTTGTTGTGCTCTCTATTAAGTCATTTATCTGTATTGCTTCAGCAGCTAGCACAGGGCTAGGCACAGAATAGCCACTCGATTCTTGGTGGAAGGGGGGAATCTGGCATACTAACATCCTTTCTAGACCACAGGTTCTGCTGCCAAATCATTGTTCTTGGTTTCTTTCTTCCTTTGGTCAACAAATATGTAGAGTGAAAATTTACGAAAAATATTTATTTCTTCTGTAATTGATAAATATTTAACCCCTTTATACCACTCCTACATTCCTTCCTCCATAGTACTAATTTTTAGTCTTTCTATTGGTTATTTTTATAACTTTACATAATATATAAATAGCTTTACTTCTTGATTCATCAGTAAGCCAATTTCCTGACTCCCTCCAGTGAAAGATAAAGATGCTAGACCACCTTTCTTTACCTGTAACTTTCCTTTCCTCCTTTCCACTCCCAAATTCAGCCATGTGTGCTTTCCCTTTAACAAGAGTAAAGATATTTATGTTCTATACTGTATAGCATAATTATGTCCCTCAGCTTTTTTTTGTATATACTAAATATGAATGGCTATATTGTTATGACTATGCAAATATTATGTACCGCATAACCAATAATCTACTACAATTACATTTCCTTTCGTGTACAGATTCATTTTTTGCTTTGTTTTATTGGGTTCTGAGTTTTTTTTTTTTTTTCTGGAGTTTTACTTGCAATTTTTTTCTTGTATTGACTGTCTTTATTGTGACCTTAAATTGTTCCAAATTCCCAAGGATAATATTAAATCTCTGGGATTCCCCTTTTATCCCAGAACCTCCTCCCCAGTCCTCTTCCCATCTGGACTCATTGCTTTCCAGGCCCACTGCACCATTGATTTCTTGAGTCAATCCTTCATCATGATCCTGGATTCTATCTCTTCCTCTTTCCTGGTTTAAATGCCCAGAGTTTATCTTCCAGTAGCTTCTAAAGAAAAGGAGATAAAGCTTCGTGCCTTTCAGACATAAAAATATATCTCTTTTAGCTTCAAGTTTGAGACTGACTGGGTATGTAATTCTATATTAAAATCATTATTTCTCAAACCTTTAAAGGTATTGCTGTATTAATGTCTACCATCCAATTATATAGCTGTGCAGTTGATGCTAATCTGTTATTTGCTGCTCTGTGGATGAACTGTTTCTTTTAAGAAGCTTTTAGTTATTACATTATCACTGGTGTTGTGAAAACTTCACAATTATGGGTCTAGTTATTTTTTTTCATACATTATATTAGGCAGTGATCCTTCTGTTTAAGGAAACTGTCTTTTATTATATCTTTGATGGTGCTATTCATTGACTGTTGGCCCACCTGTATTGATTTTACACATATTTTATCTCTTATCTAATATCTTTCCTCTCTTTGCCCTTATATCTACTTTCTGAGTGATTTCCTTGCCTTCATTTGTCAAATCTTGTATTAAAATTCTAATTTCTGTAACTGTGTTGCATTTCAAGATCTTTTCATTTAGAGCCACCAGTTTGACTAAATATTAAATAATCAGAAAAGGAATCTAGTTAAATGTTACAACTGGAGTGTAATAATACATTACAATATCTTATATAGCATAAGAAAATTGCTCAAACTTCAAATAAGCATAAATATAATGATCATCAACCATACTGATTATTTTTTAATTTGATATTCCTAAATAGCAATAGACTAATGAAGTAAAAATAAAATCAGAATAGTTTAGCCTTAGAATCAGAATTGTAATGCAGAAAATACATTTGGAATATGTTTTTACTATCAGATTTATTTTCTTCATCTAAAAAATAAAAATTAAATTTGTATAGTCCATAACTTATGGGAAAATCAATTTATTTATATTTACGGGAAATTAAGGATAAAGAAATTATGCCTTCATCTTTATTTCACTTAAACTACATTATTATACAATTACCAAGCTTATGAAATTTTACAAATCCCACATGTACCAAACAGGTGACACTGTTTGGATATTGAACTAGCATTAAGTTAGAAAAGGCTTTAAAATTCTATTGAGGTGAGAGCTAAAATTTCCAAGATGTTACATTATATAGTTATATCCAGTTTATAAACAATAAGAAATTTCTACAATAAGAAATCCATTCAAATCTACCTTTATTTCATTGTTTACTTTGTACCTGTTTACCAACTTGCCTTTTCTAAAGAAGATTTTAAGTATGTAAAATCAGAGAGACAAAAGGAAGTTGATTAGGTTATGATTCAAGCCAGGTGCCCAAAAGTAGACACTGATTTTTTTTAAATTATATTCAGTGCAAAAATAGATAATGTGATCCCTATTTACAGTAGTTCATCTTGGCCTTTAATCATTTGTTTATCCACGAGACTATTGATTGCTGGCTCCACCAAGGAGAACAGCAGTGACACAGGAGCAGGAAGAGAAGCAGTGTAATTCTGTGCTGTTGGCTGTTCCTAGCGATGAAACTATAATTCACAAAGTGATAGATAACAGAAGGTAATTTTATGGTTACTAAGAATGAGTTTGCATTTGTTTGTGTAGTTACTATATAAATTTATAGATGCATTTTGTTTGTATCGCATTTTAAATTTTAGTAGCTGAGCAGGAAGAGGATTGAAGTAGTGCAGGGAGTATGTTCATGAACTCCTTCTTCAGCAGCCACTTGTAAAGGTGGACTGTAATTCAACATGAAATAGGTCCAGAATGTTCCCACAAACTCATTATAAATCAAGCTGCTTCGAAGGTATGGTGTTATTAAGTTTGTTTTTTGATTTTCTCTTGCCCTTCCTCCATCATTTTATCTAGAGAAAGAGTTTAAAGGCAGGAAAAGTAATTCAGCAAGGACCCACTTTTAGTGGCTGAAATAAAAAGAGTCCTGTTAGATACATTCCACTAAACCATAAATGCAGTTCCAAGAGCCAGGGATTTTTTTTTCCTTATCATTGACCTCTTTGTCATCTGCTATCTGGCCAAAGTTTGATTATGAAGTGGTTAATTTACAGCACACAAAGTTAGGCACGTATTGTGGAATCTATAGATTGCTGTCACAGGAGTCCAACTAAGTGATGAACCTCAGCTGATTCCAATAATGATGCCCGTGGTTGCCTCTTTTGCCTTAAGCCCAGCTAAAACATGTCAAGAGTTGCAAAGGTTTACTTTTTTGTCCTTGCATAGATGCTGGAAAATCATTTTAATATATTCTGTTATGGTTTTTATGTCATGGGAAGCTTCAGGTCTTATTTACATTAAGAAGTAGAATTGAACCTGGTAAGAGCAGTCCCAAATCTACATTAAGAGAATTATACCTACATTATACTGGTAGGACCTTTCAAATCTGTAAATTGCTTGAGGACAAGGAGTTATGCGTCATGCAGTACAGTGGCTGGCATCCAGTTGTTTTTCAATGTATGTATATTGAACAGGACTGGACTAAACTTTGAGAAACTTTGTTTTATATAAAGAATGGTTTTCCCTGGTGCTTCTTAAATTCTCAAAGCATATTTTTGCCTAGTGAACAAACTATTTCCTCAGGCCGAATTGTTCTCCACCATTAGTCATCCTGGAAATTGGTTCCCCCCTAGATCTTCTAATCCCTATGCCAAAACTTGGCATAAAATAGGCACTAGATAATTGTCTAATAACAAGAAGAATAAATATGAAACATTTTGTGGCCATAAAGTATCAGAAGTCTAAAAAATTCGAGTATTAAAGAATTATACAAGGTAAACGCTATCTTCATTTGAAGCATGAAATTCTAATTATTGCCCGTTCTGTTAATTGTTTAAACACTCTGTAAAAGTAGATTTGAAAAGATTCCTAACTTCAGCATATAAGCCCTGTGAAAGATCAAATAAATGGGCAAGAGACTTTACATAAAGATCTGAAGAATAAAAGTGATACATAAATGCAAAATATTATTAGGAAAAGCTTTGGACTTAATCAAATTAAACTAATCAAATACACATTTATTGAGTGAATATTATAGCCTTGGTCTTTGCTACATTCTTTGGGACATTTTTAAGAAGTGATGTAGCATTCTTCGATTCTAGAGGCTTTTAATGTAGCTGTCAGGAAACAATCTAATGAAGCAATTAGAGATCAATGATAGTTTAAACCATGATATAGCCAAACGGAACTAATCACTCTTCTCTTAATATTTTCAATATTTTTCTATCTCCCTACAATTACATATGATATTCCTTATGCCTTGATTGCCCTTGCACCCATTTCTGCACATTCCAGAGTCTACTTTGCCCAGTTCATGCTATCTTGTTCTAAAGCCATTCCTAGTCATACCATTAAGAATCACTGTGTCCATTCTCCACGTCTCTACTCTTTGACCTGTAGCCCACACTTAGCATAGTCTCCTTCACA
Source organism: Tapirus indicus (assembly GCA_031878705.1). NCBI lineage: Eukaryota > Metazoa > Chordata > Mammalia > Perissodactyla > Tapiridae > Tapirus > Tapirus indicus. The sequence continues at coordinate 34,035,985 of CM062930.1, read as the reverse complement.
TCACAGATCTGCACGTTCACTCGTCATGTCTAGATTGAAAGCTCCTTAAGGATCAGGGGACTCGGGTATTTAAAAATACTGAACAGTATCTGATACATAAAAAACAATCAATAATAATTTTTCCTTCTCCCTTTCTTGTTTCTTTCATTTACTCCCAACAGGGCTTTAAATTTAGTAGATATTTTGAAATAATTGATATTGAATGATATAATGTCATACTTATATTGGGTATGCTAGAAGTTTGAAAATTAATGGAAGAGAGAGATGCGATTTGCAATAGGTAAAGATCATTTCATAAAGAAAATCCAACTTCAGCTGGAATTTAAGGAAAAGTAGAGGATATACAGAGGTGACTTGAGGAATAATAAACAGGATTTGCAAAAGCATGAAAGCAAGAGGGTATTTGTGCAGAGGCCTGGAAGGCCAGAATCATTTAATGTTGCATTTTGGAAAGTCATTGGAAATATGTTTGGCAGGTGGGATAATGTAGATGTCATAGGAGCCTGATAACCAAGCACAGAGTTTTAAACAAAGATGAAATAGAAATATACCATAATCTCATGATCAGCGGAGAGAGAGAAAGAAATTAGGATTTTAGGAGGCTTAATCTGACAGCAGAGTACAGCATAGAATAGATAAAAAATAGATTGAATGATACCAGCTAAAAGAGAGCTATAGTAATTAAGAATGAAATAGTGAATTTCTAAATTAGGGTTACAGCCACGTACATGGAGTGTTTGGAGAAGAGTCTGAAACGTATGAGATAAATGGAATATGAGATAAGGACTTTTTGACTGTACACAGAGCAGTGATTTCCTGTGTTTCAGGAATTATCATGTTAAAATTTTTACAGGCTGACACAGTTTTACTTTGTTTTGCCAAGCAAACATTAAATAATAAAGCAACATCTACCACTGCGTGTTTTCATGAAAAAGAAGATATTTTAACACTAAAATACAGTGAGAACTTTCTGCATTCCCTCCTACAGCCTTTGCTGGTGGTTTTGATTGCTCTGGAGCAACCCACCTACTCTTTGAAATCACTCATCCTTCAAGATCATCTTAAGAATCACTTCTCCATAGAGCTTTTCACGATAACGGCAGGTAGAAACAGTCGAATGTGCTTATTTGCCCTACTATGTATATCATTTTCTTCCTCATATTAAGTTTATTTGGATAATTGGTTCTTTTATTACAATGTAAGTTCTTTAAGGACATTCACCTTACGTTATTCCTCACTGAGTGGCTGGCACAAAGTAGTTGCTCAATAGTTGAAAAAGACAGAAAGGGTAAACAATGACTGAAGGACTTCTGAGTTCCGAGACTGAAAGCAGTGGTGGCACTGAAAGAAATGGGAAGAGGAGCTGGTTTGGAGAGGAGGTGACAATGGTCCATTTTTGATATGTTGGATTTCAAGATATGCAATAATACCTGGAATAATTACAGGAAAGATTAGTGGTTTAGGGTATGAGTGAAATTTTAGAAGTTAAGCTGCATTAAGGAGTTGTCCACAAAGAGGGGATTATTGAAATAGATATTATCTTGGTGGAAGAGGACTAAACAGAAGAAAATAAAAGATAGCCAGAATTTTGGAGACCACGTGAAACAATGGGGAGAAAGATGAAGAGAAACTGGTGAAAGATATGGGAAAGAGGAAAGTAGAGGGAGACCAGCAAAAGACATTGTCCTAGAAGCCAGTGAAGGACTGGGCTTCAAAAGCTGGAGGTCACTAGTTAAATGCTGAAGAGAATTGCCCTTCATGATTTGCACATGCAACCCTGATAAAATAAACAGCACTAAAACTGACTGCAAAGACTGACTTACAGCCGCCGTTAAGTTATGTCCTTGAGAGAAAAAATCAAGTAAGAATACATTGCTTATTGGGATGTTGAAGAACAGAAACATCTACGCCACAGCTACAAATTACGGAGCGACTGCTTCACAGCAGTGTGTCGGTGAAAATAAGTTCATCCAAAAAATTATATATAATTCTGGCTCAGTGTACACTAATTTATTTTTCATTCCATTTTTAATGAATTCACATTAGAGAGGTTCTTTTGAAGTCATAATGTGTTATTTTTTAATAATTTATTTCTGAACTTTAAAAATTAATAATATTTGCACAGGGCCATTTTATAATCACAATATGGTACTTCAAGGTGTGAATTATGATATAATAACTCATAACGTGTGCATTTAAACAAGAACTCATCCTACGGCCTCATTCTTAGCAAAGCAAAAAGGTATGAATTATTATGCAATAACTCAGGCATTGTCACATATTATTGCTTAATTATAGAGGAAGAGGAGAATTTCAACTAACTTCAGTCTTGAAAAACTCTAACATTTTATCCTTAAAAAAAGAGCTCAGATGCTTATTTGACACAATCAAATCACTTTAAGCCTTTTTCCATTCAGACTACTCTAGATTAACCTTTATAACACCCTTGTCCTTCTACTTCTTCTTGCAAATCTCGGGAACTCTCCAATGGAAAAATTGAAAATCCCAACATAGTTCTTTAGTCTGTATTTCACAGAATTATTCATTTAGATCCCAAAAAGAAACAGCTATATTACTTCAAAAAATTTTCAAAGTATTACAAAGAAAAGTCAAAGTATGACTTCTATTTCTAACATAAATGTGTGAAAAATAAGGGAGGAAGGAAGGAAGGAAAGAAAGAAGGAAGGAAAAATAAAATTAAATATGAATTTGTATTAACTATGATGATTTTCTGATAAAGTTGTTAAATAATAAAAAAACAACCTCCAAGATAGTACAAAATACACTTGTTTATAAATTTTAGAAAATAGCATATATATTTTCCAGAAAAGGATATAAATATTCTCTTGGGGCTATATCACAAATAGTCATCATTAAAGGATAGTGAATTAAATGATTATCTCAAAATCCAAAGCAACAAAATTTTTATTCAATGCTTTCCTTGGTGTTAGATAAAGGATTTCTTTTTTCTGCCCTTATGAAGCTTACGTTATAGAAAGGAAAAATGAAAACAGAAGAAAGAGTAGTTGTATTACAAATGACAGCAGTTCAATAAGATAGCCAACATATCAAATACCAGAGAGTAGAAGAGCTCTAATCCCTCAGATGCATCACTGAAAAAATGATGTATTAAAAACTGTGGAGTTTGTGTGTTAGATAGAAGAGTATAAACTCAGAGAGGAAAAAATCACATGCACATAGAGGAAACCACCATGCCACTGACCAGCTGAGGCTGACTGATTGGTCTGTCTCTACAGCCACTAATCAGTTAGTCAATGAATGAATGTTTAAACTTTGTTGCATAAACTTTTTCAGAAGCCATTCTTTTCTCCTGCTGTATGTACAATCTCCCACTCTTAATTTACTGTTTTTATGGTATTTTTGTATCCTACAGTTAGGAGTGGTGATTATCAGTGACGTAAGGCTGGGAGACCTCATACATTTATGGAAGCTTCTCAATCAATATAAAGATTTTTGGTCACACCACTAAGAAAACAGCAGGGCAACACAGAGAGCAAAGCCCTGCTTCAGAGACGCAAACTTGCTTGACTTCCCTTGAAGTTTTATGCTAAACTGTTAACACCTTCTAACAAATCTTTCTTTCCTAAGGGATATGTTGGCTTCTCATACTTTGGTTTAGTGTTCCAGTGACGGCTATATAATCCTCCAGTATACCTCCAAGGCAGCAAGACAGATGAGTGTTTTCAATTACTTTTTAAGATCTCTGAAGATATAGCAGCACAGTCTGGTATCAGTCCTTGGTCTTTTTCAAGCTGGTTTAAACTCAGTTCATCATGTTGTCCTGAGTTTCATATGTATATAATGCCATGTCCATATGGTCATGAATTACCAGAACACAATAAGAGCCAGGATATATGTTCTTATATCATTTATTACATAGCCAGTGATTGTATCAATTGACTTATAATTAGAGTTATTGATTTATAACGTAGTTCTTTTTATAAATGGGATTTTGATATTAACCACTCACTTAATGCTTTACGTAGGTTTTGTTTTAGTTAGGTAATATTACACAAAATAGTTTTTGTATGTTTTTTTGGTGACACATGTATCCGTGTTGAAGCAGTATATTCCCGCAGTCATACATCTCTTCCTTATATGATGTAATTATTTTCTCTCAGATATTCATAAAATCACTTTTAAGTTTTATTTAGAGAGAAATTTGAGAAACCCAGGATATTCAATGTGCTCATTAATTTTCTTAAAGTTCCACTATTTCTGTTTCTATGAATGCCTTAAAATGAAAGCTTCTTTAAAGAATAAATTATTCATTTAATGAGAACAATAAAAATAAGATGTTTTTCTTCATAGAATTAGATAAATTCCTAATTAGTTTTCTGGTTTGCTGAGGTCTGGATCTCATTTAATATTTCCTGATTCTGAATGCAATATAGTTTTATATACTCTAGTTAAAGAGCTCTGATAAGGGGCTAAATACCACAGCAATAAGCAATTAAGAAAATTAATCTTTTCAAAGAAAAATTAGGGGCAGAGCAGTGAAGAGTTCACCTCAGAATGGCAAACATTGGATAAGGAACGCAGATTACTAAAATTATATTAAAGTGTGATTATACATTGTATAATAATATTTATTGTTGCCATATGTTTCTATCCCTTTAGTTTAGCAAGATCCATCACAGATGTCTCTACTAAATCCTCTTCAACCCACATACACGATTAAACTCATGGCTGGACCCACACTCCATATGAGAATTTTCTCTCTCACAGATGTTGGAGAAAAGATCTGATTTTCAGTGCAGAACAAAATGACTTCTATGGGTTTGGGGAGGACCACATAGAATCTAAAGATAGAGTTCAAAGCTACTTAATCTCAGTGTCTCTTATTCCCTTCTGAGACAACTCTTTGTCTCCAAACTCTTTGAATGTGAACTGGTGAACACTTTAGATGGCAGTTTATCTGGGGAATAAACTAGCTAGTGAGGGTGCAGTGTTGAAGGTAAACTGGAAGAGTGGCAATTGTTTGGTGACTTTCTAGGTGTTTCTTGAACATAAAAAGAAAACAACCATCTTGCTCTCAGTGAGAAACAAACAAAAATGTAGCTCATATTCTTTTGTCTAAGCTTGTCTAGTTTCTTCTTTTGTGCTATTTAGATATTTGTGGTTATTTTTCTGTCCATGTTTACCACCTAATAGTTTTAAGCTAGTATTTGATGCCTCTCACAGAAGAAAAAAATAATTCTATCCTCGTAGAAGAGAAATATAACAGAAGATAGACTCTTCTGTTCTTCACTCAAAAATTAAAAATTATTAAAGAAAAAATCCTAAATATAACTCAATTAGCAATAACCAACACTTTTTGAAATTTTCTCCATAAAATTGGTTACTTAATAAGTGCACATGCCATTTATTTTTTGAAAAGAACTATGAAGTCAATTATTTTACATTATAGTAGCTTATATTCCCATATTCTAACTAAAACTTAGCAAGGTGGTTTGTTATATCCTTATAAATGTCTGCCCTTTTAGCATACTGTAAATGCATTCTAAAATTTGTGCTAGGTTCTGGTTCTTCTGGGGAAGAATTAGTGCATTCTATTAAATTTAACTTTTGCTGAAACACTCTTACATCAGCTAAAGCTCAGAGCTGTAACTGGAGACTAGCTTTTACAGCAATTAAGGAATAAAATACCTGGCTTTTATAATCCATCTTTTGTTCTGGGAAATGACTGTTCTTAAATCAGTTCGGCATTAGACAGGACTTGTGACCATTAAATATTTAATTTCATCCATATTCTGTGCTTTGACAAGCCTGTTACTAGATAGGTATTATTTAAACAAGCAGGAATGTTTCAATTAAGTGTATACTTAAATTGGTCAAGTGATTATACCATATCTCTGCTCAAAAAACCTACTACAATCTTCACAACATATAGAATAAAATACAAATTCCTCAGTCTAACACGCTAGTCCATCTCCATCCCCTAAATCCATTCTCTACCTTTAGCCACCTTCACCTCTTTTTAGAAGCAGCTGCCTGTTCCTAAAATGCCTTCTTCCCTTTGTTTATTTAAATCCTACCAGTTCTTCAAGTGCAACTTAATCCTTGATATCCGGAACTAAAATTAATCTTTGGATCTTCAGTGTAGATTCTTCTCCAGTCCACCTTCTACTGGTACAATTTATGCGAGTGCCTGCTTCTTACCTCACACCACCCCTACGATGTTAAAAATCTGTTCAACAGGAGCATAATTTCAAATACATTCTTAGGTTTTCTCTCTAGCTCTGTGCCTTGGACATAGCAGGTGCTCAATAAATATTTACAGATTTGACATAGACAATAGTAATCCCATTAGACCCAGGTAAGAGGGACCACCACCTTGAATGGACCTCACGCTTTATGAGGTCCTGTATGTCACAAATGCACATGCAAAATTAAATGTGTCAAAAAACACATAGGCACCTCTGTCATTAGGATGCATCACTTAGCGTTGGCACAGCACAACTCATAGTCTTAAGCATCTGCTCTATATCTTAAACAACTCAGGCCCCACAGAAATGTTTCATTGTGTCTCTTTGCCGAATGTCCTCAAAATAAGACAACTGTATTAGAGTGCCCTAAGCTCCGTAGGTTGTGTGGCAACCTTCAGCAGAAGCACTTAGGTTACAGAAGAGATAAATTAATTAATTTAAATTCTTCCTCTCAGACAGCATGAATACAATAGATCCTGCATGAGAAGTATTGTTTCCTAGTAATGCCCATCAGTCACTTTCTTGTTTCTCTTTGTATTAAAGTTAATGACTTTCATGAATTAGCATAGTGTTTGTAATAGTTGGCACATGGCAGTCAAAAAATATTTTACCATATGAAGAAATTCATATTATCCTTAAATTTGTATATACGTAGGTCTAGATGACATTTGCACTAAACATAATACTAATTATTTACGTTGGCTATTAGGTGGTCATAGAACACTAGAATTAGGACTTATTTTATCTGAACAAAAACAGGAAGATTTAAATCAATTTTTAAAAATATTAAATTGAAATTTTCAGCTTTGTTTAAATACTTTGAATTCATTGATATCCATTAAAAATTTGTATTCTTACTTTTAATTTTATTAAATAATTTTAAATAGCTAGAAGAAAATAAGTTTTAAAAAATACATTAAATGCTTTTATTATTTTTAACTTTTATGTAAATATATTTTTATAAAAATAAATTTAAATTGTATATACTTCAGTGGTGGTTGAAGTGGCAAAATCCAAAAGATTTTTATTTGTATGGATTTTTTATTTATTTTATTTTTACTTTATAATAAACTATTCATTTTATTATTTGAAAATACTTATAGAAAAACACTCACATGTATAAAAACTACCTGTAACCCAATCACTTACATTATTTAAAATTTAAAAGAAGACTGGCTAGTTTCTACTACTATTAAGATGTTGGTGCATAGCCTTCCAATCTTCCCAATGTATTTTCCTGAACTTATACAGACATGTATGCGTACTAGCACATATACACCTTTGAACAAAAAACTGAATCACAAAATACACGTTCATCTGCAACATAACATCTCCAAATTTCCAAAAGCAAAATTTAAGGGTAGATTTTTTTAAAAGAAAAGGAGTTTCATCTAATTGCTCTAATCTTCTGCGTCAGAACACAGTACTTTGATGTTAAATCCATCTGGTTTCTTTTCTTGCCTTCTGGAATTGACCATAGTCTATATTTCTTTCTCGAATTGAATTCAGTTACTGATATACTTCTTTTCTCATACCTGTCCCAGATTATTCAAGTTGTTTTTTTGAAAGCAACTGACATTTAGAAATTGACCCCCATTTTTGGAGCACCATAAATAGAAACCCTAAAATAACCTAAGGAATAAAAGGTTAATTCCCCAGCGGTCACTGACAATGCCACGTGAAGCCAGAGGCTCCCATAAGAAAATCAGTAGACTTTATAAAGAGGAATAGATGTATGAATTTTCAATTTTGAATGAAAAGGAATGGTCATTTTCTGGTCTAAAACTATCTTAAGTCCAGCCAATGGCTAAACATGGCCACAAAGCACAGCAGAGGGGAAATGTGAAAAAAACAAATGTCTAAGGTCCTCCTGCAGTCATATCTTACTTGCACCACCAGAAGAGAGGATGAGGAAGATCTGTGGACAGCTATTTCCAAAAGGAGGATTTCACCCTGAACTCCCTCCTGCATGTAATCAACTGCATATGTTGTTTATTGCTCCAGCGCCATGAACATTATCGCTTAATTAAATTGTTTCACTCTTTGGCTATCATAAATGCCACATCTCCTTAAAGCCATATTTTATTTAGTTAAAGTTTGTTTTATCATCCACAGAAAGGGTTATTAAATTGAACGGGTGACTATTTCAGCTCAAGTTAAAATCAATAATATTTAGCTGGGCCTTAGGTGCTAAATTCTAACCCTCTATGTTTTTCACTTTGCTGCAGCCCTGTATCTAAACATCACTGACGGTTCTTTCTCCCGTGTTCATCTATGATTTATGGCTGTTCTAGTAGGTGGGACGAAAGCTTCAAGGCCTCTTACAGTGTTTAAGCTTCTAATAATCAGAGGAGTTTCATTTCTTACTCTTTCTGAACTGAGACTGCCTTTCTCAATTTTAGAAACTCATAAAAAGATTTTTTAAGTTCAGAGTTTAATCTGTTTCTAAAATAGTTAATATCTGATTTTTGGAAAAAAATGTAGTTCTATAAAACATGCCCTCAAATTTCATATAAAACAAAATCAACTTATGTCCTTGGATAAAGATTTTTAGCTCTTCCTTATTTCTTTATTACTCCAAGATAATCTGATGAGAGATGAAGTCTTTGAATACTTTGAATGGTTTCAAACATTGAAATAGCAAACTTCTCATTCACAAAACTATAACTCACTCTTTAAGGAACAGTGTTTCTATTTTCCTACTTAATTCACATAATGAAAGTGGTTATAAATAACATTATGAGAATGTTTAATATCAAAGCATAAATGATTATTAATTGCTTAAACACAGAGAAAGTTTGTCATTCAATTACTATAAAAATTACTTTTCATTATGCTGGGCATGTTGGAAACTAATTATTTAAACAGGCATGATTGAAATTTCACCAAAAGACATTGCCCCAAAATGAGATCTATATTTTTTAAATAAAATAAATTTGAAATCTAAATTATTGCTATCATAACAAAAAAAAAAACTCACCCAATGACTAAGTTGAATTACTAAAGTGTATTTTACCAGAAATCTTCTTTAGGAAGTAAGGTGCAAAAATTCACTTTCTGTGATTGTATGTATGTATGTAATTATTTCTTTTCGCTGTCCATTATCAACATATCTCAATAAAAATAAATTAATTTTTAAAAATTATATTGAGTTGTTTATTTACTGAAAACATGACATGAAAGAAATTTGAAAAATCCTTACAGTGATTCCTTTTTAGTGCTTTCTTTTTAACTCATTCTGTCCATTCAAGTTCAGTGTAAAAGTAAATGAAAACACGACAAACACAATACATGAAAACTGAGTAAAATTATACTGTGAAATGTGTATTTCAAATCTGTACTTTTGAATCTATTTTGAAATTGAAAAAATTGGAAAATAAAGCATTTACTTTTAACAAAACTATACATCCATGTAATTATTTTATATGTTTTGAATCTTTTATTCCTTTAATCAACCAACTTAACATCCAAAAGAGTAACTCATCTAATTATTTTCATTTATCTAAATGCTACTTGACTATGCAAGCTATGTAGGAAACTCCTAAATGTAATTCCAACAGATATTTTAGCTTGCCATAAAATTAAAGTTTAGTGTGAAAAATTTCAGAAGGTACATTGACAATTTGGCCTCCCACACACACACTTATAAAAGAATAGGGACTGATTCCCCAAAATATTAAACCCAATACTGAAAGAATTGACTATACCATTTTAATTGTCATTAGTAAGGATTTACATCTAAAAAAATCAGAAACTCTTTAAGATTATTGACTTACACCAAAGATGTTCAAAAGTCTCCCTTTTCTTTATTTTCAAACTTCTATTTGTAGCGAAAGGAAATAACCTTTACTGTATAGTAGGTATAAAAGGAACCAGATGATTCATCTCTGTGAATCTGCTTGTTGAATTTGATGGATCATTCTTAAAAGCGACGTTGCTAATCTTCAGGTTTTCTTTTTTAGGTTATTCACAGATCAGTGGGTTTTCCAGCTAATACAGGTCTGATGCTCTTCTGTCTTCACACATGGTATTCATCATATCTTGACAAGAAAAGACCTTCAGTCTACAAATAACCTTCACTGAAGTAAGACATGTAAGTGGGTTTCTTTATGAAAGATAGATTTTATGGCTGAATAAAAAACAACTGCAGTTAAAAAGTGTCATTGCGTGGCCTTATTTGAAGATTTTTCCTTAAAGGAAGCTTAATGTTTGTTGTTGAAACTACTAATAGACAAAAAAGAAAAGAAAAGTATTAAATTACTTTATCATTAACCACAAACGCAACAGGAAGGGTTGATCAGCTCTGTATTTTATCATTCTGAAGCGTTCAGCCTTTAAAATATTTAAGCATCCACATTAGTTCTTGTCAAACTAGCACAAAGCAGTGCATAATATGACCCACGTATAAGAGCAGAACAAGATAAGAGGTTACAGTCAGGGTGAAATTTCCACAATGGAATTGCCCTGTGCTATAGATAATAGTTTGGCTTCCTGTTTCCAGACAATTACTAAATGATGTTGAATGTTTTCTTTATGTTTTCACTTGGTCATGCTAAGGGAGAGAATCAAGTTTAGTTGATATTGAACTACCAAGGATGAGACAATAAATCTGAGGCATCTTACATGCCCTGTATTATTTCATATGGCCAATTAGAAAAAATAAAAAGTTGATCAAGTTTCATGGTGACAGATAACGTGGTAATTTGGGTTTTCATGGTATAAATGACAACCCTAAAGGAAATATTAATAATTTTCAAGCTAGGCAAGAACCAAGATGATTTCTCGTTGAAACTAAAGTGTCTGAAGAATTTCTTTGTGTAGAGCCTACTGTGCACTGATTGAAGGAATAGCTGACAGACAATTTCTTAAAACACCCTTTAAATTCTTCCATTGGCCTTAACAATCTTAGCAAAACCTTATATAAACCAAAACATATCAAAATATAATTATCTATGAAAGTAATATAGAGCAGTTAAAACACAAATTTTAACCCTACTATGTGAGATGAGGAATGGCAAGGAGGGATGTGGTTGCCAGCAGGCGATTAGACAGTACTAATAAAAATTCCTACTAAATCGTAAACTCCTATTTTTCATAGACATTTATTACAAGGCTATCTTGTCCTTGTCTAGCTTTTAAACCAAACAATGATCCTGGAAAAAAATACTGTTAATGAGATAAAGGAAATTTCACAACAGTAGGCATATATTTCGTAAATCTACCCCAGTTTTAATCCAGTTATTCATTCATTCGTTCATTCAATGAACACTGAATTCCTGATATGCATGAGTTGCTGGAGAAACAATGGTGAAAAAGACAGATGAGGGACCTACCTTCCAGGAGCTTACTTTATGATGGGAGAGAAAAACAATGAACAAAAATTAAATATAAAACAATTACAGGCTGTAATATGCAATGCATAAAATAAACCAGGTGTTGTCATGAAACAGACTGGTTAGGGCAGGTTTCTCCGAGGAGATGCTATTTAAGCTAAGACCTAGAAGGAGAGGGAGCTAGCTGACATCTGAAAACCAGGAGATAGCTATTTCATGCTGAGGAAACAGCAAGTGCTTGGAGAGTTTTAGAAACTTGGAAACTAAGAAAAAGTCAGTGTAACTGAGGACTTAAGGTACAGGATGGAGTGCACAAAATGAAATGGGATAATTGCCCAAATCACATCAGACCTTATAGGCCTGAGAAGAGTCTGTATTTTATTCTAAAGTTATTGAGAATTTTAAGCAGTCTTTGATGGCATGTGATAAGATTAAATCCAATTCCAAAGCACTAAAGCAATAGAATGATTAAGAGGGAAAAAATTCAAAAGTGAAAAAGGATTTTTAAAATATTTATACATTATATGGTCTAAAGGAAGTTAACACATCTATGGACAGCTAATTTTCGACAAGGGAGCCAAGAACATACAATGGAGAAAGGAAAGTCTCTTCAACAAATGGTGTTGGGAAAACTGGACAGCCACATGCAAAAAAATGAAAGTAGACCATTATTTTACACCAGATACAAAAATTAACTCAAAATGGATTAAAGCCTTGCATGTAAGACCTGAAACCATGAAACTTCTGGAAGAAAACATAGGGAGTACACTCTTTGACATTGGTCTTAGCAACATATCTTCAAGTACCATGTCTGACCGGGCAAGGGAAACAGTAGAAAAAATAAACAAATGGGACTACATCAAACTAAAAAGCTTCTGCACAGGAAACAAAACCATCAACAAAACAAAAAGGCATCCTAACAACTGGGAGAAGATATTTGCAAACCATATATCTAATAAGGGGTTAATATTCAAAATATATAAAGAACTCATACATCTCAACAACAAAAAAGCTAACAACCCAATTAAAAAATGGGCAAAAGACCTGAACAGACATTTCTCCAAAGAAGATATACAGATGGCCAACAGGCACATGAAAAGGTGTTGAACATCATTAACTATCAGGGAAATGCAAATCAAAACTACAATGAGATATCACCTCATGCCTGTCAGAATGGCTATAATTAACAAGACAGGAAACAACAGGTGTTGGAGAGGATGTGGTGAGAAGGGAACTCTCATACACTGCTGGTGGGAGTGCAAACTGGTGCAGCCACTATGCAAAACAATATGGAGATTCCTCAAAGAATTAAGAATAGAATTACCATACGATCCAGCTATTGCACTGCTGGGTATTTATCCAAAGAGCATGAAAACACCAATACGTAAAGATACAGGCACCCCTCTGTTCATTGCAGCATTGTTCACAATAGCCAAGACTTGGAAGCAACCTAAGTGCCCATCAAGGGATGAATGGAAAAAGATGTGGTAGATATACACAGTGGAATACTACTCAGCCATAAGAAACCATGAAATCCAGCCATTTGTGGCAACATGGGTGGACATTGCTAAGTGAAATGAGTCAGAGGGAGAAAGTCAAAAACTGTATGATCTCACTCATAAGTAGAAGATAAAAATAACAACAAACAAACACGTAGAGACAGAGATTGGATTGGTGGTTGCCAGAAGGGAAGGAGGGTGGAGAGCAAAATGGATGATTAGACACGTGTGTAGTGATGGATTGTAATTAGTATTTGATTGGTGAACATGATGTAATGTATGCAGAAATAGAAGTATAATGATGTACACCTGAAATTTATACACTGTTATAAACCAATGTTACTGCAATAAAAAATAATTTTTTTTAATTAAAAAAATAAAAGAAGTTAAAACCAGACCCATATCTTGGAAGCCTTGTAAATTATCCTCGTGGCAAATATTACTGAATTGTCATGGAAAACAACAACAATTAAAAAAAAAAAACCACTGGACATAGAACACTGATATATAAAACTGCAGTTTCAATCATATTCATATGTACCATGAAATAAAAATGCCTATTCCTAAGCATTCCAAGACAGAGTCTTGTTAAGATCACAGCATTGATAAAACTATTGAAATTCCACCTTCAAGGGGATGAAATTGGATGCTAACACAACGTATTATGTATTGTCTCCTTAATTTGTTTTAAACTATTAAATTAATTTTTTAAATCCTGCTTTCAGAAATTATTTATTGTTAATATTTTATTCACACTGTAATGTAAGAATAAAATGATTTTTAACCTTTGGAAAAGGTAGTATTTTCTATATTGGTAGCTTAATAAATATTTAGGTGGCTCTACCTGTCTTCAACATCTAAAGTGAATAATTTAATACAATAACATCACTCAGTTGTGGATTGGCATGCAATGGAATTATTATAGATTTATAGAAATGCTTATAATAATATTGCAAATGAAAACATAAACTGGTAGACTTGTGGTCGTATGTTTTTAATTATATAGGACCATCTGAGAAAATAACCAGCATTCAAAAAAGCGGGTGAGATAATATATATATAAACACTTGAATGTAAAACAATATTACAGATATGATATTGCATATTTTAAAGTATTTGGTGACAAGCAAATATTAAGGGCATAATGATTTGGCCTTTTTCTAAAATAACTTTACAAATGGAGAGTTCAAATCTTTTGCTTCTGCTTGCCAGAGCTCTTTGTATTTTGACGTAAGGAGCTAGGATCACACTTACCTTTTTCCATATGTTGTTTCGGACAAGCCTCAGCAGTCAAAAGGCCAGCCTAGGTCCTACGTTGAAGTCCTAGGGACTGCCAAAGCTCTGGAGCATTCCACTTTACTTTTATTATTCATTCGTTCATTCATTCAAAAGTCCTTTCCTGAGGATTTAATATGTACCAGTCACGGTCCTAGGCACTTGAGATCATCAGTGAACAAAACAACAAAGATACTTGCTTTCTGAGAGTTTCCTGTCCATTAGCAGGAGGCAAACACTAAATATTAACCGTAATAAGTAACTAAATTATACAGTAATTTAGAAGATGATAAATTCCATGGAACAAAGACAAAGCAAAGCAAGATAAGGGAGACTGAGGAGTGAGGCAGGGAGCGGTTCCAATGTTAAGTGGAGTAATCATCACGCACCTCCTTCATAGGGTGACGTGTAAGCAAAGATTTGAAGTTGGTGAGAGGTTTGCCAAGCATCTGAGGGAAGGGCATTCCAGGCAAGGCCCTAAGGAAGGCAAGCCTAGTGTTTTGGAAGAACAGCAAGTGGCTTGAGTGGCAGGAGAAGGAGGAGTAAATCAGACAGTAATTTTGGGCTCTGAGGTGCCCATGAAGTGGAAGACCTGGAACTGTGATAAAGGAGTGGCTTAGAGCAGCAACACGGCAGGAAGACATGGTGGCCAGGAGATGTATTTTGAATTTGCATTACAACAGCAAGCATGTTGTTTTACTTAGAATTTTTGTCACAAATCAATAAAAATATAAAAATATTCTAAAGATTATTCACACTTTATATTTTTCTTTTTTTTTCTTTACTATCTTTCTTTAAGGATGGTTGACTTGCTCCCTCCCCAGCTACCCCAAAGTGCTCTGGCTTGGTTCAGAGTCTTCCTAAGGACTCTGCGTCTATCTGATAAGCAAATGCTGGTTATGAAGCAGTGACAAAGATTCTTTCCTTGCCCAAACTATAATCAGTCTCCTCTGAGCTCTTTTCTCAACTAGTCCTCACCTTTTAGACTTTCTTTTTTTGTCTCTGCATTGTCCAGTTTTAGCAAAAATCCTGCTAAGACAATTTAGCAGAATCTCCCATCCTCCAGATCTGATCACCCTTGATATCTAATTGGGTTTCTCATCCCCAGGTGAGGTCTGATCATACTGACCTGCCCTCAGCAAGAATTCTGTTAGGTTTAACCAGAATCCTCCCTTCCCCCTGATGTTTCCTCTTAGTAATTTTCCATCCACCAACTCCCTCCATACTCCTTGGCTATAAATTCCCACTTTTCCTTGTTGTGTTCATAGTTGAGTCCAATCTCTCTTCCCCCACTACAAGACCCCATTGCAGTGGCTGCTACACCTATCACGATGCCCCTTCCCTTGAATAAACTCTGCCTTGCCACTCTTTAACAACTGTCTTGAATAACTGTTTCTTTACCAACAGTCAAAATGATAGGGAAGCCCAAGAAGCTGCCCAAATGCTAGAACAAAGATATGCATAGTAATCACTTGGGAAAATGTGGTAAATCATGAGAAATTATAAGGTTGCTAAAAAGTGTGCATTCAGGTGCATCGAGTGTCAAAATGGCACAAATAACTAAAGAGAAACCATGAAAATAAAATCCATGGAAAACAATCTGTCTCGTCTATCAACGTTCAACACTCTATTTTGATTTTCTTAGTTAAATTTACCCATGACAGTCAAATTGGGAGGAGGAGTGTTACTGTATTTCAATATTGTTAAACAAAGCAGAAATCTTTTAATAAATTGTCAACTCAAAATACTCCAAAAGCAAGTAGATAGTTCCATGAAGCAAAGTGCTCTTCTTAACAAACCAACAATATGTGTTTATTGCATTGGAGCCCAGGACCGCCACATGTGATTACAGTAAAAGCTCTGCATTATTTCCATCTGGCAATGAGAACACAAGATGTTGTGTAAACTACCAGAAGAGCTCTATTTCATTGTAATTAAAATTTAGTGTTACACTTAAGCAATAAGGCAACTCCAGGAGATGTGATTATCATGAGATAATGACCTTGGAGTGTCGCAAGGCATACAAGCAACCAAATGCCTCCAATCCTCTAGGGGGCAAGATTATTTCTACATAACAATCTCTACCTTCTCTCGCTTACCCTCCCCTGCCCCTGAAGCTGTATGATCAGTGAAAGGGGAAAGCTTGGGATTAAGAGCACCAATATGATTTCTGCAAAAAGAGGACATTGGGGGACTGGTATATGACAAAGTTGGCATTGTAGAATGCTGAAGCAGCAGTTTCAAATGAGTTGTGTTGTTTGTGCAATAATTATGCAATGACTTTAGAATTCTCTGGACACAGATAGAACTGTCAGTGATGTCATAGGCATGTAAGTAATCCCCAGCAAGGGCACAGATGTAACCTTTTCCCCCTGTTTTGGTTTCATGATTTCCATTTCATAATAGCAATAAGATATGACAGGTGGTGCAGTTCTTGAGGGTTTATTATACTTCTTGGGTGGTTGAAGCCACTCGGCCTTTGGCCCGAACCTCTCAAGACATCTGAGATGTATAATAATTCCCCCAAAACGCAATGCCTGTCCTGTCTTATTGCTTAACTGCTTTGTACCTACTAAGTAATTCTTCTTAAAGTGAACGCAGATAACAGTGCCTACTTCACAGTTTACTCTGTGCTACTAGAAACTACTTCTACAATGGGATAGCATGAAATAATTTCTACTGTAATGGCTGAAGGGATATTCCATAATGTTACTGTTGTAAACCCTAAACTGAAAGGTCACTTAAAATTATGGAAAATGTTTATATTTGGTGACAATTTGGGGGAGGAGAAAATGATAGACTAAAATTTGAGAAGTTAACATAAAATACGACTATCCTTAATGACAGCTCATGTTGAGGAGACAGATACCTCAATTATTCAAGAATATCTCAAACTCTTCTATATCAAAGAGATGAAAGTGAGACCTTAATTTCTAAGTAATATTTTTTAATAATAAAAAAATGAACCAAACGTAAGTTTTATAAAAGGGAAGCATTGGGACATTGAGGAAAATAATTTAAAATAGTAATATAGAAGGGGTTTTTGTGTGTAAATATACGTGTGTGTATAAAATGCATGATGCATGGACAAACTGAAGTGGTAAAAGAGTAAAGATATAAGGTATTAGGTATTATTTTTCCATGTAGAGGAGAACCTGCTAAATAGGGAAGAGTCTGATTTGTAGTCTACCCAGATGAAATTTAGAGTTTCATTGCCTTTTATTTCATTTCATCTGTATATAGTCATGTCCCAGTAAACAACCTAAATTCTCCACTTAAGGCAGAGTAGTTTCTCCTCCTGTTAAGGCTGGATCTAAGGTCACACTAGCATATGAGTCCAGAATACTTTAAGGTTAGTCTACATATTCTTGAAATTCAGGAATATGTATGAAAGATTAATTCACTGGCAAAAAGTATATATATTAATAAACATGATATATTTATACAAATCAATGAATATAAACTCTGCATTGCAATACTCTCCAAATTAATCCCTATAACTAGTCTAGGTGATTAGGTATGTGACAAAATAATCCATTACATTAAGGGGTCTTAGACCTGCTGAATTCTCTCAGTGCCATGCCCTGAACCACCAGCAACTCAACAGTCATTTCAGTCTAGGACAAGTGTGTGCACAGCTCAAGGGATGAGGGCGGGGAAGACTCAGTACTCACTCCAGCTCCACGACCATGTCTCCGACTCCTAGTTGGAAAACCAACTAGGAACTTCAACTCTCATCCCCTAATTGACTAATCCTATGACCTTGGCCAAGGTCATTTGACCTTTCTCATTCTAGATTCCATATTTTAAAAAAGAGGTAGCAACGTCAGCCCTATCAACTTCACAGAGTTTTTGGTAAAGACAAGTGAAATAGATTATGGAGAAATGATTTATAATTTAAGTGCTAGTCAAATCCATTTCTGGTATTGTAGTTGTTGTTGTAGTTGTTGTTATTAGTACTTTTACACTTGATTGAGTATGGAAAATGGGTGATAAACACATTTAGGCACAACTTGGGAAAAAATACGAAACTAAAGGGATAAAAGGGGAGGAGGGTGTGGCTAGAATAGGGGCCACATTCTTCCTTTTTTCTAAAAGTGTCAGGTAAGGAATGGCAAAGATCAATTTTTAAATAATTATAATGAGTCAATTTCTAAAAAGATAAACACAAGAAAAATTCAGTTGCTAAGTTTCTCCTATGTTGGAAGGCATTCGTCCCTTCTTGGTAGAAGGTGTTGCTGATTTTGGCCTTTTCCATGAAAGCTGCCTTAATTGAAAAGAAGGTAGCAAATCCCTCTCTGTATTATTACTCTATGTCAACAGGAAACCTTTCAGTCACTTACTATCCTGCTGTTTTTTTACCTGTACACATTTTGCTATTTTCATTATTGTGTTAGCCTAACTTGTAGATTCTGTTTTATGTTCAAATCAATTCTATCTTGGGTTATAAATTACAGAACAAGAAAAAAAACCTGACATAGATCATTGTATTAAGAAGTGTTAATAAGTGAGGTTTTTTGTTGTGTTTTTGGTGAGGAAGATTGGCTCTAAACTAACATCTGTTGCCAATCTTTCTCTTTCTTCTTGAGGAAGATTGTCACTGAGCTAACATCTGTGCCAATCTTCATCTATTTTGTACGTGGGACACTGCCACACCATGGCTTGACAAGCAGTGTGTAGGTCCGCACCTGGGATCCGAACCCATGAACCCCAGGCCACCGAAATGGAGCACATGAACTTAACCACTACACCACTGGCCCGGCCCCAATAAGTGTTTTTGATGATAAGAAAGAAATCTTTTTTATTTAAAATTTCATCTGTAAATATTGTTATTTAGGAAGCCTACATACTCTGCACCACAATGTCAAACATGTGTTTGTTTCTCCTACTATATATGCAAGGAAGTCTTTCTTGATTTATATTACAATTTTATCCCTGTATTGAGTATAATTACTTTGTTCGTCTTTCTATTATGTATAATTTTGCCTACTACTAGAATTCTTTTTGGAAGGAACTTAAATTATAATTGGTGAGTTTATTTCAAATCCCTTGTTTAAGATGCATCCTGACCACAAAGTACAAGAACACGGAGGAAGTGCTCCACTCTCTCCGACATAGGCAGATTAGCTAAGCATAATTTGGGAATAGATTTTGATGAACGTGAAGTCTTTCTTCCATTTATCTGCCTTTAAATTTTTTCACTATCAATAAAGGGTTTAACCTTCACGTGATTTCCTAAAATTATTTCCTTTGCTTTTCTTTCTTTTTTGAAAGAAACTGAACGCTTAAATCAGGCCTTCCAAGAGAAAGTAAAATGATAATTGTCTAGTGAATAAAGACACTTTAGAAGGCAAACTAGTTTAATTCCAACTTTCTCAAATTGTTTTTCCTTGGTGGTATTTTTATTTATGGAGGTAAGAGGGAAAAATACAGAGGTCTTCCTAAATCAAGTACACCCTTGACAGGACCTATTTATTTATCTCTAGGAACTATTCAAACAGTCTTTTCTAATACCCTCCCAAGGGAAAAAGCGGGACCATTTTTCTACACATCAAATTTTTGTTGCACAAAGAAGCCAGGTGAACCTGATCTAGGCAATTAGTAGCCAACACATGTCTACTGACTATCTATCTATCTATCTATTTATATTTTTTAATGCTATCTGGGCAGAACACTGTTTAAAACATGATGATTCATTCAGGCAGGAGAACCTTCCCAGGCTCCTGCCACCTTAATCAGGAGGGTGCTATCAACAGCCTAACACACACATTCAACACCTCATCGTATCCCTGAGGTGATTATAACCTTTCTTGGTGGTGATGATGGTGGTAGTGTTGCTGCGTAGTTGCATTATTGATGGAGCTGCTTCGTGGTTAACCTTGACTCTCAGTTTCTGAAACAACTGTGCTTTCCAGAATGCTTAATTCTTTCATATACTTTCCAAATGGTTTAATACACACATTCGGGCCTTTTTATTTATTTTTTCATCCCACTGGTTCCCATTTTCTATCTCACATCTAATATAGTGACAGACATTAATTACACATTTGTCATGGGGTAAGAAGCTCTTCAAAGATCCCCCAAGAATCCTCATAATAGCTGCTTGAAACTCCATTGTATTCCCTGGCACCAGATGGGGTGAGTATGAAACGTCTTTTCTTAAGAGGCCATCTGCACAGTGACTCCTTAGAGGTCAGAGATCGTTCAAACATACTTTTTGTATTTCCTTGAATTAAAATGATAAAATGTGGGTACTTACACTTCAGAACTGTCTTTATACTCTGTGGTCTTGTCATTGTTCTGTAATCTACTAATGGTGAATCTTGGTGGCTGCTATGAATTCTAACAGTGTAAGACTTTTAGGCAGGTACATTTAGGATATTTAGGAAATCTTTATAGGATTCCCTACATGAAGACAGGTACTATTCCATATTTATCTTTACATTGGAATAGAACCTGGCATTTTAAAAAGCTAAAGTATTTGTGACCATGTTCACTATTTATGAAGAAAACAGAGGTAGATTTAAGCCTCTTTTCCCCTGGGTAACTTTAATCTCCTCTTGTTATTGAGAATTAGATGGAAATCTTTCTTTGGCTCTGAGCATGAGAAGTTCTCCAGGTAGAAAGATATCACAGTTCCATAGGACCAAACTTTTTTTCTCCCACTTTAAAGATGTTTTCTAAGGGAAATAATGGAGTAAGTCAATCAAGAGAGGACCTCATTAATTACGACACTAGTGACCTGTCATTCTGATGGTCCGTGGTGGGCACTTGCTGATTTATATATGCATTCATTAACAAATATGTACTAAGAACTTAGAGGTGCTTTAGGGATATAAAGAGTAGAAAATTCAGTCCTAGCTCTGCAGAAGTATATTTTCTTTTGGCATGACTCCTTTTTTCTCATGAAATGGTTGACTTAGATTTTTACAGACAGCCTCATTACGTAAAGTAAAAGATAAATAAATAATAAAAGTCTAGAAAAGGAAGTGGAAAAAATACTCTAGAAAAGTAAATGCTTCAGATAAAAATGGCACAGATCACAAAGCATTTTAACAGAATTATAGTAATAGAGTACCACAAACAAAATATAGTCTCTGTTATCCAAGGCACTGACAGAGCAGAGATCGCAAAAGTCATTGCACCTATAAACCCAAGACATTTTTTTAAACAACTGTTTAAAACTCAGTTCCCACTAAATCATGAATCCAGGTTGCTAACAACAACAAAAAATGGCAGGCTAGGGCTTCATCTCCTTTAACTTCCTCTTTTTAACTTCGCAAACTGTGAAAATGTAAAATAGATAAGCAGTCAGTGAGAGAAACAATTGACGTCTTACCCAACTCTCAGATTACGTTATTAGCCTCTAAAAAAACTGGAACCAGATTGAAAGGTGATTCAACATGAGAATATAATTTCAATAGTGTTGACTTGAGCCTCCGCTCTGTGCCAGCCTTGTTTCTCTAGAGTCTGATTCAGCAAGTTGAATTCAGTTGCAATTGCATCTTCTAAGTCTTCACCTTCGTCTCCGAGAAATGAATCAGCCTAAAATGAATCTCTGCTTACATAAATGACTTCCTCCTTTGCCTTGCTGAAGGGAATGAGCTTATCAGAATCAGTCTAGTGACAAATCCAAAAGTTTCTTGATGAGATCAGATCATATAGTTCCAGTAAATTAGCACATACCAAATACAGTATCTGCTGAATCTTCAGTATTCAGGCTCCCATCCCTTGTCAGCAGTAGAAAATGACCTTCAAGAAGGCTGCTTAAAGTAAGATTCAGGAGTTTCATTGAGGCTGTGACTAGATCCAAAAGGGTTGAATCTTTGCTCAGCTCCTTCACACTGAGACACCATGTCC
The DNA here is from genome assembly GCA_031878705.1 of Tapirus indicus. Taxonomy (NCBI): domain Eukaryota; kingdom Metazoa; phylum Chordata; class Mammalia; order Perissodactyla; family Tapiridae; genus Tapirus; species Tapirus indicus. Next base: position 34,013,788 of record CM062930.1, on the reverse strand, counting down.
TCTCTCACTTCATGAATTTATTTATCAACCATAGAGAAATTTTAATACACCAAAAAGACTTCTTCATGCTGCATTCTAATGTTCTCCGAGTTCCCTTTCCTGCAGCCTCTAATTTAGAACCACAGTTGGCAGAGGCTGAATCACAAGACTCTTCTATGGCTTTACTGCCCAACCTGAGCCCTGGGTTCCTGTCAACATTTTAAAATTGCTTTCTTGGTTCAAAGAATTTCATGAAAGAAGAGGAAGAATATTGAAAATTGTATGTAAAATATGTTTTAATAAATGTGAATTCATTCAGAGATCATGATGTACTTCTGATTTTTGCCTCACATAGATCTAGCTCATTTCATCTGATCTCACCATTCAGCAAAAGACTGATTATTTATATCTATCTATCTATATAAAACAATTATATTAATTGAAACAATATATTTATTATATATTACACATATAAAACAATTGGTGAGCCTAAGCAAAGGACATATGGAAGTTCTTTGTATTTTTGTGTTTTTCTATAAGTTTCAAATTATATCAAAATTACAAATTAGCCTCCTTCGATTGAGAAATAATTAAAATTGAGAAAGAGAGAGATGAAAACTAAATACAACATATGATCTTCAATTGGATGCTGGACCAGAGAAAAAAATTGCCCAAAAGGATGGCAATCAGTGCAATTTGAATAAAGTCTGTATATTAGAAAATGGTATTGTATCAACGTTAATTTCCTGATCTCAATTATTGTGTAGTTATATAATTCTTGTTCTTATTCTTTGGAAATATTTAGGGGTAAATTCCCATGTCTCCAAGTTATGCTCAAATAGTTTAGAAATACACACACACACAGAATGATAAAACAAATGTGACAAAATTGTGACAAGTGTTAAAACTTAGTGAATCTGAGTGGAGGGTATACAGGAGTTTTGTGCAATTCTTGCAACTTTTCTGTAGATTAGAAATTATTTCAAAATAAAATGTGTCTATATATGTATATATATTTAAGTCAGTCTCCTCCATGAAATATTTTAAAGTTAGTTTGAAAAGACAGCATAGTTATACTTATGTCTCATATAAGTTTCATGTTATGCCAATTTACCATTATGAAAGATTAAAAAAAAACTTCCCATTTCCCAAAACAAATATATTAGCCACTTTTATCTCCTATTTATCATCGAATATTAATGTTTGTATAAAAGGCAAAAATATTAATCTTTCATAGTTGATAAGATTTCCAAACTATATAATTTTTGTTATGACACCATATCTTAAAAAGGCCTTTTTAAAAAAACACTAAGCTTCTTTCACCATTCTTCTACTTGTAAAGAAAATGAATAGAAGAAAATAACCACAGTGCATAGTGGTTGAATAAGAGTCTGTTTTATTTTCCAACTATTTGTCAGGAAATTTCCCTGGAAAAATCTTATGAAGTCCAAGTATTTCATTTGTAAGATGAGTAAGTAGCTTTTCAATGAAGTATGATTTCAACTATGGAAATACAATAGAGAAACAATGGATATCTTTAAAGAATATGGGACCTAAATCTCATGGCAATATTATAACCAGAGATCCCACTGGTTTAATTTCTCTGATATTTTCCTCTTGCCTTATTTTAAGCCTACAGGGATGTTCATGGAATAAAGTAGAATTAGCCAGAAGAATTTTCTCCAATAAAGGCAAATCAGTACAAGAGAGAACAATATGCATGTCAACAGCCAAGATTGTATATTGACACTGTTATTACTAGGAGTAAGCACTTGACTCTAGCCTTCACTCTAAAACTTGGGTCTAAAAAGACCTTTATAATAATGTTTGGGGGGATGCTGAAAAGTTGCTGTCAGCTATTTTACTTTGGGGGATTCAAATGCTTCTGTTCTTTGACACAGTCTGCTCACAAACAAGACGAAAGGTTCAGAATAACATCCAATTGTGTTCCTGAAGCTTTATAAAGTCCAAACACACCAGTAAGAAGCTCTCTCACTGAGTCTTAATTCTACAGACCAGTGAAAAGTCTTGCCTTGCAAGCCCAATATCTTGGATACTTGCATCTGGAAAATGATGAGCTCCATGGACTCTCACTAACATCCTTTGAACTTGGTACCACAAAGCCTTGACTATTTCATCCCAAAAGATACTACACAGTAAGTTGCATAAGGGAAAGAAAAGTTAGCATTAGATGGTCCACAAAGTTCTTATGTCTTGTTTTCTGTCTGGATATATGATGCACGCTTAATATGTTCAACATTAACAACATTTCTGTTAAAGAATAAGGATATCTCCTCTTAGTTGTAATTGGATGTCATTGCTGTCCTCCCTGCAGGGTGCAGATGATTGCCCCTTTGGAAATAGTTATTAAGTCATGCCCATTGAATGCCCTAAAATAGAGAGAGGAGGAGTGGGGAGTTAACCAAAAAGAATATGACCTCAGCAAGATAGCTGAGAAAACAGTGTGAGTCTTATTCAGTTACTACTTAATACTGAGTAGCAAACGAAAGGGATATTTTTGAAAACCCCTTTGTATAATTTATGCCTCCTAGAATTCTGACCCTTTTGTCTCACTCTCTTGTAAAAGAATCAGTTAATTAAATAAGAGAAGGGATTCTTCCCTGATCTTTTCAAGAATCCTTGAAAGGCATATTTCACACCAAGGATCTCGCAAGTGTGTTTCTAGCCAATGCCAAGAGTCACTGCTCAGAGATTTACATTTCACAAATGGAATCAACACCCTGAGGAGAATATATATTGGTGTTTATATTGCAGAATTGTGCTACCTGCCACATCACTACATCCTAAATCATGCTGTAGAATTGCCATGTATGTGGCATTTACATAGGGTGCTCCAATGGCACTTCCTGACAGAAACCAAAGTGGACATGTGTAATAGACCAAAAAAAAAAAAAACCCCTCAGCATTGAAATGATATTCCCTTCATTCCCTAAATTAAGGAACTGGTCTCAAATAAAATATGTGACCAAAGCCATAATCATAATAGATTTTATATATTGTCTAAGACAACTCCCATGACCCCCTACCAAAAATAAACTCTTAACCTATTTCTCTTTCATCATGGTACTTACCACTCTCTAGAATTATATCAGATGTTTGTTTTCTTATGTATTGCCTCTCTCCCCCACTAGATGAAATCCCCATGAGGACAGGGACTTGTCTTGTTCAGCGTGGCAACCACCCCATGAGAGCATGCCCTGCCCACAATAGATGCTCAGAAAGTATCTTTTAAACAAATGGATGATGGAACGCTCTCACCAATATGGCAGTTAAACACAGAACGAAAGTGCTCCAGAAGATGGGTGGGTAGGTTCAGACATTCAAATGTCTGTCTTGCACGTGAAGTTTGCACCTGTGCTCCACTTACAGACTCAAGGATGCAGCGCACAGACTCTACGAGAGAAAGATTCATCTTAAAGTGAATTTCAGCCCACTCTTCCATGATCTTCATTATGATTTTGCAATTCTAGCAGGCCCAGAGAGAAAGCTTCATGGCACCACCTCATTTTACAACAGGACTCATCTGAACTGTAGGCCACTGGTGAAGATGGAACTAATGCTAGTCAATAAATCAATGAAGATGTCTTCCAAAATATTGTTTTGTGGTGCCCTTTGCTGAAGTGTTGAAATCACTGTGAGCTCTTCAAAATTATGGCATAAATGTTTCTATAGGTTATTCTGAGAATGTGCAATAAGCTTTTCATGGGACTGAAAAAACAAAAACACCTTTTAAAAGCTTATCTTCTACAAGAAAGTGGGGCAGGGTGTGGGAATAAATACCTCTTGGAAAAGAATATTCTTCAGTCTTGAAGTTTAACCTTTATGAAAACAGACATAGACCTTCAGGGAACTTTGTATCTATGAGACTCAATTGTTTACAGAAAAATCCTAAAATCGCTTTCAAACCTGAGTAGCTCACTTCCATGAAACCACAGAGAGTCTGATAAAACCTAAAGAACAAACAACTAGAAAAAGGTTTCTGATCCACACTGCATTTTAAAGTATTCTGAACAGTAATGTTCTATTCCAAGGGTATGATTTACAGTCCTCCCTAAATCTGGTCTCCAGAGCTGACTTAGGCTAATTTCTAGATCCTACTGCATCTACTTAGATCTTGTCCCCCATATATTTTGAATGCTAAATGCAAAACATGTACACTATTGGTGGCTATATTTTAGGTGGGGAATGCAATTCTTCCCCATAGTGGCAATATAGCATCCTCTCAGTTATAAATATCTTCACTTCAATGAGAAAAGATGATGAAATTCTTTTTGAAGACTCTCAAAGGGCTTGCAGATTTTTAAAAATATTACTGCCACTTTGTTTGGAAGAAATACAGTTTGGTTGTAAAACCATCATTTGTGATTGGATTTATGAACATGACGGGCATTTGCATGCTGTGTGTGAAAACCCTGAACCAAAGAGTGGTTTCAAACAAGGAAACTGTTGCTAGTCAGAATTTTCTCATCTGTATTATCATTAGCAAATTTCAAGTTCCCCAAACCTGTTGAAAATAAATGTAATTCAAAGAATCTTCCTTCACATGGATAGCGTCTATCAACTTCAAAATTCCTCATGCCCTCACCGAAATTTTTCCAACTAGAATTGGAAATTCCTTTTTATATATGCCCCAAAGTGCTTTCTCATTTAAAGTTAGATCAGGAGAAAAGCATCTTTGTTCTTAGTTATTCTATTTGGGGCGTGCTAAGCACTTATGATCTATCTGCACCTTGTTTAGAACGTTTTATTATCATTGAGCACAGTACTTAGGAGTATGCTAATAATAAAAGAATTGCCTATTAAATCTAATTCGTTTATTCAACAATCTTGATTAAGCACAAGAAACTACCAGAACTGGATTTTTTTTACAAAAGGAAATAAGAAGTTGTCTTAAAAAAGCTTAAGTTTGGTATTCCTATACTATAAGATAGAGGGAGATGAGGTTAAAGTAAAGGTATATGTGATATTTTATGCTAAAAAAATGTAAAAGGAAATTAATTAGGACTTGGGGGATCTGGTAAATCTTCCTGAGAAGTTGTCATCTGTGTTTGGTTTGAACGAGTGGTAGAATTTTGATAAATGGAAAACAAGGAAAGTGGAAGGCTCTGATTCAGTGATTCAAAGGCTTCTCTCAAATCTGCTGGCAGGCTCAAATCAAAATTTCATGAAAGCAAATGCTTCGGACTGATGTTGAAGATACGAAATGAAGCCCAAGGTTTAATATACACTTCTCAATAACCACAGTCACGCAACCCTTAGAGAACTCGGTGACTGGCTAAATTACTTGTAGTGAAATAATCCCTATAGATCCACATTTTAAATATCCAATGTTTACACACAGAGAAAGTATAAATAAAGATTCCATATTTTAAACGTTTTTTTACTATACTCCTTAAGAGAAACAAGAATTCCTTTCTGAAATAAAAATGCAAATGAGAACACATTTGGCAGAACCTCTCCACCCACATGTGAAGCAGCACAATCTCCCTAGCTGCTGCTTTGGTCCCAGTGTTTCAGCCTGTCAATAGGAAAACCCCTACGTGCTACACAAGCCATGAATACACAGTTAACCTGACAGCCATCTTCATGTAATATTCAAGATCGCTTTTACAAAGTCTGTTATAATATTAGCCTGAGATCTAATGCTTGCTCTTTATTTAAGGGATGATGAACTCGATTTGATGCTTTCTCTGCTGTGAGCCAATTCAGACTCAGAATTCTCCTAGGCAGATTTCACTATCTTTAACTGACCGTAAACTGAAGATATTCCCAGTCAAAAATCCTGTTCTTATCAATTACTGTTCTACACCACCAGTTTTACGCAGATTTAACTCAAGAGCTATTTTCATGAGCTTTCCACCATGTATTGGGCCTGACCTTTGAAATCTTGTAGTCACTGAATTCCCATCATCCAGAATAAGGAGAAACTGTCTTAAAAGCTCTATCTTGGTTCAAAAAAAAAACAAGCTATTCTATGACATTAACTGTCTCAAAGCCCTTTTACTGCTGCCAATCTATGCAAGATTGTTGGGATGGAGTTTAACAGATTGAAACTCATGTTTGAGAAGGAAGGAAGGAGGGAGGGAGGGAAGAAAAGTGGGAGGGAGGAAGGGAGGGAGGGAGGAAAAAGGAAGGAAGGAGTGAAGGAGGAAGAAAATGAGGGAAAGAGGGAGAGAGGGAGGTAAGAAACTAATCAAACATTTATAAGCTCTCAAAATGTGGTCTGAAAACCCTTCCCTGGTTTTAAGAAGTTGGATACACAAGCTCTGGATTCAAGAATCAAACAATACACTTAACTTATAAATCATTTCAGAATCTGAGTTCTAGATGCAACATTTATAAATAAGGTAAGAGGGCTTATGTCACTTCTGAGAAAACTGGGCTAACTACACGTATACTAGTCATGGTCCTGGTAGGAACAGATGGCTCACTGGGCAATGAGTGGAATGTTCAATAAACTATTTACAAAGCTGTGGGCAGAATGTAGGGAAGCCACAGGGAGAGTGCAGGACCCAGGGCTAGTAGGAGTGGATGGCCACTATCATCCCCAGGCCTAAAGGAGCCAGGAGACAAGGGAGGCTGTGAGGAGAGGGCCACCCGACAGAGCTTGTGACCTTAGGTGAAGGTACTCAGCTAGCCCTAGGCAATGCTGCAGGCAGGGAGCCAGGGGAATAAATACTCCAGCCTCACTCTTCACCCTCCCTCTGATATTCAGCTGGTGCACCCCATTGGTGAAACCCAGTGGGCAAAGAACCATTGGGCAAGGAAGCCCACTGCTCTGTTCCCATAAATCCCCCTTAGAAGCACAGAGTGGGGCTCAGGAAGTAGGATGGAGAGTAGGTCTAGAGGGACTAACAGCAGAAATCCAGCATATCACGTTAGTCATGTAAATTAGGCATGTTATTGCAAACAGAAAATGTATGAAGAAAAAAAGAACACTATCAGGGGGGAAAGCCCAAACTCCTTGTTTCATTAACAAGAACTCTTGGCCCTAGAGTTTTCCAACACAGACAATTCACAGGTTTTGCATAGCACATACTCTTACAGTTATACCTGCACACATAGATACAGCAAAGTACAGCCTGCTAGTCAGTACAAACTCAAAAAGTTTGACCAGGAATTGGCAGATCAGTAACCTTTGCAGGCTCTCTATACAAAAGGTGGTACGTATGAGGATCTTGTTTGAGGCTAAAAGGAGGTAAGAAGTTTTGGACATGGAGACACAGGGAAAGGCGAGGGTAATAAATAGTGCAATGTCTTTCCTCTCTTAGGTTTCCTGGATTTGTTTTGAGCTGTGGTGGGGTTACTAATTTAAGCATATTCACTCAAATATGCAAAGAAATATAGTGTCTTTATAACTTCTATGCCTATTTGAGCTCACTTACAAGGTCCCAACATATTGGGTAGCAGGGAAAGAAAATCAACTACATTTAGTAGTATCACCATTTAATTCCTGCCAATCTATCAATTTGAACTTTTTTAAAATGTAATTTAGCCTAATCTTACATGAATGTCCAACCTGTCTGATTTCTTCCACCACACTCTGCTTCTCTCCAAGATGGCGACTGGGCCTGTGGAGAAGTGGAGTCTAAAGGGCCTCATGACAGAGGGAGGAAGGGGGAATCACATGCAGATCCTTCCACTGTCCTCTGGCAGCAAATTTCTGCAGCCTGGCACCCACTGGCCCCCTGCTAATATCTGTAGTCAGTTCTCTCATCATTTGGTCAGGGTCTGCGATTGTCCCTGTTGACCAGGCCCCAGGTTGGCTCCAGCGGTAATGAAAAGCCCTGAGATGTAGCTGTGACTCCCCCTTGGTCCTGGTCCCAGAGGTCTGCCCCTCAGCCCTCAGCCACAGACCCACTTCATCTTTACCACCATGATTTCCTCTGGCAAGCTTTCCATTCAGACTCTGTTATCTGTCCCGCTTCAGAGTCCTGTCCTCTCCACCTGGGTACAAGGTACAGCTCAAGAAAGCTCAACTCATACTTCCTTCCCTGAAGTATACTTGCTCTTCCTCTGAGGTATCTCCCCAGGACACCTTCGGATAGAGGCAACTGTAAAGTCACAAACACAGAACTTGGGCCCAGTAAGAGAAGATCAGGATGTCTTCCCACCCTACCTCTCCTACCTTGCTCTCCCTTTATTCTTCCCACAATCCCCAAAGCTGGCAAAGTCAGCTTCTCTCTACTTTTGATTTTGAGATCTCCCCATAGAGTAAAATACCTAAGCTGTGGTCAAGGAGTTCTCAAAGTGGGATCCAGCCCCCTTCAGGTCCCCAAGATCAAAACCACTCTCATAATACTACCATTTTATTTACCTTTTCCCTCTCTTTTAGGAATACCTAGTGGGGTTTTCCAGAAGATCCAAGGCATGTGATATCATAAAAGACTGAATGCAGAGGCAGATATGAGAATCCAGCTGTCTTCTCTGAAGCCAGATATTTGCAAAAATGTTAAGCAGTGCCATTCTTCTCACTAATTTTTTCTAGTTTCAAAAAGTATAGTTTTTTTTAATGAAAATATATTATTTACGTTAACATGTAGTGGGTTTATTATTGACATATTAAAATGAAATTTTAAATGAATATTTTTATCATTTATCAGTTTTAAGTTCTATTAAGTAAATATCAATAACTCATATAATCAAAAGCTCTTTGAGACCCTCAATACTTCTTTACGAGTGAAAGGCATCTTGAGACCAGAAACTCGAGGCCTGCTGCTTTAGTATCCCAGGCTCACTCCTGGACATATTAAAAAAATGTTATTGAGAGACCCCCCCGCCACAAAGCCACAGCCTTACTAAGAGCTCAAAATAATCAACAGTGAAGTAAATGCTCCGGTTCCAGGCAATATGGGGGTTGTCCCTCTCTGGGCAATAAGCCTATGGTTCACACTTAAAGGTGAAATGTTGAAATGTTGAAGATAAAGTGATTCGGAGGGGGGATTTTAAAAAGTACTGGTTCAATATCTGCAAGATACTGTCTGCAATACTTTCCTGTAAGAAGATTAGACCAAGCGTGAGGTTCTGGGCTCAGGTGGTGTCCCCTTTGGGGCCCAAGTGACAAAGGGTGACTGAGAATTGGTGAGCAGACATTCTTGCCCACACCCCTGCTCTCTAATACAGCTGTAGCTCTTTGAGTGCTCCAGGTGACACAGCTGTGGACAGCTCCCAGGGGCTCCCAGAATGGGGCCCTGGTGGGGTTCTGGTGGCGTCTCTTAATAAGGAAGCTCAGGTAGTAGAATGCGAGCAAAACTTTTCCTGACACTTGGGGTTCTCAGAAGAAATGTAAAAGGATGGGAGCTGACATCCTGGGTCAAACATACCAGATCCAGGCACTATCAAAAGCCAACTATTAATCTTGATGAAATAAGATTATCTTTTTACCTGTGGACTGGTGGAGCCTGGGACAGACATGTAGATTACATACTTGATCACTGTTACCATAAGTTGTTACAGAAATATAATATAATCTGTATATTGTAGTTTCTGAGCCAGGCAAATAATTTAAAATTGTTTATTCTTATGAATATAGAATGATTTTTATTTTGAGTGTTAAAGTTAAAATTACAATAATTAGAATTAATATTTTTGAATGCTGGATATTGTTCTAAATGCTTACTTAGAATGAATCCTCATCTAATTGTCTGATCAACCCTGAAATGCAGATATTATTATTATATAGAGATATTATTATATTATTATCCCCATTTTAGAATTAAGGAAACTGAGGAAGAGATTTGTCAGTGTCCAGAGATAGGCAGTGTTAATAAATATGGTTTTTAAATTTTTTTCTCCTCAAATCTACTTTAACAGTAAAAATCAGGCACTCTGTCATGTGACACATTTATATATGCTTCGGTATATTTCTGGTATAAAAGACTCACTCCTCAACTCTCCATCAAACCCATCCGCTTTGTCACAGATACCCATCTCAAATGGCCCTGAGAAAAGCAGTCTGGTTCAATTTGCTAAGGGGGCAAAAATTCCCAGTAAGGTTTAGTGATTACTACAGTTAGAATGTTCTGAAACCAGGACCATGTTCCTGTCATGGCAAATTAGGTCAACATGGCAAGACATGGAATCATGGGATGACGGAATGTAAGAGTACATTATTAACTGGTGTCCTCTTCATTTTATTTTTCCTTGGTGACATTTCACAAATTGAATGTAAATATTCAGAAACACAAAATGCTCTGTTAGATGGTTAAAAAGAGGTGGGGGGAGAAGGGAGTAGCATATAAACTGGCAGGCGGTATAGTAATGGGACATTGACTATTGTGAACATTTCAGGAAATGTTATTTCTCTAAGAATGTCTTTTAGAAGCTATCCTTTAAGTAGTTAGCCTACTTAAGTAGTACTTTTTGCTCAAGCTGTTGTTTTTAAGTTCATCAGAATTGATTTTGTAAACCTATAAGGAGTAAAAACAGAGTTTTTAATATACAACCTTCTAATTGTGTATAATCATACTATACAAGAATTAATAAAAGTGTGAACATCTTAAACCTACCCTAAACCATACTGAACACTGGAAAAATGGCAATTTTAAAATTTTAAATCTCATATATTTCAGAAATGAGTAAAACAGAGAAGCAGTATAGCTTGGTGGCTACACACGTGGGCTGCAGAACAAGATTCCTTGATTAGAATCCTGGCTCTACCATCTACTAGCTGTGTGACCTTGGACAAGTTACTTTACTTCTCTGCCACTCTATTGTATTGTGTGACACTGAGTTTAATAATAATCATACTTACTTCACAGGAATTTTTGTTATGAGAAATAAATGAGCTAATATATGGAAAGTGCTGAGAAAAATGCTTGGTACATAGTAAGTATTCAATAAAAGGTAGCTATTAGTACATCTTAGAGCTGCTGGACTTTCACTGCTATTCTTATCTAAATGTCTTACAGATAAAACCCAAATGAAGCACCATGTTTTTCACCAATGTTAAATCAAAACACAGAGATGTATTGAAAAGAAATATAAATCCAAATTCAAAGGACCTGAAAAGAACTTAGATTTTACTGATAGTTTTTTGCAGATACAGGATTATCTACAGCAAAAATTCTAGTATATGTGTTTTTTGAAATAACATTTATATCTGTCACATATGGTTTTAGAAGATCACTGTGACTGTTGTATAAACAGGGAGGAAACAACAGGGGGAAGCAAGTAAGAAGTGGCTGTACCTTGGCTGTACCAAGGAAGAGAAAATGTTGAAATGGACTATAGCCATAGAAACAGAGATGAGGAAAAGCAGAAATTCTTGATGAAATATCTAATAAATATAATTTGGGGCTGCTTCCCCCACAGATACAAACAATATAGATACAGACAATAACAAGTGTTGGCTAGAATGTGGAGAAATTTGAAAACTCATATACTGCTGGTGGGACTGGAAAATGGTACAGTTCCTTTGGAAAATAGTTGGGCAGTTCCTCAAATTGTTAAACACAGAGTTGCCATATGACCCAGAAATTCTACCCTTAAGTACTTACCCAAAAGAATAGAAAATATATGTCTACAAAAAAAACTTGTACACAAATGTTCATAGCATCATTACTGACACTAGCCAGGAGGTGGAAACAACCAAATATCCATCAACCGATGAATGGATAAACAAAATGTAGCATATTCACTTTATGGAATATTATTCACCACAAAAAGGAGTGAAATACCAATAAATGCTACAAAGTGGATGAACCTTGAGAGCATTATGCTAAATGAAAGAAACCAGTCAGACACAAAAGGCCACACATTCTGATTCTATTTACATGAAGTATCCAGAGTGGGTAAATCCACAGAGATAGAAAGTAGATTAGTGGTTGCCAACACCTAAGGGAGGGAAGGATTGGGAGTAATTAATAATGGGTACAGGGTTTCTTCTTGCAGTAATGGAAATGTTCTGGAATTACATAGTGGTGATGGTTGCACAGCTCCACAAATACACTAAAAAACCCCGAACTGTGCACCTTAAAAGGGTAAATTATATGACATTTAAATTATACTCCATCAAAGCTATTACTAAAATTATAGAAAAGTGAATTTAAATAAAAAGGTATCTGAGGAGCTATTTCTTTCTCTCTTCATTTCAGAAAATGGATGATTTTTAGAGATATACTCAGAGTCCCCTTAGAAAATTTTGTTTGGGAAAAAGGAATTCAAACTTCTGACAATGGGTATTAGTAATGTTGGTTATCTTCTGGCAGATGCACTCCGTAGATAAGTTATCATCTATTTTATGTGAAATCAAATAGTTCCCAGCTCAGCTAGAGAAAGGAAGAGTAAAAAGTTCATGAGCATCACCAAAAATTAAAAATTTTTTCATACCACTCAAAGCAAAGAGGGACGAATTAGGCCAGAAAATGAAATATATTCTTACACCATCAGAATGATCACCCGAGAAACTACTGGCACCATGTGTGGTGGAGTAAAATGTCTGGTGATGTTCTAAGCTTTCTAAGTCATCTTTTAAAAAAGCCAAATGGATAAGTTAACTAATTTACTCTTAATACTCGCCAACTTCTTTCTTGTATGGTCACTGAAGCTTGTACGCCTCTGAGGTTGATACAAGAGAAAAATACTTGCAAATACTTGGAAGCGGAAGAATAAAAAAGATTTTTAGCTTTACAAATTACAGCATTATAAAAATGGTTGGTTTGAAATCTATTGCATGCTATAGGTATTTTACTAGATACTTCACTTAGTTCATTTACCTTGGCTAACTTTGGATGTGTTGCTATAGAAGTAGGGTGGAATATTCTTGCCTTTGTTTTTGTTTTTAGGATAAAGTCCATAAATACCCACAAACGCACCAAAGCTCTTGATATTCTCCATATCTTTTAGTCTCTTTCTTATTCAGTTGTAGACCAAAGAACTCTCTATAACAGTTCTGAATCTGATCAAGATGTTCTTTCCTTTCCAAATTGTGAAGGAAAAGATAGGAGAATAAGAGAGAAACATATTACATTCTGCTACAGAGGTCACATCTGTTTGAGGCATATAAAGACGTTTCAGTTAAATATACCAGGTCATCAAGGTGGCAATTTCATACTTGCTCTGAAATATCAAAAATATTGAAAAATTTTAAATGTAGGTGTTTGGCTGAAAGAATGAGCTGGAATCAGTCCTAAACACATTTTGGCAGAAAGAATAGAAACTTGCTTCTTCAAATCTTGTAATGATGCCAAATGTTCTCTCCTCCATTGACTTTTCATTTAAAATGTTCACCTTCCAAGTGCAAAAAATAAAATAATAATTAATTAAATGTAGTTCAGCAAATGCTGTATATTTTTTCTGAAATTTTTGCAACAATGATTTCCATGCCAAGTTGTCATGACCTTCTTTGTGCTATGAAAACAGAGCTATATTTTATATAATCAGTTAAATCAATATAAGCTAAGCTAGTCATTCTCCTTAGGCCTAAATGGATTTTTGAAGGATTTCTTTTTTAGGTGAAAGATGCTTTCCTTTTCCTTTTCTTTTTTGTTTTGCTTTTTATTTTTCAGATGCACCTGTTACATTTTTACCAACGCTTATCAGGCCCAATTCTATGTCCAAACAATCTTCTTCTAAGCATTTTGAACATCTGCTATCATATCTGATCCCCTAATGAAAGAATTCTAGGGAATGCTTGGGTCTGAAGACCACAAGTCTGTGACTTGAAAGGCAGGAAATAGGACACAGGTGATTTGACAGGTAAATTCCCCAAATGGGAGGTATGGTGCCCAGTGGAAATAGCACAATCTTTGTATTTAGGGGTCAAATCCTAATGCCCAGTATTGTTATCTTATTTGATATTTTAATTTATTAGAAGTTGCTTTTCTTCGTATAATATTTCCATCAAAAATGTGATCTCCTTTTCTTCCTTTCTGGGGAGATTGAAAGTTCAACACAATAGACAGAAACCAAGAACCTGCCCAGTCTGCCCTCCTTAATCTCTCTGCTATGTTTTAGTCCTCCAGGCCTGGTTCCATGTCCTCACAATCTTTTTCTAAGCATTTAGGGTATTTGTTTTCAGATCTGACCTTCAATAAAAAAATGACTCCTTGAATATTTATATATTTCTCTTTTTACAGTACTGTTTCCTTTTTTATAGAAATAATGGCATTATTTTCTTTCCCCAATTGTAAAAAAAGTGTAGAAATTACATATTTTTTGTTTGGTTGGTTGGTGTTTCTTAGCTCTACTTTCTATATGATGGCACCTTTCATTTTGCATGGCAATTTATGCCACGTTCATTTTTCTATTACAACTTAAGCTTTAGTGACAGTTGTACTAAAGACATAATTCTATAAAAATTGAAAAGGGCAGTTGTGTAAAGAAATCTGTATAGATGAAGCGGGAGCTTTCTGATAAGCTCCAATTTCAAAGAGACATATTCAACCAAGAAGGTTAAGCCCAAAGAGATAGCTGGCAAAGGCCAGCAGAAGGACTTATAAAGGTTTCACAAGTTCATGAAGGTCAAGGAGGAATAAGTCCACTACTTAAGATCCATGGTAACTGGAGCTCTTCAATTTTGCATATACCGTCGTTGTGAGGAGAAGGATCTCAACACTGAAAACCATCCCTCCTGATGCTGAAGTTCTGTGATTCTGTGATTTACATCCTATCCTCAGCACTGACACAGTGCCTGTCACAGAGTAGACACTCATTAGAATGTAGAGGGATGAATGAATAACCAGGATCAACAGTTTCAGAACTACATGACTTTAAAGAGATACAAATTTAAGGACAGGTTAAATTAGTTACACTAAGAAGATCTCAAGTACAATTAAAATTTAGAAAACCAAAGAGCTTTTAGAACAAGAATCTCAAAGAAGTGACACATTCAAAGAGGAAAGGAAGAATTCTAACTGATAGGATAAATGTGATTTTTACATCAGAAGATTATTTTGAAGAAATCATATGTTCACATGTATGATTTTAAGCAAGGTAGACACAAATATGATCAAAATAACCCCACCTAACTCCAACTGTACCAGAAATATCTGTTTCTACGGCTTTGTGTTTATAATTATTTTGGTTTATACTCTTCTCCCCATGAGATATTAAGAACTAGATCTATAATCGCATTGTATCATTGGTATTTAGCCCATCAAGCCTTCAATTTACTGAATAAATAAGCAAATTGACCCCCAAGCTTTTTTCTAAATAAATCTTATTTTTCCATTTACTCCAAATATATTATCAAGGATCTGTTCCCACAGGAAAATGTTCCCAGGGAACTAAGTGGAAATTCCTGATGAGGGAGAAATTAAAGGATAGTTTCTCCCCTTGACAAAAACCCTGTCCTAAGCCATTAAAAACTTGAACAAACAGTTCACTCTTCAGGTCAACCAATGCTTTCTTAATGCTGTTTTGCATTTCTTTTGGAAACAGTCCACTTCATTTTAACATTTGACATATTCCTTCCCTTTTGCCTAGCCCTGTAATTCACAGGACACTCTCCTGTGCCTGGAAATCAATTCTGTTGGCTTCCTTTTACCTTATGTAGATAATAAGATGCTAGGAGTTAGTCAACATTCTCATAGTTCTGCCTTCCACACTTGCCACCTAACGTAGTATTGCAACGTGAAAACTCTGTAACTTCAATGTTAATATAAAACAAAGTAGTCCCTATTTAAGAAGTCTATAAATTAACATGTTCACCAATTTGCTTTATTTGTAATGAGATGAACTAATTAAAATAGAAAATCAACAAAGTTTTAGCAGGTTGGTAGGCATTCAGCATTGTAGCAAAGGGTCCTGAGAGAGTTTTGTCCTAACAGTCAGCAGTTCAGGAGCTCTCACTATGTGTAAGCCATGAAATTGGTGTTGTAAGGAGGAATAGTAAAATAAGAGATATGGCTTCTGCCCCATGAAATATAAAATCTAGCTGAAAAAACCACTGAAAAGTTTTTAAATTGCATAAAATAACAGAACTATATTCTTGGAAGTAGAGGGCTAATTAAATAAGTGAGGCAAGAGAAAAACCCTATAGTAATTCAGAGAAATAAAAGATCACATGGGTGGAGGGCATTTGGAAGGCTTCACATAGAAGAAGGGATTTGTGTTATAACTTGAATGATGGATGGAATTGAGAGAGGCAGGGAGAAAGAGTGCATTCCAGGCCAGCAGGATTGGTTTAAGCAAAAGCTTAGAATCAGAAAAGTTCAAAGCAGCTTAGGGCAGAGTTTAGCCAGAGTACAGTGCCAGTGAAGTGAGTAGTTAGAGCTGTCTGCAAGGGTTGCAGTTCAGTGGTCAAGGAGTTACATTGTCAGAATAAGCCATTTGGACTTCGTCAGGTAGGCTGTGGGGAGTTAGTGAAGTCTTTGAGTGGGGGAGTGACAAGATTGAAAGAGTGTTTTATGACCAATTTGTCAGCAATATGAATGATGAATTGGCAAGAAGAAAGATTGGAAGTAGGGTGAATAATTAAAATTAAAAAGCTTCTATAATAGGAGAAATAGGGAAAGATGATAAAGCTCAGAAAGAATGGTGGTACTGGTAATAGGAGGATTGGGGAAAGAAATGGAACAAGAAACATTTTGATGAAAGAGTTGACAAAAGTTAGTGACTGCTAAGATCAGGGAGACAAAGAACAACATCCATGATACGGAATTTTAAAGCCTGGATGACTAAGACAGTGCCATCATACATTTGTGCCACATACTGCAGTTAATTTGCAAAACATGTTCATATTGGAAATAAAGAAATGGAACCTCTCATAGAAAACATTATTCCTCTGGAGGATGATACAAAATGTTCTTTCAACAACATAGTAGATACTTGAAGGGTGGTCCTTGGCTCATGTTGCCCTGCTCAAAATGGCCTTTCACAGCTATGGAGCACAACTCTGGATATGTCATCATACTTGTACCACATCAATCATCTCTCTTTTGACCAAGCTTGGATTGAATTGGGCTGGGCACTGAAGACTGCATGGGACCATTCTGGGCCATTCAAACCCGGAAATTTGGAAATATAATCTGGGAAGATTGACAGCTGCAGGTACTAAAATGTTAAGATGATATAAAATCAGGGCTGAGAGAACCATTTTGGGGAATCTATATAGGGGCCATGTGCAAATACAGTAAAGGAAACAGTTGAGAAAGAGAAAAGGAGAATGAGAAACTGGCAGATAAGCAGAGAAAAGCAATGACAAGACATGTTAAAACTAGAGGGGAGAAAGAAAGTATCTGGCTTGATCTGGCTTACTGATCAGTTCCTTGTTCTCCAATGAGACCCAGTAGCACTTCCTGCCTGTGGTTCAGTCAGGTACTGTGTATCCTTCCTCAAACATCTCCTTTTGCTTAAGCTAGTTTGAAAGGATGTCTGTCTCTTGCAACAAAATTATCCCTGGCAAAGAAAACTTCATCCTACTTCCTCAGGGTGTCATGAACTGAAATAGGACAGCCAAGAGGAAAAGCTGATTTTAGGAGTAGGCAGCAGGGAGATGGAGAGTGCAGTTTTAAATGTGTTTATGCATCTAACACACCACTGGAAGTACAGGAGTGAAACTAGGGAGGGGGTGGAAATGTCGATTTAGTCAGCTGAGTAAAGATGATGGTTGAAATTCTCTCATCCATGAGCATGTGTGACGGAAGACAGAGACCCTTGGTGGGAAGAGGGGGAAAGCATGGTAGAAGGGGTCCAAGAGATCACCATATTTGCCTTCAAAAATGAGCTGAAAAGGGAGGGAAAGACCATGCTTATCCTTAGATATTTCCTTTACCCTTTGTTAAAAACACAAGGGCAAGTTTATTTTGAAATAAAAGAGACTTACAAAACAAATTATATTAAAGTGAATAGCTACTTTTAATGAGGATAGAAAAAGTAAATGTAGGTTTAATTTCAATGTCTAAAAGCTAAAGTGTAAAATTTTGTTTTGACTATAATCTTTCTAAGTCTACTTCCATAAAGATCTTCAAACCTGGAATGGACAAATCTCTTTTCTCATATGAGCTGAAGTCCCTCCTTCTCTGTGAAATCTTCCCAGGGAATAAGAGTAAAGTAGTGAAGTTTACCGTCTTAAACATGAAAAAATTTTCAAGACCACCTCCAAATAAGCATATTTTTAAATTGAATACCAATGTCTTAATTTGTACTTTTTTAGACAGTACAATAAAATATGGCCTTTTGATAGTTAGGAACAGATCTGACATGTCAGTCCACAGGAATGTGAGGCCATCCACAATATTCAGAGTGTGCCTGAGACAGGGAAGAGGGCAAGGAAAAACGGAATCAGTTTTAACCACCAAGAAGCAGGACTGCTTGGCTGGCAGCGTTCAGAACCGAGCCCAGAGTTGAAAGTGCATCCGTACCCTTTGATCTTGAAAAAATACATGTACAAAACTCTCTAAAACTATAACATATTACACTTGACCTAAAATCCTGGATCTATCTTTTAAAAATAGTTTGTTTTCAGCCAATCTCTAAGAACTTCATGGAGCTCAACTAAATCAGACTCAATTCTGGTGTGTTACATGCACTTTGGTGGAAATACTTCCTCTTTTAAATACAAATATATTGAACTTTAGCTCAAAGAGAGAGCTGAAATTCCGTAAGTAATATCAATGAAGTTCCCTTATTACAGAGGTACAAGAAGCTGTTTACCCCATAAAATAATCAAAGAGTAATCTTGTTTCATTCTTACAGGAGTAAAACCCACTGGCAAGATTTAACTATGTTAATTTTCAAACTTTCAAGTCTGTGCTCAAACCACAAAGCCAGTAAACTAAATGTAACCAAAGGAGCTGTTTGGTAAAGACAGAAATGCACTATGCCTTTTGAAGTGTTTCCAGGGAAATGTGTTTGGAATATTTAAGTCCCAAGTGAATTACAAAGGTTATTCATTCACAAGTGAGATAAATTCATAGCCGTCAAATTGTCTGGATTCTCTGTGTGATCATCAGGGCTTCAAATCATTTTTTTTTTCTAGCAAAAGTTCAATATTTTCACAGCTTCAAATTCGATCGTACTTTATAATTTGGAAATGAAGAATGGCTTCTCTTCCTCACCTGCTCGCTGAAGCAGTAAAAGTCCATGAGTGTATGAAAGCAGTTTTTCCCTTCCGCTGTACAGTTGTATTTTGTTTCTTTTAATAAAGCCAAACGTTTCTAAATTGGATGTTTCTCCCAGTAAACTAACCGGATATAGTTAACAAAGTGTCTGGTTTCACGAAACAGTTGAGGGGAGAAGGGATGGATTATTGCAAATATAAATTTTACAGTGTTTTATATTCAGCCACATTTTCTTGAATAATTGTGAATGAAATTTTTCAAAAGTCCCCCAAAATAAGTTTTGCCCTTTTTTTTGCTCTTTTAAGAGCTATCAGAGGTGGTTCAGAAAGAAAGAGAAGTTTATTTTAATTGCTTAGTAAAACTTAAGTTGGGAGTTAAGAGAGGATTAAGAATCCTTAGTAAAGATAACAAAGATAGATGAAAAGCAATTCCTGACAGAATACGTCACAGAGAAAGAAGTAGCTGTGACTACTGGCCTGGTTAACTTTAGAGTCATTTCAGGTCAAAATATAAAGGAGGGGAGATGGCTCTAAGGAGCAGTGTCCAGGCCTGATCAACTCCGCTCTGAGAGGGAAGCAAGGACTTCCGGGGGCTCTGACCCAGTGTGATAAAGCCAAGGAACTTATGTGTAGATCTGGATGGGAAAACAAGCCGAAGCAAGAAGCTGATACATAACTGCTCTGTAAGTCCAGATATTTCTGACTCTAGTGAGGAGAAGAAAGAATCATTGTTACTCACAAACTTTTTATTGATGACCTACCAAGTAGGAGGCAAAGTTAGAGGTGATCCCTGCCTTCAAGAGACATATCATCTCTTTGGGGAGTCAGGGCATATATGAAAAAGGCTAAATCACAATGCGAAGTAAGTAAATACTGACTGGAGTACCGATCACGGCTGAAGGAACTTGTATTGGAGCCTGAAGGAAAAACAGCACTGAGATATGTGGAGAGGAGAGGAGGGAATTGTAGACAAAGGGAATGAGTCCAAGAAGTTGTGCTGGCTGGGTCTGGGAAACTGACTAGATCAGTTATTTTTCAGTGGAGGATCCATGTAAGGGAATAGTGGAAAAGAAGGTAGGGGAAGTGGGAAGAGCTACATTGCAAGAGAAGTTAAAGAGTTTGGAGAATTGGCCAGAGCCCTTGACAGCCTTTTTTAGAGGGATATTATGTGTAACGTTGTACCTTAAAAACTATTACTCTGGTACTGGTCTATAGGGTGGAGAGGGAAGAGATTGTAGCAAAGGAGAGACATCAGAAGGTTATAGTAGACAGGAAATGGTAAGGGTTTAGATTAGAGGTGTGCAACGAGAATGAGAAGGACATAAACAGCTAGAGTTTATCAAGTATTTACTAAGTGCCAGACACACCACTGGTGCTGTAAAATACATGAATGTGAAACAAAGGACTTAAGACTGACAAAAGGTAACAGTAAGATTAAGTCTAGCATAGTTTTATGAACAATGACATATTTCACATACAAGGGGAATATCTTCTTTGAAGAGAGATGGAAAATTTATCCAGATGTATACACGTCCAGTTAGTGATTTAGTTAGGGATTCAGGTCATATTCCATTTGTATCAGTATGATATATATGTAAAAGGTTTTTTGCCATAACATAAAACAATTTATACAAGTTTTTAAAAAGATCAAATATTGTCTTTTGACATATTTCCTAACACTGGCAACTTTAGGTCAAGTGTCTCACGCTTACATTAATATGTATGTTTCATATTCATTAGTTGTTTATAAATCAAATGATATTTTAATGATCTAAGGAACAAGGCTTTTGAAGAAATCTTCTTGTTAATCTGTAAACTATAAGAATTCTGCAAAGTGTAAAACTTTTCATGATGTGATTTTACTTATTTTCAGAAATTGAAGTTTTACAGTAAGGAAAGAATATCCGTACCATCTCATAACTGGGAATGAAAAAAGAAAAATTACAATGTGATACCTATTACAGGGTCAATTATTATTCAACTCAATCACTTGATTTACTTTTAAAAAATAGCCTTTAAAAACTGTCCTTTTATGTGTTCTGTATATTCCTTTTAGGGTTTTGTATTGGTCAATATTCTGATGCAGAGAACAGATGTCACTCTAGACAATTTAAATATAAGAATTTATTGCAACATGTCAGATGGCTTACAGAATTATTAAGATGGTTGAATAAAAATCTACAGGATGAGATTCCAGAATCTATTCTCAAGTCTATACTGCAGAAGCAGGCTGCCAAAGGAGCTACTTCTCCCTCAAGATCAGGAAGCTACTTGTCAAATCAAGGAGGCATCACTTGTTTTGTATGCCTTCTTTGTAAATACTTTGTAAATACAGGACTGCCTCAGTCTGAGCTGCTAAATTAGCTGCAGTCACTGGTTCCGGAACAGCATCACTGTGCTCCAATCAGGAAACCTCACGTGCAAAATCAGGAAGTTGCCACTATAGCTTCAGAGTCCCACATCATGCCACCTTTTCTACTATCAAGATGACATTTCTGCTAACTCAGCAAGCCTCAGAGACAGTGTGTGGCCCCAGAACCATGCCACGTTTGCTGTAATCCACATCGATAAAATGCATGCCCCAAATCCCATTTATCTCAGCTCAAATGTCAAGTCTCATGTGATTGCAACTGATGTGAAATTTGAATCAAACTTGGATCACCAACTGAAAACGAAGTGGAGAAATTTGTTTTAGCTTTCTACTCTCCATAGGAAAGGGAAGTCACACCAGAAGAAAATTGGAGTAAATATTCTGAGCCAAACCTCCATAACACTTTAGACGTCACTCTTACTTCTGCACATTCATCTTTGAAAACTGAACTTTTTTGTTGTGTTATACAGAGAATTATACCTTTGGTCCATCTTTGAGCAGAGTCCCAAAGTCTAGCACATTCCTACTGTAAATAAGTGCTTAATAAATATCTGTTTGATTAAAAAAAAAGAAAAAAATTCTGGGCAACTTGAGTCTGGTTGATTTAATAGGGCAGAGGGACTAGAAATAGTCTCTATCTAAAGGCAAGATCACAGCTAAAGGACTGCTTTCAATCTGTAGTTCAGGAATATCACAAGATATAAATGTTGTAGGCATCTATAGAGATAATGCATTTCAGCACATAGCACAGAATTGGACCAACAATAAGAATTTAATAGATACGACTTGTTATTATTATTGTTTGTAGAAAAGGTTAACAAATGTCTCTAGTTTCCTATGAAATTACCTTTCAGGAAAAATTAGCTCCTTATTCTTGAAGTTTTACCTGATTTGACAAACTCCACCTGCTTCCGTAAAATGATTTGAGGTCACTTACAGTTAAAGATATGTGTCCAGTACTGTTGTAAAAATATAAATAGGAAAAGTTAACCTACAGTGTAGAAAATGAAAGTGAATATGGTTACTATATTTGAATCCTCTCTGTGTTTCCTGGCTGCAAGGGAAGGAACTGAAAATATTAAATTGTGCAAGTCATATTTTTTTAAGATATCAGTTCTTCAGGAAGAACAATAAAAATGATAATATACTTAGCATTTTCTAAAATGTTCCTTCCTACAAAGCTTCACTTGCTTCTCATAAAAATCTTGTGAGTCCGTTGACCAGCCATGATAACCCAATTTTATATATGAGGAAACTAAGGCCAAGAAAGGTCACACAGCTAACAAGATACAGAGCTAAGACCTGAACCCAAGTATGGTGAAAAGCACATATACATACACAGATTAACTTAACTCTGAGCTCCCTACAAGAAAAGGCAAAAATGGTGGGGCAGGGGGAACAAGGGGAACACTGCCTGCTATCTGATAAAATATTGAATAAAACGAAGCATGCCTTGGGCCAGTAGATGCAAGCTTTTACCTTCCATTAAAATGAAGAGAAATTAGTAATATGGGTATTTATACAAGGGGCTTTAAACCACAAAATGAACTGTGATTTTAGTAGAAGTCTTAAACAAAATGCAGACATGTTCTTTATATGTCTCTTTATTATATAGCCTGAGGGAGTAATTTTAAATTGGTTCTGTGAAGGAATTATCTTTAAACAGCAGATGGCTGGAGTAATATTTTCTAGGTAAATGGTATTCTTTTAAGAAAGATTTGTTGAGAGCCTACTATGTGTCAATGTCTACGCTAGGTCATGAATATACAGAGATGAATGTTATGATTCCTGCCCTCAAAGGTCTAACAATCCAGTGGAGAAATTCAACTGTCATGAAACACCCTCTTGGTGACGGAGGTTTGTGCAAAGATGGCAGCAGTAATGAATGACAGACGAGCTAAATATGCAAGGTGGCCTGGGGGAGGCAGAGATTTGAAACTTCAGAGGACATTTGCCAAGTGGTCAAGAGCAGAGCAAGTGCTGTAAACAGAAGAAAGGGCATGTGCAAGGGCGCAGAGACACAGCAGAGAGGTGTTTGCAGAAACTGATCAGTTCAGTGTTTCTGGAGCTTTTATAAGATACAAGGAGAGATGATGGGAAAAAATGTTGAAGCAGCACACAGTGGTCAAATGGGGCTGTTTATGCTCTGCTAAGAGTGTAGAGTTTGCCGCTTGAGTAAAGAGAATGTCTGTTGAGCAGGAATGGGCATGGCCTGATGGGGACAGCAATGAGGACTCCCAAGTATATGTCAATCCGCCGGATAACCAGTTGTCAATGACCAATTTGGAAAATTTTCTGATTCTATCAATTTGCCAAAATCATTTCATTATAAAGTTTACAGAGGTTTGTGAGTTGCTATTTGGCTTGTTTTCTTTTGACTTTATAGCAGCATTGTAAAGAATGTGCAGTTTGCATCTGGTGCTGGGATACGAACAAATTAGGAGGTGGGATGGAGACAGTCAGCCTTTGCCAGAAAAAGAGAGAAGGAAAGTAGGCACACAGCACAGCCCAGACTGCGGACCTGGGAGAAAAAGTTTCCTGAAGAGTGGGAGAGGGGAGGGTGGGCTTGAGGGGACCATGGGGAGAGACTAAGGTGGAGACAGAAGAGATTATGGAATGGAGAAAGGACATTAGGGAGAAGAAATTGGAAAAATGGAAGATCAGAGAACAAGGCTGGAATCAACAAAGGAAAGAAAAAGTGAAGGAGAGAGGGCGAGGGCGGGGAAAAGTCTGAGCACCATGACACCCCACTGCCTCCCTGGGACCTACAATCTATACCAGACAACTGACATAAACAACTTTGTGGAAAATGGAATATTTGGCCAATTAGACACTCATGAATTTTGTTTCCAGAAAATTGACTTTTGGATAGTTGATTTGTTTTTCAAATAACCAGGTTCCAGTATAGACTACTGGGAAGAACGGGAGATATCTAAAGCTACACCTGGAAGGGGTATGTAGAATAAAGGAAGGATTGGTTTTTTTGTTTGGGTTTTTTTTTTTTTTTTTTTTTTTTGGTGAGAAATATTACCCCTGAGCTAAGATGTGTTACCAATCCTCCTCTTTTTGCTGAGGAAGACCGGCTCTGGGCTAACATCCGTGCCCATCTTCCTCTACTTTACATGGGACACCACCACAGCATGGCTTGACAAGCAGTGTGTCAGTCCGCACCCAGGATCCGAACCTGCGAAACCCGGGCCACCAAAGTGGAGAGTGTGAACTTAACTGCTACGCCACCAGGCCAGTCCCAGCATTGGGGTTTTTTTCCCCAATGAGAAATTTGAATAAATTCATAGATGAGGAGAAAGGGTTAACAATTGAACATACCAGAAAGAGAAGGGATATTTTTGCAGCAAAGTGTTCCAATTATCACTATGTAACAAACTTTCCCAAAACCTAGTGGCTTAACAAGTGATAACATTTACTTTGTTGACAGATCTGCAATTTGGCCCAGAGTTGGAAGGGTCAGCTCATCCCGATCGCCCTAGGGTCAGCTAGGAGGGCTCAAAGGCTCGGGGCTGAAATCGACTGAAGGCTCACTCAACACTCACACGTCTGGCAATTGAAGCCAGCTTTCAGCTGGGGGGCAGGTGGGCCTCAGTTCTTCTCCACACGGTCTTCTCCGTGTGGCCTCTCTGCATGTGCTAGTTTGGGCATCCTCACAGCGTTTGAATTGAAAGGCAGACATCTCAAGAGAAAGGACCAGGTGGAAGGTATCTCGTCTTTTCTAACAGTCTCAAAAGTCACACAATGTCACTTCTACTGTATTCATAGGACCACCTAGATTCAAGAACAGGGAATGTAGACCCCATCTTTTAACAGAAGAGCATGAATATCATGTTGTAAGAAGAGGACAGTGATTTGGAATATTTATGTATGGCCACCCTTGGGAAATACAATCTGCTGCCCAAGCTCACTTGAGGTGGCGGGAAAAAATGAGCTCCAGAGCACAGCAATGAAAAAGCCTTGTAGATAAGGGGATAAGTTTTCCTGTTACTGAGGGGCCAGGCCAGGAATCCAGCTGATTGTGAACTGATTTAAAAAGAACAAGGAGAACAAAGAAAGCTATGCAAACAGGTTTGGTTTTTTTTTTTTTCCCATCCAAGTTTCAGATGATCTCTTGGTCCTACCGTTTCCTCTTTTACCTTAAAGTCAAGTGCATGGAGTTATAATTTGTTGCATTTTGATGAAAGTTTTAATTGTGCTTTAAAATACTTGACCCTGGGGACCGGCCTGGTGGCATAGTGGTTAAGTTTGCGCACTCCACTTGGGCTGCCTGGGGTTCACAGGTTCAGATCCCAGGCACGGACCTACATACCACTCATCAAGCCATGCTGTGGCAGCAACCCATATACAAAAAATAGGGGAAGATTGGCACAAATGTTAGCTCAGGGACAAATACTTGACCTTGAATTTCTCCATTTTTATACTGCAATTACTAGTAGGAATAAAAGAAAACCTAACATAGGTATTTGGGAGACCTAATTTTCACCAAACATACACTCTTCTTATGAAAGAAACAAGAAAAAGTAAGAAATGGAGTCAAGAAGAGCAGATAATGCAACAAAGTGTCATGTTAATTCTAGTCTGCCCTAGTCTTACTCCAGGATCAGTTATCACTATCCGTTGTATTCTATGAGGTGTGAAGAGCCTGCCACATTTTTCCAATGATTAAGAAAAACCATCCTTAAATAATTGCATATTTAATAATACCTAACACCACTAAAGTATTGTCAGAATTTACAAATTGCTCACAAGTAGTAACACTGATCTAATTTTTTCCTTTAATGTCTATTGTTCTTACCTTAGAAATTATGAAGAATGTTTTCTAGGCTAATGATTTCTAGAACATCTTGTCTATTTCAGAGTCAGTGTCCATTTATTTCTTTACTCCTGGGTCCAAAGGAAATTAAATGTAGATAAAATAAGGAGAAATATTATTTTCCATGTCCAATAAGCTCGGAGAGAAGTACGAACAACCTTTTCTAAACCTGTTGTGGAAGGTAGAGGCAAGTAGCTGTGTTAATGGGTCAGTCACTGAACTTTTAGGAAAGGTTTAAAAGCACAGAGGTTGAGAGGTTTGAACTTCTGGAAGCCATGTAGATCTCCTGGCAGAATTTCTGCAGAGAATGTGAGTGTTAAAAGGGAATTATGAATGGTGACATGCAGAGCACTTAGAGGGAGCTCCAAGGTTTGATGCAATATTTGGCTACTAGAACACCCAGGAAAATTCTGTACATGATTCTTTTCCATCCTAAGAGGAACGTTTATTCTACATCAAAAAGATTAGCAAAATCTTTATATAGTCTACAAATCTTCTGCAGCTCTGTCAACTCCTTTTTGCTTCCTGTTACATCAGAGAAAACGTCTCTTCTACTAAAGATCAATCCCTCCGTGTAAGCTCCAGACCCCTGCCCTCATCTTATCAGACTTTATTCTTCAATTATCCTCCGTTTCCTGTATCTTCAACTTCTCCGTCTAGACCAAGTTGTTCTTACTAGTGCACCAACGTATTCTAGTATGCTCACATCTTTAAAAGCCATCATTCATCCCCTTCCACTTTCCACTCCTTCGCTTTGCTCCCTATCGTAGTCAAACTTCTTAAAAAACTTGACTCCAAATCCTACTTCAAAATTCTCACTCACTATTCGCACTTCAGCCATCCTGACGGTATTTCCATCCCTAGATGGCACTGAAATTAGTTTGTCAAGGAGAGCATCGACTTTTATGTTGCAAATCTACTTGGCTCTCTCCTAGCCTCATACTTGTTGAACTCTCAGCTGCAGTCAACAAAGTCAGCACTTGATTATCTTTGAAACACGGCCACCTGTTCTTAGTGTCTGGCCAGCTTCTCCAACTGTCCTGACCTCCAAATGTTGAAGTTCTTCTAGGCGTTGTGTGAGGCATCTTTTCTTCCGTGATCTTTTAAGTGATTTAGATTTCCAGTACCATCTTTATGGAAACAACTTCTAAAACTTTCCTCTCCGGTTTTGACCATTCTACTGAGCCCAAAACTCCTTTAGCCAATGGCCTATTTGACACCTCCACTTCTCCACTTAGATGTCTCAGAAGCATCTAAATTTAATGTCCCCCAAACTAAAATTCTACACACCCCCTGCCTCCAAGTGCACCACTCTTAGGAAAGACAGGAAAGTCTCAGGAAACGGTACTATGGTCCATCCAGTTTCTATAAACAAATGTTTGACACTTGTCTCTCTTTCAAACCCACATCTAATGCATAACCAAGCCCTGTCCATTCTGTCTGAAAAATATATCTGAAAATCATCCTGTTTTTCTAAATCCTCTTCTCTAATAGAAAAAAAAAAAGCCACAGAAAAGGTTGCATATTTTATTCTCTTCTTTTTCCCATGTATTTTGAATTCCTTGAGAATCATATATTTAAGATATATGATTTAAAGAAATTAATTTAATATAAAATATTGTCCTTGAAGTTTTGGTTATTAGTGCTTTCTGTATGGGGAACTGGTTTGTCTGGCTCTTCAAACTTCAAAGCTAATTTTTTTATAGGAAGATATATTTTGTCATAGAACTCCAAGAAATGTGTCCTGGAAATGAAGGAATGATTAAGTTTTAAGAAGTTCCTTGCATGATGCTTCCAAAGAATAAATTTAGTTTTATTTTCAAAAGCTGTCTAAATGTTTCTTCAGTCTGTGCAACATGAAAATCATATATTACTCTTCACCCCCTGAAACTTTCTGCTGGATAGAATTAAAGGTTATTTACTTGGCCCAAAGTAAAAGTGAGCCCTGGAAGTCAAATTCAGTCTGCCTCTTCCCCAGGAGTGGCCATGAAACTTTCAATCAAAGATTTTAACAAGGAGGAAAGAAAGAGAGGGAAAAAGAGAATAAGGGAGTGAGGGAGGGAACAGAGAAGATAAAAGAAAAGGGAAAAAAAGAAGGGAAAAGAAAGAAAAGTTTTATCTAATTAGCTAGTACTCAAAAACTAATAAGATCTAATGGCTTGTCAGTAAGGAATTTAGAAACAAGATTTAAACAGGAAAAGTTAAGTTCCGGTGCCAACATTAGGCAGCTGAAGTGAAAAGAAAAAGAAAGATTTCAGCAATTTATTCAACTCAATAAAATAAGGATGGCATGTTCTGCTTCCAAAGGACCATTGTGCTATGAACTGTGCAATTCAAGTTCATTGCACGATGTGGAAGTAATCAAAACAGAATTTTCTCCATCGTATGCCCTTAATCATAAAGAGTTTATGTGCTTTTTAAAGAAGCAGAGTTTGGAATAACAAAAGCATGGAGACTTCTTTTATTTTAATGCATTCATATGACTGAGTCATAGAAACTCGTTGAAGATATTTATCGAGCCGCTACCTCAGATGAAGGACTTTTTGGAATTAATGGGCTCTGAGAGACCCAACTTGTCAGACCCCCAGTGGCTCAGAAGGCTGTACATCCTTGTGAATATGACAAGATGTCTAAACACCCTGAGCCTGAGACTGCAGGGGAACAAAAGAGCATTGCTGATTTGCTCAAAGTACAAGCATGCAGATTCCATGTGGGCATGTGGACTGAGCAGATGGCAGCT
This sequence comes from Tapirus indicus, assembly GCA_031878705.1. NCBI lineage: Eukaryota > Metazoa > Chordata > Mammalia > Perissodactyla > Tapiridae > Tapirus > Tapirus indicus. The sequence continues at coordinate 33,984,852 of CM062930.1, read as the reverse complement.
GGGGATGGTACTCACCTCCCATGCCTGAACATTCAGAGCTCAAAATAGTCAAAAATGTTGAGGAATTGCAGAATTAATTGATGGAAATAACACCATAATTTTAGAAGAGATTCATAGTGTTTACTGAATACAAATTATGCTAATGTCTGTGGCTGTCTTTAGAGGTAATATCCAGATGTGTCTGAACTAGCAAATGTCTGCACTATCAGCATCATTCAATTTCACAAGAAAAGGATTGTGTGGATTGTGCCCACCTAGAATATAAAATATCCCTGAAAATTTATCTTAAATGTTATTTCAGGTAGTTTGGTCAAATTCTCTATCTTGCTCTGAAAGTATATTTCTTGCTGTAGTAAATGCTGCTGGTGTCCTGGCCAGATCCCTTTGACCAAGACTGGTGTGCTCATGCTTTAGTTGGGTTGTTGTTGGCTATTAATGGCATGAAACTAAAATTTTTTCCCTGGTAATTGCCCTCAACCAAGCAAGAGTTGCCTAATCTGAGAGGTTATGCCCTGCACCCACTCCCGGGAACAGATCACAGCCAGTGACTACCTGGGGCAGGGATGGGCTAGCTTCAAGAACCGACTTGAGGGGCCAGCCCAGTGGCTTAGCCAGTAGGCTTGTGCGCTCTGCTTCGGCAGCATGGGGTTCACAGGTTCAGATCCCAGGCGCAGAGAGATGCACCGCTTGTCAAGCCATGCTGTGGGGGCGTCCCATATAAAGTAGAGGAAGATGGGCACGGATGTTAGCCCAGGGCCAGTCTTCCTCAGCAAAAAAGAAGAGGATTGGCAATGGATGTTAGCTCAGTCTTTCTAGTCTTTCTCACAAAAAAAAGAAAAAGAACCAACTTGATGTTGCAACTCATGCCCTACAGTTCCCCATGGAATAGCCTAAAGCTAGACTCCATCTGGTACTGCATACTAGTTTAAGTGCCCTCCACTGCCTACCCTGTTTGTTTCCTTTTCTCCTGAGAAAATAAATAATATCCACCTGAACCCTTGTCTCAGGCCCTGCCTCTAGGAAACCTGACCAAAAATAGGTGATAGGAGTGGTCCTAGGAAGCAGACTCTAAGGTTAATATTTTGGAGTTGAATCACTTGCCAGCCAGCTGGATGAAGCCTCCATTATTGGTGGTAAGTGAAGTACCTATAGTCCCTACCATGTTGTAATGAAATTATACTGAGACTGATATAGGCAAAAGGAGAAACACTGGCTCATGCAACATTGCTGGTGTTTGAGGGGAACAAAGGAAATAATTATTGTAAAGGCATCTATTGCCATAGATGCTTTGAAGAAAGAAATGGGCAGGATCAGGGAAATCCATCAAAGATGCAAAGCAAAGTGTGAAGGCCAGAGGACCTCCTTAGCAGCATTTAAAGAAACTCACAACTCCTATAGAGAGATGCCCCAGTGCTATGTTAAATCTATTCTCTGGTAAGATATTGTCTGAAGTTACCTGGACCATCTGGACAATCCACAGACTATCACATTGGTCCACTATATTGATGACATCCTGTTATTTATACCTATAAGCAAGAAGTGGCAGGTACTCTGAATGCCTTTGTGAAATGCTCTCCAGATAGTGGGAGAGAAACACTATAGGATTCAGAAGCCTGATTCATTGGTGAAGTTTTTAGGGATTCAGTGATCTGGGGCATGCCAGGATATTTCCTCCCCAAAGTAAAGGGCAAAGTTATCACATCTTGCACCTTATACCTTAAGAAAGATACACAACACTTAGTAGGCTTCATTAGACTACAAATGAGTAGCATATCCACACTTGAGATAAATGTTCTGATCCAATTATGGGGAGATACAGAAGGCTGCTACTTTTTGAGTGAGGACCAAATCAAGAGAACTGCTCTAAAGCAGATCCAGGCTGTGGTACAAGCAGCCTTACCACTGGGCCATGTGATCCAGCAGACTCCATAGGAATCTGTGCCAAGAAAAGATAGCATATGGTGTTTCTAGCAAGTCCCAATAGAGGCTCACGTGAAGATTCCTGGGGTTCTAAAGTAAGACAATGCCATCTGCAGCAGAGAACTATACACCATTCATAGCATTCTTGCCATGATACTGGGTTTTGGTAAAGAAGGAGCATCTGACCATGGGACATCAAACAACCATACCACTATAACTACCCAAAATAAGCTGGGTATGTCAGACACACCAAGTCATATGGTTGGGTGGGCTGAGAAGCACCAGGATCAGGTGCAAGCAGGTTCAGAAGGCATAACTAAACTGCACAAAGGGATATACAGATGCTCATGGCACCTACCATTGTTGTAGTGATCCCACTTGCTCAGATCACAGCTATGGTCTCATGGAGAGTTCCCTATGACAGCTGACAGAGGATGCAACAACCTGAGTTTGGTTCATAGATGAGTCAGCTCAGTATGTGGGTGTAATCCCTAAATAGATTACTGCAACAACTGCAGAGTGGCTCCGAAAGATGGTGGTGAAGGGAAATCCTCCCAGTGGACAGAACTTCAAGCGTGTGCCTGATCTTCAACTTTGTATGGAAAGAAAGGTGGCCCAAGATAAGGATATATATAGACTCATATATAGACTCATGGGCAGTGACAAGGACAAATGGCTTGGCTGATTGAGCAGGGATCTGGAAGGAGTAAGATAAAATACTGAGGACAAGGAGATCTGGGGAAAAGCCATGTGGGTGAACTTGTGGGAATAAGCACAAAATGTGAAGATCTTTGTATTATATATTACCGCACATCAGAGAGCAACTACAGAAGAAGAGGAACCAAATAATCAAGTGGAGAGGTTATGCTTTAGCCAGTTGATATCAGCCAAACTCTTTAGCCAGCCTAATGCTTTCACGATGGGTGTGTGGACAGAGTAGTCAAGGTGACAGAGATGGATGCAGTGCACGGATTCTCTTTCATCAAGGCTGATCTAGCTTCTGCTGCTGCTGAATGTCTGACCTGCCAGCAACAGAGACCAAAGGTAAGCATCTAATACAGCACTGTCCCTTGAGTACACCTCTTTCTGTTCACTTCCTTCTGCTGTACTCCCACCTCAAACTAAATGTCCTTGTGGTACAGGTGCTGGATGTTTTCAAACACGCCTTCAACACCCAGCACTAGCTACCTAATGTTTTAGAAGTAGCTCTTTTCCCTAGCCTTTTGCTACATGAGAGAAGATAAACATTAAAAAAATCTACGTAACAAATATGTAGGCCTTTCAAACCCATTCTTCAAGCTTGCCTTGACCCCATTGCATTGCCCTTCTCACTCTCAGGTATTTAGATATTAAAAATATAGACTCATTTTTCTGTTAGTTTAAATAAAAGGGGACTCGTTTACTTATTCACTCATTTAAATAACAAATATTTATTGAGCACCTACTAAAGAACTGTTCTTAGGAGCAGGGATATGGCAGTGGACAGAATCAAGAGTAAGCCTGCTTTGTAACCATGTTTTAGTTTGAGTTTCTCTGTAAGCAGAGCTTAAAACAAAAATTTGCATGCAGATAATTTGTTTGGGAAGTTATCCTAGGAAGTAGAAGCGAGATGTACTAGGAATGAAAAGGAAATAAGTGAGTAATATATAATTTTTTAATTAAATAAAAATGGAAATTAACAATCTCTAATGATCAAAAGCAAACCAAAACAGAAGACTATTACTTAATTATATACCAAGCTCGAATCATAATCACACAGAGAATAATTATATGAAGTGGTTTTAAAACACAGCACTATGACTATACATTCTTAGTTGACTATATCATAAGGACCAAACACAGCACAGAAAAATCTTAAATTGCATTCTGATCTTATTGTTGTTACTGGTAATATTGTTGTTACTTAAACTATTACACAGATAGAAGAATAAAGCAAATAAGGTTTTTGGGGGGTTTTTTGGGTAAGGAAGATTGACCCTGAGCTAACATCCATTGCCAATCTTCCTCTTTTTGCTGGGGAAGATTAGCCCTGAGCTAATATCCGTGCCCATCTTCTTCTATTTTGTATATAGGACACCACCACCGAATGGCTTGATGAGCAGTGCATAGGTCCATGCCCAGGATCTGAACCAGCGAACCCCAGACCGCCAAAGCAGAGCATGTGAGCATAACCACTACGCCACCAGGCCGGTCCTGAAAGCAGATAAGTTTTATATTAATGTCATTGGCAAACAAGATTTCCTTCTAACCATATACACCAGAAAGGTCTAGACATCATGTGAACTAAGTAGCAATGATTATTCTTAACACTTAGACTTGGTCTCAACATACCATTTCCTACTAAAATAAACCAGAACTCCTTGGAGAAATAGCTGGTTGCCATTCTGGGGAAGGAAATGTACCAAGCTATGTCTGGAGTGTGTGGCTGTGTCTGAAAGCAAAGAAGTGTTACCAAAGACCATTGGGGTCATGTTTAAAGACACAGGAGCCAACCTGAAGGTGCGCCCACCCACTATCCAAAAGTGGAACAATTTGAACATCAAACAGAATGATAACTGCCATGAATTAAAATGGTGAAATGAATCAAATTTTTTAAAATCCATGAGTTCACAATGATATGTTTTTTAAATCTCATTGATAATTTTGGAGGTTGATGGGGCACCAACTTATTATTCTACAACTTGATAAACAAAGGAAAAGAATCAAGCATTCATCCTGCTTTTCTTGATTCTATGTGAGGGAAATCAAATAATTAATAAAGTTATACTATGGGGTTTTTTTGGAAAATAAAATCTTTATTTGATATGTAAAATGTGAAAATCTTCATTTTACAGATGAAGACATTGAAATACAGTGAGGTTAAGGAACCTGACCAAAGTCTCTGGCTAATAAGATCTCAAGTACACATTCGGGATTATGCATAAAGTTATATATAGTTACCTGAAGTTACATACAGTTTTGTATCTTGCTTTTTGGGGGGAGGCTTAATATATCATGAGCAATTTCTACATCATAAATAGGCTTTGATAACATAGTTTCTAGCAGTAGTATAATATTTTCTCCATTAGATGTGTTTTAGTTTGTTAACCTTAATATTATTGGCTGGGTTGTATGAGTTTTCTATTATTGTGTAACAAATTGCTACAAACTTAGTAGCTTAAAACAATACCTGTATATTAGCTCACCATCCATAGGTTAGAAGTCTGGGTGGGTTCCGTGTTCAGGGTATCTCAAGGTTGAAATCAAGGTGTTGACTAGACTGAGTTACTATCTGGAGGCTCTGGGGAAAAATCTGTTTCTCAGCTCATTCTTGTTGTCAGAATTCAGTTCCTTGCAACTTTAGGATTGAAGTACCCGTTTCCCTGCTTGCTGTCAGCCAGGGGCCCATCATAGCTCTAAGGGGCACCTGCATTCTTTGCCACATGACGCCCTCCGTCTTGATGCAAGCAACAAGGCACTGAACTGGTCTCTGCTTTGTTTTTTAATTATTTTATTGAGGTCACATTGGTTTATAACATTGTGCAATTTCAGGTACGTTATTATATATCAGTTTCTGTATAGACTGCATCTTGCTCACCGCCAAGAGTTTGGTTTGATCTCTGCTTTGAATCTCTGACTTCCTGTTCTATGACTAGTGGAGAAAACTGCCTTAAAATGGCTCATGTGATTAGCTCAGAACAACCTGGATAATCTCTCTATCTTAAGGGTAACTGTGCCATGTGACATAACCTAATCACGGGAGTTAAATTCATGATATTCACAGTCCCACGACTGTGCAGAGGGTGTACATGCAGTCGGGGCACTTAACATGGGACATACTTTCCTGTCTGCCCTTTTCCTCCTGCCTCGAACGCAGTTGTGTGCGACTATGACTCTTGGTTGCTGTCATCTTGCTACCTTGAGGCAACAAGCCTAAGGAAAGGAATGCAAGGTATCTGAGCAAGGCAGAGCAGAAGGGTGTAAACGGCCCGGGTCTTTGATGGTGTCACTGAACTGCTGTACCTGACCAGGAATCACCTGCCTCCAGAATTCTCCGTCTGTAAGATAATTGTATGTTCTTAATACTGAACTCATGTGGCCCAAGTTTGATATTTGGATATTCTTTAACTTGCTCCTGAATAAACCCTTTCAAGCGCAAAAGTACAGTATATCATTTATTTGAAATTTTAAAACACACAGAAAGTTATATTTATATCTGAAAACATACACATGCAGTAAAAGTATAAAAATACACAAGAGAGTGGTGCATACCTATTTCAATATGGTGGCTCCTCTAGCTGGAGGGAAATTAGATCAAAGAGCGGTACAAAAGGAAATTTCATCTGTCTCTGTAATGTACTCTTTTGTTTCATTTTTTTTCATCCTGAAGAAAATATATCAAAAGTTAAAATCTGCTAAAGCTCATCATGGATTGGGGGCATTTACCTTCTTTCTCCTTCCTTTTCTCTGTGTTTGAAATATTTCAAGATAATAAAATATATTATAAAATAGAAAAAAAAAAGCCAAAAACAGAGGCAAGAAATGAGAAGATACTTTCCTAAAGTCAGGAACTTTCTATACTGTCCTGGCAGAAAGGTGTTTACCCACCCAGTCCCCGCCCCTTCTCCATCCCTCCTTCTTCCTCTGTGCCCCAGTTGGGAGAAAAAGACAAGGATAAACTATAAATGGAATCATATGATAATCTTAGTGGAAGGCAGGCAGCGTCCTCCTAAGGCCCACACCAAGGAGGGAATTTTGGAGCAATCAACAACCCTTCCCTTTAGCAGGCAAAGTGCTAGGAGCCACAAATTTTCCTTCTCCCTGCACCACCATTTGCCTAACAGGCCTCTAAACGCTTGATTTAACTATGCAAAAACACTACTAATTATATTCATTTATGTGACTGACTTACCATTTAAATCTAATTGCCATGCAGCAAAATAACTGTTAAAGCATATCATTAAACAACTTGAATAATTAGGGAGAGATTTGCTTGTTCTCCTAATTCAACACTAAACTTGAGGGCAGAGATGTCACCCTCTACCTTTACTATCTTAAATTAGCTAGGGAAGAAGTCTGTGGAAAGACTGCCTGATTAGCCATCTTGTCAGAAACCTGGGGTCTCCTGAACAGCCTGGGACATCTGGCAACAGCGCCACAGCCCTGCTTGGGTATGTTCATCATAAGGAGCATTTTTCCTCTACTTCATTCCACCTCTTTCCTCAGGGACTTCCTCATTTTACACTATCCACACCTCCCTCTCTCGACTTCGTTTTCTCACTTCTCCAACCTCCCCTGAAAACTTGCTAACATCTATCTCATCTTCACAGATTTTTGTCCCTTCAAGAACTTGACTCCTTCAAGTCACAGTGTTTTCCAATGGCTTCTCTTATGAAGACCATCTTTTCTCGATATCTGCCAGCTCAAAGAGTAGGGCTGTGGGTGAAGAGGCAGCAGCCTTCTCATGTATTAAGGGCACTTCCACAACTGCATCATGGAGCCACCCTTTTTCCACAGTTCTAATGATTTAAAGTCAATTTGTCCATTCCAAATTCTTTGAACCACACTGGTCATTGGTTGCCTCTTCGCCCAGAGCCCATAACACCAGATCTATTTCTTCTGTTCTCCTGAGCCTCTGATTCACATTCTTCTTCTCCACTCTACCATCCAGTTTTATAGCTAACAAATCACCATCCTCACTGATCACCCTTCAGACTCCTTGACATTACTCAGTCTTATTCTCCTTGACATTTTGAAATTCCTGAATGCCAGACACTGTGCCAAACACTGGAGATATAGCAGTGAGCAAGACAAATGTGGCCCCTGCCCTTATGGAGCTCCACAGTCTAGTGGAGGTGACGGAAATTTAAACACATCTGCACACACAATAACAATTTTCTTAAGTGTTGTGAAGAAAAATCACAGAGTATACAAAAGCATGTAAGAGGGAGAGGCAAAACCTATTCTGCTGGGAAAAGGAAGGTTTCTCAGAGATACAACCTGAAAGATGAATAAAAGTGAGCCAAATGGAAAGGTGGGAGAAGAGCATTCTGAGCAGAGACTAGCACTCAATCCATTCCAATTTTCCCAATATCTTAACACCCTCTTGCAACTATCATGGACCTCCTCCATCCTGAATCCATGGTTAGTTGTTGTAATGTGCCTTATTGAGCAACCTTGATCCCTTTACCTTTTTCCAAACCCACCCACCCATTCTCAATCACATACTCTAGATCACCTCCACGATTCATTCCTACCTCTTGCTCCTAGCAACATGAAAATGCTATTTTTGTAAGTCAAGGGTTGGTAAATATCAGCAATTTCGTATGGCTTAAACTAATAAATTATTAAATAAACCTATATGATAATTGGCCATCATAACCACTTCTAGCCAGTGTATCTCCCTTTACATTTTTATTGTAACCCTGCACTGAATGCCTACCCATCTTGGTCATTAAGACCTCCAGGAAAAAAGTTTTTGGAGTCAAAATACTCACCCATCTCATTACTTCATAACCAGTAATGGTTATGGTTTTTTATATCTAACCTATCCCTCTCTTTCTATTTCTCCTCAAAAAAAAATGTAAGAACAAGGTATTTCCTTCTCATCTATAGAACAGCCCTACAGATAATAATAAACTATTATTTAGTTATTTTTCTCTGACATCCTCCTCAAAACAGCTACTCTGGAGTGACTCCACCAGTACTATATTTATGGCTTCTGCACAAAATGAGCAAAGTATACAAGGTAATAAAATTTACATATGTTTTTCACATACTGTACCGCATTTGGAGCACAATCCTATAAATCAAGTAAGTCTGATAATGTTGTCTCCATTTTATAGATGGGAAAACTGAGTCTGAAATGTAAGTGATTATAATATAGACAATTAGGAAGTGATAAAGTCAGACTAGTGTTCACTTTTTCTAATTCCAATTCTATGATCTTTCCATGCCACCTCCTTTCCTCTTGGTTTGTCTTTCAGGAGGGATGGGAGGCGCAATTGAAGAGAGTCAGAACACCTTATTAAAGTAAATTCTTGACTTTTGGATAGGGAGACTAGGATACACTAGGTCAACTAGGACTGCTCAGAGCCTCTAGGCATTTACACTTGTCCTTTGTCACTAGCCTGCCTAGCATCACTACCCTTGCCCTGACTCCCTACTCCCTGGTCAACCTCTTACTGCTCTCCATATTCTCCAATGATTTCTTACTCTTGGGGGAGTGAGTGTAAGGGAGGAGTTTGGAAATAATGCTGTGCCAAGGCTTAACCCTACATCATGAAGAAAATAATTGGAGAAAGAACAGTGTGAAGAAAGGCAAAGAGCACAGTATAACAGCCAACAGCACACCACAGGACTTGTATTCTCTGCCAGAATTTCTGCACCTTTCTCTTACTCTGCTCCTTTAGAGTCTCACAGGTTAAAAAAAGCTCTCTTGCACATATCTCTCCTTAAAAATTTTCAGATTGGGGCTGGGCCGGTGGCCTAGTGGTTAAGTTCACATGCTCCTCTTCAGCGGCCTGGGGTTCACAAGTTCAGATCCCAGCCATTGACTGATGCACTGCTTGTCAAGCCATGCCGTGGCGGCGTCCCATATAAAGTAGAGGAAGATGGGCACGGATGTTAGCCCAGGACCAGTCTTCCTCAGCAAAAAGAGGAGGATTGGCAACAGATGTTAGCTCAGGGATAATCATCCCCACATACACACAAATTTCAGATCTTTCTTAAACAAACAGCTCTAAAACCCCATAAGCTCAAAGTCATATGCAAAGAGGAAGGATTGCAATCTTTCCAATCATTATAAATTGAGTCCCCTTATTGTGCATCCTATAGCCATCATACTTGTTCTGCATTTCCAGAGGCCTAGGGCATGCTGTATCCTTGAAAAAGAGAAGGAAGCAAATGTTTAATTGAATTGAGATTATGTGCCAGGCACTGTGCTAGGAATTTTACACAGTGATACACTCTCTGGAAAGTAAAAATAAAGAGATGTAGGAGGAGGAGGAAGAGGAGAAGGAGAAGGAGAGGAAGTGGAAAAAATGGTGATGGTGGTGGTATTTGTTTCATCAAGGAAAGAGAAAAGGAGAAAGTTGTTTGATTTTTCATTTTCCCAAATACTACACAAGGATGTGTTTTTCTAAAGACCAATATAGTGACCAGGTGGAATATGGGACAAATTTGGACAGCTCTCTGAGCTGGAGAAAATACCTGTAAATTTGGCACCTCCCTTTACCCTCTCATTCCACCCTTCCTCCCCTCCCTACCCTCAGATGAAATGATCTGGGACAAACTAATTGAGAAAACTAGTAGTGCGTGCCTTCGGGAGGTTTTATTAATGGAACCAGACACATTGCTATAACAGAATGTACGACTGCTCTTTTACATTGATCTAATTAGAACATTTACATACTGAATGCCTCCTGGACAATTCTCTACCAATGACACTTACAGTATGCATCGGGCACGACTACTCTTTAGGTGAAATTGAACAAAGAACTCATCAAGTCTCCTTTTTCTCTAAGAAAAATAACATCGTCAAGGTTATTAACAATCAGCTGTCACAGGCTCGGCATAGGCGGGAATATTGGGGTTCCTTGCACTTAGGAAAGATGGGAAAATTGAAAGTCCTTCTCATCCTGATAGGGAAGACACCCTAACATGATGAGAAGAGGCAGCTCTATGATTTTAAACAAAGAATGGGAGTAAGAAGAGGGTCATCTTATGCAGATTATCTGAGAATAAATTGCAAAAATATTCATTTCTGTAATTATAATATGGTTAATGTTTCATGGTTGTAAGTATTTTCACAGGTTTTAGCTCTTTTTTATGCTCACATCAACTCTACGAATTCAGTGATTACTTTAGAGATGTGAGAAAGTGGACATGGCCAAAGTCACCCACGATATTAGAGGCAGAATAGGTCTAGAAACCAGCACATCCAACTTCTTGTTCAAGCTTTTTGATGTATAGGTGTGGAAAGGAATATTTTCCATGTTTGATCTCCCCACTATTTCCCACATGCTCCTCCCAGCAACCCTGCACCTCCCCCCCCAAAAAACCCACTATTTTTGCTGTTCTTCATTGCCTGAAGCTTCCATGAGGTGGGAGATAGAATCTCTGTATAGATATTCAGAACACATTGATTGATGGCTCTTAATAGGGTTATCTGAAAAGGAACCTGAAAAAATGGATATTTTCAGACCCCATCTTAAACAGAAATTAAATTATACACAGCTATTTGGATAACATCCTTCAAGGGAACTTCTTCTATGTCCTTGTTTTAGACAAAGTTTCAAGGTTCTATAAAGTTCAGAAATGTTGTGATATGAGTAAAAGTAGATACCTGCATAAATTAATATATGCAGCACTAAAAAGGGAAAATAATTATACATTTCTTTGCCTTCTCTCTCCCTTCTACTTCATTCTCTTCTTTACGTCTCATCTCTACTCACAAAAGAGAGGAAGCCAACCCACTTAGAATGAGACTGAGTTAAAATTCTTCGTAAAATGATTGAAGCACAACCTCTTATCCCTAAGCTAAAGAAATAGCAAGCATCTTTTGTTAAGCAAAAGAAACAGCTCACAATTCAAAAGAAAGATATTTCTCTAGTCAAAGGGCATTAGTATGCAAAATATATTAAGTACTGGAATCACACTAAAGAGATGGAAGACCTAATTCAAACAAGATTGTTTATATTGTTGACCAACAGCTGAATGAACATTGTTTCTAACCATGATGAGCTTTTTATGGATAGTCAAGGCTCACTATGGTGGAGAAACAGATCATTCAGACACAAGCCAGACATTTACAGAGAAGCCGTTCATCCCAGATGCTCTTATGTTCAGATTGAAATTTTCCACCAGTGGCTCAATAATCATGCTGTTGCATACACTCTGCAAGCTAGGCATATGTGTTCCTTTATAGGCCCTCAAGGCCTTGTCTGGGCAGCACATTCAGTTGGCCCCCAGCCTAATGACCTAGTTGTAGAGACTCTATCCCACTGGCCTCGCCAGCTTTGTTCAGGCTCAAGGAAGTGCAGTTACTCCTAGTTTCAACCCATAGAGAACCAACAACTATTGAGATGATTAAATTTTCTGCCCCATTACATATGTTTATCACATTACAACTCAAATATGCAAGGAAAACATGGCTCCTTTATAACTAATTTGATCTTCCTCCTAAAGGCTCCAACCAATTGAGTAATGGAGGGAAAATTTAATTTAGTTCAATCTGGATTAAAATGTAGTCTGAGCCAATAACTGAAAGTCTCTCTCTTGGTTTAAATCAGTCTTTGGAAGATGTTCAGTCATTAGATTGTTTCCTGCCTCCCTTGCTGCAGTCCAAAACAGTGTCTTGGTATATGTTGAAAGACATAAAACTTCAGGGTGTTGGGATTAATGGGATCCCTTGGCCTTGCACTGACTCTTGGATGTGCATTGTCTGTCTGGCATCTTCTGTGGAATGGCTGGCTCATTCCCACATATGGGCATTCTTTTATACTCCACAACTAATAACTGCAGCTGATGAACTAGTGGCTGATTCTTTCTTGGCTTAGTCATCGCCTTATGTTCTATCCTATGGACTTGACCTCCAATCCATTCCTCCACTCTTGCTGGTGCTACAGACCCCTCTGAGTCTCTGTCACATCCTCTATCTACTCCTATCCTCTAGGGTCCCTCTCAGCCCCTGGCATGTCAAATTCCAGAGTTGCCCACTGGCTCTCATCTCATTATGTCTGCCACACTGTAACCAGCAGAAGTTCAGGAGTGCAAACTAAACTCTCTGTCTGCTTGAGCCTTCTGCTCTGCTGCCTATAACACATGGGCCACCCCATAGGAGTGCATGGGCACCCTGCTCAGTATCTCTTCAGAGCCCCCACACACACCCATCAGAAGACAAAAAACAGCAGAGCAAAAGCCCTTCTACCTTTTGTCTGCATTTAGCCTGGCTAACTCACCTCTTCTCCACTCAGATATTTGAGGCCATAAAAGAGAGAACATTGGGACACATTTCTGGTAACTTTTCTCCCCTAGTTTTCTCATATTCTCCCCACCAAATCCGCAGACCTGAAGATCGGGGGAGTTGGGAGATGTGGGTCTACTTCCTCTGTCTAACTGAATAGAACATCCCCTTATATCTTATTTTTCTCTTTCCCAAAATGATATCCTTTTTTTTCTCTTACCTGGTCCCAGTACTGATAAAGGGAAATCAGTTTATCAGTAAGAAATATAAGTCAGGGAAGTTGAAAAAAATATTATATGTCTTACATAGATTTAGGAGAAATCTCAGAGGCAGACAAGAAAGAAGGAAAATTCTTTCCGAGCCCAGCATTTGACCGGAGGTGGATTTCAGGATAAGCTGTGAAATGCTACACACTATTTGTTTTGTCTCAGAACCTTACTAAACTGCCACATTTTACAATCTTGTCCTAAGGCTTATTATGGGAGACTACAATAGCTCTTTTTATCTTCTCTTCTAACTATCTATACCCCTTTGCTATAAGCAATTTCTAGATAACAGACCCTGAATTGGCTGATAGAATATCCTATCCTGTTTTCATAACCTGTTTATTCTAGAAATTGTTTTCATAGTTTCAAGGACAAAGTGAATACATTTCTTTTTTATAGTTCCCTTTGGTCCTTTGGTGTTTGATTTGTTTGTTGTCCTGTGTTTGACTTGGATAGTCCAAGACCTTCATAAATGTTGGGAGAGGGGGAGGCTGTACAAGTTCATTTTTATGGTTACTAATAATAATACTCTTTCCAAAAGAAGAAATTATCTTAAGTACGTAGCCCATTTGAATAAAACTCCATATCTCTGAGGTAAGTGGCGAAAATCCCAAAGGTTAAATAGACTAATCAATCTAAAATGCTTTCATGGAACACATTTCCTCTTTTATTATCTTTCCATTGGACTTTTCCCCAAACAAAAGCAGAATTTAAAAGCATTTCTATTTTTACAAGAAGGAATGAATAATCTCCTTCTTGATGTTCCACTTTAGGGCCCAGCAGCCAGAATCAAACTATCCTTGTCTCTTGAGGAAAAAAATCCATCTTTCTCCAACCTGGACTAGAAACAGACAGCTGTGCTTGCTGTTTGCCTTCTGTGAACTGTCTTCCCCAGCACACAGCTCTTGCTTTCATAGAACTTTCTAACAAATAAATCACTGAAATAAAGGACATGATCCCCACGACCTTCCTAAGTTTGCAGTTCTGTTTTGCACTCTCTCAGGATTTTTATTGTTGTTGTTCATGCCGTTCTTCTAGTAGACATAAATAGCCAAGACAAAAAAAAAAAAAAAATCCTGCCCCACAGAGGCTATTCAATACACCTCACATGATAGAGGTAACATGTGGGCAAGGTTCTTGTCTGCAAGTCCACAGGATTTGACTGATATAATTGACTAAAATAGGCTATGGTACACCCCAAGACTGATAAATTGCCCCAGATCCAGAAGTTAGTATAAAATGTCTGAGACTGTCAGACCAGCATCTCATAATCTCCATCATGTGGCAAATACTAGGGTTTTTCTGACAAAGGAATACCACTGTTGGCTAACACAATGTGTCAGAGATTTGTTGTTAGTGCTGTCAAGTGGATTCTGACTCCCAGGGACCCTGTGTACTGCAGGGTGGAACTCTACCTGGTCTTTTTTGCACCATCCTCTCACCTTCCAGCGCTGTATCAGACAATGCTCCACTGCTATTCATAGGGTTTTCATGCCCAGTTTTCTCAGAAGTGAGTGGCCAGGTCCTATTTCCCAGTCTGTCCTAACCTGGAAGCTCCATTGAAACTTGTCTACTATGGATGACCCTGCTGGTGTTTGAAATACCGGTGGCATAGCTTTCCGCATCACAACAACACACAACCGCCACAGTATGACAACCAACAGATGGGTGGTGTGGTTTCCTGACCAGGAAATGAACCCGAGCCATGGTGGTGAGCGTACTAAATCTTAACCACTAGACCACCAGGGCTGGCTGTGTTAAAGATACCACACAGCTATTTGTTGAGCTTTTCAGTGTTAAGCTGACTACTAAAAATCATGTCTAACATACCCTACTCTATATAAAAGGCCTGTTTGCCTTTCATGCTCCAAATCATATGTGCAAGGAATGTACTGTCAAACGTGAATTCCTCACTTCTCTAAACAGCAAAATTTATGAATTGTGAGGATCTAGCAAATATTTAACATATTTAATTTTATATCTTATAAGTTGCAGGACACAGATTGTCACACAAACAAATATCAGAGAATAAATACTAAGATAATACTAAGATTACACTAAGGGTGTGATTTAAAATATCGTTAAGGATTTCAGAATTAAACCTTATATTCTCAGTAGCTTTCATCTCATACCAGTCCAGATTTCATCCAACCATAAAAATCATTTTGGACTAATATGATAGGAAATTAGATGAGCCATAATGTCTAGGCAAAATCAGCTAAGTTTAAAATGTAATGGCATATATAAATGTATATATTATAAATATAAATGAAACAGATCACAGGGTAGTCAAAAAGTGACAGCTGCTTTAATTCGTAGGAGTTTAGACTTCCAGCCCCTCTGGAAATTATGAAATGAGGAATAACAAAAAAACTACCCCCCATTATTATCCAAGCACAAGTGGTATAAGATCATTTATCTTGATGTATGTCACCTTAGAGCACATATTATCCCTATCTCTCAAAGTGTTTTTTCCCCCTTATTTCATCTCTGACATTCATTGTAAATTTAATGATCCACATACGATTTGCTGGTGTCTCAGTCTGGTGTTTTGAATCATGAAACTAGTGCTAAATTTATGGCACTGCAGTACCACTTAGTGAATCATTAAGCAGTACAGTGATTTTAATGATTTGGATCATACTGGACCTCATCACTATATAATGAGGTTCCATTTAGTGTAAATTTTATGTAAAAATTCAATTTGCAAGCCAACAACATGAAACTACAACATTTTTTCTAACTTGACATTGTATTTATTTATCACATATTTCTACCAGGGTCTACTCTTAAGTTCATTTACAGAAGCATACTTTATTCCGTTTTCTTTTCATTGGCATAATATTTAAATGACCCTAAGAATGAAAGTGACCAGCAACACCTTAAACCACCTTAAACTCTTTCATTGTCAAGTTTACTCAAGTCAAAAGTCCCAGAAATAATTGCGAACTTTTATATAGTCTTATTATCTTTGATACTATATATTCACCTTACCATTCACAAACTAAATTGCTTTACAAACTATCTTTCATTACCAGGACAGTTTACAAATGCAGAAAAGAAACAATGGTTAAGGTATGCCTCTCTCATCTCTCCCATTTGATAAAAGTCCATGCCCTTCAATAATTATGCTTTTTCTTCTGAGGAGATAAAATTTAACATCCTAAATGATATTGAATTAAAATGCCAGCTACAGTTCATCTATGTTGTATCAAACCATTAGTCAGAAGTTTCCCTTCAAATAACATTTTAGCCTCAAAAAATGCATTGATTAGTAATATGGGTGGCAATAGACCCTACAACTGAAATTAGCTTAGTGCTAATTTTTTTATTACAACTGAGGCTAAGAGAGGTTAAGTTTACGAGGCCAAGGTTAGGTAGCTATTATGTGATGTCAAGAAATAAATCCATGTTCCTGGACTTCGACTGCTCTCCCTCAAATTCATTTTAAAATTGAAGAGTAACACAACAGTATATTCATATTATGTCTGCAAAATAAATTTCTGATTTTATGCATTACATTTCAGTTTCCTCTGCATCATTGATAAGCGTGTCTGCAGAGTGACTTCTTCACCCTGTATTAAATTATGGTTTTAAAAGCTTAGTTCTAACAAGCATGGTAACAATAGTAAGTTCATAAGGCACACCGGAACTGAATTTTTTACAGTCTGCATGGGTAGTAAATTATAATTTTTAAAGTTAGTTCCTTGACCTAAGCAAATGTGATTCAAAGGGATACACCCATAGATGATGTAGAATTTATTTCTTACTAATGTTGAATAATGCATGTTTAAAAAAAAATAAACTAAAAAAGAATTGAAGAGAGATCAAGTACCTAATTTAAATAGACCCAGGTTTTCAATAGAAGCAATAAGCTATATTGTCGCTTAAAGTCACAAAGAACCAAGGGTTCCAATCTCCCTAAAATTCACACTTAAACCTCAATCCACTAAGGACTGAAATAGAAAAATAAAACATAGCCACTTCAAGACTTATTTCTGTGCATCGGGAAGCACAGTGTGTCTTATTCCTGTATTTATACTGGGAGATTTAGAGTGTGGGAAGAGAGGTTTTAAAATTTCCTCTTCTTAGGTAGATAAGGTCCAAAAGCCATTAGAGACACTGACTTGCAAGAGACCCCCAATGTGCAGAGCCCAGCTTGGGCGGTGACCGTCACATGCCCTGGGGGCCCAAACAGCTTAGGTGATTTTAATTGTCTTTTTCCAAGCTCCATTGTCATTTTTCATCTTTTTGGGGTTTTAGCTGCTGTCTCCCTTGGAAGGGTTCACACATGAGTATGAGAATACGTGTGGATGAGAAGACGACAGAAGAAAGGGGCTCATCAAGCAGCGCATGGCAGGCCAGCCTAGTGTTCCATTTATCTCAACTTCTTCCCAGTGTTTCCTCCTATTTCTAAGTACTCTGTCAAATGCCTAAATTTTACATGAATGGTACTAAATTTTTCAGAATTGCTAATAATCTCAAAAATAAAGACAATTACTCTTCTGCTTCACTTCTGTATAGTTAAGACACTTGATTCCAATCTACCACAGTGCCATCAAGGAACAACAACCCTCGAAGCAGTAAGATTTCAGCATGGTCACTCAAAGATCCTAACTTACATGGGATGATGTTGGAGAATACATAAACTTGAATGTGGTCAAATGTGGAAAGAATGTAACTGGAGATAAGCCTTGAAAAGCAGATTAGTTCAGATTGTGGCAGCCAAACAATGCCCAAAAGAGTATTGGGAAGACACTTTAGGAAAAAAGTTGAGAGAATCTGAAAGAAATTTGGACTTAGACCCCTATATCTCCCTATGGGATGTCTATTTTGATCCCATTTCTATAGCACCTAGTCTCTCTATTTCACGTGGTCTGTGCAGCTCTAGTCTTGGTGTTACATTTTAGATAAGCCTTTAAAAACACTTTCCTTGTTTTACTATAGGGTCTTCTTCATCATCCACTTGTTCTCAGGATCCTAGGGATCTTTAGCAAGCACTAATACCCATTGTGAAAGGTATTCTCTGATCTTCAAGACCCTTGATCACTCTTTACTATTGTCTCAACCTGAATGTTCCCCAACTGAGAGTGGAAGAGATTTGTGCTTGGCTGCCAGGTCACAGGAATTCTTATAGAGCCTGGAACCCCAGTGCCAAGAGCCTAGCCCTTGAGGTCCACCATGAGCCTTCCCACCAAATCCCACATCTCGCAGAGGGCCCAAAGAATATGATATATTCCTTCTTGGTCTTGAGGACTCACTCTCTAAATCAGATGCAGCTACTTTCACGTCTCTTTCTCCAAGCATTTTTCTCTCCTCTTGTCCCCTCTGGTGAAATCTGTCATAATGTCCTCAAAGAGCAGTAGTAAATATGGGTTGGATGCAGGAGAAGCAGTTTAGCAGTATCTACAAGCAAATTCTACTTTCTGCTCTGCAAAATAATGACTTTGAGGCAAGGGGATAAAAATTTCTGGTTAATTTCTTGGCATAAAAGAGGGCAGAAAGAGATTAAAATTTAATTTCTCATTAAATAACTATCTTGGCAAACAGATCAATCATAACAGCATTGACTATTTACTGTGCACAGAGATCTGTCCTCATCCCTATGAATAACAAACATTTATTGAGTACCTACTGTGGATCAGATAACAGTTACAAAAGTCCCTGTCACTGGGGCACTCACAGTCAAGTCAGGGGACAGTCTGCATTCATAACAGAAGGGGGCAATAGAACAGAGACAGATGGATTATCCACCATAGCTTAAGTGGCATAGGGTTGTGTCCATTAGAGCTAAGGAATCACCATGAGTGGTTAAGTGACCAGTGCCAGGGAGATTAAATGTAAATGTCTCCGTTATGTTATTTATGTTAATAATACTTTTGTATTTTTATCCTAGTTCACTGAGTGTTTTCCCTGACCAATTGACAACTGCCCTAGGCAGTAGGCATCAAAAATGATATTCACAACGCTTTAGATGGAAACGTAGCACAGAGGGGAAAAAGTGGCTGGGTCAGGCCTTCCAATTCTTCAGTTCCAAATGCAGGCCCCTGATGTTAAATCTTGACTCTTAATTTATTAAGTTCTACTCCACTCATGGAAGTGCTTAGACCTGAGAAAAAGAACTTCAGTCCATTTTCACAAGCCTCAATGACATCTTGGTGTGACTGGCCCCTGACTTAATTGCCAGTTTTGGAAATTCACTCAAGGTTTCAACAAATGTAAGAAACCAAGACCTATGTTCAGTGATACACACTAGAAAACCCCTCAATTTATAATCACACCAAAAGTTTAGTAAAATGCACTCCTTTTAATGCTTGTCAAAAGTTGGTCCCTTAAAAAATCTTGAAACAGGAATTTAACTATATTTTAGTGATAGGATGAGTATTTGACCTCTTATATTTTAAACTTGCAATTATGTCCCAACGGGTTGGCCTTTAATGCTTTTGGTGAGAGGAGGATCAAGAGAAGTAAGATGATGTTTAAACGTCACTGATTAGGCTACTACATTAAGAATCCATTAGGATGAGTAGTGAACCCTCATTACTGTACAATCCTCTCCTTTTTACCCACTGGAGTCAGTTTTTAAGACAGGTTGCCCTCCACCTCCCTGCCCGCTGCTAAAAATTCTAAACCTGAAAAGTTCTATAAAAAGTACATAAGCTTAGGTTGGCAAGACTTCTTATTAATTGCATAATAGTAAAAACTCCATCTTTAAGTCTTGTGTTCACAGTTTCACTTCTTTGCATAGCATTTACTGCAGCAATTTCCTAAACTCAAGGAGTTAAATTCCAGCTATTCTGGGTTTAGGACCAGGCTCCAACCTGATTCCAGTCCCTACATGCAGCAAGCTGCAGGGGTAAAATTCTTTAAACCAAAATGGTAGAACTCCTTTGAAAAAAGCATGTGTTCCAATGAAGCCAACATGTGTAAATAGTAATAAAACCAGTATTTTACAGCAAAGACAATATGTAATATTTACAGCCTAAACAATTCATTGCAGTGTTCCAGGATAAATTTTTAACACACGACAGCATTCTCAATTACTAAGACTTCATGGAACATGAAACTTTACTTTTTAGAATTTTTTCAAGCTTTCTAAATAAATGATGATTTCCCAGCTATAGGAAAAATATATTTAGCAACAAACCTGAACAGTAGTAAATATCCTCAGGATCTTTTTCATCTATGGTAAGTCTCTAAGCTAGTTCTGGGTCAATATGTGCTAGACAGAAGAGTCCCCAAGCCTAGTCTCCCACCCCCCACAATTCCGGTGGGGAGAAGTGAGACCCCAGGTGCTCTAGGAGCTCCAGATAAGTTCACCCTCCCCCAGGAGTGGGAAAGGACCCAGAAGTCCAGGGGCCCATGGCAAGACCCTACCCCTTTGTCTCCCAACACCCACCACCTCCCCATCTACTATCTGCCTTGAGATCATCAGGATGGGTCCTTTTGCCCTTTATCACTGTTGACATTGGTCATATGAAGCCCAGGACTCCCAGCTAGTCCCTCATGCCCTGCATTCTAGTCTTTATATGTGGCTCATGAGCAAAGAAGCCACAAAATCCCTACCCATGCTCACTGGTTCACTCTCACCCCTTCCTTGCTTGGTTTTTCTTCATAGCATTCATCATCATATGAAAAACTATATTTATATTTGTCTCACTGTTTCTCTCCACTAGAATGTGTGGTTGGTGAGGGCTTGTCTATTTTGTACACTGTTAGAGTCCCAACACTTAAAATAGCTCACAGCAAATAACAAGTGGTCAGTAAAAATTTGTCATAAGAAAGAATGAATGGATGAATGAATGAAATACAAAGAAATCTTATGAATCTGGTTCAAATCAAGTTATATTCATCATGCATATAAATGTGCCAGGCACTTGTGTGACTACTCTACCATAAGTGTAACTTTGCTGCTGTAGTGTGACTATGTCGCTATAAGATAGGTGTTAAAGATATGGAGATGAAGGGTGAGACCTGGTACCTTCATTCTACTAATCCTTGATCCTTCATTCCTGATATTTGCCTTAAAAAAATGTGTGTATATAAATTTTTATATACATTTATAAATATATCTATATCTATGTAGAGAGAAATACATACACATTTATATATAGAGAAATATATACAGACACATCTGTACATATATATGACTTTAAAGCCAAGCCCCAGAGAAAATATTACCAATTTTGAATATTAATTGTGTCTCCATAAGAGAAAGTGTAGACATGGTGCTCCTTTTCATCACATAATTTTATATGTTTATGTATGTAAATTTACAATATTACAGGGAATATTTAGTGAGAAATACATATTTTGCTAGGACTCTGATCAAATTCCCTTATCTGGCAAATGAAAATAATTTGTTTGAATGAGAAATTTTCAATGAGGAAAATAATGCGCCAAAAGACATTGAAAGTCAAAAGAGAAAACGAGGTTATTAGTAGGCCTTTATGCAATTTATAATCACCTATCTCTAGAGGGGTAAAAGTGGTCCCATTTCTCATTGTTGGCAATTCTTCTCAATGACCAATATGTCTACCAACATTTTCTTCTGGAAAATACAGTCAAAGTTGTAACAAAAAAATCACAGATGCAATCAAATTCATACTAATGGTTGAAATGCACCATATGTCCTCTGATACCTATGCACAATAGGGTGCAGGTTTAATGACTTTCTTATTGTGCCCCTGTTGTAATTAGGTATTAAAGGACATATGGTATGTTGCCGTTTTAACAGTGAATTTCCTTGTTTTTTATTGTTTTCTATCAGAAGCTTAACAGTCTTTCAGGGTAGTATTAGTAGTGAGAATTAAACTACATGTTGATTTCATTTTTTTTGAGGCTTGGAATCTCATCTTGATTAGCCTTATTAGCGTAGTGCCAAAGAAAACATCCAAATCAAATCTATTTTCAGTTAATATGGAGTAAAACATGTTTGAATTGGTAAGAAATAAGTGAAAACTCTTTTAGAAATATGGACTTAGGATCTAGTATGTAGAGGTTTAGAAACCAAATAATAGCATATCCATCCAGAAAGCCATCAAAGTATGATAGTTTGGAAATTTCTCAACCTTCTTGCAAAATACGTATTATCAAAATCAATTCTGAAAGTAAGCAACTACCTTATAAGAGATTTTTGTATGATTGGTAAAGGACCAATAAAATCCCAAACAAATACACTCAACAAAAATCCAACTGAAAACAAAAGTCAACTGAATGAAAGCATTGGGAGTTGTGAGTCGTGATGTTCAGTTTAGCTTATTCAAACACAAGCTAAGATCTTTTTCAAGACCCAAAGAGCGTGACTTATGCAAACGTAAGAAGTTTGAAGAAAATCTGAATCAACTTGGAAGACTATTTTTATTACCACACAAAAAAAATTGAGGAAACAGAGAACAATGGCAAACTACACTATTTCAAATCATTTCAACATTCACCTTAATTAAATCTATCCTCATATTTTAGCATGTATATCAACTAAGCACTAAGCAGTTTTAAATTCAAACGGTTCTTAGCATCTCAAAGGAATGTTACAGATTCTTAAGCAGGAAATTTTCACTAGATCCTACAGTATTCCACTCGGGCTTTACTAGATTTCTGCATTTCAGGTCAAAGAAAGGGAAAGATTGTATCGCGCAAGTTTATATCTTCAGTCATAAGCGTGGCTACACATCCCTGTCCCAGTCAGCACGAGGGCACATTACAAGATAGCCAGCCAGGCTTCCAAATGAGCCATGAAGATTAATAAAATACAATCTCCAGCGGATGTTGGCACCTCCCTGTCAAGCTAGCTAATGAGTACTGTGTTACTGTAAAGAGTCAACTGTCACATTATCTCTGGACTAATAAATGATTTCTAAGACAAATAACAATACACAACTAAAATTCAGTCTGAGAAAAAGCTTTTCATCTATTGAAGACTGGTGCAGCCCCAAGAGGCTCTCGGCTGTCAGCACCACGAGCGCTGTCACTTTTTATGGGAAGTATTCAATAAGGGCAACTCTAGTTTAGGCAAATGAAATTTAGAACTGTTTTCCCAAATTCAAGGTTTAAAATGAATAGCAAGCAATTATTAAGTTTAATTCATGTACATCCAAGCAATTTATAATATTTAGAGAAAAATGTCTAACCTGAGTCCATCAAAAAATATAGTGGACAAATCATGTTTGGGGGAAATGTTCACATTTGGGAAATTTTTAATTTAAATAAGAATCTATATCTTGTAGTGATAAGTTTATTAGAAATTAACTTCACCTCAGACATGAGATCCCACTAGAGTCTTTTTGTGTATATTTGCTTTCCAGAATCTGTAACGAGGAAGGCAGCTGTGCAGGGAACTATTAATGTGGACATCACATTCATAATTCTATTTCTCTCAATTGTAGTTTGAATATCCTTGAATTTACTCTAATTAAAGTATATTTATAGTATAATAATAAGAAATAATTACTGAATAGTTCCAAAAGATCAAAATTTGTGATAATAAGTATGATGAACATAGTAAAGGGTATGACATGGAAAGCATTTTATCTAGTTTTCAAATACTGAGAACTGAGTAAGAAAAACTTGAAAGAAGGAGGGAGGGAAGGAAGGAAGGAAGGGAGGAGGGAGGGAAACGAGGAAGGAAGGAAGGAGGGAAACAAGGAAGGAAGGAAGGGGAGAAGAGAAGGAAGAAGGGAAAGAAAGAGAAAGAGAAGAGTACGCAGTGCCTTTGTGTATTCAAATACATTATTATGTGTTTTAAGACATCCGTGTTTCATAATGTTACTTCTAATCTATCGTTTATCACAGTACAATAAAACTTAATTCACCTCAACATCAGGGAAAATATGTTCCCAAACAGAAATGATAAAGAGGTCCATCTACTCACTGACTTCTGTGAGAATTTCAGAATTTGAAAAAAGCACAAAAGAATTACCATAATGGGTTGGATTTCTAGTCTACCCAGCCCAATATTTGAAATTATAGAAGCAGCTTAGGATTTGTACTAGGAAATGTTTGTTCTATTTATCTTCAATTTCTACTACTTTCACGTTGCAAAACTGACTCCAAAGACCTAAGAGATCTTTCTTTATCCTTCACCATATACACATGTACATAATGTACTCTGTACAGTACTGGCACATAATAGGTGCCTTAGAAATATCAGTCTCTTCCTTCCTTCCACTCTAGTTCTTCATCCTCTCCTTTCTCCCTCCCACTACTCTGGATGCTACTTTCAAACATTAATTGTCCAGAAGATGGAAGTCAGTTGTTCTAAAGGTATTCATTCTATAGCTCTCCCTACCCCTCCCCACCCCACCAATACTGATGTCAAACAAGATATTTGCAAAGATTTTTTTATAACTAAAAAATTAATTTTTCATTCCAATACTGGAATCATTACACAAAATTCTGATTTGGTTTATTGTGGAAATGTTAGCTACTATTATTGCCATCACTATATTGTTGTTGTTGTGATTGTTATTATTATTATTGCCAAGAAATTTACTAAGTATTTTCTTCTACCTATGTCTCCCCTGGAAGAATGAGTTCCCTGGGTTTACTTCCTTCCATTTGAAATAACGCTTCCTTTTATTTGTTCCTTATATTTCCTACAAATCCTGCAGAAAAAGGTTCTGAATTCAGATTGTTGGGTTACTTGACTGCTTCTAAATTTACATCCTTTCAAGCCTCAAAGGCTGCTTTCTCATTCTTATCCATCCTCACCTTATTCTTCCATAGTTTTGGAGATCTTTAGTATACATTATTACTATTATTAATAACGGCCATGTGGGTGGTATTCATAATGTTCAAAGATTTTCATGCAGAATCAAATCATTTCTTAGAATCTTACAACGGGGGCCGGTCCCATGGCATAGCAGTTAAGTTTGCGCTTTGGCAGTCCAGGGTTCACGAGTTCGGAACCTGGGCAGCGGCTAACACGCTGCTTGTCAGCCATGCTGTGGCGGCGTCCCATATAAATTAGAGGAGAATGGGCACGGATGTTAGCCCAGGGCCAGTCTTCCTCAGCAAAGAGGAGGATTGGCGACGGATTTAGCCCAGGGCTGGTCTTCCTCACAAAAAAAAAAAAAGAATCTTACAACAAACTTGTGAGGCAGGTATTATGGTTGTATACATGAGAAGATCAAATATCACAAGGGACAAATGACCTGTCTAAGGTCATACTGCCAGAATGTAGAGGATTAACTAAAATGCTGGTCCTCTAACTCCATGCCACTCCCTTCCAGCTCAGGTGCTGTCTGAATCCGTATCCCTGTTCAGCCCACTTTTAGAGGAAAGAGCTTTACCTTTGCTACACTCCAGAATCATTTCTCTCTTCATCTGTGCCATCTGAAGGCACTCCTTTGCCCCCTACCCACATACAACATTGATCATTTTCTCTATCATATCAGGGCTTTTTCCACAATGTAGTTTTTGAGATGCAGTTATACTATACAGACACTTAATTTTACCCAAAGAAAATGGAAAGGACAAAGGAAAATTTAGGACAGGATGCCAAAAGATGGAAAGAAAACTGCTTACAGCAAACTTTATTGATGTATAAATGTGCGCTATTCTTATCCCTCATGCTAACATTACGGGAAAGGACATACTCAGAGGTCAGAGATAAGTCCCTCAACTATCACACATATTGAGAACACTTCGGCCAACAACCTACAGAGGAGTATGGCAGTGATCCCTTCCACGTAGTATGTAGAATGGCAACCATGAAAACAAAGGTCAAGATCTATGTATGAGGCACTTTCCATGCATTCTTTTATTTAATCCTCACAGTAACTTAAAGCTAAGTACTATTATCCTTCAATTTTACAGATGTGAAAATTGAGGCTTTGCAAGTTAAATAACTCAACTAAGGCCATGCACTAAGATACAGTAGAGTCAGGATTCAAACTTTAGCTTTCAGACCCCCCCACCCCATTAAGAACAATATTCTGCCACCAAAATGAAATCTCCACTTTGGTGTTTTCCTCTTAAGGTGTTTCCTGAGGAAGGGATTAGGATCAATATTTGACATTCTCCCTTTTATGAAGCAGCTGTCCCCAGAATCCCCAGACAACCACCCTAATCTTATTCAACCCTCTGTTTAAGGGGTTGCAGAAATATAGAGGAGCAGAAGTCACAGAATGTCATCAGCCCACTGAGAGAGTGCTTCTGCTCAAATGAATCGTTTGTGGGCACAGACTGGAAGAACCATCTAGGAAAGATTTTCCCCTCTTCCACTCAGTTCTAAGTAACGCATTGTTGTGTGTTCTAGGCCCAAAAGGAAGATTTGCAGTAAATTACACATCAGTAACATTTGTGGGCTCTTTGTCAGAGTACAGGACCCCAAATGTCTGAGCCAAAAGCCTGAATTAATTGGAGAGGACGCTGTTCATTCTCACCAAGCAGGCTCTCATAGGCAGTGTCAGAAAGACACACTCTCTTTGTTGCATCTTCTTTGTGTAGGGATGGGATGCTTTTCCAGCCGTGTCAGTTTCATGCCAGCTTTGTGGGCCTGGAACTTTTTAAAAATTCACTTAAAAAAAATAAAGAGCATGTCCAAGAATAACAAATGAGAAATTTATATCTTCAAAATATGTAGATTTGAGATTTGTTTTGGAAAAAAAAATGCACAAGCTCTACTGAGCATCTGTAACAATGATATATCTACACATTATATGGCCAGCTATCTTTAGTTTGTTTTTATATCCTGTGGAGTGTGACATCTGTGCAAAAATTATGAACTGACTCATATACATGAGGTGCTTATTCAGAGTTTGAAAAATGGGCCTATTCTCCTATAGTCCAATTATTTATGAAGAAGTTAGAAAGAAACTTTAAAATCTTGGAATCTTTTTCTTAATTTATTTGTGTGTTACTCCAGTCAGCCTGATCAAGCAGAAACTATCTGTAACAAGGGTGAAGGTGTTTCTAAGTGGGTTAATTATATTTATTTTCATGGCCACCAGTCCCTCATTTGCTTTTTACAAATTACTCAGGGCAAGGGGCTAATCTCTGTGATTGCTCTCAATCTAGACGTAACAGCTCAACCTTTCATTTGAAGTGGATCTTTTCTATTACAATCCTTTTATGAACCACCTGTAAAAAGAAGGAAGGCTATCTCCAGGTGGAAATATAGATATATGCATATAAAAATTTATAACTATTCCCTAATCACTCAGACGTGTAGGCTAAGCATCACTTATGATTACTACACAGATACTATTATACAAAGAAGTACATTTATATGGAAAACTAAAGAAAGCTTTTATTATAAGAATAAATGTGCACTGATCCTTAACTCTAACTATCCTATTAATGCAACAGTAAGGAGGTTCATTCATCTTTGTCAGTCCATACTTAAGCCCCCTTAAGTGTGTCTACAGGCAACTAAGAGAAATTAGATGATTCTCTCTCCCACTCTGCTATCTTGGCGTGGAACTCTCCCCTCCCCACCTGCCCCTTCCAATTTTCTCCTAAGTAAGTTTTCAGTCAGCATTCCAGTATCGAAATGGAAAGTTAACCTTTTATTTATTTAAAAATCTTTGCAACCAACTGTGTTGACATCAACCATGGTGAAGGGCAGGGGTATGGGGGTGAGGGGTTAAAGAATGCACACCTCCAGAATAACTGACTTCCATCTTCTGGCCAATTCATCTTTGAAAGTTGACTCCAGGGCAGAGGGAGTGAGAGAGGGAGGGTAGGAAGCAATAGAGAAGATGGGAGGGAGACAACTAATTTTCCTTGAGCACCTATTATGTACCAGGCACTGTACACAGTACCTTAAAGTATATTATCAAAAGAGATGATTTCTTTCCAGTTTCTCAGGTTTTGGGAGTTGACTTTGCAACATGAAAGTAATAGACAGTTGGAAATTTATGAGCTTGGAGTCAATTTTCTCTTCAGCTTTTGGGATCCGTTGTATGTGAGACTAGACATACACATCTCAGAGACAGAGACTGCATCTTCCTAGACCTTGTGGCTTCTGTGGGAGGGTGAAAGCCTAGGAGCCCTAGCACCCCAATGAGCAGGGAAAGCTTTACAAATGAAATAACCTCTTCTCCACTGTGTGAAAGGAATTATTTAGCAGCACACTCATCCACAAATTGTAACCCTACCACACATCATTTTACCAGTGTAGTTTTGTTATATATTCTCTAAGATTCCCTTTTTAAATCTGTAGATGGGGTTGCATGTAGAGTCAGGATTGGGTACTCTCTTATTCGTTAGTTAATAGTCTAGCCAGGGTTAGTGGGAGATGATTGACTCCTTTGAAATATGGGACGTGGGCCTGAAAGATGACCTGGGAATCCAGTCTAGAGAAGAGGGTAGATGGGAGAAAAGGAACCCTGAAGAGAATTGTGTTGGTGCATGGGGACAAAGGGATAGATTGATACATAATCAGTATTGGCTAGCTGTCTGCATTTTGCAGAAATGGTGTGTGGAGCAACTGTTTAAAAAACATGGAAAGGAAATAAGGCCATGTCAATTGATATTTTTATAAATTCTCTTGGCTGTTTTGACTATTAAAAAGTGCCATAATCCTGCAAATTCAGTCTTTCCCACCAAAAGAGGAAAACTGTTTCTTGCTCCAATAGGCACTAAGCTTATATCCAGTATCTCATGAAAAATCAGTAAAAGCCACTGTGAGAGGAATATGAATATGATTTTTGATTGCTGCAGAATCCCTGAAAGCAAGATTGCCAAGGAGTTGGCAGTAGTGGGCTGTGAAACAATACTCTACTACTGCTTTTTTTTCCCTTCTGTAAATACTTTGTTATACAAACTTTTTTTCAGGTCACTAAAAATAAGAAAAATGCAAGCCACAGAGACAAGGCCCCTTTAATATTTTGCAAGGCTGACATCATTGTTGTTAATAAGGCATTTATTGGGGGCCCACTGAGCACTGTGACATTTCAGCTTCCCACTTCCACTTCCCACCACATTCTCCGCTGGACGCCAGCCTCTCCATGCATAGTTAAACGTCTGCGATGAAACCCTCGTGGTTTATTGTTAATTAACTTTTAGTCTAGATTCCCTCCACATCCAACTTAAAAAACAAATTGTGTGCACTTTGAACATAAAGTCTTTGAACGTTCCTCACTAATTGTTTAAATGATGTGTGGATTTTGTCTCTACCAGTCGGTTTCACTTTAACCTTTGGACAAATTGAAAACTTTTTTTCTGTAAAACTCCATTCCTCTTTGTAGTCTTAATTTTATACCACAGGGACTGTTTAATAAGCAGTTTGCAGGTAGAAAAGAAAGACCTGATGACCCAATAGTCTCTGTTTTCCCCCATGATTAGACGTAGAAATTAGTCAAAAAAAGAAAACCGGATTATGATTGGTTACACACATATAGGAGCAATTCCCCAAAGTCGTTAAGGGAGCAATAATGAGAGAAAGTTGTTGCTAAAATTGATTTTAGGCGGAAGCCAGTTTCATTTCCCTAAAAAATCTTTTGTATATTTATTTAGTAATTGGTCATGAAATAATGCTTTAGACAGGCATTTTAGAAAGCATACCTCCTGTTTAATAAATCTGAGACTTTGATAATTATTAATGCACAAATGCCAGCAGAGAAATGCTTTATTCCCCATGTCATGGTACAGCTATTAATGATACTCAAAGGAATGAAAATTACCATTTCGGAAGTGTCCAAAGCAGTAAACTGGTAAACAAGCCCGCAGTTAGGGCTATGGATGATGTGAATCAACAAGGGTGAAAAGATTTGGTTACTCTGTGTATTAGTGTTAATAGGAATAGATTATAGAGGAATATTTGTGATGTGACCTTCTGTGCACTAATTGAAATAGTATTCAGAGTCAGCATTGGCATAATCAAGTTAAACACGGAATCATAAATCATCATGAAAAGTGCTGTCACAACTTCGCCGTTAATGCCCTGGACTGCTGGGCAGCCTCGAGAAAATATCTGCTATGCCGATCTTTAGGTTAATAGGAACAGAAATGGCATTTAAAGACTATTTGGATCAGATCTGCTCTGAGGTTGAAAGTGTTCCTCTGTTAATTTACTGGTAATTTGAAGTGATGTAGTTAGGGTTAGAAGGAGCACAGCTGAGCCCCTTATAGCAAAACAAAGGGCTGTGGGAGTTTCTTCTAATATTTATTTAATTGCTTTAGGGTACAATGCTAATCAGTTTTAATATACATGTGTAGTTTCCTTTGTTTCTCAGATATAAAACGGTTGGCAAGGTGATCAAATGCGTATCGTTAGCTATGTGGCTTGAGGTGATGCATTTCGCTACAACTTCAGCATCCTTATGCTTGTCAAACAGAAAGGTTTTATTGTGTATACATGGAAATATTTCTGACAAGTTAAACTATGATGTGTCTTGAGAAAGAATAAGAATTTACTTGCAATATTTTTCTTGTGAACAGTTTCTATTGATTGAATAGAATCAAACGAACAGGCTTAAGAAAAATCACAGAGGAACTTGTTAAGAAATGATATATACTACTGCCGATAAGACCCGGTGTCTCAATGCAGAGAAAGGTTGTGCTAATTTAATCAGTTACTCATCAGATCATGTAGACAATAAGATGTATGATGCTAAGACGTAAAGGGCTTGTTTATTATAATTTGCTTCAAGTGCTATAAATTAATACAAATTCCAGCAGGCAACTGATAATAAAATCTTTTCAAAAGTACCATCTTTTACTTCAAATCTGAAAACACCTCAAGTCTACCCATCTTTAAATAAAGAATTTAAAACTTAGGCAACTTAGGTGCATAACTATAGATCTGTTTGGTAAATAATCCTAGGGGAAAATTTCTTCCTTATTGTCATTCACATGAGTAGGGAGGGGATGGAGTAAAGGATTACTTACCTATAAATAAAGGACATGTTTAGTCCCTACTGAATTTTGAATGATCTTACAGTTTATGCACAGTAGACAAAGAGATGTAGAAAATCGGAGATCATTTTGCGGTTTACACACGTTAGGTTCTTCCTTTTAGGAGATTTGTGATGTTCACAATCCTTCAGGTTCCTCAAGTATCATTTTCAGGATCTTGACACTGGCAAGTTGCAGAGCCCAGGAAGCTCATCTCCGCTCAAATTCAGTTTATAAATAAGATGGCTCAGGCTCAGGAGTCAAGTGGCTTGTCTAGATCCCCATAACCAGCCTGGGTTTGGGACATTTAATGATAACTACTCAACAGGGATGTCCCTAAAACAGTACCCTGAAAAGTCTCACTTTAGATTCTAAGAAAAGTTTATTATCTTTTTTTTTTTTTTGGTGAGGAAGACCAGCCCTGGGCTAACATCCGTGCCCATCTTCCTCTACTTTATATGGGACGCCGCCACAGCATGGCTGACAAGCAGTGCGTCCACAGGCGCCCGGGATCCGAACTCGCAAACCCGGGGCTGCCAAGCACGAATGAAACCGCTGCACCATCAGGCCGGCCCGTTTTTTTTTTTTTTTTGGCGAGGAAGACCAGCCCTGAGCTAACATCCGTCGCCAATCCTCCTCTTTTTGCTGAGGAAGATTGGCCCTGGGCTAACATCCGTGCCCATCTTCCTCCACTTTATATGGGACGCCGCCACGGCATGGCTGACAGGCAGTGCATCGGCGGGCGCCCGGGATCCGAACCGGCGAACCCCGGGCTGCCAAGCGCGGACTAAACCGCTGCGCCACCAGGCGGCCCCTATTATCTTTTTTTTTTTTTTTTTTTTTTTTTGTGGGGAAGACCAGCCCTGAGCTAACATCCGTCGCCAATCCTCCCCTTTTTGCTAAGGAAGACTGGCCCTGGGCTAACATCCGTGCCCATCTTCCTCCACTTTATATGGGACGCCGCCACGGCGTGGCTGACAGGCAGTGCGTCGGAGGGCGCCTGGGATCCGAACCGGCGAACCCCGGGCTGCCAAGCGCGGACTAAACCGCTGCGCCACCAGGCGGCCCCTATTATCTTTTTTGATAATACTTTGCTTTCATATGCAATACTTTTCAAACTTTTCTACCTTTGACAATATTCAGTGAAAGCTTTCAGTTGGTACTCTTAAGAGCCGATCAATTGTTGGCAGTTAAAAGAGTACTGTATATGTTTTCATTTAAATTAGCAAGTATCAGAAGTGATTTCTACAATGAAACAACTCAAATGCTGACTAACAAAATATGTTCACCATTTTAAGAAGTGGAGGTCATGTTTCAGGAAAATTACTTAAAAGAATGTTGAAAACAGTCCTAATCACCACATTTAAATGGCATGTCAGTCACAGTACCATAGGCTGATGATCTCTGCATTAATTTTTCTAACAAGAAAATGAATTAGTTGTCATAATGCAGTGAATTATCTGCCCTTTGAATAGGAAGCTGGTTCTATATCAAGTAAGCAGAGTGAGGAAAGGAAGGAGTAATCTTTACCCCAAGTGGGAAATTTTATCTCCCACCATTTCTTCCATTATTACTAGAGATACAAACACGAATTAGCTATAGTTGCTGATGTTGGTAAACTCCCAGTCCGGTAGAGACATGTTCCTAGTATCACAGAGCTAGATGAGACCTTAAAGACCTCTTAGTGGATTAGTGGCAGGAGCAGAACTTGAAGCTGTGTCCCCAGACTCCTAATCCTGTCCTTGGCTTCTCCACCACTGTGCCACAGGTTACCTGTGGAGCAGAGTACGGCCCATCCCACCTCGATCCACAGCTCTGGAAGTGAGTGGGAACAGGAAAGGCAGGATGCCAGAGACAGTCCCAGTACATCTGTGGACTCTACGAAGCTACACAAGAGCATCAGCACTGGCTGAAGTCAGCCAATAACACAATCACCCTTTCACAATGGAATTCGGTCCCCTAACCAGAAATCTGAAAGGGGGCAGCAACAGAAAATCTTCCTCTCGTCGCCAATTAATGACTTGGTGTATCTCGTCTTTCAGAGTCAGGTGATACTCTTGGTATCACCTTACATATTAATTAATACCAAGTAATATGTAAGGCAGTCAAATACATGTATTTAAGGCATTTTTTTTCTTATTTATTGCTCTTTGTTGTCTTCTTGAAACTGCATGCTGTTCTCAGTTTTGGGTTTTCTTTCTCATTAATACTTATAATGACCTAGAATAGTGCAGGGCACGTCGTAAGTGCTACCTAAATATTTGTTCAATTTTAGAAGTTATCCAGGTTCATTATTTTACATGTCTACTCTGTGGCCATAATTTTATGTTTTTAAGATTTTTGTCCATAGATTTTTTTTGAATGGTGGGTTTTGAGAAGTATAACAGAAGTGTGAATGGAATTGACATCTAAGTGGAGATGTTGTTCTTCAGCATAACAATTCCACATCTGACACTAATTTTAAAATCTTTTGTCCCAAATGCCCGCTCACTACCTTGGCTTTATAGGCCGACCTGCCATCCATGAGCATAGCTGCGTGTCTCCTCCACTTGAAGAGCCCCATGAGCATAATATAGTCAGTGGGAGTGCAAGACAGAAAAAATACACACTGCTTTGCACACAGCCTGAAAATCAAGGCATAAAAGAGGGAAAATAAATCAGTACGCCCCATTCGGCCTTTGCATGCATAATTCATCAGTGGAAATAAGTATCCAAAATGTTTTACCAGTGAGTGTAGGACAAGTTACTTTATTTTTCATTAATATCGGAATCATAGCTACATCCCAGACAATTCCAATATAGATCATTTGGGCTATATAAGCTATATATTTAAGATATATAGATATCATCAAGTTGTTGATTTTAAGAGTATATTTATTCTCTTAAAAGTATAGTCCATCCAGTTTTAAGGTTGATCTATACAACTGAAAATAATACAAACCAGTTAGACCCTTTTACAAATAGCTGAAAGATAATCAGAACATCAGTGCCTAAGACTGTGAATGGGAATTAACATTTATTGATCTACGATATTTTGATCACTACAGTAAGCATTTTCAAATACATTGTCTCATTTAATCTTCCCAATCATCTACGAGATTAGGGCTATTCTCTCCGTTTACAGGTAGAGGCACTGAGGTCCAGAGAAACGTACTAACTCACCCACAATCACATTAAGATATTAAGTGGCAGAGTCAAGATTTCACCCCGGGTTTCTTTGATCTAAAGCCAAGCTCCTTTTACTACACCACACTGCTTCTCTAATTGGGTTAACAATTGTATATAAAATAAGCTATATTATTGAAAATAGATGTGTGTACACACATATACCCATACTATTAGGCCAGTGGGTAAACTGGCAGCAAAATTGCAAGGCCCAAATTTGGGGTCTATTAGCTACTTTTTCTTTGTTCAGCAAGTATAGCCCTGCCAGCCCCTTGTGAACGTTTGCTACTTCTTTCCTTCAGCAAGAAGGGCTTTTAGCAACTGGGGCTTGATGAGATGGTGAGTGGAGTGGGATGGGATGGAGGGAGCTTTGCTTTCTAGATAGTCTTTTATGTGCCTTAGATTTTCTATTACAATCAGACATCCAAAGGAATCGCATAGATCCTGAGATTTGCATACTAAGGGATGAAGGAAAAGAAGACTAAGACAAATAAATACAGAGGGGATAAATATAAGACACAGAGTGTTGGAGATATTTCCTCTCCACGTATGAAGTATCACCTCCCATTGTTATAAGAGTCCTGAGAACACAGTTCACCCTTTGAAAGTCGCCCTCACAGGAATGCCTCCCCTGGATTAGTAGAGAAGGAATGGAGAAGAGTCTACCTCACCTTCATTGTCTTGAGCTGGGACCTCCAGGCCAAGGTTGTTGGCCAGCAAGTGAATCCCCCACATGGTCCCTGCAGAGGAATCAACATAGCTGAGCCTTAACTCCCCCCAATCCTATGATAAAAGGGAAGATTTAGATTAATAATTTCAGGTAAATGAATCCTTAACCACAGAAAGTGAGGTACAATGTTACATGTGTTTTCCAGATGATAGTTTTTAAAGGTTTGAACGTGTCCCCCTGCAGACAAAAAAGTTATTGTGAAATTCACCCTAATTCCACTTCATTCTGTCATCTTTGAAGAAACCTATAGCCAAACCACAGCTGACATTTAACATATTATGTGAAGATCAGTTAAAAAGTTACTGTTGGTATGAATACCATGTAAATTGCATTAAAAACCAAACAATATATATAAACTATTGCATATTTAATATAGACAAGTTTCATCACATAGTTAATGTTTTTAATCCCCTAAAATTTGGCAACGTGATTATTCAACTCATGAAATAAGTACATTTATATCAACATTGTCAATTTCACGATATTTTTCCTGGTCTAGTTTCCCAAGATAGTTTGTCTCTATATTCACATTGTGAGCCTGCAATGTCTATACATAAAAGAGCTTAATTGAATTTTTTAACATTGAATTTTGACATAATGATTACAATCATCTTTGAGATGTTGTCCTACATTAAGTCCTCAAAGATTTTCAAATTAAATTGTTCCATTCTAAAACTCCAAACATGGTTATTTTCGTTGAAAGGCAAAAAAATGCTTGAAATGTGAATTAATAAAATTCTATGCCATACATTATCCAGCTTGGCAATGAATGGAGTGCTTATAAGAGAAAGATAAATCTAATTTAACATTATAACTCTTTTAATAATAAAAATATATAGATTCAAAACCTCTTCAGTGACCCTGTCTCACACAGTATAATTCCCTAAAACTTCTAAGTCACTCAATGATAAGAGGCTGATCTAAATGCTTCCACTGCATTAATCAAATACCAGGTCTAATTAAAAGAGCCATGCACAAAGCTTTTTCAAAATGTTGCTCAGGTATTGCAATAATTTCTGATCACCCAAGCCTGGAAGACAAATAATTAGAGCTGCCAGAGCATTCTGATGAGTGATGTCAGCATCTCCAAGTGACCTTCCCTCCACTAATTAATTTTCATCTTAAGAAAAGAGACCCTGTTGTTGCACATTATTAATTGAGTTCACTAAAAGATGCGCCTGATTAATTTTTGTTGATAATGCTTGTCATTCTAGGCAGCGGCTGTAATCATTCTATTGGGTTTTATTTTTTTAAGTTGATCTAAGTCCTTTGCAATGTGACTGATATATCTGATACAAAATATCATGCATAAGGGCATATCCTATAGTGTGTCTGGGCTATTTTTCATTGCCGTTGTTGGCCAAGGTAAAGTGAAATGTCAGAGTGGAGTTTTCTGAGCTGTTGGAAACTGCAAAGGTGTTGTTTCAACCTTGGCCTCCAACCGTAGTGAGACCACTAATTCTCAAGTTCCCAAAAGAGATCGCTGCACCCATTTGGTAGCCTCCTTTTGGGTTTTATGGTGAAACATCCCTTCACCAGAGAAAACACTGCTTTCGTCTTACAAGAGTTCTTCATCGCATTTCCTTTATTACCAAAAGATTTCGTACAACTTCCTTTGTCCTTAGACGGTATGGATAGTCTGCTAAGTAATTCCAGCCTTCTGACCCTGTGCACGAGGCAAAAACTAAGCCCAGAACTTGGATTTCTGCCCTATTCATTCATAAAATATTAGGATTAGAAAAACTAGAGAGAGAGCTATATTAAAGTATTTATTTCATTAACTTAAAATTAAACAGGAAATTCAGTCACACACCTAATGAATGTAAGCTGCACTCTAATATGGGAACATTCACATGTCATTGAATTTCAGGACCCTTATTAAAACCATAGTTCGTTTTTGGCGGAAACTTCTAAATGTAGAATTAATTTCTTGGGAAACTATTGTGTTTCAGTTTCTAAGTGAAAATATTTCATTTGTATTGGGAAAAGGAACTCACAAGCTTTCTTAGACTTTAAAGGGGTCCTACTAAGGGAATTTTGATGAATTAAGTGAACAAAAAAGTAAATATAATTTCATGGATACGTGTGCCTAACAATTAAGAGAAAAATGTTTAACGAAGTGTCTTTTTTGTTTTGCTGAACCTTTGTAAAGTGTCTTGAGTCTTTGTTAAAACAGGCAAGGTTAGGTTTTATCATCCATGCCAAATGCTATATGCTATTGCTTAGAAGTTTAAAGGAATTCAGAAGCATATTATAGTATAGAAAGAGAACCAATAAAGCTATGCCTCTTAAATCTCTTTTGAGGCAGCCTTCTCTTCTATTGTAAGCCTGTTTCCTTGTTCTATTTTCCATTGGGTGAATGCAAGATGGCCCTAAAACATCCTAGATCTAAAACCAGATAACATTGCCCTATCATTTAAGCCAAATTCACACCTCTCTGTGAGTGGTCTTCAGTGGAGAAAAATGTGGCATTGGTTCTCTAATAGTAGAGTTCAGGCTCATTATTATCAATCAGTACCATTATTAAATATCCACCAGGAATTCAGCACTTTTTATATCTTCTCTGAAATTTGGAAGACCTAAAGCTGAGAGATTCTATGCCTTCTCATTCCTGAGAAAACAGGAATTGAAAACCCTAAGATTTGGAGGTAAAGGTAATTCTTATGAGAGTTGAAAGATGGATTCATCATGTAAAAAAACCCACACGTATCAACACCAAACCTAATGTTTCATGTGATGTTTTATTGTCATAGTATTTTAGAACTGAAAAGAACTTTAGACATCACCTGTCCAAACCCAACATTTCACATATGAAGAAACTGATTCCCAGAACATTTTGGTTAATTGAATAACAAAGGACTTAATCCTTTGTTACCAAAGGAAATGATAAAAAGAACAATGATAAACACTCACTTTTTTTTGTTTTTGTGGGGAAGACCAGCCCTGAGCTAACATCTGTTGCCAATCTTCCCCTTTTTGCTGAGGAAGACTGGCCCTGGGCTAACATCCGTGCCCATCTTCCTCTACTTTATATGGGACGCCGCCACGGCGTGGCTGACAGGCAGTGCGTCGGCGGGCGCCCGGGATCCGAACTTGCGAACCCCAGGCTGCCAAGCGCGGACTAAACCGCTGCGCCACCGGGCGACCCCGATAAACACTCACTTTTATTTAGTTAAAACATCTTTATTTAAGATCATAAGCAGGGCATATTTCTCATGAAATAGTACACGCTTGTTTTAGAGCAGTGCTTTGGTATCTGTGTGTTTCACCACATATGTATTTGTCAGTGTTGATGTCTTTTTTGCACTATGGTACTAAGGGATCATACATATTTATTCTGCTATACCTATTCAGGTTATTGCCTTCTTCAGCTAGAGGTTAATAAATAGAAGAACAAAGGGGAGAGAGCTGAAGGGGAAGTAAAAGAAGAGAGGAAGGGAAGACAAGGGAGAGAGAGAGGCATAAGATCATTTAGTCCCATCTCAATTTTTTTCTCATTATGCTTTCAAATTTTAACGTGTGAACCTAGGAAAAGTTTCCTTCAGCTGACAATTAGTGGGCAAGTGTAATTTCTTTCCTTCATGAAATTAATCACAAATATTAAACAAGGGAAAATAAATTTGGAAAGGCTTTATGTTATAATATTCCTCATAAATTCACTTTGTGTAACTTTGACAAGGTAGAGTCTTACTGACAGCTAGGCACATCTTAGTGACTGTTTTCAAGAAGTGGTAGTGTATTTCCAAAACAATGTAAATGACACGTGTTAGGGTATGATTTTTATCAGTGGGAGAAAAACTAAGTCTTTTCTTTTTAATTTGAAGAAAGCATGATGATCTTGAGGGAACAAACTTTTGGACTTTAGGGAAGGAAAGATAAATAGGTCCCAGGATATCTTCCTGAGGACAATGAAGAGGAAGATGGAGTGGCATGTCAGGTATTGCTCTGAATCTAAGTCAGAATAGCAGAAAGAACACTGAGACTTAAGACGGGTTGTTCTATTGAGTGATGTGATTTAAATCAATATGGAGAGATCATCTCTGGCTAATATATATGACATTAATTTTCTAATCGGATTTCACCTATAGTCTGTCAGCTTTCCTTTCGGAAATCATCAATATTTTACATGGATGAATATATCATAATCTTTTTACTTTGTCTTGTGGCTTTATTCCTGTTTTAATAATATTGCATTTTAGTAATTATATTTAACCAAACTAGAAACTGAAAAAGAGGTTCTCCTAACTTCGATTCTGACTTTTAGCTGTATCATCACTCTTGACAGCAAGCGGAGTCTTCAGTTTTGTGCAAAGAACACTTATATAAGGTCATGATGTTGAAGAATATTTGGCCCTAGAATGTACATCTATCTCAGCTAATGAACTTCAGTTTTTACCAAAATTTATATTGACTGAGCTGTCCTCAGTTCAATAAATATTTGCTGGATGAGTGAATAAATTTAATCTGTAGCTGCAGTGTGTGTAGACATGGCATCTCCAGACACCCCAAACATTCACATCTCTATTCAGCATGAAGGATATACTAGCAGTGGGGCTCAGAGCATTCTGTGTAAGATCTGGAGTTAGATTAATTTTGAGAGTCAGTATGGTGAAAAAAAATGCTCTGTGAGATATAGAGTCAAACAATCTTTGGTTGAAATCTTCTTTCTTAGAGAAGTTACTCAGACTCCCTGAGACTCAATTTATATATCAATAAAACATAAATACATTTTATTCCCCTCACAGGATTGAGAGGAAATAAACCAAATAATAAATGTGAAAGCATCCAATCCAGCACCTGGATTGAAGGAGCTCAATAAAAATTACTTTACATTCAATCTAGGTTGATTAATCCACTTTATTAATGGGGAGATTCTGCTATTTTAGCACCTCAACTTCTCCAACTTTGTTCCTCACACTGTTCTTCCCACTCAAGCAAATAAAACATGGAAAAACAAACAAATTCTCTGGAATTACAGCTGGGCCCAACCAACCGGGCCTACTGGTCAACCTAGGGAGTGTGGCTTCAAAGACTTACTGATGTTGCATGATGGTGATGGAATCCCAGAGATGTAAGGCAAAGTTCAAACTTTTACTCAAGTTCAAACTTGTTAAAGAGTTTGAAATCATCTATCGTAAAATGTCTCATATTCAGTAAGTATAAGAAGGGTTGCTCAGAGGTTTGAGATGCAAATAGGGTAGGGAAAGAACAACCATTGGCAGTGAAATTTAAAGTAACAATCTGACTGTTTTTCGATCTGATTTGGAAAAAGAGTTTTAAAGCTTAAAAGGCTGGCAAGCCTCATGATCTACGGTAGTTTAACTTCTTAAATGGAGTTTCACAGACCTTACTAGTTTTTGACAAATCTCATATCATTTAATTTTTTAAGAGGTATGTTTGACCCAAGGTTTTTGAAATAGCTTTATATTTGACCTAGAAGGCACCTTCAGCCTAGCCTCTTTTAACGATAATTTTGACAGAAAGTTCGCCTTGGCTAGTAGCCACACGACCATAAGTTTCGACCTTGAGTGAGCTCTAGTTTCTACTAGTATTTGAATAAGTGACTTTTAGATGAAAGTAAGAGGTCAGGAAATAAAGTACCTAAGTTATCAGGATTGATTTTTATTATTTCTTTCTCGTTAATTGCCTATGCACTACCCCTTCCCCTCTGATTTAATGCCTTCTGAAAATTTCCTTCATTTGTAGGTCATTAACAGTAATTTTAATGTAGGTCATGTCCTATTATAACAAATTCCAAAGACTTGTCTGAACTGAAGTGATGGAGTGGAAAGAGCTTTGGGCTTGGAGGAAGAACAACTGGATTCCCATTCTGGTTCTACCACTAACTAGTGGATAATTATCTCACCTTATATGATCTGATGATAATCAGCTCTTCAAACTGACAGAGTCTTTACGTGGTTTAAATAAGTTCTTGCCCGTGGAAGCATATAGAAAGCTGTAAAATGTTGCACACATAAATCATTACACTAATTAAATTATGTATTTGATTTATGGTCTTGAAAATTTGAGGATCAAATATTGTTTCAATAAATGACTCTTGGAAATAATTTCATTCTAAATATATATTGAAATAAAAATATTTGTATTCATGGAATTTAGGCTATAATAGTCAAAGCCACGATTCCTAAAATATTTATATTCTATGAAGTTAACCCTATACAGCAATAAAAGCCTCCTGAAAGGTTATGCTATTTCTATCCTTGTCCACTTAGAGTATATTTTCAA
The DNA here is from genome assembly GCA_031878705.1 of Tapirus indicus. Lineage (NCBI taxonomy): Eukaryota > Metazoa > Chordata > Mammalia > Perissodactyla > Tapiridae > Tapirus > Tapirus indicus. The sequence goes on along the minus strand of CM062930.1, from coordinate 33,943,739 downwards.
TAGTTGCCCAAATGATTCTTTCAAATAATAAATCAGATCATTTCACTTCTCTATTCAAATCTATCCAATGACTCCCCCATCACTCAGAGTAAAAGCTAAAGTGCTTACAATGGCCAAAAAGACTTCATATAATTGGATCCCCTGTTAACTCTGACCTCATCTACTCCTGATTTCCTCATATCCACATTCCTTCCATAGGACCTCTGGGTTGTCTGTTCCCCCAGCCTGAACACTTTCTCCCTGATGTGGCTAACTACTCATGGCATTCACGTCTTTGTTCAAATGTCATCTTCCCAATTAGATCTACCCTGTCCACTCTACTTAAAATCGCACTCTTCCTCCACAAACTCATACACTTACTCTGCTCTAATTCTTCTTTTTTCTATAGCACGTATCACCTCCTAACATACTACATAATTTGCATATTTATCATATTTATTGTTTGCCTCCAGCCACCATAATATCAACTCCACCAGGGAAAGGATTTCTTTTGTTATGTTCACCAATATAACCCACATACTTCAAACAGAGCCTGGGCAATATGAAAACTGCTCAAAAAATTATTCATTGAAAGAATGAATGATACATTGATGATACCACGTAAACCTTTGTCAGTAGATGTGATGACTTCTCTGGCCCATTCTTATGACTAACCACAACATTTACATGATATGTGCATCCAAAAACAGGTGAGAAATGTGGCTGCAAAAAGAGAATGAAACTATCCAGCTCTTCTAGACACAGAATCCATGACCTTGGAATCTCTTCATACATTTTTTAACCAATAGAGTTAACAGGATTTTCTTTGTCCTAAGTCTATAGAACATGACAACATTAATCTCTTAGTAAATTTGCATAAAATTTGCAAATATAATTTCATGATCTGTAAAACCAAAATCTAAGTATAATATAGCAATTTCATTGACTTAATCTTCCAGAATTCTATCAAGAAAGTAATCAGATTTTCTTATCATTATTTATTCTTTTTTAAATACTTATGGCTCATCATTCTGCTATTATCTAGAGGCTGATTAGTAATTTTCCCCCTTCATATATATTTCAATGTTTTAGCTGAGATTAAACTAATTACATCTAGTATCTAGAATTACCTACCTCTTCCATCTTTTAAACCTATAAGACATTACTTTTTAATTTATATTTAGAAATGGGAAGTTTCATACTGGTTCTTTAAAACCCAATCTGTGTTGGGTCAATAATTCTGCTGCTTGGGCATCTTATACAGATGGGCAAGTTAGTGCCTATAATTAGGACTATGTCATATCTCCCTTCATTAAAACTGTGACTTCAGTGGTGGCAACTGTGGTCTTTGGTTTACTGTTCCTAGTATCAGTCTTCCTTTCCAATTCACTGCTATACACCAAAATTTTGGTTCTGTCCCCCAGTTTCCAATACGATCAGTCTGAGCAGATCATTGTACATGCTGGTGAAAATCAAGCAAAAGAAGCAGAGATGGTCTTAACAACAAGGTCATAATTCTTAAAATGACTTCTACACATACTCTCCATACCGTCAGCAATGTTGGACCCCTGAATAATACCATTCAAGAGTATGAAATCCATTTGTACAGTCATTGTACTATGAAAGATATAATTTTTAATTCAATCACTCAGCAACGTATTTTTAAATACTTTGGCCATCTTTTTCTTTTTTGTTTTTGTGTTTTTGTTTTTTGTTTTTGTTTTTTTTTGGCTGACTGAGCAACAACAGTGCCAAAGGGTTACTAAACACATTTTCTAAGGATATTCATTTTTCTTACTTCTAATCTAAAATGAAATTTCCCCTGTTTCTCTTTTGTCTTCACTAACCATGACTCACTCAAATGTAATGCACTCTCTCTGGTTTTCAGGAGAATTGAAATATTTATCAAAATTGAAATGAAAAGTAAATCTAAATCTCCCACACTAGATGGCAACTATATGTCCTATATCAAGAAAACTGAAGTATTAAACCTCCTTAGTCTGTTTGTGTAAACAGGACTTTTAAAGACATTTTTTTAAAACAACAGATTTCACGGGGCTTATTTTCTTCTTTTTTTTTTTTTTTTTTCTATGTATAGCTTGGTTTGTCTTCTAAAGCTTCAAACATGATTATACAACATCATTCTATAAATTTGTTCTCTAAAATTTCTCCTTTCCCCTCATTAGTCTTTAAAAGTTTCATTATTTGCTTCCTTACCAGAATATATTTCTCTAGAAACATTATATGGATCTTATCCAGGTGTGCTAACTCCAGGGTTTTGGCTATTGTCCAGCTTGAACAATTAGTTAAAATTCTCTTTGAGTTTTAACCAGATGTTATAGTCCTCATTTCCTGACCTAAAAGCCTCTTTCAAATTATGAAGAACTTTTAAATACTTGCCCCATTCTCTTTCTGAGCTAGCTGCACCTTAGTGCTAACCTAATATTTTCTGATTTTCAGTATATACATGTAGTGAGGTTTATACAACATTTGGAATAAATCAGGCTTAATACTTTAAATAGGAGAAGGCAAGCATTAATTAGTAAAGATTTACACATTGTATATCTATTGACTTTAAATGTCCTTTTGCCAAGGTTTTTAGTAGAGATTTTAATTACTGAAGAGATCAGTGCACTCATTTTAGAGTTTTCTGAATTTCAGGGAGCTTCATCTATTCAATGAGACTGTAATTTTTCTGAAGATATGCCTTTTACACATTTCGCATCTTACTCAGGACTCAATCAATGCTGCTTACATTCTAAGCCCCCAGCACATATTTCCTAACATGTAATATGATGTGCATTTACGTGTTATTAGTCACCCATGATCACAACCGTTTAACTTCTTTTTTCTCCTAACCTTTTGTTTCCATACTTAGTTAACTCTTCACAGAGCTTCGCGGAGCTAAATTAAAGTAACTGTCCTCGCTCATCATTGATTACTGAAATTACCAAAAGAGTAGCTGCTGCCGGTCCAAGACAGTTGATGGGCAAAGGGCTGCTCCTCTCAATTCTCAACAGCCAGCAACAAGGGTGACGGGTTGGATGGAGGAAAAGGAGTAAGAGAAACATTTTTAAAGTCCAATCAACTGATTAGGAGAAAATCCTCAAGATGTGTGGTGCATGCAATGGACTTCTGAGAGAAAATACTAGCCAGAAGCTATGCTTAACCTTGCCGGTTCTTATCTCAGCAACAATTGAAACCAAATGCTTAGGTCTTTTAAATACAGCCTTTGGGGTGGTGGTGTTCTGTGTTTAGATAAAAGTAAGTTCAATATTTCTTTATTAATTTTAATGGTATAACAAGAATGGTGTATCCTTTTGACATAAAGAGTTCAAAGTTACTATACAAGCACTCTTCCATTAATCTTTAAAATATATTTGCTGGTGAGCAGCCAACATAATCCTGCCTAAACAGATAAGAAAATAGAGAGCTGGTGATAAGGTGACTTGTTTAAAGCTGCACAACAAATCAGAGAAGGAGACGCCGCTCGAGCTCTCACCCCTGCTCTGGGCCGTGAGCGCCTCTACAGGCACATGCTCACGAGAATAGCAAGAAGCTGATACTCGGAGGTTGCAAATCCCTTGAGGAAAGGGCCTCATTCTGATCATTTCTGGACCTCTCAAAAAAGAATTCCATGAGCGAAATCTCGGGAAAGTTCAGAAGAGAATTTCACAAGTGAAAAGAATTATTTTCTGTCATACCAGTATTTTGAGTTGTATCGCTCGCTTGCATAGCATCAGCTTTTAATTATCTAGAAAATAACTATCCATTTGTGGCTTATCAGGCCCCTCTTTCCTCTCCTGCTTCCAGCCTTTGGGCCATTTCACTGCTCATTAATATTTGCATCAGAGGCCAGATCGGCTGCTTTGCTGGTGAATCTGGTGAAAAGATTTGGCGGGCAAAAAGATAGAAACCATTGAATATGTAAAATTTAGTGAGTGTCTTGGGGTTTAACCCATCCATACTAGACTAGACAGCTAAACTTAATAACAAATGATAATGTTCATTTGGCAGGGGAAGGTCCACTCCTTTTCGCCTTTTACTCTGCATATCTACTTTTCTCTAATTCTCTACTTGATGCTTATTATCACAGATAATTGAAATTTGACAAAAGATGCAATCATGTCTGATGGATTTTGACAATGTTCGCATTCTTAAACTGCTTTTTCCTGCCCCTAGAAAAGAAACCTCAATAAATACATCTTACATTTATTAAGGAATAAATGAAAGGTGTGCTTGTTCTGTGTTATTTGTGGATTGGTAGATAAAATATGGCGATCAGCGCCCTGCCACCACTGCCCCCTCAAGGATTCTCCCTGGTTACAGAGCTGGTGCTGGTGGTGGCGGATTAGTAAGAAGTCGTGATTGCCTCATGAATCAGGGTGAAGCTTCTCACAGGTGGCAGTTAGTTTGATCTTCCTAGTCACTCTAGGAGGTGATATATCTTTTGCGATTATCACTCACAAGGATATCCTTGAAGGAAAATGAGGCTGCCTCACCAAAACACAACTGAATGAAACAAACAAAAAAGAACAGTGACCGTGGAAGGGGGCAACCGAGAGGATTCTTTCAGAATCTCCACAAATAAAATGGAGCATGTTGGTGAACTCGCTCTGCCGCCTCTCACAGTCCTATTTCTAGAGCTGTGCTGACCGCATCAAAACAATGCTGCTGCATAAGCAAGGGGATAAACAAAGACCCATTAGCTCCATTTCCATTAGACACGCAGAAGGTAAAAAAAAATCAATAACAGGCAAACACAAGATAAAATTGATAGGAAAGAAATGTTAATTTTAGAGCTTTAAAACGAGGTATTGCAAACAATGGCATGCAACAAAACCTTAAAAACTATTTTTAAAACTTTCAAAATCATTTACACGGGGAAAAGAACTCTAGCAGGAACATATACAGCGTATTAAACTTTAGTGCATTTTTAATGACTTGTTTTAAACAAATTATGCATGAGATAGATTACACATCCCTCACCCACTTAACAAAAAGGCATACGCATGAACAAAAACAAAACCAGGTGGCTTTTAAAAAGAAATTAAGTGTATACTTGGTGACTGATTGGGAGAAATGCCAAGTGATGTAAAGGACTTCATGGAATAGAGTTCTCTTGAAAGAAGCTAGATTGATGGGCTTTTCAGTCCAGGCTGCAGGCAGAACAGTACAAATGATATCAGTCTCTGCTTTTGGATTCTATCCTGTAAATGCCCTCAGCAAACAGGGCAGGGGAGCAGAAAAAACAAGAATTCTGGGATAACAAGTCTTAAATTTCAGTCCCGGCCCCACCACTCATTGACTGTGCAAACCTGAACAAGTATTTCATCTGCCCTTCTTTTCCTCATTTATAAGATAGAGATAATAATAATGCTGTCTCACCTTCCTAACTTGGAATGAGGCCCAAACCTTGGTGTTTTTAAAGGCCCTAGCTTATTATAATATACAGGCATTGTCCAAAACTAATGGTTTAGAGCAGTGGTTCTCAAACTTCAGGGTGCATCTAACACAAACAGTTGAGCCCCACCCTCGGAGTTTCTGATTCAGTAGGTCTAGGGTGGAGGAGGAGAATCTGTGTTTCCAATTATCAGATAATTCTGAAGCTGCTGGAATGGGAGCCACACTGAGGACTTCTGGTCAAGCCTTGCTATTCTAGCATGGTCCCCAGACCAGCAGGGTCAGCATCACCCTGGAGCTGGTTAGTCATTCAGATCCACCCAGACCTTGTTGGAAATGCTGATCCATTCTGCTAAACCAGATATGGCATTTTGCAGGATCTCCAGGTGGTTTGTATACCCATTAACATTTGAGAATCTCTGCTCTAGAGCATCTTTGAAGGGAGTGGAATCAATAAAAGATTGTGAAAACTATAATAGGGTGCTTGTAAGAAGAGCCCCCGCAATCTAAATAATAAAAATCCAAGTTCTTGGCATTGGCATCCTCCTATTCAGTTGTGAAACTGACAATATACACCAATTGGAAATGGTTTTTCTCATCAAGCAAGGGGCTTAGACCCAGCATGGTAGGTGCCGGACTGCTGGGTGCCCACCTGAGCAGTGAGGACAGATTGAACAATTACTATAGTATCTTTTCACTATTAATATAAATTTTGTTTCCTTAGAGGATGATCTTCTTTTCAGTCCTTCCTTGTTCTTTTTCCTATCATCCTGTGGAGACTTTCTTTGCGTTTCCCATGGATGTGCTTGTTTCGTACCTAATTACGGACTCGGTGGTGATATGAAATTTGGTCAGAAGCAAAGGCTGAAAACACCAAGGGCATTTCCACCAGGGAGTTCCTTTAGGCTAAAGAGTCACTGGGTTAAGTGTCAATGATCTAATATCAACCTAGCATCACCAGAACCCCTTCATTCAAACAAGGCTTTCCATTACATGGAAAACAAATCGGAGCACCAGCTTCACATTTGTGAGATTTATACGACCATTTAGAGAAACTCTTTTTGTCACTCCTCTGATAACATCACTGGCAATACAAAGCTGAATGGTTCAAATCAGATTTCATCTCTGCCATGCAGTGGTTTAGTGTTCGAGGATGAACTTGCAGACTATTAAATTTATAAAAAACAAAGACAAATATACAACATAAAACAATTCAAGTTCCAAACGCTTTATATTAGCTTTTTGGAAAAGAACAGCTACAAGAAGAACAAGCCAGTGAAGATTAAATCTTTTAAGATTCAATTTGTCTGTCCCGCCATATAAGGCCTAACCTTGCTGGAGACTTAGAATTACGACTTTATTTTAGTCCGCAACAAGCAAGGCAAAAGATATCATTTCGATGATAAGTTTTACCCTAAAATCAATGAGAAAATATTCTGATTTTCCGAACTACCCTCCATAAGTGATATTAATAATGTAAGTATTATGGCGATAATGTATATATTGCATTAACAGTGTAAACATGTAAACATAAGGATTTTGCTTTTTTATTTCCATGTGTGATTTCTTTCTTAAAAGTGAAGACATGGTGAAAAAAATAAGTAAACTATTAGAATCTAAGACATGTTTTAGAAAAGAACTGTTTTTCAGCCTTACAGTCTGTCTCTCTTCTTACCAACACTAAAAAAAAAAGACATTATCTTTCTCACACAAATAAATCAGAACTCTAAGTACTGTCTCCTTTGCAGGAGAATGCTTTCTACCTCCAACAGTTCTGCCTTTCTACTCAGATATTTCTCTATATAGGTTTTCTTTTTCATGTTGCTGGTTTGCTGCTGCATTTAAAATTCCTCTCAGCATTATGGGAATTAAAGAATTTGTGTTTCCTCATTGCGAGTGATGGAAATCTTTCTGTTATTTACTTTCAGGCAACAGACTTTATTAACAAATTGCATTGCACGATCCACCACCTGCCTGTGGAAAGAAGCACGATCATTCCAATTGAGCTATGTGTCGAACTCACAGCAGCTCAGTTATCCTATTTGTGTTCTATGTGTTTATCCCTTTAACGACTCATCCCTGCATCAAGGAATGGTTTATCTAAAAGCTACTACACATATTTGAAATATTCCTATTTATGCATTATACTAAGCCTTTAGGAATACTCAGTGTTGCTGAATTAGTGTTGCCCTAACAAACAAAATCTCCTAGGCCACAATTTTTTAAAATATAGTAGCGCAAATACATTTTCTCAGACATCAGGAGACACAGGAAGTTCAGAACTGAATCTACATCCCAACTAGATGGTAATGCCCCGAGGGCAGGAGCTCAGCGTGCTGGTCATTGGTCACCTGCAAGGGGCCCTGCTGCAGGAGACACTCTGCTTGTTGAGGGGATGGATGGAAGACAGAACTTCCCCCAGTTATAACAACCGTGTATAACCACTTCCCCCAGCATACAATCACTCTGTTCTAGAAAGAGAAGGCTGCTCCTTGCTAACAATGTTTAATGGTAGACACCGGGTAAGACCTCTGTCCAAACAAGAAGAGGCTTTGAATTTATGGACTGGCTTCTACTAACCTGGACTAGGGTGTTAAGCTCCTTGAAGGCGGGTTCTGTGTAAAGCCCACCAGGCCTCACCCAGAGCTTTGCACATAGTAGTTCCTTGTTAAATTGAATTGAATTGACTCAGTAGAAGCCATTTAGTGTCAACAAAATTAAATACATTAATATATTGCTCCAAATCTTACTCATTAGAGGCACCCTGTTTTAAACTCTCCTTTCAAATTTTATGTTAATCTTTTTGATTGGGTAACGCTCATGCATGCAGATCGTACAAAATTTAAAATGTATAAAAGGGTGTACAGTGAAGAGCACGTCTCCATCACCCTGACTCCCAGGTACTCAGAACTCATTGTGGGAGGGAAAATCTGAAAACTTACCTTTTACAAAAGGAAGTGTGTTGTTGTTATTGTTTTTCTTACGTACCATGAAAAACGTGCTATTTCCTTTCACACTTTAATCCTCAACTTTTTCTTAGGATAAATTATACCCGGTACACAAACAGATCCGCAAACAGCATTAGTAAGGCTGGCAGCAGCAAGTCTAAAAGCCAGATGGCCCTACTGTGCATTCTTCCCTGCTGTCCGCAAGAATCAAATTGCCAATAGCACCATCAAGGGCGGGTCTTACCTCTAACAACCCAGGGCCATACACGAATCAGCTGTGATAGAAGTTTGCAGTGGAAGGTTTCTATGTTTCCAAGGTTATTTTTCAAAGATATTCAGACAGTCAAGCAGTAGTTGAAGAAAACGGTGGGTGGTTTGCTGCTTTTGCTAACCCAGTGCGTAGAGATAAACCACTCAGAGTAAGAATAAAGATTGAGGATTAAGATCAACAGAGCATTTATACTACAGCATTTCCTGATCTTACAAATCTCCTGCTTCTGGTTTTTGCTCATTCATTTTGCTTTGCTTTGTTTTATTAGATTACACGGACTTTTCACCTATGTAAAGGAGCACAGAAACTTCACTAAAGGACAGAAGAAAACGTGTGTTCTTGTGCTAAATAAACACAGACACAAAAATGCATTTCAGCCCTATGGGAAAACAGTACCATTACTAACATCATTTGTGCTTTTACATTGTTTTAGTGACTTTAGAGAAATTCTGTAATATTTCTTGACATGTTTAGCATCCTTTTTTCTACAATGATTTTAAGCAAGGAAAACAGAAAGGGAAAGAGTTAACATTAAAATGTATATATTTTGGAGACAATGACAATTGTTTCCTATGAAGAATTATGAAACATCTCACACCATGCCTGCCTCTTTCGCACCATCCCATAACATTGGCCTTGACCAGAGATAACAATTTGTTAGGCATTACATGAGCATTAAATTGTCTTTGGATATTTTTTTAAGCACCTGAGATTTCTCAGGTAACACTTCATGCTAAATTAAATAAGGGAATACTACAAGCAGATCATCTCAGGCATTGTGAGTTTGCAAATCAATTCCACAACTCAGGGTGCTACTTTGTTCTCTGAGCAGTTGGTGTAAAGTGCTACGTAATTTGAACATTCACCTTCTAAAACTTGTGTGCACAAGCCTACCGCTGATTTTTCCAAAATACGTGATAATGCATACTGTATATTAGAAGGTAAGACAGAGCCGTTAACATTCCCCTAGGGATGTCTCTCTTTTTCTTCTTTCTTTCCAATAGCAATGGTCTTTGCTTCAGGTTCCCTAGCCTAAAAATGTTTTACGAATTATTTCAACTTTGAGAAAGTGAATCAGATTTAATCCAAAAAGGAAAAAGGGAGATAGTAGCATTTACACATTTCTGGAAGCTGGCAGCAAGATAAAACAAATGTGACAAATCTCTGTAGGCTATTAAGTGGATTTTGTTATGGAAAGCACACATAAGACATGCCTAATAGGAAGTAGGGTGCTGCGTTTTGAGAAATGGGCTATTATTTATGAGTACTAGGTGGTATCCAAAAGAAATGTATTTAAGGATTTAAATACTGATCTCTCCAGGACCTGGACTTTGCTCTGGGCGTCACTCAGGATCGAAAACACACTATGTACGTGATTCTTCAGATAACCACACATTTTATGGGACAATCCATAAGGCTTTAAAGCCTCTGGGCTTTTCATTTTACTAAGCAAGATCCTAATTCAGGATTGCCAAGGAGAAAATCTGTACCCTGTTGGAAAGAGCTCTATCCTAGGAGACAGAAATTCTGGATTCAAATCCTGCTCCAGGCGCCTGTTTCTTTATTTATAAATAGTATAATAATACCTGCCCTGCCTACTCCACAATGTCCTTGTGCAGTTCAATGAGATGACACATTGGAAAGAGACTTTGAAATACAAGTGCTTTAGACATGTAAAATGTTAGCATTATTAATACCTGGGAAATCATCATGACCATTTAGGATTTCCTCTATGTCAAAATCACCTCATGACCAGAATCTGGCCAGGAAAGCTCCTCCACCAGCCCAAGGGAACCAGCCAATCCAATTTCATACTAAGAAGACCACAAGAGCAGAGCTGCCAAGAGCTAATCACGTTAATATGGAAGCTTTGCTCTCTTCCACCGGATTGTTTGCAACTTGTGGGCCCCAATCCTGCTTTGTTCATCACTGTATCCCCAGCATCCAGCAGAGTTAACTCTCACCAAATGACTGTGAATGAAGTAAAATGAACGAGATGTCTGCCAGGGGCAGAGGACTATGTTGGGCATTTTGACAGATATATGAGTCAGAGTTCAAACAGAGAAGCAGAACCACTGGGAAATACCCACGTACTAAGGGATTTATTATAGGTATTTGGCTCTACTCAATGGTGGGAGCTGGTTAAACAGTACATAAAGGCTGTTGCTTTTGTGTTTGGTGCTGAAGCCTGAATTTAGCAGGGCAGTCAGTCAGAAAGAAAAGATGGCCATGAAGAGGGGAAATAAGGACAAGATGGAACCTGCAAGGATAATTGGGATCCACAAAGATGGACCAGAACCCACATCAGTGCCTCACCATCTCCGAGACTCCATCTTCGATGACAAGGAAGTTCTGCAGGTGAAGCTTATGCTCTTCATCAGGGAGCTAAACATGCACCTGGCCCAGGAGTAAGAGAAGCCAAAGGAGGAGGACCAGCGGGCCCAAACACTGCCCCACACTAACCAGGTGAGCCAACAGATAAGTGACAACATGCATGAGCTGCAACAGCACCTCATACCCTGTACAAATCTTCCACCTCAAAAGAATATGGCAGCCATTTCACTTGCATCTTCAAAATGTCACTCAAAATGTCTCTCCTGGCCCATGAGGTACATAGAGAAGGGAATTCTGGGAAACAGATGATAAGCATCCACTAGTTGCTTGACATTTTGTGTGCTCCTTGGAATCCTATAACTCTGTAGAACTATTACTTTCCCTGTTTCATAGATGAAATCTCTGAAATCCTGTTTACGTACCCACCCTGGGCTCAGAACACACCCACCTCTGGGCCTGCAGTCCATGCCCTTTTCCTACACTTCTACTTACAGAGCAGCTGGAGCATTAACACACATCCTCAGACTGGCTTTGAGTGTTCCTCAGAGCAATGCTGAGGAAAATTTGTAGCATCTGGAAGGAGCTTCTATCAGTTTTCCCATTCTCAACAGCAACATAGAGACAGAGCTGATGACACACTCTTTTACATTGTCCCTTCAATGTCACTTAAAGAGGTCCAGAGAGGAATGAATTAAGAACCCCAGAGAGCACCCCCTTGGAGAGTGGAAAGAGGTAGAAAAGATGTTGAAGCCCTCCAAACCTGCCCCCTCAAAGTTGGGTTAGTTCTCTCACCTCCAGCGTTCCCATGTGCACTCAAGACATACTTAATGAGGAGCCCTCACAAGCCTCGATGGCCTGGCTATGTCTACACTTCAGGTTTCTGCCCCTTCACAGAGTAACAAGACAGCATTATGTCATACCATCCATGGGACACTTGTTCCCTACCTAGGGGCTCTCCACTGTGGTTGCCTCCCTGAAAACCAGCTCACACTCCTGAGTATTGTAGTTCATCATGTTGGGTACATTTTACAATTTCTAGTTTCTTAAAAGCACAACTGCTCATACATCCATTTCTGGTAGTTATGTCTCTCTCAGGCACACTCCTCTGGCACCTCCTCAGGCTAGAAGCTCTTCTAGAAGTCACATTTCATTTCATCACAGAGCATTTTTAAAGCTTGAGTCTGAGAATGAAGACAGAGAAGTCACCTGTGCCATAGGAAGAGAAATACATGAATCTGAATTTGAAGTTCATTAAATTTACAGGAAAATTTTTATGTTTTTAAATATATTTTGTAGATTACATGTGTAGATGTTACAAAGACTGTGAGTTTTGAAGTCTTTCAAATATTTCAATATAAACTCCAGGAAAATCAACTAAAATGTAAGTCATATTTTTATGTCTCTTTTTGCATTAATTTTGTGCATAAGCTGAGTGAGGAATAGAATCAGTTTTATTTCATTTTAGAATTAGCATGTCTTCCTTCTAGCCAAGGCAGGCCTTAGGCAACCTGGGAAGTAGAGGAAGTTGAATATTTCAGAGCCCTCCAAATCTGCAGCCTGCCAGAAGGCATTCTAGAACCCATATGCCAGACACTTCCAAACACAAAATTAATTTCTCCTGTGCCCATTCTCTCTGAGTATGTCTATAACACCAAAAAATTGGATTAATACATTTGTGTACAAGGGTTAACAATGACCAGAGCCGATAGCACAATTCCTTTATACAAAGATCTTCCCAAGTCTTGAAAAATGACTGATAGAGGGTTTTCAAAATTTTCTGGAAGACAAATGAGGTTGTCCATGTTTTGTTAAAGGGGTCAAGGAAAGTCAGTCACAGCCAGAAAGGAAATTTACATTTTTAATTAAAGAAAGATGGAAATTATACAGAAAAATATTGTGCTCATAAAATAAATAAAATGCAGCTCATGGTGAAATGCACTTTTATGTCATTCTCCTCTAGGTAAAACATTATTGCCATGCAGTAATATATTTCTGGAGGATAGAAATCACCTTTCCCTCTCTCATCCTTTTTCACATTGGAGATTTTTCCAAGGTCATTAAAATGAAAGAATGACAGTAGACTTTCTTATCAACAGCTTGTTCCAGCAGATACAATACATGGGTTGGGGATCAAAAAGAGCATGAGAAGCATTTCTGCCAACATTGTAGAAAATATTGAACATCTGCTATATCTGGGATCCTGGGAGTTGTAATTATAATTTTTTGAAATCTGTACACAAGAGTTATAAATATTAGAACTGTAGCCCGTGAAAGCCATGAAATATTTAACTTGTTTGGCAGGCTTAAGCAAAACTCATAAACTTAATTTAAGCAAGCCAAACACTATAGTTTTACCAATTTTATATCTTTCATGTCATTAGATAGATAAATTAAAGCAAACCATAAAACAGCCTGGAGATTGCCAACTGGAAGTCCTGGGGGTATACCAAAAAAAAGTGTGTTTTGAGAATTAACTCATTTTACTAACGGTTTACCCTTCACCTTTCCCAGTTATCCACACTTGTCAAAGACTCTTCAGTTTGGGGATGGGGTGGGGAGGATTTGCTATTAAGAAATGGCTCCAGGGTAAGTAAAGAGAAAACCAGGCATCAGGTATCTTAAGCAGGTTCACAAAAGCCGCAATAAGAACCAAAGGCCGCTGGTGATTCCCAGTGCCAGTTCGATACAACAAAAACCCACATGCCACCCTGAGTGAAAACCTTTCTAACTTGAAAAAAGCCCTGGTAAATAGCTCTGTGCTATTTACCAGGTAAACTGAGAGACCAAGGGAGCAAAGAGAAACCAGATTTCCACCTCGTTAGCTCTGTGGCCCCAATATTTGACTTGTATATGGGCTGGAACACACTCGGTTGTGTCCACCTGACACGTGCCTTTTAGGTTTAACACGTGACAGTGATAACCAAACCGATTTCAGTGCCTATTTTTAAGTTAAAAGTACTATACAAGTAGCTTCAACATTTCTTCATTTATATATCCTCTATGCTACCTGCCCTTATCCCAGACCCAGAATGTTCCCCAATAAGAAACTAAGGATAAGGATATTCACATTATAGATTCCAGATGAAGAAAATAATTGATGATGCTACCATTTATTTCATAGCACTTTGTTTATATGATATGTTTTTGCAGTTGAACCTCAGAGCAACCCTATTTATGACTCTGTGTAAGTGACTTGTGCAGACTAAAAAGATAAATAGCCACAGAAGTTATGAGACGTGCCCATGGCCACACAGCTGACAATGCTGAGCCTGGCCCCGAGGTCTCCTGAGGCTTGGTCTAGCACTCCGGTCACAAGGGAGCAGATTCACAGAACATCTACCTGACAGGAGGCTGAGGCAGGAATGAGCTGAGGGACTCCGAGTCCGGAGTGAGCCCACTAGTGGTGCTTCCAGGACTCACGGCTTCCCCTCCTCCTGGCCCTGGCACTTTTCAGATTCAGTATCTCTGTTAAAACTTCCTACTCCTCTTTCCCTGCCTTGTCTCCCTCTCTTAACCCCTACAAAGGACTGAAACTGGCTGTCAGCTCTGGGGCTTGCCACAGTCATAGCAGCCTTTGTTAACAAGTTAAGAATCTACAGGAATCCCCTCTTTGCTGTCTCTACACTCTGTACATGAGAGCAATCAAATGGATCAGCTGGAAACCCCTAGCTGCGACTGCATAAAAGAGCAAATGAATAGGAAAGTTCAAACGAGATATTTCACTGAAATATCCTGCTGATCCTGTTTTATTCTGCATTTAAGAAAATAATACCCATGCCCAAACAGCCTCTTTCTCCCTGAAGTAGAGGGTTGATATCACACAGACTGTCTACACAGGGGAACCAATTCAAGGCAGAACTGAAAGTTCCAATTCAATCCAATCAGCTCATGTCATACTTCTGGGGCCAGTCCAACGGGGCTTAGAATGGGATTTGAAAGAACCAATGTGAGTTGTCAGTGGCCCACACAGGCAGGAACTGATACCTCGGGTTTACTTGGACGAGAAGTGAGCATTAAGATTTTCTGTGTGTCTCCTGTGTGCTGGGCACCGTGCAAGGCTTTTTATATATGTTTCTTCATTCACCTTCACAATAAGCCTATGGGATAAATTTTAGTATTAGTTTCTCCCTTTTAAACAGACATCACGAAGTCATTTCCTTAAGATTAAAGAACCAGTAAATGGAAGATATAAATATTGTATGTAGATCTCCAGCAAATGGAAATTTTAGGGTGAATCTACATTTAACTCATCCTTGAGAATTGTGAATTTCTAGTCCTGCCTTGACCATGGACCAAGAGCTGAGATGGAAGGGAATAAGGTAATTAGGCTGTCCTAGTCCTTCCCACATCTTGGGACAGCTGTGGAGATGCTGAATACAACCTAAGGGCTAGTTGTAGGGGAGTCTTTGTGGAGGGGGTGAGCCTGCATTCCCTCTCCAATCCCGCCCTCCTCCAGTCCCCCAAAAAGGGCCATGGTCCATGCAGGGTCTGCAGAGCATGGTCTCCTAGTGACCAAGTGGTGAAGAACATGGCATATCAAGGCCGGAGAAATGAGGGCCCTTGTCTTTCTTCTTGTCTTTCTTCTGACCGTCATCATGGGTAAAGTAAAAAATGGACCAGAATCAAAGCTCAAAGACTCTCAAACAAGGAAATCAAAGACATAAGTGCCATAATCTATTATTTTTTCTTTTACAAAGAATAATAAATTAGAAATTCCAACAGCTTTGCAGAAGTGGTCAACCCAATTCCCACTCATAGTTTAAAACTGCATTTCTGCTGCCCTGGTACTGAGTCTTCTCGCCCACAGGAGGGCATCGCATCTGATTACATCCACAGGTTCGATTCCTGAGGGTCAGGCCTGTTGTGCGAGCGCCAGGAGAAAGCAGAGCGGGAGTTGGTAGCGGAGCCCGCAGCGCATGAGCCACAGACTCCTGGTGCTGACACCTTGCCACGTTCATTCTCTGCAGCACGTGGGCAGTGCAGACTCGGGAACATTTCCAGGACAGTTGTGTGAAAGAGAAAGCTGCTACTCCTCCAAGACTGAGCAGCGACAGAGGCAACTCCGCTAGGATTCCTGATCAAGCCACCATGTCTGGTGGGAACTGCATTTTCCACTAAGACTGCTGGGCTTGTTTACATGTGTTTTATTCAGAGCTACAGTAATCTGTTCACAAGAGACAGAAATCCTGGTAAATCAATCCTTAAAGCCTGTTGACATTTGTCCACTTGGCAGATCATAAAAGGCCCTTGAAAATCACAGGAGTGAATGTGTAAACCGCTTACCAAGTTATATGATGTAAACGCCAAGAGAAGGCGTTCTGAGGGATGAGATCACTGAATTGTGACTGCCTTCAGAATGAAACTTTATTTTCGTCTTGGGTTACATGTGAGGTGTTGCCAAGATCAACTGAAAGAGAGACAAAGACATATGAATTCAGCCCAAAAGCTGACTTTTAAGTTCTCTGTCTTCAAAAAGACTGGAGATTCTTTATCAGATGTAGTTTTGCTTAAATAAACAATCTTTGCTAACAAGATTCCCCAAATATCAGTTAAATTTTATCCAGTTCCCTGTAAACGTTATGTAAGTGCCAGACACAATCTTGGAGTTTTGGAAGAAAAAACTAGAACTAGAGAAAACTTCATGCCATAAATTCACAGATAAAAATACACACTGAATGACTGGTGACAATCAGACTGCAAGGGCCTGAGAGTTCAAGATCACTGCCACCACTTTCCCAAGACTATCTCTGGAGACAGTTCTCAGAAGACTTGAAGAGGATGTGATAGAATCATTATGCATGAAGCAATGCATAATGTCTGCACCATTTTTATAACAGTGCAGGTAAATCTACCAGAAGCTGTTATGCCTGAATTGAGGCTTATCTCAGGCTCTTTAAGAAATCAGGTTCAAAGTCTAAAACCCTCTTTATATATCAGGGTGATCTCTATAGATTCCATTTTAAATCTTTTGCCTCAGTTGCCTAATGATAAATTGCTTGTATTTGAATCTTCCATGGAGAGAGTGCATTAGTTTCAATACATCTCTCCACTGTTTTATACATTGTACTAGATATTCAGCTAGAAGTGAGAAATGAGACTCAAAGAGGAAGAGAGGGAGAGAGGCAGGGGAGGGCAGAGGGAAAGAAGAGGAAATGAATGCTACCGTGTATACTTAGGTAAGGAATTCCCTTAATATTCAACCATGTCTTGCATCAACAGTAAAGCTCATAGTAAGGAAGGTCTCCAAGGTGACAGGAAGCCCTTCAAGTGTGGCAAGCTCTTGTGGACAGGAGCGTGTGACTTCCTCCTGTGAGAGGAGCCTGGGCAGGGTTTCTGGCGCTATCCAGGGATCCCAGCTCTTTACTGGGGTGAGAGTTATAAATATACTTCCTGATTTCCAGGAAGTTTGCTAAGGGTTTGCAAAACCTGTGACTCTGTTCTTATACAACCCATGGACTGCAGGCACATATCACAACACCACAGAATCTTACATTGATAAGGGACCTTACAGGGGAACCTGTTCAACATCCTGTTGAATGCACACTTCCCCTCTCTAGCACCTTCACTCAAGTCTCATCCAGCCTGCACAGATGGAGACAGACAACACCCTGTCCTCAAGGCAGCATTTGTCATCTTTGGACAGCTCTGACTCTCCAAAACCAATTTCTCTGAAATAACTAGTGTGTTTTCTACCCAATGGCATTAGTCCTATTCCCGCAAGATCTTAAATAAAAAACACAATCCCTCTTCTTCCTGAAGTACAAAGCAGATGTCAGGGCTCTAGAACCAGTAGACAGGCTGGACTTTGGCAGCCTTTTCCTCTCCATTCTTCTCAGTTAAGGAGAAGAAGAGACTATTTCTAGGATGCAGGCAGTGCCTCTGCCTGGGCCCCTTGGTTTGGGACTCTGGCGTGCCTCAGTAGCACCACATCCCTGTGGGTCTTTATGCAGAACAACTCTGCAGGTTTCTAACATGTCAATTGTGCTACCTCTACTGATGGAAGACATTTTTAATTTAATCCAAATGACATGTTCCACTTATCATCTATTCACTCTGCATACATTTGGTAGGTGACAATTATGTGCCAGGTCTATGTTTTATGCTAAGTTCAGGGAAATTTAACAGTAATTAAGACACAACCCCTGCTCTCCTCAAGGAGCTAATTGTCTTGAGCAAAATCTGGATGAGTAAACAGGCAGGTCTAGTACATCGTGGTTAGGACCACAAGAGCTCAGAAAGGGCTCCAACCCGGTCATAGGTGGTCCTAAAGGAACTGACATGAAAGAAGAGAATCAAGCCGTAGAGCAGTAAAGGAGGCAACAACTGAATGCCTCCCAAGCAAAGGGAATAGCTTTTCTAAAAGACCAGAGTGGGGAGAGAGCACGATATATTCCTGGAACTGCATAGAACAAAAGGTGGGTGGGAACAAGTGTTTATCAATATCCTACAACTATATCTCTGCATATAAGACATGTGAATGAAGTTGTGGTCCACACAATAGATTTTATGTATTCAATTGTGCACTTATATTTAAGTTATACTTGCATATTAAAGATTAAAATAAAATTCACTCACATCTAAGCACTGAGATACAAAGACGATAAAATGTTGTTCTTGGCTTGTGGAGCTCACAGTCTGGTGGAGGCAATATTTTTTTAAACTTGCATGTTGTCCAAAGCAACATTTTCAAATAATAACACTGCTTATTTAGTTTCATGAAAAGTTTTTTAATTGTTTTGAGTCATTGGGTTGAATAGATGGTCTTCTGAGACAGAAATGCAGAATAGAAGTCTCCTACTCTGCAGTGTTCTCTCTCCTCTTAATCAAAAATACTAATAGTAATCAAAAATAGTAATTCCTATTCTTGAATGTTAATTGAAAATCCAAATGCACTGTGGTCAGCAATTAGCTCAATGACTGTTCCCTCTATTGACCTTCAAGAGTCTCTACAGAGCTAAAAAGATAAAGAGTTGAACTGTGTTGGAGGAGGGGCTGAGGTATGTAGAGAATGGACATGGCAAGAAATGGTCTCTAAGAAATTCCACGTGAGAAAATTCTGAAAAAGGAGGAAACCATCCCTGGCAGTTAAATGTTTACCAAGAAGGAAAGACTAGTGGACTAAAGTAAGGAGGCAAATTTGATTAAAGAAAAATGTTCTGGATTCTACTTAAAACCTCCCCTTGCCCCTTTAAAAAAATGTTTTCTTAATTTAAACCAAATTTTCTCAACTTTGGCACTATTACCATTTGGGGCTGGATAATTCTTTTTTGGGGGGTGGAGGGGGTGGCACTCCTGTGCATTGTAGGATATTTAACAGCATCCCTGGCCTCTATGCGTGCATGCCAGTAGCACCCACAAACACACACCAGTTGTGACAAACAAAAATGTCTCCAAACATTGCCTAATGTCTCAAGGGGGCAAAGACTGATTTGCTTCAATAACCACTGACTTAAACCAACAGGGACAAGGAGGCAGAGCATAGTTAAAAGAATTTAGTGGGATATTGGAAGGGATTGTTATGGCAAAAATTCCTGCAATCCCACTATTGTAGATTATCAATGTTCTCCAAAATTCTTAACCTGAATAATCTTTAGGGTCTGTTTGACATACATGCACACACACAAATACACACACACACAAATGAAGTGGAATTTTTCAACCATCTTTAGATTGCGTTAGTACTAAGAAATAGGTTGTGCCCTTTGTAATATAAGAATTAAATGGATTTCCAAATCAGCTTCCTGGGGTTTCAGAATAATTTCATGTTACCATATCAATGCTGGAAAAAAAAATGGATCTCATCAAAACGATTCCAGAAGCACCTCATTTTGATAGGAAAGTACTTTGTGATGATTACCTAATCGGCAGCATTTGTTGAAATGCTTTTAATAGCCTTTTTTTATCACATGCAAAAGAATTTCAATGCTAGTTCAGTCTCCTGTTTCATTCTGTCATGAATCAATTTGTAGAGACATTTAGAAGTCAATAATCCACTGCAGCTTTGATGACAGGTGATTAATTTCTACGTTTTAGAGACATAATAAGATTTAGCAATAAAAAGGCCTTGAAGTAACCTACCAAACAGCTTTAATCTCAGCCTTGGGACTGTTGCTAAATATGAATGCTTGTACACAAATGTGAATGATTGAGGTTAGTAGGTTTTATTGCAGACTCCTTGTGTTTTCATATTAATCTTGCTTTACAATCAGGCTATCTATACAATCAATTTATGGTGGATATTTTTTCCAACACAATGCTTAGAGGGAGGAGGGGGCTAACAAATTATTTACACACAAAGGGTTTGTTCTACAAAAGAAGTCATTTTACATGCTTATTGCTGAGGGGATGACTGATTTTATTGGTGTAGCAGGAAGGAGAAAAAAGAAGTGAAGGTGGCCTTCAAAAGATTCAGACCGGGATAGGTTCAGGAAAGGGATGGCGGTGAACACTGAACAATAGCTAACACCTCTTTCCAAACAATAGCTAACACCTCTTTCCAAAGAATCGGCTTCTCTCTGCTTTATGATGCCTTTCTTTCCACCATTTTTATTCTTAAAGTTAGCAGAGGCTTTGTTATAGTTTCTAAACCTTATCAAAGATTTCTATAAATTCTAATACTCATAAAAAGAGTGAAGTTAATCTAACCTAAAAAAAAAAGTTTGTCTTCTACCACTGAGGGATGGTAAAGACCCACATGTGGATGTTTGTTGAAAAATAAATATATAAATAAAGATGGACACATTTGGTATTCTACATAATTTATCATTTCTGACCAACAAATGGTATGTTCTTAGAAAACACTTAAGTATTCCTAAGGCAGATGTTCCAAGTTCGGTCGAGTTGTGCCGTGTTTGTTAAATCTTGGTAGCTTGAAGTTTTGCTTTGTTCTGACATGTTTTTGATGTAAGTGGAGGAACAGCGTTGAAAGTCTTTATGGAAGAATTGGGTTTTATCTTCTTTCAGAAGGAAATGACTAAAGAAGGGGTGGCTACTTGACACATGCACAAAAAAAGAGGAGACAGCATGCTTCTGGGGAAGATCCAAGAACAAGACACGGAGACCACAGTAAAAGACTTCTCAGGAGACCACCCATCAAACCAGAACTCAAATTCACCTCCTATCACTGTGCCCTTTCCCTTCCCCAACCACCATGATCAAGATTTTGCCTTCCTCATTATTATTCTTGTTTTAACGATTAGACATCTGTTATTATCTTTCATTCTTTCTTCTTTTTTATCCAAACTTTGGCATGTCTCCCATGAAAGTTTTTCCTAAAACAGCTCCTTCTTCTTTATTTCCTGATTTAGGGCACCAAGCCCTTCTAGCTGGGTTATCTCGGTGCCCTCAACAGGCTCCAGCCTTACCCTGACCACCATCTGACCACCACCTCCCCAATGCTGCTGCCAGACTAACCTCCCCACAGCACATCTTGCTAGGCTGTTTGCCCTTTTTTGTTCATTTACACATTCAAGGAGGAAGTATGAGCAATTCATACACATTGGGCACTCTGGGAGGCACCAGGAATTTAAAGAAGAAGAAGATATGGTGTCTTCATTTAAATAGCTCAAAATCTATCCAGAGAGACAGACACATAAATAACTAGCAGAGTGGTAAGTCTATCACAGATCTGTATGCATGTATTCACAAAGTGCAGTAGGTACTCGACTGAAGTTGTTATTAACACCTCCTAAAGAGAAGCCATCAGGGCTGAACCCTGCCAAATCTTACCAGGAAGAGAAAGGCTATCCACATAGAGCCAATAATAAAGTAAACACACAGAATCCTCTTGCCCTTAAGATAGAAAGGTGGATAGTTGATAGATTGATTGATTGATTGATTGATAATAGATAGACAAGTAGATAGATAGATGAATATAGACATAGATGATAGGATCTCCTGAGTTCCTGACTCTCTGTCTCTTTCTCTCTCTCTTCCTCTCTCCTCTCAACTCTTCATATCTCCTGCAAATTTCTTGAAGGACTAGTCTGTTTGCTTCCTTCCCACTTTCTTCTCAGCCTACTATTCCAATGACACGTTTTTCCCCCACTCAGAAGATGTGACCTCCTAGATGCCAAATCAAAAGCGTCTTTTTCAGGGCAGCCCAGTGGCATAGCAGTTAAGTTCACGCACTCCACTTCGGCGGACAGGGTTCGCAGGTTCGGACCCCGGGCACAGACCAAAGCACTGTTTTGGATCCCAAGCACAGACCAACAACACAAAAGTTTTAAATGCAAAAGTGGTCCAGTAAAATGAGGATGGAAAAAGATGCTTTTTTGTGTGTGTGTGAGGAAGACTGGCCCTGAGCTAACATCCGTGCCCATCTTCCTCTACTTTATTTGGGATGCCGCCACAGCATGGTTTGACAAGTGGTGCCTCTGTCCGCGCCTGGGATCCAAAGCTGCGAACCCTGGGCCGCAGAAGTGGAGCACGTGAACTTAATTGCTATGTCACTGGCTGGCTCCAAAACTTTTGTGTATGTCCTCCTTTTAAAAACTCTTTATTTCTTTGGCTTTGATACACACTCAAATTTTCTTGTACACCTTTTCCTATCTCTCAGGCTCCTTTGTGGGCTCTGCTTCTTTACCTCCCTTTAAAGGTTGAGTTCCTGAAAGATCTCTTCTCAGTATACACACCTTCCTTTGGGGCGAGTCATCATTCTCATGATTATAACCAGCACCTGTCACCATTCCCCATCAGTCTCCAGTCCAGCCCTCCCTCCTGAAGTCAGAACCATTATATAGGATCAGCTATAGAACAGCTCATAGTGTTATATCTAACTCTCTGTAGAGCATCTATCAACGGGCCACAACATGTTGTTTATAAGGGGACGGGAGGGAGGACGCAAATAAAAAGGTGAAGAGCATGCTTCATCTAGATTAATCAGCTCTATTAGTCAGAGAGGTAGTCTGTAAAACAAGAAGAACATTCAGAAGTTACACAAGATGTTCCAGTTAGGATGAAGGGAGATAGTACACTTGTACATGAATCTAACAAATTGTGTGTGTGTGTGTGTGTGTGTGTATGCCTGTGTGTATGGTACAGGCATAAATAATTTTATTGATTAGGGTGCATGATCAAAAAGATTTGAGATCACTGAAATAAACACAATTCCTATGAAGATAAGGCTGTGAGTTCAATCCTGTGGGGGACAATTGTTTACTCTCTAAATAACAAGATCTTTCCTGTTACTATGTTTTTTTCCTTTGCTCAAGAATCAAAAAGTCCAAATTTAAAACCTAAATATCACTGTTATCCTATACACACAAAACTTTTCATTTCAGGATACCCTTTGAGTTTCAGGAACTAAATTCTAGAGATACCACCAAAAGTGACAATCCCATGAGTATCTGGTACCAACACAAAAAGTTTGGGATAACTGTCCGCTTTCTCTCGCTGGTATTTTAACATGTCTCATTGGCCAGATAGAGAGCTTTAAACACATACATACACACACGCACATGTACGCCCATCTGTTAATTTCTCTTTTGTTTAAATAGAAATATCTAGCACTTATTAATGTTCCTGTGACAGGTTCTAAGTGTTCGA
This sequence comes from Tapirus indicus, assembly GCA_031878705.1. Classification (NCBI taxonomy): domain Eukaryota; kingdom Metazoa; phylum Chordata; class Mammalia; order Perissodactyla; family Tapiridae; genus Tapirus; species Tapirus indicus. Next base: position 33,920,258 of record CM062930.1, on the reverse strand, counting down.
TATGCAGTAACTAATTTAAGCTTCAGAAAAACCTGGTGAGGTAGATACTATTACCGTACTAATTTTACAGGAAACAGAAACAGAAAATAAGTAATTTGCAAATATGATAGAAGTATGAATTATCAAGAACTATAAGATAGAAAATTCTTAATTTCATAGATATTGAAAGAAAAAAATTTACTCCAACTTCTTGCTTTCATCTTCAATTATTTACTTTCATAGATTTACCATGTGTAGATGCAACATAGTTAAGAGGAAAGGAAAATTATTAAAAGCCATAACTAGTCTTATTCACCACTCTTTTGTAATTTTTCCTGATTTTTCATGATCTTAGATGCCAAAAATATATATCAAAGCTGGAAACACTGCTAAGACAAAAGGACAATTGTTTGCTGTGTTAACCTCAGAGAGGTATTGCAGCCCAGGAACATCTGTAATAAAACGATGGCTGCCTGTTTTTTCACCAGTGTCACATCATCATAAAATACTAAGGAGAAGGGAGGAATCGAATCTCACAGTCCTCGAAATCTGATATGAGGTCTATAACCAACCCTGTGCAAGACGGGGAGCTTTTACAAGAGAACAAACACACTGGAAGGGAATGAATCAAAGCAGAGGATTAGATAATTGAGGAGGTGACAACACATCAGATAGCGAGTGGCAGAGTGAGGTATGGAACAGGAGTCGCCTGCCCAGTAACACACAAGAAGAGTTACGACATTTATGCATTTTCATTTCTACAGGTGGGAACCTCAAATCATTCCATGGGCCAGCCTCTGAGTACCTCTAATCCCAGCCTGCCAAGGCTCAGTTGATATACTCCTGTATTGTCAGAGATGGACCCAACATATTTTCAACAATATTTCTCTGGTCCTAAGAGGACACATTTTAAGTCTAAATAACCTGTAAATTCAAACCTTGTTTTCTATGTTTAAGACATATGCCCTTACATGTTCTATTGTACATGGCTATAGATCCAGGAAATATTATTTGACCACCTACTCTGTGCCAGGCTTGTGCAAGATCATTCTCCTACAATTTCTCATTCAATGCTAACACCCATGCTCTGCTGTATGTGCTATTATCTTCTTTTAGTTGGTGACAAAATAAAAATCAGAGAAGTTAAGTGACTTGCTCAAGATGATATATTTTAGAAGAATGCCTTTTTTTTTTCCTACTCTGGTAGGTCTAATTGCAACTGCAGTGTTGGACTACAGGACTAGAATATGCTAGTCTTCTGCCTGGGCTCAGAACCTAGAGCCCAGGGTGCTTTCTCTCTCCCCCTGGGACTTTGCATAAGGATCTCACACCCAGAAAGTTCTCAGTCAAGCCTGTCAGCTTTTGGCAACCAATTTTTCCATGTTATATCAGGCAATGGTTTTGTCCTTTGTTAAGACAACATAAAATTTGATTATTTTCCTACTTTACCCTTTACTATATTTTACAGTTTTTCAAGATTTTCTTTTCTTTGTCTTTAGCAAGTGAAATAACAGCACATGGCTAAAAGGCCTAAGGATAAGCCAGCACTCCGACAAAGGACAATTAGCCTTCAAAATAGATTCTGACCCCTCCTAACAGATCTCCATTCCGATTTTAAATTATCCTCTTGACCTTAAAGACAATGCTCTGTGGGAGTGAGACACCTAAAACTACTGCTCTTCATAACTCAGTTGAGTTATGAATTTAAAATTTCCCACAAAATAGCAATAAATCCAGATCCAAAGGCAGCTTAGGCTAGCTATAGGAAAAGTGTTGTTCTCTCATCTCAAGGACTTTTCAGTCCTTACAGAATTTAATTGTTTAAAATCTAGGGTCTTGAACTTATAGGACTTTCTGCAATTAGCCAGATGTCTCAAAAAATCTGCATTATAACCTTGAAAGAAGACATTGAGGAAAGGTCAGACCTGGGGAACCTCTTCTGTGATCTGGCTGCAGATTTAATCTTGAAGACAAAGTAGTCCAAACTTTTGATGGGATTCAATGTTGGATGTCGTGTTGAATGAGAAGCCAATACTGAAGTGAGTGGGATAAAATCAGCACCCATCCTAGCTTCAACCTTACCAACGATTCAAACTAAGATCTTGCATTCATAACTCTTTGGGTACTTTGTTGCCTCACCCGAAAAATGTAGGATCCTTGACTAAGTTATTGGGAAATCTCATCTTATGATTTGCCATTGGAATAGCATAATTAAGCTTATCCATCTTGGCTTCAGAATGGAATTATCTAATATTAAGTTCTCAACTCATTTCATTCTGAAAGCCAAGTAGAAGCTTGTTGGAGTCAGAATAATTCTACCAAGGTCTTGCAGGACGAAGTTGGTCATAATTCTGTTAGGAAAACACTTCTTTCAATAGAACAAATCTTAGAATTTTATTTAACAAACCAGAGCATGACTAGAATTCCAAGGTTCCTCTGGGGAAAAAAGGGGCACTAAAATAATAATATGATAAGTCGATAATAGTCTTCCACCATGTGCTGGATGTCAATGGGTGATAATGCTGGATAGACTCGTGGTGCACTGAGAAATTGGGCAGTTTTGAAGCCGGACCATCAATGAGTGACTCATTCTCGGCTCTTTTCCCAGGAACTAGAACAATAGCTAACAGAGTAGGATCTTGACATATATTTGATAAATGAATAATGAATGAACAAATGAATGAATCTGTTTCCACCTCTTTAGTTTACAAATAAGACCCAAAAAAGCTAAGGAATTTATCCTGGATTACTAACGAACAGAAGCTAAAACCCAGAACCTCCAGATTTTCTCCTATGTCACACTGTGACTTACCCTGTTTTTAGTTGGTTGGTTTTGTTTTTAATGTTTAGAAAATGTAAGCCTGTACTGAGCAAGATATAAGTCAATTGAGGTACTGACTTACCTCAAAATGCCATAGCACAGAGGTTTCCAAATGTGCCTAATTATAGAAATCACCTGGTGTGTTTACTAAAAATAAAGGCTTCCAGGACTGTGCCTGGAGATTCTGATTCAGTATCTCTCACAAGGCAAATCCGGGAAATATTAACCTAGCCAGGTCGCTGAGGAGGGAAGAGACCTCCCATTGCTCTCCACAAGTACACCTGGTTCAAACCAAAGAGGAGAGGGTGAGGAGACACTGGTCTGCTCAGTTGGGATGCAGGAATACAGGATGCTTTGTTTATTGCTGATAGGTCAGAGGACACTGATGAGAGCAGTGAGGGAGGTGATTTTGAGGGCAAGAAAACACCTGGCAGAGATGGCACTCACCGTTGATTCATTAATTAAATTTGCAGAAAGGCAGCTGCCCAAGAGGTCCTGCAGCTGCACATGCTCCACCTTGTTATAAGAAATGAATAACCTAAAGGCAGACTGATGTAGGGATTTTTCTTTTTGCAGAAACTAACTTTCAGCACCACTGCCAGGATCAGTACTCAACCATTTCTGTGTTCCATATCACTCACACGTGCATTTTCATCGCAGTTACCATCAACCAGAAAAGGTTAAAATATAAATATTTTATATGAATGAATGAACAGAGAGTTCCCTCTTCAACCATTAGCACTAGTATATGAGAATTTATCTTGACAGTCCTTTTCCAGGATCAATATCATTTCCTTTCAGGAATACATATACTATGAACTGCATTATTATGTATATTAAAAGAGAAAATGGAGGAGAGTCAATGACAGAACAGTAGGAAATAGAGGATTTAGCAAGCACACGTGCTAAACGCCTCAAGGGAAATAAAACATCATGACAAAAGTAAATTTAGGCATTATAATTGCAGTCTAGTCACTGTGTCAGTGAAGAAGGAGGGTATCTAGATGTGCTTAAGGGGGATTTACATGTGATTTGTTTTGTTTTTGCAGTTTGCATGAACTAGGCTAATGTAATCCTGGCAAATTCCATGAACACTGTATATAATTGCTGCAATGCAAGTTTCACGAAGGTAAAGTCAATGTCTGCCTTACCTCCTATATCCCCAGAACCTAGCACAGAGCCTGGTACATGTTAGACACTCAATAAATATTGGATAGATGTATAAATAGGTGGATGGATGGATTGGATAGATAGATGAATGGATGGATAGATGGATGGATAAATGCGTGGATGGATTATCTTGGATATTTGAGGGGTGGGCATATACCTACCTACAAAAATCCTAAGGTTTTTTCAACTTCAGGAGTCAAGCTATTTTAAGTCTTGGAAACCACAGTGAGATATGGAAGATGGGACCTACAAGGTAGAAGTCAGTAATACTCTTCATAAAATCAGTAAGACATTAAACGTTGATGCAAAACCATTGTATTAGTTTACTAGGGCTGCCATAGCACCGTTCCATGAACCAAGTGGCTTAAACAACAGAAATGTATTGTCTCACAGTTCTGGAGACTAGAAGTCTGTGATCAAGCCGTCGGCAGTGTTGGTTCCTTCTGAGTGCTGTGAGGAAGAATCTGTTCCATGCTTCTCTCCTCTTCTGGTGGTTTGCTGGCAGTCTTTGGCATTCCTTGTCTTGTACAGCATCACCCCCCAATCTCTGCCTTCATGTTCATATGGTGTTCTCCCGGTATGTGTCTGTCTCCAAATTTCCCCACTCTTATAAGTACCCCAGTCATATTGGATTAGGGCCCACCCTAATGACCTAATTTTAGCTTGATTAGCTCTGTAAAGGGCCTATCTCAGGTACTAGGAGTTAGGACTTCATCAAATGAATTTGGGGGAGGGACACAACTCCACTCATAACAACCAGTTATGAAAATAAGTGTTACCTAGAATGCATATTATCTGCAACAAAATAAAACTAAACTATTGTTTAAGCTTCTCATTGAAGGGGAAAAGATATCCCAGTAACAGAGGGATAATAAATAAAAATAAGTACAAATTAACCATTGTTACTTAACATTTCTAAAATATCCATGATATTCTCTTAATTTAATTGCTCTCTATTAGTTTAATGAGGGTATTCATTCACTGTTTAAACACACAGTTCTAGTATAAAAATATTTACAAGAGCCTTAATAGATTTACTTCCAACATCAGTTCTGTCTCATCCTCTTTTACATTTAATGGTTAAATTCCTCCAATACCCTATTTTTAAAGAAGCTAGCTGCCATAGTTGGAAAACAAATATCATATATAGTACTGCATATATTTTGGAAAGATGTCAATCTAAAATAAACTTTAAAGTTCTGACCCTCGAAAAGATAACATCCTCAGAAAATTTACTTACCGTTTTCCTGACATTGATAAGTAACTGAGATTGTGCTATTTACAGAAGTGATTTCGCTGGATATATACAAATGATAAAGTTCAGTTCATTTTATGTGAGAACCAGTACCTTTATGATGAAGGAAAAGGTATATTAAAGGAACATCCGACAAAAACTTTTAAAAGCTTAGATATGTTGTATAAGTCACATCCATTGGGAGTCTGATAAACATTGAGAGGAAAAGATCAAATTCACTGTTATAGTAACAATCATGGTATTTGGCATTTTTGCTCTACGAAAGGGACATCCAACATATCCTCTGAGTACACTGGACTCGAGAAAGAGAAAATTAAGAGGGCTAAATGTTAAGTCCTACATTCAGAAAGTTCAAGGCAATAGAATTAATAGCATTTGATGACACTTTGAAAATAAACTGCATTTTTCTATTAACAAAATAGATTCAGTGTATTGTCTTATTAAATCCTCACAATTCCCTGAACTAAGAATAAGATTCCCACTATACAGATGAGGAAACCAAAGTTTATAGGAAAAAAGTAGCTTGCCCAAAGTCACATAGCTATAAGTGTTAAACTTGAACTCAGATCTTGGAACTATAAGCTGTTCTCCCTAATGCCCCTATTTACAAGAGAAATGAAATGAAACACATAAACAAATATATATATATATACATACCAGAAGGAACTAATGATAATTTTGCATAGATCTGTTGCAAGATGGTGAAAAATAAACAAAATATACAAGGTTTGTGTATCCTATTAAAATCAGAATTTTTAAAACTGCTTACCTAATACATTTACCTTGACATCATAGATTACCTTTAATACTACACTTGCCCTGATATATCTGACCTCTATTCATAGAAAATGAAACACAGCTGTAAGGATTGATTTTTAGATCTCTTTATTAAAGTAAAAGATGAGCCAAAATCAAATTTCAGTATGTCTAATATTTATGCTTGCAATGACCATCTAGCAAGTGTCAACATTGGGTTTATATTAGCATAATGGAAGATCAGCAGGTACTGGGTGAAAAAGCTATCATCATTAAGAAAGTCCCATATAACAATAAACACAGCTTCAGGGTACTGTTTTAAAAAAATACACAGTCCCTCATTTAGACTGTAGTTATTTTGTTAACAGTATTCCTTAAGTTCATTTTTCTAAAATTCATAAAACTAATTATTTTTCAGTGCCAGATTCTAGAGAACGTGCTTCCTAATCACAAATTGAAGTAACTGGCCAGTATGGTAAAAGAAAAATGGATGGAAACCAAAAGCCCTAGATTCTTGTTTTGAGCAACATGGCAGAGCGATTAAGGGCGAAGACTTAACCAGCTACCTACACTCCAATCCTGACTCTACCACTTGCTAACTGTGTGACAGCAGTCCTGTTACTCAACTTCATGATGCCTCAGTTCCCTCATCTGTTAAATGGGGATGATAAGAATTGCGTCTAACTGAGAGTTATCATCAGGATTAAATTCATACTTATAAAGCACATGAGACAATGACTGGAGCAAAGTAAATGCTGGATAAATTTTTGTCAATGAAATGAAATTTAGACAAGTCACTGTGTGAATTTAGACAAGTCACTTGATTTGTCTCATCCTTGATTACCATCTCCATACCACAAAGTGACTGCACAACCTCTAAACTTGGCTTGAGTCACCCTTTGGGAGATAATTGGAAGAGGAAACTACATAATATAATAAGAGAGGTAAAGCAGAAAGAAAAATAAGAGTATAGTCATTGGAAATTAAGTCTTGGGAGACCGCTAGTAGGATCACAGTGCTATGGCGTGTGAACTTTGTAGGCAGGTTGACCTTTGTCAAATCTCAACTTCTCCCTAATCTGTGTGACAACTGACAGATTTCTTAGCATCTCTGAGCTTCACAATCCCCATTTCTATTAACGGTTTAATAGCAATCGCTCCTTCACAAGTAGTCGGTAGTGAGATTATGCATGTAAAGCATAAGGTTTGACACATAGTAAGCACGTAATAACCAGTGTTCTGGTGGTGAGGAAAATTAGGATGATCATGGTTTCTACAAGGAAATTTAGCAATTTTATAACTAACTCTCCTACCCATTCACAAAATCGTTATAAACTATAAAAATTATATTAAATGTGCAGTGTGAGGCTTAGCTCAACTTAATTCCTTCTTTAGTGGTCACGCATACCACCTTTAAATTATAAAAACAAAATATGAAAACAGAAAAAATAATTCGCCACCACAACCTATTGCTTTCATTTTAAAATGTTGTAGCTAAATACCCACCACTTTTAAAGTTTTCACATGAAATTTTAAAAATAACCAATAACGTATTAGATGATTTTGTTTTGAGTTTGAGGGAAGCACAGTGCTATTAATTACTCGAGGATGTTCGTGTGATTGCACAGCAATAGAAATCTAGTGCAAGTGATCCTGTCCTTCAGTTGTGAAGATGTTTCTGAAGTGCCATCACCAGTGTGGTGGGTATAGCTTAAATAAACAGAAGTCAGAACAATTTTGCAGGCTGAAGAGAACAATTTTAGTAGACCAAATAAAATTTTAAACTATTTTCAAGGCTACCCATAAACATATCAAATCTGTAAGAATGTTTCTTTGGGGAAAAAAATGATGCTAAGCACTAATTTTATGTGTTTCTTTTTAATCCTAATAAAATTTCTAATGTTTTCTATTTGTAATTTTCTGCATTGCTGTTTTGGTAAAATATAGTAAATGCCATTGAAAAATTGTATAATGTACAAAAGAAGATTAAATCATCCAAAAACCTGCCACTCAGAAATAGTCTCTGTTAATACTTTAGAAAATATCATGTTAACCCTTTCTCCAAACATATATACACATATGAATTACGTACATATGGTGTTACCTTAATTATATCACGCCAAATGGTATTTCGTAATATGTTTTTCTCTCAACAATATGTTACGGTCATCGTTTTTATCTCAGTAAATGCAGATCTATATCATCATTTTCATTGCCATATTGTATTCACTAACACATATTAGCAAACTTTACTTAGTCCCTCACTAATGAACACTTAAAACATTCTTTTGTAATCATTTTGTGGAATGTGATTATCTTCTCCCTTTGGTAATCCTTCTAGCCGAATAAAAAATATTTTTTAAAAATGAGATCCAGGGGCCGGCCCGGTGGCGCAGTGGTTTAGTCCGCGCTTGGCAGCCCGGGGTTCGCTCCTTCGGATCCCGGGCGCCCGCCGACACACTGCCTGTCAGCCATGCCGTGGCGGCGTCCCATATAAAGTGGAGGAAGATGGGCACAGATGTTAGCCCAGGGCCAGTCTTCCTCAGCAAAAAGAGGAGGATTAGCAACGGATGTTAGCTCAGGGCTGGTCTTCCTCACCAAAAAAAAAAAAAAAAAAAAAAATGAGATCTCATTCACAAGCAATATAAACATTTAACATGTTACATATTAATATAATATATATTTAAAACATGTTGTTATTCCCGAAAATATATAAAGAAATATGTAGATCCTGTAATGAGAAAATTACAAAGTTGTACTAAAGAACAAAGACAAGACTTGAATAAATGAAAATATAAACCTTGTCTTAGATATGAAGATTCAATGTTGTAATAATGATTGCATAAATTTAATGCCATCCCATTTGAAATCCCAGAGGATTTTTAATGATTCTAAATGTTATCTAAATAATAACTATGCAAGAATATTCAGGACAATTTGAAAAAGAAGGAGGAGAAGGAGAAGAAAAACAAGAAAAGGAGAGGGAGAAGAAGGAAGGTGCATTAAAAGATGTCGGAATGTGTTGTATAGCTATCATGATTAGAACAATGTGGTGCTGGCACTGGAATATTTAATGAGGTCAATGAGACAGGATACACATTGCAGGAAGTACATAGTGATTTATCATAGGATATAGGAGTCATTTCAAATCAAATCTGAACTGTTTAATAAATAACACCAGAGCAAATTGTCATTGTTTGTAAAAAAAAAAAAAAAAAAAAATTAAAGCTATAAAATGACCTCAGTCTTTACACTAAAACAAATTCCAAATAAATCCAATCTTTGAATTTCTAGATTAAGCCTATAATCTATTACACGAAAACCATAATGAGCTGTAACAATTTTAAAACAGGAGACATTTTTTAAACAGATCACAACAAATGGAAATCATAAAGGGAATAGATGTATCTGATCACATAAAATTTAAATTTTCTGTATGATTTTTTTTATGCTACAACAGTCATACTGTTGAAAGACAAACCACAAACAGGCACCATTTTTATAGCATTTTTTCATTTGAAAGAAGGATTTTACTTCATACCATTGCCTAAAAGTTGTTTTATAGTGCTTTAGAAATCCCAAAACAGAATGGATCCTTGATCCCTACATGAACTGTATACTTGATGTTGAAAACAAACAACCAGACTGCTAGGTTTTTCCAAATAAGCATTCACATGTAACCTACTGATAATGAACTTTTGTTTTAACAAATATACAACAATGTAAACCTATTCAATTACAAGGTATTCAGCTTTAGTCTTATTTTCTAATGCCAATAAGTCTCACATCTGTTACTGACATTTTTAAAAGGTATTGCTTCAGTCTCTGAAGAAATATTTGGAAAGGTTTCTTTTCTCCTACCTGAGATAAGCTTTCTTAAAATACAAGGGCCCCTGTGGCAGTTGTCACTAACTGATACACAATTTCAACACAAAACACTTTATGGATTGCCTCTACCCTAATGCAGGACACACAATAGAATCATCATGTTTTAGCCTAGAATAATCTTTTTGTATATTTGTCCCCCTCTTGCTGCCAGAAAGACAGAATGTCAATAACTTAGATGAATATCTATCCTCTATATCTTGAGGATTAAATAAGTTAATACACGTAAAATATTTAAAATAGTGTCTTAGCCCACTGTAGGTGTTGAATAATTGTGAGTTGTTAATATCATTATAAGAATAATTATTTAGTCCAAATTAAGGCAGGAGCACCTGAGAAGAAGAAAACTACTGCCTATGAGTCCTAGTAAATAAACAGTACATATATATCTATGTGCTATTGGGACTCGAGTGAGGAAACAGCTAATGGCTTTGAGCTACGGTTTCCAGGTGATGACTAATGACATCTCACTAGTAATGTCATGGCACTGTGCAAAGGAAGGGAGGGAGGACAGGATGAGAGGGCGTCCACCGGTGTTCTTACCAAAGTGTATTTAAATAGTTTCTCTCACACCAAGTGCATTGCTAGTCATGGCAGGTGGAGAACACAAGGAAGAGAACAAAGACATTCAAGCTGTAGAGACAGCATGGCGGCATCACACCGACAGCCCAGTAACTGATAGGTCAGGCAGCTAGGACTTTAGAGCAACTGGAAAAGATGCTATTTAGAGGGAACTTCCTCCAAGTGAGTCAGGAGTTGGGGACCTGAAGCAGAGGGTATGAGGCAAGAGCCATATTGGGCTCTCTGAAAGGACTCCAGTCTGGACCAGAACAGAGACTAATCCCCTTGCCATCCCATTTAAGTGTTAAGAGTCATATCTGTCCTTTCCTGTAGAGGGACTGGAAATTGATATCAGCACCCACTGTATTTCCTTTAGCGTATGTTGTATATTCAGTAAAACACATGCTATTTTTCAGAATATGGTTTCAACCAGTCTCAACAAATCCTACGATCTTTTTCAAAAATTCCTGAATTAAAAATCAAATAAAGATCAAAATTCTGGTACCCTCAATGGACAAAACTAAGAATAAGGACATATTTCCAAATGGTATGTGAAGAAACTTATTGCAACCTGGGTATACCACACATTGGATAAGGATCTGTTAAGAGTGTAAGACACCTGGAAATTCCTAATGACTTAACCTATTTGTCTGTTTTGGGTCATACAAAATTTGCTTCAAACTAGTCTGCTATAGCACAGAAAGAGGAAGTTTCCAGCCACAACATTTAATTAGTACCTAATTAAGAGCACCAATATGATAAGTAACGCAGGTTCAGGCTCCAATGTTTGTACCTGGATATGGGTAAACAGTTTCTGGTGAGTCTTGGCTGTCTGACAGCTCTCAGCTGTCATTGGCACTACAGAGCCCAGGGAAGGTGCTGATGCTCCTTGGCAAGTATATACTAGTAAACACTCAAAGCAGTTGGAGAAATTCAGTCACACCAAGTAAACTACTGAAGAGAAAATGTGGCAACATCCTCATATGTATACGCTTCATACTGAGCCTAAGTTATTACTCCATTCCCCTGAAAGAGTTCATCAACTCCTTCTACACTTAACTGCGGTACCAGCTATTCCTAGGGTATCTTCAAGAATATTGTTCACCCAGGTAGTCAGTACAACTGCCAGAAACCAAATACTCATTTGATGCAAGTAAAATCCTTGATGAACTGCAATTACCAAATTGACTTGCCTCTGGGGAGCAACCTGACTTACGCCAAGCCACTAAGGGAGTAACATCACTACATATCCGGAAATATTGGGGTTATTAATCTTTTTTACCACTAGGTAACTCTTTTAAAAATGAAAACTGAGTGACTGAGTTTTGCCTACTGTGTTACACACTAGCCAATTACATGACCTTAGACTGGCCATTTAACCTTTCTGGACCTCTGTTTCTTCACCTATAAAATGAACAAGTGTTTACTATGTACTCTTCAGTTCTAAAATCATGTGATTTGGTGATGTGTATTTATATAGCATATTGCTTCTGCAGATTTCAAAATCTCTCACGAGACTCTCATTAGTATTCTCAATATTGCTGTGAGGCAGGCAGGTGGCAAGGTTTATTATCCCCATTTTTTTAAAAAAGAGACAATGAGACACTTTGCTGACACAGCACTCTTGACCCAGTGAAGACTAGAAGTTAGGTGTCCTAATACTAATCAAGAACTCTGTTAAACCACTGTGCTACTAAACTAAATGGAAGGTCTCTGATGAATAAAATATTCTGTGCTCATGGGGGGAAAAATGTAGTTTGATCATCTTGCAGAGATGTAATGATTTCAAACAATGGTTTCCAAATTGTAACCCATACAATATTCCAGGTGGTTTTTCTCAGTTTTCCTTGACATATTGCTATACATATTTTCTTTTCCTGACACGAATATCAAAAAGTGAATCTGCTAAAATAGGAGAGTGCTAAAGAATGTGTGTAGGAAAAAGAAGAAGATAGTCTGACGTAAAAATAATTAAATTTGCAATGGAAAATTTTCAGAGAACAAATTATATAATCTATAGAAATTATGGCTAAATTCAGTTATGCATATCAATGAAATGAAATTATTATCCAAGGAATAATCCAAACACCTTTCAATAATGGTATGTATTTATCAAGAGCTAAAAAAGACCTAAGATTTTACCCTATTTGCAAGCTAACAAGTTAGCCTGCCATAGTTACATGGGTGATGACAAAAGACACAATATTCCTGGCTCAGAGAAAAAGGAAGTTATTACTATGAGTAATAGTAGTAGCCAGAGTATCATTGTTGCTTTGGTTTCCCAAGCCCCAGTTCCCACAGGGCAACGCAAAGAGAGCCAGGTGACACCTGCACATGCAGTAAGTTGCATTAGAGGAGAGAAACCCTGAGCTTGGGGATCCTAACTTGTTTATTGTAATGAATTGTGGGCCTGTCTGCCCTCTTCTCCAGAGGGAGACACTATGTCTATCTTCCAAGGGTGTTCACTATACAAATATGCCTGGAAAGACAGTCCAGAGCAAAAGCAGTCAGTACATCTGTCTGCAAAAAGTGTAGAAACACAAGAGACCCATAGAGAAAATCTCCCAAAAGTATTTGCTGATTTTATTTGACTTGGAGAACTGTTTCCCAACAGTATTTTCTGATTTTATTTGACTATCTGTGTATCTAGAGTTCTGAGAATTCTTAAGCTTTCAAAGCAAATAATATAACAATGTTGATGAAGAATAGGACTTTTTCCCCATCTTGAACTCCTACTGGATGTCTCCTGGTTTCTGTCTCCATCCTAGCAGTTCAATGAATTCAAAGCAGAACAATAACTTCTTTGGTTCACTCTTTTCTGCCTTACCTTCACTCCTTTCCACTTATTAAGGTGGGCTCAAGTCCTCCCACAAATGAGAAAATACATGCAAAACCACCCTGACATGAATAAAATGCCACGTGAACTTAAAGTTGGGATTCCAAATTCCTTGTCTTAATTCCAATACCCTGCAAATCCATAATTCTCTTTCCTTATTTCATAATCACTTGAAACTCCCTTTGTTTCTCTTTAGCTCTGAACCTCAAGTCCTAGTTATGGCCAGATATCCAGAAAACAAAGAAAATCACTGGGAGCCCCCATTCATAGAAGCAGGCTTACCATCCAACATATGCTCTTGGGTAAAACTGTGGTCAGTATCCCCACAAAGTTTCTGGCAGTATCTGAGAAGCCATGTCTGCGGTGGGTGAGCATGTATACTGTTGTGCCACATGGTGGCCATCAAATCCTGGAAGTGCTTCTCACCAGCTATGGGATCTTGGCTGGGTTATTAATGCTGTCTGTGACTCAGCTTTCCATTTGTAAGATGAGGGTGATAACACCTACCTATTAGGGTTTGGGGGAAGATAAAATTAATTTATATATATAAAGTACATAAAACACTGCCTGGCACATAGGCATTTGACAAAGGTTTGCTGATGAATGAACTTTCCTAGCTAATGTGGGGACCATCTTACCAATTTGCCAATGTTAACATCATTACTGCTAAAATATTGACATTAAGGGACATATGCAGGTAATGAACAGCACGTTTTTTTGGAAACTACATATCTTTCCTACATTGTTCTTATAAACTAGAGTGTGGGGGGGCGTTGACAAAGAGATGTTAATCTATTCACACATTAAAAAAGAAAACTTTCAGAACTTTTGCTGCATTGGATATACCTCATTGATTATTAAATAATCATTTTCTACTATGCTCAAGGTATAATATCAAACTGCTAATTTTGTTTCTTGAAAGGTTATATATGGAATTATGATTGGTGAGCTATGACCTTCCTCTCTGTGCAAAGAATGTTTGGTTTCATGTAAATACAAATTGTTATTTTCAATGGAAATGTGAAGGTCTTAAAAGTTGTACAAAGAAGAATTTTCATTCCTACAAACAAATATAGAACAAGAAGAAGTAAATAAATGGCAATGACATTTTTAACATGACATTTTAGAATATTTAAAGGGACCACAAGAACAATAAGTGCATCTTGTGTGCAACTGTCTTTGAAGTTCTAATCTCAGTTCATGCCACTAAATCATCAAGGAAGGTTATTTTTAACTTGTTATATAAAAGCTTTAGGAAAAAAACCAAGGAGCTCTCTCTGAGTATGAAACGTCAAACAGAAAGAGGTTTTTGTACATTCTTAGTGTACTAAGGTGATATATCAATGGATCAGAGAGAATTAATTTTATTCCAAAATTTTCCAAAATAGCATGAAAAAACTTACAGAATGGGAATGATGTCTTTTCCTAAACATCTTCTTTGAGATGCTTTGTAAGTGAAATATCTGTGTGTGGCTAAACCACAGGACAGATTTAACCAATTAACAAAATATCAACCCTGGAAACTAGATGTGAACCTGATTAGGAAGCCTCTCCGGGAAGGACACCAGAACCCCTGTAGTTCCAGAGAAGAGCTTTAACACCATACCAAGGACAAGACTCCTCCATCCTAGTGAAAGCCCAGACAACTCGCTCCTGATGGATCTTTTTCTTCTCTCTATTCTGTTCTCTCCCCATTCTTCTCTCGTTTTCTTCCTGTCGCCTCTCTCAAGTACACGTGCAGATCCTCTGTTCTTACTTTTCTTAATCTAGTCTCTTTATCAAAAATTAAAATTTCCATGATGTCTTCCCTTCACCTAAAATAGATGATAATATGTAATGCTTTCTCACATACTGAATTTTGTCAAATCATTGGGTAACATTTGATTGTAAACACCCCCTTACTTTGGGTCAGTGTGAGAACCCTGCAGCCGTGATCTTTCTTCCAAGAGAGTGAATTTGCTCTTTTAGTACACTGTCCACCTTCCTTTAATCATGTCTTAAAATCTTTATTTTGAAAATGGGAAACATAAATAGTGCCATCTCTGCAGTTGGGGAGAAAAAGGAAAGATCCAAATTTCTCTCACACTTTAATGTGGGTGAGCCATGATCTACTTGTTAAAATTCTTGGATTGCTAATAAAAGTCATAATATACCAAATGGTGGTAATTTGGATGAAACAAGCATATCAATCATTGAAGAATGGGCTCATGGCTCTTTATCTGGGCAGAATCATTAAGTAGAATTTATGATATATAATGTATACTATTAAGCAGCTTCCATTAAACTTGCCTGCCAAACTCATTCTACATAGAGGGACATTTCTAAAAGCAAGACGTATGCAAGAGCGCCACCTATAGTAAAACTTCCACATTTATTTTACAACACTAAAAACCCAGAAAATTACCAGGTTTTGAAGCAGAAAAGTTAAAGAAAAAAAACATATTGAGGAAATGAGATGTTTAGTTTAATTTATAAGACGAAACCACCTCCAAAAGGAAACTGTATAAAATTTATTTGAATAAAAAATATGAATATTCTAAGACACAAATTTTGCTTATTAAGGAAAAGTAAGCCAATTTTGCAGATAATTTAAACCACAGAAACACCTTTTCTTCTAATTTAAATAAATAATAATTCAAACAAAACCGTTACACTTTTTACTACTCTTTAAACATTCTTCTATTTTGTTTTTTTGTAACTGTACTTTCAGCAATCTGCTTTTTTGAAATCTGAAAACAATAGCCATTTAAAGTACAAATAAATAAACTTCTTTCTGATGTTTAATATTTTAGACAACACAGTGCCCAAATACTTTACTTCGTATTTGTATAAGCATAAGTATAAGATAGATGAAGAATGCTACGGAAATGGTGACTGGTGCTAGAGCTGTGAAATGTCCTTTAGGAGTTGATATCCACAGAAATTTAGTCTTAAATACTTGTTACTTTGACCTAGAAGCTAATTATGAGGGAGTTGAGCCAAAAAGTAAGATGAATAAAAAGAAATTTCATTGGTATTACAGAGAGAGTTGCCAGAAACAGCTTACAAATCATGAATCTATACAGAGATGAAAAGTTGAGTCTAAATTATTATTCGACTGGGTGCTTAAATCAATGAAGAGCAAAAAATGATTACAGTGGACCTTTAATTTTTAACTATAAAAAGTCAACATGGCGGCTTGTTCAACAGTGTTTTACTGCAGGCCATTAAGAGAGCCTTTGCTTTTCATTTCCAAGAAGAGTATGCTTTTTTTTAAAACCTAAGTTACAATCAGTCGTTGCCGCGGATCACATAGGAAGCTGCTCAGCTCTCTGACCAAGTGTGGTTCAGCAGGAAACAAACCAGGAGAGGATGATGCCCTGAAGGTACCCCTCATTATCTCATGCTCAGACCCTTTTGCGGTTCGGAGGCCCATTGTTCATTTTGGTGAGGCTGGATTTTAAGTAGATTCAGTGCTCATCAAGCAGGGTGCCAAACAGAGAGCACTACACACTGATGTCCTATGTTTGCAGAGCTCGAGGAGCTGGGACAGCAGCAGCTTTCCCACAATGCCTTTCCCACGGTGCTTCATCTCGGCCCTGGGAGGCCCACTTCTCAGGATGAGAGGATAATTCACTCGCTATAACCCATTCAATCTTCAGCCTCTCGGCTGACGCTGCCAACAGAAGTGCCAATTAATGCCAATTACAATGGTGACTTTTCTGATATGGGCACCTACTCATATAGGCCATCAAACAGCCATCATATATTAATGACTGTCAGTCATTACCAATATGGGCGAAGTTTGAACTAGTGACCTAGAGGAGAACTGCTCTTTATCCTACTTCCAACTCCCTGAACCGTCCAATTCCCCTCCCCCTTTCTTGGCCAATGTTCTTAATTATAGTTTTGTACCTGAATAATGAATGTGCTACATTTTGACAGTGACAATTGCTGAAACCGTGACAGCAGAAGTGCAGCTACTGTCTGCCATTTAGCAGTCCCTGTCACAGCCTTCAGGCCATCGAGGTCCAGCTCAAACCTTCAGGGGGCACTACGATTTCCTTTGTCATTCAATCGAGTGTATTTTTTTTTTATTTGTCTTTACTACTCTTTAGAAATAAGGAGAGCATTTTTATGCAGATAAATGTGTCATGGACTTCTATGCAGATGCTGCCATTCGGCCTTTCTTATCTGCTCATTATTTCATATAGCCTTATGAGACAGAAACTCTCCATACAATTAAATATGCTGCAAATTAATCTGGAAATGCACAGTTCAGTCTCAAAGAGAGAAAGCAAGTTAAACACAACAAACATTCTAAATGATAGAAAAGTGTCAAGTTCCTTTTGTAAAACACATATCTTAACCTTTCCTTTCTTGAATATCATTTAAACCCCAATTTGGGGTGCAATCCCTAAATGGCCAGTTGCTGTCTGCTGTCCAACTGGGAGCAGAGCCCCTGAGACTCATGTCACTTAAATCCCAGAATGCACTTCAGCCTGCAGCAGTCAGGAATATCTGTTTCAAGTTTAGATTATTCTCAGATTTTGGAAGAAAAACTTTGGGAGAGAGAAATTGTCACTAAGCCCTTCACTCTACCTTCCAAGGAGGCTGAATCAAGACCCAGCAATTGCCCCACTCCTTACACATCAAAAGGACAAAAGAAGTAACCAAATGGTAGAACGTGTCACACTTCCAACTCCTTCCTCTTTCTCTGAAAGTGACACCAAAAGGCAAGTTTTGAAAAAATATTCTGGAATTTCACTTAACTCTTCTACATCCATGATATGTTTCCAAAAAAATGGTAATTCCATTAAAAATGTTTAATTTCAACACATCAGTTTAGAAATCAAGGTTAAGCAATCTGTCCTATTCACCTATGAGACAGCAACAAAATTAAGGTTAAAACTCAAGCCCAAGGTTTCTTTCACTCTTTTTTGAGGCCATTTATGTTTGCAATCCCAGCAACCTCCTCTGGATGCTCCCCATACACAATTCCATGCAATTGGCAACCTGCACAGGAAATATGATTGGCACCATTTTGCAGATAAGGAAAGGAAGCTCTGGGGATATAAGGCAAACTGCCCAAGACACCACAGCGTACAAGTGGCAGAACCAGGCCTGGAACCCAAATATCGCTGGCTCCAAAGAACACGATTATTCAACACGATAGTTTCAGGACTAAAGTATCACAAGACTTTAGTCCTATGAAGATTTATTTGAGAAGTAGGTCAGGGTTTCTTAGGTCAATTCAATTTGCTATGCAAAATACTCAAGTAGTCTATGAATCTTTGAGATTTCAAGTCACTCCAAGTTACCATAAAGTAAAGCAGGACAGGCAACATCCTATACTAAATAAAGGTGGCAGAAAACACCCTGGTTTCCATTCTTGCCCAGTGATGCTGATACCATAAGGAAAAGAGATTGGAAGGTAAGAAATGCAGGACGTGGTTTTTCTTTAACTTTCCAAGAATGTGAATCCCAACGGGCACTATCTAATAAAACTTTAAATAAAACAGTGACTTTATTACTATTATTAGTGACCATTCACTTAAGTCTATTGAGAGTTTATATATGTTATATGCTAATTAAGTCTCACAATTGATATTATTATCCCATTTAATGGATGAATAAACTAAGGCTCAACACAGTTCAGCAAGTTGCCCAGATGTACCAAGCTCAAGCCGGGATCTAAACCAGCACTCTCAAGCCTCCAAAGCCGGAAGCTCTTTCTCATTGCACTGCGCCTAAATAAGACCTTTGGTCTCATAGCTATCTGCATTTATTTGTTTGGGAGGGAAAAGAGTCCATGGAGGGTATTTCTAAATAGACTAGTGTAAATAGACTAAAACTCTCCTTTCTTCAAGGGTTTAACAGGTGGAAGAGTGTGTAGAAAAACATTTTTTAAAGCATCAACCTCAGGAGAAAATATTGAAAACATCTTAAGATGACCCTTTATCTTGGTAGTGTGTTTTAAAAACAGAGACTTTTCCAACTTTGAGAGAAAATTAGGAAAACAATAAGACCAATATACACTGTAAATAGACCGCAGAAGTCCGGGAAAAAAGTAACTAAAAGTAAAATCTCTCTCCAGCTTCACCCGCCTTTCAAAATAGTCACTACCTGAGCTTGCCCGCAACACTGAGGAAACTCCCTCCAAGACACAACAGTCACAGGTTTTTGAAAAACACGTTGAACTGTCCCTCCTCCCTTGCTGGACAGACTGAGACACAGTGTTTCCTTTATGTGAAACATATTCACACATACCCTCCGAGTATTATATAAAATATTAGAAATAATCCTGGGGATGAATTTTCCTTAAGACTAAAGTTCTAACCCCTGATGTGACGGATCTTCAAAGGTCACAGCACCATAGCACTATGAGGCCATTCTGGACCAAACACAAGGAAATTAGCCTGGATGATAAGCCATTTTAAGGTCACTGTAAGAAAACATCTAGGATCCAGGGATAATAAATATTACAGGGGTTGAAATGCAAAGTCATGAAAGATTAAAGGAAATAATAAAATGTTTGTGACTTCAGGAAATCTGACTTTGAGGAAATGTGTCACACCCCGAGGAATTCACTAATAGAAAATCCACTACTGAAAAGTAGGCATCATATGTTGGTACAGCTGAAACCAAATAGCTTCTGATTCGGTGGAGGACTTACATGGGACACAATGTCAAGCATTTCTGACAAGTGTTCTGCAGGAACAACTGAGGACATCTTTAAAAAGGACAAAGATTTCAATGTTCCACTCTTGAAGCCAGACAGGAAAATAAATATATAAAACAAACAAACAAAAAAACCCCATAAAGATGGGAATTTTTTAAAAAAAAAAAAGAACATAATGAAAAGATGAGACGATCAAGAACAACAACAACAAAAAAGATGAAATAAGGTATTAAACAAACTAGGCTAAATGTAGGACAAAGATGAAAAGGTAAAGACTAAGCCGTGTGCACGAGTCCTCTATGCGCTTGCTCGCAGGATCTAGCAATTCCTCATCTTGTAGGACCGTGCAGCTCTTACCGGACTTCCAAATCTTAGCTGACAGCATTTTTCACCTTTACCTACGTTTCCCTTTCTAAATTTGACTATAGTTTCCTTTCTCTGGTTACATTTGGAACGCCACTATTTCAACTTTTAAACAGTTTGTATGCAAGATGTTGTTTTCTGTAAAGAAGGAAAAAGATTGACAAATCTAAACCAAACAAGGAAGAATGATAAATATTTTGCTTCACTATGGCAGCTCTCTCCATATGCCTCAAATAAAACATTTCCAATCAAGCTCCACTTCTGCAGAAAGCTTACCAACAAAATAGGTCCTTATTAGTATGTAACATGTGTAAATGTAATTAGCTTTTTTTAAAGAAACAATTGAAATATGATGTTATGGAAAGGAGCTAGAATTTTTTTTTTTTTTTTTTTTTTGCAAATGAAATCTGAAACTGTACAAGCTATTGACAGACTGATGGCTGGGTCGGTTGCCAGAAACTGGTTAGGGAAGTCAGTATGAAGGTCACTAATTTCATTCTGTTTTATTTCAACAGGACCTTGAAACAAAGAACACAGCCTTAAATAGACAGTGAGGAGGGATGGGTGATTAAATGTGCTTTACTATCAGTTCTCTGTGATTTTTAAAAATAGGGAGATAGTATATTACCAGAATATTTGTTCTAAATTTTATCGTAAAAGTAAAATGACTGAGAACAGGGCAAGAAATAATATTTGTAGCAGTGACTGATTTTAATTACTCCAATGTTCCTTGCATTTTCCTTTCTATACTCCCAAATTATTATAATTTGAAGCAAATCAGCTAATGCTTTTTTTTTAAGTGGATTGTCTGGGTTGTGTGGAAGGTATTCTTTGGGAAGTTTCTGGACTTTCTCTACTTATTTTAATAGTCTCCAGGCAGAATTCAGATACAGTCTTTTGTTTTGTCAGCTCCATTTTCCCCATTAACTAACAATGGAATCACACTAAGGCAATCCATTTCCCTATAACGGTCACTCATAAATTATTCTTTTAATAGATTTAACTTGTTTAGAGAAAAGGAAGTGTATTGTACTTGATGTAAGTAACAGCTAAAAATACTTGTTTCATTTTTATCTTTTATTCAAGAGAGTAAACTCACACAAGGCCTGAACTGTGTGTTATGCATGAAATTACAATAGCACAGTAGAATTATAGTTTGAAGATTCCCTTAAAATCTAAATACAAAATCCTAGATAGTAAAATTCTCCTAAAAATTTTTGCTTTTTTTGAACTAAGAATGTATTTTAAAATGCACTTTATGCTGTCTACACACACACAGAAGGACTGAGGGGATAAATCTAGGAAATGCACAAAAGGAAATTAACTGAAAAAAAAAATTAGTTTTAAAAAAACAAGAGAAATCCTAAAATGTTCTACTGAATAGACACAAATCCAACAAATAAATCAAAAATGAGGCAAAAATATCAAACAGGCCCCCAAAGCCCCATTAGTCTCAAGTTGATGTGGGTTTTCTGTTACTTGAGTCAGCACCAGACCTGGGCAGTGTCGGGACACCCCCAACCCCGATGGTATGAGGGTCAGGCCCAACCTTTCAAGACAGTATGGCCAAGTCAGGCTCTAGGAATATGGTCTACTGAGAGTCTATCTTTCCCAGGATAGAAAAGAGAGTGTATATGTTTCTCCTTTGGCTACAGAAACTCTTCTCCATTAAACAACTCCTTTGAAAACCACCAGTCAGAGGACAGCATTACCTAGTGCTATGGACTGTTTGTGTCCCCTCAAAATTCATATGCTGAAACCCTAATCCCCAATGTGACAGCATTTGGAGATGGGGCCTTTGGGAGGTAATTGGGTCATGAGAGTGGAGCCCTCATGATGGCATTAATGCCCCCATAAGAAGAGAGAGAGAGAGCTTACTCTTTCTCTCTCTCTGCTGTGTGAGGACACAGCAAGAAGGTGGCTGTCTGCAAGCCAGGAAGAGAGTCCTTGCCAGAAGTCGATCATGTTGACAACTGATCTCAGACTTCCAGCCTTCAGATCTATGAGAAATGAATGTTGTTTAAGCCACCAAGTCTATGGTATTCTTGATAAGCAGCCTGAACTGACTAAGACACCTGGTTTGACATACCAGTGATGTGCTAGCTTCTCACGTCTCTACAGAATCCCCTCTACCAATGCTTTTTCAAATGCTAACTGAAACCTCCCTCCTCACACCTGCCAGACCTGTGGCGCTTCTGGTGTTTGGGGAACTGAAGGCTGAGAATCATGATTTGCCCTTCCCCTCACTAGTCTCAAGGCTGGGCTTGTTCCATGTTGTCCCAAGAATATAACTTTGCATGGTGGTATCTTACAGCAATTCCTCTGAACCAACACTACCTTCTTGTTTAGCTAGCAGACCTGAAGTGTTTCTGACATAACCCTTGCCACGTAAGAAGGTAAACACATCTTTGTAGTGTTTGCTTTTTAAGCTGATTCCAGTGAAATCTCCCAGTTTCTCAGCTCCCTCTTTGTTCCCTCTAACCTGGTTCACCTCAAGAAGCCAGAATCCTTACTAGTCCAGCCTTCTTTTTGCCCAGCCAAGAAGGGTCACTGCCTCAAAGGCTAAGGCACAGAAAACAGCTCAGCCGGACCTGCATGTGCAAACTCCACCCTCTTACTTCTTCTGGCTGCTAAATTCTTGAGATATGATATTTTCAAACTCACTTTAAATAAGGACAAGCCCTTCCCCATGCTATTAGTGGAGTGCCGGTTCCCTTGGGCTTTCTCCACCAGACCCCCAAACTTTCCTCACTCCTAAAATACATTTTCATATGATCCCCAGAGCATTCAGTCACCAGCTCCCCTGATCATCTGATACAGGAGGTAGACACACACTGGAGATTTCATAGACTTCATGTCTTTGGGGTACACAAAATAATTTCTCTTCTTATTTCCTTCCAATGCTAACTTAGTTATCAGATTGCACATTCTTTTTTTTTTTTTTTTTTGTGAGGAAGACCAGCCCTGAGCTAACATCCGTTGCCAATCCTCCTCTTTTTTTTGCTGAGGAAGACTGGCCCTGGGCTAACATCCGTGCCCATCTTCCTCCACTTTATATGGGACGTCGCCACAGCATGGCTGACAAGCAGTGTGTCGGCGGCGCCCGGGATCCGAACCCGCGCACCCCGGGCTGCCAAGTGCGGACTAAACCGCTGCGCCACTGGGCCGGCCCCCAGATTGCACATTCTTACATAGGAATTTTAATCAATTAATTATCCAAAATGTCCTTACTTACAAAAACGTCCCTGAGTAGGGGAAAAAACTCATTAAAATTTGTAAAGGATTCTAGTCCAAAATTGTTTATAACCTGTTTGAAAACTTACACACACACACATACACACATGCAGAACAGTAACTATGCTAGTGACTAGAATCTATAATCAGTGTTGATAATCTCTTAAACTTTTTATTTGTTGCACATTAACTTTGCAAAAGAATATTACAGTGGAACTGCATCTTCATGAACTTCATATATGAGGCATTAGCTTATGTATCTTGCTTTTCAGAATTTCTGATTAAATGTTTTAATTTAAATGGAAAATAATATTTAAAGTAATATCTAGCCTAAAGTGTCCTTGAAGCTTCAATTGCAAACAATCATAATAAAGAATGTTCTTGTTTAATCTACAAAATAAGTACATTTGATTTTAATTACTTGGATAATGACTAAGCAAGTACATCGGGCACATCCCTTCCAAGAGATAATGAAAGACACAGAGGAGCAAACAATATTCCTGCGAACAGACCATCACATTTTGACTCTAAGGATGACTCCACTAATGAAAATCTGTCTTTGCAAATGACTCTTCTTCTGAAGACGTTGGAAATCAGAATGATGCATGTGAAAATGAAATTAATCAATATGAAGATGGGGAACAGCAGTCTATCACAGAACGGCTGTTTGATAATAATGAAATTGAGGAAACAGTCAGTGGTAGAGAAACAAATGAAAGCACAGGAAATGTCAATGGTAATAATGAATAAGTAACTAATTCTTGAAATTCAAGAGGAAGAGTTAGCAAACAAAGACATATTATCATCCAGAAAAAATGACAAAGCTATGAAACTATAATTACTTATAAATTTACTTCAAATTTCTTTTTTAATTTACTTCAAAGATATGAAAACACTAATATGGTAGGAAATGTAAAAGAAATGAAGGTCTGAAACTTTCAGAACTCCACATCAATAGTAAAGCTACAAGTTTTACTGCCCAGTTTGGCTGGAGCAATCAAGCATAAGGGGGTAGCAGTGCGAGATAAGACTAGAAAGTTCTACTGGACTTCCAGGAGGCATTTGGAAATGTCAGTATGAATCTTCTTCTTCTTTAATTGACCTTACCTGTTTTTTAATCACATTGTTCCAAGCCCACAGTCCTACCCTAGTCCATTTTGTTTGTCACAACAATATGACAGCTTTCAGTCTCTCTGTCTTCAACTGCTCTAAGTTCAGTTGTTAAAGTGTAGATTTTTTTTGTCTCAATTTCATGCTGTTTATCAATTCCATTTCCCTCATAAATGCTATTATTTGTAGTACCAATGGTGAATTCACATATCCACGGAATGGCACCTGGAGGAATTGTGGTTCCCCTGATCACCAGCTTTGTATTATTTTAATGCTTACCTTGATTATGAAGTATTTACGTAATAGAATAGTGAAAAGAAAAATAAAATTAAACTAAAAGCATTTATTGAATGCTTACCATTTGCCAGACATTAGGGGAAAAATATAAACAAAATGAAATCTGTACCTTACAGAAATAGACAACATGAAGGAAAGATAGGCAGGACCAAATGATTTGCTTTGGCCAATGAAATGTAAGTGAAAGTGATATGTTAACATGTGTCCACATGGAAACAGTTAATTGCTGCTGTTTCATTGTCCAGCCTACTCTTTCTCTGCCGTAGAAATGACAGGAGAATATTTAAATAGGAAAAAGTCATAACATCAAAGTATTCTGGAACGTTAGGCCAACTCTTGTAGGACAACACACTTTGTATAATTGACAAAGAAACTGGAGTCATATGCTGCATAATGACATTTCGGTCAATAACAGAGCACATATATGACAGTGGTCCCATAAGATTAGTACCATATAGCCTAGATGTATAGTAGGTTATACCATCTAGGTTTGTGTAAGTACACTCTATGATGTTTGCACAACAATGAAATCACCCAACAGTGCATTTCTCAGAATGTATCCCTGTTCTTAAGAGACACATGACTATATGGTAGATTAAACCACAGAGATTTAGGATTTGTTATCGCAGCATAACATAACTTATCCCAACTGATACAATGGGACAGCATCCAAGTCTTAGAAGGAATTGCCCAGTAATGTTGACATCAAGCTTGTTAATGCTTCACTGGTTTGCACCAGTCATATGGTACCCTGCATTTCTGGCAGAAATTGGAAACCAGTATTTTTTTCAATACAGAAGCCTTCACTTAATTCATATAGAAGCTTACATTTTTTCCAGACATACAAACATACAAATATTGCCAGAATGGACATTGTTGGAAGATGATCCAGGGAGCACTCACCTTAACGCCACCACAATCCTTAAATTTCCCTCTAACCTTATTCCTCACATCTCCCCATCACAAACCCTGTGCTCCAGGAACCTAAACAAATACATTTTCCTTTATGCAATTTCCTGCCTCTGTTTCTTAACATACGTTGTGTCCTTTGTCTGGAATGTCTTTTACCACCATCTTCCAATATCCAAATCCAGTAGACCACTTTTTCATAAAGTATTTCATTGCTCCTTTACATATGTATACACACACATACACAATCACACACCTATAATACACACAAAGTGATCCTTCCCACTAGTGAAAGGATGAGAAAGGAACAAAATTCTTTTGAAGAACTTACTATGTGCCTGGCACTGTGTGTGGTACTTTGTCTGTGAACTCCAGAGCACTCTATCTGTTTCTGTCTCATGATATTTAAAACTCTATACCTTTTTATGTTATATATATACAAATATATATTACAAATATTTAAATATATATAATATATATTTATGTACTTTTATTGCCTTTAAGGACAAAATCAATATCATTTACAGGGCCCAGCCTGGGGTCTGTCCTTAGTAGACTCTCAATAAATATTTTTTTAAATTAACAAACACTTCAAATCTCTTTTGAATGCCTTCAACATATATTTATATTTAAAACAGTTGTGAAGGGGAAAAAATGTGATGAGAAATGAACATTATCTTTTGCCTCTACTCTTATGCCTGATTTCCTGGCTTACAAACGTTCTAATGCCAGGCTGCAAGGATGGATTTAAACCCTCGTCCTGTCCAAAAAGAGGCACAGGGAGCGGGGATCTGCTGAAGGGACTTTCCTTGTAAAGACATTTAGGGTTTTTACCTGTTACACATATCTCGTGAACATGATTACTTAACTATCATAAAGTAAGACTCACTGTAACCATTGACCAATCAGAAGACATGGGTAAAATTGTGGGAGGAAGACCAAAGAAACAGTAAAACAGCTTTAGGCTTCACAGGACACTAATTAATCATTTTGGCTAGAAAGCCCCTCTCCCCATGGAACGTAATGGCTTCCAAGGAAGGTTTGGATGAAACATTTCACCAGATGGATCTAGTACCTACATTAAGACTCTGCCACCCACACCCTTATGTATTCATTTATTTCTCCACGAAATATTTGATAGTGTGTTGAGGTAATAGAGTCTGTACTAACAATGAACTAAAGAAAGTGTTGTAGGACAATTTACCTCCAAATTTTCATAACTGAGCATAAACTAGTGGAGATTCATTATTAATATTACATTATCAAAAGCTTAACATTTCAATTTTATTCTTTTTGACTAATGAACCAAGGTGGCAGGATGGCAGTAGCATACTAATTCGCCTAAAAATCAGAGCCTA
Source organism: Tapirus indicus (assembly GCA_031878705.1). NCBI lineage: Eukaryota > Metazoa > Chordata > Mammalia > Perissodactyla > Tapiridae > Tapirus > Tapirus indicus. Next base: position 33,893,064 of record CM062930.1, on the reverse strand, counting down.
TTTTGCACAGAATTACTCACATTTAGAGAAATAAAATATCTGATTGACCTAAAAACCACATGGCCAAAAAAAAAAGTCTTTATAGTACGTGTTCCCATTAGCTGTTGTATTTAAATTGTAGGTTACATAACAAGTCTTGCCATTGTTTGAGAACCTGCAAAATAGATGTCATTATCCCATTGCACAGGTGAGGAAAGTGAGGCTTAGAGCAGTTGAGTTACCCAAAGTTATTTGACTTGTAATGGGCAGAGCCAGTATACTCACCTAGGTCTTCTATATCCAAAGCCCAGGCACCTTCCAGAATTATACTTCATTTTATATATTGTACTTTATCAGAATTTATATTAAAAAGTACATATATAAATATATAAGACACAAGTTGGACTTGTAAAAAAGACACACGTACGAAAAAAGAATTTCAAGAACTTAACCTTTTGCTAAGAACAGACTGTGATAAAAGAACTCAGGCACAAAATATTAGTTTTGCTTTTACCTAAAAATTAATAATGATCAGCTTTATTTGCAAGCCTTTATAGCAAAGGTTAAAATAAATGTTGATAAATTAAGACTATTAACACGGACTGGTAATAGTCTAAATAGCAATTTAGTGACATTGCCATCTTACGCTTTAATGAAATGAAAATTTGAATTGATTGTATAAGGAAAGAATCTCTTGTTTATTCTAATCTTAATATTATGGTTGATAATTTCACCAGCAGTCCTGATGAAAATATACCTGATACAACAACGCCACAGGAAACTAATGATCATAATGAATCTACTTGTCGCTGAAGTACAAAGAGAGAGACTCATAAACCTCTTAAAAATTGCTAACAGCAAAGGAGTGATCAGGGCAAACAAATTATATTTTATCATTGTTTATATGTTCTCTACTTTATAGTTATTGTCTTGCTTCCTGGGGAAAATGGTCAAAATGCCCTGTAAATATTTTCATTTTACTGTAACCTTTACTATCTTTACTCCACAGAAGCTCCGTGAAGACTGGATTTCAGCAACCTTTATTTAATTATCATTATGAGATGGCTATTTAATCACTCCTTTTCTTCTTCATCAAAAGATAATCGGTAGTCAACTGATGAATAATAGTAGTATTCAACCCTTACTACAACAATTTGCCTATTTTTAGGACTTCATAACTGGCTTGTAAATAATTAGTCAACCTCAAAGTATGCATAGATGGCCATGTTTCTGGAAATCTTTTGTTCCAAAATTGTGTCTAAAAATCATAACACATATTTTATTACTTATTTTATTATTATAAGTTGGTATTCCATACTTGAAATGAAAAGTTCAATAAATTGCCCAGAAAGTTCCATTGTTCCCATCATCTTTGAAGAATACAGACTAAACAAAACAAAAAACTTTACTCAGAGATACTTGCAGTCATTTAGATAATTGCCTCCATTGTAAACTTTCCACTTTTATTAATGGACAGTCCAAATATGACCAATTTGAGCAGAAACTAAGTCCATGCATGTTGAGTTCAGATGAACAGGAGGAGGGGTCATCCAACCACTTAAATGAAAATCAGAATATTTTTGATTATTTGATTATAGTATTTCCTTTTTTATACATTTTTTTAACATTTCTGAAATATTAGACACTATCATGTTTACGATCACTACTTACATGATTAAAAATATTGCAGTATGCACAGGTCTTCTCTAGTTAGTCTGACTTTGGTCTGGAATGAACTAGATTTCTTAGGCAGTGTTGTAAAACAATAACATGACAGCAGTCATAAGCACAGATTTGGGGTGGGGGATATATTCCCTTACCAACATAAAATAGCAGTTTAAAGTTTGAGTTCTGGTGTCAAATAATCATAGGTTGGAATTCCAGCCATACCATTTATTAGCTGCGAGATACTTATTAGGTCATTTAACTAATTTGTGCCTCAGTTTCCTGGTCTGTACAATGGGAATAGTAAGAGCACAGCCTCAGAGATGTGTTGTGAAGATTAAAGGAGTTAAGGCAGGTAAGTGGTTAGTGCAGGATCTGGTACATATGGAGCATCCAATTCATATTAGCATTGCCATTGTTCTCGTTCCTAAACGCTCAATCATGTGTGTGCACACACTCAGGATTCCAAATGAGTTAGAGCCCATGCACATTTCCCTAATCTTAGTCATCCCCACCTTAATCCACTAACTGAACTATTTTAGTGTACTTCTAACTGGTTCTCCAGACTCCAGTCTTGTCCAGCTCTATTCTATTCCACAGTGGCATTTAAGAGTTCATGATCTGGGGTCTCACTTTCCTCCTCTCCAAGAACGGACTATATCCAGTCACTCACAAGATTATTGGGAAGACGTAACGGGTTGATTGTGAAAGAGACTTAAAAAATATAAAACTCTCAAATATTACTTCATGTTAGGAGGAATTCTGGCCTTAGCCAGGAGTGACTTATTTATTCAACATAAATGTATCAATGCTTATTAGGTATGTGCAAAATAGTATGCAAACTGCTAGTGTCAATGAAACACGGTCCCAAGCCTTGAAAGAGCACAAAATCAATGCAGTGGAAACCCTTCAAAGTGTCTGTCCAGCCCAGGTACTGGCTTTCCTTGCCATAAGAGCTGTTCTCCTTCACAGCGTGGGCCTGTAAAGACAGACACGGATTATGTGACTCCATTCTCCTGGACACAGGGATTGGACAGGGATAGACAACCAAACAAGATCGAACCACCAGATGCACTTCTCCAGAGAATCTGAAACAGAGATTCAGAGACAGCCGGTTAGGTGATTAGAATTGCAACTCCTGTAAATTTTGAGTTGCCATGTGTCTCAGTGGGGACAGGGAAGTGGAGATGCTGGTCTGTAAAATAAGAAGAATGAATCTGACAAGGAAAACCATGTCTGGATTTCTAATGACTTTTTATTGCTTACTTCCAGTCCCTGCCTGAGCTTGGGTGCATTTCCAGCTCCTGGGGTCCCTGATTCCCTTCCCTCTCCAACCCAGTAGACTTAAAACTGTACCTTGTATCTTGACACTACCCACTGGGGTTTCCATTACCTCCAACCAAAAGAACATTTTAAAAATACAATTTCATATATTTAATACCAGTGTAAGACAATGACTACTATAATAAAGGCACTTAGAACAAGCATTGGAAGCTGAGAGGAGGCTGCAAATAACTGACTTTGAGATTGCTTTACAGAGGAGAAGACATTTGGGTTTGTATCTATTGCCATATCTTCTAGATTACCTGGTCTTCCTGACAAAAGAGGCCTTCTTCGGCACCCATGTTCCACTTATGTTCTATCCTAGGGAAAAGGATGAGTTCCAAGCCCAGTCCTAGTGTCCCCTGTCACACTCTACTCAACTGGACTATACCAGCTTGAACTCCAACATGCAACACTGTCTTTTTAATCAGGGGAACCATGTCACCAGTTTTGCATTTCAATTATTTGCCTAAGATCGTACAGTCTTTAAAAGGATTTGAACACAAGCATTCTGATTCCAAATACTATGATTTTTCCACAGTTCTAGGGTGTGCAGAGCTCCTGTGAGGAAGTCAGGTGGCAATGGGGACACAGATTGAGAATTTTGCACAGCCCTATTGCCTACAGGTTCAAGTCTAAATTCCTTGGCATGGCATTCAAAACCCTCCACAATCTGGTTCCAATCAGTCATTCCTATCCATCTCCCCACATATCGCCTGATCTGACTTTGAACAACCCCTAAACACACCACCTATTTTGATACTTCTCCTCATATTACTCTGATGAGTATGGCCTTCAACCCATTTCTATCATCCATCTAACCTTCTCCATCTACACATAGACAGATTTCATCACCTCCTACTCTGTTTGACTTAGCGCTTCAGTCATCCTTCTAAAATAGTAGCTAGCCAGAAATTCTCATTCCTCATTAGATTGTGTGTGTTTGCCAAATTAGCATTTCTACAGAATCACAGTTAGACACATCTACCCAGAAACAGGTAAGAGCAGAGACAGGTTTAGAGAGAAAGAAAGTGGACATGTTCTGAAGTATGGCTAACGACCACGCCAGCAGCAAAATATTTTTCCCACAGAGCCTGAAATCACACTATTAGGGATCTATTTCTTTGAGTCTCACATTACTTCATCATCTATTAGTATGAAAATGCTTAAGTAACTTAGGTGTAAATTAATTTGGGATGCATTTCCTCTGTGACAAGAGGAACTAAACCATAAAAGAAGCAGGTGCATAAGAAATAAGGTATAGAAAAAAGAGGAAAGGTCAGAGGAAGGGGACATCCAGATAGCAAAATATCAACTTGGCAGGCCTTAAGAATCATGCATTTAATTGATTAGAAAAGCAGCAAGTGACATCACTATCACTGATATCACAGGACTTCGTTTCACTCTCTCAAAGAATTCGCTGCAACTGAAGGTTGAAATGTTATTTCAATTGATTTTTAATACATGACAAGTTACCTTTCCTTTTGCCATTTTGCTGTTGCAATTGAGGAGGCACTGGCTAAAGCATTAATAGATGAAAAAATCCAATATACTCATTTGGTAAAAAATAATTTGATAATGTAGTAAGAAGTCAATTCAGGTTTTGGTCAGTGGGCACAAGAGAGGCTAAATACCCGTAACTTAATTTCCATTGGTACAAACTGGCTAACGTTCTTTTTTATAGCAGCAACATGAAAAGCAGTGACGCTTGTGAGATCAATTCCATTTTTGCTTTGCCACTAGACCTGGAATGTAATATCAGCCATATTGTATAAACTGCATGTGGGTTTCTTCCTCTATAAAATTAGGATAATAATGCTGCTCTTCCTCAAATAACAGAAATTGAGAAATAACTATTTCAGTGTATTAAAAATAGAAATTGATCAATTTTATGATAAACAAGGTGAATAAAAAATACATCCTTGGTCACAAAATGGTCTCATGATGAAAATTATTTTCTAAACAAATATATATAATCATCTTTTATTTCCTAAACATTTAAGAAGGCATATCAAAAACAGTTTTAAAAGTAAACACATTTCATGACCTCAGATATAAAATAATGGTTCGTTTTCATTTTACCCTTTCATTTGGAATCCAAGCTGCAGTCTATGGTTGTAACAGTTGAATTAATAGTCTACTGGTAGCAATTTATTTTATAAATGTAAAAATCTGGTCTCGTTACAGCAACAACAGTAGTAATAACATCAGGAAATAAAACAAGCACTTTCCTGGCATGATTTCATTTAACTCACGCAGTTAATTTTACAGGTGAAGAAACTGGGAGTCAGAGAGATGAAATGACTTGGTTACCATCACACAGCCAATAGAATGGCAAAGTTCCAAGTTCTGGTATGTTCAGCTTTACCACACAGTTTCTGGCATTCGTGGGCTTTCCTTTTGATCTAAGCTTATTAAGGAACACACATCCTGCTATGGTCTGAATGTTTGTGTCCTCCAAAATTCATTTGTTGAAATCCTAATGCCCGATGTGATGAGATTAGTAGATGCAGCTTTTGGGAGGTGCGTAAGCCACAAGGATGGAGCCCTCATAAATGGGATTAGTACCTTGTAAAAGTGGCTCCAGAGAGATCACTAGCCCCTTCCACTGTGTGAGGATGCAGCAAGAAGGTACCAGCTATAAACCAGAAAGAAGGCCTTCATGATAACGTGACGATGCTGGTGCCTTGTTCTTGGACTTTCCAGCCTCCAGAACAGTAAAAAGTAAATTTCTGTTGTTTATAACCTACTCAGTCTGTGTATTCTGTTATAGCAGCCCGAATGGACTGAGATACATCCCAACCAGACTCCTTGGAGCAAGTTCTAAGAAGCAGGCATCACATCATATCCACATCAGCCTGCATTGCACACCCGTGTTTTGTTGTGTTCAATTCCTGAGCTGGCCAGTGACTCACATTAGGGGCATTGCAGTTCTTGGTTTTCAGGCACTATTCTTTTGATTTCTATCTCAGGCCTTTGTACTGTAAAAAGGACACCGACTGCTGGCTGTGTGCAAATGGGACTTAGACAAAGTTACAGGTATAAATTTCAAACAGAATTCTATGTGAAATACACCTTAAGTTAAAATATGCACATATTAACCATCTGTACAGAATTATAGCCTTCTTCTCTTTTACTATGTTGTCTATTATAATTGACCAGCTATATTGCAACAGTGTTTAAATACTGTTACATTCTAAGAACAATTTCCTTTTCCTGTTAGGTCCCTCTAATTTTTTGTTTCTGCCAGCATATTCCATGTCAGTTAACAACTATACTCTACATAATTCTAAAATATTGAACTGTATGTTAAATAAGTAAAATATTTTAAGATAATGTCCTGAGGGAATAGTATTTCATATTATAACTCAATATGCCCTAAGGTAATTATTCAGATATCAATATGCAAAAGAGCAGTATGTTGTAATACCCTATATTTCTTTTTATTTTGCTTCTTTGTAGCAAGCAATAAATTTCAAGGTGCAAAAAAAAAATTAAAGGAAAAGTTTGCAGTTGATTTTCTTAACAAGATTGTTTGCCTAGGGAGAGAGAAATTTCACTTGGTCTTTTCCTAATTATTCATGTAAATTAAATTCTACAAGTGAAGAAAATTCATAAAAGTCATACTTACTCATCTGAGAGGGAGATATGGCATATGAATGGGGCCCATAACCTCGGAAGGTGAAATGTAGAAAATATCACAAGCAACTCCCACGTTAAGTGAAGTGAACCAAAAAGAAAGGGAGATTCTTGGTGTGAAGGAGACTTCAAGGGTATCCTCCCTAATCGCCTCTTAATAGTCTCGAATCTCCGACACAGGAAACAAATCAAGAATTCAGAGAACATGGAATTATTAATCACTTATATTTGATACCAAATGTAAGCACTACTAAACACATTTTTAATTTTAAAACCCTTTTAAATATAACATTTTAAAAAGCATAGAATGTAATTTACATTTTTAAGACATTAGCACGTGGCACATCCAAGGAAAAGTTAATTGTACATTGCTTGTATTTTCCTGAAACCCACACTCTTTTTTCCTCCTAAACCTACTATATATTAGGATGAAATTTAACAACAAATGACTACAGACTTGTATGCTTACTAACGTTCAATAGTCACAGTGAACTCAAACCATTCAGCAAATATTTATGGAATGCCTCTTGTGTGCAAGGCATTGTGCTAAACAACACAATAGCACCTCTCAGTTCACATAGAAACAGTTTAATCAATCCTTTCACAAAAGACAGTTATTAAATGGAAAGTATGTCCACCAATCATGGGAATGTCTTAGTTTGCATCTTCTCAGGATAAAGCTAAAAACTATGAAGGAAGAATAAACTAGAGCTGGTGACTAGTCGAATATAGACGGTGAAGATAGAGAAAACAAAGATAAAAGCAAAGATAAAAACTGAGACAGTGACAGAAATTGGGAGAGAGATGGTGAGACCAGGATGACAATCTAAGTAGCATATATGTTGAGCGGGAAGTAACAGTCAGATACCCAGGGACAGATGGAGTAGAGGCAGCTGATGGTATTCAACCAGAACTTAAGAGCTCTAAAAGATTGTCTAAAAATATACAGTGAGAAAGAAAGTACCAAGAGTAGAACAATCTGACCCTGAATTTGGGTCACTCATATCTAGTAAAGATTAAAAAGAAAACACACAGGCAAATAAGGACAAAAAGTAATTGCTGAAGAGGTTATGGAAACCTGTACAGTCAAAGCAGTAAGAGATGATACTGTGTGAAGGAAAAAGTCATGGTGCATAAATAAATAGCAACAGACATCAAGAAAGCTATCAGCTAAGAGATGCCCACTGAATCCGACTAGGACAGTGCTTGTGGCTTTAAGAACAGATCATCCAAGAAGATATACAAATGTCCAACAAGCACACAAAAAGATGCTCAACGTGAGTAATCATCAGGGAAATGCAAATCGAAACCAACATGAGATACCACTTCCCACCCATTAGGATGGCTATTATCTAAATAAATAAATAAATAGCAAGTATTGGAGAGGAAGTGGAGAAACTGAAACCCCCATGCATTGCTGCTAGGAATCTAAAATGGTGCAGCCACTGTGGAAAAGAGTTTGGCAGTTGGCAGTTCCTCAAAAAGTTAAGCATACAACTACCATATGTCCAGCAATTCCACTACCAAGTATATACCGAAAAGAATTGAAAGCAGAGATTTGAGCAAGTATTTGTACACCAATGTTCATAGCAACATTATTCACAATTGTCAAAAGGTGGAACAACACAAATATCCATCTACAAATGAATCGATAAATAAAATGTTGTATATACATACAATGGGACGGTATTCAGCCTCAGAAAGGAATAAAATTCTGACACATGCTACAACATGGATGAATACTGAGGACATTATGCTAAGAGAAATAAGCCAGATACAAAAGGGCAAATATTATTGTATGATTCCACTTACATGAGGTACCTAGAATAAGCAAATTCATAGAGACAGAAAGTAGAATAGAAGTTGCCAGGGGTTGGGGAGATAGGAGGGAGGCAGAATAGGGAGTTACTGTTTAACAGGTACAGAGTTCTGTTTGGGAAGATGAAAAAGTTCTGGAGATAGATAGTGTTGTAGGTTGCACAACATAGTGAATACACTTAATGCCAATAAGTACATTGAATTGCACACTTTTAAATGATTAAAATGGTAAATTTTGTTATACATATTATACTACATTAAAAATTGTGGGCAAGAGGGGCTGGGCTGGTGGTGTAGTAGTTAAGTTCATGTTCTCCATTTGGGCAGCCCAAGGTTCACGGGTTCGGATCCCAGGCGCGAACCTTTGCACCACTCATCGGGCCATGGTGTGGCGGCATCCCATATATAAAATAGAGGAAGATGGGCACAGATGTTGGCTCAGGGCCAGTCTTCCTAAGCAAAAAGAGGAGGATTGGCAATGGATGTTAGCTCATGGCCAATCTCCCTCACCAAAAAAAAAAAAAAAAAAAAAAAACCCGGGCCGGCCCGGTGGTGTAGCGGTTTAGTTCGCACTTGTCAGCCCGGGGTTCACAGGTTCAGATCCCGGGAGCCTGCCGACACACTGCTTGTCAGCCATGCTGTGGCGGCGTCCCATATAAAGTAGAGGAAGATGGGCACAGATGTTAGCCCAGGGCCAATCTTCCTCAGCAAAAAAGAGAATTGGCAACGGATGTTAGCTCAGGGCTGGTCTTCCTCACCAAAAAGAAAAAAAAAAAACCAAGTGGGAAAGAGAACAGATTCACGGAACTATGAAAGAAGAAACCAGACTACATGGATTATAGAGTGAGTGTCTGGAAATGAAATGGGGCTCACACATAACCTTCACTTGAGAGGTTGGTATACCCAACAAACCTGATGGTGAAAGTACAAACATCCTCAAACAGAGCAAACAATAAATAGCATTCTTTGTAAATAGGAAGTGAGCCTATCAGCTGAGTCACTACATTTCAACCCTTTTGGAGCATGGACTCTGCCAAGAACTGGAGACACAGACTTAATAACTTGAGGTCTCTGCATTTACAAGTTCACTGTTTGGGGGCCGGCCTGGTGGTGCAGCGGTTTAGTTTGCGCTTGGCAACCCGAGGTTCGTGAGTTCGGATCCCAGGCGCCTGCGGACGCACTGCTTGTCAGCCACGCTGTGGCGGTGTCCCATATAAAGCGGAGGAAGATGGGCACAAATGTTAGCCCAGGGCCAGTCTTCCTCAGCAAAAAGAGGAAGATTAGCAATGGATGTTAGCTCAGGGCTGGTCTTCCTCACAAAAAAAAAATATTAAAAAAAAAAAAAGTTCACTGTCTGTTTGAGAATCCTGAACCTGGGGCCAATTTTATTTATTTATCAATTTAGGTAGCATTTAATGAGCACCTACTGTACACCAAGCCCAGAGCTAGTCACCAGAGTTGCTGGAGGTTAATATATAGCTGGCAACTATCAACAAGGCAAGACTTCTGGAGGACAGTAAGACCACATCTCCTCACCTAACTCTCACCAAAACATATTCAACACAGCTCCAAGGCCATTAAGCCTTTTCCCACACTCGTAATAAAAATTCAAAAATCACATTTGACTCAGAGAAGCAGTGCACTCATTCAAATTCCTCCTGAATTTCAAAAGTCAGATATTGGGCTTCCTGACAAAAAAGTTCACAAAGATTCTACTTTTCACTTTTACCTAAGGCTAGTAAAATGATTCAGCAATGCTTAAAGAATCCAAAATCTAAATTGCTATGAAATTAAGTGTGCCAAATACTTTGCACATAATACCTTTGATCCCTACAACAATCCTATAAAGTAGATTATGTCAAATTTTCAAAATATCAAATTCAACCCAATAATAAATAGCAACAGATACTAAAACATGTCTGTTTTTCTTTGAAGAGGCTTCAGCAATTTCATGGATCAGAAGGGAACCATAATCTCAGCTCTATAGTTTTAATGTGCCAGGGTTCCTTTTGTGCTCTACTATCTACTCATTTTCAAAAATCAATTGATTAAAAAAAAACCTTTTATTTAGGTAAAAATATGAGAGAATTATACTTTTTTCCTTTTTTTCTTTTCACCTTATGTTTGTATTATTATGACTCTAGTGGTAGACACCGCTACCTCTAAAATTCCTTTATTCAATGACTAATTTGTTTCTGAACAATTATTATTTATTTACTCACAGAGCTATCATTTTTTGAGCATCTCCTACATGCCAGGCACTGTATTTGGCTGCTTGGTAAGAAGGTACTGAGGCAAATGGAGGAGAGAGAAACAAATGGAAACAAAAAGAAAAGAAAAAGGCCCTGTCTTTTTTTTTTTTCTGGTGAGGAAGATTGGCCCTAATGTAACAGCTGTTGCCAATCTTCCTTTTTTGCTTGAGGAAGATTGTCCCTGAGTTAACATCTGTGCCAATCTTCCTCTATTTTATATGTGGGACACCACCATAGCATGGCCTGATGAGTGCTATGTAGGTCCGTGCCTGGGATCTGAATCTGTGAATCCCGGGCTGCCAAAGCTGAGCGCGCAAACTTAACCACTATGCCACTGGGCCAGCCCCAAGCCCTGTCTTTTTTTTGCCCCTCAAGGAACACCCAGTCTAGTAGTAGAGAGAGGCATATACAACTATTTATATACAACATGAGATGAGCTGTGGTACAGATGGGTAAGGGACTGTGGGAGCCCAGAGAAGAAGACTAATCTCTACGAGTGAGGCATTGTGCTAGATATCAGGGGCTTCCAGGATATAAAAGGATAGGTCCCTGCCTTCCAAAAGCTTATAATTCTGTAATGAAATTAAATATATGCACAAATAACTATACAGTAATATGGTAGTTATAGGTGCCATTAGAGGGATACAAAAATGTAAGTTCCTAAGATTGCTCTCACATATGACTAGGAGAGATAATGCCCTTTATGGAATATTTTCCCAAGAGTCAGTCACCTTGAGCAAGTCTTCATATACATAATTTTCAAACTTGTGGGTTGAGAATTGTAGCAGACAGATTTTAATATGGCCCCCAACTGTCCCCACCTCCTGGTACTCATACTCTTGTGATTCTCCTCTCCTTCAGTGTGGGCATAGTGTAAAGAAGAGAAGACTATGAATAGTGTGTGTCTGTATATATATATATATAGAGAGAGAGAGAGAGAGAGACATATGCATATGTATATATACATTTGCATATACACACACACACATATGGAAAAGAAACAGAGAACTCTAGGAAGAAGTAAGATCAAGAAAGCTTTATTGGACATTGTAGTTAACTCCTCAACATCCTCTCTATCCCAAATGATTTGTCCAGACCACCTAGACTAATGAATTCCCCTTGGAAACTGATATTAGTCCAGGGGGTACACATTTTCCATCCTGGCCCAATCATATCGAAAGGAAGAACTTGCATTCCTGAATAAGGAGAGGTTTCCTAGATATGCCCAAGGCAACATGTAGCAACAATTAGCAGCCATTTTGCAACCATGAGTGAAGCCAGTACAAGAGGAAAACCAGCTCAAGCAAGAGGGAGAAGATAAGAGTTCACAAAAAAAGCAAAGTCACAGCTCTGACTCTGTCAAGATTCCACCCTCTTCTGGGCTTTTTATTATATAAAATAATGCATTTTCTTGTTGTTTAAATCATTTTCCTGAAGACAAAATCTTTCTGACCAATACAATTGTGCAAGAGAATTCAAATCTTGCAGGCAAGGCAAATATAAGAAAATAAAATAAAATATAAGAAAATAAAATAGATTTTCACCAGTTGGGTAGATTGTATTCTAGTTCATAATTATTTACCCCACCCCCCATTACCTGAAAGAGGATTATGTATTCCTGCCCCTTGGCATGTGACTTGCCCATGCCTCCTATAACAGGAGTTTATATCCTCCTTGGATATGATGGGACAATGGAATGTGAGAGTGTGGGACGTATGTTACATCTGAGCAGATACTTAAAGAGGCACTGCAAATTTCCATGAGTTTTCTGTCCTTCCCATCTGCTGTATTCTAGTTTGGGGCTGCCCTTCCCCTGGGTTATGACAAATAAAGAGGCATGTAGGGAGAACCCAAGAGATCTGAGATGAGAAAGCCATAGGAGAAGCAGTTAACCAACAGCTAACAATATGTTAAATGAGTAAAAAATAAATAGTTGTTATTTTAACTCACTAACACTTTCAGATTATTTGTTACTGCAGCAAGGCTGACTGATGCACCAATAGAAGACCCATGAAAACCTTCAAGAAAGCAGTTTTTCTAGGTTGGTTATGCCAAAATGCAAATTCCAAAGGATTAAGAAATGAAGGAAGGAGTGGCAGTTCCTCTTCCACTTAGGACATAAAAAGCCTCAGAGCATGTCACTATCCTAACAATGAGAAAATCCAGGCTAATATACAAAAGTCATAATTTTGGGGACTCCATCAGAGAGTCACAGGGCAACCAAGTAAACTAAATTTCTAAGGTTGACAGGCTTCTCCATTGAGAGATGTGACACACAAACTATTTCACATTTGGCAGAGCTGGAAGGAAGGGATGGTGGCCATAGAAGTGGGTAAGAAGTAGGTGGGAGAGAGTAGGAAAGGTGGAATTACTGAGCTTACCCAGTTGACAACAGTGAAGAAAAAACAAAGCCTAAGATTAGGAAAGCAGTTGAAGAGAGCACCTCACCACTCTACCAAGTTCAGTTTCCTGGTCTAAACAAATTATCAAGGTTACTGACAGAACTAGAAAAAGGGCTTTCCCAGCCATTGACAGTGAACTTTGAATAGTCAGAGAGAATGAAACAGAGAAAGCCCAAAGAATGGAGACTGGGGGGAAGTGGGGAGGATTGCAATTACTGAAAAGGAGAGGTAAATTCTGCAAATTCCTGGCCAAGAAACTCAACAACAAATCTAGGCAAGAATCCATAGCAAGTGACTGACGGGGTGTTTGAGAGCCCCTAGAAGGCAATGTGAGACAATAAGACTCATTTCATTTCTTTCTTGAGTAAGATACATGAGTAGGTCCACAAAATCCATTGGCATGGTGTATTTGAACTTTAACAAGGCGTGTGACAAAGTCCTTCATGATATCCATGTACACAAGATGGAGATATGTAAACTAGAATAAGTAGAGAATAAGAACTTCAAGAAACAGTGACTCTAGAAATTTGAGAGAAAGAGTAGTCCCGATTATAAAGAGATTCTAGGTAAATTATTTTATATGGGAAGAGGCTACTTAGAGTGGGAAATTAGTGCTATCTAATTTTAATCTATTAATAACAATCTAATTTTAATCTAATAATAATCTAAGATTGTTGAAATCAGCTTAATAATAATAATAATGACTTATTTAGCACTCACTACACACCAAGTATGGTGCTAAGCTCTTTTCATAAATTAACTTTTTTAGTCTTTATCACAAATCTTTTTAGATAGGTATTATTTTCCCCTTTTACAAACAAGGAAACTGAGGCTCGGAGAGATTAAGTAACTCAGCCAAAGTAAAACAGCTAGCAGGAAAAAGAATGGAGATTAGAAGTTGGGTCTGAGTCTAAGGGTTGTGCTCTTAAATACTATGTTGTACTTGGGAGAAAACTGAGCATTTATTCAAAATAAGACAGAGTAGCACCAGGCAACGTGAAGAGACCAGTGTAGACCTGATCTGAATAGGAAGAAGCCTGGAGAAGAAGGCAGCAGTAGAAAGCCAGTTGTGTATTACACAAAAGGGATGATGGGAGGAATGAAAGGAACAAGGGAGCTGGAGACAAGTTGGAGGGACTTGGTTGTGGAGAAGAGAGAGAACAGGGTAGCTTCACTTGTGGTTAATAAAACAGACTAGAATGGTGGTGGATCTTCATTTCCTTCCAACAAAGACATAGAAACTGCACCTCCACGCACTGTTGTGCTCAGTCCCATTGGGCCTTCAGTACTGCTGATGGGGGTAAACAAACTGGTTGGTAGAAACTCTTACAGTGTTGACATAATAGATATTTCTGCAGCCCTCTCCTTTAATTTTTCTTAGTAACTTTATCACTTTTAAGGACTTCCTAATTAAAATATTTGGTCTTCCTCACAAATCTCAAATTTTCTTCATTAATCAAACAAGGCAAAACATGATACAAAGTTTAATATTTTTTAAATGTATACTTCATTAATCTTTTCTTTCATCTATACAAATACCATGTTTAAATAATGGCCATTTATTTTTATAAACTTTTAAACAGTAAAAGATACTGTTATTATATGTTGCTGTCAAACATCCTGGTGAACTAAGCATAGTAATTGTTCCAAACTTAATGTATAGCAATATCTGCTATTTAAATAACAAATCTGGAATTGGGGGAAGCAATTAAAGTTTATGAGAGTAAATAAGAAAAGGTTCAAAAGCAACAGAATTTTTTAAGTTCCTGTGGAAAATACACACAGATATTAATATAGCCAAATGTTCCAAAGGTGGCACTATAAATGGGGAGCTAATATTATAATGCTTGTACTCATTATAATGTGTGTGCCCTTGACAAATTTGAGCTTCAAACAGAGCAAAGGAAATGCTGTTTTAATCTGAATTTATCAAAGCATTTGGTCACCTGCTGTGTCCAAGGAGAGTCTAAAGTTTTCTGTCATTTATAAGCAGTCTCCTGCCTTAAATATAAAATCATTGGCTTACACAGTGAATCATTATAAATCTCTCACAGCTTTTAAACCAATCAGTCACGCCTAGAATGCAGTGATTTGGAGAATCATAGCTCTGAGACTTTGGGGCCTCACTGTGCAAGGGTAATAAATGTAAATGATTTTGTAACTTGTAGAAACATAGGTTAGTTCGCTCTTTACCTCCCAAGGAGCAACTAGGTTTGACTAAGAAGGTTTACTGTGATCCTAGGGAAAAAAAAAATCTATTATGTCATTTTCTTTCCTGAAGCCTGGGAGAAAGAATAACATAAAAAGCAGTTAATCTGTTAAGCACACAAAATCTACTATATAGAAAACTGCCACTCAGAAATCCTAGATTCCTTATGTAATTCGTAGCATACCCAGTGAGAAAGGAGCCTGTCTAAAGCGAAGTTCTCTGAGTGGTGTCATTTACCCAGTTTTCCCCATTCTCTGCAAGAGAATCTTAGTTACAACAATCAGAGAATATTTGTTGGGTATCATGGCAATTCTCAAAAAAAAAACTTTTTGCAGTATTCGTGAAATAAAGTCCAAAATTTAAAAATAAATTCTATGCAGTTTGAATGATTTTTTTTTCAATTCGAGACAATTTCAAGAAGACAGCAAAAGGATTTACCAAGAATGGTAACATTTTAAAATGAGACCTGTATACATATTATCATACAGTTATTTAAAGCTTAATTATATACAACAAAAATATAAATAATGTAAAGTGAGGTTCTAATTGTACTTATAATTTCTCTTTACCAAAGATCTGGTAAAATCTCTTAACCCAAAATGGATAATAAATTATATCTGCTTTAGAACTGATCTGGATTTGTCATCTCGCGTTGTTTCATTTCTATTGATGGCCTTTGTGTCCATGCTGTTTTTGTCTCCCTAGTGTCATCTGTAAGGTCATGTCGTCACAGTGTCAGAACCTTTACTATTTAGTCTTTGTTTCCTTGCTCAATGTCCAGGTTTTAAATAAGCAAATTCCTCAAACAGGCTTTGTCAAATTCCTTCTACTCATCACCTCGGCTTTCTCGAGCCTATCTGAGCCCTGGTGTCCCCATCCATGCTTTCTGCATTCTTCGCCTTAATGCAATGCTGAAGCAAAGCAGCTAGTTTTAATATCCTTCTAACAGGATTCCTAATTAAAGAGAGTCCAAATTGCAAAAGGGAAATTTTTTTAAAAGTCTAGATACCCCACAATGGGGAGAAATCCAGATGGCATGAAACATTCTAATATGAAATATCTTCCCACCACCCCACACTCCCTCCTCAGCCCCTGCTCCCTCTGTTTGAGGGATGCTTCATTTTAGCCATTTCATGCCCCATATTAGGTAAACAAAACTTACAAATGCCAAAGGCTAAAAATTGTATATTGCTTTATTTAAGCACTGATTTCTATTTTAATCACTGGAGGCTAAATTTCCCTTATTAGAAACATATCCTCTTATAATTTTAGATTGTGATATTAAAGAGACTTAGAAGTTGTTTCATTCATGCACGTCTATGAACCAAAGATAATTTTGACCCTTTAATTATTGAAGACTCTTTCTGCACCTGTGCTTTTTACCCTAATTAATCCCCTTGTCTGTATTGCATTTTCCGCTCCCTGTTACATCTATTTAAATCTTTTAATATCCAGCTAACATATCACTTCCTTCATATAATCATTCATAACTGTTCCAGTTATTTATATGTCTCTTATTCAAAAATACTATAGTAAACCACACAATTAACACACAGAAAAATATTGCTTATTTGCTAATTTTGTACATATGTTAATATTAACACCCCAATTAGACTGTAGGTATCTCTCTTATATCTGTGTATTCACCACAGTATTGTGACACCTATGAGAGTGATTAACAAATAAAGATGGATTGGTTGATGGATTGAAAACATCAAAAATGGATTGAACACAAAGAAGGAAGAGGAAATGCATTATGAAATGCTGATAAAAAATTGAAACATTTTAGATAGATACATATGAGTGGAATTATGATCCAAATTTATTTTAAAAATAAACTTTTTTAGGGGCTGGCCCGGTGGCATAAGGTTAAGTTCGCACGCTCCACTTCAGCAGTCCGGGATTTGCAGGTTCGGATCCCAGGCACGGACAGACACACCGCTTGTCAAGCCTCACTGTGACGGCGTCCCATATAAAGTAGAGGAAGATAGGCACAGATGTTAGCCCAGGGCCAGTCTTCCTCAGCAAAAAAGAGGAAGACTGGCAATGGATGTTAGCTCAGGGCTAGTTTTCCTCACACACAAAGAAATAATAAAAATAAAATAAGTAAACTTTTAGAATGCTAAAACGAGGGAGCTCGAAACTTTGAGAGGTACATTTACTACAAATAGAAGAAAGTTCTCCTTCCAGCAGGCACTGACCTGTGAAATCTTACACCAAGAGGGGGAAGGAAAATGAAGACAAATGAGGTTCATGAGGAGTTTGGATAATTTAATTCATGCAGGAACTATAAATAGTTAATATTTACACAATTCTTATCACATGCCAGACACTGGGTCAAGCAGACCAATATTTCATTTGATGCTCATGAGAAGGTAGATCTGTTATCACCCCTATTTTATAGACCAGGAAACTGACATACAAAAGAGGTTCAGGAATTTGTTCAAGGTAGCCCAAAAGGTATTGAATTCCTATTTTTACAAAGGCACTACGCTGCAGATACAGAAAAATCCAACAGTGTGAGCGGTGCAATGTGAGAAGTGGCCTGGCAGCAGCCAGGAAAGGGAGCTCACCCAGCTGGGGCATCAGAGGCGACTTCCAGGGAAGCTGATACCTTTTGAAGGAAAAGAGTGTGTGAACCAGGTAACGAAGCAAGAGAAGGGTGTTCTAAGAGAAGAACAGCAAGAATAAAGGTCCAAGAAGGCATCGCACAGTCTGACAGCTGCAAGTACATAGTTGATGGTACTAAAACGGCAAGTAGCATGAAATCAAGCTCACGTACACCGGGATCCCACGATGATGTACACGTGCACGTACGTGTATACGCAAAGGAGTAGTTCATCGCAAAGTCAAGGCCTTTGAAAAGTTTTTGTTCAGCGATGTTTATACTGGTTTGGAAGCTAAGATAAAAGAAACAACCAGAGAACAAAAACTGTGCAATCATATATCCCAAATTATTGAGAGAAAAAAATGCAAGGGAGTTGTAAGAGGGGAATATGATCAGTCTGGGGGGACAACTTTTGGAGAAACTAAGTTCTGAGTCAGCTGAAAAGGGCCTTTAGGACAGGGTATGAATGAAATTTAAGGATAGACATGTATGGTTGGGGTGTGTGAAGATACACCCTTCTCTCCAAAACTTTTTTCTGATTTGCTCTTAAAACCGTATTGAAACTTAACATGTTCAAGGTACAGCACTTAGCTTGTCATACAGTAAATCTTCATTTCTGTAAAAGAATCAGTACCACCTATATCAAAACAGATTTTTTCTTTGAAAATTTGTAATATTGGTTGCTTAAAAGTGATTACTAATAGAACACAATTAATTAAAAGTGAACAGAAATTAACAGAAAGTTGCTTCAAAAACAACTTAGTAGAAGTAAAGAAATTGAAGAATAAGGTATTTTGAATACTTTTACTAGTTTAATCTCATTTCCCTTTTTTCTCCAATATGAAATATAAAATATTGTATTGTATATTGTTAAAAAAAGTATTTATTGGTGTGTGAATAGTTGTGAATTTCATTGTTTTTTGGAAACTTTGAAAGATGTTTTCTTATTTACATAAAATATTGCAATAATAGTAAAATTAGTCAGTACTGAAAAGTCTATCAACTCTGCTTTCCCAAATATATATCAAGAGAAAATGGGCTCACATAAGATCTTGCGGAAAGTTCTCATTGAAGATAAGCAAAAAAAGTGTCGGCACTATCGTAAAATAAGCTTACATAATTTTTACTAAGCTCATCAGCTTGTAAGAATTTATGGAATGCCTTTTCTCGGAAATCTTCCCCTAAAATCATTTATTTTTCAGTTTTTTTAAATTGAATAATTACTTTTTCTGAAAGTAAAAGGTCTGATGAAATGATCGTGCCAAGGTCCCTCAGAAGTGATTCTGGTATTGACTTCTTTTTTGTTTTTATTTGTGTGTGTGTATGTGTGTGTGTGTATAGATACGAACCAGATGAATCCTAGTATTCTTCAATGCTTATGTTATTACTAAGAGTTATATATGTTCTAAATATTCCACTAAAGTTTTACTTCTTTGAATTGAGATTTAAAACTCTTGGTCAAATTTCCAACCACGATTATGCACAATGATCCAATTAAGTAGTTTATGAGTTAATTTATTAATATTAATTATTGTTCATGTAAAGCTAGAAAACGCGATCTTGAAAAAACTAAGTTTAAATATAATATCACAGAGCCAATATTTCAACAGTAACATGAATCGGGTAATAAATAGCTCCCTTTGATCATTGTTTTTAAAGTCTCTTGAACCATGCTTTGATTAGTTCTATTTAATATTTAACATCTGGTTAGTCAATTTCAATCTGCAGAAAACACTGCTGGAAAAATCCTATGCTGACTAAATACATTTATAATACTACAAAGCTGACATGTAATTGATTTTAGTTCCCATAAAAAGATTATGTTAACTTTCCTTAATCTATATATTTGTGTTTTGTGCAGTCTAGTGAATTCACACCAGAGAAGCGAAATTTTTATTTCTTATCAATATTTTATGTAAAATTGATAAGATTATATTTTAGTCTAAGCACCACTTTCCAGTTTTTCCCTTGAAAAGAAAACAACATACTAAAAAATATGACTGCACAGTTGTAGCACTAATACAATAGAACCTGACTGGCCAGCTGCAGTACTTCTTCTGGTCATTGAAAGGCATACAGTAGTGAGACATTTGCTATAGGCTATCAGGCTCCAGAGAGATTTTTTAGATTTAAAAAAAAAGATGTGAAAGTTTTTATTTCCCACCAATCTGGGTCTGCTTTTTTTTAAGTATTGTCTAACTTAGGAAATTGCAGATTTTCTCATCATTAAATAAAGTGTGGCAATGTTTGCAAATTATTTTGGCCACTAGTCATTTAATATTATTTCCTAGTATTGCATATTAAAATATGTAAGTATGCCAAATTTATAATAACCATTTCCAACTAGGTTATAAACTTTATAAGAAAGAAATTTTTGTTTTATCTTTATAACACTCTCTCAACTGACAGAGAAGTTAATTTTTTTAGGTAAATAAACTTACTTTTTCTATTTGGTTTCAAATGTTGAAAATTGTTGTTTTCAACCCAATATGTTGAAATTGGTGAGTTTTCTTTTAATTTCAGGATTCAGGTTCTACTTTGTGTGTGTTGGGGGCAGGGGGTATAATCACAAAGTGATATAAAAGTTATGAAGGCAATGTCCAAATTTCGACTCTTTCACTACTCTTCTCTACGGATCATCTACCATTATAATCGTAACAAGTTAGAAAGGCACTACATTATTGAAAAAAGAAATATTTAAAGCAATGCTAAAAAACGAACAAAGTTTTTCTTTTTAAAGAAAAAGTCACCAAAGATTGTAATGTCTGGCAGTAAATACTCTAAAGGAAATAAAGATCTTTCTGCAATTAACAGTGGTTGGTTGTCCCAACCATATCCAAGTTTTCCATAAGTCTGCAATAAACCTTGTTCTTTACAGACTCATAGATACTCATAGTGCTAGGACAAGTACTAGCACATGCTTGATAAATAAATGCTCATAAATAAATATTGTGCTTGATAAATAAGTATTAATGGATAGAGTGCAATGAAAGCTTATATATAGCAAGTAATACTTTTTTAAAATGCATATAGTAAGAGCTAATTTAAAGAGGATTAACAAGTATTGGTTGTCTACATTCCGCATCTGCTTTCTTCTAATATAATTATACTATGTTGCTAAAATAAAACTGGTTATGTTGCTGAAATAAAACTGGTTGGTTGGTTGTTTACTGAGGAAGATTCACCACAGCATGGCCACTGATGAGTGGTGTAGGTCCATTCCCGGGAACCGAACCCAGGCCTCCAAAACAGAGCATGCCAAACTTAACCACTAGGCCACAGGGCTGACCCCAAAACTGGTTTTTGTTTTAAGGACTTTGGCTTTTACTCTGAGTGAAATGGGAAGCATTGGAGAGTGTTGAGCCGAGTAATGACATAATCTGGTAAATGTTTTTCACCGTAGCTACTGTGTTGAGAATAGACTGAAGGAGATAAAAGTGGAAGCAGAGAGACCAGTTAGGAGGCTAATGCAATAATCTGGGCAAAAGGTGACTTGGACCAGGGATGGAGTGAAGGAATTAAAAAGTGGTTGGATTCTGCACACATATTTTGAAGGTACCACTAAAATATTTGCGCACAGAGAAAATGTGGTCTAAAAGAGAGAAAAAAAGTTGAGGATAACTCCAAGGAATTTGATCTGGTCATATAGGAAGTTTGAGTTTGAGATGCTTGTTAGACATCAAGTAGAGACTGAAAAGGCAGTTGGACATATGGGTCCGGAGTCTAGACAGCCACTAACAACTGTGGAGATTATTGGACGTGAAAGGTCTGTGAAGTCTTACTCTTCTTGCATTTTCTTTTTTTTTTTTTTTTTTTTTTTTTGCTGGAGCAAAGGTCATTTAACATGGCCAGAAAGCTTACAACTGATTAAAACTTGGAGATTTGGAAGGATACTGTGTTCGCCTTAAACTATAATGACTTGGTCAATTCAAGTCATAGTTCAATTGTCACCTAATGTATTGGAGCTCAGATTGGAACCTCAAGAGAGGAGAGCAGAAGAGAGCAGGCATTTTTATACAGTTATATTCTTTTCTGACATCTTGTGGGATTTTCTGGAAGTGTATAAAATGGCAAATACATTTCTCGTAATTCCATTCCGTTTTAACAATATTTATTGAGCATTTGTGATGGGATGGTTGCTGAGGGACTTACAAATTAAATAGAAATCCCATAAATTTTGAAAAAATATAAAATATTATGGCTCTCAAGATACCTATAGTCTAAAGGGGAAATATACACAAAATAGGAGCTATGCTTCGAAGGCAGTGGTTCTTAAACTTTCATGTGCATAAGAATCTCTGCACTCAACCCCAGGGATTCGTTTGGTAAATCTGGAGAGGGGCCTAGTATTTTAACAAAATTCCATGTTATTCTATTGAAGATAGTCTGTGGTTCTAAATAATGATACTAACTTTCAAATGCATTGGTTGAGAATTGTCCTTACTTATTTATAACATTGTATGTCTAACCCAGATACAAGGTGGGGTCAACATATCCCTTGAGATCTAGACAAGATTGGCTTCAATTCCAAAACCTGGCCCTATGGAAATCTGAAACCCTCTTCAAGATTTCTGTGTATTCTGGGGAAGTAACTTTTCAGTCTTATGCTCAATTCTGCCTCTTAGATACCTGCTATACATACTATTTCTTTTCTGCACAGCTTCGTTTTGGTTTGGTTTGGTTTTTTGTTGAGGAAGAGTCACCCTGAGCTAACATCTGTGCCAATCTTCCTCTATTTTGTATGTGGGTCACTGCCACAGCATGACTGCCAACAAGTGGTGTAGGTCCATGCCCAGGAACCAAACTCAGACCACCGAAGCAGAGCATACCAAACTTAACCACTAGGCCACAGGGCCAGCCCCTTTTCTTCAGTTTTTACAAAGATGTGAACGGCCCTGCACTACCATCCTGTTCTATACACACACACACACACACACACACACACACACACATAGCATTAATAGAGATTTTACTAAAGTTTTGAGAGGAAGAGTTGAGACAAAGAGAAGTAGACATTGTAAAACAGTATTAACTTCAGATTCAGCATTAGGCATCACATGCCCCACTCTCATTCGCAAGTCAGAAATCTTACTGACTCTAAACTTCACTAGAATTATATGATGCAATAGATTTAAAGCAGAAATAAATGATACTTAAAATTAGTGTTTTGTGGAGACATTGAAATATCAGATCATTGTCTAGAATCATCTCTTATTAAGTTAATAGAAACAGGAGCTACTGTGATTTCTTGGTCTTGAAAAATAGATGACATTTTAGGACCTTTCTGTCCCTGAGCTTCTATGATTCTATGGGTAGTTATTACTGTTTGCTTAGAACTTTTCTCTAAGGCTCCCTGAAACAATGTATTTACATATGATATTGGCTCAGCTCAAAACTTGCAGAAGTAAGCAGTTCATTTAAAATTTTGGGACCTAAGAGACCAAACGGGAAGTCAGAGGAGTCGTATGCTATGGAACTGCTAAATCAACAAAGGATAATTTCAGAAGCTTGTCAGAGAACTCTGTACATACAACACCCATTTCAGCCTAATTTACAGCCCCCATGGCAAGGGGTAAAACATCTCCAGATTCCTCTCCCTGATGTAGATAATGCCTCACCCTGATTCAAAAAGCAATATAAAGTTATACTGTACATAAAAATGTAAACACACCAACTACATAATCAAATTCAGTTACACATTAGTGATCTACACAAAGTGCTAATGTGTTATTATTCGAGAAGTGATTAGACAGATAGAAGAAAGAGGGAATTGTTGAAAAGGGCTCCAAAGAGAAGTGGAGACTTGAAGCAGAGAAAGGATGGGCATATATTTTTAAAAAGAAGTGGAGGAGTTAGGAGTGGAAGCTGATACATTGGTGAAGAATGACAGGGATATTTACCTGACTGAAGCAGCATGTGCACCTGTGTGTTACTGACAATAAGGTTAGACAGTTTGGATGGATGCAAGGGGCTTATGAGGGATGTTAAAGGTTTAATTTCAAGCTCATGATTAAGAACTAGAGGTTGGGGGGGGAATTCAATTCGAAATTGAGAAAGGAATAACTTAATTTAAAAAGAAAGTTAAACTGTGTTGTAAAGGTAGACTATTGGAAGATGCAAGAGCCTCAATAAGTTTGATGAATAAAAAATGAATACAAGAGTATTGCAGTTGTCCATATAATAATAATAGCTAAAGTTTATTGAGAGCTTACTATATGCCAGGCACAGTTATAAGTAGCTTTACATGTATTAACTTATTTCCCTCTACAACCTGTGTGGGTAGATATCATTATTATACCCATTTTACAGATGAGGAAATGGAGGCACAGGGTGGTTCCATAATATGCCCAACTTTGCATAGTATATAAAGGAACTGGGAATTGAACCCGAGCACTCCGGCTCCTGAATCTGATCTCTTAGCCACTGTAAGAGGTGACTAGGGATATAAAGAGAAAGAAAAGAGAGATAATAAACACTACCAAGAAAGAGCTGTAAGGATTTAGGGGTCAAAAGAGAGAAAGGAACTGAAGATGACTCCAAAATTTCCAGTGCAAGGAACAGGAAGTGTTGATAGTGTTTTAGAGAACTGTTTAAGTTTTAAAAGTGTATTAGTGACACAATAAGAGAAAGAAGTGATGATGTATTTGCCAGTCAATACGTTAACATCATTTCTTTTAATGTAAGGAATTTTCCACATAAAGAAAAAAATAGTTTAGGAGTTGATTGTGCCTCTCAGTAGCTATATTTAAAGTATTGCAGCTATTTTTCATGTGAGATAATACTTTGTATTTATGTAGCACCTTTCTTCTAAGGAGCTCAAAGCATTTTACCACAACGCATTACCTTATTCATCCTCATAACATCCCCTTTTAAGAAAGGAAGTGTCAAGTATAATGACCACAGTTTTACAGATGAGACCACTAAGACAAATGGAGCTAGTGACTTGCCAAGATCATAGAAAACCCTGTAGCAAAACTGGGGGTAGAACTTATGCATCTTTAAATTCAAAATCCTTCCCAATCTCTTCTCAATGATATGTCTCAAATTTGTCTTATCTTTTGGCATTACCTTACCTATAAATCAGCAAATTTAGAATCATGTTGTAATCTAGTTATTATTCTGGGAAGTGTGCATCATGAATTTGGTAATTTCTAATTGAATAAATCTATAAAATGGTAAAAATCAATGCTTCCTTCTTTTAAATAATCAAAACTCTCCTCCTCAATTAGGCTTTTCTATGCCTCGCTTTAACCCTAAAGAAGTTTTGATATGTGTATAAACCTTGAAAGTCCTGAGTAAATGCTGTCTTGTACTTGGAGAAACTTTAGTGTATGGGACCCCAAATTATCAATAAATGATAAAGAAAAATAAGATAATACACATGCGCACACACACACACAACACACAGGTGGTGGTTATATAGCAAGAAATCAAGTGGTTTCTTTAAAGGAAATTAAGTATTTCCTCCTGATAATAAGAGGACAAACAATCTTAAATCTTGAGATATATTGTATTTATTTATTTTTCTGTGTGTGAGGAAGACCAGCCCTGAGCTAACATCCATTGCCAATCCTCCTCTTTTTGCTGAGGAAGACTGGCCCTGGGCTAACATCCGTGCCCATCTTCCTCTACTTTATATGGGACGCCGCCACAGCATGGCTGACAAGCAGTGCATCTGTCCACACCCGGGATCCGAACCCGCAAACCCTGGGCTGCTGAAGCGGAGTGCGCAAACTTAACCGCTACACCACCAGGCCTGCCGCTTTGGGAAATATTTTAAAACTCAAAAATTATGTTATTACTCACTTCTGTATGAACTAGGATTTCTATCTCATTTTTATTTTACTTCATCTCAAATACAATGCAAAATTAGTTGATAGTCATATACTTAGATATTCAGGCCTTAAAAAGAGAAAGAGAAGATAGAAAAAGCATTGAGAATTTTCTTAAAAAGAGCTAGTATAATATATTCACTCTCAGAGTCCTTTAACAAAATCCGTATGTACACTAGTGGGTGGTGAACACAGTGTATGGTACAAGTTGCACCGTATTCCCCAGCCCAATCTAAGATCAAAGGCTCAATCGTGGGCTGACACAATTTAAAGCAGGTATGCATTGTTCTTTTCCTCCTTAAGTTGCACATGCTCTGCTCTTAAAATGTGTAAGTCCTTTTAGAAATTCTACCACAGGTTGGCAGGATATTCTAGTTCAAAAAGGAACTAGAATAGCTTCTTCGATGACAAACTATGAAAAGAACAAAGAAGATAAAAAGCAAATCATATACAACAATGTGCCAAAAAGTATATCAAATCAGATTCATCATTATCCCCAAAGTCAAGGAATTATTTGGGAGCTAAGTTGTATTTCATGTTTATACCATTTTCTATAAGAGGTAGAAGTCCTTATAGAGAAATATCTAATATTTTTCTGTGCTGCAAGACTTCCATTAGTAACTACTATTAACATTCATAGACAATAGTCAACCATTTCCTAAATTAAAATTAAAATTCTGAGTAATCAATGTGAGTTTTCTGAATGACTTGAATTATTATTACACGTTTTATGTTTTATAAAGTGCCAAATCTAATAGTCTCAAAATTAGCCCTAACAAAAAGTGGGTCTTTGAATAACACAAATGACACAATGTAAGTTCACTTATTTATTCAACATATATTTCTTGAACACTTGCTGTGTGTCAAGCGTTGTTGAGAGCGACGGGGATAAAGCAATAAGCAGAAACAAAGCACTACTTTCCTGGTGTTCACACTCCAGAGTGAGAAGATAGAAAATAATTCATAATTAACTAAATAATTGTAATATTGTATACATCTGGTGGTGATAATGGCTAAAAAGAAAAGCAAACTGCTAAGGAGTCAGAGTGTAGTAGAAGATGAAATGTGCGCTAGAACATTATATCTTTGTGTTGCTTGAATTAAGTCAAATCTGGAAACTACCTAAGGAAACGTGAAAAAAAAAATGTGTATCATACTTTGCCCTATCAGAAAGTTCAGGAAAATCCAATATAGTTTGAAAAACACATCTGTTTTGCCATGTTGTTAGTTTCTGGAATTTATTCCACATGAAGATGATGAGCATTCTGTCTTTTCATTCATTCCATAAAAATTTATTAAGGACCTACTATATATAAGGCCATATGTTCAGGAGTGTGGATGGTGAATAAGATCCAGATTTTGTCCTCAAAGAAATGTACTATGGTGGGAAAATGAGACACAAAACTATCCTGAGCCATATAGGTGACATAAATGCCAAAAAAAAAAAAAACAAAAAAGTTGAATAATTACTCACATTTAATCTTCAAGAGAAAGTTCATAGAGAAAGTGGCATCTGAGGGGAACTATGGAAGAAGAGAAGGATTTAGGCAAAAAGAACAGCATGAACAGAAATGAGTGTGAGAAAGGCCGTGCACTCTCTGTGGGAGCTGAAGCACAGGAAGTAGCTGGAGATGGGGCTGGAGAAAGTAAATTGAGGACAGATCCTGGAAGGACTTGAATGAATAGGTTTAAACTTTATCCTGTAGGTAATTGTGATCCACCAAATATTTTTGAGCCAATGAAAGACACTATCAGATTTGGGTTGGAAAGATGTCTCTGGCAGCAAGGTAGAGGAGGAATATAAAACGGAAAAGAATGAAATTAGAAAGAGAGTGTTAGCTCTTACATGAGTCTCATGGGAAATGGAAAGGGTCTAAACTAAGACAGCAGAAATAGGAATTAAAGGATAGAATAGCTGAGATAGAATTTTTTATTTGGCAACCAATTGGTGGAGCATGGAGCAATGGAAAAGTCTTTTTATATATGTAAACGAATCTTTCAAATCAGAAGTAGGATAAATAAGCATCTCAAATTTTTTCTGGAATCAATTCAAATGTAAACACCCTGCTTACAAAGTAAACATAGCTTTCTACTTAATAAAGTATATGTTGAGGTCATAGTGGGTGCCCAACACACCTAGGCTCTGTTTGGAATGAAAATAGAAAGCCTTAAGACAATTATTATCCCCCAAATAAAAGAAAATAAACTACTGAAGTCAGTATAATACAGAGTTTAATTACGTAGCACAATCTAGAAATGTTACTGGGGCCGGAGTGATTAATGTGAGCTCTTGAGTAACTGGTAGACACTACATTAACCAATCTTAGATTTAGTATCTTTGACTTGTTTGTTCATGGAAAAGGATAGAGAGTCAAATGACTTGATCAGTTTTTCCACTTGCCAGAAAACAACTACTCACAATCAAGAATCATTTCCCGTCTAGTTTCAAATCTTCAGAAAGAATAGGTACTTTTAACTTCCTATTAGAAGAGTTTTCCAAAAACCAATGATTTTCAATGTCAAAGAGTTATTCTACTTAAATTACTCCTGGTTAACTTACTCTTTAATATCATTTTAAATAATTCTACTCCCACCTTTTTAACTTTCAAATATTTGTAGAATCTTATAATATACCCTGTAGTCATTAGTTGCCTAGCTATATATTTGTCTACTTAAATATTTTCTTATAAATTAATCCCTTCCTTTTCTTAATCATTGCAATTGCTTTCTTCTGGCCTAGCTCCATTTTTTTCTTCAAATTATTGGTTCTGAGGTACCTGAAGTCTAACAGAATTCTGGGCTTAAATTTTATGTGGCCATTTCCTTTTTATTTATCATACTACCTGTGTGTGTCTGATTTGCTATAAACCGTCACCCCATAGACACTTGACTAGGCACAAATGTACTTCATGCCTGAAAGATAATCATGAGCCAAATATGATAAAGAAAAAGTGTCCATATTCATACATCACTTGTCTACTATTATATAAATCTAAAGTAATCTACATCAGCACTGTAAAGTAAGTAAGTTAGTTGAATTTGTTTTCGGTTTTGGTTTTTGTGGGGTTTTTTTACTTCAATTTTTATTTTAGCATCATATGTTGCTTGCTGGGTCTTGATAAAAATTGATTAAATTGGAATATTTTATTTCACAAAGTATGTATCACCCAGTACAAATGCATATATTCTCTAAACTATTTTGTATGTTTCTCCTTTTATATTAGACTCTACCTAAATTAATATATGGGCCAAGGAAATTTAATTAGAAGAAATGATTATCCTAGTTTAAACAATAAAAGGAAACCGTGAGATTTTATTTCAAAATTTGCATTCTATTTTTGTTATGCTGCTTATTGTGATTTTTTAAATAATATTTATCCAAATTTCAAAACAATCTGAATCCACTGATTCAGATAAGCACATAATTCCCAATGTAAATAAAGAGATAGAAAGTGACCTAATATTCCATTTCTAGATTTATACACTTTAAAAATATGTGTTCCCTGTGCTGGGAAAACAATCGATCCTTCACTCATGTCCCAGCCACATCTCGACAACACAACTCATGAAATTATATTCTCCCTTTTGGATCTAAAATCATGTGATGGAGAGATTTCCTTTTGCCTCTTCTTCTTTCCCCTTTATAATCTCTTGAATCAATTATTAATCCATACTGAAAATAGTGTCTTCCTAATTAGAGTCTGAGCTCCTTTCAGGCAAAAACCAATTTTAGTTTCCCTAACATTTAGCAGAGTATCTGGTATATACTAGTTATTCAATAAACATTCACTGAATTCGTGAAACATGAATTAGTGAATAAATCAGGACCACTCCTCCAGTGCTGGCCAGTTATGCAAAGATGGAGACAGTATTTTCAGAAGGAATATTTTTTTTAAAAAGTGGGCTTTTATTCAGAGAGTAAAATTATCACGTTATTTTCTTCATTATTTTTCCTTTCCATCTTCTCTGACTCCCAGGAATCGGGTGTGTTCAAATGCACATTTCTAAAATTGGCCAGTTGATATTAGCAAATCTCAGACATTAGAAGGCAATTGGTGGGGCTGGCCCAGTGGTGTAGTGGTTAAGTTCTCATGCTCTACTTTGGTGGCCCGGGGTTCACAGGTTCGGATCCCGGGCGCGGACGGACACACCACTTGTCAAGCCATGCTGTGGTGCCATTCCATATAAAGTAGAGGAAGATGGACACAGATGTTAGCCCAGTGCCAATCTTCCTCAGCAAAAAGAGGAGGATCGGCAACGGATGTTAGCTAAGGGCTAATCTTCCTCACACACACACACACAAAAAAGCAATTGGTGAAATTTGAATAAACTCTGTAAATTGGATAATAATACTGTATTAACTGTTAATCTCCTTATTGTATACTGTGATTATGTAAGATAATGTTCTTGTTTTTAGGAAATATATACTGAAGGATTTAGGGGAGACATTATGCCTACAACTTATCCTCAAATGTTTGAGAAAAAAATCCGTATATAGACAAAGGGAGAGAGACAGAGAGATGCAGAAAGAGACAGAGAAGAGAGAGAATGATTAAGCAAACAGTAAAATGTTAACCTGTGGAGAATCAGAGTGAAAGGTATATGAGAATTCTTTGTACAAATTTATGCAACTTTTCTGTAAATCTGAAATTATTTATTATTTCGAAATAAAGAATTTTTTAATAGTAGTGTCAAAAAATGATTAAAGAAGAATTTAGGTGATACAAACAAACTTTAACATTTAATGAAGCGGACAGTCTCCATTCGGAGAAACGCAAAATGGGGAGAGAAGCAGGAAGTTTTATAGACAAAGAATAAAGAACAAGGAAGAGAAAAAACAGAAAATATCCAATTGGCTGTCACCCTTGCTTGGGGTGAGAAGGAACAAGGAAATAAGTAGAGAGCCCAGAGTTGGCTTGGCGTTTGGGGATTAGCTGACTGGATACGCTGCACTTCTGGTCAAGCAGAGCATTTACAGGGGCACGAAAGTTATCTAAGTTTTGGTTTGCTGACATGGCACCACGGGCAGAGCGGCTCCCTCTTGGGCCTAGAAATTTATTTCAACGGTAGTCTTTATTTGATTGGTAATTTATTATTTACAAAGTTTTTTCACATACTACATTATGTCACTGAATCGTTCTCACGGCTTTTTTTCTTCTTTTTTCTCTAAAAAAGGAAACTCAGCATGTCTACATTAAAGTTCCAGAACTGGGAGTCAAAGGCTTCCAACTTAAAGCAAAGAGTTATTTGTTCTACAGACCATTCTGCTTCTCTACAATTAAAAAATTACTCCAATCAATTGCCTTGAGGTATTTTACGTGCTTTGTGTCATTAAGGAACATTTTTGTTAATTGCTCAAATAAATAAATTTAGCTTCATTTCTCCACATCCAAAAGCATCAGACCCATCAAAAGCCTATTGATCCTACCAGTGGTGTATTGGGCCCATCTGATCTCCCCTATACTCATCCACAGCCCCTCCTGATCATCGTATCATGAACTGGGATCACAAGTATGTGACGATAGCAAATATACTCAGATTTTCCAAAACCTGATCAAAAAGGAATTGGGTTGGGGGAGGGGGAGTGAAATATATTAAATTTAGGATATAAAACACTTCTGGTTTCTGAAGTGCCCCCGAACCCATCTGTGGTACTAAGTACCTTGAAAGAATTGGGGCTCCTCTCAAAGGTGATCTCTTCCAGGCTGCTCCACACCCTTTAATTAACTATGAACTCTAGTGGCCTGAAAAAGTAACCAGAACTTCACACATGTCTCTCTGGGATTCATTTACATGCTGGAAGATTCATTACACACATATGAATACTTTTACTCAGACTTATTGATTTCCATATGCCGTGCTTTAGTTTCAGGAATTATTTTCATCTCTTTGATTCAAGACTCTTTCTTGAACGTGTTAACCGCTACCCAGTCATCCTGAATATTTTTTTACTTTTTG
Source organism: Tapirus indicus (assembly GCA_031878705.1). Taxonomy (NCBI): domain Eukaryota; kingdom Metazoa; phylum Chordata; class Mammalia; order Perissodactyla; family Tapiridae; genus Tapirus; species Tapirus indicus. Next base: position 33,861,379 of record CM062930.1, on the reverse strand, counting down.
CTCAATACACACTGATTTCAGTCATCTTAACTATTTCAGGAGTGTACACACTTTGAAGGCAGAATAGATGGTCTAAATGTATAACCACAGGCCCTCCAGGATGAGTTCAATTGACCCCATCTTATCAACAGAGTAATTAAGAATGATTTTTCAGGAACTAAGACCCCTTGTCCAGTTCACGCCGGTTGAGACCACCAACCCCTCAACTGGGCCTGCACAAATGATCGATAAATGACCTTTTTGATGTCAAGAGGCTAAAATCTCCACCCTCAGATCATGGTAATGCCACCATTTTGTGAACCTGCATCCTATGAAGAGGCATGAAGCTTGACTACACTTGTGCAGATGGTCAATTACCTCACCCTACCCTGAATCATATAGGACCACACTTCAAATTGCCCTGCCCTTCATCCCATAAATTGTGCCGCAAGCTATGGATGGAGGGGGCCAATCAGAGAGCATATGCCCCTGTCTCCTTGCAGATCAATCTCACAAAATAAAGCTACATTTCTTCTCCCAAAGTTGATGCCATAGTAATTGGCTTTTTTTATGTGCGTCGGGTAGAAGAACCCCATTTGTGAGGTAACAAATGAAGTAAATCTTATTATCAAGGAAACTATTTCTCCTTCATTTTGGGACTACTCCCCTAAATAGTTAAAGCTCTTTCCTTTTCTCCCTAGAAAGATTGACCCTGAACTGACAACAAAACCCTAGGTGGGATATTTAAATCTTAAGTGAGTGGTCAGTTAAGTGCCTGTAGAGGTAAAAGGACAGATAGCATATTTGGTATGCTAATGAACCTATTTACTTCAAGGAAAGTGACAAAAACATCAATCAAATCAGAAGAGGCTATTAAGGATTGTTAACTCTCTTTCAGATGAGCAATGATTTCCATTGGGATTTAAATAAATATTCATGAAAAGGACCAATGACAGAAATTTCACCAAAAAAATCACAGCACGGTGAGGTTTCTACACAGCTTATGACAAAACTTATTTGGCTCCCAATTTCACAGGAGCTTTGACTATTTGGGGCCCACTCCCCCTTTTGAAATATCAACAAAAAATGGCATTATTTTTCCATTTTAAACCCAAAACACATTTATTTAAAATTATGCCCTTGAGGTATCTCTAATTCTCAAAAGATTATATAATATCTTCCCCAACCATAAAAATTACACAATTGCTAATGCACTAGTATTAGCCAGAATGTACTTCAATTTAAAAAAATGGAGAAGTTAAAAAATGTGTAAGGAAGCAGAATAAAATCATAGATAAAATTACATGCAAATTATGTAAAGAACATTTTTTTTATTGAACAAGTCAGGCATTAGGCAGCTTTTCCACGTTTGCCGCCACCTGGTGACAGCTCTGTGCAAGTTTACTATAAACATCCCAAAATAAAACTCCATTAGTAAAATCTAGGTCAATTCAATTCAATTCAATAAATATCTATTGAGCTACTATTATATTTTTAGAACTGGTTTAGATTATGTTAGGAACACAAAAGTACAGCATAAGGACTCAGTCTTAAATATACTTACAATTGAGATGGAAAAGCAAACAAATAAAAGAAGCAATTCTTGGGGGCCGCCCGGTGGCGCAGCGGTTTAGTCCGCGCTTGGCAGCCCGGGGTTCGCGAGTTCGGATCCCGGGCGCCCGCCGACGCACTGCCTGTCAGCCACGCCGTGGCGGCGTCCCATATAAAGTGGAGGAAGATGGGCACGATGTTAGCTCAGGGCCAGTCTTCCTCAGCAAAAAGGGGAGGATTGGCAACAGATGTTAGCTCAGGGCTTGTCTTCCCCACAAAAAAAAAAAAAAAAAAAAAAAGAAGCAATTCTTATGGCTATTATCAGAAAGACAAAAGGTAGGTCTTGATGAGGATGTGGAGAAAAAGGAATCTCTGTACACTGTTGGTAGGAATGTAAATTTTACAGCCATTATGGAAAACTGTATAGAAGTTCCTCAAAAAATTAAAAATAGAACTACCTAATGGTCTCAAAAACATTAAAAATAGAACTACTCTATGGTCTAGCAATCCCACTTCTAGGTATATGTCCAAAGGAAATAAAATCAACATCTCAAATTGATATCTGCACTCCCATGTTCATTGCAGCATTATTCACTATAGCCAAGACATGGAAACAACCTAAATGTCCAACAACAGATGAATGGATAAAGAATGTGTGGTGTGTGTGTGTGTGTCTGTGTGTGTGTGTATATATATATACAATGGAATATTATTCAGCCTTAAAAAAGGAAGGAAATCCTGCCATTTGTGACAACATGGATGAATTTGGAGGACATTATGCTAAGTGAAATAAGCCAGACACAGACAGACAAATACTGTATGATCTTACGTATAACTGAAATCTAAAATAGTCAAACGTATAGAAGCAGAGAATAGAATGGTGGTTGCCAGAGGGTAAAGGGAGGGGAAACAAGGAAATGTTGGTCAAAAAGTACAAACTTTCAGTTATGCAAGACGAACAAGTTCTGGAGATGAATGTGACTATAATTAACAATACTGTAGTGTATACTTGAAATTTACAAGAGAATAGATCTTAAGCATTCTCGCCACAAAAGAAAAGAAAGGTCACTATGTGAGGCAATGGAACTGTTAATTACCTTGACTGGGGCAATTATTTCACAATGTATATGAATATTAAAACATCAAGTTGTATACCTTAACTATACACGATCTTTATTTGTCAATTATACCTCAATAAGGCCAGGGGAAAAAAGAAGCAATTCTTAAACAATATAGAACAGCATTAAGTAAACATAAAAGAAAAAAAGAAACCAAATGTAGGCCTGGATTTTCAAGCTCCTAGATGAAGTGAGACTTGAGATAGTATTTAGAAAAATTGGAAGAGGCTAGATTGTAAAGGTAATTGAAAATCAAGAGGATGTTAGACTTGGTACATGAGACACTGGGAAGCCTGGAAATGTCTTAACCAAGGATTAACATAATAAAAGTGGGATTTTAGAAAGACTAGTCCAAGAAAGGTCTACGATGTGGACAAGATTAAGGAGATGGCCGTTTCAGAGGTAGTAAATCTATCTATGAGTTGATGAAAACCTAGGTGGGTCAATAGTAGTAGAAATGGAGAGAAAATTACCAAAATAGAATATTTCAAAGGAAAATTTGAAAGAATTTGGTGACTGGTATTTGAAAGGAAGAGAGGAATCATGACTTTGAGCCTGGTTGACACCATGAGCCAAAGGAAGGAACGAGAGAAAAAAAATTACATGAAAGGAATAGAAGTTAACATTTTGGAGATGCTGATTTTCAGATGACAGTGAGGTATGCAGATAGAAATTCCAAATTGAAATCCTGAGATTTTTACCTTTCAGAAATTAATTATTCACTAATAATAGCATTAAATGATATTTCCCAATTTTTAGTTCCCTGCCATGAAGCAGAAATCCTCATAGAAATCCTCATGAAAATTAGTCTTGATAAGATTCATATTCAACTAATTGAGTCCCTTCTAACTGCCAGTCACTGTGGTAGACACTTTCACATACATTATCACATTTAATTCTCACAGCAACTGCGTGAAGTTGTTTATCTAGACATTCTAATTAATTATATTGTAATGAAAATGCAACTGCCAAATATTAATCAAGTATTCATTTAATTAATTAGACATATATTGTTTGATTTCTAATCCTATACTGCTCCACTGCCCAGCTTCCAATTTTCCTTTTAATAGACCTTAATAGCACAAAGTAACAAAAAGAGTAGTTCAATGTCAAATAATGCACATGAATAAAATGACTTAGTGAAAACAGAAACATATTAGGAGATGGAAGATCCAAGTTACAATTTAAGCTCAACCTTAGGCAAATCACTCAATTTTCTTGAGGCTTAGTTACTTCACCTGTCACATGAAATCAATGATTTTCATTCAGTCTGTGTTTTGGGGTTGTACAGGTCAAACAAGGTGAGAAAGCTGTTTACGAAACAAATCAAAGGTATAAGAGAGGGGGAAAGAGGATATTTTTCCCTGGGTCCCTCTTCTTCCACTTTCAAAGTCTTTCCTTGAAAAGGCTTTGTGGATAAAGAGATGTGGCAAGAGAAGGGACTCTCAGTTTCCATCACCACTGTTCCTCATTCATGTCCAACATCCATCCCCTTTCCTCCTGTGTGCCTAAGTCTATGCCCCGATACACCCTGGAAACTTGTTATTAATGATTGTTTATATGGCTTCATTCAATCATTGTTGTAACTCTTGACTTTCAGCTCTGATCACTGACACTCATCAATGAAGTGAAAAGTCCTTTGAAGAGACAGAACAATGTAGATTAAGCGTACACCTGGATAATTAACTGCAAATGTGGGTTGAGTTTATCTATAGGGTACACTTCTTTCAAAACAGAATCTTAAGAGAAAAACTATAAAGTCATTTAGAACAAAAACCCACAAAGAGCTTACCTAACAATTAATTTTAAATATATGTAATTACAAGCTAACCCAAGCATCCCTGCAATGTGGGTTTGATGTTAATGACCAACCCTTCATTCCTGGGGAACTAGTGAAGCACTAACCAGCAGATGCTCAGGTTGCATCTCTGTCCTTAGCCCTGGTCCTCTTTTTTCCAAGTCCTGTCCTTACTTCTTTATCTGGCACAGTTCCCTTCTTCATCTCATGCTGGACAGTTCACTTCCATCTTGATACTGACATGCTAACATAGGAGAGGTCTCAGTCTTTCTTTCTGCATATGCTCAACATTTAAGCATAATTTTTCCCTCTGAACCACACAGAGTTACTAACTGTATTTCATTTGCTACTTCTGTTTTATTTCAACCTAATTAAACCTGTGCAGTGCAAGAACTATAAAAGTTTCACCCCTGCTTATGACTCCACCAGTATAAATGCACATAAATGGTCCCTAAAACACCTTTGACCCTGATATTGCTGGAGTGAGAAAGTTTTAGAGAACTCCACAGCATTAGGCATGATGGAGAGGCTCGTCAGAGGCTCTCATCTCCCACTCAAGGTCTTCATCCAAGACTGCATGGATCTTCTCTCTTTACAAGGGTCCCCCTGCCCACTCCAACTTGCTAAGAGCCTCTTACCACTGAATGTTGCTTCAGTCTGGCCTAGAGCCAGGGTGAACTGTCCTATTTGACTTGGATTGAACTATATAGAGGCTCTGTGTATTGAAATTCCAAAGTAGAGCTCTTATTTTCCTAAAGTTTATACGACTCCGGCCGTTTTCACTATAACAAATACCATTTATGGAGCCACCACTAACAGCACTGTGCTTAGACCTTACAAATATTTGATTGAGCCTCATTATATTCCCATTTTTATAGGTCAAATATAGGCAATTTCCTATGATCAGTCTAATATTTTTCATTAATACCCTCAACCACCATAAAAAGTAGACATAAACATTCCTATTTTACAGTGGAGAAAACTAAAACTCAGACTGATAAGTAACTAGGCCACAGTCAGACACATGGAGAAGTGGCAGAGCCTGGTTTTAAAGTAACCACCGAAGTGCCATTGTTATATCTATGCTCACAAAGATAGATTTTGAGGGTAGAGGAGGGTATGGAGGAATTCATGAGTAACTATAGGTAAAGAATACAGACAAAGATTCAACATTACAATGACAATATAGAGACAAAAATAATAAACTTTAAGAATTCTTTTATGAATGACAATAATACAGTTTTCTTTCCGTCTAGCAAAGAGAGAACAGAAAGAAAAATGCATAGATTACATCACAAAATTAGCTTGAAAACAAAGAAAAATAGCCTAGTGATTCAATTTTTAAATATTGGAATGGCTTACTCATAAGAACAGTTGCCTTGTCCTCTTTTTCCTTTAAAACGGGTAGTATCAGAAACCCTAAATAAAAATAAATAGCCTAATGATCAAAAAATAATAATACGTAGGCTTTTGAGTAGAACTCTTAAGTTAGGACAGCAGAATGGAAAAATGTAGAGATTTCGGGAACCTCTGGCATTGCTGGGGTGTCACCCAGATCCTGAGTTGCCTGTCCTCAGCTGCCCCTAAGACACGACTCATAACTGAGTGCAACCTTGAAGCAAGGGTAGAGGGAAGGGATTGGATAATTTAATTCTATGCTATGGGAGAAAATAGAAATCAAACTGAAGGATATCAAGGTTAGAAAACGTGAAGGATTAACTGGTAAGATTGAATAAAAGTGTAATACCTTGGTAATGTATAAAATCAGTGAAATGCGGGGCCAGTCTTCGGTAAGAGAGAAAGTGGCACATTTGACCCAGGCACTATGCTATGAAGGACACAGGAATCTCTCTCAAAGCTACTACTAATATGCTGAAGGCAGCTGTCATGATGTCAAGATGAACTGCACATGCACACATTTCTATCTAATGAGGTCAACTTTCATTCATTCACCAAGCTTTCTCTTTTCTTCTTTTGAAAAGCATGTAGATAAATTAAAGATATTTTTTAAAGGGAAAAGTACCCATAAACATTCTAATCTGAACTACAATAACTACTCTCATATTTTAAACTGTCCTCGCAGAGTTCATCTATGTAATTGTGACCACTGTAAACATAAAATTTGTATTCTACATATTTCTACCTATCGTTATACCATAAGCATGTTTCCACATTTACAATTATCACTTTAAATGCTGGCATCTGCAAGGACATTCAACCTAGAGACTAGGATTTATTCTGAATACTCAACTGAACAATAGAAAGCATTCTTTTTTCTTTTCCTAAGCTCCAAATTCCAGTAAAGAGATCTGTGATGGGCATATGTTGTTTTCGCCTGCCCATCATTCGTTCCCCTTTCTGCAGAGGACTGTGGTAAAAGAATCCTCTTTCCTTTTGGAATACCAGCCTGTCCCTACCTTAGCCCATTTGGTTGAGGTAGGGCTGACCCCAAACTAGGAGTGGGGCAGTGACTAGATTGAATAATCAATATATTCCATCCCCTTGGACAAACTGTTTGGGTAGGGAAAAGTCACGTGACCCTACTCAGTACAGTGAGACACAATCATGAAAGAAAAGTTCTATATCTGCTAGATTTGAAGCTGGTAGAATGAAGGACTGGATTTACCTAGTGCCACCACAAGGCAAGAGCTTGTCGGGGACTTAATCAATAGAGAAAAGAGAAGTTCGGAGAAGGGGTGCAGCAGAGAACAAGAGAAAAAGACCAAGCTCCAATTGCCTCTTTTTGAGTCCCTGAATGCAGCTAGGTCTGACTTTTTAAATATTTAAGGTAATAAATCCTCTTTGAGTTTTAAGCCAGTTTGAGTTAGACTTCTATTCCTTGGAACTAAAATAGTCTTCAATGATTCTAAATTTAAGAAACCAAGCATGACAACAATAAAAAAGAGGATATCAATACTTAGAGCCTTGGATCTGGGGAATATGTAACAACATTCTCTGTTAATAGATATATTTTACCCAGAAATAAACTAAATATGATAAATGGGGCCTAAAAACTTGAAATTTTTAAAATGCAAGGTTGTGTTATTACAAGGTGAACCAAATGACTGGAATAAACCTGCACAGCTAGCTGGAATATTCCAGGGTTTGGCTGCATAATTCAAATACAAGCTCATTCTAGCTACTGTTTGCTGCTGTCTGGGAGGAGTTGATCATTCTGCCTTACACATTGATTCTACGTCCTCTGGCTGGTTGGTACTCCCACAATGGGTAGGGGGGTTCGAGGACTCTGCTGCTTAATAGGAAACTGTTTTGTTGATCTGATCCAAGGCTATTAGGCTAGAAGAATACTAGAGACCCAGTGACCTATCTTCTCAGGGACTTTCCTGAGAACTCTTTTTCCCCCATCGAGCCCCCACTTTCCTCTTCTTCATTCTCTTCCCTACAAGAAGAGAATTTTATTTGAGAACACAGGCTGGACAGAGGACTATATCCAATTAGCTCTATTGCAGGGTTTTACTATTACAGATGGTCCCCGACTTACTATGGTTCAGCCTACAAGTTTTTGACTTTAGGATGGTGCGAAAGTGATGTGCATTCAGTAGAAACTGTAGTTGAAATTTTGACTTTTGATCTTTTCCTGGGCTAGCGACATTCGATATGATCCTCTCTCATGATGCTGGCCAGTGAGCCACAGCTCCCAGTCAGCCACAGGACCATGAGGGTAAACAACCAATACACTTGACTATTCTACACCCATATAACCATTCTGTTTTTCACTTTTGGTACAGTATTCAATAAGTTACATGAGATATTCAACACTTTATTATAAAATAAGTTTTATGTTAAGTGATTTTGCCCAACTGTAGGCTAACGTAAGTTGTTCTGAGTACGTTGAAGGTAGGATAGGCTAAGCTATGATGTTCAGTAGGTTAGGTGTATTAAATGCATTTTCAGCTCAGCATATTTTCAACTTACAATGGGTTTATTCGGATGTAACCCCATCATAAGTCGAGGAAGATCTGTACTGAGTTTGCAAGCTCTTACTCTATGACAGATGCCATGTAAAACATATATATATGGATCTATAATCTGATTTAACCCTAAGTCTCTACTCTATACGGCAAGCCCTATTGGTGTGGCTATTTCATAGGTGAGGAAATTATCCAGTCTCCAATGGACATGACTCTGGATGCTCCATCCTGAGCCCCTCACTTTACATGTGAGGATTATGAGCTATGAGTGGTCAGGGCTGGCCCAAGGACATCCAGCAAATCAACAAGATCAGGGCTTGAACTCAGTTCCACTGACTCTGGTCACCTTTTTCTCCCTTAGGCTCACTTTGCTCTTTGGCTTTCTGTCCCATAGCATTTAAATCAGATGTAGAAATTGGGCAAAACTACTTTTTGACAACCACGGATAGAACGCCAAGCTTAAAAACCAGTGAGGAGGGAATTGATAAAGTTTGGGGAACTGGCCATTTTGGCATCTGGTAAAGGACAGGAGAGAAAAGATATAGATCGTGCCTTCTCAGAGGAGGAAAAGAAGGGAACAGAAGAAACTGAACTCAAGTCCTTATGTTTAACTGTCATATTCAGAATCTCCCCTTCCAGGTATAAAAATAATTTTGATGGGGAAAACATCCATGGGAAAAGAATTTGAGAATTGGTAAAAACAAAGAAATGATGAGAATAAATGTCAAAAGAGTTCATCTTTTTTTCTTTTTATTAAACAACATCCACTAAGACAGTCAAGAGCATGTAACTGCAAGCAGTGGATAAATGAGTGGGTAGAAATCAGGCATTGGGAGAAAAGGGTGATTCAGAAAATCAAAATAATAGAAACTGTGGGTAATTTACTTACCTAATCAAGGCCAGTTTAAAATCTCAAGTCAGTGAAGTTGGTACTTGAACTGACGTCTATGGTGACGTCTAAGTGACCGGGGTCATTCTGTGTGCTCTCCTACCACACCCCATCTTAAAGAAAAGCATGAAAAAAAAAAGAAATGGCCAATTTCTCACATTTCTTAATGTATCATGAGGATCAGATCCAAGCACAAATCTCTCTTAAAGAGCTTGGATAAGCACCGCAGGGTGCCGAGTGGAACAGACACAAAGAACCCCAAGGTGGCTTATTTAACTAGCTAATTGTTAGCTGGTAGGAGCTGGGTGATGCCAGGGAGTGGGAATGGGCCTGCCTTCTGCATGAATGAATTCAGCACATGGAATTCATGTTCATATTTACATTTATAACTTACAGAATTTCTATGTCATTGACCCCAAGCTGATAAACAAAATTACAAAATTCATTTTAATTTCACAGACTTGGCCAATCTCATCAGTCTCCCCATTAGGTTTTCATATTAAAAGAAAGAGAAAAAAATGAGAAAGCATATGTTTATAGCCAAGAATAAATATAACAATAATAAAGGAAATAAAAAAGGCAAACTGACCTTGGCACAGTTAAGTTTTTCCACCTTGCTCATATGGAGAGTTTCCAAGTTCTACCATTTCAAAGAAAACACCTCATCGAAGAACACGTAATTGCATGTTGTTTCCATTCTTTAAATGTGGGAAATGAAGCCTTTTCACATTCACATCATCAGCTGTGCCCCAGGAAACCTTCCATTCCTTCCAAATTAGTTTTTGTATCATTAAACCAATCAGCATTAGGCGCTTAGGATTATTTTCTGGAATAAACCCTGAATCATTACCTACATCATGTATGTAATAAAGTCAAATAATGACATCATTTATATAGCACGTGAGCACTGACCCTAAATGACCAGGACCTAAAAGAAATCAGGGCAGTCCTAATAAGAATCAGGCAGGACGCCTAATGAAAATCAAACAGCAGGCCTAATAAGAAACAATGTATTTTGCCTCTCCTTCAAATTCACTTTTGATTTGCTTTTCATGAGAATCCCTGTTTGAAGTGGAGCTCCCGCAGGCTACAATTCTCAGAGCTAACTGTGAGATGAGTAACTCCCAGGTGGTTCTCTGGGCCATTTGCTCTGGGACAAGAACCACTCGCTCATGCAGTAAGGATTTGTTGGGCATTTAACATAACCAGAGGCTTCGACTTGGCTGTTTCATATTTAACAAACATTACTGAGTGCCCAGTACAAGCAGGGTCAGTGCTAGGCTCAGAAACCGAAACAATAGACAAGAAATATCATAGACACCACTTAGAGTGTATTTATTAAATGCCAAGCACAAATACACATGCATTATTTATTAATAATTTAATATTCCCAGCAGCCCTATGAGGAGGTGTATGTTGTGCCCTGTTTTTAAGTGTGGAAAATAAGGCTCATCCAGATTAAGAGACTTGCCCAAGGTAATACTGCTGGGAAGGGGCAGAGATGGTGGGAAAAACTCAATCTGTCTTCAGCTCAAGTAGCACATTATGTTCAGTTTGAACCATTTGAGATTGCTGATATTGGACCTTTTCTTTGTTTTGACCTACAAAATGACAAATAGGTTTTTCCTGAGAAGAGCTCAGAGTGTGGTAGGGGAGACAGAAATGTAAAGAAAGCTCCACAATAAAAGATGATTTGCAGCATGAAGGTCATCCACATGACCATGTGAGTGTGCCCAGCCCCCTCCCGACATTCCCAGGCACCATTCTTGCCATATCTGTAAGCCCAAATCTCTTCACTTTCTGTCCCCACCTAAAATCCAGCCACGGGTACAATAAAAGAGAACATAACATGCTCTTCTGTATCCTCCTCTATCTTATTCTGACTGAGACCCCAACCACCCTTGTCATGATTCTCATAGGCTTGAGAAGGAAAAGTGAAAAAAGATTTACCCTGCCACAGAAGGAGAAGCAAATATCCTGGACAGAGAGGACATATTATGTGTCAAAGAGACCAAGGCCAAGCACATGTAGGATGTCGAATAGGATTTTTGCAACTTTTTTTTACACAGATTATTTACAAACTTGATTATACAATTCCTGTTTTGGAAAGCACCTTGCAAATCTCAAAGAATGGATATTATCTGAGTATCCATGTGCTTTGAAAATACACAGATTATTTTTTAAAAGAAGTAAGCTTTCTGTCTTCTATCGTACACATTAGATGAACCCTAAATGCTCAAAGCATTTTACCTCTACTCTTTGCATCCCGTGTTTTCTGCTGTAACTCACCATGCATGAGCCTTGAGGGAAGATTGGCAACTGATTTTACTCTGGGCATGGTTCCCTACGTACATTAAATATGAGAAAACTGATGGAATTGGTTGGATAACGTAATTTTAATAGAGAATTAATCTATTGCTTCCAAGATTATCAGCCTCCTGAAAGCAAGGACTACATCTTTAATTCTTAATTTTTCACAGCTTAAATAGCACACAGTGGAAATGTAATTGCTTGGTTGCTTTATTTAGGTCTCTGATAGTATCTGTAACTCCTCGAGGGATAAACCAAGTAAGGAATTGTGTTTGTAGCCTTGATGTTTGTAATCAAAAAACGGCTGAGTTGCAAGAAACAATGTTTTATCAGTCAACCATTAAAAATATTCCACATAGTGTTAGGCCTATGCACAGCCAAAACTGACCAACATGAAATACTTCATCTCCTTGGACAACACATCCCGTAAATTATGAAAAGAAAATGGTATTTTATGAGAGCCAGGCAACCTCATTTTCTAGGCAGCACATTTCATTCATATTGCGATTATTAATAGGTCACTTACAGGATTCATGACTGGTGCCACTGCGTGAAGGTACCCATACATGGACAATCACCGTGGCGAAAAGTAGTATATCTCAGTTCTTTGCAGAGCAGTAACTTTATCAAAACTATCACAAGTGTCCTTTGAACTCCACTCAAACATTTTGTAGTTGGATTTTAGGTTGTGTTCACCAGAGTTCCTACAAGATATTTTTTTAACTTCAAAACTTTCAAAATCTCCTTTTCAATAATGAATTTTGCCTACTAAAGTTAGCATTTCCTCCATTGGACAATTGCATGTAAAAGTGCCTGGTTGTACTTTTGTCATTCTCGAATCAGCTACTCTCTTGCATGAGCAAATATCTTCAATATTTTTTAAATTAGAAGTTGAAAAACACATGGAATGAGATGTCATAATAAAGGGAACTAGGACAGAATAATTAAGGATTAAAATATAAACCGTTACCTATCACCCAAGGTAGAGCAAGAAGCATGGATGGCTTCCATCGCCTTAGAGAAATACAGATGCAATGTTCCCAACATGGCTTCCTGTAGTTTTCATTATAAAGTTAATATTTATCTTACAGCACTGAGTTTATCTTACCAACATATCACATTCAGAAAAGGAAGAATTTCTTGATTTATCACATTAAAGTAAATATTGCTATGAGATACGTGTTAAATTTTTAATAAAAACCACCCTATCTTTGTTGGATCAAAGAGAGCCACTTCTGCTGAGATACAAACAAAACCAAACAAAAATACGTAATTCCAAACACTGAGCATCACTGCACACATTGACCAGCCTGCCCATGACAATTGCAGTTTTATGTGGCTGAGCACTTCAGAGCTTCAACTAAGTTTATTATAAGTCATAATCTTAGAGCTGAAATGGACAATTACCTGTAATGCTGACCCACAAGATAGCATTTCAGAACTGCATACTCTTTGTGCCTGAACTATGCCCCCCAAAAGGCACAAAAGTGAAATTCAGTTCAATTAGATTTACAAACATCATCCTTTGCCTGGTGTGGATATATTTTTAGTATGGAAGATTTATTAGCATGGTGTGGTTTTCTTTGTACAGGATAGAGTTAGATGTAAAACCTAGTTTGTTTTCACTCATACCATATCCTTTGAGTTAGCAATAAAAATCATATTACTGAAAAGCAAAAACAAGCTGATGTAGTGATCCTGATTCTCCCGCTCGCACAGAGGAAAATGAGAAGTTGGCAAGCCCTGGAAGGATGATGCTCCACATCTGCATGAAGTGATTCTCCAGCAGCCTGCAGTGAATTCTCGTGGAATCTCTTTCCCATCCTGGAATAAGCTGGAGAGAGGGGAGAACATAAAATGGACACAGAAAAGAGGACTGCCTCAGACCTTCAGGTTCAGAAGGAAAGAATAAAGTCAAATCCTGAAAACGTAGTACATAAATTAAATATGTACATTCAAGACCATATACCACCTCGGCCTGGCCTCCTTTGTGCTCTTCCCCGTAACAGAAAAACACCGTGGCCTTAAGACTACAGACTCAGCAGCCAGACTCTCATGCATTTGAATCCCAGCTCTGCCACTTACTAGCTGTGTGGCCTTGGGGAAATTATATAACCTCTCTGTGTCTAGATATCCTCGTCTATAAAATAGAGATAATAATCATATCTGTCTCCTAGGGTTGATAAGATCATTAAATGAGTTAATATTTGTTAAGTTATTGGAAAGAGTCTGGCACATAGTAAATGGCACTGCATAAGTATTTGTTAAATAAAGTAAAATGTTGGTTCTACCAGCTTCCTTGATTTACATGATCAAAGAACTAGAGATAAATTCAAACCCTGCCTCTTGCTCCATCTCCATGCTTTTTCCCTCCCCTCTGCCCAACTCATTTGCCTCTTAATCATAATCAGAGGTTCTTTTTTCTTAATAACAAGAGAAGCTAACATTTAGTAAACACTCCATGTGTGCTAGGTTAATTATCTCATTCAATCCTCATAAAAACCAGTGAAAGTAATGTTATTATTATCCCCATTTAACAGATGAAGGTTAAGTAAATTGTCCAAGATAACAGTATATGGCAGAACCAGGATAAGAACCGACATTGTGTTGAGGTTGTCTTCGTAGAAAGAAAATACATACCACAAAAAATTCTCTATTGAACTGACTCTTACAAAAGTAATCCTCATTCAAAACTCCCTCCCACCCCAGTCAAGCTCACTCTATACCAACTAAAACCCAGACAACCTGCAAATCCAGGAGAATGAGTGATCGTTGTTTTAAGCCACTGAGTTTCGGGGTGGCTTCTTTTACAGTATGTTTATAGCAAAAGCTCACTGATTCAGGCTTTTCATATGCTTTTGATAAATGGAAACAAAACCAAATTTGAAAATGCTTTTAAACTATGAAAGAAAGATATGTTGAAAGTGTGTATATTTTCTTTGACCGCATGCACACACACTGATTTTAGGCTGATTGTTTAAATGCAACATAAATAAAGCTTCTCCTAGAAAAACAATCCTTTTTTCCTTAACACTAATGTCTATCTCCATAATTCAGGTTGTGCATAGCAAAATGAAATGGCGAATCTTACCAAAAAATCCAGGATTCCATGAAGTCAAAGAAAGTGCTGTCATAAAATTATTCACAGCACTAAGCTAATAACCAAACAGTCAGAAAGAGTTAAACCAGGCAACAATCAAAGAAGGGAAATATCAACAAGTTTGATGACACAATAAGTGTTTCCAAAGATATTGAGTCAAGTATCAAAGAATTAAGGGATGCCCTTGCAAAAACTGATAGTCTTTGAAAAATTTTACAAAAATGATTTCTTTTGTGATTGTACCATGCAAGACAGCAACTCTTTCTCCAGGAGACAGAGCTGCTAGCAGAAAGCAAGCTGGATTCTGCCCAAAAGAAAAAGAGAAAACTTGATTTTTTTGATACATAGTTGACAATAAAATCTAAAGTTGGTTAAATATACAAGCAACTGAGTATATTTTTATAATGCTTAATTTTATTTTTCAAGATGAAGCCCATTCAAGCTATTTTTTCCTGATAACATTTTGGCCAGCATTTTTAAGTGGATTCACTTGAAGAAGGCTTTTTTCTCCAGGACAAATTATCCCCAGATAACATGGTAAAGAGGACTTCCTCTCCCACATTTCTCTACCAAAGAATTTCCAAAAAGTAAACCCATCTAAGTCATAAAAGGATTATAACAAGAGTAATTCTGCTATCTGGTGGCAAAACACATAAACAACAAGAGCAAGTGATGGGGCTGTAAGTACTAAGGAATGGGTCTAAATTTTTATTACATTTTCCAAAAAATGACAGATTTCCTAATCTGAACTAAAAACAAACTACTTAAATTTTGTCAAAGAATCATTAATATTAGGGATGAAGAAAAGAAAGGGAAATAATAGAATATAATTGAATACTATGTGCTAAGTACTATTAGAGATCTTGCATTCAATTTCAGAGAAAATTTGGGTCACTAAGATCTTTCTTCACCAATAAAGAACTCTCCAAAGCAATTCAATCGCCACAAAGATCAACTGGTCAATTTGCCATTGTGATATAAATGCCTTCTTTGACTCAGAATCATACAAAAGGAATTTTAGAATGGAGATATCTTAAACATAATCTAGCCTGACATTCTCATCTTGCACATGAGAAGATAGAATCCAGGAGATTAAGTGACTTGTCTAAGACCATACAACTGGTTAGAGTCAATGTAGGATCTAGAATCTAAGTCTCTTGACTTGAGAGCCAATGGTATTCTTCCCATTCTCTTCAATAAGAAATGGTAGCAGAGTTACCAAAGAGAATTTCAACTAAAGCCTATTTCAACCCCATATGTTTTCCTCACTGAGCCTATTTCTCCCATTTGAAAAGAGGTGCGGTGGGGTATATCAAAGGTGAGTTTAGTATCATTTTCCATACTTAACACAACAGAGTCTTAAATCCTCAAAGCAGGGCTGCAGGAGCTACTTTGTGTGATTTCCAGCCAAGGCAGCCTGTGGATTTCATCTCCCACTCACCCCCGGGGCCAGGGGCCCTAACACAGAACACAGCCTACACAGCACTTCTCAAAGTGTAGTCCCCAGACCAGCAGCATCGACATCAACTAACAACGTGTTGGAAATGCGCATTCTTGGGTCCTATGCCAGACCTACTGCATCAGAAGCTCTGAGAGGGGGGCCCAAGACAATCTGTGTTTAACAAGCCCTTCTGGTGATTCTGTGGCACGCTCAAGTTTGAGCACCACTGGTCTACATAAGCAATAAAACAGTGACTTTAATAGAGTCTGAGGGTGTCCCACCTGTGAGGTGGTTCTTTATCATATGTAGAGGTACCAACTCACTTGGTGAAGGTGTTTTCTTACCTAAATTCTGAAGCACTGGCACAAAACTTTCCTGACAGCAATTGTTTCAATTTGCTGGTGGGAGGCTATTCCTACCTTTATTCAAGACTTGGGGGTTTTGTTTTGTTTGGCTTCATTCCCACAGATGATGAGTGTTCCGATCAATGCAGGAATGATCAAGAGAGGGGAGGAGACAGAGGAAGCAGGGCAACAGACATCTCCATTGCCTTCTCTTACTCTTCCTTTTTCACTTCCTCCTCCTGTGGCTCCATCTCAGCTTGCTCAGCTACAACCATCCCTTCAACCACTACTGGCTCTTGCCTCTACTAGACACCGCTTATATGGCCCCTGACACTTCAGCTCCCTAACTGCCACCTTGGCCCCTTTTCCTTCCATTCTTTAACTGCCATGACTTCCATGCCTGCTAGTTTCACTGCTCTTAGTCCCTTAGCTTCAGAAGATCAAATAAACCTCCATACCTACAAGAGACTTACAGTCTAGTTAGGTCCATCAAACACAGAGAAGAAAAAACTCGAGTCTGAGAAAGTTAAATAAATTATTCACTACCATACAACTCTTTTAATTAAATAAATAAGATTATACTTTTTTATTATGCTGTAGCTTTCTTGCTTGAGTCAAGCATTTTAGCCCCTCAAAATCACATTAAAGTTGGTTTTGTCATTATGTAGCTATTCTTCCTAGCATAAGTTGATCAAAAAATTTCCTAAGCCTGCCTGTTATATTTTCAAACAGGCTTTGATGAGAATACTCAGAGCCCTAAGGTGCATCTGAGACCTTCCTTGGGGTTGTCATCAAGACATTGGTTCTGACAGTTCAATCTGAATAACAGTATTATCATTCAGTCTGTATTTCAATAATTTCACAAAGATATTTCTTCTTTCAGCACCTAGTATGTACCATGGACTATTCTAGGTGCTGAGGATACAGTAGTTGAGAGAATAGGGTTGGAGGGAGGGGGGAACCTTTCCTTATGGAGCTTACATTCTAGAAGAATGCACAAAATAAGTAATAAAATAGTGTATTTGATGACAGTAAGTACTAAGGAGAAAAATGAAGCAGGAGTGGAGAATACAAAATGTTAAGAGAGGTTACAATTTTAAATAGGGTGATCAATAAAGTTTCATTAAGAAGGGAACGTTTGCATATCTTGGAATTGCATATTCTCTTAAGTGCTTTGCTAAAACAACATTTGTTTGACATGACTAACTCTGAGATAGTCCTGTTGATTTCTAAGAATTACCAAAAACTATGTGTTTTTAGATTACTCAAAAACCATTTGTTTAACCATACATTCTTGACTTTTCTACGAGTTAACATCAATCTTATAAGTTGTATTTTCCTGAATTTGCCCTGTGTTTTCCCAGAATCAGTAATTTCAGATATCAGTAAGAAAACAACAAATACTGGTATATATAAAAATTGGTAGAAAATGCAATGCCACATCTGCAGAACTATTTGTTGTCCAACACAGAGAAATTTTGTGGAAGTTACTATTTAGAAAACATGTTTTTCCTTCTGTGCCCTTATCTACTGAAAGAAAAATATCAATGTTTATTATTATTATTATTATAGCCTTCTTCACAATCTTCTAAGAACTCAACAATAAACTGTGAAATGGCCACATGGGTAGAAGAGAAAAATCGTGGAAGAAAAAACAGGATGAACCTTTAAAACATCTTTTTGCAGAGAACTGTATTCACCTTCTTGTCCCAGACTGAACTAATAAAAACACAATTTATTATCCAAAATACCTTAACTCAGATCCAGAGTCTGTGTCGTCTTTTTATGCCACTTTACACCTGGTTTGCACAGGAACCACTTCCAGTAATTTGGCCAAGGTCACATATCAAGAATTTCTGGGTTTGTCTCTTTTAAAACTGGAGAACTTAATGATTTCCCTTTCTTGCTGTTCTCACCAGAATCCATTGTCTCTTTCTTAACTTCTCTGTCCAGTTCTGTAGCAAACATTTAAAATCTTCAACTGCTTTTGGTCACTTTAGTTCTTCCAAATTTGGCAGTTACACGAATTGCTTCATGTCCAATATAATTAGTTACTGGAAAATGGGACATCATTGTTAGGGAAAAAAGGGGGAATATTGTGGGAATACTGGGTAAAACAAAACAAAACTAAAGCAAAAGCAAACAAAATCAACCTTCTATGGAATAAATCAGATCTTAGAATCAGACTTCCCAGGGTCGTGCACAAAATCTGATGATTTATTCAGCTCTGTTTGGAGAAGACATCTCGTGATGGGTCAAGAGACTGAACTATAATCTCTCCCAAATAAACTATATTTAAAAATCCACAGGCTGCTGATTATGCTTCAAACTATACTGGTCTTTGTGTAATAGAAAATTGTATTTTTTGCTTTCTTTCTATTCAACAGTTTTTCAGAATGATGGCTTCTGACTCTTAATGTCCTTACTACACCAAATTAGAACTTGCCTTCCAGAATTTCTTTTCTCCATTCCTGAATTCTCACCTTTATTTTTTCTTGGACTTTAGAATCAGTCCTGGATTCAAATCCTATCTCTTTTAATTACGTGCTGAGTGCTGCGTGTGACTTGGGCCAGTTATTTACCTCTGTGAAACTCATTTTATGCTCAAACAGCAACAAATAGTACAAAAACTCTTCAAATGGTTATTTTGAGAATTAGATAAATAATAAATATGACACTACTGACAGTAATCGTTAAATCAGTGTTAGTTTCATTTCTTCCTTGCCAGAAATTTTCCTTGTTTGCTTAAAACAATATTTCTTCTTACAAAAGTTTTACAGGATAATTGTCAAAAATCTAGAAAATAGAGACAACTGAAATGAAAATTTAAATTACTCATATTCCTCATAACCAAACATAATCAGGTTAACAGTTTATATATATCTTTCCAATCTTTTCTTCTCCGGGTACATAGAATGCTTACTTTTTTTATTACATCATTATTTTAACTCATTATTAAAGTGTAAAATACATTCAAAAAAGTGCATGAATCAATGAATTGTCACAAAGTGAACACACCTGATATCACTTCTGTTTGATGTGCTTTTGGACCACGACGGTGTTGGAGCCAGGCTCTGCCATCGGAAAGCCCGAGGTTGAATCCTGCTCTGCAATTTCCTAGTGATGTGACCTGGAATAAGTTATTTAGCCTTTTTAGGTCTCGGTTATCTCATCTGTTCAATGGCAACAGTTTCTCCAATTATGAAGATGAAATGAGTATATGTCAATAATTTACTTAGAATAATGTGAGACACATAGCACACACCCAATAAGGTAAGCTACTGTTATTATTTACAATATCTGGAGAATCTTTTCTCTCACAATAGTTACACCTTCCCTTGTGTGCACAGGAGTCATTTTTTTCATGAGGAATTAGGTTAGCTTACTTAAAGTCTCTGATTTCCTCTTGTGCAACTAGCTAAATGGAAAGTACAGGATCACCATTCTTGCAATAAGCCGTAAGTTTCCATTTGCGATGAGACTCCCTCACTGGTACCAAGACTACGAAGTGCCCCTAAATACACCCTAGCCGATCTTTCCAAACATAAATCCTTCACTTCCTTCTATAAACACTCATATCGGGCTACTTATTCTCCTCTAAACACGTCTTGTTCTTTTCTACCTCCAGCTTTGGGCTTACATTTCCCTGCCTTGTTGAAATGCTTTTTTCTATCACGCTTTCAAGGTTTCCCACGCTCTTCTAGGTAGAGCCTTCTCTCACCTCTGAACTCAGTATGGCAGTCATCGTGCACCGCCTTCATCATAATAGTGCAGTTCACATGTGTACACGGCACTTCACAGCCTACAGAACACTTTCACACACAGTGTCTCTTCTGATCCACACAGCAATCTGATGAGATAATAAACCTGTGATTATTATCCCCATTTTACCGTGAAGGAAATGAACTCTTCATCCTGAAAACACATCCGGTTCCTGCCTAGAATGAAAACTCCTCCCGACCAAAGACATTACACTTCTCTTAGTTTTCTTGCCCACAGGACATATTTACTCTGGAATCAATCTGCTGCCAAAATCATCAATATCAATAAAAATAGCTATTGTTGATAACAATAAATTGTTATCAATAAAGATAGCAAACACTTATGAATGCCTGGTACATATCTCTGAGCTAAACACACGAACTTGTCCTTTGTTTATTTTCACGGTATATTGTACGTCTGCTATGTGCCAGCACCGTGCTCCATCTCGAGACCCCTTGCCTGGCGCCTCTTTGTTTCCATGTCTATATTAAGGTTATGTGACAGAGCACTGGATTACATGCTGAAAGACCTGGCATCAGGTACTGCCTCTGCTAACAGACATGTAGAGTTTTCTCGTGCATTTCTGGAGCTCAGTTTCCTTGTGAGGAAATATGGAGAAAATCATCTCTGATCTGACCACTTCACAAGATTTTTATGAAGGTCAAATAAGATATGCAAGTGCTTGTAGGCTTTATGAAAATATAAAAGTATCAGTGTTATGCAATTATTAGGAGATGGTTCTTGCCCTTGCAGTCACAATACAGTTGAGAAAACAAGAAATGTACATAAGAAAACAAGTTACAGTATAAACTGACATGTGCTAAGTGGCAGAAGGTGTGAATATCTGTTAAGCTAGAGAGAACATGAGAAGGTAAATTATGCTTTTAAATTCAGAAGATTAAAACATTATTCCAAACCTTAGTTTGTCCCCTACTTTATTAATGGTTAAATTGTGAAAATATTAATTCTTCTTGTGGGAATTAACTTTCAACCAGAAATTGGATTATCTGTTTGGGTTTTAAAAATGTTTTTAATGCCCTGCATTACTGTGGCAGTACTTATCCAAGTTCATTTCATCTTCCACACCCATTCCAATGAAATTACAAGAGTTATTGCCCCCAGATTTCTGAGGTAGAAAGAATAGGAGAAAATGTAAGGAAGCTGCTCTTTGATCTCCATGCACATCAATTACAGGTAATAAATCCCCCTGCAGTTGAAGCTAAGACAGGATCTCAAAAGCTCATGGACTTTTCCTATTAGAAAATATAAACCAAATAGTGACTATTTGTTGTTTAGATTTATTTTGTGAGTAACGTAACTGAAAAAACAACCCAGCATTGAAGGATGTATCATTTTTAATCTCAGCACTTTTAGCTACTGCCAACACCAGATAGAGTATCTTATTGCAATAATTCAAGGATTTCTCTATTAGTTTCTCTAAGCCCTTAAAGCAAATGAAGCTCTTATGATATAAAACACCTTCTTTCTCTATTTTTTTTTTCTCAGCTCTCAAGCCTAAATGCATTTCAGGGTAGAATTTTAAATGAACTAGATAAATGAAATTCTATCTAACTGTATTAATTTTTGACACTCTTTTTATGATTCTTTTAAAAAGAACATAGAAACGAATTGCAGCTCTGGCTGCTGTACAGTCATGATGAATAGCATGCTACAAATAATATTTTTTTTCAAAGTTTTGAAAGAACAATTTAGATGTTTAATCTCTTGGGTGGGTTTACAAACACCCTACATTGATAATTGACCAAGGAGCTATGAAGTAGGTTTCTTAAACAAAGAATAAGCTCTCATATATTAAAGGAAGCATTTTCATACTTTTTTCTCCCTATTGTTTAACCTTTCGTTCCCATCACAAATATCTACACGTAGTTCTTATCTCTGACCTTGAGGGACTGTGTAGCTTTATCGAGGCTTCCTTTTAGATCACAGATGACCTTCAGCTGATGTCATTGAGCTCTGACCTGCCTCAGTGATCTGCTCACACAAAATACATATGCTGAACAGTGCTGGGGTGTGCAGTAGGGGTAAGTGAATTATTTACAAAAATTCGAGTTGACACCTTTTATCAAATGTGGAAAGATGAAGACAAAACAGCTGCTATTGCTGTCGTAAGCAATCTGCTGGTGATTGAATAAAAGTGTCAAGAAAATGGCTGCTTGATGGCCTTTTGTTCTCCCTCATCCAGCTTGATGTTAGTTTGAGCTGTCAGTTAGGAATCACGGCAGTGTGATTTATCAATAGACTGAGTGACCTTCTATTTGAGCTGGTGGTAGAACTGGAAGACAGCGCCCTCTACTGCAAATACGCAGCACTTCCTCTTAACGTGCCATTAGTCTGAGCGATTGGTTTGCATTTGCTAGAAGCAACTCACCCTTACCATAATTATAGCTTTTTAAATTTTGTCCTGTCTCAATTGCCTCCACACATTAATTAAAAATTAGTAAAATCCAAAAACAGGAAACTTCAAGCATGTTCCTATACCTTCTAGCAAACTAATTTAGAAAATCAGTATTTCAGATAAAATGCTTCCTCCTTGCTAATTAAACTGCAGAACAAGGAAACGTTATCTTTGATAGCAAACTGAATCTTGGGGTTATATTGGGTTTGGGTTATATTGATACTAATAACCCATCTGTATTAACTAAAATTATTTGATAGTCTCTATAAAAAGAAAGATTTAGACATTTTTCTGCCATGATATCATGGTCTCCTCAGGGAAAGATATTATTATCAATCAGAGCTTTGTGGATCCTTGAGTGATATGAAACCACAGTGGACTAGGACCTTGCAAATGAATATTCCTACTCCCAATGTATAGATATATGCATTTTTGTATAGATATATGCATTTTTTAAGTAGGGCTTTCTGATTTAAAGGATATTTATTTGATCCAAAACCCAAATAAGATGAAAATAAATTATGAGGAAAAGGATATTCTAGCAGTTATTGAAAAGGAAATATTGAATATACCTAAAAGAATTAAAATAGCATTATCTGATTTCCAATAACACATAATCTTTTAATTTTCAGGTCTAAGTTGCTACAATGTGTAGCAAATTTTTGTTATTTTAAAAATTGTTAGACATATGCTATTTCAAATACATTTACTTTCTCTCTAAGGTATTTCACAATAATTTTTCATTTTAACTTCTCATCTTGTATTTTTAAATCAGACATGAAAAATTATTTTGTAAGTATTATTTTGTTGGCTGTATCACAGACTTAACTACTTAAAGATACTTTTCTAGGGCTACCTTTCCTCAGTCTGTCTTAAACACAATTTTCATTGCATCACAAATTAGGGCAGACCAGGTTAGGAACGTAAAAAGATGTGCTTCACTAATTCACAAAATTTCCACTTTGTCCTCCACGCCTTTTCCTCCCCAATTTAATTTAGACCATTAGATGATTATGTCACTCTCACTTAAATCCACAGAAGCACCACAAACAGATCCAAACTTGGGGTTCAGACCTCAATTCCTTGTGCAAGCTTTGACTTTTTTCTCTCCATCCTGATATACATACACACCATGACTTGTTCATAAAAGACCTGCAGCAAAGTTGAATAATATGTAAATTTTATGTTGTAATGAATTAGGTCCTAAGATCTTTAAAGGTCAGACACCTGGTATAATACATCACATTCTTTAATATCAACTACAAAATAACTGTAATAAATTTTTCCAACACCACATCCTCACACACTGTTACCCACAAGGAAGCACCAAAGGAAATGTGTCATTTGTCAAAACATGCAGAAAAACTGGCATGTGTACAAGTCACTTTAAAAGTACCAGGTTAGAAATAGCTTTCCAAATGAATATTTTGTGGTTGAACAAAGAAAAACACATTAGTGCTTGACTGAAAGCATCTCCTTATATGTAGAAAGAATGAGAAAGAAACAACTAACATTCTAGAATATATGATAAAATCATTTTAATTAGTTACAGGCTAATGTATAATTTATAGGCAGAGCCTTATTTGATTATCTTTAAGGAAAAATTCAACAGGCATGGAAATATAAGCATGGATGAGTGAGTGGGCTGTTATAAAAATGTATAGCCATCTGAGTTATAGAAATTTGACAGTTGCTATTAAAATAAAATTTTTTATTTCTTTTATAATGTTATTTGCAAACTTCAATTACAAGTCTCTATTATAGGAACATGTCTATTAGCAAGAGAAGAAAAAAAGAGATTTGCCTGAAAATAAAGCAGACTTTGGGGGCTAAAAAAAAATGCAGACCCACATAAATACCCATTCTTATTCCCATCCGCCATGTCCCTAGTCTCCAATAGTGTATTTGGTTAACTTAAGATACAGTGAAATGAACACACAAGCAGAAATGTTCAACTTTAGAGTTTCTAGTGTAGATCCATAGGTCCCACAGGTCCCCTTATATGAAATGCTGTTGAAGGTATGCCCTTAAAATATATATTATAAGTGGTTATTTTATGTATACTCCGTGGTTTGGCAATGAATTTTCAGAAAGGGATTGAGACTATATTTGAGAAACAATTGAATGGATTTGTCAATTTAAATCGTATTTGTGTTTTAAA
The DNA here is from genome assembly GCA_031878705.1 of Tapirus indicus. NCBI lineage: Eukaryota > Metazoa > Chordata > Mammalia > Perissodactyla > Tapiridae > Tapirus > Tapirus indicus. Next base: position 33,836,578 of record CM062930.1, on the reverse strand, counting down.
CTTGAATATGCTTAGAGAAAGACTGCGATCACCTAAACAACCAATTTGATTTTTTCCAACATATTCTGTAATGGTTCTGTTAGCATGTACACATGCCATCATCAATAGGCACAAAGTGAAGTGGAAATTTTGTCCAGATCATTAAGAGGCACCCCATGAGTTAAAAAAAAAAAAAACTGAAACCAGTATAGGTTTAGTATTTGAAGCTTCTGGAAAATTGCCCAAATCCCACCCTTTTTAATACATATACATAAAGTTAACCAAAATATTCGTAACCTTTATAGCCAGATCTAAAATGGACTTTCTAAGCCGGGGAGAATGAACTCTACCCCCACAGCAACTGAACACCTGTGTTTTTGCTACCGACGAAACCGATGTAGAGCTCATTAGACAGACCGAAGGAAGTAAGGAGATCTAAAATGAACCTTTTAGGGTTTAAATTAATTTGTTCAAAATGGGCAAAGGACATAGAGAAAAAATTTAAAGAAAAAAATGTATAGTAATCAAAGGAAAGCAATTTAAAGTAAATTGACCAAAAATAAAATGTTTTAGACCATACGACACAGTGCTCATGAAGGCGTAGTAAGAACATGTTCATACTCTGCTGGTGGAAGTGTAAATTTCTTTAGTTTTCTGGAAAATAATTCCAGAAAGTAAGAATCTGGTAAACAATTTGGGAGCATGACCCAATGATTCTGTAATTCAACAAATGGTTATCTAGTGCTTAGTTTGTGCCTGACCATGAACACACAGACAAAAATCCCTGCTTTCACAGAACTGATATTCTGGTGGGGGGAGATAGACAATAAGCAAGCAAACAATTAAATAGCAAGCATGTCAGGGGTTGGTAAGAGCAATGGAGAAACTTTTAATTTGCAGGGAAGGGAGCAGAGGTGTGCGGCTATTTTAAGTAGAATTGTCAAGGGTAGCTTCTCTGAGCAAAGACTAGAAAGAAGCGAGGGTTATCAGAAAGAGGAGCCCTAGCCATGGTTGATCTCAGAATCCTACCTAGACCAAGCTCCATGCCATCAGACCGGTTTACTGTCAATTGAAATGGCAGGGAAAAGCCTACCTCCCAGCATGCTGTCTGCCTGGTGACCATGTGGCAGACCTGCCGCCTGAATATCCCTGTACTAAAGAACCCAACCCCATATCGGCCAGTGATGCAGGCACCCTCCACCCAGGATGCCCGGGCTCTGGGGAGCTGTCCTCAGTGCTGACAGATGGCTGGGCCACGGCACTGGAGCACACAGCAAGACAGGGCTAGTCCCTTGCAAGCCTGTGAGGAGAGGGAGCCCAGCCCACTATGACACCCCCACAAGCACTCAACCTGCTTCACCCCTTCCTGTCCCGGCTCTGCATGTCCTTTGAGAGAACTCATATCGGTGCTCTTCATCTATCCTGGGGAATTAGGCAGAAATCAAAACCAAATATATGTTGAAGGTTATTTATCAGTTATTTATAATAAAAATATTCAGTGAAAGGCAGAATTGTAACTTGTATTTACAATGATGTAGACATATATGTGCATAGAAAAAAAGACAGAAAAGAAATTCATTAAGGGGTCAGCAATAGTCATAGAGCAGGGGTCAGCAAACTATGGCCCAAGGTGCCAAATCTGACCCAAGGTTTGTTTTTGTAAAGTTTTATTGGAACACAGCCATGTTCATGTAGCTGCTTTTGCAATACAACAGCAGAGCTGAGTAGTAGCAATAGAGACTATATGGCCTACAAACCTAAAATGTTGACTTTCTGACCCTTAACAGAAAGTGTTTGCTTGTCTTTGATCTAGAGAGTTCAGTTACAGATATTTTAATTTCCTCCTATGTCCTTGTATTTTCTATCTTCTCTTATAATGAGGAAGAAAAAGGTAAATAAATAATTTTGTTCTTTTCTGTTGCTATAAGAATATACTATAAAATGGTGAATGGTTATTATCAAATCCAGTTTAGTCCTCAGCCATAGTTAAATAGCTTATAACAGGGGCTATAAAATTACTATTTATGCCACAAACATTTGTTGCTTGGACTTACTACATTTCAGGCATTGCTCCAAGTGCTTTGCAACTATTAACTCCCAATCCTCATAATAATTCTATGAGACAGGAATCAGTATTGTCCCTTTTCACAGATGAGGAGACTGAAAAACAAAGGAGTTAAATAATTCACCCCAAGTCACACATTCATACTTTGGAGCCACGATTCAATTCCAAGCAGTCTGGAGCCAAAGTACAGTAAGTCCTATACTATGCTACCTCATTGTGACTCTTTAATCCTTGTACTGCCTTCTTACAAGGAAAATGCACTTTGTCCATGGAAAAAAATAGTTCTGTTAGGGCTAGCCCCATGGCATAGTGGTTAAGTTCAGCATGTTCCACTTTGGCGCCCCAGGTTCGTAGGTTTGGATCTCAGGCATGGACCTACACCACTCATCAGCCACAGTGTGGCAGTGACCCACATATAAAGTAGAGGAAGATTGGCACAGATGTCAGCTCAGTGTTGGTCTTCCTCAAGCAAAAAAAAAAATGAGGAAGATTGGCAAAACATCTTTTGCCAATCTTCCTCAGCAAAAAAAAAAATAGTTCTCTCAAGTTAATACTAAACTTGCGCAGCGGTTTAGTCCGCACTTGGCAGCCCGGGTTTCGCAGATTCGGATCCTGGGCGCCTGCCGACACACTGCTTGTCAGCCACGCCATGGTGGCGTTCCATATAAAGTAGGGGAAGATGGGCACGGATGTTAGCCCAGGGCCAGTCTTCCTCAGCAAAAAGAGGAGGATTAGCAACGGATGTTAGCTCAGGGCTGGTCTTCCTCACACACACACACAAAAAAGTTAATACTTGAAGTCCACAACTTTTGCTGGAGCTGAAAGGGGAAACAGGTGGGTAGGAGAGAGGAAAGAAGGGATAAATGTGGGAGGTTGAATTTTCATAGCCCAGGCTATATTGAAAAGTTAAGCCGTGGAAAGGAGTCTGGTGTATAAGTCAAAGTTCTCCAGAGAAACAGAACCGATAGAATGTGTGTGTATATAGAGAGAGAGAAAGAGAAAGAGAGATTTATTTTAAGGAATTGGCTCGCATAATTGTGGGGACTGGTGCATCCAAATTCTACAGGACAGGCCAGTAGGCTGGAGACCCAGGGAAGAGCTGATGTTGTAGCTTGAGTCTGAAGGCAATCAGGAAGCAGTATCCTTCTTTCTTGGAGGACTTCATTCTTTTTCTCTTAAGGTCTTCAACTGATTGGATGAGGCCCACCCAAACTATGGAGGGTAATCTGCCTTACTCAAAGTCTATTGATTTAAATGTTAATCTCATCTAAAAAATACCTTCACAGTGACACCTAGACTAGTGTTTGACCAAATATCTGGTTATGATGGCCTAGCCAAGTTGATACATAAAATTAACCATTACATCTGAGTAAACGAATGAAAAGAAGAGAAAGAAAAGGAAGAGGAGAGGACTAAGGGAGATAGCTACAGAGGATGTGGGTATTCTGGAGAGATGCACATACTCCTCTTCCCTCGGAGTTTACAATCTAGTAGGAGAAACGGACAAGCCAACAGAAAAGTCACAGCTGTAGACAAGCTCATGCCTTGACTGTCAACTGGGATCTGGACACATCTGAGCATAGGCAGTCAAGGGGTGGACGGACAGCCCGGGAAACAGGCTTTAGAGTTGAGCTTGGAAGGGAGAGGAAGCTATGTTAAGGGGGATTCTGGGTGGGGGAGGAGTTATCAAGAACAGCAAGGAGCCTAATATCTTACCCCTGATGCAGTGCTGCAGGCAAGAGTGGAAAGAACCGTCTTCATAAGGTACTCTGTGACCCTCAGGGGCACCAGTTGGGCTGCTTTGGTGAACAGAAGGCAGTGCAATGAGAGTGGAGCAGGGTAGCCTGGCTTCAGCTTCCATGTGAGGAAGGCTTCAAGGGCCTTTGCACTGCTTTTGGACCTTCAGAGTTTACAACCTGAGTAGGTCCAGGAAATAACACTCTGCATCTCAAGTGGTAGGGGTAGGACCCCAAATGAGTATCTAGAGTGTTGGAGCAACAGACATGGGTGAGGCTGGATGGGAGGTTACTGCACTTAAGCAGATGTCGGACATACCTCAAGAATCTTTGGAATGCAGGAGAGCCTGTGCATGGGTCACTAGGAATTTAAGGTTGGATTAATGTTGCTCTTACTCTTACTCTTACATAGACTGAGGAAACTTTGGCAACAGTACTCTGTGATGCCTCTTCTCATGGACAGAGCACAGTGTGACACAGAGGCAGGGAGGACTGAGCGGTCTTTGGAGTACGGGCAACTGCAGGCAATTCTGTGCAACTTGAGCGCGGAATACGCGTGCGGGTGAAGCTAGAGCAGGAATCGCAGCTTCTCTGAGTCCATAGACCTTTTCAGATTGAGTCTTTTTCAGATTGATTATTGAACCGCAAAAATTCTTCCTTCTGTCTTTCTCCATCCATTACTCCCCCTGTTCCTTTACAAATTCCTCTTCCTTATTGTGCCTCCTCCCTCCCGGAGAAAACCTCCATGTTCATTTGCAGAACAATAATTACCAAATTAGTTTGATTGGAAAGAAAAGCAGAACGCAAGCTCCATCAAGGCAGGAATTTTGTCTCTGTTGTTCACTGTTTTACCCCTGATGCTTGACAGAGAGTAGGCAGACAAGATACATTGCTAAGAAAAAAAAAGTCAACTCAGTTTCCTTTTATTCTGGAGATCAATAACAACTTGTAATATCATGGGGAGGCCCAGGAAGATGTAAAATTGCTTAGCAGAGTGACTGGCATGTTGTTAGTGGTCAGAAAATGTCAGCTGTTATAATTTATAAAAGGAAAAATACATAGAACTAAAATTAATTTTCCAGAAAACAAAATATTAAGTAGCTAAGCATGTAGGGGCGGGATTTTGAAGGGCCTCTGTGCCACATTGAAATGTCTAAATTTTATCTGAAGGCAAGGTGAAACTTCAGAGAATTTTAAGCAAAAGAATAAATGGTATGAGTAACATTTTCTTGTAGCAGTGTGAAGGACAAATTGGAGTGGAATTTTGAAAAGGCAGAACAATACAAAGGGAGTAGCAGATTGGAAAGGTATTGGGGAGGTAAAATTGGCAGGATTGTTAGGCAATTAAAGAAAAGGAAAAAACGCTGAGAGAGAAAATGCAGCCTGAGTATTTTAGGCTTAAGAGAGAATTTCTTACAAATATGTTTAGAAGTAGTTTACCAAGAGAGATTATACAGTCTCCTTTTCTGGAGGTCTCTAAAAATGAGATAGAGCCATCTGTGTTTGGTAGCTGAAGGCTTGGGCTTGGTCAAAAGTTGACCCAGTCTTTTGATGCTACGATTTCGACAGAAAACCAAAAAGCCAACACTACATTGTATAGAAATAATATATAGTATTTGTAAGGTTTTAATCATATACACATTTTATCTTCACATCTTCTTATACTGTTTTTATTTACCTGCAGAATTTCTCCCATTCACCTTTAAAAATGCTATCATTCTCTGTCCATGATTTTTTTCCAATCATGTTCTCATTATGTCCCATCACTTTATGACAATGACATCGCTGCACAGTGACTTCATTACTGTAAAGAAACAATATGAGTTTGCAGCTGAAAAAAAGTATAATTAAAAGCATAAATTATGGCTGCTGTCAAGACAACAGACATTAACACTGAAACTTAGAACATAATGCAGAAATAGGTTAGGTTTATGCCACCTGAAATCATTGTGAACCTTGAGTGGTTTCTCTACAAATAATCCACCCAAAAGTTATTACATTTTTTTTAAACAGGGAAACTAGGTGAACCACCCTATATTGCCTCTTTTCTGGATTTTTTTTTTTGTGTGTGTGTGTGAGGAAGACCGGCCCTGGGCTAACATCCGTGCCCATCTTCCTCTACTTTATATGGGACGCCGCCACAGCGTGGCTGACAAGCAGTGCGTCGGCGGGCGCCTGGGATCCGAACTCGCGAACCCCGGGCTGCCAAGCGCGGACTAAACCCGCGGCGCCACTGGGCCAGCCCCTGGGTCTTTTCTTTTCTTGATACATACCACAGTAATATTAAAAGGTGTTATAAGAATGTTATAAAAGCCACTGAAAGACATATTAGTACAAAGTAGATGTCATCAAAAACCAATGAAGTTGTGAATATTGTGAATATATGCACTAACAGAAATCTTTAATCTTGTGCAAAGTCCAAGGAAACTTACCCAACATCTAAAAAATATGACTTTTCAACTACCATCTGCTAAGTAAAATCACAGCTGTATCAATTCTTTAACATTCTGAGATGGAGGGGCACCCCTGCTCTCTCTTACACATTGTCCTCTCAAGCTAGCCTGATACTGAGGTTCAGAGAGCCAGTCCCCCATCGCCAGTGTGTTTAAAGACTTCAAATTAGAGATCAAAATTTCAACACAGGCATTCGAGAACACTGTGCTTAGAGAAGAGAAGCTTGGGCACCATTTTAGTCCTCAAAATCTTTACCAGACATGTTTTTTCTAGAATGATAGCCTCATAAACAGAGGACTGTGTACAAGTAGAGGATGCTTGGCTACTCTATTGGGGGTGTTGCAGTGGAAATCCATGGTTATTTTGAGGGGCTAGAATAGATGAGCTCTAATATTACCTACCGCTCAGAGGTTTTCCAGTCTACAGAAACACACACCCTGAAAACTTTGACACTCCAAAATAACAAACAACCTTCCCCCAAAAACTTCGATGTTTCCCTCTGTCTGTATGTCTGTATCTATATCTACATATATATCTATATACCTATATGTATGTAGATATATGTACAAGTATACATATATATCTATATGATTTCTAGATTTTTGAGTATTTTATTTTATATACCTATATCTATAGGTATAAATAGGTGTACATATGTAAAATAAAATGCACACCAATTCACCAATGTATTTGAGCCTTTATATACACATGATCTTATAGAAATTATAAGATGCTATATCTTATCACAAAAAAGAATAATAAGAAGAAGAAATAAGAAGGTGGGAGGAAACTTTTGGAGGTGATGGATAAGTTTATGGCATAGATTGTGATGATGGTTTCATGGATGTATACTTATCTCCAGACTCATCAAGTGTATATGCTAAACATGTACAGCTTTTTGTACATCAAAAAAATTTTGTTTAAAGAAACAGGGTATTGTTTTTCACATGCTACATTAACAAATATTTAAGTGAAAATCTCCAATCTTGGTCAAAATATTTTTAAACTAGTAACTGATACACTGACGGGGGCAATTCAAATTTGCTCAACCTTCCTGAAAAGTAATTTGGCAATGTATTTTACGAGATAAAAATAACTTCATGCAATTTGACCCAGTAAAATTATTCATAGGACTATCCTAAGGCAAAAGTAAAATATAAGAAAAACACATTGGCATGAATAGTTTCATTGCAGTATTATTTAAAGATGGAAATGGAGGCAAGAACTCTAGAACTGTATGAATATTGTGCAATTATGAAATTAATATTAAAAAATGATAAAAAGAAAATCTACCTAAGAGTGTGAATTCTTAAATGTATTTGAAAAACCTAGTCTTATCTGTTCTCTGGCCCCTGAGAACTGCCATAGAATGATGCCCCTGAGGTGGTTATAATATAAGGATATATCAGGTTATATATTACACATTTTCAAAAATATTTTTCATTGTTTTTATTTTTATTGATACATAGTAAATTCTTACATGTAACATAATTATTGAAGATTTTTGCAGACAGGAATCTAAGGAGATTATTCCTACCATATACCAAGAAATATTTTCCTAACGATGTATAGCAGGTTGTTTACTCCTAAAATTCTTTATTTCACCACTAAAGAATCTTCATATGTGATAAACAAGTAGACTCTTTGAAGAGTGATTTGTCGTGTTTACCAAAACGTGAGGTCTAATTTCTGTTAAAATATTTTTCAATATTTTTAATGAATTTTAATAAAGGTTTATCAGGCGCTTGTTATGGTGCAGAAATTTTATTAAATTCTGTGATCCATAAAACGTTTTTTTTTTGAATGACACATAGTTTAGTTTTTCATTTAGAGGCTATAAAAGTGTTCACAAAAGTTATGTTGAAAAAAAGTGATTGAAAGTGCTAAAACACTGTACAGAATATAAAATCCTTTCATAGACTTTTTATGACACATGAAACATGAGTCTTAAAGGTTTAATGTTACTGACTTTTATACAAGGCTTTTTAATTCTTGATTCCAGTTATGGTTCTGCAAATGAACTGTGACATTAAAAGGAATCAGGCTGGAACTGCCTGGGCTCCCTTTCTAGATGAGTTCTGACTGGCCATGAGCAGTTCACTCTGGGACCCACCCCGCCCACAACTGATTAACACTCACTTGCTTTCGAGGAACAGAGGAGTGAGCCTGCTTGACAGATTTCCTCCTACCTAAATTCGGTATTAATGTTGGGGAGGGCGCCCAGATTACTATTAGCAAATATGAAGTGTGAAGGATGACTATGCCTTAATCCTTGTTTCTTTAATGTCGTACACCATTTGCTGCTATATTGCAACGTTGTCTTTGTGAACTACAGAACCAATATTGCTACCTGTTCCATGAAAATAATGGGAAGAAATTTACTTTGGCTTTACCTTTTGGGAATTTAGAATCAAGGTACTGACCTGAATTCAGTACCTAAGACAGATTCACTATTTTTTGTTAATTTCTAGTATTTGGATTCAACTATATAAAGTTGCCATTTTTGTAAGTTAAAACCAGTGAAATCTTGGGGCCAGCCCTGTGGGGTAGAGGTTAAGGTCGCGCGCTCCGCTTTGGTAGCCCGGGGTTTGCAGGTTCGGATCCGGGCAGGGACAGACGCACCGCTTGTCAAGCCATGCTGTGGCAGTGTCCCATACACAGTAGAGGAAGATGGGCATGGATGTTAGCCCAGGGCCAGTCTTCCTCATCAGAAAGAGGAGGATTGGCAACAGATGTTAGCTCAGGGCTAATCTTCCTCACAAAAAATTTCACACACAGTGAAATCTTCAATTTCTTATGGTTCACCTTAATTTTCCGAGATTGTCTAAAGACTAATATGTTTCAAAAGACACAGTAGCAGTTTGTATTAAGAGGAGAATAGAGCAATATGTGACAAATCGGATCGATATAAGAAGTCAGCTTGGGTAATTCAGATTAGACTTCAGAGTGATATGTTCAAGCTTAAATTATCTTGAGCAGTGCCTCAATGTTACACATTATTTTGTATGTGTAGACACCGTTCTTGTTGGTTAATTTCCTAGAGGAATCAGACAAAGATCCAGTTTCCATCTGCTGATATTGTACTGTGAAAATCACTTATGAAAATGCTTGAGTTTATAGAAAAGAATGAAAAGGTATGGTGCTGAAGAATTTCCGCACATGCTTTAGCTGCATTAGGAATCATCAATGGCATACTCAAAACGGGTGAAATAAAATGTGTTCCGTATATGATATTAATGATTCATCTGTTTGTTTTAATAAAAATCTTTCTTATTTCAAAATTATTTTAATATGAAAAGGACTAGACATTGGATTTCTCAAAGTGAGTCATAACTTAATATCCTGAAAGTAACCAAAGGAATGATCAAATTTAGTAAAAATGTCTACTCCCTTGTAATCTGTGATGCTTCTAATATGAAACGTGTGATTCTAATTTAGCAAAACTATCAAATCATTTCTTTCTCTATACATCTCAGCACTACATATTGTAAATCAAAGACACAAATTTTACAACAATTTTAGTGTGCTTCAGAAATTATTGAATGACATATTTTTGATACATTACTATATAGTGCATTAAAGACATATTACAAATTATGATTTTTTCTTTAACTTCAGTGATTTATGTGTTATCCATTTGTAGCTTAGTTTATTATATATCCTGCGTCTGTAAGATATTAAAACTGCATTTCCACTAGAATATTCTGTGTTAAGATTTCATTAAGACAGATTTGCTTTTCTCTCATGTATTCTAAATTAATAAACTTTTACTAAATTGCCAAATGATTTCTGTACTATATGATCTTTGAATATTACTTACCTATCTATTACCCTAGAGATTAACAATACAAATTCAAAATAGCTAGTCTACTAAAGCCAGGAGCTAACAAGCAAAAATCCTGCCTAACACTTAAAAAACCATGAGAAATCTGTCCAATGGGAGAGAAGCTTCTGAGGTACATGATAGAAATCTGAGCCAGCCAGGGCAAGGAAAAAAAGCCATTACAAGCTTTGTCAACATTAAAGACATTTTTAGTACCATCAAACGTTGCTAATTTAGAAAGAGAAAGAATAAGCTAAGCACTTGAAAGCAAATCTAACTTTTTCAGAAACTGTTTCCAAACGGGTGGTATTTTCTAAAAATCATATTTTAATCTTTCAGGATGTATTGCATATATTTCTTTTTTAGGACATTTTTATACGCCTCCTGCTTGCTGCATCACTGGATTTTAAAATTATGAGTACAACGGATATAGGAGACGTGTTACTTCCACTTGGAGGCAGTAGAAGGGTGTGAGATCTCCAAGCTGTCACTCCCCATCAGCAGTGACTTGAGAAACCACAGTTGAGATGGCAGATCCACAAAATGGAAGAACCCTGGATCCCTGGGTCGCTGCATGGAGAGGAGCTGCTCTGGAGAATCACTTGACCTGCTTTGGAATTTGCAAGGGAAAGAAATAAGCCTTGTTGTGTTAAGTCACTAATATTTCAGGATTTATTTGTTACTGCAGTGAAGACTAGCCTATCTTGACAGTACTTTGTCTCATAAGCCAGATAACTTAGAGTCATCCTCCTCTTATGCCCTCACCACATCAAATCAGTCCACACATTGATTTAGCCTTCTACCTACCATTCTACATTCTACTACTGTTCTAAGCACCAAAAATACAAAGATAAATGAGATAAATGCTTACATTTTTGAGGGTGAGACAGAAATAAAGACGGATTATTTGAATACTGTGAGATTCGGTGTAGTAACAAAAGTTGGTGCAGCAGTGGCACAAAAGAAGAGATCATGCTTTCCATGAATCATGTGAGGCTTCCCAGAGGAGAAAATGTTTAAGCATTGTCTAAAAAGATGATCTCAATCTTAGCCTATTATAATAGCCTCCTAATTGATCTCCCTGCCTTCAGACTTCTCCTGCCCTCCACCATCCTAGACATCAATCCTCCCAAATGCCAACTAGATTATCTTTCTAAAGTTCAAAGGGCCATTCACCTGCTTGAAAGCATTCCACAGCTTACCTTTCCGTCTCCTTTCCTATAACACCTCCCTTTGTGCTCACCACAGAAAACACCTCACCCTTCCTCGAACACCCCAAACTTTTCACAGCCCGTTGCTTAGTGTCTTTTGTTCCCTCTGACTTGATGGCCCGCCTCTCTTTCCCTTTCTCTGTTTGGCAAACTCCTATGATAAACCACTTCCTGGCACAAATCTGGCAGAATGAATCACACCTTCTGCTCGTGCTCTGCAAATCTATCTGCTATAATAATAATAATAACTAATATTTATTGAGAACTTCCTTTTTGTCAGGCACTTAAGCACTTTCCACATCGATTGTTCCGTTCAATTCTCACAAAAGACCTATGAGGTAACTACTATTACGATGTCCCTTTTACAAATGAGGAAACTAAGGCTTCAGCTCAGTAGCCAGCCCAAGTTTTTACACAGCTGGTAGGTGAAGAAACCAGAATAAGAACTTATCACAGCTGGACAGTTGGATTCTGGATTTGTACATTTAACCACTGTGCTTCTTGATCTCCAAGTTAAAAAATTCCTTGGTCCTGCACACTGCCTTTTCTCTCATACACCCAATAACTTAGCTATGTAGGCAAACCCAGGCTTAGCATGCTATTTCTTCATTTTTAAAGGCCCTTCATCATTTTATTTGTCTGGTTCACTTCTGCTTGGTGTTCACATCAGCCCTAGCATCCTCTCTTCCCACTCCCCCATGTTGAAGAAATGCCTCCCTCAACACTCACATCTTACACACATTTCTACTATAGCATGGACTACCCCATGCCCTAACTGTTGTTTAAATTTCTATCTCTTTCTCTTGTTACTGAAGAGCTGCTCCAGGGCCAACATGACTGTTAGTTGCTACCCCTGGCACCTAGCTAAGTATCTGACACACAGTAAGTGCTCAACAAATGTTTTGAAAGAATGAATGAACAAATGAGGTAGGTTTTGTTATTCACATTTTATCATTATTAAAAAGTTGGTCTCCCAAATTATTAACTTTTTATTTTGGAATGAAGGACATTTTGTCCCTTCTTAATAACTTCCTAATGAAAGATTCAATTTGTGAGTTATGTGATCCCATTCATATTATATTTCTTAATTCATTATTTATTTCTCTCATATATGTATGAGCAGATATATATTACAGAAAATTAAAGCTCCAAAGTGAAAGTTAAAGTGATATTTTCTCCCAAACTTTTTATTTCAAAACTTAAATTTCAAAACTTAAAACTTAATCCTAAAATGTGACATTTCCAATCTTTCCTTTTTCTCTCGTGGTTTCCTAAAGGGTTCGAAAGTCACCTGAGAAAACAATAATAATAATGGTTAAAAAGCATTAAGCTCACTATGTGTGGAGACAATCTCTGTTTTCATGTTTTACATGAAGTAGCTCATGTATTCCTCACACCAACCCTATGAGGTTGATATCATTATTAGCCCCATTTGACAGATGAGGAAACTGAGGTACTTTGAGATTAAATAACTTAAGGTCACATATTAGAGAAAACAGAACATGAAGACTGCTTTCAAACTCAAAGTCATCTTATATTACAGGATTTTAAAAGATATGATGTTTTACATGTTGATATCTGTACTTCCAAACAAATAAAAATGAAAAGAATGAAACTAACCTATGTTTGGGCTATGAGAGTATTATGGGGAGATAAGAGGTTCTCACATTACATTTGATCCTAATTGCATATCCCTATGGTGCCTTGGCGAAGTATGGTATTCTCAATGAACTATCCCCTCCTCCAATCTGGATGTGAAAAGGTAGATTTGTAAAGTGATTTCTTTTCACTCCTGCCTCAATACTCACATTGCTTAGGTCTTCCACTAACTGAGGGACTTGATAGAGTTCATATATAGAGGCTCAAGAGGGCTAAGACCTCATCAGCAATTTTATTATTGTGTTGATCACTTAAAATTATATATTATTACACATATGCAAGTACTGCCTCTGATCTTGTCTTCAAAGACCTTATAATCTAGCAGGGGAAATAAATAACTTGAATGCAAGACAGAAAAAGGTACATGCCGTAAAAGAGATAATAGCTAAATGGAACTAGAAGAAGGAGAGAGTATTTCTACTTTGTGGAACAAGTAGAATTTGAGTTGGAACTTGAAGTAGAGGGAGCATTTCAACAAGTGACAATAAGGGAAATGCAAATCTGGCCAAGGACAAAAGGGTGGAGGAGAGAAACATGAGGCAGATCCAGGAAACAGAGAGCAGTTCAGATGGGCTGGTGAATGGAGAGTTTGTAAAGAGGAGGACTGGAAAGCAAGAGGTGTTCTTTGAGACTTATTGCACAGGGTCTTAAATAACAAGCTAAAAAGTTGAATAGAATTCTTTAGGAATTAAGAAGTCAATGAAGCTTTTAGGAAGATATTTTCTGGCAAATAGAAGGGAAAAGAGAGAAGCCAAAGACTAGAAATTTTGAGGCTATGCCAATATATCAAATTGATAGGTAATAAAGACTTAAAAGAAATAGGATGAAAGGGACAAATTCAAAAGACTGTATGGAACTAGAAGCCATAGGACTTGTAACAAATTGTGTGTTGTGAGACAGCACTCAAGGTTTCAACTCTTATTGATCTTGGAACTATTGATGGCTTTATTCAAAATAGAAAACACAACAGCAGGATAAATCTCAAGAGGAAGGATAGATTTCACATCTGGACATGTTCCACTCTATGGGGCAGGGACTGTCCAGTGGAGATGCCTAATGGGCAGGGCTGGAGTTCAGAGAGTTGGCACTTGGACACATGCATTTCTAAATCACTCAGAAAGAGGGAGTGGTTTGAAACCACAAAATTTGAACAGATGTTCAAAAGAGAAAATGTGGTTGATAGAATGTGGATGTTCAGAAAGAGGCAAAAAAAAAACCTCCAGAAAAACAGCAGGCAGGGAACAGAAGACCACACTGAAGACAACAGAGTTATGGAAAACAAGTAAGTAGAAAGTTTGGACAAGTCAAATTTTGCAAGAACATCTGAGAGAATTCTCACTAAGATGAGAGTGAATTGAGGTGCTGACCAATGGGACATGAAGACAAGACATAATCTGGGACTGTCCTGCAAACCAGGACTGTGGTCACCCTAATTATAATTGAAGAAGTAGTTGGTGAATTTCAAGAGATTATCTACTCAACAAAATCAAGTTAAGTGAGATGTTTCATAGCAGAGCCAGTTATCCAGACTCTATTGTAATGCTCTTTCCCATTACATGTCCCTGAAAGAAGACAAAGACATAGAAACAGGAGAAAATTACATAAAGACTAAGAAATTGACATGAACTATTTTCAAAAAAGGAAAAGAAAAAAATTCATTCCTTCAGCAGGAATTCATTGAGTGGTTATTATATGTAAGACTGTAGATGATACAAAATGATATAAAAAGTTTATTCCTAAGTATTTTATTCTTTTTTTGCTATTGTAAATGGGATTTTCTTTATTTTCTTTTTGGATAATTCATTTTTAATGTTTAGAAATGCAACTGATTTTTGTATGTTGATTTTGTATCTTGCAACTTCACTGAATTCCTTTAATAGTTCTAATAGTTTTTCTATAGAATCTTTAGGGTTTTCTACATATAAGATTATACCATCTGCAAACAGAGATAATTTACTTCTTTTTTTTTTTCCACTTGGATGACTTTTATTTCTTTTCCTTGCCTAATTGCTCTGGCTAAGATTTTCAGTACTATGTTATATAGAAGTAGCAAGAGTGGGCATTCCTGCCTTGTTCTGGGTCTTAGAGGAAAGCTTCCGGTTTTCACCCTTGAGCATGATGATTGTTGTTGGCTTTTCATATATGACATTTATTGTGTTGAGGTAAGTTCCTTCTATACCTAATTTGCTGAGAATTTTTATCATGAAAAGTTGTTGAATACTTTCAAATGTCTTTTCTGCTTCTATTGAGATGATCATGTGATTTTTATCCTTCATTCTGTTAATGTAGTGTATCACATTGATCGATAATTACATGTTGAACCATCCATGTATCCCAGGGATAAATCGCACTTGGTCATGGTATATGATTCTTTAAATGTGCTATTGAATTCTGTTTGCTAATGTGTTGTTAAGAATTTTTGCATCTGTGTTCATCAGGGATATTGACTGATAGTTTTTTTTTCTTTGTGATGTCTTTGTCTGTCTTTTAAGCAAGGAGGTGAAAGACTTGTACACTGAAAACTATAAAACAGTAATGAAAGAAATTTAAGAAGACACAAATAGATGGAAAGACATCCGATGTTCATGAAGAATTAATATTGTTAAAATGTCCATACTACCCAAAGCAATTTACAGATTCAGTGCAATCCCAATGGCACATTTTATAGAAACAGAAAAACAATCCTAAAATTCATATGGAACCACAAAAGACCCTGAATAGCCAAAGCAATTTTGAGCAAGAAGAACAAAGCTAGAGGCATCACATTTCCCGATTTCAAAATAAATTACAAAGCTCGAGTAATCCAAAAACATGGCACTGGCATAAAGACAGACATATAGACCAATGGAGCCGGAAATGAACCCTCACATATATGATCAACTAACTTTCAACAAGGGTGTCAAGAATATGCAATGGGAAAAGGATAGTCTCTTCAATAAAGGGTGTTGGGAAAACTGGATATCCATATGCAAAACAATGAAATTGAACCCTTGTCTTACACAATATTCAAAAATCAATTCAAAATGGATTAAAGACTTAAACATAAGATCTGAAACTGTAAAGCTACCAGAAGAAGTCATAGTGAAAAAAATCTTTCTTATCTTCACATTGGCCTTGGCGATGATTTCTTGAAAAGCACAGGCAATAAAAGCACAAATAGACAAACGGGATTACATCAAACTAAAAATCTTCTGTACAGCAAAGAAAACAATCAACAAAGTAAAAAGGCAACTATAAAATGGGAGAAAATATTTGCAAACCATATATCTGATAAAGGGTTAATATTCCAAAATATATACAGAACTTCTACAACTCAATGGCAAACAAAGAAATAACTTGATTTTAAAATGGACAAAGAATCTGAATAGACATTTCTCCAAAGACATACAAATGGCCAATAGGTACATGAAAAGGTGCCCAACATTACTAATCATTAAGGAAATGCAAATCAAAACCACACTGAGATATCACTTCATACCTGTAAGGATGGCTATTATCAACAAAATAAAAGACAACAAATTGTTGGTGAGGATGTGGAGAAAAGGGGACTCTTATACACTGTTGGAGGAAAAGTAAATCAGAGGAGCTACTATGGGACATAGTATGGAAATTCCTCAAAAAATTAAGAATAGAACCACCATATGATTCACCAATCCCACTTCTGGGCATATATCCAAAGGAACTGAAATCAGGATCTTGACGATATATAACATGAGCATTCCCATATTCATTGCAGCATTATTCACAATAGCCAAGACATAGCAGCAACCTAAATGTCCTTCAACGGATGAATGGATAAAGAGACTATGGTATTTACATATAATGGAATATTATTCAGCCTTACAAAAGAAGGAAATCTTGTCATTTGCAACAACATTGATGAATCTGGAGGACATTATGCTAAGTGAAATAAGCCTGATACAGAAGGACAAATACTACATGATCCCACTTATATGAGGCATCTGAACTAGTTAAACTCATGAAAGCAGAGTAGAATGGTGGTTACCAAGGGCTGGGGGGTCAGGAGGGAATGGAGAGGTGTTGGTCAAAGGGTACAAGCTTCAGTTATGAAAGGTGAAAAAGTCAAAGAGATCCACTGTACACCATAGTGCCTACAGATAGAAATACTCTATGGTGTACTTAAAACATTTGCTCAGAGAGTAGATATTATGTTAAGTGTTTTTATCACAAAAATAAAAAGAGGGCAGGAAGAAACTTTTAGAGGTGATGGATATGTTTATGGCATTGATTTTTGGTGATGGTTTCACAGGTGTATACTCATCTCTAAACTCAACAAGTTGTATACATTAAATATGCACAGCTTTTTGTATGTCACACATATCTCAATAAAGTGACATTCTTAAAATTAGAATAAAAAGTGCTCTCTGCCCTTGGGGAACTCATTATCTAATTAGGGAAAGAATGTGTTTATAATTAGAAGTATGAAAGGCCTTTAAATAAATTTCAGAAACTTCAAATTGATAGAAAAAATGAATCAAAAAGAAGAGAGTTTTTTTTAAGTATTCTCATTTAAGTAGAATTAAAGAACACATTTGAGATAGAGACGAGAGAAAGCCTTTTGAAAGAGAAAAGGGTTACTTGAGCCAGATGAGACTCTCAAAGGAAGTTTAAAGGATATACATGCTACATTAACTTGAGTTAACCTGTTCTCACATTTTCATCATTAACAGCAAAAACAATATCATGAGCACCTACTGTCACGAGAGCATTTGATATCCATGACAAAGGAACTAATTAATTAATTCAACATTGAGTTGCATAGAATCATTAAACCCAAAATATGATTTGGGAATGTTAGGGTCTCTATATTTAAAGTACAATCTTCTGCAAATGATTTAAATAGCCTCTGAGCTAGCAATGACTGTTTGCTTCACACAATTGACTAGGTTTTAGAGTGTATCAATGAATCCCACATATCCACTGAAGGTAAAAAGTAACAACCTCTAAACCACTAGAGATCCCTAATGAAAAAAAAATGATGATATTAAAATAAATTGAGTCAGCAAAAATGCTTCAAACTCTCCAGACTTATTTTGGGAGAGAGTGAGCAAATAAATTAAGTGATCAGTAAATACATCTGGGATGCAAAGTAGCAATGGAAATAACAATCCATTTTTTATAATTAAAGCTCAGCTAAACTATCATTTGGCCACAATGATAATTTTTTATAGAATTATAAATATCAACAGGGGATTTGTCAAGAAAAATTGCCTCGCAGCATTTTTGGAAAAATTAACGCATATCCAATATTGATCTTGATTTATGCATGTTAAGCTGTGCCTCCTCAAGTAAAATATTTCTGAAGAAGTCAATAATATGCCATAATCTCATATGACACTAATAAAATAACGCAAATGACAATTCATTTTTGTTTACTTGCCTGTGACCTAATGGATGGATAAATTTTGTTAAAAGAGGAAGCAAGAACTTGGTGCATAGTAGGCATATTTATAAAATAATTGTGATCGATTTTTTTTTTTTTGGTAGCTTTCCTAAGAGCGAAAGTGAAACAATGAATCTCTTGGAATTCTTTCCTGAAAAGTGTTTTTATAGCTGTTGATATATGTTATGAGGTTCAGAGGACCGAAGCCACATATAATTGGTAGTTTGTTTTGTTCACGAACATATAATAGAGGAATGGTGTTGACAATAAAGTCCAAGGAAGCTAAACATATGCAAAACAGTGCCATTTTAATGACTTTGTATGTAACACAACTAATTCTATTACTCAAAATTGCTGAAATTAGTAACACTGAAGCTGTTTTCTTGTGCTCAGGGGACACTAGTAAAGGAAAAGAAAAACCGAACAGCGAGATAACCAAGTGAGGTCTTAGATTCAAGGACAAATACAGAGCAAGTAAGAACTATTTTCCGTCTAATCCAATTTTGCCCTTCATTCATATGAGAATGCAATGAATTAAAGACTTAGGTTTGCTCAGTACACCAATGAAATTTGCAGTAACTAATTTGCAGGAAAAAAATACAATGTATCTGAAGAAAATAAATCTGAGCCTGATTCTCCCTTGTTATTTCTTAGCCATCATTCAAATTCTTGGAAAGGCATATTAACGCTTTCAAGGTACTCATCATCCATGTAGGCTATGGTAGAAACATTACCGTAACAGCTAAGGTGCCACTGAAACCCCAAAATTTACAAGCCAGGAATGCCTTGGGCAATGAGAATTCCTGTGAGGTATGCATTCTTTGGAAAAAAAATACTGTTTGACCAGTGTCAGTGTGGTCATAATGTACACAGAACTGAAACGTTAAAGAGAATGATGACTTAGGTGAAAAGTCAGTTGTTGAAAAAAATTGTTAAAATTGGCTCACTTATGTAAAAATAGGACTTAAAACTAAAAGGAAAGTCCCTACCCTTCTTGCTTTGCTAGGTCTCACTGACAAAGGAAAATTCAAATTAGTAAATTAGTTATCCAAATTAATAAAATCTTTTCATCATCAGATTAAAAAATTTACTCAGAATGAATCATCGACCTAAATGTGAAAACTAAAACTATAAAACTTCCAGAAGAAAATCTTTGTGACCTTGGGTTAGGCAGAGATTTTTTAGATATGACAACAAAAGCATGATTTGTAAAAGGAAAAGACTGGAGAATTGGAATTCATCAAAATGAAAATCTGCTTTTTGAAAGACACTTTAGAAAAGGAAAAGACAAACCATAGACCTGGAGAAAATATTCACAAAGCACATATTTGATAAAGGACTTGTATCTAGAATATATAAAGAACTCTTAAAATAGTAATAAGAAAACAACCCATTTTTTTAAATGGGCAAAAGATTTTAATAGACACATCACCAGAGAAGGTATACTGATTGCAAATAAGCACATGCTAGAAAAAATGCTAACCATCATTAGTCCTTAGGGAACTGCAAACTAAAGCCACAATGAGATACCACTACATACCTATTAGAATGGCTAAAATTTAAGAGACTGACCATACTAAGCACTGATAAGAATGTGGAGTAACTGAAACTTCCATACACTGCTGATGGGACTATAAAATTGTATAGCCACTTCAGAAAATAGTTTGGCAGTTTCTTAAAATGTTAAATAGACACCTGCCTTATGACCCAGCCATTCCACTCTTAGATATTTACCCAAGAGAGATAAAAAGCATATGGCCATACAAAAACTCATACATGAGTGGTCATAGTAGCTTTATTTGTAATAGGTGAAACTCAAAACAACCCAAATGGCCCTCAACAAATGGTAGTATATCCATACAATGGAATGCTAATTAGCCACAAAAGGATATGCAGCTGATACACAAAACAACATGGATGAATCTCAAAATAATTATTCTGAGTAAAAGAAGCCAGACCAAAAAGAGTAGGTGCTATACAATTCCACTCACACAAAACTCTAGAAAATGCAATCCATAGTGACAGAAGGCAGATCAGTGGTTGCCTGGGACAGGGGTAAGGGGGCCTTAGGGGAGTTTGGGAGGGAAGGTGTGAGGAGGGATTACAAAAGGGGACCAGAAAATGTTTGGGCATGGTTGACATGTTCAGCATCTTGATTGTGGTGATGTTTTCATGGGGCAAAACTTTTCAAATAGTACCCTTTAAACATATGTAGTTTATTATATGTCAATCATACCTTAATAAAGTCATTTTTTAAAAAATGAAGGTCTGACCTCTTTTTGTTTTACTGGAATGTTCTACACAAAGGAAAATACAAATAAATAAACAATTGTTTCATCATGAACTCTTGAGTCCAGTCTGTTAATGGAATCTGAGTTCCCAACATCTTACTTTTAAACTTTTTTTGTGGATAGGGCACTACCATTACTGATCCCACATCCCCCAAGTGAATTTTACAGTCCTTGTTTGTGCAGCTGGGAACCTTAGCAGGCTTTAAAAAGCTAATCTTTATTGTATGTGAACTCTATGTCACAGACACTCTAGATCCTTCATGTGCACTATTTCACTTAATTCTCACAATAATGCCATAGGGTAGATGACGATATTATTCCCATTTTACAACAGATGAAATTGAGGCTTAGAAGCATTAAGTAAATCACTCAAGGTTACACAGCCAGTAAGTCCTCGAGTCAGAATTTGAACTTGAATAGTCAGAGACCAGAGGACATACACCTAAACATATGCTATATTGCTTCACTATAGAACAAGAATGTACAGTCATAATAATTTATCTACCACTGGAAAGATGT
This sequence comes from Tapirus indicus, assembly GCA_031878705.1. Lineage (NCBI taxonomy): Eukaryota > Metazoa > Chordata > Mammalia > Perissodactyla > Tapiridae > Tapirus > Tapirus indicus. Next base: position 33,815,437 of record CM062930.1, on the reverse strand, counting down.
GAAGGAGAGGTATATTTGTTTCCTAGGGCTGCCATAACAGAGTATCAAGAACTGGGTAGCTTAAAACAACAGAAATTTTTGTCTCACAGTTCTGGAGGCTAGAAGTCCAAACTCTCTCTGATGGCTCTTGGGGAGTCTTTCCTCGCCTCTTCTGTCTTCTGGTGTTTGCCAGCAATCCTTGGCATTCCTTGGCTTGTAGATGTATCACTTCACTCATACAGCCATCTTCTCCTTGTGTCTCTTCTTATCATCTTCCCTTTGTGCAGTGTCTCTTTCTGTGTCCAAATTTCCTCTTTGTGTAACGACACCAGTCATATTGGAGTAGCACCACCTAATGAACTCATTTTAACTTGATTCCCTCTGTAAGGACCCTATTCCCAAATAAGGTCACTTTCTGAGGTACTGAGAGGTAGGACATCAACATTCCTATTTGGAGGAACATAATTCAACCCATAACAGGAGGTAACAGGTAGTAGAACTAAAAGATGTGGGAAAACTGTAAGATTTGCCTTATAACGATGAGCAAATTCCTTATCTTAAACATTGGTAGAATCTCTTGTGGATCTACAGAACTGTAAGAATGGCCTTGCAGCCAATCAGCTGTCTGGGAATTTGTTGGAAAAGAGTGCATCACATCACTTAAAGCAAAGCCCTAGTTTTCCTTACAATTTTCTGATTTTCACAAATTATAAGATTACTCTTTGGACATAACAGTGACTTTATTCTTCCATTTATTCTATAAATACTAATTAAGGTCTGTATTATATGCCAGGAATAGTGCTGGCTCCTGAGGATACAGAGTTCAAACACCACAGCCTAGAGGAAAGGCAATGTCCATCAAGTATAACAGGGTAAAAAGGGACTTAGTAGATGTTTACATAGAATGCTACTAAAAGAAAACAAATTACTCAGGAAAGGGGATGATGTTCAGAATGTGCAGAGTTAACACACCCCAAACTGAACTCCTACTCTTGATCCCAGACCTGCTCCCCTAACAGCCCTCCCCATGTCAGTCAATTTCATCTTTCCAGGTGCTCAGAACTGAAAACTTGGAGTCATCCTTGACCCCTCTCTTTCTCTCACACCTTTCTCCAACCCATCAGGAAAGACTGTTGTCTCTACCTTCAAAATATATCCACAATCTGTCAATTTTTCACTACCTCTGCTGTTCCAAGCTACCATCATCTCTCACCTGCAACAGACTGCTACCTAGTCTGGCTGCTATAATTTTGTCACCCTCTCTCGTTGGTTCTCAATACAGCATCCAGCATTACCATTTTAAAACGTAAGTCAGATCACGGGGGTCCCCTGCAATGGCCTCCCATTTCACTCAGACCAAAAGCTGAAGTCTTACGATGGTCTGAAAGGCCTTCACAATTTAGCCCCTCAAGCTCTCTCTCTCTCCCTTCCCCAGCACTGTTCTGTCTCTGACCCCTTCACCCTACTCACTGCTCTTCAGCCACACTTGCAGCTGTTCCTAAAACAGGACAGCAAATTTCTGTACTAGGATGTTTGCACTAGGTGTTCCCTCTGCTGGAACTCTTTTCTTCCAGATCTCCACACAGCTAATTCCCTCACCTTCTTCAAGTCTTACTCAAACGTCTCCTACTCCAAACACTCTATATGAAATTGATTCTCACTTTTCCCCCTAAACTATCGCCTCCTTCTCAGTTCTCCTTACCTTGCTCTAACCTTTTCTCCATAGTACTTACCACCATCTAACACGCTATAATTTACTTATCTGTCATGCTCATTGCTAGTTGGTTTTTCTGCACTAGATGCAAGCTCCATGAGGGTAGAGATCTTTGTCTATTCTCTTCACTGATGTATCTCTAGATACAGTGCCTATTACATCATTAATGTTCATTCTTTTGTCTAATGAATGAAAGGCTCATTGAAAGGAGGGGAAAAAATGTTCCATTGACTGCAAATCATCAGTGCCACTGGAGCATTAGGAGCACGTAGGATAAATGCAGAAGGTAAAATTCAAGTTGTAGAAGGTCCTTCCATGCCCTGCCAAAGATTGCCAACAAGTGGGGAACCACTGGTAAGATTTACACGTGGAATTAACATGATTACATTTGCATATTAGATCACTCTTCCATAAGTTGAATCAGCCATCTCCAACTTTCAATTTTCACCAAAATAAAATTTTAAGATTTTAAATTTTAGTGTTGTCATAAACCTGGCCTTTCCCAAGTGCAATATAAGCACAATTGTTCAGAATACAGATTGCCTGGGTTTAAATCCCATTTCCACCAATAGCTCTAGGATCTTGAGCAAATTACTCAGCCTCTCTTTGCCTCATCTGTAAAATGAATGGGTTGTTGTGGGGCTTAAAGCGTTGAAATAAGTAAAACACTTAGAACAGTCCCTGGACATAGTACACACTATATGTATTTTAATATTGTAAGTTACTGTGAAGTGAGCGTGAGCAAAGTTTTTGTTTTTTCAATAGTTTCTTGAATAAGTAGCATCTAAGTTAATCAGCTCAGCAATCCTTTCACACAACATTTTTACTACTAAAAGAAGAAAAACACTTCATAGACACTTTATTAAATTGCAAAAATATAATTTCATCTTTCCTCCAATAGTTTTGCATTTTCTAAACTGAGTAAGCCTTTTATACATAAATATTTCTGGTATTTTCGTATTTTAAATTAGTAAAACTTAAAGACATGATCATTGAAACTAACACTTCAAAGAACAAGTGTTCTGTTGTGTTTTGACTTTAAACTACTCCTGTCTCAGATTTCCACAAATTCCGATCTAGATGAGCAATATTCATTAAAATACCCACTGCTTGTTTTATTATTTATAGTTTAGATGTCTTTCCATTCAAACAAAGAGACAGATTGTCTTCTAGCTGAGATACCTGGAAGGTGCTTGAAGTACAAAGGCCATGATTCAAAAGTCTGCATTGCAGTCAACAAGCAATTACTCTTGCATGTGAGAGGAGACTGTCAGCTTCAAACACAGGACATTCTTGGGGAAGATTAGTCCAAATTACATTTTATTACACTGGCCCACTTGAATAGCCTAAACTTCATATACTTCTTATTCTAATGGAATTCCAACTGTGGCATTAATATATTGTTTATGACATGTTTGGAGTTCTTGTGTTATCAGCATGCATTCATGAGAGAAGCTTCAAACAGTATCAGATAACAGTGAGCTGGATGTTGGCTGTTGTACAGCATAGGGGATTTTATCATCTTGTTGAACCAGTGGCAGTGATTAAATTAAACTGTCTGAACAAAGCTTTTGCATGTCAGACTGTTGAATGGCAAAATGAAAGAGTGACACACTTCAAAGATCAGAGGAAGGGAGAGAGAGGACTAGAAAAACACGGTTACATAATTCCTTATTTACCACATTTAGAAACAAAATCAACAGTTAAGAACAGTTTCCATTTTACTTCATCTTTAAACTTTTCAGTATCATTTCATTCGTTTTCTAGGAACATTTCCCCACATTCTTTTTCACATATTTAATTTGACTTGCAACGTTGACTGAATGATGAGGTAGTGTAGGAGTTTCTATTTTGTTCTGTCTCTTTGTGCAGGGATGGTTTTAAATTTGTTTTAATTTCTAATTTTTCTCTTATTATTTCCAAATGAGACATTTTAGGAAGAAAAACCCAGGAGATTAAGATGTTCCCATAATTACAAGCATGATTTTCATTTGGAGAGATAAACACAAGGGCTTTTATTCTTCCATTTCAAGAAACAAATCAAAATTTTGAAATAAAAGTTTAATGCAATAAAACTAAACTGAAATTATTTTTATAAGCTGAAATATTGTGATATATGAACTCTCTGAATAAGTTCATTGGGAGAAATACTTTAAGGATCTAAATGTATCTGAGATGCAAAGTAAGCTTTATAGGAATCCACATGTTTCCTATCCAATGAGATTTTTAAATCAACAAACTGTTCTGACACTTATTTATAATTATCTTTGTTAGGAAAAAGAAAAAATGTTTTGTTAGTATTAAGAAAAATGTTATTTCCTCTCAAACAAAATAAAAGTGGGAAAAAATCCAGAAAAAGCAAATTGAGTTTTAGTCCTGTTTCCATTACAAAGTCTACATAGCCCCTGTTTTAAATTATTATCTAGATTGGTGGTTTCCTTTTTATTTAAGACTCTAAATCAACTATTTAGAAACATTTAAGAAACTTTGATGTGCCATGATAGTTACAGAAGATATTAACCCTTGTAAGTTTATCAGTTTTATTTTTACTTCAGTTTTGATTTATATAATTTCTAGAACTACAAAATAATCCCCATTTTGAAATAAGTGCTGGTTCTTAATAACATATCTTCACAATTTAGTTTTTAGTTTTCATTTATCATGAAAAGTGATAGCCTTTCAAAGAGATTCACTGCTCAGTGATATCCACTAACATTTTAAAGTACGAAACACTTTAAATTCAATTCCACCAGAGATATTTAGAAGAAAAAAAAACAGTGAAAAAATTATAGAAAAAATGAAAACAAAGCCAACTCATCCTCTTAGAATACTCCACTGTGAATAACCACGTCAGTGTGTATGCTTTACAAATTGACTTCTTTCTTTAACCCACGAGGTACCCAGGACATACTAAGTGTTGTGAAATATAAGGAAACCAACAGGATAATCAGGATTGTGCACAGATATAACAAAAGATGAATTTTGACTTAGTTATGTGGGACACTTTTTGAATTAGGTTAGAAACATTCTAGAGAGAAGTCAAGATGGTGGTGTAGGCAGACTCTGAACTCACCTCCTCCCATAGATGCAGCAGATTTGCAACTAATCTTGGAAAAATTACCCCTCAGAGAGAACTGAAAACTGGATAAGAGGAAATCTTGCAACAAACAACAGTCCTAATAGTCCTAACAGAGGTGGAAGGGGCAGGAATTCACTTCTGGAGAGAAAAAACACCACCTTCACAAGCCACAATGCTTCACAGCCACCCGGGAGCAATCCAAAGGTATGCAGCCTTTCCTGGAAGAGGGGGGAACCTAAGCTGGGGACCATTGTTGTTATAGGCATTTTTTGGAGCCAGCACAACCAAGACAAGTGTCATAATATCTGCCTTGGCTGGCTACCATCAACAGTAGAGAATACCCCCAGAAAAGCTGGAACACAAAGAAATTAAAGCCAGCTCTTAAAGGGCCCATGCACAAATTCATCCATTTCAGAAAGCAACCTGAAATCACCACAAGGAGGGTACACACTCCTTTGGTGAAAAGAGACTCACCTGATAGGCTCTGGGTGCATCTCAGTGAGAGGTGAGACTTCTCAAGGGACTGGAACATTGGTGGTAGCCATTGTTGTGACCTGGTGTGGGCATGCTGACACAGACACTAGCAGAAGCCATTGGAGTTCTCCCTATGGCCTGCTAGCCCAGGGTCTGCCCTACCCACTAGAGCACTGATTTAATCCAGCTCAGCCAGGGAAAGCAGCCTGCTCTAGGGACTGGCCCCACCCAACAACAAGCCCTCAGGCAACTTGTGAGCCTCCTTAAGCTGCCTGGATTCTCTACAGCCTGGCAATTGGGTCCACCTCTGGGGGGCAGGGTAAGCCCAAGGAGTGGGTAGAATGTGGGGCCCCTGCCTTGGAGAAACTGGGTCCACTTCAGGGGGTGGGTGCAAGTGCACAGGGCAGGACCGTGTTGACTGTATGTGTGGCCCCATGGGTGGCAAGGCTTCTCAGCTGCAGAACACTTGTGCTTCTCAAGCAGCCACATGGGTATTCAGCCCCACCTTCCAAAGACTGAAACAACTGGGTGCTCCCATGCCTGGGGCCAGCCCTATCCAGCTGCAATCCTCTGAGAGCTAACAAGAGCCTTATAGGCTGGAGGCTTATAGCAATTGTAAGCCCCTGAGCCTATCCACTAGCCATGCTGGGGGTCTACTCATTTAATAGAAAAACTGCAACAGGAATGTTTGATTAGACCTTGCAGCCAACTGTGCTGGGGCTCCCCACACCAGATAAAGAGACTGAAGGGCCTACAACAACCACACACAGCTGAGCATTACAACCAGCTGGCCAGGGGGACAGCTCAGTCTACCCAGGCACCTACAGCAAGAGCAACCCTGCCACAACAGAAGGACACACGTAGCCCACACAGGGATCACCCCTGGAACATTTGGAACTGGTGACCAAAGGAAAGCATACTGCTGGGCCTCATAAGGCATCACTTACATAAGGTCACCTCTCCAAGATCAGGAGATGTAGCTGACCTACCTAATACATAGATACAAGCCCATAGAAAGAGGCAAAATGAGGAGGCAAAGGAACACTTTCCAAGTAAGGGAACAGGACAAAATCCCAGAAAAGGAACTAAACAAAACAGAAATGAGCAATTTACCTGATAGAGAATTCAAAGAAAGAGTCATAAATATGCTCACTGATCTTGGGAGGTGAATAGATGAACTCAGTGAGAACCTCAACAAAGAAATGGAAGATATAAAAAAAGAACCAATCAGAAATGAAGAATACAATATTGGAAACGAAAAATTCGCTAGAGGGACTTAAAAGCAGAGCAGAGGATACAGAAGAACAGATCAGTGAGCTGGATGAAAGACTAGAAGAAATCACCCAAGCTGAACAGATAAAATAAAAAAGAATTAAAAAGAGTGGGGGCAGTCAAGGGACCTCTGGGACAACATCAAGCACACTAACATCCATGTTAAAGGTGTCCCAGAAGGAGAAAAGAGAGACAAAGGGGCAGAGAATCTATTTGAGGAGATAATAGCTGAAAACTTCCCTAACCTAAGGAAGGAAACAGACATCCAAGTACAAGAAGCACTGAGAGGACCAAACAAGATAAACCCAAAGAGGCCCACACCAAGACATATCATAATTAAAATATCGAGATTAAAGGTAGAGAGAAAATCCTAAAAGCTGCAAGAGAAAGGCAAGTTACATACAAGGGAAACCCCATAAAGCTATCAGCTGACTTCTCTGCAGAAACCTTACAGGTTAGAAGAGAGTGGCACTACATATTTAAAGTGCTAAAAGGAAAAAAGCTACAGCCAAGAATACTCTACCTGGCAAGGTTATCATCCAGAATGGAAGGACAAATAAAGAGTGGCCCAGACAAGCAAAAGTTAAAGGAGTTTATCACCAAGAAACCAGTCCTAGAGGAAATGCTGAAGGGACTTATTTAGGGTGAAAGAGAAGACCACAAATAGGAAAAAATTATCTGTTTCCATGATAAGAGGATAACAGATACAAACACACAAAAAGAGGTTAGATATGATACCAAAAACATAAAATGTGGGAGGAGGGGTGTAAAAGAGTAGAGCTTTTAGATAGATGTCAAACTAAAGACACCATCAACTTAATATAGATTGTTATATACAAAGGTTATTATAAATGAACCTCATGATAAGCACAAACCAGAAACCTATAGTAAATACACAAAAAACTAAGAGAAAGGAACCCAAACATAATACCAAAGAAAGTCATCAAACCACCGGGGACGAGAGCAAGAGAAGAAGAAAGGAACAGAGAAGAGCTACTAAAACGCCAAGAAAAAAAGTAAAAAAATAGCAGTAAGTACATACATATCAATAGCTACTTGAAATGTCAATGGACTTAATGTTCCAATCAAAGGGCTGATTGTATTAAAAAACAAGACCCATGTATATGCTGCATACAAGAGACACCCTTCAGACCTAAAGACACTCATAAACTGAAAGTGAAGGGATGGAAAAAGATACCCCTTGCAAATGGCAAGGAAAAGAAAGCTAGGGTAGCAATACTCATATCAGACAAAATAGACTTTAAAACAAAAACTGTAATAAGAGACAAAGATGGGCACTACATAAAGATCAAGGGAACAATCCAACAAGACAATACAACACTCAGAAATGTCTATGCACCCAACATGCAAGCACCTAAATATATATAGCAGTTATTAACAGACATAAAAGGAGAAATAGACAGTAACACAATAATAGTAGAGGACTTTAACACTCCACTTACACCAATGGATAGATCATCCAAACAGAAGATCAATAAGGAAACATTGGCCTTAAACAACACACTAAACCACATGGACTTAGTAGATATACACAGAGCATTCCATCTAAAAACTGAAGAATACACATTCTTTTCAAATGCACATGGAACATTCTCCAGAACTGATCACATATTAGGCCACAAAACAAGTCTCCATAAATTTAAGAAGATTGAAATAATACCAAGCATCTTTTCTGACTACAATGGTATGAAACTAGAAATCAACTATAGGAAGAAAATCAGAAAAGCCACAAGCATGTGGAGATTAAACAAAATGCTACTGAACAATGATTGGGTCAATGAGGAAATCAAAAAATACCCGGAGACAAGTGAAAACGAAAATATGACATATGAATTTATGGGATATATGAATTTATGGGATATTCATATGACATATGAATTTATGGGATACAGCAAAAAAGGTTCTAAGAGGGAAGTTTATAGCAACACAAGTCTATCTCAACAAACACGAAAAATCTCAAAAAACAATCTAACAGTGCACCTAAAGGAACTGGAAAAAGAAGAACAAATAAAGCCCCAAATCAGTAGAAGGAGGGAAATAATAAAAATCAGAGTAGAAATAAATGAAATAGAGAAAAAAAAATAGAAGAAAAACAAAACCAAGAGCTGGTTCTTTGAAAAGATAAACAAAATTGACAAACCTTTAGCTAGACTCACCAAGAAAAAAAGAGAGAAGGCTCAAATAAGTAAAGTGAGAAATGAAAGAGGAGAAATTACAAAGGACACCTCAGAAATACAAAAGATTATAAGAGAATACTACAAAAAGCTATATGCCAACAAATTGGATAATCTACAAGAAATGGATAAATTCTTAGACTCATACAGCCTCCAAAAACTGAATCAAGAAGAAACAGACAATTTGAATAGACCAATCACCAGTAAGGAGATCAAAACAGTAATCAAAAATCTCCCAAAAAATAAAAGTCCAGGACCTGATGGCTTCCCTGGTGAATTCCACCAACATTCAAAACAGACTTAATACCTACCCTTCTCAAATTTTTCCAAAAAATTGAAGAGGAGGGGAAGCTTCCTAACTCATTCTACAAAGCCAACATTACCCTGATACCAAAACCAGACAAGGACAACACAAAATAAGAAAATTACAGGCCAAAATTACTGGTGAGCATTGATGCAAAAATCCACAACAAGATATTAGCAAATCGAATACAACAATACATTAAGAAGATCATATACCATGAGCAAGTGGGATTTATCCCAGGGATGCAGGGATGGTTCAACAGCCGCAAATCAATCAACGTGATATACGACATTAATAAAATGAAGAATAAAAATCACGTGATGATCTCAATCGATGCAGAGAAAGCATTTGACAAGATACAGCATCCATTTATGATAAAAATTCTGAATAAAATGGGTATAGAAGGAAAGTATCACAACATAATAAAGGCCATATATGACAAACCCAAGCTAATATCATCCTCAGTGGTGAAACACTGAAAGCTATTCCTCTAAGAACACGAACCAGACAAGGATGCCCACTTTCACCACTCCTATTTAACATAGTGTTGGAAGTCCTGGCTAGAGCAATCAGGAAAGAAAAAGAAATAAAAGGGATCCAAATTGGAAAGGAAGAAGTGAAACTGTCACTATTTGCAGATGGCATGATTTTATATATAGAAAACCCTAAAGAATCCACCAAAAAACTTTTAGAAATAATAAATGAATATGGTAAAGTTGCAGGATACAAAATCAATATACAAAAATCAGTTGCGTTTCTATACGCTAACAATGAAGTAGCAGAAAGAGAAATTAAGAATACAATCCCATTTACAATTGCAACAAAAAGAATAAAATACCTAGGAATAAACTTAACCAAAGAGGTGAAAGATCTGTACACTGAAAACTATAAAACATTGTTGAAAGAAATTGAGGAAGACACAAAGAAATGGAAAGATATTCCGTGCTCTTGGATTGGAAGAATTAACATGGTTAAAGTGACCATACTTCCTAAAGCAATCTATAGATTCAATGCAATCCCTATCAAAGTTCCAACAACATTTTTCACAGAAATAGAACAAAGAATCCTAAAATTTATATGAAACAGTAAAAGACCCCGAATAGCTAACGGAATCCTGAGAAAAAAGAACAAAGCTGGAGGTATCACACTCCCTGATTTCAAAATATGCTACAAAGCTATAGTAACCAAACAGCATGGTACTGGCACAAATCAATGGAATAGAATCAAGAGCCCAGAAATAAACCCACACATCTACGGACAGCTAATTTTCGACAAGCGAGCCAAGAACATCCAATGGAGAAAGGAAAGTCTCTTCAACAAATGGTGTTGGGAAAACTGGACAGCCACATGCAGAGAAGTGAAAGTAGACCATCATCTTATACCATATGCAAAAATTAACTCAAAATGGAACAAAGACTTGAATGTGAGACCTGAAACCATGAAACTTCTAGAAGAAAACATAGGCAGTGCACTCTTTGACATTGGTGTTAGCAACATATTTTCAAGTACCATGTCTGACCAGGCAAGGGAAACAGTAGAAAAAATAAACAAATGGAACTACATCAAACTAAAAAGCTTCTGCACACCAAAGGAAACCACCAACAAAACAAAAAGGCAACCTAACAATTGGGAGAAGATATTTGCAAACCATATATCTGATAGAGGTTAACATTCAAAATATATAAAGAACTCATACATCTCAACAACAAAAAAACTAACAACCCAATTTAAAAATGGGCAAAAGACCTGAACAGACATTTCTCCAAAGAAGATATACAGATAGCCAACAGGCACACGAAAAGGTGATCAACATCATTAACTATCAGGGAAATTCAAATCAAAAGTACAGTGACATATCACCCCACGCCTGTCAGAATGGCTATAATTAACAAGACAGGAAACAAGTATGGGAGAGGATGTGGAGAGAAGGGAACTCTCATACACTGCTGGTGGGAGTGCAAACTGGTGCAGCCACTCTGGAAAACAGTATGGAGATTTCTCAAAAAATTAATAGAATTACCACACGGATCCAGCTATTCCACTGTTGGGTATTTATCCAAAGAACATGAAAACACCAACACGGAAATATACATGCACCCCTGTGTTCATTGCAGCATGGTTCACAATAGCCAAGACTTGGAAGCAACCTAAGTGCCCATCAAGGGATGAATGGATAAAGAAGATCTGGTATATATACACAACAGAATACTACTCAGCCATAAAAAAAAATGAAATCCAGCCATTTGTGACAGCATGGGTGGACATTGAGGGCATTATGCTAAGCGAAATAAGTCAGAGGGAGAAGGTCAAAAACTGTATGATCTCATTCATAAGTAGAAGGTAAAAACAACAGCAAACAAACACATAGAGACAGAGATTGGATTGGTGGTTACCAGAGGGAAAGCGGGGAAGGAGGAGGGCGAAAGGGATGATTAGGCACATGTGTGTGGTGATGGATTGTAATTAGTCTTTGGGTGGTGAACATGATGTAATCTATGCAGAAATAGAAGTATAATGATGTACACCTGAAATTTATACAATGTTATAAACCAATATTACTGCAATAAAAAAAAAAGAAACATTCTCATTGAGAAATCTGTGGCAACAGCATAATGATTCTTAAATTCACAGATTTCAGAGTCTAAAATCTATATGATAGTAAGCTTGTTCAGACCTTCATTTATAAACTGTATTTTCAGAGTATGTATTTTTGATTGAAATATAACTAGGAAGAAGTAATTTTTGGCATTTTCTATTATACATAATGTTAATGTTTATGTTTATCAAAGGTGTTCTTTCATTTTCTATGCATTCAAAGCCTTCTACAATCTAAAAAACAAACAAAAATGTGTGTAAAATTTAAATAAGTTACTATATAAACATCAATATTTATACGCCAAAAAAAATAAACTTTTCCATTTCTGCCCGCACTTTACAAAAATTATTCAAGAATTAGACAATGAAGTAAATCTCTGTGGTCAAAAAGGAAGAATAATTTTCATATATATTACCGGGTAAAAATATAATAAAATTAAAAATGAATAACAAAATTTATATAAACACTCAATAAGTAGGAAATTCTAAAACACTCCCTGAGAAAATTCTATCTCAAGTAAGAAGTTATAATGAGAGCATCATGGGTCAATACACAAAATATCTTCAAAGCAGATTTTCGAAAGAAAGTTTTACTCCTAGATGTTTATATCATCCAAGAAAAAAAAAAATGAATGTTAAATTAGCACTCAACTTAAAATTTAGAAGAAAAACAAAAATGTCTAAAGAGTGTAAAAAATTAATGAATATAAATTTAGAAATTAATAAATGAAAGCAGAAAACTTTGGAATTAATAACTTCATCTATAAACTGATACTTGGAAAAGATCAATAAAATAGATAATCCCTCGGCAAGTCTATTCAAGAAAAAGAAGGGAAAAAACAAACACGATGTTAAAAATCAGAAACGATCTATAATCACAGAGTACGTTTTCAAATTATAAGGTAATAGTATTAACACAAAACCCAGAAACCAAAAAAAGAGAAAGAATTATTGATTTTACTACATAAGAACACAAAATTTTTGTTTGGCCAAAGACATCCTCCACAAATTTAGAAGATAAATTACAAAATTACAGTCTGGGAGAAATGTTTGCAACCTATATGAAAAATAAAAATAAGTAAAGCAAGAGTAAACACATCTCAGAAGAAATAGATATGGTTACAAAACTAAAAATATGACTCTTTGACCTAGGAGTTCTATTTTTAGTAATTTAGCCTACAAAAACGTTTGAAAAGATAGCCAGATGTCCATTGCAGTTAATTTATAATGTAGAAAAATAAGAAACAACTATGTTTGTGGGGGAAAAAAAGCACAACACAAACATACAATGAAATAATATGCAATCATTAAAAGAGTTAAGAAACAAATAAATAAAAGCATCTCCAAAGCCTATTGTTTAATGGGAAATAAGGGGGAAGCAGTTTACAGAACAGTATGTAGAGCATAAACAAAATTAGGGTTTTATAAAAATGAGGTGGGAGAAGAGTTACATATGCATAAAAGGGCCTGGAAGAATGTACACCAATCTAGGAACAATGGTTATCTCTGAGAATTGGCTTTGTGATTAAGCTGTTTCCTTCCATCTAGAGCAGTCTCCCTTTTTTTCTGTGACACTGGTTGAGGAGACCTGTGCCACTTGTTATTTAGAATGTCCCACCTCTGGATCATTTAACTTGTAGTGTCATGTAACTGATTCATTCATCCCCTATGTTTTCTGTAACTGGAAGTTAAGTCTGAAATCTTGTTTAGACATTCAGATTCAACACTTTTGGCCAAATATAAGCAGTTTACTCTGGGAAATAGGATTATAGTGAAGGTACAGGAGAATATAATGATATTTACTTTCTGTGACACACATTTCAATATTATTTGGGTTTCTTCAGTAGACAAGTACATGTGAAATTTTTTTTCAAAAGAAACAGAGGCATTTGCACCAATGCAGAAGAAACAAAGTCCACCAATCATATATTTAAGGGGAAAAAGCAAGGTACAAAGTAAGATCTTCTCATAAAAAAGGAAGGATTGTATGTGTATGTATGTCTACACATATACATGCATGTATCCATGTAGGTATTTATCAAGAAAGATGTAAAAATGTTAACCAAGGTTACTTTTGAGAATGTGATTATTGATTTTGCACAGTGTCTCATTTTTGCTTTTGCTTAATTTCTACTTTTTTCCTTCATAAGCTTTTAATGATTTTGTAAAGGGGTGAAATTTGTGATTATTTAATCAAACTAATTATTTTAAATGTTGAAAATGGCAACTCTGACAATGATGAAGAAGAAAGAACAAACAAAAGTACACACAAGAACTCAAAAGCAGCAATGTTAGAAGCAATGGCCTGGTTTTCCAAGAAAATATTAAATTGTATTCAACACAAGTGATACTTATTTTCCAAAGCTGTGCATTGGAAAATGCATTCCCAAATGTGTCCTCACAAAGCAGGCCATATTTTGTGATATCTTCATTATAATTGTGTTTGGGGGCAGCTGACAGGGAAATATATTTGTTCTACAGAACCTTGCTATACAAATTATAACTATGACCAGATTCCATTAGAATCATAGCAATAACCATGACCTGCTATAATAATTTAAAATATAAAATTATATTCCAAGTAGTAAAAAAAATGAACATGAATATGATACTTATTAGCATACAAAGGCCCTGGAAATACATAAATCAACAGCAAATATGTATCGTTACAAATTTGACCTTTTTAACCTTTATTTTGTAATTTTTTGTTATAAAAATTTTCATAAACATCTCATTATGTCAAGCAGAGGTATTCAAATCATTCTGACATAAGCAGTCTTGGCTTTGGGACCATTCATGTAAACAACTAGGCATTGCAATTGAATCTTGTTAAGTCCTCTTTCTAAATTTGGAGATATGAGGTCTTGGAAAGAACGCATGCTTAGATTTTTTTCTCTTTTTCTTTTCTTGATCTTTCCTACCCTTAACAATAGTGCAAGCTTAAATGGGAAAAGAAATCTAAGGAATTCTAAGGGATGTGGAAAGTCACGCAACTTTGCCTTATTAATAATGGTCTGGGTTAAAGCAGGATTGGTGGTATCAACAAATTTTTAGAGACATCTGCCTCTTCCTACTGCCTCTTTAGAATCACTCAAATGAACAAATAGACACTATATAAAATAAAGTATGAGTATTTTCCAAGTGGTGTCAGAGGAGAAATTCCAAACAATAAAAATCAAATTTCACTGTATACTTAAAGATTTACATCCCAAATGGCTAAAATTTGTTTTACTAAATCCTTGGACATCAAAAACACAATCTCTACTCTCAAGGATCTCTTTTTTCCCCTAAACAAGATAAATGATGTAAACCAACATTTGTTGCTGACTCTCTCACACGACATAAATTGGCCCAAGGATTAAATTATAAAATGCATGTGAAAGCACCCAATGCAGAGCTTTAGCTCAGGAAGCCCTCAACATGGTGGTTTCTCTTTTCCTTATACTTCCTGTGAAAACTACAGTAAGTTGCACATCATAGTCATCCTCAACTGATTGGTTGGCTGATACTAAACTTTGGAATGAAAACACCTAAGTCCAATATTATTCAGCATGAATAGGAATGAGGTTCTGATACATGCTACAACATGGATGAATCTTGAAAACCTTGTGTTAAGTGAAATAAGCCAGACACAAAAGGACAAATATTGTATGATTCCATTTATATAAGATATCTATAGACAGAAAATAGATTAGAGGGTATTAGGGACTGGGAGTAGAGAAGAATAAGGAGTTATGGATTAATTGGTACAGAATTTCTGTTTGGGATGATGGAAGGTTTTGGAAATAGTAATGACAATTGCACAATATTGGAAATGTAATTAATGCCACTGAATTCTACACTTAAAGATGGTTAAAGTGGCATATTTTATGTTATATATATTTTATCACAATAAAATTTTTAAAACATGAGTTCAGTCTACAATTTTCTATCCACAATTCCAAAATCTAAAAAGTTCTGAAAACTGAGACTTGTCTTTTTATATCTTATTTGATGGCAGAATCTGACTTAATATGAATTAATTTGGCCAAAAAATATGACCTAACTTGAAGTGAGCCTATTTAGTGTTTATCTTACTTAATGCTAATATCTATTTGTCTTGCTGCATAAACATTAACATGTTGATTATAGGATCTTGTCCTAGACCCCAATGGGATGTTTTATAATATACGGGATGTGTTCCTTTTACCTTCCAAAATCCAAAATGTTCAGAATTCTGAAGCATAAAAGACTGTGGACCTGTAGAAAATTTTGTGTTCTCCACTGGTCAGTATCACCATTTATAATGGCAAAAAGATTTTTCCCCCAAATTGTAATCCTTCCTGGAGAGCTAGTTTTTCCTAAATAAAAATTTTAAAAATTCAATTACAGAAGGAAGTGACAGCTTACTAAATCTTTCACTGACTGTCTCAGGAGAGTTGTTAGGGATGATGGGGGAAGAAGGCGGGTGTGACTAATAAAGAGGTAGCATGAGGAAGATCTTTGTGCTGATGGAATAGTTCTGTAACTTGATTGTGGTGGTATTCACACAAACCTACATATGTGATTAAATGACAGAAGTATATGCACACATTGTACCAATGTCAGTTTTCTGGTTTTGATACCGTACTACAATTATGTAAAATGTAAACATTGGAGGAAACCTGGTGAAGGGTCAACAGGAACACTCTGTACTATCTTTGCAACTTCCTATGCATCTGTAATTATTTCAAAATAAAATTTAAGAAAAACACTCAATGAGGAAAGGAAATGACAGCTCACTTAGTGATGAGTCTAAATCCTTCATTGACTGTCTCAGAGTAGTTGCCTTCACTTTCTCATCTCTTCCAGGCACCCTGAGAGGAAGATGCAAAGAATCAGAGCTACAAGATAAATGGTGGCCCACGTGGTCCCAGCATCCCTTTAGGACCTTTGAAAATGAGGCCTATTGTACCATCCACCATTTGTGTCCCCATTGCTAGACTGCAGGTAACCTATAGGTTTGTCCATTAGAGGATTTTGGTATTAATGTCTTAAAGGGGCCTCAAACTCTCCAGCCCAAGGACCTCCTAGAACAAAATTAATTAGACTGAGACAACTTGCTCCCCTAATTTAGGCCTTCGTTCCACCCTCCACATTTAATCTGAGTCTGAAGCATGTGTAGACTTCCAGCCAAGATATTAAGTATTTTTGTTTATTTGCATAGCCACTAAACTCTACTCTAAACTTTGTTTCCCTGTGAAATACCACTTTCCTATAAAAGACATGCTTTATTTTCCTTTGATCACATTGACTATACCAAAACCGTGTATGCCATCCATTTGGTAATATATACTTTCTTGATTAAATTTCTCTAATTAATTATTTTTCTTCCAAAGAGCTAAGGACACTTTCTAAATTCTAAATTATATAACTTTATAAGAACTTTAAAATATGTTGCTATTAAAAGTAAGAAGGAAAAATCTGAAACAATATAAAGAAAGAGGAAGCAGTCGTACAATGAAAACAAATGAAAATCTAGAAGGACTCTAAGATTTCAAAATACAGAAGATTGGCAAATTCATCACACGAGAGTTCCTATAAGAAGATGAGATTCTGTAGCTAAAGGAATCACCCCAAACTCAACCAGAAAACAAATTCATTTATACCAGTACCAAAGGCAATGAATTAAATAAGGAATACGATGTAATTTACTTCTTCATTCTTCACTGAACTCTAAATTTTTGGTTTGTATTTTCCTCAGGAAAAAAAAAAATCAGTAGAGGACTAATTGCCATTGACATAAGAAAAATAGTAAGATCTGATGATGTATAAAGTAAAACTATATGTTCTAGATGTTATTTACCACAATGTTTAATGTGGCACTGTTTGGAATATAGAAAATGTGGAATCAACCTAAACGTTCATCAAAGTGAATAGTATATTACTTAGCAGTTTAGAAATAATGAGTTAGATATTATATGTATTGACATGGAGGGATGACCACGGCTTATTACATGACTAAATATAACTTACTCAACAATATGTATCATATGATCCTATTTTTGTGAGAAAAAAATTGTGTATGTACACATATACATACATTTAATTATGTCATATGAGTAGGCAAAAGAGTAGAATGATAAGCACCTGGTTGTTAATAGTGATTATCTCTGAGGATTGAAATTGGAAAGTACATTAGTCATCTATTACTTATAAACAAATTACCCCAAAACATTATAGCTGAAAACAACAGACATTTATTATCTCACAATTTCTGTGGGCTCAGAAATCAAGGAGCAACTTATCTGGGTGACTCTAGCTCAGAGTTTCTCACAAGGAACAGCCAAGGTATTGGCTAGGTCACTTCAAGGCTCAACTGGGAGAGGATCCACTGTTGGGCTAGGTCACCTCAAGGCTCAACTGGGGGAGGATCCACTGTTTGTTGGTTTCAGAAGGGCCACTTGCAAGCTCACTCGTCCCTAGGGCTGCTTCAGTTCTTCTTCATGTGGCCCTTCATCTTCCAAAATCTCTCTGTCCATGTGGACTCTTCAGAAGGATAGCCAGAACTTCTTTACATTGGGTCTAAGAGCTGAGAGACACAGCTACCAAGAAAGAGAAAGCACACCCAAGAGAGCTAGAGACTACCCAAGATGGAAGCCACAGGTTTTTACAACCTAATTTCAGTAGTGGCATCCCAGCACTTCTGCCATATACTATTCATTAGAATAGAGCCTACACTCAAAGAGAGGGGATTACATCCGGACGTGAATACCAGAAGGCATCATTGGGAGCCATCTTGGAGGCTGTCTAGCACAGAGAGAGAGTTTTTGCATATACATTTCTGTGTTGTTTGAAATTTTTTGCAATGACTAAATCTAACTTTTATAACGTAAAAAAAAGTAGTGATTTTTTTAAAAACCAGAATTAATGTAAGAATGACAGTTATTTCTGCCTTTTAATTCTTATTTCAGAAGTCTTCACGTCAGCAAACCATTTTCCGCTTGTCCACTGTTCTTGTTCTTTCTTTGGTTTTCCTTTGCAAAGTTTTGAACTAATTTCCTTGAGGAAGTAAGAGATTTTAAATTTTAATGGTTAAAAAAATACCTACATCCTGGTAAAGGGCACTATACCATGCCGTATTTGACATCAGAATTTCAACTGATTCATCAGAATTTCAACTGATTCATCAGAATTCATCAGAATTGGGCCTACCAATTTCTGATGACTCACTTAGCTATTCCCAGGATTGGTGGCTCAGTCTGTAGTTGCACCTTATAATTTGTCAATTGTGTTACAGAAACAGACAGCAGAGATAGGCCAGCACTAGAGAGGAGTGTTGTTGTTGTCGCTGTTTTAATTTCCATGTGAGTGCCAGTATCTTCTTCAGAGAGATCAGAGCCAAACATTTCACTAGTTATACAAGAAATCTCTTGTGAAAAGCTAAATTAACTGGTACTGCATGTATGATTTATTCAAGAGACATAGTAGTAACCCTTAAAGATTGGTGCCCTAGGCTGCTGCTCAACCAGCTTACCACTTAGACCATTCCCAGGGTTTGAGAGCAAGCAAGTGCAGAGAAACACACAGGGAAAAAGCAGCAAGTAGAAGTCTGAGACAGTACCCACTATACGTAAGAAACCATGAGCTGGAGAAAAGAGCCAGTTAGCTGATTAGTTAGCTACCGCAAACGTGAGAGAGAGAGTCGCTGCCTCACCAAAATGGTGAACCCTAGAGCAAGAACTCCAGAAAAGCAAGATGAACTCATTGCCCAGGGAACAACTGCTAGGTAGATGCATCATGGAGTCACCAGGGCAGCTGCTGGATGACTAGGACCACTACAGGGTCCTGAATAACATTTCAATAGCCATGCTGCATCTTTACAACAAAAGCCTAAATAAAACCTGGAGAAACTTAAGCATGTCTCTGTTGCTTGCATCTGGAAGGAAGTCAACTAATGCAAAAGTTGTAGACATTGTCAGATATTAAAAATTATAAACATATTTTCACTTCAACTGAGTTTAAGGGAGGGGATTATTTTTAAGTATAAAAACAAAGACTATTTTTTCAAACTTTTGAGTAAGAGAAGGTAGCATTTTACAATGCTTTACAGTGTATAAACCACTTCCAAGCTCACACAGTCATGTAACCCTCACATTGGGGTAGTCATCATTAGCTCCATTTTACAGATGTAGAAATAAGCACAGTTACATATGCTGTAGTATATATTTAAAAAAACAAAGAGCAAGTGATGGGATACTAGTCTTGCACACTTACACAAAATTTTTAAAATTTGACACCAATTGAAATATATCTTATGCAAATATTTTGTGCAATTCCAAATTGTTAGTTTGATAATATTTTTAGTAAGCAGTTTCCATTACTCCAGGGCAAATTGAGATGAATGAACATCTAGTAAGTAATGAGTGATATATATGCATAAATCAATTCAGGAGAGACTTTTTAATAATTTTAACTACAGCAAGAAATTTACAATATGATTAGTGATTATTATTGAGCTATAATAACACACAAACAGAAGTGTTAATCTTTCTGGGAATTTAGAAACATTTAATATCTAATTCTCTTTGTGTCCACAGGAGGTTACTCTTTTTACTTGGTGTTTTTATCAATATAATATTTTATTAAAATATTATCCTTTAAAATCATCTGTAATGGCTTTTCTGGAGAGGTGGTTCAGTGTGGTCCTTAAGAACATAGATTCTGGAGCCAGCTTTCCTGGGTTCAAATCCCAGCCCTGTCATTTATCTTAGGCACATTATTTAACCTGTCTGTGTTAAGTTTCTTATTCATTACATGGGAGTGATTATAATAATAGTATAAATCCTCATAAGACTTTTATAAGCATTAAGTGATTTAACACCCACAAAACTCTTAGAATAGCACCTTGTACATAGTAGTCCCTCAATAGCTGTCAGACATTATCAGTATAGTTATTCTTTTTCTTTTTTTCTTCTGGGGAAGATTCGCCCTGAGCTAACATCTATTGCCAATCTTCCTCTTTCTTTTTTTTATGTGAGCCACACCCACAGCATGGCCACTGACAGATGATTGGTGTGGTTCCGAGCCCGGGAACCGAACCCAGGCCACTGAAGTAGAGCGTGCCAAACTTCAACCACTAGGCCACTGAGGCTGGCCCAGTATAGTTATTCTTTGTATCTCGTATTAAAAACAGACTTAACTTGAGAGCAGAGTGGGTTTCCAAAAATTTGTTTACAAATTAGAAAGCATTGCCCCAGAGAAACAGTATTGCCAGTGGAGGATAAGAATCCAGGAAAGCCCACAAATGTCCCTTTCACTCATGATGTGGTTGAGATAATACGGAGAGTATTTCCAACCTCTGCACTCTCTGAGCTCCTCTAAGTTCTGGAAAGCAAGTTACAAAGTGTAGTAGGAATTGTGGGTGTCACCAGCCACATCAGGGAACACCAAGGGGTTATGGAGAAGACGTAGGTGGGGGCTGTGAGGGGCAACATGACTCCAACACAGGATGTGGATTCTCATACTAAAGCATCTCACAGGATGTGGGAGGACTCTTCCTTCTTATACTCGAAGAAAACACAAGGTCCAAGACTCCAGGGATGTCAGTTACAAGGAAAGATTGCAGGTTGCAAGTATAGTAGCATATTTAATGATTTTTAGATGTAATATTCTAAACTGTGTGTCAGCATTATAGTTTTCAAGATGAGAAAAGTAAGTACCAAAAAGCCCACTCAGAATTATTTTTCATCGTAGTTTAAAGGTAGATCTGCATGAGTAATGGTGGGAGGAGCATGTTTTCTCTGGCAACAAGTCTTGCAACAGTGTTATGACTGGAAGGAAAAGGGAGAGTCAGACAAGCTTCTGGATCTGGCACTCTGCCTTCTTAGATCACAAGTTGATGTGTCCTGAACACAGTATCTGTTGGTCACACTTTTGCCTTCTCCATTTCTCTCCAACCTTTTCAGGAAGGAGCCTTGACAGATCAGAAGAACATACAACACAGCATGGAGATGAGAAAACATCTGGGCTTTTGCACATGCTGTTGCCTCTGCCTGCACCCTTTTTTCAAACCAAACCTCTGTGTATATGGCCAGCTTGGTCTTCAGGTCTTATTTAGAAATTCCTGGCTCCCGAAAGCAACTTTCCAGATCCCTCCAAAATAGATACATATTCATGTCCATTATGGCAGTTGCACACTAAATTAGAATGACTTGTTTGTTAGTCTTTATTACTTTTGTGAGCTCCTCAAGAGTAAACAAAGTGTCCTATTCATCTTTGTATCAGCAGTGCCACATGTCATGACTTTCACAGAGAAGGTACTCAATACATACTAGCTGAATAAATGAATGAACGGAAGCAGGGATTTCAGGGAGGCGGAAAGACAATTCTTCAGTCCTTTTTTGTTCTCCTTATTTTGTTTCATTTTGACTTAAAACTCAATGCACCAGATCCTTTGTCCCTGTAGAATAAAGCGAAGCTAATGTGAGATCCAGAGAAAAAGCATGCAAGAAGCTGGCTGCTAAGAGCCAGTTCTGGTCCAGGCTGTAAAGAGGGGGGATGAAGAGAGCATTGTGGTTTCTATGTCATCTAGGCAAGTTGACCAGAGCAGGAAATCAGAAGTGTCAGAGCAAAATTCCTAACTGGGAAAGAGCTGACATCCAGTTACAGCAACCTCTCAGCCTTCTGTGCCTTTAAGGAATGCAAGCATAGAACCAGGCAGGTGAACAAGTATCAATGAAATAGAGGAATGAAAACCCCAACAGTGGACCCTCAATTAAAGTTCACTTCTACAGAGGGCAAATCTATCCTTTACTGACACACTAGGTAAGTGTGAATTGGGAATAAGGAAGGAGAGAGCCTGATTATAGAAAGAAAGCTGGGAGCTTTGGGTAAGTCCTCTTCTCTCCTGCTAGGTGGGCCATCTGCAAGACCTACTTGTGGAAATATGCAAGTTAAGGTTCTTATTGCTGCTAAAATATCTTTAGGTCATTCAGCATATTAATGGAAGGAGCTGGTCTCAGAATTAGAGATAAGCAAATACCACTATATTCCAATTATGGAAGTCAGAGCTGAGAAGTTAAATGCCACTCAAAGAGACAATTTTCTAGCTCAATAGAACTAAGGAATTCTTAGCTTTTAAACTTGGTTTTATCAGATGGAAGGAAATACTATTGGAGAACTGGGAGATTAAATGTCAAGACTAAGGCTGTATCTACATATAGCAATCACATCAGCCAAAGTGGAGTGAACCCGATATAATTTGTGGCCTCCATGATGAAGCTGTGCAGGGATCAACCACATCAGCTGTGGTGTGATCTCACTCAGTCTGTTAGAAATAACCTGATCAGCTCTGCAGCAATCCAGCGACTGGTTATAATCTTAAACTGAGAGCCTCTGGTCTTCCTTTAAAACTTCATAAGGAAATATAATTCAGTTAAAATGGCCAAATCTTCTCTCAAAGATTAAAAAAATTATTTAAAATGTAGGATTTCTGCAAACCACAGATGCATTCTAGAAATTACTTCTTTACTTAAACATACTCATTACAGTTCATGTTTTTGTTTTAATTACTGACATTTTCCCATGTTATGTCTTTTCCTTCAAGTATATAGTTTTATCGTGTTTGCCAAACTGCCTAATAAGCAAGATATTGGGTTTTGGCTACATGTTGTCTATCTTTTTATACAGCAAGATGTGCATACAGTTCTCATAACATGACAGTAGGAGCAAATGTCCAACAGCTAATAATAACATGGGTGACCATAATTGTGAATTGACCATTTAGATAAACACAAACTACCCCACTTCCTGTACCCTTTTAATGAATTTAGAATTTAAATTAATCTTATTACCTTTGATTTAAATTAATCTTACTATCTACAAACTTTAATTTCTTCTCTAGTCGTCATCATCTTGCTTTTTCCATTTTCTTAGTTCCCTATACACATGCAGAGGAAATTTATAAGAGCTAACATTTGTTGAATGCTCTTTATGTTCTAGAAACTGTGCCATTTTCTTTATAGACCACTTCTTTTCCAAATAACCCTAAAAGTAGCTACTATTATTATCATCTCTATACAAGACATGAGAACACTGGGGCTAATTGAGATTAAGCTATTTATTCCAGTACAGGTAGGGTGTTTAGATTATTGTTCAGCAAATACCTTCTCCCCTTCCCACTCTGTGCAGAATAGTCTTCCTTGCATACTACTTGACGGGTCTACAGAATGTTAGACAAAATATGAGCAGAGGTCTCAAATGTGCTTCCTGGATTTGCTTGCGTCTTGCAGTCTGGTCATCTGCCGTGAGAAAACATGCTCCAGATGGATGCTGCCTTTCAGCCCGGGCCACATAACGAAGTACACAGGGCAGAACGTCTGCCCCAGGGAGCTGTTAATCCCAGGAGTATCAAGACGTACAGTGTAAGCCTGAGTTAAACGTGTAGCCTACAGCCTGGAACCTAGCCTAGATGCTGACTTGTAGACCTGTGAGCAAGAGAATCAGTTATTTTTGTTTTATGCCACCAAGTTTGGGGGTACTTTGTTGCTACGGACTGAATATTTGTGTCCACCCCCCAAATTCATATGTTAAAATCTAATCCCCAATGTGATGGTATTATAAGGTAGAGCCTTTGGGAGGTAATTGGGGCAGGAGGGTGAAGCCTCAGGAATGGAATCAGTGGCCTTATAAGAAGAGACATGAGAGAGATGATCTCTCTCCCTCCACCCTGTGAGGATACAGTAAGAAGGCATCCACCTGCAGGGAAAAGGGCCTTCACCAGGAACCAAATCAACCAGCACCTTGATCTTGGATTTCCCAGCCTCCAGAATTGTGAGAATTTAGTTATAACAGCCCAAGCCGATTAAGGCATTTGTTGTGCAGCATTATTGAGATAACATAGGTGGTAAATCGTAGAGCTGGGATTCAAACCCACGTCTATCAGGTGCCAACACAGGAGCACTCACTTCTTACTCAATATTACCTGTCTGTGAAACGGTAGAATAGGAAATTGAGCACAAGATGTATGACTCCAAAGTCTGGGGATTATTGGCTAAAGGATTTAAAAAGGCAAAGGGAAGGGAAGCCAAGATGATGAATAGGGAAGCTGTGGGTCTTAGAAGTGTCTAGAGGAGGAGATCATCTATGTGACTAAAGCCCCCTTCCTCCCTATGCTCAGTCCCCATACCCACACCTCCTCTTTCACCCTCCTGCCCCAACTCTCGCCTCTGAATTTAAAAAATTATTTAAAATGTAGGAGAGAAGACAGAACCAATATATGTGTTGGTTCAAAGAAAGCAAACTGCTCTAGAAAAATCCTGAAGTGTCTGTTCTACATATATTTTCCTCATCTTTCATTTTAAAGGATTCGAGAATATTTCTGCCCATATTTCCATGGTCGCAAGGATCCAGAAAACCATTTATGAGCCAATATTTAACAAATGCTCAAATAATAAGTGGACTCTTTTTGATAGCAATATCACTTTCTGATGGGATGGAGACCCAGAAATTCACAACAGTGGTATTCATTAAAGAGCGTCCTTGGCACTTTTTATGGCAAAAATTATTAGCACTTGTCTTTTGGCAAAATGCCAAGCCAAGCAATTATATTATACCCGTTCGTACTCCTCCCATGATTTCAAATGTCATTCTTCTTGCTTTCTTCCTTGAAACAATGTGATGTGACTGTGAATGTCTAATTCAATTCCAAACGTCAGTGAGCCATGGTTTCTCTTTTCTTAATATCAGAGCTTTTACAGTTTTAATTAACTAACCATTATAAAGCAACTGTATGAAAGGGAATGTGGTATTTTTAACATTGATATCAACTGGTTTTGTAATGTTTAAAGCCACTAAGATCATTAAGAGAGATAAATTAGAAAACTTCCTAGATCTTTTCCGCTCTCAATACCTATGATATTTTAGGTGGTTTTTGCCAGAATTGAGGACCCTCTAAGGCAATACTTAGTGCTGAATTCATATTTCAGGTTCACTTGATAAAAGGGAGAACCACTTTAGAGTGAGTATACGTGAGCTTAGATTTTATTTGACTTTGGGATTCTAAAATTTATTAATGTCACCCTTGAATCTGGGATTTGTTATAATGCCTCAGATCATGCCTACTCACAGGTTGAAAGTACTTCTCTAACTCATTGTATTAATCAAGGTTCTCCAGAGAAACAACACCAATAGAATGTACATACAGAGAGAGAGAGAGAGAAAGACAGACAGACAGAGACAGAGACAGAGAGATTTACTGTAAGGAATTAGCTCACGCCATTGTCGGGGTTGGGAAGTCTGAAATCCTCAGGGCAGGCTAGCAGGCTGGAAATTCTGGCAGAAGTAGATGTTGGAGTCTTGACTCCAAAGGCAGTCTGGAGGTAGAATTCTTTCCTCTTCAGGGGACCTTGTCTTTTCTCTTAAGGCCTTCAGTTGATTGGGTGAGATCCACTTACATTTTGGAGTGTAATCTGCCTTACTCAAAGTCTACTGATTTAAAAGTTAATGACATCTAAAAATACCTTCACAGCAATATCTAGACTGGTGTTTGACCAAATAACTGGATACCATAACCTAGTCAGTTGACATAAAATCAGTCATCACACTCATTGGTGACTAAAGTGGGATGATTGTATTCCAGGAGATGCTGTCAACAATCAAATGGCATGTGGGAAGAAAAATAGAACTTCTTTTTATATTTATTTTTATCCAAAAAAATTATCTTCACCAGTATTTACTGCACAGATTGACAGCAGGACCCTTCTTAGCCTATGTGTGAGACATCACATGCCATGACTGGCATATAAGGTGTCCTCTGAGAAGAGTAGGAGATCTGGGGCATGGAGCATTGACAGGGGTCCCTTACAGCAGAGGCTACAGTCTGAAGTTTACCTGGGCCACTGTGGCAGACAGAATAATAGCCCCCCAAAAAGTATCCACATCTTAATCCCTAGAACCTGTGAATATGTTACCTTACATGCCAAAAAAGAACTTTGCAGATGTGAACAAGTTAAGGATCTTGAGGTGGGGACTTTATGCTAGATTATCCAGGTGAGCTCAATATAATCACAATTCCATATAAGATGAACACAGGAGGAGCCAAAGTCAGAGAAAAGATGATATGATGACAGAAGCAGAGATTGGAGTGATGCCCTTTGAAGCTGGAGGAAGATGCCACAAGCCTAGGAATACAAGTGGCCTCTAGAAGCTTGAAAAGGCAGGGAAACAGATTCTCTCCTAGAGCTTCTAGAAGGGATGCAATTCTGCCAGTACCTTGATTTTAGCCCAGTGAGATCCATGTTTGCAAAAACAGTGTATTAAAAGCAGAAAAGGTGAGGGGCCAATCTGGTGGCGTAGTGGTTGTGTTCACACACTCTGCTTCGGCGGCCCAGGGTTTGCAGGTTTGGATCCTGGGCGTGGACCTATACACCACTTATCAAGTCATGCTGTGTCGGCATCCCATATACAAAATAGAGGAAGATGGGTGCAGATGTTAGCTCAGGGCTAATCTTATTCAGCAGAAAGAGGAAGATTGGTAACAGATGTTAGCTCACAGCTGCTCTTCCTCACCGTAAAAAAAAAAAAAAGCAGAAAAGGTGGAAATTTCTCCCTAAATTTCAATGAAAACCTCTGCATCACTTCTGAATGAGATTTAAAAATGTATTTCACGATTTTTAATCAGTACTTCACTTCTGCAAGTATAAGCTAGCATCTTTGTGAGTTACTTCAACTATAGCAGTCACTAAACCACATATTAAAAAAACTCTTAGAATCAGAAAAACCCTTAAATAATCATCAAATTATTTAATTATGAAGGGGGTAAGTCAAGATCTCAAAAATGATGTTACATATTCATTCATCTTGAGAGCACAAAACACCACAAAACCACTGCTGATGGCTCTGGTTTGATGCTGCCCCACCAGGCAGCAACTCCGGTCAGGATTTTTCTTTTGAACTCGTAAGAAAAAGCAGCGTTAGGGGGAGGTAGTCTCTTCAGCTTGAGGTCCAGCAAGAATGTGAAGATCTAGCTAAAGAATGTGAAGGGGAAAGAATAAGAAGTGAATGCCCAAGTGCAGCTGGTCAGTGCACATCTGATTTCATTTTCACCCGAATATTACTGCCCCTGGGCACCAGCGGTCCAGACTGTGGCTGCAGATTTCTATGGAGAACAGGCAGGTTATGATTATACCAAGGCAACCTGAAAGAGAGAAGAAAGATCACTCTTCCTCTAAAGCACACACATCTGTTAAGATCATTTCCCCTCTCCTTAGGGATTTCTCACTGTAAGGTGGTAATTTGGTTGGTAGGTTGTTCCCGGGAACCATGTTTCCACTCTAGCTTCTGTAATTTCTCCAGGGTTGAATGAGGAGAAGAGACCCAGAAGCACATGCTAATTCTCCACCTTGGCAAGAATGCCTTTAGTGACTTACTCATCTCACATAGTGTCCTCATATTCCCACCTCTAAACCCTTTACCAATCTACTTAGAATATCCAGGACATCAGCTTGAATTTCTTCAGCTTCTCTGCCTTCGATCTCAACATGTTCTTCTTCTGAAACAAGAGGAAAGAAGTTTTCAAAGGTTAGCCCTTTTTACCTTTCCTGTGACCTTGTTCTAGCAACAATCCCTTCTCTTTCTTCCATATCTGCTCTCTCCTTTCCATTGGACCCTCTTCTTCCCCAGGCATAATTAGGTCCCACTTACTCTTAAATACAAGCCATACCCTTAATTCTGTTCCAACCACAAGCCAACATTTTCTCTTCTTTCTTTCTTCTGTTGTCAAATTTCAGGAAGGTGATGTCTGCAATCATCTCCACTTTCTGTCTACCCCTTCTCGCCTTCACCCTACTGGAGAAGGATGGTCTCTGTTTCCTAATATACAAACCAAAAGCCTCTTCCCATTTCTTCCATGATCCAATTGAAGATTTGATGCCCACTCCTCATGATTCCCTTCTCCGTTAACTACACCACCCAGATTTACTTGCTACCTTTTGACCGTCTTCATTTTTTCTCATCACCCTTCACCTCCTGAGGCACCTCCTAAGACCCTCCTAGGGTCTCAAACTTTAATGTTTATAAGAAAAATGTTTACACCTTGTTAAAAATATAGAGTCCTTAATGTTATCCCCAAATTCTGATTAAGTAGGTGTGAATAGGGTCTAGGAATCTGTATTTTCAACAAGCACTCAGGCCTCCTCTCCCACTCAGGGGAAATACTGTGTGATCTTGTCTATGTCCCTGGCCTCAATTTCTGTTAGGACGAATCCTAATTCTATATCTCTTGGTTTACGTTTTCATTAGAGCTCTAAACTTGCATTTCCAACCAGATGTTAACCTCTCTTTCTCTAATTTTAAAGCCGATATCTTACACTTAGGTTGTTTCAGAAACAAACCCATCAGCTTCCCCCTCAAACCTGTTTCTACACCCATCTTCCTTAACTTTACTAACTACCATTTTTCCAATTATGTGGGCTCCAAAACCTCAGTCATAGTCAAGCACTTATTGACCCAAGTGAACGTTCGCGACCATCCTCTCCTTTTCATTCCCAGGGGAGGCTGACACTACCTTTCACCTGACCTTGTCAGCATCCTAACTCCTCCTTACTCTCCAAACAACCCAACACGCTGCTGCCAGATTAATCTTCCCTAGAAACAGTTCTGTTTCTAGAAAACTTTGATGACTCTTTCCTTTTAATCAAATTTAATTCAGACACTTTAGCTTGCTATCAACATCCTCCTCTGAGGCTCTGAAATTCCTCTCCAAAGTTTTCACATGTACACATTCTCCTCCCAGTTGGCCCAAATACAGGATGTTAGTCCTTTGCCAACCAAAGGTGTGGCAAGTATTTTTTCCTCTTTTGTTGCCTGTGGATTTTTATGGTATTTTTGTATATGTCTGAAAGTATGAAACCGTTTTTTTTTTTTGGTGAGGAAGATTGTCCCTGAGCTAACATCTGTGCCAATCTTCCTCTGTTTTGCATGTGGGTCACCGCCACAGCATGGCTTGATGAGTGATGTCAGTCCATGCCCAGGATCCGAACCTGCGAACCCGGGCCGCTGAAGCAGAGCTAACCAAACTTAACCACTACGCCACTGGGCCGTCCCCATGAAACTTTTATATTGTCAGATTTGTCAAAATTTACTTTTTCTTTTTTTGCTTCAAGCTTTTCTTTGCTCAAGTCTTTTGTGGATCACTCTAGGGTGCATCTATCTTGTTTTATATTATTCTTGTGCACATCTTCCCTTAGATCTTAGACTGTAAATTCCTTAATGTTATCTTCTTTATAGATGTAATGAACACTTACTATCAGCTATTATTATTTTTAGCACCTTACAAATATTAATTCATTTAGTCCTCATTTCAACCCTGTGAGGTAGGTACTACTATTAGAACCCTTATACAGAGGGTGAAACTAAGGTAACTTGTCCAAGGTCGCACAACTAGTAATCCTAGTGGAGCCAGGATTGGAATCTAGGCACTCTGACTCAGAAACTCTGCTCAGAACCACTATCCTATGCTGCCTTCTCATATGTGGAAAACTAATGGGCACTCAACCAGTACTTGCTGAATGAAGAAATTTAATATATAGGCAATCTGGGTTGATATGTCTGGATTATACACAGTTTCTTAGAACACCTCATGAAAGTTTAAGAAGTCGTGAGAAGTGGTTGAGCGACCATAATGTGAAATGCCAAAGAACCCCAAACTGAGACTCCAAGTTCTGAGGCTTTTAGGGTACGCCAGTCTTCAGGAACCTGGTTGGCTAAAAGGGAAATCTCTGATGATGAATGGGAGGGAGCACAAAAAATGTGGAATCCAAAGAGATGGGCAGTTTTCCACATCATTATAGCAGTATTTTGTAACAATTTCTTTGGCAACTGACAGCAGACATTTAAATCAGCTATTTCCTCCTCAGAATTCCTCTCCAAAGAATAATAATGGCCTCTACAACTCTGAAGGAAATGTAGCCCCTACTCGGATACAATCTTATCTGGGAAATTGCCATGGTATTCGTCACGGCTGTCACTGGGCTGAGTCCATTAGAGATGTGCTAAGTGTCGATCTACAGGGTTGTGTGCTCCAAGGGCTCCCGCTACACATTCTTCTGGGTTTAAGCAGGAAAACAAAAACCACTCAACATTTTGGGGGTAGAGTCTCCTCAGAGCTGGGTTGGCGAAAGAGAGCCATTCACCCAGCCCTAAAGAAGTTACTCTGTGGCTCAGGTTGTAGATTTATAAAGACATTTGCAGTGACACCATTGGGGAGGGCAGAACACGAGAAAGAGTTTATAGAGAAAGCCCAGATTTTTATTTCTTTAATTGGAGAGCATGAGGGGAGCCAAAGACCTAAAACGTTGGGGTAGGATGTTGGTACTGGGACCTTGGACCAGAGTTCTTTTCAGTTTGTTTCAATTAAACAGTAAGTCGTTACAGTCTCTATTCTTCTCAGGCAGAGAATGTTAGAGCTGGAAGTCCAACTTCCAGATGACATATAATTTAAGAAACTGGGGCCCAGACATAGAAAGTGACTGACCAGGGCCCCACAGCTAGCAGGCAGCAGGACTCAAGGTGCTTGGACCAGGATTAGTGGGATTTTTTAAACTTGGTTCTGCAAGGAGATGCTCCTGCAAATCTAATGTAAGTTTTCATTTAAAATAAAAACCCAAATCATATCCTCTTTTATTTTAAAATGTATTTTGTTTGTTTTTAACCCACAGTTGTCTTTACAAAGAAGCACATAAAAATAGTCTTCCACTCAATATACCAAGGGAGGCAATTTACTCTGAAATTACATTGTCCTAGAAACTAATTTACTGCACCATGAGAGTTGCTTCTTCCCAGGAAGTTGTTTACCCACCTTGACTCAAAAAGATATCAGGCATCTTTGCCATGCAGAGCATAGCACAGGGTTTTCTAAGGCAGAGACTCTGAAACTGGGTGTAACTCACTTTACACAGATAGTAAGCTGCCTAGAGGTCATTGCAGATGCAGTCCCCCCCCCCCCCACCTCTCTCATGCCACCAGAAGACCCTCCCCAGGTTCCTGAGGATTGTGGGCATTATCAGCCTGCTCCAGAGTTCTTTTTTCATTTTGTTGGGGAAGAGGTAGTCAGCAAAGGCTGAGAGAGAGACAGCTGAGGTAACTCAACAACACCATGGCAACTATTATGTAAGGTCATCAATCCTTTTACTTCTTCCCATTTGCTCACCTGACATCTCCCTTCCTCTCTCTATTGTGCTCTCATTTTGAGATAAGCCATGTCTCCATCCTCACCTCAGTGCCTGACCCAGAACAAGTGTTCAACAGATGTTCATGGACTTCATGAATGATTGGACTTCGTTCATTTTCTTCACCTCCCATTTTCCATCCTTTCTTTTTTCTCCTCTTTTGCTGATGGTCCACTCCTCAACTTTTAGAAAAGAAGTTGTAAGATAAACAGTAGCAAAAATAATAAGTGAAATAGGGACAAAATAATTAGTTTCTTTGAAATAGTTTTTATTTCATAATTTGATATTACATTATCAAATTATGTCTGTGCTTCCTTATACATTCTCTTTTGTATAACTCATTTATTAACCATTTTGCTCTTTGTAGGTCCATAGAATAATTTTCTCTTTGATGGTAAATGAACCAGAGCAAGGGTACAACTGTCTTTGAAACTCAAGTACCTAGTAAAGTGTTCTAATTACAAATGCCCCTAAAGGATTATTGTTGATCAATGGCAACAGGACACATAAATGCAGAGTAAAAATACCACATTAGAATTATTAGCATGAAAAGAAAAAGATGTACCATGTGTGACTTTTGTGTTATATTTACCTAGTTCACATTGTTTTTATTCTCTTTATTAAAAAAAGAGTATTTTGAGTTTATAACCATAGATGTATCATCAATCTTTTTACTTATTATCATTATATGCAATATATCATAATTAAGTATATCTCAATTGTACACCTAATTGTATCCATGTGTAACATACAAAAAAGTTTCTATATTAATTTAGAAGCATATTTAAATACTACCGTCTATTTGAAAAATTGTATTAAAAGAGAGCATGGCAGTATTCTAAAGCCAATGAAAATCCATCATGTATACCTTAATTGAGATGGGTGGACATACATGTATATATATATAAGCATAAACTAATTTAAAGTTTTCTCTTTCATTTGAAGCTTAATATTATTAAATTAGTTATTAAATAATCAGTTGTCTTATAATCATATTCTACTGTTCAAACAGAAATGAAATATACCTCCTTTTATTTAAAAAAGTCTGCAGAACTGATTAAACAGATAATATAATTTCCACTACAAGGGCTTTTTCTGCCATCTAGTGGAAAAATGAAATCTATGAGGAGTCACAATTTACATTTTTAATTCTATTGTCTCAATATATTTAGCAAAGTCTCATTTAAAATCTCAAGAAAAGAAAACAAAATAACGTACTTTCTCTCCTTGTTTCTGATTTGACTGGCAAGTGGACCAGATGCGGTTAATCCTGAGTTTCAGGCTTTCTAGAAAAATCACGGAAGCAAGCCATAGACTCCAAACAAGATACTGGCTCTCACTGTTTTACGTAATTAGATTGCTGATCATTGTGAACGTGATGAAAGATGTCTCGAGCCTCTACGTCCCTCTCTGTTCCTGTCAATACTTTAACCCTGTAAGCTGGAGAAGAGGGAGTGTTTAGACTAGAGCCATGACTTGTTGGCACTGTCTGGATCAATGGCTTTCACACTTTTTAAACTGCAACTCACACTAAGACATGTACTTGACGTTGTGACCCAGTGTGTGTACATAAAACAGAAGACAAAGTTCCACAAAGTAATAATCACTATGATATTTTACATTCTGTTCTGCTTTATTCTATTTCACTTTTTTGGTATTATTTTATAACATTTTAAATTGATTTCATGATCCACTAATGGTCCTAAAGCTTGAAAAACACTGGTTAGAGTATTTCCTGAGAAGTTCTGTTTACCTCTCCTGCTTTAAAAATATTTGATACTAAGTCTGAAATTATGACAACATCAAAGTTAAACAAAAAAAAAGATATGATAGAGATTGGTTTATTGATACAAAGATCCTTGAGCTCAGTTAAGGATATTTTATTTGATGAGTGCTCTCTATTATCACTAGCATCATTCTCTCTATAACCCATAATAGAAGGCTCGGATTCATCTTCGTAACCACCTCTGTCATCAAATCAGCCACCAAGTTCTGTGGATTCTATCCTCACAACACGTCTCATATCTTTGCGCCTCTTTTCATCTTCATCTGGTTTAGACACTTCCTATTTCTCCCCGGATGATCACAGAAGCTTCCACATTGCTCACTATGACTCCATCTCTCACCCCTCTGGTCCATCCTTCACCCAGCTGCCAAGACTTACCCTCCTCCTCACAGGTCAGGTGATGTCATTCACTGCCTCTTCTGCCTAATGAATAACGCCTGAGCCTCTTAAGGTGATATTAAGAGCCTCGCTGCTTAGTGCTTTTTTGGCATTTACTATTTTAGCTTAGATTATCTCTCTCGCCTTTAGGTTTTGAGTTAGGACTACATTTTTGCCCCTTTTTAAGTGTACTATATTTGCCCCAGCAGGTGTTAATAAATATTTGTAGAAGGCACTGAACAGAACTTCCTTTCTGACCTTCAGTTCTCTCTACACTCTGTGTGCCCTGTATTTCAGTTGCTGTTCTACTAACCATTCTCTGAACTCTCCTTTTATTAATTAATCAGTTTTTTGTTTATTTATTTTTTTAAAATATGCATTTGCTCAAGCCTTTTTCTGGGCTGCCTTATTCTCTGTTTTCTGTCGGTGGAAATCCTTTTTACCCTCTAAACACCAGCTCAAATGCCATCCCTTGCAAGTCACTCCCTCGATCCCCAGCAGAATGAACTCCCACAGCTTTATAGTAACTCTAGTCTCTATTCAACGCTATGCCATCATTCCCAGTTTTAGATTATGTTTCTCTGTGTCTGTCTCACTTGGTTGTGAACATCTTGAGGGCACGGGACATGCCTTGTGCATCTTTCTACTCCTTAGCCCTATGCTGGGTATTGAATATATATTCATTTACTTGAACACATTCTTTGCATATATACTTTTAAATGGGGAGAACTAGAGCCCGCTGACAATCGTTTTGAGTATAGGTCAACCAAGTCTTAGATGGGCTATTTTAAGTTTCAGAGCAGGGATCTAACCAAGATTTCTAGTTTGAATTATCAGTTGACCCATCAACACTTTTTTTCAGTATCTATGGAGCACTGTATGCTGCTGCAAATACCAGGAAGTGGAAAAGCCAGCTGCCACCCTCCTACAATGAAGGCCCTGCTGGTTGGCCCTTCTCCATGTTCCCATAATGACTGATACTTTCTTCTGTCACTGGACTTCCTCCTTGTACTGCGTGTATCTGTTTTACGAGCTCCATGAAGGTGGGTAATCTCTCTTCCTCATTTTTATACTCAGCAACTAATCTAACACCTGCACATAGTAGACGCTCAATAAATATTTGTTGACTGAAAGAATGAGAGACACAGAGAATTATAATGGATAAAAAAGAAGTATCAGATATTATGTCCATCTTCAAGGGGCTTATGCACCAGTTAGGGAAATAATTACCTGAATATTCTAACCATAGTGTCCTACACTTAATAGACAATTGATACTTTTGTGTGTGTGTGTGAGGAAGACCAGCCCTGAGCTAACATCCATTGCCAATCCTTCTCTTTTTACTGAGGAAGACTGGCCCTGGGCTAACATCCGTGCCCATCTTCTTCTACCTTATATGGGACGCCGCCACAGCACGGCTGACAAGCAGTGGGTCCGCCTGCTGGCGCCCAGGATCTGAACCCACGAACCCCGGCCTGCCAAGCGCGAACTAAACCGCTGAGCCACGGGGCCGGCCCAACAATTGATACATTTTAATGAATTATAATTAGTGAAATGAGAGCCAATTTCTATGTGCAGGAAAAATGCTAAACACTTACCAAGAAGTATAAGTGGCTGTCTCTGACCTCTAAGACAGCATAATCAAGTGTGAGGTAATAAAAATGTTCACAAACACATTACTCAGCAGGTTGGGTTTCCTGCCAAATGCGTCTTAGAGATGTCACTGTAAGCTGGAGTGATATCACTGTAAGCTAGATAAGACTTCCCAAAGGAAGGAGGCCTTTGTCAAGAACTGTGAAAAGTCTGAAATATTACCCTATTTGTAAGCTGAAAAGTTAGTCTGCCACATGTCCATACACGCTGACAGAGGACACAAAACTCCTGGGTCAGAGGCAACAGACTTTATGACTCACGGCACAGCAGGCAGCAGGAGCTTCTTGTTCATGTTGGGTCTCCTTGTCCTCCAAGTCTCATGATAAAGAACAGGTCAGGAAAATGCTGCACATTCTGCGGGTTTGCTTCACAGCTGAGGAAACTTGAACTAAGGGAACCCCAACCCCCTAAAGGGGCTGCTAGCAAACCTGTCCGATCTTTGTCCTGGAGGGAGACATTATCCTTATTATCCTGGTGAGAAAAAAATCTGTCTTCTCCCAGAGGGAGATGCTATCTCTATGTTCCAAGGCTGTTTGCTATACAAACATCCTTGAAAAGATAGCCCATAACGAAAGCTGTCAATCCCTTTCCTCAGAAGATGGACAAAACCACAAGAAACCCATGAAGAACGTTCTTCCAAAAGTCTTAATTTGTTTTTTGAAGCTTGAGTGTGATTTAATCAAGCAATAGGAAGAGAATGGATATCCTAGGAGAAAGAAGAATTTCATGTGTCCATATTTATTTCATGACAGATCTCCCTGGTCCTTAGTTTCTTTACCTGTCAAATTGGAATAATACCTATTTCACAAGGTTGCTGTAAAAATACATGAGGTAATGTATGTATGGCATCCAGCCTGGTGACTGACATGTAGCAGGTGCCAAACTGTTAGTTCTTTTCCATCTTCCCCAGAATGTAGAGAATATGACTCTGTCAACTGCCATGACATTAAGAAAGGGAGAAAGAGAGACATTTAAGCAGTCAATTTGCAACCTTTTTTATTAAGCATCTACTATGTTCAGGCACCAGGCTAGACACCATGCCTGTCCTCTTAATGCTTATGGTCTGCTTCATGGGGAAAACAGAGGAGAGTAGAATTATCTTGCTTCCAACAAGTAAACTTGTTGAAGGTATACCTCCAAAGTTTTATGGCAATGCCATCTGACCAGGAAGCCAAGGAATCATTGAGACATTGGAGGAGCATAAATCTAAAATAAGAACAGAGAAATGTCAAAGTTCAGTGATGGCATATACCAGTCAACAACATGCTTTTTCTTGATCATGTTGAAAAAAGGATGCTAATAATCGCAGCAGGAAGATTTCATGTGAACATTATCGCCAGCTATGTATGATTGTTAAATCATACATTTGATAAATATTAAGCACTTGCCACATGTTATGTCCTGTATACTGATTGGTACTGGAACTTGAGGATCAAGAGCAGGTATCTCTTGAGAATGAGATGCCCTCTGAGGGACAAGGGATTGATTTTTCACAGTTGGTGTCAATGTTCATCTATATATGAATGGAGAGAGAAGTGTGAGACTCTGAAAGATGCTATGAATAAGGTATTCAATTTAAAGATGATTAGGGTATTGATTTCTTGAACAATCCTGAATTAGACCTTGAATAAGGAGAGAAGGAAGTTGTTAAAATTTCTTTCTTTATCCATGGAGAAGGTAAACAACCATTTGTTTTTTTATAGACTATATTTATGCCTGCAATATTTAATAGTAATAAAATAATTTTTTTTCAGAGAGAAAAGAGAGTTATAAAGACAATCCCCACTTTGGGGAGTGGGATTATATAATTTAACCACTATGTTAAGCCTGTTTGATGTGTTAGAAAAGTATATGAAAAGGCATCTCCAGTTGGTTTTTCTGGAAGAACTATGGTAATAGTACTTTGTTCCTATGAAATCCAGTGCAGGGAAGACTGGATTTCAGTTATTTGTCAAGAATCTACCTACTGGGCTGGAGTGTAAGAAATGGCACACATTGTTTGACAGCTGAGTGATGGAGGCTAACCAGAAGAAGTGAACTACCTTTGAAACGAGAAGCTGAGGACAAGGGTATACAAGCAAAGCCCAATGGAGTAGTGATCCAGCTTTAGTTTTTATTACTCACAGATCATGAGATGGGCTTTAGCCAATGCTAAGAGTTGGCCTTGTATTGGACAGCTTAGGGGAATGTGGGTCCAGCAGTCAAATGATTTTAAAGACCTTAAAAACTCTCCAGCTGCCAATCTCAGCCCCTCACCTACTGCCCTGTGCTGCCTACCTGGCTGTATTTCTTCAAGTTAAATCTTGTTAGGACTTGGCTTCTCCCAGGGAAGAGACACATTATTAGTAACATCATAGTTTGGATTTCTTTGTTTTGACCTGAGTTCGTGAGAGAAACAAGAAAACTCAGTACAAAATGCTGAAGTGAGAGAAGACTGGAGAAATCCCAGGTGAGAGAGCATCTTCTTTCTTCCACATATTGTTTTCCCTATGGGCTCCCTTGTTAACCAGATTTACTGCGAAATCTCAACATAGATTCTAAAACCTTTCCGAACTGACGAAAGTGACAGTAGGGGAGTCATAATAATCCATCACAACAACTCCCTTCCTGTCTAAGTCATGCTAGTGGCTGCTACCTTGAAAGGTCAGGTTCACACCAGTTTTTCCTAAGACTGTAGAGCCCCCAAGGTCCTTGCACAGTAGCATTTCAATATGAATGGCTCAGTATGTAGAGTGCCATTTTTGTGAAATTGAAGTTCTTTTGTCTTTGTTCCACACAAAATGCTTTTCTCTCTTTCTCTGAACTTGGCCCTGATTGATAAAGTCCTTTCCATTTCTATTAGGTAAAGACAGGTGAAAGTAGGAATGGTGTTTACCCAGGGCTTGAAATTAAACCTTACAGAGCTCTCTCTCCTTGGCTGCCCCTCCTCTCTCGCAGTTTTCTGTCAGTAGACTTCCAAGGAAGTCTTCTGTTAGCCAGATGTTTGCTCCTATTTTACATGACGGTTCTCAGGGTTCAGCAGGAACAAAGATTACTGATATTCCCATTGGGTTTATCAGAAGCAACTGAGAACAATGAGCTCTTTTTATGTTGAAAAGAGAGATTTAAAAATTATTCATAATCCTTACTTCTTCTCCCAACACATTCTCATCCCCATGGGCTCCTTTCACTAATTAGGTATGCAAGACTTCACATTAAAATTTAGCTACATATTAATCTTTTGGTTTTACTGGTAGGATGTCTTGATCTTCTTCCCTATACAAACACAGTATATACTTACATTTAAATACATTTTGTCTATGCTTCCAAAATGAGTATATAAAAATAAGAGCTTATGAAAACATTAGGTTTGATTCCATTGGTGAGAAAAAAGTGCATTTCTAATTTGTCTACTCAGAATCATTGGGCCACTCCTAAAATTAAGTTCCTAGATAAGTCCAATTAATACAAAATATAAAGTTAAGATTAACATTTATGAAGTTCCTACTATGTGTCAGGTGGTATGCTATGGATTTTACATCCATTATCTTCATTTAATCTTCATAACACTGTGGAGTTACATATTATTATTTTCATCCTACAGATAAAGAAACTGAGATTTGAGGAGGACACCCAGAATCCAAGTCTGCCTGACCCCAAAGCCTGAGCTTTCTACTACACTGTATGAATATTAGAACCAAAAGGAATCTTGGGGATTATCTAGGATAGTAGTTTTCCAAAATGCAGGATGGGTATCAAAGGGGGTGGTACATGGAGACATTACATTTAAAATGCAATAAACGCCGTAGTGAAGAAGTTCATTTCTTTTCAATGCTCTTTTAATCCTTCTGATAACTCGGTTTTGTTACATGTCTCTAACACTTACTCATCTTTTCTGTCATAGAAAAAGCAGGTCTCAGAATCACAGATTTCAAGGACAATACCTAGCTATGTCTACATTTACTTTCATTGTAATTATTGTTATAGCTACTTTCTAGCAATGGCAAATGACATTGGTTTTCCTTTTTAGTAGTCATGTAAATTTTTATTTTGAAAATAAATGTATTTAGATTTTTTTTAAGTGAGCTTAAAGAAAAATGGTTATAAATAATAGTTTAGTGGTATACACATGTGGTAAAAATCATGAAGATGCCATAGGAAATCTAGACTTCGGGGGTATGGATCTGGAGATTCTAGGCTAAGACGCAAATGATACAATTGAAACTCACATGATACAGTTGAAGAAATGGAGGCCTAGAGAGATGTAGGTAAGTGTCTATGACATACAAATTTCCTGAATTGCTGAAAAATGATCGTTTACTTTTAAAAATATACGATGATCTCCTCAAGAGCAGGTCAACTTCCATTGTTGTTCTGGATTTTCCTGGTGGGGCATCAATCATCTTTTGAGTAGCAAATACAGACTAGAATTAAGGAAACTAGCAATTCTGTTTCCTTTCAGAGCAGTCACGTAGTTAGTTCCAGTTTTCTTCTGTGCTGAATGGTGTGAAATTGAAATAGGTGGTATTATAGATTAGCTTGACAAACTGGGAATTCAGATTAAATCAGAAGTAAATATTTGATATTTGCTTTTATGAAATTTACATTAGTTTATTTAGATATTTCAAGCATATAGCAGTCAGCAAATTCAAGTATAAGCTGTAGCTATTATAATAAAAAGGCCATTTGCTGGTAGGAGAGCAGATAAACTCTCTAAAAAATTTAACAAGTGAAATAGTTTTCCAACATTACCTCTTGAAAGCGTAATTATCAGAACAACCTCTTTAAAGGCTTTTGATGTACCTGTTCAAATGTACATTTGGCGATTTATTGCTTTCAGTAGCTAGAGGTGATAATGTGGACTGCTTCTGATATAAGGCCTGCATTTCCATTCAGCTACTGGGATAGTAGATACCCCAGTATTCTGTTCTATTCTAATGGACAGAGTGCCATTTGTTACCAGATACACTTCCTGAGGCTGCTATTTAGGAGTGGCAGATGTACCATTCTTTTTTACAACGCTTAACATACTTCAACCTGGTGTATTTGAGCTGAACAGTGCATTTCATAAAACAAGACATTTTTGTTGTTGTTAGAACTGGGCTCCCCAAGTGCAAGATTTCTGGAAAATAAATAGTTTAAACCTGTTATTTATTTTGTCCTAATGAAAAGGCAATAATATAGATCTGCAGAGATGCCACAAAATTCACCAGCCCACCATCAACAATAGCATGCTGGTTGGGAAAAGAATGGGGCAACCCTGGGTAAAATACACATCTTTCATTAGTCTTTTGTTATAGTCTCAGCATCTACTTCCAGAGTTTCAACTACTACCTTTGGGCATCTGATTCCCAATCTCTTTCAGCTCCTTCCCATTTCACTTCTTCACCCCATGAGATCGTGATGTATAATGAGAGGCACTGTGGTGCGTAGGCTCTAGAGTTAGTTTACCTGGGTTCGAATCCTGGCTCTACCACTTTCCTGATTAAGGTATTTCTTTACAGCTCTGTGCCTCACTTTCCTTACCTGCAATGGAATCATGCTATCTATCTCCTATGGTGACTGTAAGCAATTTGATACGTGTAAAGCAGCAATCAATGCCTTGCTTGTAGCAAGTTTTCAATATGTGCTAGTTATTATTTTTCAACCACACGGCAGATACTGTTTCTTGGATGCCGAGTCTATCCA
Organism: Tapirus indicus; assembly: GCA_031878705.1. Taxonomy (NCBI): domain Eukaryota; kingdom Metazoa; phylum Chordata; class Mammalia; order Perissodactyla; family Tapiridae; genus Tapirus; species Tapirus indicus. The sequence goes on along the minus strand of CM062930.1, from coordinate 33,774,155 downwards.
TGCATTCAGCTAACATATATTTATTGAGCACTTATGTGCCAGGCAGAATTCAAGATGCTTGAGACACATCAATGAACCACCACCTCCCCTCCCCCCCAAAATCCCCGCCCTTGTGGGGTTTTTTTTCAGGTAGAGGGAGAAGGACAATAGTCAATAAATATAATAACTAAATAAATTGTATTAGAGAGCGATAAATGCTTTAGGAAAAAAAGAGAGTTGGGTAAGGTGATTGGGAGGGTAGGTGAGGGTGAGATTTAATATATATAATATTCCTAAAGTAAAACTAATTTTTCCAGGAAAATTGGATTCTCTTTTAGATTTCCATTTACTGATAATCATTTTCTTTGTTACCCAGGTTAAAAACTCAGTCACCTCAGTTTTTTCTATTTTCCCCATAACCTGCCATTAAATCCCACGTGTTGTTTTGCAATCTCTCAAGTCTACCCTTATATAAGCACTTAGGCCTGCGTTAATATCATAGCCTAACTAGTATCCGCTTCTAGTCTCCTCCTTCTCCAATCCTTCCTGCACTTACTTCACTTGCAAAGCAATCCCCACAACAGAGCTTACCCACATGTCTTCCTTCCTCTATGGAATGAAGGCCATACTTGTTGAGGGATGTTCATAACCTGGCTTCAACCTGTCTTCCCAGCCCTCTCAAACTTTCCCCTAAATATAACTTTCCATTTCAGTCAGAATAATGTACTCCTGTGAATTCCCCCTCTGCATCTAAACAATGTATTAGGTTCTTTTTGAACACTCTATTGCTAGTTTTTTCTTTCTCTTTGTAGGAGTGTTAGAAATTTCATTAAACTTAAAATTCCATATGGAATTTTGTGTAATAATTTGACTTTTAAAGAATCCCAGGTGAGATATCCTCATGAGGGAAATGGTGTGGACCTGATCTCAGCAAGGTGGAGGTGCTGATGTTAGGACTCATGGTTTTCTGGACAATCCACAAACAACTAAAATTGTTTTGATATCGTTACTCAGCTTACTCAAGGACAGAATACCAGCTAGTCTGCCACCAAAAATGTGCAAACAAGATTTACTTTTTCTAGACTGCCTGCCTTCTTTTCTCCCCTCGCTTATAAATCTTGTTCTCACCTTTGTTCTTTAACTCATTGTGTAAAAATAACTTAATACTTTTGAAATAGGAAACTTTTGTTTACATTTAAAAATACATTGTTAATGACTCAAGTGATTAAAAAGTCTTCAGAAAAGCAAATCCATTTTCTATTTTTATGTAAAAAAATCCAACTGTTCATTTAATGGAGTTTGTGTAAAAATACCCTTGCCACTGGTGAATATCAAAGCACTTTTATATTAATCCATTTTCTTCTGTGAGGTCCTAATCCACAGTGGACTACCATCTTGATTTCTCAGCAATATAGTCCATTTGAGACTCCAAGCTGCCTACATGTACATGATTCAACCCATTTCTGTTACTCCATATGGGTTCAATACTACAAGATACACATTTCTGCCACATAAAATGCAGACTTCCCCAAAGACTCATATTAATGTAAATGGTTACCTTCAATTGTGTCAGTCTTCAAAACTACCAGATCATGTACCTCAAAAATAAGAAATCTATTATTTCAGAACTGTCACCAGCCAAAATTATTTTTATTCTTTCAGATTTCAGGTTTCCCAAGTGGCCAGCTAGTCTCTGGGCTATTTTCAGCAAGTCCCTGAGTAGGACTTAACACATGCACCTCTTTCTTCACCACCATGGGGTAAGACAACCCATCAGGACTTCTTAAAAAAATGACAGCCTGGGTCAGCCAGGGTGGCCTAGTGGTTAAGTTTGGCACAGTCTGCTTTGGTGACCTGGGTTTGGTTCCCAGGTGCGGACCTATACCACTCGTCTGTCAGTGGCCATGCTGTGGTGACAACTCACACACAAAGCAGAGGAAGATTGGCAGATGTTACCTCAGGGCCAATCTTCCTCAGCAAAACAAAACAAAACAGCCTGTTTCATCTCCCCAATTTGCTTAGCTCTTGCTTACTATCCTCTGTAGACTGACCACAATGGCATGTCTATCACAGGCACTTCATAAATATTTGTTTCTGTATTGGTTTGCTAGAATTGCCGTAACAAAGTACTACAGACTGGGTGGCTTCAACAACAGACATTTATTTTCTCACAGTTCTGAAGGCTAGATGTCCAAGATCAAGGTGTTGGGAGGCTTGTTTTCTTCTGAGGTCTCTTCCCTTGGCTTGTAGATGGCCGCCTTCTTGACGTGTCCTCAGTCTTTATTCTCTGCATGCACATCCCTGGTGTCTGTGTCCAAATTTCTTCTTCTTATAAGGCTAGCAGTTTTGATTAGGATTCACCCTAATGGCCTCATTTTAACTTAATCACCCCTCCAAATACAGTCAAATTTAAAGTACTGGGGGTTAGGACTTCAACGTATCAATTTTGGGGAAACAATTCAGCCCGTAAGTTTCCTAACAGAGAGAACCAGACTGTTGCTTATGATGTCTTAAAAGATTCTGGATCTATCTTGAGGACAGTATTAAAGTAGTGTCAACAGTAAATGAAACTTATGTAGATCACATGGGGAGGAAGGGGGGAAATGCAGGGTTTGCCTAGAAATCAGACCTTTGATCATGGGCACCTAGTTTGCTCTGCTAGCCCAGTACTATGCATAATTCTTCAACAGCCCTGTGCTCTGGACCCAATGCAATTATGTGTGTATGGTGTTTATATGTGTGCATACAAATAAGTATATGATGTACTTTAGGTATTTGGCAAAGTATTTTACACACACTAAGTCTGATCTAATCCTCACAAGTCTGTGAGAGAGGATTTTCCCCATTTTTCAGAATGGATCTCAGAAGTAACTTGCCCAAAGCCACTAAGGCATAACAGGAAACCAGGTGAGTCTGTCTCCAAAGCTCAGGTGAGGAGTGTGGTCTCCTGGCTCCCGTCCTGGGCTCAGGTGAGACTGTGGGAGCTGCAGAGCTCCTGCTGTGTATGGTCCTTCATCAAGCTATGGCTCAGCACCTGTCCACTCAGCACTCTGGTGCACCTCTGCTGTGACACAAAAACCACAGGCAACAAAAGAAAAAATTAGACTTCATCGAAATTTTAAAAATTTGTACATCAAAGAACACTACCAAGAAAATGAAAAAGTGACCCACAGAATAAGAGAAAATATTTGCAAACCATGTATCTGATAAGTGATTAATATCCAGAAAATATAAAGAACTCCTACAACTCAACAACAAAAAATTAAAAATTGGACAAAAGGCTTAAATAGACATTTCTCCAAAGCTACACAAATGGCTGATAAATACATGAAAAGATGCTCAACGTCACTAAACAGAAGGGAAATGCTAATTAAAATCACAATTAGATACCGCTTCACACCTATTAGGATGGCTATTATTTAAACAAAAACAGAAGTTAAGCACTGGCAAGGGCGTGGAGAAATCGGAACCCTTGGTGTGCAGCCTCAACAGAAAACAGTACGGTAGTTTCACCAAATGTTAAATATAGAATTACCATGTGTTCCAGCAATTCCACTTCTGGGTATATACCAAAAAGATTTGAAAGCAGGGACTTAAACAGATACTTGTACACCAATGTTCACAGCAGTTACATTCACAATAGCCAAAAGATAGAAACAACCCAAATGTCCATCAACAGATGAATGAATAAACAAAATGCAGTAAATATTTAAAGTGAAACATTATTCAGCCTTAAAAAGGAACAAAATTCTGATACATGGTACAATATGGACGAATCTTGAAGACATAGTGCTAAATAAAATGAGACACAAAACAACAAATATTCCACTTATATGAGGTACCTAGAATGGTCAAATTCATGGAGACCAAAACCAGAAAAATGTTTACCATTTTTCTGGGGTTGGGGCAAGGGGAGAATGGGTTGAGTTTCTGTTTGGATGGTGAAAAAGTTCTGGATAGTAGTGATGGATGCACAGCAATGTGAACATTCTTAACATCACAGAACCGTATAACTTAAAAATGGTTAAAATGGTAAATTTTATGTTGTGTATATTTTACTACAATAAAAAATGTGGCTAGTGTGAGAAATTGCATTTTTAATTTTAAAGTTTAAAAACTGATATTTGGGGGCCAGCCCAGTGGTGTAGCAGTTAAGTTCACGCATTCTGCTTCAGTGGCCCAGGGTTCACAGGTTCGGATCCTGGGAGCAGATGCACTGCTTGTCAGCCATGCTGTTGTGGCATCCTATATAAAGCAGAGGAAGATGGGCATGGATGTTAGCCCAGGGCCAGTCTTCCTCAGCAAAAAGAGGAGGATTGGCAACGGAGGTTAGCTCAGGGCTGGTCTTCCTCACAAAAAACCCCCCTGATATTTGACTCAGTTATTGCAAAACTTTTAAGTATGTTTGGAATGTGTATGTAAATGTCATAAAGTCCCACTATGTAAAGAAACTCTTATTCAAAGTATAGAAAAATATAATCTCATGTGTGTTTTAATTGTCAACTTTGTTTCTGAGCCTGGGGCAATGTTAATATAACCATCTCCTTTCACGACCTGGGAAAAAGTATTCCACCTTACACCTCAAGCCTCAGTTTATGTTGTAAATTATATAGCCTACCTTTCAACAGTCTTCAATCACACATAAGCATCTAAATATTTATAGAATAACTATAAAAACACAAGTTGAATTCACAGAAGCATATATTAAATCAAAAGTACATGCCAACACCATCAAAATGGTTTTATTTTTGTCACTGACAACATGCACAAGACTGTGATTTTATCATTACTCTGTTTGGTTTCCTTAAGTATTACTTAAGTATGCATTAAAAATATAGGTTTACATTTCAGAAATGTAACACATTAAACAAGTCCTCTGTAAACGTAACTCCTTAATATATTTCCCTTTGTTTCATACATAAATAATCTATAAAGTCATAAATAAAACTATTTACTCTTATGGCCTAAAAGTAAACACAAATTTTGGAGCTTGACAAAAGTGTTCTCTATGATTTTATAAATAACAACATGCAGTTTTTGCAGTATTTATTATCAAACAAATAACTTAACACAAGTCGCTACTGTCTCCCAACCAATTCTGCCAATAATAAACCTTCCAGTGCCCTTGGTAAAGATGCCATGCATTTAAATGTCAAAATAGTCAGAAGACTAGATTGTTAAAAACAGCAGTACAGAAGTTTGCCATGTCACCATTACTAAGCCTTATTAAAACCACTTCAGTTTGTCTGCTAACAGAAAATGCTGCTAAAGAGTGAATGCTTGTACTATCATTTAAATGGAAGCTAACAAATTCTAAAATTTAAGAAACAATAAAATCAGATTAAATCAGTATTAGTCTTTGGAAAAATATTCCAATGAGAGTGTGTTATAGGAACAGAATCAAAACTCTCCTAAATTTTCTAAAATTTATTCTGAATCATTACTTTAATTAGTTAAAACTTTCAGGGTAAAAATAATGACACACAAAAATGATCTCAGAAAGACATAGTTATAATTCTTGATACAGAACATTTGATTATTTTTAATGACTGGAAATCGTTCCTTCAGAAAATATTAATACTTGTTGAGAGACAACTGCTATTCAGTGATTTATTAGATAACCACTCAAGACATGTTAGGTAAGCACTCAAGTTATTTTTATGTAAAAAAATAAAAAAGGAATTTTGCATGTTTGAAATATTTTATGTATTTTTTTTAGGCCATCATTCACCAAGTATAAAATTTAGAAAGAAAAATATTCTCAATTAATATTCTCATTAAATTTAAATGATTCAAATGATAAATACTAAGCTAATAAGCACTGTATTACTTTTAAAATCTAAATTTCTTCAAGTTTTATTTTTCAATCAGTACAAAAATGATCTAGTTCACACTATTAACTGCCAGTCAAACTTTGTGTTTAAAAAACTAAATATTCTTTGTTACGAGCAGAATACAACAAATGTTTTCTGTACTCTTATAAAAAACAAGATTCTGATATAATGAATCTAAACCAAAATTCACAAATGGTGGCTGAAATTCTGTCAACTTTCAGCCCCAAACAACATAAATCCACAGTTATTATGCATAAACAATTCAAAATTAAAGTTTATAATGGAAATGTCAACAAGTCATAACTACTATATTATTACTGATGGCTTCTACTATACTTCAACCAGGCACAGAAGATGTGCACAACTGATGGACTGCTTAGAAAATTAAAGCTATCAGAGCTATAAATAAGGAATACATAAATATGAACAGAGCAATGCCAAAGCATTAGAGTCGTTTAAAAAAAAATGTGACAAACACATCTGATAGTTCTCTCTGTAAGCCACTTTCCACTGAGTTATAAAGCTATCGTTCTGTGAATTCTTTTAAAAAGGAAAATGTTTCTACACTGCTGCATGCAGTAATTTCACTGTACATTCTTGACTACAACGCAATCTTCGAGTCTTCTTGCAGAGCTTGACATATCTCATCAGGATTGCTCCAGAACGTCAGCTTGTCATATTTTCAGCAGCCTAGAACAAGAAAGTAAGATTCACTAAATAAAACCATAGAAAAAGAGACACCACGGAGATACATTTGTCGATACTGCACTGTCACTAACGAACTCCCCTACATACACCAAACCACTTTTTTTTTTAGTGAGGAAGATTAGCCCTGAGCTAACATCTGTTGCCAATCCTCCTCTTTTTGCTGAGGAAGACTAGCCCCGGACTAACATTCATGCCCATCTTCCTCCACTTTATATGTGGGATGCCTGCCACAGCATGGCTTGATAAGAGATGCGTAGGTCCGCACCTGTGAACCCAGGGCCAAACTCAGGGCCACCGAAGCGGAGCCTGCAAACCCAACGACTAAACCACTGGGCAGGCCCCACACCAAACCACTTTCATCAGGAGAATGCAGTGGTTTTCACTTTTTGCAGTACATTAGAACCATCTTTTGAACTGATTGCTAGGCTAACAGTAGAAAATTGTTTTATCATCTTAAATAACACAAAGCCAAAATACACTGCTACTTGAAAGATTAACCCATAGCAGACCTTATCCACACAGTCTTTATTAGTTTGTCTGTTTCTGCATCTTTTGCTGTAGTGTGAAAAGGGGATTAAGAATGAAAAACACCTTTCTGTTATGCTATAAGGTGGAGAAAAGAAGGCAAAACAGGAATAACGAACACATGGCTAATCCTGCTTCACCGAAACCACCAACCATTATACTTTCCTTAATTATTCCGCAGAAGTTCCCAGACATCATACCATTTATATCATAAATGATTTGATATATATTTCTAAAAGACAAAGATTTAAACAAGTAATTTCTTAATGCCAAATATGAAAATGATGATTTTAAAGAAGTTTAATTTTTGAAATACATGGTAAACTTTTAATTCATTTATATTTCAACTTCCTAATTAAAACCTCCTTTTAAGTTTAGTCTAAGTTCAGAGGTCTTTCATGAAAATCACAGATACTGAGGAAACTGTAGATAACTCAATCTGAAACAATTCTGTTTGCAGTCAATGGAATCTACCTTTTTTTCCCATATAGTTGGCTATTCTAATTAGCCTTTCTCTTCTTTGGGTTTACTATTCACAAGCATTAGACACTAGTTTGAAAAAAAATTTCCCTTGTTCTAAAAGGTTTCTTACCTCTTTCTATCCTTATAGGTTCTTAGATTAGCTTTAGCCACCTACCCTGTCCACACTCTATCTTCTTCCTAACCCTATTTTTGGTATCATCTACCTCAAAGAATACTTGAACTAACATACACAATTTTAGAATTTTTTAAAAATCAAAATACCTTAACTCTAATGCAATTTAATTTGTCTTGTCCCATTCTATTTTCATACTAATTTTAAAGGTTCTCCTCCAAGATACAGACAATGAAACAAGTATTTTCCTTTAAACTAAGTAAGCCATCAAACCTGCATAGCATTCATGTTACATGAATGCAGAACTACTTTCTGGAAGGACAGCAATGGCATCCTAAAGAACTAAATAGTTACCAGATTGCCATTAAAGATTCCAAAAATGTATAAGCATTGGCCCTGGGAAAAACCAACTTTAGTAGTCTCTTCTTCCAACTCTTATTTTTTTGTGTAAGTTTATTCCCTCCTTTGGGAGAATAAGTGAGAAAATGGGACTTATTTAATCCCTCATTTCTCTCCCAACTCCAAATTCTACAGCTTCAATGTTCTAATGCTGCAGGAGACCTTCCTACACAGTGAGAAGACACATCATTCATCCTGAGACATTAGCAAAAGTAAAGGACAGCTGTAAGAGAAGAGGCTCAGAGCACAGGAATGCAATCACAGGATAATCCACAGCACCCCGGCACAAAAGCATAAGATACAGGAAAGTAGGTTTTGCCCAGAATTTCCAAATCACAATACGTACATGACTGCTTACATAAACACTAGCACTGAGGAGACAACACAAAAATTCAGGGTTGATGAAAGAATCATTCCTACAAATAAATTGTATTTTTTAACAAATGCACCTGATTAACAGTTCTATTTATGCTGTGGGAGATACACATGAGGTGACCTATCCAATGCTGTTAAGAAAGTTACTGAACTGGGCGACACACAACTAGCTACTTTTACTATAAATGACTGAAGCAGTAACAATACACAAATCTGCAAAAGCGAAAGGCAAAATAATTCACAAAAAAATGGAAACAATTTTCTACATAGTTAACTAAAGAACAAAAGGAAAAACTAGATGTTTCAGACCAACAGTTCCTTGCAACATTTCATGATGTCCTTGACTTATATTTTACACATTCCAAAACAAAGATAAGGACCATACAATTTAATTCTAATTACTAATATTTCTAGGTAAAGATAGTAGAATGCAACAGGAACAGTTTCAGCTTGCCCTACTCTTAATACAAAGAGAAATAAACAAAAAAATGAGAAAAATTCATTAACAGCAACTACACAAAAAAGGGAAAGTTACCTTATGCTCATAAAATCTGTAAAGGGGCAGGCAAGGAAAGACAGGTGTGGCTCAGCACAGTCCTGAACCAACTAGGTCCCAACCCTGACACAACATAGCAATTAAGAGAGAAAAGACTAATCTGGAGAGAAGCAACTGAGGAAAGTTACTCTTTTTTACTTCAATGAAATTAAGTATAATATTTTTATTTTTAAAGTAGCATGATACTATCTAGAATGATGTTCACCAAATATTATCACTGATTATCTCCTGGGTGATCTTGAATAATTCGTTTCCTTCTTTATATCTTCTGATTCAAATATTTTTACATTACGATATACATTTTCTTATAAAAATTATACAAATTTCAAAAATTACTTTAAAGAGAACAAGAAAAAGTTCTAATTAACATTTTTCTTCTTTGTTAGGAACTTTTCAGGATCTCCTCCCTGCCAGGTTTTTTTTTTTGCTGAGATTCACCCTGAGCTAACTTCTGTGCCAATCTTCCTCTACTTTGCATGTGAGTCGCCACCATAGCATGGCCACTGCTGAGTGGTGTAGGTCCATGCCGAGGAACCAAACCCAGGCAGCCTAAGTGGAATGCACCAAACTTAACCACTAGGCCAGGGGGCCGGCCTCCTCCTGCCTAGTTTTAATGAGATACTGGTATACTGGTCTTAGGTTATGGGAGACAGGCATTTTAAAAGGCTTTGTGTGTGTGAGAGACTGATCTTCCATTCAAAGGGGCAACACTCTCCGCTTCTGTTCATCTTATTGATTCTGCCCACTATACCTTACTATGGTCCACCGGATGTGGAATAACCAGTATATTCAAAGCTGAAAGGCCTACATTAAAATAGGTCATTCTGAATCTCCTAGCCTAATACGTTGGGTTTTATTTTATCTAAGAAAATGCTAAGACAAAACACTTCTGTCAGTTTCTCTTGCACCTGCTTCAGACAGGTTATTTACCTCTGGTTCCTTTATAGGACACAAATCTCTTCCTATTCTGCCTCCCTATTCTCTTTCAGTTTCCAGCATAAAGAACAAAAATTCTTGCAGTTGTGGAAGATGTACATTAAATAAGTCCTTTCCCAGTAGAATTTTAGAATTTATTGATGAACAACTATATGCTGGAGTGACATCAGCACCACGGCAGAGTGAGATTCCCCCTTTGAATCTCTGTTCCCTAAGACACAACAAAAACATAACTGGCATACCAACAGAGGACAATCAAACATTACAAAGGACTTCTAAGAGACCCACACGGTGGTACATCTGGTGGTGGAGGCACGGGAAGCCCAAAAGGACTTGAGAGGTAAGGAGATTTATTCCCCCTCCTCATTCCATTGGCAAAGCCGGACAGCGTGGCTCACAGACAGAGTGGGGAGTGGCAGCCCTCTGCGGGAAAACTATCACCCTCCAGGTGTTCTCACAGACTGTTGAGAGATCCCCACTGGGAAGCAATGACAAACTTGCGGTGTTGAGGTCAACATCCAAGCGCTCCAGGAGAGCAGAGAGGGAAGAAGGAAGCCCCTGGGACAGGCAGGCGAAAGAGAGTGCCCCTCCCCTCACATCCCCTGCACTTCAGCACAATCCCTCTGGGGACTGCAGAGGGCTCAGAACACACAGCTCGTGACCTCCACACAGTGGCGGCAGGTGGAAACTGCAGGACCAGATATCCTCAAGGTCAGAAATAGCAAAGGAAAATCAGCCAGCTCTATGCCAAAGTATCTTAAGTCTCCCGACCAAGAGGAAAATAACAAACACCCAGAAACCAACCCTGAAGGCACAGAAATCTATAATCTAAACGACACAGAATTCAAAAGAACTATCATAAAGAAAACTCAACGAATTACAAGAGAACTCAGACAATTCAATGAAATCAGGATTTCTTCACAAAAGAGACTGAAACCATAAAGAAAAACCAATTAGAAATATTGGAGATGAAAAACACAATGGATGAGATAAAGGAAAACCTTCAATCCTTAAAGAGCAGAACTGACAATATGGAGGAAAGAATTAGTATTATCGAGGATAACCATGCAGAAATGCTCCAGACAGAGGAGAGAAAACTAGGACTAAAAAGAAATGAAGAAATTCTTCAAGAAATATCAGACTCAATCAGGAAAAGTAACATAAGGATAACAGGTATTCCACAAGGAGAAGAAAGGGAAAGAGGAGCAGAGAGTGTGTTCAGAGAAATAACAGCTGAGAACTTCCCAAACCTGGGGAAAGAGTTGGAAATAACAGTGAATGAAGTCAATACATCACCTAAATATATAAACAGGAAAAGACCAATTCCACGGCATATAGTAGCAAAGCTGGCAAGAGTTAATGACAAAGAAAAATATTAAGGGCAGCTAAACAGAAAAACAAAACATACAAAGGAAACCCCATGAGGCTCTCAGCTGATTTCTTGACAGAAACTCTACAGGCTAGGAGAGACTGGAATGATATATTCAAAATCCTGAAAGACAAAAACTTTCAGCTAAGAATACTTTATCCAGTGAAAATATCCTTCAAATATGATGGAGAAATAATAACTCTCCCCGATAAAACCTAAAGGAGTTCATCACCACAAGACCCCCACTATAAGAAATGCTCGAGAAGACAATTAGGCCTGAAAAAAAAAAAAAACAAACAAAAGAGAAAGGGGACACAAACTTTTGAGTAAGGAGAAAAACAAGGAGACTAAACCAGAATAACTGCAGTTGGAAAACACCAAAAATGAATATAAACTCATCACTTTTAAACACACACTCACAACATAAGATGGAATAAGTAGTGACAACATCAGATTAGAAGAGGAAGAGGAAAGGGATTGAATTAACTTAGTCTACAGAAACAAAAGGCATCAGAAAATGGACTATCTCATCCATGAGATTTTTTTATATAAACCTCATGGTAACCACTAAACAAATAACCCGAACAGAACCTCATATGACAAATACAGAGAAAACTAAGAGAATCATCATGGAGAACTACCAAACTGAATTGGCAATCCAAAACACATGGGAAGAGAAATGAAGGAAATGCAAAAGAAGCAGTAAATGAACGATAAAATAGCAACATTAAGCCCTCAGATATAAATAATCACTCTAAATGTAAATGGCTTGAATTCTCCAATCAAAACACACAGAGTGGCGGGATGGATTAAAAACCAAGATCCAACCATTTGCTGCCTCCAGGAAACACATCTCAGCTCTAAAGACAAACACAGACTCAAAGTAAAAGGATAGAAGACAATACTCCAAGCTAATGGCAAACAAAAGAAAGCAGGAGTTGCCATACTTATATCAGACAAAGTAGACTGTAAGATAAAAAACGTAAAGAAAGACAAGGAAGGGCAATATATAACGATAAAAGGGACACTTTGCCAAGAACACATATCATTTATAAATATCTATGCACCCAACAAAGGAGCACAAAAGTACATAAAACTATTAAAAAACCTAAAAGGAGATATTAACAACAACACAATAGTAGGGGATCTCAGATAGTTCATCCAGAGAAAAAGTCAATAAGGAAATAATGGACTTGAATGAAAAACTAGACATGATGGACTTAATAGATATATACAGAGCACTCCACCCCAAAACAGCAGATTACCCATTCTTCTCAAGTGCACATGGAACATTCTCAAGAATAGACCATATATTAGGAAATAAGGCAAACTTCCATAAATTTAAGAAGTTTGAAATCATAACAAGCATCTTTTCTGATCATAATGCTATGAAACTAGAAATCAACTGCAAGAAAAAAAATGGGAAAGGGACAAAAACGTGGAGACTAAACAACATGCTATAGAACTACCAATGGATTGTTGACAAAATTGAAGGAGAAATCAAAAACTATCTGGAGACAAATGAAAAGGAAAATACACCACACCAACTCATATGGGATGCAGCAAAAGCGGTCCTGAGAGGGAAATTCATAGCAATACAAACTCACCTTAACAAACAAAGAAAATCCCAAATAAATAACCTTAAACTACACCTTACAGAATTAGAAAAAGAAGAACAGACAAAGCCCCGAATCAGCAAAAGGAGGGAAATAAGAAAAATCAGAGCAGAAATAAGTGAAATAGAAACCAAAAAAACAGTAGAAAGGATCAATGAAACAAAGAGCTGGTTCTTTGAGAAGATAAACAAAATTGACAAATCCTTAGCCAGACTCACTAAGAAAAAAAAGAGAGAAGACTCAAATAAATATAATTAGAAAGGAAAGAGAAGAAATTACAATAGATACCACAGAAATACAAAGGATTATTAGAGAATACTATGAAAAACTATATGCCAACCAATTGGACAACCTAGGGGAAATGGATAAATTCGTGGATGAATACAACCTACCAAAACTGAATCAAGAAGAAATAGAGAATCTGAATAGACCAATCACAAGTAAAGAGATTGAAACAGTAATCAAAAACCTCCCAAAAAATAAAAGTCCAGGACCAGATGACTTCCCTGGAGAATTTTACCAAACATTCAAAGATGATTTAGCACCTATCCTTCTCAAACTATTCCAAAAAATAGAGGAAGATGGAGTATTTCCTAACACATTGTACAAGGCCAACATCACCCTGATACCAAAGCCAGATAAGGACAATACAAAGAAGGAAAACTACAGGCCAATATCGCTGATGAACATAGATGCAAAAATCCTCAACAAAATATTGTCAAACCGAATACAGCAATACATCAAAAAGATCACACACCATGACCAAGTGGGATTTATACCAAGGACACAGGGATGGTTCAACATCCACAAATCAATCAACGTGATACACCACATTAACAAAATGAAGAATAAAAACCACATGATCATCTCAATTGATGCAGAGAAGGCATTCGACAAGATCCAACATCCATTTATGATAAACACTCTCAAGGAAATGGGTATAGTAGGACAGTACCTCAACATAATAAGGGCCATATAGGACAAACCTACAGCTAACATCTTACTCAACGGGGAAAAACTGAAAGGCATTCCTTTGAGGACAGGAACAAGACAAGGGTGCCCACTCTCACCACCTTATTCAACCCATAGTACTGGGGGTTATGGCCAGAGCAATTGGGCAAGAAAAAGGAATAAAAAGACTCCAAATAGGCAATGAAGAAGGGAAACTCTTGCTGTTTGCAGATGAGATGATCCTATACATAGAAAACCCCAAAAAATCCATTGGAAAACTACTAGAAATAATCAACAACTACAGCAAAGTGGCAGGGTATAAAATCAACAGAAAGAGAACTCAAAAAGACAATCCCATTTACAATTGCAACAAAGAGAATAAAATATCTGGGAATAAATTTAACCAAGGAGGTGTAAGACCTATACAATGAAAACTATAAGACACTATTGAAAGAAATCGAGGAGGACATAAAGAAATGGAAAAATATTCCATGCACATGGATTGGAAGAATAAATATAGTTAAAATGTCTATTCTACCTAAAGCAATCTACAGATTCAATGCAATCTCAATCAGAATCCCAATGTCATTCTTCACGGTAATAGAACAAAAACTACTGAAATTCGTATGGGGCAACAAAAGAGCCCGAATAGCTAAAGCAATTCTGAAAAAAAAGAACAAAGCTGGAGGCATCACATCCCTGATTTCAAAATATACTATAAAGCTACAGTAATCAAAACAGCATGGTACTGGTACAAAAATAGACACACAGATCAATGGAACAGAATTGAAAGCCCAGAAATAAAACCACACACCTATGGACAGCTAATCTTTGACAAAGGAGCAAAGAACATACAATGGAGAGAGGGAAGTCTCTTCAATAAATGGTGTTGGGAACATTGGACAGCAACATGCAAAAGAATGAAAGTAGACCATCTCCTATCGCCATATACAAAAATCAATTCAAAATGGATCAAAGACCTGAAAGTGAGACCTGAAACTATAAAACTCCTGGAAGAAAATATAGGCAGTACACTAATTGAGATTGGACATAAAGGGATCCTTTCAGATTCCATGTCTACTTGGACAAGGGAAACAAAAGAAAAAATAAACAAGTGGGACCTCATCAGACTAAAGAGCTTCTACAAGGCAAATGAAACCAGGATCAAAATGAATAAACAACCCACCAGCTGGGAGAAAATATTTGCAAATCGTTTGTCTGACAAGGGATTAATCTCAGTAATATATAAAGATCTCATACAACTGAGCAACAAAAAAACAAACAACCCGATCAAAAAATGGGCAGAGGATACGAACAGACATTTTTCCAAGGAAGAGATACAGATGGCCAATAGACACATGAAAAGATGTTCAACATCACTAATCATCAGGGAAATGCAAATCAAAACTACACTGAGATATCACCTTACACCGGTTAGAATGGCTATAATCACAAAGACAAATAACAACAAATGCTGGAGAGGTTGTGGAGAAACGGGGACCCTCATTCACTGCTGGTGGGAATGCAAACTGGTGCAGCCTCTATGGAAAACAGTATGGAGAGTCCTCAAAAAATTAAAAATAGAAATACTGTATGATCCAGCAATACCACTCTTGGGCATCTACCCAATGGACGTGAAATCAACCATCACAAGAGGCGTATGCACCCCTATGTTCATTGCAGCATTATTCACTATAGCCAAGAAGTGGAAGCAACCCAAGTGTCCCTCAACTGAAGATTGGTTAAAGAAGATGTGGTATATACATACAATGGAATACTATAAGAAAAGCCATAAGAAAAGACACAATTGTCCCATTTGCAACAACATGGAAGGACCTAGAGGGTATTATGTTAAGTGAAATAAGCCAGAGAGAGAAGGACAGACACTGCATGAACTCACTCATATATGGAATATAAGTGAACACACGGACAGAGAGAACTGATTGGTGGTTACCAAGGGGAAGGGGGGTGGGGGGGGCACAAGGGGTGAAGGGTTACATCCACAAGGTGACAGACAAACAAAAATGTACAACTAAAACCCCACAGTGTTATAAACTAAGACATCAATAAAAAATAAATAAAATAAAATAAAATAAATAAATAAAAAAGAAATAGGAAATTTGAATAGTTTTTATAATTATTTTAAAAATCTGATTTAAAAAACTGGAAACCTTACATGTACATCTGACAAATGGTTCATATCCAGAATATCTAAAGGCTACCAATAAAAAAGAAAAGGACAACTCAGAAAAATAGGCAAGCACTTACAAAGATATCTCACAAAAGAAAACTGCCCAAAACATGTAAAAACACATTCAACCTCACTGGTACTCAAAGAAATGCAAATAAAACCACATGAGAAACCCACACACACTCACCAGAATGACTAAAATTAAAGACTCACAATAAGTACTGGCAAAGATGTGGAGCAAGGGAAACTCACATGCTGCTGGTGGGACTATAAATACAGCTACTTCAAAAAGTTTGGCATTATCTATTCAAGTTGAAGATACACGTAATCTAAGACCCAGCAATTTTACTTCTAGATACACACCCAACAGAAATGCACGCATACGTGCATCAACAGACATGGACAACTATGCTTCTGCACTGGAAGCAACGTAACATCTATTCGCAGAAGAAGGAATAAACTGTAGTATATCTGCACAATAAAACATGATTATTACAGTGAAAAGGAATGCATTACGGCTACACACAACATAAATGAACCTTGAAAACATAATGTTAAAAAACCCATAGAAAAAAAGACTGTCCTAAGATTCCATTTCTGTTAAGTTCAACAATTTTACAAAATTAAACTGCAGTGTTGAGAGATCCATGATTAGTGAGTAAAAGTGTTAAAAGTAAGAAGCGTCTCCATAAAAATCAAGACAGTAGTTACCAGAGAGGAGAGCAGGAAGGAGAGGTTAGAGATAGAGGGAGCACAAGGGAACTTTTATGGTGCTGGCAGTGAAAACTGCATGGATATTCTCTTCATAAATTTTTGCTCTGTAAATGTGCTTTGTTTACCTTTTTGCATAAGA
The DNA here is from genome assembly GCA_031878705.1 of Tapirus indicus. Classification (NCBI taxonomy): domain Eukaryota; kingdom Metazoa; phylum Chordata; class Mammalia; order Perissodactyla; family Tapiridae; genus Tapirus; species Tapirus indicus. The sequence goes on along the minus strand of CM062930.1, from coordinate 33,757,268 downwards.
TTTTCTATTTTCTTTTGGTGAGGAGGATTGGCCCTGAGCTAACATCTGTTGCCAATCTTCCTCTTTTTTTTTTTTTGCTTGAAGAAGATTGTTGCTGAGCTAACATCTGTGACAATCTTCCTCTATTATGTATGTGGGACGCTGCCACAGCATGGCTTGATGAGCAGTCTGCACCCAGGATCCAAACCCGCGAACCGTAAGCTGCCAAAGCAGAGCACGTGAACTTAACCACTATGCCACCAGGCTGGCCCTGCATAAGATTTATTAATTAAAGTTTTCAAAAGCAACAAACCAGTGATCCAAATCATTGGAACTTATTGGAGTGTAACTTCATCTGAGATGGGTAAGCTACATGCTTTATAATAGTTCTGTTTCCTCAAAGAAAAAAAGACTAGAGAGAAGCCACTTTGACCACAGACGAGTTTTAAGAGGGACTAACTTGAAGTTTCAGTATTCATGGTGAGTTAGTGCTATATAAACATGGAAATAAAATCACCCGAGACTTTAAATCAGTGTGTGCAAACAAGAGCAGGAACACAACACTTTTTCTGTTCCCAATCTCAGCAATTAAAAGGCAGGAAATTTGAATCTGAAAAACAGCAGTCCTCTGCGCCCATGCTGGCAGCACAACCTAACTGGCCTCAGCAGTTCCCTGGTCTGTGAGCTACTGAGTCATTCTTCCCTTTTCTTGAAGGATAAATATGTGTTCACAGCCGGGTAGCTCTATCAGCCCGTTTCCTGCCTATAGAATCCCAGAAGTCTGACAGCCTTCCTTCATTTTGTCCAGCACCAGTCCCTTTCAGTCCAAGCCAGCATTGTTTTGTGCTAAGATGACTGACTGTATCTATGAGTCACACACCTAATCTCTTCATCAAAAGGTTGCCCAGACACACTCCTGGCCTTCTCTCCAGAGCATACTATCTGGATAGCCTAAGGATTTTCCAAAGCAAGTGCTGGTTCCTTCTTGCTTACCAGTTCATCATCAATTTCTCATTCCTCTTACATTTTACTATAAGCAGCAAGAAGAAATCAGTCTGCCATTTCCACACTTTCTTTGGAAATTTCCTAGCTAAATATCCAAGTTCATTGCTTACAAGTTGTATTTTGCTTCCAACAGTAGAACAAAATTCAGCCAAGTGCTCTGTCACTCTAAAGCAAGTATAGCCTTTCCTCCAGCATCCAGTAACATGCTCCCCATTTACATGTAAGACATCACCAGAAGCAACTTTTAATGTTCATATTTCTAGCAAGATTCTGTTCATAATGATATATGTATCCTCTAAGATGATTGAGGCTTTCTCTACAGCTCTTCTCTCTTCTTTCTGAGCTCCTACCAGAATCACCTTAAATGTCCATAGTTCTAACAGTCTCTTCAAGGCCATCTAGGCTGTTTCTATCAAGTGACTTAAAACTTCCCAATCTCTATCCATTACCCAATTCCAAAGCCACGTCCACATTTTCAGATATTTCTTACAGCAGCACTCCACTTCTCAATGGTAAATCTGCATTAGATTTCTAGGGCTGCCATAACAAAGTACCACAAACTGGGTGGCTTAAAACAACAGAAATCCATTCTCTCAGCTCTGGAGGCAGAAGTCCAAAACCTAGGTGTCAGCAAGGCCATCCTCTCTTTGAAGGCTCTAGCAGAGGATCCTTCCTTTCCTCTTCCTAGCTTCTGGTGGCTCCCGACAATCCTTGGCCTTCTTTGGCTTGTAGACGGCATCACTCCAATCTCTGCCTTTGTCTTCACATGGCATTCTCCCCTCTGTGTCTGTCTTCACATGGTGCTCTCTTTGTGTATCTGTGTCAAAATTTCCCTTGTCTTACAAGGACATCAGTCATTAATCCATTATGATCTCATCTTAATTTGATTACACCTGCAGATACACTATTGTCAAATAAGGTCACATTCACTGGTACCAGACTTGAGCATATTTCTTGGGGCAGACAATTTTACCCACAACACAAAGTAAATTCTAAACACAGTTGGGGACTTCTGGGAAAAGACAACATGGTCCCTGACAGTAACAACTTCTGTGATCTGAACATATACTACTAAGCTCCTGGTCTTCAGAATTTCTTCTGATGGTGACAGAAGCTAGTTTAATCATGTTTAGGATCTTTCAGACAACTTCATCATTAATCATTTTCTAAACAAAAACATCTTTATTTAGAAAGAACTAATATACAAATCTCTACCTTTAATGCTTCAGTGGCCTTGCGAAGTTCCTTGATAACTGACGATAAAGCTTCTGGGTTAATTCCTTGTTCACAAAGCCGCACACAAATAGACAGGGTTTCCATGTCTAAGCCAGTATTCAAAATTCTTGAAATCTCAAGCAGAACTGAAAAAAGACAAAGAAAAATTTAAAAACAAAATCTTACATTTAAAAATATGCACATAATACTTGTTTTTAATTCATATAATACTGCACAATACCAAAGAACTAGCATAGCATCCCTAGATTTGGAAATTGGCATGTAACACTATCTTGCCCCTACTTAGCTCTAGAAACTTAAAAAATAAACTTACAACCTCCTTCCTCATAACTGCTATTTACATCTTGGTTTATATTCTACCTGTCATTTAATATCTACCTAAAATTTATGCATCATAATCAGGACTATTCTGAACATTTCCTTACTTTTTAGTATTCTTTTACAATGTAATTTCATTAGTCACATAACATTCCACTTAAGGAAACACCATGTATCACTTAACCTCTCTACTATTTTAAGAGTTAGGTGGGTCTCATGTTTCCCCATTAATATGGTGATAAGCATCAGTACATAATAACTAAATTTTATTTTATTAGGATAAATTCCAAGAAGTGGAACTGTACAGTCAGTAATATACATACTTAAGGCCTTAAAAGTATTTAAAAACTTTTACAATTTGACAGAGTAATCATGTTTGTCAAATGTAAGAATAAAAATGAAAGCTTATATTTTTTAACTTCATTTTTATAGCTTTTCATTTTATTATAGTTTATAAAAGTATTTGTCTTTGACATGAGAAGCACTAGCATAGACAACCACAGGATGTAAATACACTCACTCCATTAAACTTTGTTTTATGGTGGCTGTTTCCTAGAATGTGTTTAGAATTTTTCAAGTGAATGGTCAACATGTGATCTGTTGTTTCCTATGTCATTTTCCCTGGCATTACGCTTAGAAAGTTATTGCCCATGCAAAGATTATATAATTATTCACCAGCATTTTCTTCCAGCATTTGAAAGTTTATTTTTCCTCCCTCCATAAACATTTAAATATTTAACTCTCTGGAGTTTGGGTGAAAGATAGAATCTCTAACTTTTCCTTCCAAAAATAAATCAGTTGCGCCAATACTATCTATTGAATGATCTATCCTTCTACCCCTCAGTTAAGATGCCGCCTTTATCACACAGTAAATTCCCACATACCTACAGACTTGTTGCATGTCTATCTTGTGTCAGAGAAATAATGTTAATTACTCACTTTAGTAGGTAGTAGTGGGTTAGATACCTTTGTTACCTTTCATTATTATAATAAGCCCTTTTATTCTCTCGGTGAACTTAAAAATTTTGATTGATTCCAAAAACAAATTCCATTTTGATTCTGATTTAAACTGCATGAAAACTACATATTATTTTGGGATGAACAAACAAGTTAACAATACTAAGTCTTCCATTAATTTAAGACTAAGTCCGTCTGAAAACTTTCATAGTATTTATGATGATCATGAGATATACCTTTCCCACTTTTTCATATTAAACATTCATTTTCATCTCTAGAAGTTCAATTAGAGTCTTTTTAAAAATGTCTTCCAGGCCTTTAATTAACTTTTTGAACACATGGAGGACAGTTCTAACATCTTTTGTCTGCTAATCCTAACATATGTGTCAGTTTTGGGTCTGTTTCAACTGACTGATTTTTCTCATCATGGGTTGTATTTTCCTGCTTTGCATACCTAATAATTTTTGACTGGATGCTACTACACATTGTGAATTTTATCTTGTCGGGTACTGGATATTTTTGTATTCCTATACATATTCTTGAGCTTTGCAATGAGATGCAGTTTTATCTGGAAACAGTTTAATCCTTTTGGGTCTTTTAAGATTTATTAGTAAGGACCAGAGCCCTGTTTAGTGAAGGCTAATTACTCCCCATCACTGAGGTACCCTCTGAGTCCTCTACACATCATCTCCTGAATTATGAAGTTTTCCATTCTGACTGGTAGATACAGGCACTATTCTCAATCCTGTGTGAGCACTTCGATTCCCTCTAATCCTTTCAGATGGTTCTTTCCCCTGCTTTGTGGTACTTTCCCCAGACACACATGCTAATCAATGCTCTGCTGAATACTTGAGGGGAACCTTTCTGCAGATCTCCAGAATTCTCTCTGGGTGCAGCTCTTTCTTCTCAGGTACTCTGTTCTTGAAACTCTAACTTTCTTGGTCTCCCTGGACTCTTAAGTTCCTTCTGCCCAAATCACGGTGTCCACTGGGTTCTGCCTGGGTTCCCCTGTGGCCCCACTGCATTGTGGCCTGGAAACTCTCTGAAGGCAGTAAGCTGGGGCAACTATCTGGCTCAACTTCGTTTGTTTCCTGTCTCTCAGGGATCACTGTTCTTCATGGCCTGATGTCCAGTGTCTTGAAAACCATCGTTGTGCGTATTTTGCCTGGGTTTTGTTGGTTGTTTCAGGTAGGAGGGCAGATCCAGTCCCTCTTATTCCATCTTGGATGAAAGGTGACAACCCTTCTCATTTTCAATTCATCAGTTTTGATATGCCAACATACTAATACTTTGCTCATTAGTTGTATTCAGGCTGTCATTCATGTTATCTGCTGAATTCATTTCAATAACACTATTTTAAGATTTCTAACTTCCCCCATAATTGCTTGTTTGTTTTCATAGTAAAATGCTTGTTTCTAACCACTTCTTATTTTGTGGCTGTCCTTTTTGCCTTTATCTATTTGAGACTACATTCTATCTTAACCTATTTTTGAGATTTCTGTTTTCTATTTCTTCAAGTACAAGCAAGCTGCAGGAGAGTGGTTAAAAATGTGCTCTCCTAATTTTGAAAACGTGGAAAACATAGTCTTTGGAGTCACAAATATACTGAATCCAGTCTGCCAGTTACTAGCTCTATGATATGAGCCTTCTCTAAGTCCTGTTTGTTTTTTAAAATTTATATAATAGGAAAAATAGTATCTATTTATAGGATTGTTAAAAAAATTTGTATGAAATATATGAGACTATATACCTTAGAAAAAACAAAGCCTGCTCTCCAGAGCCAGACTACCTGGGTTCAAATTCCACTTTCCTTACTTAGTAGGCAAAGTAACTGCTCTGTGCCTTTATTTCATCATTCCGTAAAATGGGGATGATAATAGTACTTATTTTATAGGTTGTTGTCAGGATTAAAAGACACACTTAGAATGATGTTTGGCATATGGCAGTGCTCAACAAAAGAGTTAGCTATTACTACTACTTTCTCTCTCTTTTTCATTTTTCCTGTTAGTTGTTTATGCTGCTTATCTGCCTTAGGTGCTTTGTGATTTTTGGCTGAAAGCTCATTTTCCACAGGGGATTTTTCTGGGATGTCCTGGATTGGTAATGCATTCTTGGATGGGTAGTATGACACTGGCCTCTGGATCAGGCCTTGTGGCAGCATCCTGGCTCCAGACCCACAAGACACATGGATGGTGCTTCTCAATCCCTGGCCGTGGCAGATGGCACATTTTGCCCCCAGATGCACTGAGGCAGGGCGGCGTACTTCATCAGGTTTCACTCCCAATCCCCTGCTGTGGTTCCCATCTGCTCCTTTCTTTGGGGGAAACTTCTCTCTTTCTAGTCAATGGAGACTTCCCTTTCTTGTTTTTGAACCTGGCTATCTTGGTTGTCTTTGACTATATTTAATTGTATTTTAATATTATTTCCTGTCATTTGTATACACTTGGAGCAGAAAGTTTCACCAAGTGCTTAATCATCACCAATTCTGATAGTCAATCGTCAAATTCTTTAATTTTTAGTTTTGATTATTTTCATAAATGGATTTCCACCTTACTCTTGCATATTCTAAGTGGTTAGTGCTGATACTCCAGGACATTCCTTATTTTTATTTCGTAGCCAGCCACCTTAATGTATTCTACTGAAGCCTCTAACATTTTTTCAGTTGATTCTCTCATGTTTTCTAGTCAAATAATCATTTCACCTACAAATGACAATTTTGTGTCCTTTTTGATAGTCTCTTTCTCTTCTTATCCTGTGCTATTTGCTAAACCTTTCATATCAATGTTTAAAAAAAAAAGCAGTAAAGCAGGTATTCCCAATTTTATTTAGAATGTATTTAAAATTAATGTTAAGGATGATGTTGGTTTCATATAGCTATCCTTCAGCATGTTAAAAATGTACTGGGTTTTTTTGCTAAGACTTTAAAATGAGGAAAAAAACGATGAGTCTTTTCAATACCTTTTCATCAACTACTGAAATGACCAGGTAGCTTTTCTCCTTTGACCTAGGGAGTTAATACATTATATTGACAGACCCTATTCACAGCTGAAGAACACTGAGCGTGGGGAATTCCTACTTTTACAGTAAGCAGTTGGCAAGTCTACTCTTTATTTGGAGGTAGATGTTACCTCAGCCCTCATTGTTGCTCACTGTAAACACAACCCTGAGAAACAGCAGGAGGAAAGAGCAGTCAAGGCCTTGCATTCCTGGTATACGGAACAAGAACGCACAGGTATGCTCAGGGCTCATGGAAGGCTGCATCTCCCAATAGTGACAGTGCATGACTTCTGAGGCTAGGTTAAAAAAGGCAATATAGCTTCCTCCGGCTCTCTCTTGCGACACTCTCCCTGGGAACCCAGCTTCCAAGTGTGAGGAAACCCACAGGTTCCAGCCTCTTGAGTGCCCAACTAACAGCCAGCATCAACCAGCATACAGGTGAGGAAGCTTTGCAATGACTCCAGACCCAGCACTGTCTAACTGCAATGCATGAGATACCCTTCGTGAGAACTACCTAGATGAGCCTGAACAACATACAGAACTGCAACACAGAAGTAATTTTTTGTGTTTTATATCACTAAGTTTGGGGTCATTTGTTATGAAGCAACAGATAACTAGCACACATATTCTGACCCGATTCCAACTCTCCAACATCATCATCATCATGACCATTGTCATTAACCATTTCTGACAAATTCTCCTCTCTCTCTCTCTCTCTTCATCATAGAGCCCAATCTATGAATGATGTCTTTGCTTATGCTTTTCTCCTCTGCCTTTTCTCTTACCTCCAATATAACTCCATGCTGTCTTTCAGGCCCATCTCAGTACTAGTGTTTCTTCCTGTAAGCTTTCTTTCAAAATCCACATTGATCCTTACTTCCTAACTTCACAAATTGTCTGCAGTCAATAAGTATTTGTGTAGTGTCTACTGTGTAACCAGTACCTTATGTATTTTGCACACTACTGCTGGAAATGTAGTTGTGAAGAAAACAGATATGGTCCCAGTTCTCATGGACATTACAGTCTAGGAGAAGAGACAGATATTGAAACAATAACTGATTCTAGTTATGATAAGTAAAATAAAGGAAAAGAATAACATACTTCCAAAATAAATAACAAGGGCATCTTACCTAGTTGTGCAGGACACAGTGCTTAGGAAAGACTTGTCTGAAGAAATGATAATTAAGCTAAGTCTTCAAGGGTGAATAGGAATCAACCTGACTAATGCAGAGGCAGGAGGAAGGGCAAAGACGGAGCCAAGAAAACAGCTTGTGCAAAAGTTCCCATGCTGGGGAGAAAACGGTGAATTCACATATCTGAAGGGCTCATGTGAAGGCAATATGATTAAGGGGATGAATAGGCATAAAATATGAGATGAGGAAGACCTGAAAATCTACTAAGGCCCTAGTAAAGATTTTAGAACTTTGGGAAGCTATTAGAAGATACAAAACAGGAGTGTGACAAAATCAGATTTTTCACTTTTAAAAGACTTTGGTTGCATAATATGGAATGGATCTTGGAAAGGAGTAGAACACATGTGGAGAGGGAGTTCAGCTAAATTTTGTGATTCTGGTGAAAGACTGGTGGGTAGCATGGACAGCAGAGATTAAGACAAGTGGGCAAATCTGAGATGAGTGAATAACTGAAAGGGTTTAGTGAAGAAGAGAAGATAGGAGAGGTGAGAGAAAGCAAGACTGACTCCCAGGTTTCTTTCTCACATGAGCAACTAGATTGATGATGGTAGCACGGACTATATGTTTGTTTTGCTGACACTGCCATGTACACTGTGGACTCTCTCAATGCCTTTTCTAGCTTACTACCTGATGTATAAAGTAGTATTACACAGAACCCTCTAGTAAGGAAGAGGTACATTTTTATCATAATTGTCAAAAACATAATTAACAGTAGTAAAAAATTAGAGGGATAAGGAAAATTCTAGAATGTAAGAAAATAAGAATTAAAGTATGAAGCTATCAGTAAAGGGTATCTAAACTTTCAAAACGTTGAAAAGCAAAAGAGACAACAGAGGCAACTGGAGAAAAGAAAGAGGCAGTTGCAAGAGCCTGACACTTTAAAAAGGAAGTGTAGGAAGAGAATGCTGAGGATCTAAGAGTGAAAGTAGAGGATCTTAGGCAATAGCTTGGGGCCAGGATCAACCAGGTTCCTTTCAGAGTGATCTATGCAGATAAATAACAAAGCGCACCGCTTCTTCCCGTCTGAAGTATCTTTACCAAAATCCTTTCATTTCACAATAAAATTACAAATATTTATAGCTGGGTTCTACAATCCTTGCAAATCACTGACGTCCATTAAAAGATTCAATGACACTTAGCTGAATCTAATACTGACAAGAGGGAGGCAGTAAGAGGATAAGGAGAAATACACCAGATCTTAAGGAGGGGACTCAGTTCAAAAAGTTTTGAACACTTCAGTTAGGCTACCACGGATACTTTTAAAAACAGTGAAACCCCACATTAACCAAATAATAATGGTGTTTGAGTACATCAGCCCAGCCCCTTGGGCAAGCTTAAGTTTTATTTCTGGGAATGAGGGTGGAGGAAGGTGGGATTATAAAAGACTGCATTTAGGCCTTTTTCAGTTCAGTGGATGGTCAATTATTTACAGTGCAAGTGTCACTGCTTCCCTTTGTGTCTCAACCATTATTGACAGTATGAAAAATATTGTCATTAACTTTGCAATAATTCCACTTCACATTTTATGTGACTGTCTTGGACCCAATTACGGCAGGACAGGGATTTTCTGTAAGTTTAGAATTCTAATGGACATAACAGTATCTAACCGCCACATTTAACAGATGTTGATCCACTGCCAACCTAGGGTTTACCTTCTGGTTTGTGGCCAAAATGCATGTAGAGGAGCAGTGTTCTCTAATCCACACATTCTCTCCTCCAATTTTTGTGTTTTTTTTAAATCTGGTCTTCACTTTTTTCACGCTGTAAAACCTTCATTTTATACAAAGTTCTCTCAGTAAAAATCTTGATGATGCGATCAATACAAACTATCAGTTCTCATTTCTGCATCAGTAGTTCCACCAGAGATAAAATGTGAGTTTTCTCTTCAAATATGATCCTGGGGCCATATAATTAGGAACCTAAGCACAGTTAATGCAAGAAAATCGACCAGAAGCGAGGCCTCATACTCTCCATCCTGTTTAAAAAACACAATGGCTTCCAAGCAAAAGACAATAATGTTATATACGTATAGTTTGTACATAAATCCACTTACAATATACTACTAAATAAGCTTTGCTACATCAAGAAAGATGGGAAATAGGCTGAATATGGTGCTAAGAACAAAATTCCATTTTTCAGAACAAACGCAAGGCAGATACTTGATAAGTAAAAAATTAGATGCAAAGACTCCAATAATATAAGTAATTCTGTGAAAAGGAAAGCAGCAGCCAGTGCAGAAAAAGCCAGAAGCCTTATGAGAAATTTCTATAAGGAAGGACTATATTAGGAAGTGGAGCCTACAGTGAAGGAGACAGAGGTACGGCATGAAGGCCGACAGTGCTTAGTGAGAATTCCATGCGGTTACGTTTCAGCAGACAGAAGCTGCTGTGGATATCCCCTGGAAAATGCAAAAACCAATGTTTAACATCCATGAAACACATACATAGGTGGATGTGAATAAAATGGAGACAAAGGAGTCTAAGCGGGATGACATCTTACGTAACACAAAAATAATACAATAACTATCTTTTAATGACCACCTTCAACATGCCTTCACCTAGCTATTTAAATACTCACAACAACCCTAGGAGGCAGTAACGTCATTTCACAGGGGGAAAAAAAAAAAGCAGCAGAGTTAAAGATGTTTAAGTATCTTGTCCAAGCTCACCACCAGGGGCAAAAGCGACAGAGCCGGCATTAAAGGGTAGAGAGGGTAACTCCAAGACGCTCACTTCGTCTTCTACCACGTGTATATTGGCTTTAACCCGCGTGCCTCGGGGCGCGAAGACAGAGAAACACACTACGGCCCTAGGACCCCAGCGTCACCCGCTCCAAGACGAAACTGTGGCAATTCCGATGAAGGGGCGACTTGTTCTTTCACCTGATATTTAAAAAGGGCCGACTGAAATGCAAGGGATAAAGGATGTAGCGGTGACCGAAGACACACGGCCACTGCGCGCACTGGCTGACGGTCTGGAGGGCTTCCGAGGCGCCCCCCGCCCGGGACTAAGAGGAAAGGGCGCTCCGTACTGCGTGCGGCGCAGCAGGGGACCGGGGGTGGACCCGGAGGGAAGGACGCGAGGACCCAGCGCGGGAGAGGGGCGTGGCGCGCGGGGCGGGGGCGCGGGCGGAGCGCGGGGCCGGACGCGGGAGGGACGGGGCACGCGCCGGCTGACGTGGGGGTGCAACGCCGTGCATGCGACAAACTACTAAGGAGCGAGGAGACAACTCTCAAAGGATGGAGCCACCGGCCCTGGCGGGCCCCCTGAGAGGATCTTCAAAGATGCCGTTGGGGGCAGGAAGTGGACCTAAAGTCCTCCTGGGCTCACTCCCGCCTGAGGGCCTTGGCTCTGGGAAACGGAGGCGAGGTAAAGGGGGCGAAACGGGCACTCACCGTCCATGGTCTCCCTCACCGCATTCAGATTCGCCGCCGCGGCCGCCGCCGCTGCCCCGGCGCCGCTACTACTCGCCATGGCGGAGGCCGAGGCGGGTGGGAGAAGGGCCTGACCCGGAACTGGAGCGCCTTCCTTTCTCCTGGGCAATCACACCGCGCGTCCCCCGCTCACGCCGGGCAGGCTCCGCCCCTCGCGCTCGTCGCCGGCGTGAGGCTGCGTTGATTTGAATTTGGAGCCTCGTTACTCTGCGCGGAATGCGAAGCGAGGAGTTGCCATTCGAATTTACTACGCGGCCTCGGTGCGATTGGCTGGTTCGCGGACAGCGGTGCGATGCGATTGGTCAGTCGCCCACAAGCCCCGTGCCCTGGTTGGCCTAAGACAGCGCGGAAGCGGGGAGTTAAAGAGTCTGTGCCTGTCGTGGGAGCTGGTCTGGCCCCTCGGGAGCGCCCTGGAGTCGATTTTGGGGGCTTCCTTTTTATACACACCACTAGGTACGTTCTTTGTAGTTCCTGGCCTTTCCTCCTGTCTCGAATTGGAGAGCTCACTTTTCCCGGCTCCGACCTGTCTGCCCCCTCTCCCCGCGGTGAATGGGAGAAGCGAGAGAGTAGGTGCGGAAGAGAGGGGTGCCAAGAAAGAGTGATCGCGTAGGGTTGGGGGTGACACCGGCATGAGTGTCCTCCTCTGCTCTTCACCCCGAAGCCGGCTGCACTTCAGCTTTCCAAGAAGCGGATTCTTTCCCTCTAGCTGTAGCCCCCTATTGACTGGAATTGAAGCAGTCTCACCTTCAATCCTGGGGGTCTTAGCGAAAGGAGGCTGTTTGAGGAGAGGAAACCAAAGGCGGTTAATTTCCTAACCTCAATCAATCATACTTCTCTGACCGGGGCTGATGTGCAAGAAAGGCACCCGTGTTCAAGCTTCCTCGTCCCTTATTTGCTTGCTATAAATAATTGTTTAGTAACTGCAGTTTGATAGGGAATTGGTAGGCTGTCTGAATGATCTTCAAATGTTTAGAAACTTCAGATAATGAACAAAAACACTATAGGTATAAGTTCTTTAAGTTGGAAAGGGGTTTGTGCTTATAGTAGCATTTATTTAGTTGCCTCGAAGGCGGACCTGAACTCATTCATACTTGATCGCCTGTTACATATAAGCCACTTCTCTGAGCTTGTTAGTTCTTTTGCAAAATGATATCACTAATACCTTACATCTTTAGCTTTCAAAGTTATCTGGAGGATCATTTGAGAAAATGTATGTGATGCCTTTTTTCTGAACTATAAAAAAGCCCCAGGAGCGTTAGATTTTGAGTTAATTCTTTTTGTGAAATACGTTTGTTGAATACATTTTAATTGTCAAAATGAATGTCTATGGAACTTTGTAGTTTTATTATACGTACTTCTGATTTCTTTTTAGTTTTTCCTCTGTGCTATGGGAGATGTCAAAGAATCAAGAATGCAAATAACACCGGAAACTCCAGGAAGGATCCCTGTTTTAAATCCTTTCGAAAGTCCTGGTGATTATTCTAATCTCCATGAACAAACTCTCTCCAGTCCTTCTGTTTTTAAATCAACAAAATTACCAGTAAGTTATTTTTGGCCAGTGTTTACAAATAATTTTAAATGTAAATATATTTCTTTATAAGGTAAGGGGGAAATTTATCATGGAATATATATATCTGGAATGTGCTTTTTAAATTGAATTGTTCTTTAGAATGTAGTGGTTGGGCTAAAAATAAGTTAGCTGGAAGTTTTTTTAGTTAGCATTTCTCTCTTTTTTAATTCAATAGATAATGTGTTAGCTTCCTGCAACTGTGGGTGTAGGTAGATACTCTGGTTGGTGATATATCTACAAATACCATATTAGAGAAGAAACCATGTCATCTAATTATCTATTCTCATTTACTCAGCAAACATTATTTGGATGCTGCTATGTGTCAGATACAATGGTAGGGGTAGAGGTTATACCTAGAACAGTTCAGGTCATTAGACACAGACTCTCAAGGAACTTATACCCTAATGCATGAGTCAGCAAACTTTTTCTGTCAAGGGACAGACAGTAATTATTTTAGGCTTTATGGGTCATCTGGTCAGTGTTACAACTGCTCACCTCTGCCTTGTATCACAAAAGCAACCATAGGCAGAATAAACGTGGCTGTGCTCCAATAAAGCTTTTTTTGTGGACACTGAAATTTGAATTTTATGTGATAATCACGTCATGAAATACTAATATTCTTTTGGGGTTTTGTCAACCATTCTTAGCTTGCAGATTGTATGAAAAGAAGCCAACCTCTCCTCTAGTGGGATAGACACAACTAAACTAGCAACTTCAAAAGAATGTGATAGGTGCTTTGACCAGTGGTTAATTACAAGAGTGATGTGGAAGGGAAAGTGCTCTTTAGGGCATTAGGGAAGGCTTCATCACTTTAGCTTATTTTTACTGTTACAGGCTACACTGGAGAAGTTCTTTTGAAGTCTGATCTTTTAACCTAGTAAATTATCTACAAACTGGGTGGCCGTTTATGCTACACTTTCATATCAGCTTGAAGCAGGGGTGTACTAGAGGAAAGTTTTACAGTTTATATTTAGTCATTAATCTGACCTCATGATTTTTAATTGAATCATATTGTATTTTAATCAGTCTTAATAACAATAATTGAATGACTGCAACTTAATCCTCAAAGCCAGAATGATTGGCATCTGGGGATTTTAAAGCCTGAACTTGTCAAAAATATATTCTGAATTACAGATTAGCATTTGAATAAGTTTTGCTTTAGTTGGATAATTGAATACAGAAAGGCAGTACTAGTTGCCATTCATAATTATTTCAAGGATCAACTATTTAAGAGCTTTTGCTAGCACTTCTGTAGTTAGAACTTTGTTTAATTTCAGTTAATTTTTAGTGAAAGTAAAGACCTTTGATAACTCTAGGAAATTTTTACTCTTACTTGGGCATATCACTGATGAGTGTTAATGGTGGAATTTCTATACCTTTAATACTCGACTGTGATTTTTCTATTACTATGTAAAAAATCACCCAGAGGGAAGAGTTGGATATTTTTAAAGAGGTATGGTCAGGTCAGTTGATTTAGAGTGATTTGATTACCATTTGCCATTTAATTTAGTGGTAAAGTCAAATTTTAAAATATGAGCTATAAGATATTTTTATATTGTAACCATTCACATTATTTTCGAAGCTGACATTAGTTAGCATTTTGATGAACTATTTTAGTTTGCTTTTACTCATAAGCTCACTTTTTTTCTTAAGACTCCAGGGAAATTTAGATGGTCTATTGATCAACTAGCTGTAATAAATCCTGTAGAAATAGACCCAGAAGACATTCATCGTCAAGCTTTATACTTAAGTCATTCTCGGTAAGTTTTCCTTTCTTGCACCTAAATGTAATAACATACTCTAAAGTGAAGACAGAGAGGAAATTCCAAAGATTGAATATTTTTATATGTAAAGATATTAGGGAGGAAAAATTATGATACAGATTTATCCTATCTAAATGAAGAGTGAGTTCAAAGAACTGCATCCAGAAAGATTCCTTTGCTAACAGTTCCAAATCTGGGTAGGAGTCCTTTTCTTTTAGACACAACCTTCTCTTTCTGCTGCTTATGGGACAGCTCTGTCTCCCCGGCGCTGGTAGAGGGAGTGCATTTTGAAATTTGTACCTTTTTACCTGATTGAGGCTTCTGCCATTGAATTTTTGTTTTGTTTTCTTTTTTGATGGTGTGGGGTAAAGCAAAATGCTGTTTCATTGCCATCTATGTTTAGGGAAGCCAAAAATCCCCTTACCAAGTTAAGACACATTGAGTGGAAGGGTATCCATTAACAACAGAGAGAGCTTTTCTAGACATCCTCCAACTTTGACATAGGACACTTGGGGATCTGAATTACCTTGTCTTGAATCAACCTAGTAATCAGAGCAGCCTTAACTTTGTTAATATGTTGCGTAGGTTTCCAAGCACTAGCGTGTCTCAGACTTGTGCTGCTTAATGATACCTAGTGAAGTGAGAACATACACTTTTTTGGATGGAACAGACCTAGTTTTTTTATTACAAATTGCAGTCTTCTGTAATTACAAATTACGGATAGCAGTATTTGTTAGTAGTTTGAGGGACTCTTGTTGATGTCAGTTTTATAGTCTGATTTTTTTATATTTGAAAAAAAAACACATACTGGTATGACTAGCTTTTAATTTTCGGTCCTAAGGTACATATGTTGTCAGTTCAAAATAATAGATAATCCTTTTCCCTTTAACTTTAGAATTCAGTCACACAAAGATGTACACATGTTGAAATGCTCTTGCAAATATTTGTCTGGCTTTTCTACCCCTTCCTCTCTTGACTTGGGAACTTGACGACCATTCCCTCATAATTAATTAATGTCCCTCCAAAGTCTTGTAGAAAGGGAATAGAATGGGGATAGAGCATAAAAAGATTTTAACCTAAATCTAAATACCTTTGAAAGAGAAGGTGAAAAGAATATCTAAAAGCAAATGAATCACAAATGAGGCTAATTTTTTTATCTCACAAACTGTGCTTTATTTTGCCTCTTCTCTTCAGTGTATTCAACCCTGGACAACTATTATCCACCAGTCAAGAGATATTTATTGAGCACTATGAGGCACTGTGAGGAACACTGGATAGGATGTTATTCCTGCCCTCTAGAGTCAACAATACAATTAACCGAAGTTGTGACACCGCATTTCTATAGTTGTTAATAAATGATGTATTGTCTGGGTAGGCTTATGAAAAGAATCTTGGTGTATTTCAGTTGATAGATTTATAATATAGGAGAGGGGGAAAGAGTGGGAAAAGACCCTGATTTTAATGTAATTTACTAATGTAATTCAGTGAATGGTTATGGCTTCTACCAAGGATAGGGAGTATACTCTTAAAAACGTTGATTCATTCTTAGAAACAAGCAGTGGCTTCCCTTGTCTCTTCCTACCTAATCTGAGTTCCCTGTTTCAGTGTTTCTTACCCTTTTCGTGCCATGCTACTCAGAAAAAATGGTAACTGTAAGGCACACTGGTGTAAACAGATAAGTCTGTCCATACAGGAGGTGAACAATCTAAACCTCCCCCACCCAACAAGGATCCATTCAGGGCATACCTGTAACCTGTGTACCTCATGCCAGTGTCCTGTGATGTACCGGTCAGGATACTCTGCCCTATATGACGTTTAGAACCTTCCATGATCTGGCTCTACAATATTTGATGAGACTGATTTTCACTGCTTCCAGCAATCACCTGAATATTTCAGGTTCTTAAAATCCCTCTAATGAAGCAACAAAAGGTTTCTGAATGAGGTAATAATGTTAGATCAGAGCTTACTAATACTTTATGCTATTATTATTATGCACTGTCATTTTGACCTGGTTATGTCCATAATAAGATGAAGAGAACTGAGTTATTATCTTCAAAATGGCTGTTTAAGCTGAGATGTGTAGATTATCATGGTAGTTTTCTCATACTTCTCTTATTTGAAAAATATACTTGATTTTAATTTCTGAAACATATACATTATCATATAAGCTTTGTTAAGCCACAAACAAATATGTACATGAGAGAATTTTAAGAGGAAAAAAGTGTCATACCAATTTATGAATGGAAAGCAAATATTCTTTCCTGGAACAGATTAAAGAAGTGGTCCTACAAGGCTAACTGCTGGGTCCTTGGCAAGTTTATGCCTTGTGTTTGAGACCTGACATTTTATATTAAATATTATAGCTGATAAATTGTGTTGCTATAATTGCATATTGTATCAGAGTGAGGGGAAAAAAAGAATTCCTTTGGACAAAATTTTATATTGTTGATATTTTATTTCATAATTAATTTTGCCTATTTATTCAGAACTGTAAGGATGATAGTTTCTTTTCTATTTCAGAGTAAGCGTTGATTGTAAATTACAACTATGATAAACTTGCTATAATTCAAGAAAAATAATTTGGACAATTTTTAGATTTCTATGGAATGAAATATTTCTGAATTTATGGTGATTAAAGGACAAAGTTCATTCAAATTACTTTCATGTTAATAATAGTAATTTTTAAATTATATCAATGTAAGCCTTTTCAAAGAAAATACTATTCCATTCACATTATGAGTGGAAAAGAGGAAGGTAAGCCTTAATAGCGCAATGCTAAATATCTAAATACCATCATTTACTAAATGTCATAAGATTCCAATTTTTCTTTTAAAGTCAGCTTAACATTTGCTAGTTTTCAAAAGAAGGAAATTATTTCTTTGAAAGGTTATTATTTTACATGTTCAAGCAGCTGAAGTAATGGCATGGTTATTTTTCTTCTTTATCTCTGTATAGAATAGATAAAGATGTGGAAGACAAAAGACAAAAAGCCATTGAAGAGGTAACTTAAAACTGTTACTGATCATTAAGCCAGTGAAGCATCAATTCTGCATGCGTGTCACCTCTTTTAGGAAGACTTCCTTCAAATCCTTTACTGTCCCAGCTCTCCACCAACCTGCCCTGTCCCCAGCTATCTTAAGCGCCCCTCTGTGCTCCCAGAAGACCAATGTTTTTCAGCTATTCTAGTGCTTCTCATAGTACTTATATGCTATTGGAATGATCGATTTAGTGCTTCTCTCCCCTAGACTGAACCCTTTTTTGGCCAGTATTGTGCTTCATTCATCTTTTCATTGTCAGGGCCTAGCACAGTTTCTCTTCTTGTGCCTTCTGAATAGCATAAACTTCTGTTTCAAGTTGGAGTTTATGTAGAAGAAGGATTTTCAGACCTTGAAAATCTAGATTGGCTTTGGTAATAGTTTTATCTTTTGTTGTTAATTCTTTGGATTTTTAAGATGTAGATATTCATCAAATAAAATGTCTTTCTGCTAAATAAAAAAAGTATATCACAAATGTAGGATTTTTTTTTTAATAAAAATAATGAACTGAGTTTTTCACTTTTTTGCTTTCTTTGCTGAACTCCTCTTAGAGTGTTAAGTAAGGGTTATCTGTCTAATTATTTCCTCAAAAAGTCTTTATGTCATAGCAACAGTTTTTACTTTTCATTTTTCCCCTTTGTAGCCCCTTCTGCCCACCTCTATTCCTTAGCTCTACTTGGCTCTTCTGCACCCCAAAGACTTCAGCTCTGGCACGTTCGGAGATCAGGTGGTGTGCCAGCCCCTCCTGCACTTAATTTTCTAGTGTCTATGTTGTCCCTTTAGATTTCAGATACAGCCTATTTCTCAGAAAACAGTTGCATATGCTTTACTTCTGCCGAACGTTATCTACTTAGTCTGTATACTAACTTCCAAATTTTCATTCTAATCCAGTCACTTGATTCCTCCGCAGTTGAATATCCTCAGACTCTTTCCCGTTTTGCAGCATTTTGGAAAGTAAGATTTCTCTTTCGAATCCTCAAACTTTTTGAAGGGAAATTCAGCAGAAAACATAAGAAAATAAAGTCAGAATGAAGATTAGGGTTAATGTATCAGAAACAAATTAATGCATCAACAGATTAAAGTCTTTCATATATATATTTGAAATACAATGAATGCATGCACCACATAGTAAAAACAACCACAAAAATTTGAACTGCAAAGAAAAAATATAAAATAAAAATGAAGAGCCTCTCGTTCCCCCGTCCCACTCCCTAAATGTAACTACTGTAACATTTCTTGCGTGTACTCTCAGATTCATTTTGTGTATATAATAGCACATATCCTTTCAATATTTTACACACTTGTCATACTGTTTTGCATCTTGCTTTTTTTGCTTAATAATTTTTCTTAGATATTTTTTATTATTAGCACATATAGGTGTTTAGTAATAGCTTAATATTCCGTACTGTAAATGTCCCATAACCTAACCCAGCCCTGGTTGATAGATGTTTAGGTTATGTTCAGTGTTTTTCTCTCACAAATAATGCTGCAGTGAACACATTTGTACATATATCTTTGTGTACTTGAAATGGACTTGCTAAGTCAAAAACTTTGTGTTTTCAGTTTTGGTACATTTGGCCGTATTGCCCTCCCAAAAGGTTGTACCAGTTTATATTCCTGGGCACATGATGATACTGTCTGTTCTCTCATATCTACAATACTGGTTATTATCAAACTTCTTAATTTGTGCTACTCTTATTACTTTAAAAATTTCATCTTGTCATTTGGATTTGTATTTCTTTTATTTTGAGTGACCCTATGTATTGCTTCATAAGTTTATGGGTCCTTCATATTCCCTTTTTCTGGGAATTGTCTACATCATAATCTCTGCTTCCCCGCCCCCCCCCCCCTTTTTTACATTGTTTTCTCACGTATTCATAGGTAGTTTAGTCAAGGAAATTAGTTCTTTGTCATAGATAGGTATAGCAAAATGTAAAGAAAATGTTTTGAGTTGCCCACAAACAGAGAAGGAAGGGGAAAGTATTAGGCTGTATTAGGCTTAATTAATTTTATATCTGGAATGAAAGAGGAAAGACATTTATCCAAATGCTCTATCTCCATTTGAGTACACTGACCAGTGGCGTGCTGGTAAATGTTCAGCAACTGGCCCTCTGGTTGTGGGAGGAGGATGAGTTTTAGTGATTGCTGCTATTCATAGTGTAAATAGTCCACCCATGCCAGTTTCAAGTTACTGATGTGACTTTACTGAATGGGAAAAGAAGTGCAGTGGTACACCATTATATGCAGGAATCCCACATACAGATACGACAGATGTAATTAACCTCAAGAGCATAAATATTAGTAAATGTAGTAAAATAATTAGCAAGTGATGATTTTGAGTACTTATTACCTTTGTTTTTAATGTAATTTATTGTAAGTTTATACAGTTTTATTTTTAACATTGGCTTTGTTTAACAACTGACATACAAAATTCCTGAAAATTTAACAATCAGATCTTGATAGCCAGTACAAGCCAGCTCCAGCACACCATTCATACTGGCTTACTTGTGTACGCCTATCTCCATTTATTCCTTCCCTCTTCAGTCTCCCTTTTGTCATCCCCCCCCCAAAAAATGGGAGAGAAATGAAAAATATTTTCTATATGATTAATGCCTTTAGCTTAATTTGCAAGTTTTAAATTTAAGTGGTTGATTTGAGGTATGAGGATTTCTCTTTATATATACTTTAAATTTCTTCCATTTCACCTTTGATCATTTGTGTTCTTAAGTATTAAAATTTTAAAATATAACTATAAAGTCAGTATATAACATGTTTGATGGTTACTTGAAAATAACATAGGTAGTACCTTTTCATATTTGTGAGGGGAATTTATGCCTAATTTTGTGACTTTAATTTTCCTAGTTTTTTACTAAGGATGTCATCGTACCCTCTCCTTGGACTGATCATGAAGGGAAACAGCTTTCAGAATATCATACCAGTAAATGTGAGTGTATTAAAAAATCATACGAGTAAAAATCATAAAATCATAAAACTCAGTGAATGTAAAGCAATATATAGTGAAGTGTCAGTTTATCCAGTTTGGTAGGAAGGTTGCTATAAATTAAATTTCTGGATGGCAGGGAATTTAACTATTTAAGGGTGAGGATTCAAAACTTGACTAAAATGTACTAAATTCTTCTTTTTGGCCATTCTATTCTGAAGTTAACTTTTCTTCATGACCATTGTGAATATCAGTTATGATGGGTATAGAGGATCCATGGAAGCAGAAATAGTTGATATTGAATGTAGAGCAGAGTTGTTAATGATTTATGCAGTGATTTTGAAGGTGAATTTTTTAAATGAAATCCTAAATTGCTTTGCTTTTTGCTAATTTGCTGATTTCTTATAAAGGTAGAGGAAGGATGGACATTTACATGACCTCTGGAACAGTGTAATACAGCTGATTATCTGCAAAATTAATAAGGAAATTGAAAGGCAAGCCAGTAATCTTTCAAATATTTTTCTATCTCCAGGAAATAATTTTCTTATATTTGCTCTCACTGTCCTTTGGGTTGTGAGCAGTTTTCAAATATTATTTGTATATATGCATTTCTCATTTCAGTGGAATTGCCCACTCTTCTATGTAGTATACATTAATTATGCTCTCAGTCTAAGAGGGAATATTTGTTCCATTTTTTATCAACACAACAATAATAGGTAAAACGGATTGAGCACTTTCCATGTGCCAGGACAGTGCTCAGTGCCTTCAGTAAGTCCTTACAACAGCTCATACAAGGTGAATGCTATTATTGGCCTCATTCTATAGATGAGAAAACCTAGTTTTAGAAAGGTTAGAGCATTTGTCTAGGGTTACAGAGTTGATAAAAGTGGTAGAGCCTGGATTCGAAACTAGGCATTCTCAGTTCAGATTCTGTATTCTCAGCCATTACGAAGTTAAGGTAGCATGCATAGTGGCCAGAGACCTGGGTTGTAGACTTCCTGCTACTATAAACCAGAAGGGATCACCTTGATCAAATTATTCAACCTCTTTAGGTCTCAGTTTTCATTTATAAAATAAAAAGGTTGAACTAGATGGTTGTATGTTAACATCCCTCCCACCTCCAAAATTTTATATCCAGGGTGACATTTTCATAGACACCAGTTTTTCCCTCCAAATTCTTTGTTGGAGTTTTGAACAGATGAATCAACCTTATGTGGTCTTTTTCATAACATCATTTCATATTCCAAATATCCTGTTTTAGTTAAAGTGATGCAGGATCAGGAAGATGCTAAAAATACTACAGCTTTTTGATATACTCATCAAGCCCATGATGACAGAGTGCAGTGGTTAATAGAGTGGGCTCCAGAGTTGTGCTGTCCAATATGGTGTTGAAGACAATTCTCCATGGGTCTTGAATTTCTATACATCTTGTGAGGAGTGGCATGAACAGGTTTTGTTTCAAACTATCTTTTCAAGGATATTTGTGTTACGAACATCCTTGGAAGATACAGTGCCTCCTTTCAGAGCAGAAGGTAGGTTTGTTTTGCTGTCCAATATAATGATAATGGCTCCCTCTGAAGCAGGTTTGCTTGCAGCAGGATTGGGATTTCCCAAGCTCAGGGTTCCTCAGCTGTGACACAAACCCACTGTGTACACTGCATCCACCTGGGCTGTTACATGTCACTTCCTCAGGACTAGGGGCAAAGGAAACTGACACGAACATGAAGCTTATGCTGCCTGCTGTGCTGAGAATAATGGAATCCTTTGTCTCTGACCCAGAGGCCTCATGTCTTCAGCCAGCATCCATGGAACACTGACACACTAACTTCTTAGCTTTCAAGTAGGGTAAAATCTCAGACCCTTCACAGTTCTTGACATATGGTAGCCACGAGCATCATGTGGCTATTTAAATTTAAATAAATTAAAATTTAGTTCCCTGGTCACAGTATTGCATTTCATGTGCTCAATAGCCACACTAGTGGCGACCATATTGGCCAGCACAGACATAGAACATTTCCATCATCACAGAAAAGGTTCTGCTGGACAACACTACTTTATCTGTAAAGGACCAAATATTAAATATTTTAGGCTTTGCAGACGACACAGTTTCTGTTGCAACCACTCAACTCTACTGCCATACCATAAAGCAGCCACTGGTGATACATAATGACTGAGTGTGGGTGTGTTCCAGTAAACTTTAGCAACAAGCCAGATTTGTCCCATGGGCTATTGTTTGCTGACCCTTACTCTAGGGTAATATTGTCTGGGTTTGAATCATGCCCGATATAGCTTACTAGCTGTCTGACTTTAGAGGAGTTACTTAGCTTTTCTGTGCCTCAGTTTCCTTATCTATAAAATGATGGTTATTATCAAGATTAAATGAGATAATACCTCCAAGATCATGTACCTAGCACATGGTAAGTGCTCAGTATTATTTACTTAAAGATTAACAAAGGAAATGGTAAGTCAGGGGAAAAATGATTTTGTTTATACACGTTGGCTTATGTTCCTATTACTTGTATTTATGCAGCAAAGTACATTAAGGAATATCCTCATGTGTTTTTGTTTAAGGACTTGAGTGAGATTTTCTTTGGAATATATACACAGGCTGAGAATTTCTGAGTTATAGGCTATGTTTTCACCTGATTTGACTATGCAGCGCCAGACTGCTCTCCAGAATGATGGTACAGTCGACATGGCCACACAGTGCCTCAGTTTCCTGTGTCCCATCATCCCTGCCAACACTTGGCATTATCCAACTTTCAAATTTTTGCCTTTCTGATGGATTGTTTGATAGTCTAAATGATTGTTTTAATTTTCATTTCTCATACAATGATGGCTTTTCTTATTTCCTCTCTTGTGAAATGCCTATTTGTAATTCATTGCTCATATTCCTATTGGAGTTGTTGTCTTTTTTTCCTGTTAATTTCTAACATACCAGGTATAATATAGTTATATTAGTTCTAAACATTTCAAATATCATTTCCCATTCTGTCATATATATGTTACATCTCTTCTTGATGTTTTTGGTTGCATAGAATTCTTACTTTGGTGTAATCAAATCCATCCATTTTTTTCCTCATTTGATTGTGATCTTAAACTTATTTAAGAAGTCTTTCTAGGGGAAACAATCAAGGAAACACATGCAATAGAGTTGAGAAGTGTTGTGATATTGCTGCTGTAGGTGTCTGTCTGATCTAAGGAGGTCAGGGAAGGTGTGCTGGGAGAAGACACAATTTAAGCTGAGACTTGAGTTAGCCAGACTTGGGGAAGGGGGGAGAAAAATCAGAGGAAAGACTGTGAGAAATACCTAGAGGTGAGAGAGAGAACCTGTTGTTTTAAGGGACTCAAATCATAATATTTAGTTGGAGACAACCACGCTAGGGACAGAGACAAGGTTCTTGAAGGTCTTTCTAGCCGTGAAGGTGTTTGGAGTGCAGCCTGAAGACCAAGGACTTTGCAGGCTTTTCAGCAGCAGAGTGCCTTGCTTACATTTGCTTCATAGAAGGTCGTGCTGCCCACAGCAAAGAAGGCGTCTGAATCTAGAATTTTATTTTTTTACTCATTCTGATACTATTTAATAGAAAACTTTAACTCATTCACCCACCCACCCACTTACTCATTTACCCATTTATTTATTTAGGATTGTTAGGTTACTAGTCTTTATTCTGTTCTCTTATTTTAAGCTTTCTGGGTTTTTTGTCTCCTTGCTTTTTCCTTCCTTTTATTTTGCTTATATTACCCGTTTTTGTCATTGTGTGTTTTACTTTTTTTAATCTGGTGACTTTCAAGTTGTGAAGCTTAATATTTAGTCATTAACTTGCAATTTTTAAAAAATTACTTGCAGCCTTACTTTTGACTCCTGTCATGAAAAAAACTGAGCATGGTTTTATTTATCAGATTGCAGCTTTTGTCAGAATTATCCGGCATTTTAATTTAGACAATTTATCTAAACCCATTTTGGAAAAACATTAAGCGACAAGGGTCTGTTTGAGGACTGAGGATAGCTAACGTGCATGCCCAGCCTTTTACGGTTGATGTCATGGAGAGCAACCATGCTTTCCTTAAAAAAAGTTACTAACAATATTACTATTTGCTATGGTAATCCTTCAGTTTTATCCTTGTGCTCCCTTAAAGTTAAAAATAAATAAATAAACTTAACAGTAACATGCCAAATTATATACTTATATATGCAGACCTTTATTAAGTGTTGTAAAATAAAAGTTTCCACTTTGTTCATTTTTTTACTCTGGAAAAAGTAATCCTAAGACAAATGAAGAATATAAAATGTAAGATTTTTCACTTAAAATGTTTTTCAGGTATTAACATAAATAATGAATCGCCAATTCGAGGAAAGCTGACTGTCCATTCTGAGAAAAGTAATGGTGAGAATGAATATAATCTGAGAAGAAGTATGTTCCATATTAAGCTACATTTGATTTTAAATTCTGTTCATGTGATAACACTTGATGCTAGAATTGTAATTGTTTACTTTTTATGAATGAGCTACATGAGAGCCAACTTTTAAAAACAATTAGAAAAGAGGCATCCAGCCATGTTTTAGAAATAGCAATATGTTGTTTTCTTGTTCAAAGCATGTGAATCAATTTCTGGTTTTGGAAGGCATTCTTCTGAAAATTTGTTAATATTGGGAAATCTATCCCCAAACATAGATTGCTGACTTCTTTTTTGATTCAAGTGCTAATGGTACAACCAGGAGTTAACTTTTCCCATTAACAGGTTTACAGCAGTGCAGGACAGTGTGGGAAACCATCTATTGAAGGGTGGCATGTTTATATAATAGAATGCATAAATGAAATAATTCAGCTTGGCTGGAACATCATGCAGAGATTGTTGATTGGGAAGGACATGCTAAATTGCATGTAATATGCTTACATTGATTTATCCATGTTTGTGTTTATTTATCTGTTTGCTTCCAGCTGCTTGTCAGACATTGCTATCTCTTCCTGTGGATTTTAATTTAGAAAACATATTAGGTAAGTATTGTACTTGTTTAAACCTCTAATAACTTAAATAAAAGGTTTTGTTTTGATGGCTTTTTGTAAATGGGAATATGTGGCAATGCCTCTTTCTAAAGAAGTGGGCAGGCTATCCTGAAATTTCTCCTTTTTCTTTAACATGGCCTGAATTAGCCTTTTATCATAATGAATTTTACTATGGACATAAACTACTCATGGATACATCTTACCGGTATTACCTATACTAATAATGAAGCACTCAAAAAAGAAGGAATAATTTCAGATTTAAAATATCACAGATGCAATTAAACTTTGCCCTCTTTTTTGAGAAAAATTCAAACATATCGTACATGCTGGTTTTTAAAAATTGGATGACTGAAATATAATTGCTCTTCAAAATGACTAGCTTTGCCTTATATTCTGTTAACATTAAATATAGGTGACTATTTTAGAGCTGATGAATTTGCAGATCAATCTCCTGGAAATCTTAGTTCTTCATCCCTCAGAAGAAAGCTATTTTTAGATGGCAATGGAAGTATCTCTGACTCCTTACCTCCAGCTTCTCCGAGAAGTCCTCATAGTGGTGCTCAAGCATCACTCGAGGTTTTTTATTCAATAGATTTATCTCCTGTACGGTGTAGGAGCCCTGTGCAGACACCGAGTTCGGTAAGAAGTGTACTGAATGTGGCTGGTTAGTTTGCTATAGATATACTTGGACCTAGAAGCTCATATTGCTTTCAAGAGGAATAATTGTCTTTTGGGTTTTATATTTCATACAGATTAGCCTAGTTCACATTTTGTCGTTAGTCATAAGAATTTTTTTGGTCAGACTCTCCAATTTTGTATTTAGAGGTATATGGGATCACCAAATTTATCATGAATCTCAAGGAATTTCAAATGTAAGTTATTTACTGAATTTTGTAAGATTTTCAGTATGACACAACTCAATTGGCATTAATGGAGTAACTCAATTTAAAATTTTTATAAACAGCTGCTTAGTATGAAATGTTGTAATGGTTTGTGTAAACAGAGTGCATTTATATTTTATCTTGACTAATATATTCTATTTCAGAATTTTGTAACAATCTTTTAAACTGTCCTTGTTACAAGATGCCTTGCCTTTTGGCATCATGCCTTTTGCCAAAAGGCAGAGGTGGCATCTTGCTTTTGGTGAATGACCGAAGTTTATATGACCTAGTTTATAATGTGTTTCAAAGATGAAGATAAACAGCATGTGGTGTAACCGAGTTGAGGAAGAGAACCATATAATTTTATTTGTTTATTTTTATTATAGGGGCAGTTTTCTTCTAGCCCTATTCAGGGTAGTGCAAAAAAATACAGTCTGGGAAGTATAACCAGTCCTTCACCTATTTCTTCACCCACTTTCTCACCAATTGCATTTCAGATAGGAAAGACACCACTCTCAGGTATGTCGCATAATAAAATGTCTACTTTAAATTTTTATCTTGTCAGGATTTGTTATTAAAGAGGCCCTTTTGAGCTTGTTTTTTACACATGCCTTGAATTTACCTTCCAAGACTACAATTCTCAACAAAGGTCTACTCTCGTGTGAAATACAGGTCATTTGATTAGCAGTGCTTATAGCAAACATTTTTATAAATGGAATCAAAGAAAGATGTCAATTTTAGAGAGAAGTTGGTTTTGGTATGCCTTCTGACCTGTAGGTTCAGACTTTGATAATAGGATATTCATATTTGGTAAAGATATATTTGTTTGACTAAAGTTTTTAAGGTAAATATAGTGTGTGGAAATTTACATATTTCTCTTTGCAGTATGTCAGTTTTTCTTTGCAAAAAATTATAGCACTTTTTGAAAATTATTCACAATTTAAAAAACTTACACATAGTAAATAAAATTAGAAAACCGAAAACTGTATTTTTGTTAGTCTTCCCTTTATGTATGTATGTGTATATTTGTGTGTATATATAGCTCCACACATATATGGACACACTCACATGCACATATATATATATATATATTTATAGTCCTAGATCCTGCTTTGTTCACAAAGCATTTTATTATGAGTATTTTCATAGGTTATTCAAGTCATTTATTATGTCTGAAACCATAATTTTGAATCACTATACAATATTTCATTTCACAGATGTACCATTTGTTTTCAATCATTGATAAACATTTAAATTATTTCTAATTTTCCTTTATCCCAAGACTAATGATTATCCTTGTATATACATTGTATTGTACATATTTATTTCTTTAGGTAAAATTCTCAGAAGTGGATTTATTTGGTCAAAAGGGGTGAATGTTTTTAAGGTTCTTGAGGGATTTTGTCAAATTTTCATCATAAAAGTTTGTACTAGTTTAAGTTTTCAACAATAATGTGTAAGAAAGTCAGTTTTTCCCCATCCAGAAACACTGGTCTTACCATTCTTTTTGATGTTTGTTAATTTGGTACGCTACACAGAGGTCTCCTACTGCTCTAATTTGTGTATCTTTGATTGTTATGATATTGAACTCTTTCCGAATGTTTACTGGTCATTTGTTTTTGGGGGGGGAGGTGGGCTTGTTATTTCAAACTTAAGTGTGTTTGTTAAACAAATCGTCTCTCATGTTTTTTATTATTTGTGTAGCTGAACACTTCATATGTTTATTTACCATTGGGAGGATTGTTTATGTACTTTTGCCCATTTTTTAAATTTTGTTTTCATTAAGCTAATTAAGTTATAAGAACTATTAAATTTTAAAACATTTTTGATCATTTTATCATTGTTAAGGTCTTTATTATTGCAAATATTATTTTATAGTTTTTTGTTTGCCTTTTAATTTGCTTATAGTATTTTGCATAGACACAAATAGATTGTTACATATTTCATTTACCAGGTACAGCTATTAAATTGTAGTTGTCAGCTGATTTGTCTGGTATCTTGTATGTGAACAATATTGTTATAGTAGCAGTATGCTTATGAGGAAATAATTCTCAGGGAATAAAATATTTTGTTTAATTAAAAAAGGGAAAGTGACAAAGGAATTATTTTTGAAGTGCCTCATCCTGCTTATTGAGACACATTCATTAGTGCTATTGTTTTTAACACCAAAATTTCACTTTAGTAAACAACACAACTGTTAAAGAAATGCAGTTTTTCTGGCATGAAGCATGATGATTACCATTTAGTAATGGCTTTTCCATTTTCATGTTTTTATGATGTAATTTTTTTGCTCCCAATCTTTTAGAACAAAGGAAGTTTACTTTTCATTCTCCTGAGGCTTCATCTGGAACAAATTCTAATGGAATTACTAATCCATGTATCAGAAGTCCTTATATAGATGGCTGCTCACCAATTAAAAATTGGTCTCCTATGAGACTGGAGATGTGTAGAGGTGGTACTCAATACCGGACCTCACTGATTCGGATTCCTTTTACTCTTGAAGCTCACAGTGAAGATGAAGAAGCTAAAGGAACTATTCCTTCCACAGATGCCTCGTCACCTGCCACAGACACTGCTGGAGTGCACCTGCGGCAGTTGAACAGTGACGCTTCTCCACGTGGCCCACGTTTAGTGGTGACTACCTTGTCTATTACACAGAATCAGTCCAGTGCTTCTGAGAAAGAATTGGCACTGCTGCAGGATGTTGAAAGCGAAAAGGAGAATAATACTGTGGATATGGTTGATCCTATAGAGATAGCAGATGAGAACACTTGGATTAAGGAGCCGGTTGACAATGAGAGCTTACCTGTGACTGATTTTGTGAGTGGGATTGCCTTCAGCATTGAAAACTCTCATATGTGCATGTCACCTCTTGCAGAAAGCAGTGTCATTCCTTACGAAAGCAGTAACATTCAGGTAAGGTATTTTAATATTCTACAGTCCTTTACTTTGTTCTCTTGGTGTTCTTTGTCCTTTCTTTTCTAAGATTATAATAAGAAATAAAATGGGTTAAATGTGAGGACTATAGCAGTTATATAATTTTTTTTTTTTTTTTGAGGAAGGTTGGCCCTGAGCTAATACTGTTGCCAATCTTCCTCTTTTTCTTTTTTCTCCCTAAAGCCCCAATACATAGTTGTGTATCATAGTTGTAGAGTTGTAGCTCTTGTATGTGGGACGCTGTCTCAGCATGGCTTGATGAGCGGTGAGTAGGTCTGGGCCCAAGATCCAAACCAGCGAACCCTGGGCTGCTGAAGCAGAATGCACAAACTTAACCGCTACACCACTGGGCCAGCCCCTATAGTATTTTTTTAAAATAGCAATACTAGGTGATACCAAAGAGAGTTAGTTTCTATTAATTTGGACTGATGATGCATATTTAATATTCACATTAACTGATATTTATTTAGAGTAGGAAAAGATGAGAGCAGGAAAGAAGTTGAACTGCTGTATTTATACAGACTGTCTAGAGTCAGGCAGCTTCTCAGGATTCATCTCTTAGGATTTATCTAGTGCTGAAGGAATTCAATTTCTGGTCTAGTATTTGTATTCTAAAAATACAGTAGTTTTTGTTTTTCCTTTTTATGATTTAGGGAGAAAAAACAGAATTTTGAGACCTTTTATGTATATATTTTTTGTAGTTTTAGAAAATGTGATTTATAACCAACATTTTTCGTGTAATCATACATTTCCCATTTTGCAATATCTAGCAACAGGAAAGCATGATTCATTTGACAAATACACTTGATAGCCAGCACTTACTTTCAGAAAGACATTTGTTCCATTAATTGCAGTGTTCTTTGAGCTGAGAATTTTGAAAGAATTTCAAAATAGAAAGGCAATTTTTGTGTGTGTGTGAGGAAGAGTAGCTCTTAGCTAACATCTGCTGACAATCCCCCTCTTTTTGCTGAGGAAGATTGGCCCTGGGCTAACATCTGTGCCCATCTTCCTCTACTTGATGTAGGATACCTACATAAAGCCAGAGCATGGATTAGGTAAGTGGTGTCTAGGTTCGCACCTGGGATCTGAACCTGCAAATCCCGGGCCGCCGCGGCAGAGCGCACAAACTTAACCACTACACCACCAGCTGGCCCCAGAAAGGCAATTCTTACCTGCCATTTCATAGTCACAATATCTAACACTTACGTAGCTCTTACTATATGCCAGAGATTATTCTGAGTACTTTACATGTGTAAAGTTTAATCTTCACAACAGTCCTGTGAAATAGGTGTACTGTTATATCCATTTTACAGATGAGGAAACTGAGGGTCAGAGAGGTTAGGTAAATTGCCTAAAGCTTGTATAGCTAGTCAGTGGTAGAGCCAAGATTTGAATCCTGGCAGTCTGGCTGTAGAGTCTGTTCTTTAATCCAAGTTTATACTGGCTCATAGTAATAGCTAATACTTACACAGTGGTTCAATGTGCCAGGCACTCTTCTAACCACTTTATATATATTAATTCATTTAGGTCTCACAACAACCCTATAATGCTTTAGTGTTGTCAGTTTTGGTGTGCTATAGTATAAAACTCATGGAGGGATTCTCAATGACCCAAAAATAATATAATCTTTTACTCATATTTTTATGCCTATGTTGTCTACCCTGACTTCGAGGTTCCTTGCTCAAAAAAAATGCACTAGAATCACTTTTATATGTTGTAGCTTCTAAATTTGGCTCATAAGTAGAAAAAGCATGTACAGTTAAACTTAGCTTTAAAGGTATTCTTTTTCTCACTTTCTTTTTTTCAGAGCATTTATAGAAGAATCATAAAGTAGTTTTGTTAAAATACACCTTAATCATCCAATCCAACTACCCATTGGAGGCCTATATCACTACTAAATTGTCATCCACTCTGTGCTTGAGTACCTGCAGGGGTATTCCAGTCCATTTTGGGACTTCTTTTACCATTACAAGCCTCTTCCTTAAGTTAAAATATGATTCTGTCTGTGATATCTACCAATTGGTCTCAATTTTACCCTTTGGGCCACAGCATAATAATGCCTACCTTTTGCAGGGCATTTTGTAGTTTAAAAACATTTTGTACATCCTTATTTCCCTACCGTAGAGGTAGCTTTCAAACATTTGAAGACAGCCATATTTTCCCAGGGCCTTTTGACTTTCTTTATTGTGGATGGCTGGCCTCCATGTGTACACAGTACACAGTACACAGTACACAGCTGTCAACTGGAATATCCTTTCCTCATCCTCTTGGGGATTCCCTTACCCTCTCCTGCTTTCTGTATCCCGTTCTTGTCTTTCCTGGTTTACTTGTCACTTTACTGGAACACATTTTCTGGTAGCTTTCTGAGAAAGAGTATGTTTTTCAGGATACTGCATGTCTGATCATGTGTTCTTTATTCTCTCACATTTGAGAGTTTGGAAATAATTGTTCTTCAGATGTTGACAGCATTGCTTCATTGATTCTGTTTCAGTATTGCTGGTGAGAGATCTGAAGCCATTTTAATACTCAATCTTTTGTATATGGTCTCTTTTTACCCCCTTTCTGGAGTATAAGGTCTTTTCTTTGTCTACAATACTCTGAAATTCCAGTGATTTTTTTTTTTGGTGTGGGTTTCTTTTCATCATTTGTACTGGGCACTCAGAGGGCCCTGATGATCTGTAAACTCCTGCCCTTCACTGCTTGAATCATGTCTTAGATTTCACCTGTATTCTCGCTGAACTCTTGGACTCTCCAATTTTTAAAAATCTTTTCACTATATTTTCTATCTCCTTTTGGTTCTAGTTTTCCTCAACTTTATATAATAACCCTTCTATTGAGTTTTTGTTTCTACATCTTATCTTTAATTTCTAAGGTGTTTTTTGTTTCATTTTTGGTTTTGGTATAATTTATAGATCAATAGCCTGGCTGGCTGAGCATTGCCTGGGCTGACCTTTGCCTTGATCTCCGGCCTCGTTTTGTTTCCGTTCCTCATCTTTGTTCCAGTCACACTGACTTTCCATAGTTTTGAATAACCATGTTCCCTCTTATCAAAGAGCCTTTGCACACACTGTGTAGAATTCCTTTATATCCCACTTTGCCTAGTTAATTCCTATTATTTTTTAGCTCATAACTTAATGGTCACATCCTCAAAGGAACCTTGCCTGATCACACTAGCCAACCCGGATCTCATTATATGCTTTCCTAATTCCATGTACATGTTGCATTCATTCCAGTCTGACCATTAATCCAGCAATCATTATGTTTTTGTTTACCCCAGAGCTTATAAAAAACCTGGTATGTAATAGCTACTCATTAAATATTTGTAGAATGAAAGCAGAATGAGTGCATAGATAAGGTCAACCAGAAGGGACTGTATGAAGTGAGAAGAGTGGACCAAGGTTTGGAACCCTGAGTTAAAATTGAGAGGGTGGATAAAGGAAGCAGTGCTTCCTTTAGGAGACTGAGAAGGACCAGGCAAAGGGGAAAGGGAAACAATAGGAAAGCAGTGTCATGGAATATCTTAAGAAGAAAGAATTGCTAGTATTGTCAAAAAAAGAACACAGGATATAGGGCTTTAAAAGTGGCTGCTGGATTAGTAACAGGAGTAATTTGGTGACCGAGCAGCCTCAGGGTGGGGAGGTGAGAAGTGAATGGAAGGAAGGTAAAGAAGGTGAAGTAATGAAAAAATGTAGATAATTCTTTGAAGAACCTTAGTTATGAAGGGAAAGATTATGATAGCTGGGGGAGAACATTCAAGTTCAATATCTTTTTGCAGTTTTCTTTTTTTACTTTGTTTTTACTTTAGATGGGAGAAACTAGCATATTTAAATGAAAAAGAGAAGGAGAAGAGTAAAAAGAACAAAGAAAACTAGGAATTAGGCAGGATAATTATTAATAATAGCTATCAGTTATGTGTCCTTTCACGTACCAGAGAGCACGCCAAGTATTTTACAGTCAGAATCTAATCCTCATGATACCTGACAGCAGATGCAATAGATACCATCTGTAAAATGCAAATTCCTTTTATTCATGAGGGTACTGAAGCATGCAAGATGGGATAGATTCTAGAGCTCTGCTAGGAGGATTAGCAGAGATAACCCTTTCGCTTTTGTAGCAGGGCAGGGGGCCAGGATGGGCATGGGTGCAAATATTTGTAGCTGGGGGGCTAGCATGGTTTTAAAGAACATGGGCTTGGGAAAGCAAAATGGCAGCTTTGTTTATTTCCTAGCTCTGTTAGTTTTACAAATTTCAGAAAGTGGAAACTTTGAGCTCATTCCCTCTTTAAAATAGAGATAATAATGGGATTGTAGGATAATAGTATGATTATTGTGATCAGAGTTAATGTGAGGAAACTAACAGTCCTGAACATGGCTGGTTTTCAGTAAGTGATGGGAGACAGAGTCCTCTGTGAAAGGTGGCAAGCAAGAGGGACAGAGAATGATGAGGATGAGAATGATGAGGGAAGGGCTAAAGTGCTGAGGCCAGATTTCAGGGAATGCATTGTAAGTCACAACTGTTGTCGGTTGTGAACCATTGAAGGTTTTTGAAAGACCCTGTCTGATTTATGTGGAAAAAAAATAAGTTTTGTAACAATGTGTAGGATGATTGGTAGTACAGACACCCTTTAAAGGCAGCATAGTCCAGCTGGAAGAACATAAACATTGCAATCAGAACTAAGTTTGAATTAGAGTTCTATTATTTACAGGCTGTGGAATCTTAAGGGAAGATCCACTTGGCAGTGAATAGAACATGACTTTTTAAATGCTTTTCAGCACCTCATCCTTCTCAACTATAAAATGATGCTGATGCCGCCTTGATGCCTGCGGGGAGTAATGAGATGATCTGTGTTGTCTGGTTGGTACATAGTAGGCATTGACTTTAGTAGTGGTCTAGATGAAAGCCAGTGTGGTCAGCCACTGTCTCATGGAGTGCCCATTGATTCTTCTCTTCTTGTAGACTGGGACAAACTCTTTGTGTGCCTTCCTTACTCCCTACTGTACTATTAACTTTTCCCTTGGTATATGCAGTTATGTATTAGTATTGAGTTATATAAGCCAGTTGTTTGGCACTGGTCAATAATAAAAGGAAGAGTAATTGGCAGATTCTCCAGAAGCAATCTGATAATGACATTTTTGACCAAATAGCTGTCGAATGATTGAAGAGGGTGTTTCCCCTGGAATGTAATGTAAGATTCTTTTTTACATGTCAAAAGTGTTTTGTTTAGGGGCCGGCCGGTGGCGGAAAAGTTTGTGCTTTGGCAGCCCAGGGTTCACGGGTTCAGATCCAGGGCACCAGCCGGCACACTGCTTGTCAGCCACGCCGTGGCAGCTTCCCGTATAAAGTAGAGGAAGGTGGGCACGGATGTTAGCCCAGGGCCAGTCTTCCTCAGCAAAGAGGAGGATTGGCAACAGATGTTAGCCCAGAGCTGGTCTTCCTCACACAAAAAAAAGAAAATTTAAAAAAAGGGTTTTGTTTAAATAGGACGTGACTCCCAGTAGTGAACAAATATGCATCCACCTCTGAAAACTGGGAACATTTTTCTTAAGATTATGATAGAATGCACTTTCTAGGCTATTATGTTTGTGACGGGGGCAAAAGTACAGTCTTTCCCCTTCTCTCTGATCTCTTGTGGGATTTTACGTTGTTTGGTGCTCAGCACTGTGCAGGGGAATGCAGTGTGCGTCATGGACCGGGGCTTTGGAGCCTCAGCTCTTCGTCACCTCACTCTGACACTGTGAGTTAGCCATTCTGAGCCCTGCTTCCTCATCTGTGAAGTTAATAGGCTTGTTGTAAGGAGAAAATAAGAATGGTATTATATAGTGATATACAGGGCCTGGCACATTTTTAGGCACTCAATAAATATTTATCATATATGTACCAAAACTGAAGTTTGCTAGAATCCTTTTCTTCTTCTGCTCCTTTGCGCTGTAACAGTGTGTCTTAGAATGCTACCACTTAAAATTAAAAGTTGAACTAACATCTAGAGCCATTATGTATTATGTACTATTATGAAGCTAAGATTTTTATTTCAGCAGTGGATGTGAGTATAATGCAACCCACCTTTTAAAAAATGTGTATTACCTTGAATATTCTTACAAGTAGCATGCTTTTTAAAAAGGCAACTTTTATTTAGAGAAGCAACCAAGACCTTTAGAGACAAGCTTGGTAAATGGGTTGGAAAGTGAAGATTGTAATCCTCACTTTCATCTACTGGGTGTGATCACAAAGTAACAGGAAAGCATGTTCTTAGTGGCTTGTTCACTGATTCTAAAGGAAATTACAAGATACATTTTATTAGAAGGAAGTGTATAGTAAAGTGACTACTTTGAAGAACTAGTTCTATATAGAACTACCTTTTATGTTTATGTATTTTATATTTCATTCAATATGATCAATATTAAATATTAAATATAAATATTACATATTCTTCAGTGGTGAATGATAGTATATAGTGATTCACTAAATATTTTAAAATATTTTATGTAATTATATAAATCATATTTCATATATATAAAATATAGTGTATATTTTTAAAATATTTTAAAATGAATTTACTTAAAGTCCCTCAAAATAAATTTTGTGGAAAAGTGAATTAAGTTTGCAATGTTATCCTTGGTGTTTTTTTCTTCCTCCTTCTCATTCCTGTCAGATGGATAGTGGCTATAACACACAGAATTGTGGAAGCAATATTATGGATACAGTTGGGGCAGAAAGTTACTGCAAAGAAAGTGATGCACAAACCTTGGAAGTTGAGAATAAATCCCGTTTTTAACACAAAGGTATGGAAAAATCAGAAGGCTTGATACGGTTGTAGGTTGTATTTACTGTAACTTTTTCCACTCTATTTTTCCCCTCCATTTTGCTTAAAACTTTGGCATGTTTATGCCTCATCCTGTCTTCAGTTCATTTAACAGCAGGAGCAGGTGGTTTTTAAATCAAAACACTTCATTTTCCTAACTGTTCTGCTGTGAGGCAGCAAAGAGAAGAGGCTGGAGAAGGAGAGCTAGCCCTACTTTAAGATTGGTGCTTGAAATCAGTTCCTTAAAACTCAAGGGGAAAGAGGACTAGGAGGCCAAATAGGAGGAGAGTCAGAGGTTTTTGCCTTTTTTTTTTTTTTTTTTTGTGGGGAAGACCAGCCCTGAGCTAACATCTGTTGCCAATCCTCCCCTTTTTGCTGAGGAAGACTGGCGCTGGGCTAACATCTGTGCCCATCTTCCTCTACTTTATATGGGACGCCGCCACGGCATGGCTGACAGGCAGTGCGTCGGCGGGTGCCCGGGATCCGAACCCGCGAACCCCGGGCTGCCAAGCGCGGACTAAACCGCTGCGCCACCGGTTAATATTGTCTCAAAGCTAAACATGAAAAAGAATTTATTAGAGAGGAAATTGTACAATTGAGACACTACACATCAAATTAAGAACATTCAAAGGTAAGGGCTTTTAAAATCCAAAAGCCTTTATAGATTTTGGATGCCCTGAAGGAGATAACACATGTGTATCTTACCAAGTATTTATACAAAACTATACTATTGATGAGGACACTTAGATGAACCTTCTAGATAGGATGGTTATAACTATATATTCATATTTGAAGAAACCCATCATAATTTTAGGCACTAATCAAGAGAATCTTTAACTTTTATATGCCAATTTATTAATAAACACAAAACATCAGCAAGTATGCAACTAAACATAACTCTCCAGACAAATGTTAAGGTTGAATATGAAGGCCACTTTATTTTCCCTTCCTTCCATTTCGTCATGAGTTGGGATTATAAAAGTAAGTTGGGATTTAAAAGTAAGTACAGGAAGTACTTTTTGATACAGAATATTGATTTGTAAAAACCCGTATCTTCCCTGTCCCTTTAGAGTTCCTAAGGAAATCTGTATTCATTTTAAAAACGTTTCACATAATAGCTGTGTCCTTAATTGGTCCTATGTAAACTGAAAATGAAGTATTTTCTTCTTTTTCTTTCACAGCAAGACCACACAACACAGAGGTATTGGGTGAAAACAGCAAATCCTCCTCAGTGCAGCAGTCCATGGAATTCCTATCTCAGACCCAAAGACTATCACTGAAAAGTTCCTCGAATATTTTTTATGCACAAGATCAATAATGTGACTGTCATTGGGAAAAAATTGCTTCAACTAATATGCTTAGCATTTTTCTTTCCCTTCTTAAATGTGAAAAATCAAGGGCTTAATTTAGTGACACAGGAACAACAGAAGAGCTCCTGGAATTATCAACAAGTTGCTGAAGTACAAGTTTATTTTTTATCAATAAATATTTTTGTACTTACCTTGAGTGATGTGTTTAACAAAACACCTGAGCGCGATGACTTTGCTCCTATCCTACAGGGTCAATGAACTGCTTATTAGTAAGCCCTACTGGCAGCACTGAATTTAGCAGTAGTTCTCAGAACATGTTCAACTGTGAAGGTACTGTGTTTTATTTTACATAAAAATATGTGAATATACAGATAAATTTAAATTTATAACCTATGTGAAATAAACATGATTTAGATATAACAAAAACTTAATTGAAGAGGTAGAAAGGAGCTTAAGCAGGTTTCCAAAAATTTTCTTTTTTGAACTACTTGTGCATTTCTGTGAAATTCTTAGTTCCAGTGATAACTGGTCTAGTTACTACTTTAAAAAATGTAAATACTAGAAAGGTAGTACTAACAGCATCTTAATATCATGTATTATTGTTAGTGGGGTACATATGGGATGCAGAATATATCTCCATCCCTAAGGCAGAGATGTCGTTTCTAGCTCCAGTTTGGCTAGGGAGAGAAATAAGAACACAGGAGAACCAGGATCAACAGTGGGGACTGAGTGACAGTGGAGTTCCCGTAGGGCTTTAGATCCGTGAAGTTATGGTTGGGTAGACATGTAACTAATTTTTCTAAAATTCATATTCATGTTGGGAGTAGAATGGGTATATAAATTTTTTGGAAATATTCTTTACCTTTGGAAAATGTATATTCTTATTTACAAATCACCTTTCAAGAACTGTCTCATTCAAAAGGGAGTAATAATTCATATGGAGACCTAGGAAATAAAGACCTACTATCATAGTGTCATTTTCTTACTTTTTTGCACCTTGTATAAGCTCACTGCTAACCTGCAAAAAAATGTTTCTGTGTACCTGGCTCATCCTCTACCCCAGCACACTAACCATTAAAGCCATTAGCCACTAGGTCCACTGCTAAAGATACTGCATTAGGAAGTTGAGTCCTTAATCACACTGGCTTTAGAATCAATATAAACTTAAAACAATTGCTGTATATAAGAGGAGTTCTAGATCCTAAGGGCAGGAGCTTCCCTGGCTATGTTTTTTTAATAGCACAAGTCAAGAAACAAGGAACAGTACTGATTATAACTTGGATTCAAATCCATCCTCCATCACCTACTACTTGATCTGGGCCATAAAACCTCAATCAATTTTTATCTGTATATGAGGGTAACAGTCCTCCTCAACACGGCTTGTTAAGTGAAATATTCCATGTAACCTGCTTAGCATAAGAAATGACAGTACAGCATTTTAGATTACCGAGGAAGAGACTGTAGGGTGAAAATAAGGTTTCTGGTCATCTTGAACTACTCAATAGGGACTAACGTCTAAATCAGGCCTTCTGCATGACAATGTTTCAGTCAAGAAAAGACTACATACACGACGGTGCACCCATATGATTAGTAACATAGAGCCTAGGTGTGCAGCAGAGTATATAACATGTAGGTTTGTGTAAGTACACTCTGATGTTTGCACAAGGATGAAATCGCCTAACAACACATTTCTCAGAACTATCCCCTGTTCAGAAACACATGACTGTAGACCTAAGGTTACCGTTTTGTTTTACCAAGAAGCCTCCCCTTTCCTCTACTGCAGGTAAGCTATGACCTGTCGCAAAGAATTTTTAAAATGGTTGGGGGATGGTGGTGTGGAAAGTCCTATTTT
Source organism: Tapirus indicus (assembly GCA_031878705.1). Classification (NCBI taxonomy): domain Eukaryota; kingdom Metazoa; phylum Chordata; class Mammalia; order Perissodactyla; family Tapiridae; genus Tapirus; species Tapirus indicus. Next base: position 33,718,056 of record CM062930.1, on the reverse strand, counting down.
GTGACACGTGAAAATTACGAAATTTAAATTTTCGTTAACCATAAATAAGGTTTTGTTGGAACGTAGCCATGCTTGTTTGCTTACATACCGTCTGTGGCTGCTTTTGCACTGTAGAGCAGAGCTGAGTGCTCTGGTTCTAACAGAGACTGGCTAGCAGAACCTAAAATGTCTTACAGAAAAGGCTTGCTGACTCACGCTCTAGTGTGTCAGTCCACTCAAGGCTCTCTTTCTTCAACTGAAACAAGTTCTGCCTCAAGGTATGGATGCTTTCCTCAGTAACAGGAAACTGGAACAATCATTTAACAATTATTGAGTGCCTAAGTGATTGTACACGTAATTATTCCCACTTAGTACACCTGCTCATGTAGTTGCCAGTCTTTTCTCATTGTACCGCAAGCTCCTTCAAGGCAGAGAAGATAGTTCACGTGACTGGTAATGAGCCTGGTACACTATAGGTACTTTAGAAATTGAGTAAGTAAAATGTTTTAAGGTAACTATCTCAAAATACTCTTGAAAACACCAATTTAATCATCACTAATCTTTGTGGTTAAGAGAAGTAGTCACTGGCACGCCAAATTGTAATACTTCAATCTGTTCCCTTTAATATGTCCTTACACAGTGCCCCCTTCCTATATAATCTGATACATACGTAGTTTACAAGTCATTAATTATCTACTTTTTGTAAGTAACATGATGTGACATTTAAGTGCCATCTCTTATTTCTCTGAGCCCTAATACCTTATTTTGGGGGAGATACTTGAGCTGAGGGTCAAAGATGATGATCACACTTACCACCCGGCATTTAAAAAAACAATTTTTCCAGTCAGATCAAAATATGTTAATTCTCGCCTTCTACAACATCCAATTCCTAAACATTCACAGCTGTTCAAGGACCACTAATAAAATGCAGGAGGCTCTTTAACAATAAGGGAACACTTAATATAAGTTAGGTAAGTTAAAGATGGCAAAGGAGATTAAATACTGAATTCCCTGACAGATTTTGACTTCATTGTCTTGAAATCTAAAAATTACCATACCAAACACTGACAGCTTTCAAGATTTAGAACAGATTGTTCCTTGCTTCTAAAAATGTTCTATTTTTCTCCATAGGAAAATTATAGTTTTTTCTATCAATATTAAATAATCAAGTTACTTATGCAAAATTAATCTGCTCTTCAATGAGCAGATGAATGCTCCCTTTAAATGATTCCCTGAAGTTGCTATCCTGTCACTATTTAAGTGATGGATATTCAACTGAATTTTTCTGCATAAATAGTTCTGTTCAATCCAGAAATGAAGTAGTATGATGGGACAGATAGTCAACAGTTCAATAAAAATGCAAATTTTTAAAATTATTAAAATGTACTTAAAAGTAACAAACTGTATCACACACTTCTTAGATTTAGAAGTGTCTTTCAATTTTTTTTAAAAGGTAACCAATTTTTGAAATTTTTTTGACTGTAACTATTTTTCAAGCTTCTTCTTCTTTCTCTCTGGTTCATTAATGTCCATGTTTGAAGTATCAGTGGGAAGGCTTATTCCTGGTATCTAAAGTAATGCAAATGGAGAAAAGTAAGGTGAGTAAAAGCATAAAATAAGGAATAAATCTCATTCTTATCTCCCCCTTCCCCATGACACTTTCAAGTTCAAAACGAGGCAGGGGTAGAGAGGACGAAAGGGGGTTGGTAAAGGTTTTCTACACAAAGTATATATATTTCACACGCACAGTTACAGTGGTTCAAAAATGTAAAAGGAAGACATGATCTCAACAGGTGAGAAGCATGTCATTGGGAAGTGTGTGTTTAACTATAACATGTCCAGTTTATCCTAGCTGAGCCACTGTGACTGTCAGCATCAGAGGCCTCAGGGGTGTTGGGGCAGAACAAAGGTTAAGAACCAATATCTTAGGTGAAACACACTTTATCTTAATCTTCAAAAGTGCAGATTTCAAAACTGATGAAAAAGTGAAAAAGGACTAGTCAGGAGATCTCAAAGAGCTCTGCTTCTGGTACCAAGGACCTCAGAAAAACCCTAAACTTCTGGGATCCCATGGCCTAGTGAACTCAGTGAGAAAAAAGGATTTGCTATGCAAATATTTGGACTTCACACTACTTAAAGGATTCTCTCAATCATTAAACAGAATTAACTTGTGACTATATCCCTCTCTTTCACAAAATATGTACTGTTTATTCCACCACGCAAAGACAATACAAATTTGGTCTTACCTGTGGTTCTACCAGGGACATTCGGATTTTCTGATGCTGAAGATTAGATGAGTCTAACATGATTTTCACTTTAACTTTATCAAATATATGGAACACTGTATCTTCTATTTTAAGTGAAGGTATCTAAACAAAACACATTTCACTATTTTTAACTGCTTCCTTTCACTTGAGGAAATTTGTTCTAATTCTTCATCTTTCATAGTGATTTAACAGCTTAAATTTAAAAATTACTTCAATATTTAATAAGCACATCTAGGTGTCCAATATAACAAAACCACTAATCTAGTAGCTTCACATAAATATGAGCTATTTATGTGCATACTCCCTCTTTTAAGATGGTCCCAATATATATTCATTAATCTCAGGATCCTCACCCCATTAATTAGCAAATTATGGGTCTAGGAGAGGAGGACAAAGGTACTGTGGGCAGAGCTTATTGTTCTGTAGTTCTGCTAAGGTTAGGGAAGTAGGGAGCATGTCAGGTAAGAGACACTGGAAATAAGTTAAAAAAAAATTCCCTTCCCGGAGTTCTAAGCAGCCATTTATTCCTTCACTTTAATCCATCTGTCCACCTAGGGCAAAGTGTAATTCAAGTCTTCCTTAGAGAGGAAATCTTTACATGGTATAAAAGAAAGAAATGAAGGACATTTGTATGTGGGAACAAATACTGAAGTGAGAAATTGTGAGTAAAACGATAAACCTAGTTGGCATAATTAAATTCTGTAGAGTTCAAAAGATAATTTTACCCTTTGTAGGTACCATTTGTAACCTATCAAAGTAACCCCCCCAAAATAAATAAATAAAAACATGAGAAATACTGTACCTCATCGTCATAAATAAGCCGTGGCTTTGGTTTGTCCTTTTCTTCAAAGAAGACTGTACCTTCTAAACCATACTTTGGAATTAACACCACAATAGCATTCTTTCTTACAAACAGAATATAGGCTTCTTCACTTACTATTCCTTTGCTTTTGAAAAATAACTGTAAAATAACATACAATCTTATTAAGAATTGTCAAATATTTTGAAATTAGATTAAAAAGGAACAAAACTTCATTTCTCCTAACATTATCAATAGAAGGCAAATAAATACCTGGGTATGAAAAGCCACTGATGCACGCTGGGCATATTGAGCCATTTTGTGCCGGAAATTGAGATTTTTACATAAATCCGCAAGCTTGTGTTTGTCTGTCAACTCTGGATAAGTGCAGTCAGCCCCAATAGCCACAGCCAACAACCGATGAACAATGATGTCTGCATATCTATATACGTGGAAGAGAAATAAGAATCATGCCATGTTAGCATTAAGATGTCGCTTTAAAATTCAAAATTAACTATTTTCTTAATTTCATAAGGAAAAAGTACCTTCTGATGGGTGAAGTAAAATGTGTGTATATTGGTGATGCTAAGCCATAGTGATGAAAATCATTATCCATTCCAGAGCAGAAGTACACAGCTTGCATCATACAGCGAGTGGCTAATATTCTTAACAGAGTGTTTAGATATGGGAAACTAGGAGAATCAGCCCGGTCCAAAGAGTCAGCCAAAGACTTGGCTGTATCAGTTTTAATTTCCAAATTCTGTGAATAAAAAGAGGAGGGAAAGAGCACCATATTAAACATTTAAAAATCAGTTACCATCATATCTTCAAAATACAATGAACCAGATTGAACAAATATGGTGTTTTTGAGACCAGATAATAAGTGTTTATGCCTCTTATCCTTAACCTAGGAGAACTAAAAATAAATTTATAAAAAGTAATAATTGTTTCTTGCAACATCAAAGCTTAAAATTTTCTGAACACTATTTAAAGGTACTGAAGTATCAACATTTTGAAGAAGTTTCAAGGGAGAAAAGGATGGTGGTAGCTAGCAATAGTATTTCTCTAAGTCCAGTTTGTGTTTGCATCATCTTTGTCGGGGTAGAAATAAATCAAAGCAGATCTGGATACTTTCCAGCATGTCTAGATTTTCTCTACAGATACCTTCTTTCCATTCAAAGTAGAAGTAAAGGCCAGAGGCAAAAGAAAACTGTACTGGTCACCACAGCTCAATGTGCTGATGCATCAAACTTAGCTGCTTTGGTCTACTTTGGGAGATGAGGCAAAAATACTTAAATCCTCCTTCCTCTACCCAGGTCTTTAGAGAAAATCCCCCAATTTACAGTGTAAGCCTTAGAGCAGAGGAGAAGCTGATTCTACTTGGATGGATATGATAGGGGTAGGCCCACCATAAAGCTCTGGAAAAGGTCAGAAACCAATGCCATCCTGTTAGAACAATGCCCTGAGATGGGACAGTACTCCTTCCAGCTCTATTCTGGACAGGAAAGATGGGATCTGAATAAGTGATTCAAAGAAAACCAATGTTGGGGGCCGGCCCGGTGGCACAGCAGTTTAGTTTGCGCTTGGCAGCCCGGGGTTCGTGGGTTCGGATCCCGGGCGCCTGCCGACGCACTGCTTGTCAGCCATGCTGTGGCGGCGTCCCATACAAAGCGGAGGAAGATGGGCACAGATGTTAGCCCAGGGCCAGTCTTCCTCAGCAAAAAGAGGAGGATTAGCAACGGATGTTAGCTCAGGGCTGGTCTTCTTCACACACACAAAAAAAGAAAACCAATGTTAGCCACAGTGACCCCAGAGGTGAGGGTAATTATGCCTACATGAAAGTCTACTAACCAGAGGCAGGGTACTGTACATGGGGCTGAGGAAATGGTGTCCTTTCTATATTTTTCAATGTATGCAATAAATGGACTCCTTTCTTAGGGACATGATATAAAGAGGGCTTAAGTGAGTCGAAGATAAAGAGAAAAAAATTATTTGTAAGTCTCTGAAGTTAGGCAGTTCAGAGGAAGCATGAAGTAACACAGGCATAAAGAACATGTGTAAAGGCACAGAGATATGTAAGAACTTAACATGTTCAGGACACTGCAGATAACTTAGTCTGGAACATCTGGCTTTAGCATAGTGTGCTCTTTATAGAGACATTAAAGGATTTTATTAAGCAAATGATTTCAGTGTGGGAAGAGAGGATTATATCAAAGTTAAATGATTTATTTTTTAAATCAAAAGAACTACTGGCATCAAGTAGTTCTGCATCAAGAAACAACAAAACTTTTATGGAGATGCAGCTACAATAATATTATTCAGTGCCGTGGATAGAACACAACACAAATACAGATGATTTTTCAAACTATGGGATCTTTACCTTGGATTTAGCTGCCTTAACAAGAATTTCATAATTTGATGGAGGAGGAGCAGGATGTTTTCGAAGCAGAGCATGTTCAGAAAATTCTTCGTGAATTTTTTTTGCAACAGAGATATTGGCAAGTAACATAAATTCTTCTACCATGGAATTTGTTTCTCTGCCAATGGAAAAATAATTAAATACGGAAAAAGAATCTGAGACTTCTATATATCATATTTACTCACAGGTTACCTTTTCTACCAACAAGATAATAGAACTATTTCCTATGTAAACACTCACATGTGTGTGTACACGTGTATTTTTAATAACTTATGGCTCTTTCATTTCTCAGCTACTATGCTAACATTCTCTTATTATGCATCTACTGCATGAGTAAATCTCATGCTAGAGGAGACTTTACAAATTGCATTAAAAAAATAGAAGCTCTACTAATTCCAGTAATACAGTCATGATGTCGCTTAATGACAGAATGTTCTGAGAAACGCACCATTATGCAATTTTGACATTGTGCAAACGTCAGTGTACTTACCGAAACCTAAATGGTATAGCCTACCACACACCTAGGCTATAAGGTACTAATCTTAAGAGACCTCTGTTGTACATGCAGTCTGTCATTGACTGAAACGTCATTATGTGGCACACGACTGTATAAAAAATCTAAATCATAAGCATGTTCACCTCCTTTTACTAAGTCCAAAGAGATTTTTATTTAACTATAAATCTATAAAGTTTACTAAGAAGAATTAAAAGCTATTTAGGTCATACAAATTTTGGCTTAAAAAATTAACACTATCATCAATAAATCACCAAAATGAAGAGATTCTATTTACAATAGCTATTTTGGGTGCTAATTTATTACAGGCCAAGTATTGTGTATAATCAGAGTAGCCCTGTTGCAAATGAGAAAACTAAGGATGCGAGGATCTTTAACATTATTCTCTTGCTCGAGGTCCGAGTTATTAGTAGTAATAACCACTAATATTTGACTTCAAAACTCAACCAATTTGATACAGCTTTTCATTCTATATAGTCTACGTCCATTCAAAACTTGAGTTTAGTAAATGATCGTGTTGTTTACATAGTGCTTTGTTTCTCCCAAGTCAATGAACATACATTATTTATCTTTCACTCATGTTTCCATTTTTGACAACATCTTGTAACTTCTTGACAAGATTCCTAAAGTATACTAATTTCTAAAATATTAGGAAGACTTCTACTCATACCTTTAAAATTATGGGGATAATTTTCTAGAAATATGGTTTTTCTTCTTCTTGATAAGAAGAAATGGGTAATAGTCTACTTTAGTCAAGCTGGATTCAACATTTTCTTCAAAAAAGCTCCTAGTATTGGGCTCGTTGTTTGTATTAACATTAGACTTAGCCGCACAGAAGTTTGCCCAAAGGTATTTTTTAATTTTAGCTTTAATTCTATAAAGCACATATTGGTCCTAACAAATTTGAGTATATTCCCTTATTTATTTTTTTTTTGTGAGGAAGATTAGCCCTGTGCTAACATCTGTTGCCAATCCTCTTCTTTTTGCCGAGGAAGATTGGCCCTGGGCTCACGTCCATGCCCATCTTCCTCTACTTTATATGTGGGACATCTGCCACAGCATGGTTTGATAAGCAGTGCATAGGTCCATGCCCGAGATCCGAACCTGTGAACCCCAGGTCGCCGAAGCAGAGTGCACGAACTTAACGACTACACTACCGGGCCGGCCACAGTATATTTCCATTTTTAATCCTTGGTCATCTACTAGAAAAGTGTAAACGCATGTTTAATTTCAGAATTATCTTACATAAGAGGCATGAAAAAGAAACCTAATTCTGATTTAACCAAAAATAGCCTTGCTTCCTAAATCTTATCGAAATCAATAAAACAGTAACAATACCTAATATCTGAGTACTCTTCACAACACCCTACTATCAATCCTACTTTACCAATAATAAATTGAGGCATAGAGAGGTCAAATAACTTGTGCAGAGTTATTGGCAGAAGTGGGATCCAAACCTAGGCAGTCTGGCTTCAAAGCCCATGGTCTTGACTACTATTCTACCCTATCACAGTATATTTTATACTAAATACTTAAATTAATCAGGGCAATCTTCTTTTACTTACTATAACTACCAGTAGTTAAGTTCTAATACATCGCACATTTTTCTATTATAATACTTAGTTTTATATAAGAAAAGCTAAAAAGTGAAATCATATTTACTTTTCTATGTATTTCGTAAGTAAAAAAAAAAAATCTATAGAAAGCATAACCTCATTAGAAATAGATATTTGGGGTGCAAATATATTTTATTTATTAACATATGTACTAGACATTGTTTTTAAAACCAAAATTTTATCTACCGCCCATCAAAAAAACTGCGTACCTAAGTTCCTTGGTCTGCAGATCTATAGGATCATGAGTTTCACTGTCCATGTGGAATCGAACTTCTGGAGAAGAAAGAGTCAAAGCCCTAAACAAAAATTAAAAAGGCAAATTAGACTGATTGGTGGTTACCAAGGGGAAGGGGGGGGGGCACAAGGGGTGAAGGGTTACATCCACAAGGTGACGGACAAACAAAAATGTACAACTAAAACCCCACAGTGTAATTAACTATTAAGACATCAATAAAAAAAAAATGGTAAAAAAAAAAAAAAACGCAAATTAGTCAAGTGAGCCAATAACAGAGAAAATTCTGGAAGAGATTCTTTTAAAATAGAAAATGATTATAGCATGTGCCTAACAGTTTTTCTTCTGAAGCCTTTATGACCATCTGCTAAATTTTATGTTCTATTTTCATGAATAGCTTAATACTTTACAGATTTAAAATGCATTTAAAAAGAGAAGACAATAACACCAGAACAAAATGAGTCCTTATTCTTTTGAGGATTTGAATATCTTCTGTACCCAAATTATGAGTATTCCCTGAACTATATCGGTGTGTAATCACTTTTATAAATGAAGAAGGTAACTGGCAGTATTTTACTTATGACAGGAAACAATGTACTGGGGTGAGGGATAATGGAGAGAGGCAAAAGGGAAGCTGCCATGAGTAGATCAATAACACCAGAAGATTGACAGTTCAAAAGTATCTTCCACATACTCTCAACCAATGGAGAGAAGACTGATAAACTAGTACTACAATTATCTTACAAATACTGATGGCTCTTAATATTTGAGTGCCATGTGTCAGATAACATACTATGCTAAGTGCTTTACATGCATGGTCCATTTACTGAGTCGTTAAGTTCTCCTTTGAAAAGTAAATTCCCAGTAGGCAAGGTAAGTCTAATGTTTCTTCACACCTCGACGCTATTTTCATCAGGTCAGCTCCAAATCAACCTAAAACTAAGAACTTTAATTAGGCTGGGTAACCTTGGACAATCATGCAAAAGGGAAAAAAATGGAGGAAAAAAATAATAAGATGAGATAGGGCAAGTTAAGTGAGATTCCAAGTCCTTTTTTACCTCAACTCTTCACCTTTGTTAAAAGAACTACAGAAGGAATACTAGACAGGGAGTCTTGACAAATATTCCTTTCTTGCCATGTGGTATTTACAACAAAGCTCTACACTAGATTTAATCAGTGTTTACTAATACATCTTGACCCAAAAAACAAGGATACTATTCACACGATCATTTTTTCTTCACAGAACACTTAAAATGTTACATCTATCCACAACATAACATCTCCCCTTTAAGAAACAAATAAGATAGATATAATTTAAGACATAGTATATCCTTTAAGAAGGTAAAAGATACCATTGTTTTTTACAGATTGTTTTCTCAATTCTCTCCAAGACTGAGAAGATTCAACAATGTTTTACCAATAGATGACTGTCTACTTATGAAATTAAAAGTACAGATTGTTTTTGAAGTTAAAAAACATCTTTCCTGCCTTAATTAGGAGAAGCTATATTACAAATGCAAATTTACATCTCTTACTTTCAAATCACCAAAATGAATATGGTCTCAATTTGTGTTTCATTCACTTTGCTTTTAAAACAAACTTTCTAAAAAGTATCTTTACACAAACTTTCTTCTGATATCAGGCATACTGTAAACTTCAATAAACAAATATTTGCTGAAAAATGTGTTGTTTTCTGTCACAAAAGAATCTAATTATATTCCTCTTATTTACATCTAAATGATAAGTTGGAGCAATGGTTTCACTGCATCCAAATTATCCTTACAGTTTCAAGTTTCTGATGTAGGATCATATGAATAACTCCCAGAAAACTAGGGTGTGAGTACAGATGGAGGTGGCTCAGCATAACTACCTAGAACACTGTCCAACAGAACTTTCTGTAGGGATGGAAATGTTCTCTGTCCACATTGTCCAATATGGTAATCACTAGCCACACTGAGGCTGAGCACTTGAAATGTGGTTAGTGGAACTCAGGAACTGAATGTTTAATTTTCTTTAATTTTAATTTAAATACGCACATCTTATGAAACAGCACAGATCTAGAGTTTGCACTCCCCAACAAAAACACTTTAGTAACCACTTGTGACCCTATCTGGATGAGCATGGGAACCCAGAGACCAACATCTGAAAGGCTCATGTATCCACCTTACTCTGATAGTTTACGACATCTTTCAAAAATCAAATTTAACTACTTTACTTCAACAAGTTTGGATACTTGGATACTCCTTACATCTTTGCAATTAGGCAAATGCCATGATATAATAGCTAAAAGATGCGAGCCTGCCACTAGCTATCAGATCTTTGAGAAGACTGCTTCCACATAAGTTTTAATCATTTGAAAAAGGTGGTGTTGGATTAAACAATCTCTAAAACCTCTCCCAACCCTAAAGTGTGAGAAGGACTTCATCCACATTTATTTAGACATCTGAAAACCAATGTGCAATCTGGAGATTCATTTCTAATTAAAATTAGAAACAATCCATAGAAAAGTCTTAAGGAACTCTTGCCTTCCTAGAATTTCTTCAAGAATTTTAACTCAAACATACCAGTTTTTAGCACAACAAATTACAAGACAGAACTCCTGAACAAACATCAGTCCAGAATCAAGCTGCTAATATTTAAAAGGTAGCAAGGAACATAGGACGTCTCCAACTTAAGAGTCTCTATTCAGCCTATTAAATAATTCATCACAGTCCATGATAAAACACTTTAAAGAGTTCACAAGTTATCTTAATACCAGGAAAAATGAATTACAACACATCTTAATAGATATTTTTACAAAGTACCCCTTTTCAATTCTTCTTTTTTTCAAAATTTTAGCTAGTTTATTTAGTCCACGGAGACTGGTGGTAATATCATCATTCATGGCTGCTGAATCAATTCTCATCTGAGCTTCAGCATATGTGAGGGAAGCCTAAAAAAGAAACCATATGTTAATGTAAACTCTTATAAAAACTGGCTACTATTTTCTCCTATTTCCATAAATTCCAGGATTTTAAAAAACCTAAAATCAATAACAAAAGAGAGATTCCTAGCTATAATATTTACACTCCACACCTATGATTTCTGGTTCATTAACTAATGCATTATACAACATAAGGACACTTATGTTAAAACAAAATAAAATGGTAGTATTATTAGTAAATAAATTGTTTAAACTTTACTTTCATAGTTCAATATATAAATACTTAGGAAATGCTAAAATAAAATAAAAAGGAGGGTTAGATAATTTTCTGATAATGATTGTAAAGTGAAATCTTTTCCAGATGATCATTACTTCTTTACTCACTGGCAAATAATTAAGAAAACTGTAATAATCTAGACATCATGTTTTACAGGAAATCTACTAAATGCCCAAAATTAAGTATCTAAAAATGGGACAAATCGTAATAAAAAAAGATTTAAAGTAATTTCCAATTATAATCCAAATATACAAATAGTGCTTCTGTTCCTATTTCACTCCTCATGGAAAACTATCATATTTTAGCTTATTTTTTTTTTTAAAGTAGCTTCATAAGTAAAAATCAGGAATAGCATAAGAGTTAGAGGAGACAGGCCAGGTCAGATTCTTGGGAGAGCCAATTGTCTACTAGGGGCTGAGTTCCTCTTCTAAAAATGTTTTCTCTTTTATGTTCACTAAATTTTTTTTTCATATGATTTTGTTACACTGAAAAAGTCTGAGAGAATTATAAACTCATACTATTTAAAAATACAAATCTAGGAGGGCTTAAGTCATTCACACATCACTATCTGTCAGTCTAACACGGCTTTCTTTCCAACCACTAATTCATCAGAACAGAAGGAATGATGTTACAGGGAGAGAAAAAGTAGGTAAATTTGGAAAATGGGTCACTAGAAGAAAAGGGGTTTGGCAAACTCAGAAGGTTCAGGGCAAAATGAGAACAAAAGGGAATCTGGAGAGAAATACAAAAAAAAGGAAAAGGATGAGTAGAAAGACAATGTGGCTCCATTCTGTCTGAACACAGATCTCAGGCTAGTTCTACTGGAATCCAACTATGATTTGTAACATCATTTCTATGAGGAAATGGGAGACAAGATGGTGTACACGCCAACTTTTAAAATACTAACCAATTATAAGTTGGGACTTCAAATACCAGGGCTTCTGAGATAGGGCAAGATGTCATCTATTTGGTCTTCTGAAGTACATAGTCTTTGTAAGTTTCTGAATACAGGACAACTGCCACATAAACTCATTTCTAAATAACATCAAGAATTAAGCAAATAACTGAAAAAAAAACTAGATTTTGCTGCAACACTGGGGAAAAGTTTCTTAAAAAAAAGCCTAACTTTTTCAAAATAATCTATAACACTGTTAAAAGTACCAAACATTTTAAACCTTAAATATTAACCATGAAACTAACCTTTGAATTAATGGCACTTTTGGTAAACCTTGTTTTTAAGATCTCAGCATTGTGATTCATTTCCCAAATACATGAAAATGCCAACCTATGGGGGAAAATAAACAGCGTTTGTTAATGAGAATTAAAGTAGTAAATACTATGTTCTTATGAAAAAACATGCATAAATACCTGTCAACGTTACATCTTAAGGAACATAAGTTAGAGCTAAGCAACTCTGGAACCATGTCAATCCTCTGGAACAGATAAAAATAGAGTCGCAGATTACTTAGCCATATATCCACACATTTATTTGAGGTTCTATTCTCAAATAGCATTAAACAAGAAAAAAAAGGTCTTTGTGAACAGAATTGAGAAAGTGTGAAATAAAAAGTCTATTTCTAGAAAAGTACTCATAGACAATTGTTTAAAAAGGTAAGCAATGAAAGAAAACTAGACGATGTCAGTGGATCGAAGTTTAAGTGCTCTGCACTAACCACTTAGCTGTCCTCTGAAAGTCTGAAATCTCTGGTTTGCATAAGTTTGTACCAGATAACAGACACAAGCCATACTAGCCCTAGGAGTGAACTTTTCTCCACTGCTTAACACAAACTACATGGTGTTTTAAACATACTAAAAAAGAGAGGCACTAAATTTTTATGGAAAAAATCTACATGGAAGGATTTTGACAATTCAAAACAGACTAAACTTAACTTTTTCTTCTATTTTCACAATTTTTCTCTGTAAGTTTATGAGATAAAGAGGAGGAATAAATGGTAAATTATGACAGGATAGACTCATGACTTAACTTAATAAAAAACAGAAAATACATTAGCTACCCATCGATAATAAATGCTATACGACAATTTATATCAACTATACCTACTTGTTATTTGGGCCACTCAATAACAAAAAACATTGCAATATTATCACTGATTTAGCTAATTCACGTACTATTCCAGACTGTTCAAGAAACTTAAAGTGCCTATGATTTTTACAAACTAACTATGCACAATTAATAGAATAGTTCTTCATCTTATTTCACTAAATACTGAGGCTGTCCTTTCCTCAGGAAATACCTCAGATGACTTTATTATTAAGAATAAGACAGATGATAAAAAGTTATAAGCATGTATCAGTATTCCATTTTAAATTTAACACATTTACCTTCTCACAAAGATACACAGTTGTTCCCCTTCTGGCTGATTCTTGATCTAAAGCATTTCCTGGCCTAATAAAATGGCTAACATCAGCAATATGAACACCAACCTTAAAAAGATAAAAATAAAAGGATGTCACCATGCTTCATGGGGTAAATGTAGTAATGGAGTTCTAACGAGATAAAATTTAACTAAACTGAAAAAAGGTTCAGTCACATTTACCATTTTAATTTTTGAGACATGCCTATTAGTCTCTGCAACTATAACTAACTATACTTGGCATGAATAATTCACAAACAAATTCTATAACGGGTCAAAAGAAAATGAACTCAAGAACAGAACTATGTTTAGATAAGAAGGTCATTACAATATGAATACCTCCAAATTTCCATTTCCAAGTTCTCTACAATGTAGAGCATCATCTATATCAGTACATCCTGGTGGGTCCACACTACAAACACACAGATGTCTGAGGTCTTCCCTATTTTTCATGTCCTAGAAGATGCCACATTATAAAAAAAATTAAAAACTATTTTGGTATCACAAATGCAACACAGCTCTTAAGAAATCAACATCTATATAAAAACAAAACAGCTTTATTTCTTAACGATAACCACACATTATGATCTTAACTTGCGGTTTTCTCACCTTTAAAAAATTTGACATAAGCTACTGTCAGTCCCCTAAAAAAGTTATCTTTCAGTAAAGCAAATGATTTCTGCAATATCTAAGAGTGTTGTACCTAACTTAAATGCAGAGGAGGAGGGGACTATGGTTTCTACATATTCAAAATACATACAGAAATCAAACAAAACTAGGTGAGATATAGTAATTTATAAAGTCACTAAGAATTCCTTTCAGCTTACCTTTTCAGTAATGCTCCAGGGCATCTTTGGTAGAAAGCTAAGAACAGCCTGTGAGAAAGGCTGATGGGGAACATCATGCTCAAGTAACAAAACTTCCGTTTCCGTCTCTTTATCTCCAACTTCCCCTAAATTTTTCACAAAGTGCCCCTAAAACCAAAAGGTATTATTAGAGAGCTGTATTTCACAGTTCTTTGTTTGGTCATTAACATTTTATCATGACGTTAGATTCTGGAACACTTGTATATCATCTTAGTATTTCTAACTATTCCCATCACTTCTTAAAAATGGCCCCTTGGTAAATTAAAGCTGAAAATGACAAGACTTTCTCAAGTGACTTATGATGGAGACTTCCTGAGGGCCCAGTTCTTATATAACAAAGCATCTGTTTACTTCCTATTGTCTTTCAAGTTTAAAATGTGCTTAAATACAGTAGCTTTGAAATTTGTTTATAGGAATCTACTAAAGTCTGAAACACTACTTTTGTAGTCACTATCAATAAAAGTTATTTGTTTGGAAATATGAGTAAAAGTAACCAATTTATGTTGGAATTTCCTAAGATCAATCTTCAAATCAAATGCATCACTTATCAGGTAGCTTTTTGAAATATTCCTAAATCTCAGTATGAATTTTATACAAAAGCAGATTCTACTTTCACTAAAAGAAGCAATTTTATTCCCAAAATTTTAATTAAATATTCTAAAATAAAATGACTAATTCAAGCTTACGTTTGGATATCTGGAATTTCTGGGCCAACCATCAACAGCAACAATAATTCTCCGTCCTTCTAATGTAGAAGCCTGTCTGGTTTCTATCCGAATTCTAGGGATTCTCTTATCAGCAGGTGTAAAGAGATGTCTTCTTGACTAGAGAAAATTAGGAAAAAAGATTTTACACACACAAAAATCTGGGGATGAGGGTAAGGGGAGGGCTCTAAGTTCTATGAAATATGTATCATTTTTTATTACACAGCAACATGCTCTTTACTCACCTCCTTAATATCAGACTTAGAAAGCATGCCACAATATGGTCTCCAATTCCTTTTTATTATTCCAACAACTCTACCTGTAGGCTTTAACATTTTTTCATTTACAGCAGTCTTAAGCTGAGATTTAAAAATAAAAATCTTCAGTTATTTTTCCTGCAAGTATAATGAGACAACTTCCCTTCAAAATTAGAATAGGAATATGGATACTAATACTTTCAGGCAGTAAATTGTGATGTAAAACTACAGAATCCTGATGCTTCAAAATTCTAGGCAAGAGCATGCCAAACCAAACCACAGAAGTAGCTCCATAATAATAAAGTACTACAAAAATAGATAATCAAAAAACAAAGGAAAAAATAAACATAACCAAATAAATCAGAACTCAACTTTTCAGTTTTAATATGAGGATCTACTGGCGAAAACACACGTACAGATCTGGGAATTAATAGACTAGGATTTTAGTGCTAGATTGCACTGATTAGCTATGTGGCATTTATTAATTCGTTAAAAGAGAGATGTTTCTTTAAAGATTCTTCCTTATCCAAAACAAAAACCCAAATAAAGAGAATTTCTTATTAGAAACAGCAGAAGGACCCTACGGTTTTTCACCTCTACCATTCTCCTCTGGGCAAGGCTCTGCAAGGATAATGTTATAATAAGACTCCAGAGCATTGAACATAATCCATGGAAAAAGAAGAACTACAAATGTTCTATGAATTCCAACTATTTATATTATTCTTGTAATTCTACAATAGAGAAATAAATAGGTCACCTCAGGTAGACTTTAGCTCAGAAGAAACTGAAGCATTCTCTTCATAATAAATACAGTAATGAAGAAGGAATTATTAAACAGACCAAAATATAAGGGCCCAGAAGTACATCTATTATGCTGAGAGAATTTTAACATTACATAAAAGCACTTCAGAAAATTTTAAAATTGTGTTTACTTAAACCTCACTAAGATCATGTCCCTGAACTGTCAGAGTTCCAGTTTCATACTCAAGTTAACAGTGTTTTTGTATTTAAACCCATTTATTTGAGCAAAATAAGACTAATTTAAAAGACTACTGAAATACTTGGAAAAAAAATCAACTAAGTGTATGACATGTATCAAAACTACAGAACTATAATTTTATTCAATAAATCTGAAGGCAATGAAGCTTGTTTAACTTTCCCTAACGCTGACACATTAATTATACAAAGCTACACAGACAAAAACTAAAACCTGCTTGGTTTCATACAATGCGTTCTCTCTCCTCTTCTTTGTCCACGTCATCTTCATTTTGACCTTCATCGTGTAAAACCACAGAAGATGGCGCTACCCACTGATTCTTGGGGAGAAGCTCCACAGCCACAATATCTTCATGAATAGCTCGGTTTAAATTTTTAAGTCCTTGTAAGATTATCTGTGTAAAAGAGCGAATGGCATGTGCCCAGATATTTTTAATGGCAATAAAATATCGGGAAGGTTACCAAACAGAAGTTTAGATACGTTCTGAATGTCTCTGTGTATCTCCATTTCTCTTCCTTTATATTTTTTCTTCCTTTATTGTGTCCCTTTACTCCACCCTCTTAATCTCTCAATATCAAGTTAAAAAAAAACCCATGGTCAGAAAATGTGGGCTGTGTTCTGGCTTCACCGTAACTCTTACATTAGTACCAAGAGACCTTAAATTTTCTTGACCTCTCTAAATCTCAGGGTCCTGATTGGTAAAATGAAGAGTACCTACTTTTATAGGCTGCGCTGAAGACTAAATGAAATGCAGCTTGCAAGGCAGTTAGAAGAAGGCCTGGCAAATTGTGAGCACCCCAAAAATGACTGCTTTTCACTTTAAAGTGTGGGAAGCCCTCTGGAGCAATTACATGTTCTGTAAACAGTACTTCCATAACTGGTCATAATATACCAAAGAGAAACATCCTCTTTATTATTATTTGGCTGACTAGATTTTTATTCTCTTAAAAATAGGTTAATAGAAAGTTCTTTTCTTCAATAAGTAGTTTTCTAAAAAACTGATTAATTCTACTAGTATTCATGACTTCCCACATAACTGCCTTCAAGCTGATCAACTGGGAGGATAAAGCAAACTTGAATTCTCATACAAAATCTTAAACACTTATGAAAGAAAATAATGAACAGAAAGTATTTTAGTGTATAAGGAATTTATTTACACACTTACCTCTTTATCTTCTTCAGTGTCTCCATGAACCCATACTGTAGCTTCTAAGTAATTTTCCCTGCTGGCTCTAAATGTTCCTTGAAGGTATGTACCAGATTTTATACCCTGTTGTAGCTTACTTAAGGGAAGATGCTCTGAAAATATGATTTTTCCACTTTCTATTTCATTCTGTGAAATAAGCAAACCAAAATATGTAGTTAGTATGTAAGTCTGCCATACGATCAATATATAACTACTATCACTATCAAGCAATTTCTTTTAAAAATCATCCACATTATGGCATATACAACTCTATGAATTTGAGAGAATACAGCACAGTAAGAAAAAAAATGCTTTCTAGTCTTAGGGCAACTTACACAAATATTTCAATTTCATTACATTTTGTTGTTTAGCCACAGATGTATAGAAACTCTGTGTACCCCCTTCCCACCTCCCTAGGCCTCCCAAAATGAAGATATGTAGTTAAGTGATCAAGTGAGTGGGTAGGTAAATAAAGGCTAATTTGAAGCCTTTATTTACAAGACTGTAGCTACTGAAAGCACAAGAAAAGCTATTTTTATTCTGGCTATTTTAATAGCTAAGGATGTAACACAGAGGTAGAATGGCAACTGCTTTAGATCAACCACAACACCTATCATGATTCTTAGACACCTCAACATCCAAAATCCTGACTGCTTGGCTCCTTTAACTTCCTTCCTCATTTCCTACAAGCAATTTTCCACTTTCCGAGGAGATTACTTTATACCTTCTCCTTTTTTTGCTTACCTCTCCAACTTCCCTGTATTCCTTCCTCACTCTCAGATGAATGACCTCGATGTCCATACTGAGAATCAGAAGCAATCACTAGAGACCTGCTTCATCTTCTCACCACTGGATCTGCCCACCTACTTGCATCTATACCAAAACCTCAGCTCTCTCCTGTAACCATGAATAGAATGCTTCTGTTTTTTCAACTGGACAACTATGTCTCCTCTCCTCCATCCAACAATTCTGTCCTATAATTAATCACCTTTGCTCTCTGGAATCAAATTTCCTCCCTCCCTACTGTAACATTCTCACCATTGTATAAACTTATAATAATATGACCTATTAAACATAAATTAACTTTGCGTCCCCTTCTAGACACTGACCTGATCCTCTGGTCCACTTAACATCAAATGATACAAAAACACTGTCTATAATTGCTGTGTATTACTTCTTCACCTGCACTCTCACAAATCCACTCCAATCAAGTTTCATCCTCAGTCAACTGAAACCATTACTCTCAAGGTCACTAATAATAAATTACCTTAGCAAATTCAGTGGTCCATTCTCAATCTTAGCAAAATTTTTAAAAACAACCTTTCCTTCCCTGAGATACTTGAGCATCCAAATCATCATCCCTTTGGTTTCTGTCCTACTTCACTGGTAGCTCCACCTCAGCTTCTTCTGCCAATTCGCCTTTTCCTGATCTCTAACTGTTGAGGTGTCCCAAGGCTCAGTTACAAACGCTTTTCTTTTCTTTATCTGCATTTACTCCCTTCTTTCCTCCCACCTTAAAAAAAAAAGTCCTCTCAGTCCCACTTGCTCTCCAACTACCACCTCATTTCTCTCCTTCCCATCACAACACTGAAAGTGTTAAAATATCATAATTTCTCTCTTCCCATTTTTTCACCTTTTCTAGTCAGACTTCTGCCTCCTTCCCAACAAGATTACTCTGAATAGGTCCCCCCAAACTGTCATCATGCTAAATCCAATCATCGGTCCTCATTAATTTGACTTATCAGCAACATTTGACACAGATGATAGCTCCCCCCTTCATCCTTGAAACATTTTCTGTACTTGGCTTCCAAGAACTTCACCTTCACCTGATTCTCCTCTTATTTCTCCTTTGCTGGTTCCCCTCATGTTTCTGACTTTTCAACACTGGGAGTGTGCCCAAGGAATCAAGCCCTCGGACCTTCTCTTTTCTATCTATACTCATTCCTCTAGATCAGGACTAGGCAAACTAAGGTCCATGCACCAAGTCCGACCCACTGCCTGTATTTGGTAAATTAAGTTTTACTGGAACACATCCATGCTCATTCATTTATCTATTGTTGATGGGTGCTTTCGTGCTACAACAGCAGAGTTGAGTACTTGGGACAGAGACCATATAGCCTGCAAAGCTTAAAAGATTTACTATCAGTGTTACAACTCTTCTAGAATTTGTCTAGCAGGTTTTCCAGTCCTCATTGGAAGATTCCCCCCCACCCCGACAAAAAAAGATTATCTGATCCTTTACAAAAAAGGTTTGCCTAGAAGAAAATATTTGCAAGTCATGTATCCGATAAGAGACTTGCATCCAGTGCATATAAAGAACTCTTACAACTCAATAATAAAAAGACAACCCAACCTAAAATTTGACAAAGGATCTGAATACACATCTCTCTAAAGAAGATACACACATACATATATATAAATGAAACACATATTTATATATAAATACATACATACACATATATAAAAAAATATATATATATATGGCCAATAAGCTCATGAAAAATGCTCAACACCATTAATCCTTAGGGAAATGCAAATCCAAACCAAAATGAGATACCACCTGACACTCACTAAAATGGTTATAATCAAAAGGACAGAAAATAACCTGTATTGGCAAGGATATGGAGAAACTGGAACCCTCATACATTGCTGCTGGGAACGTAAACTGGTGCAGCCACTTTGGAAAACAGTTTGGCAGTTCCTCAAAAAGTTAAAAATAAAATTACCATGTGACCTGGCAAGTTTGCTTGTATATAGCTAGGTATACAATGAAGAGAAATGAAAACATATGTCCACACAAAAACTTGTACACAAATTTTCACAGCAGCATTATTCATGATAGTCAAAAAGTGGAAACAACAAAAATGTCCTCAACTGGTGAATGGATAAATACAATGTGCTACATCCACACAATGGAATATTATTTGGCAATAAAAAGAAATGAAATATTGATATACACTATAATATGGATAAACTGTGAAAATATTATGCTAAGTGAAAAAACCAGTCACAAAAGCCCACATATTGCATTATTCCACTTACATGAAATGTCCAGAATAGGCAAATTTATAGAGACAGGTCAGTAGGTGCTTAGGGCTGGAGCAAGGGCATTTCAGAGGGAGACTGGGATCAAGGGGTAATGAGTATAGTTTCTTTCAGAAGGGAAGGAAACATACAAAAATAGATTGTGGGGATGGCTGCACAATTCTGTGAATATAGTAAAAAATGTACATTTTATTTTATTTTTTTTGTGAGGAAGACTAGCCCTGAGCTAACATCTGCTGCCAATCCTCCTCTTTTTTGCTGAGGAAGACTGGTCCTGGGCTAACATCCATGCCCATCTTCCTCTACTTTATATGGGACGCCGCCACAGCATGGCTTGACAAGTGGTGCGTCTGTCCGTGCCCAGGATCCAAACCTGTGAAACCCCAGGCCGCCAAAGTGGAGTGCGCGAACCTAACCACTTATACCACCAGGCCGGCCCCAAAACTGTACATTTTAAATAGACAGGCTGTATGGTATGTGAATTACAGCTCAATAAAACTGTTCGAAAAAAAGTCTGCCAATCCCTGCCCCAGATAATCTCATTTGGTCTTATGGCTTTATATAACACCTATATATGTTGATGACTTCCAGATTTATGTCTCTAGTCCTAATCTCCCTTATGACCTACAGATTTGTATACCCAACTATTCAAACCATAATGCCACTTAGAGCTCTACCAGGTATCTCAAACTTAAAATGTCTAAAATCATATTTGTGATTTTCCACCTAATCCTGCTTCCCCCTTCATCCTGTGTAAATAAAGCAATACTACTCACCTAGTTGCTTAGAAAAAAGAAACAACCTAGGACCATCCAAATTCCCTCAAAGCCCCATCCAATTTATCACCAAGTCCCAAAACAGCTATATACGAAATATACCCAGTATCTGACCACTTTTCACTACCTTAATTCTACTACTGTGGTCCAATCTGCTGTCTCCTCTCCACTGGAGTACTAAAATATCCTCCTAACTGCAGAACCTTGCTTCTCATCTATTCTCCTTTGAGCAACCAGATGGATATTATTCCCCACTCAACAGCTGTCCAGCACTCATGGACTAAAAGCCAATTTTCTTTCCGTAATTATTAAATCCTACATGATCTGGTCCCTGACTACATTTCTGACTTCATTCCTAATATTTTCTCCCTTGTTTACTCCATTCCAGCCACACTTTTAGCTGTTTCTTGATCTTGCCAACTTATTCTAACTTCAGAGACTTTGAACTTGCTGTTTCCTCTGCATGAAATGCTCTTCCCCCAGTTATTAATATGGCTAATTCCTTTAAGTAATTCAGCTAAATGTCCCTGTCTCAAAGTGAACTCGCTTAGTTAACATCCTTCACATCTCAGCTTAGACATTACTTCTATCAAGAAGCCTTGACATCCCAAATCTGGGTTAGGTGCCCTTGATAAGTAGTCAGTTCTCCTATAATGCTTGTTTTGAAAACACAAATTCATTCCAGTGCAATTGATATATTAGAAAATACTAGGTGAATGCAGAAACGGCACTCAGCTGAACCAAGCTGCATAGGAATCCACAAAATACACACACCTCTCAAACATCTGTAAGTTACCTCAGATCACTGTGTGTATTATGAGCCACACCACCTTCATCTGGTGTAACAACTTTCTGTCCAAATTTAGATAACCCTCTTTCTACCATCTCATGAAGTTTTTGAGTGTGTGCCCCAACCACATTTTCCCATAAGCTCTGTGGTTTTTTTATTACATGATTTTGCATGGCACAGTGAACTTGAGGAACACATATGTTGTATTACAACAGAACTGACTATAATTTCATCATATCCTACAGTTACCCTACCATAGTACTTAATTACATACTATGTGTTACCAATGTTAGATTACTTCTTGTTTCTTTTGCTGGACCAGTGCTATCCAAAAAAACTTTGTGATGAAGGGAATACCCTTTTTGTGATCTCCAATATGGTAGCCACTAGGCACAAGTGGCTCTTAAGCACTTGAAAAGTGGATAGTGCAACTGAGAAACTGAATTTTTAATCTGAGTTTAATTTAAACAGCCACATGCAACCAGTGGCTACATACTAGAAAGGGCAGTCCTAAATCTATATTCCAAAAATCAAGCTCAGCTTTTATGTTCATACTTCCTTTTAGTTTTGTAAAGTAGCTGGTTGAAGACAAGCAGGGATGAGGAAAATTCTGTAAAGACTGGATGTCTACTGGTCTATTACATAAAAGCTATTCCTATAACAATAGCTACCATTTACATTTACCATAACTGTGTGCCAGGCACTGAGAAAGAATTTTACTAATACTACTGTTATTAACTCATTCGATCATAACAATGCTATGAAGTCACTGCTGCTAAACACACTTTGCATATATGGAAATGAGGGCTCACGGAAATGTAACTATCCCCTCAGCACACCCTCTCAAGTTCACTATTGCAGCAATCCCTTTACCCATCCCTTTGCCTCTAATCTTGCCCTTGATATAATGCATCATCTTACAAATCAATATCAGAGTGCTCTTACAAACAAATACCATTTCTGATCGTTCTCCCCCATTCCTCCCAGTCACACTCTCATACTCCCTTAATTTCTTTTAGCCTGCCATTATAACGTAGGGAGCCCAGAAGCCTATCTACTACCTTCTTTTCACAGCAGCCGTTTAGTGAGATCTTTTAAGACGGTTTGAAAATTAGTTACCTACAGAATAAATTCTAGGTCCTCATTATCTGGCTCCTACCGTTCCTGTTCTACCTCTTACGACTCCCTCCCCTCCTCCTTTGGGGTTAACGCTACGGCCGTATACTCTCTGTCTGCAATGCCCACCACTTCTTTATTTGTCAAACACCTACTCCTTACTCACAAGCCAGCCGTGGATTCCCATGTTTATTCATCAAACAAGTAGTGCCATCATGTGCTGGGCCCTACTCAGGATGCTGGGGATATGTCAGGGAACAGTGCTACTTTAGAAAGTCAAGTCTTTTAGGAATGGCATTTCAATAAGCCTATTAGAGCCACTCTTGTTGCTTATAAGCCAACTCCTACTCCAATTCCAGCTTACTCACCAATATTCCAATTTTTAAACTTGATAACTATAAGCCTAATATCCCCAAGTGGCTATTTTAATATTTTCACTTTTTGAAAACAAAATAAAACAAACTCAAACATACCCCTTCTTCAGACAAGCAAGCCAGACGATCTATGAGTTCAGGGTTAGCAGTTAGGCTCTTCACATATTCCTCACCTGAAAAATAAGTTTTGTTGTTCTTGATAAATTCAAGTGTTTTTTTCTTCTTTACAAATGAAAGAACATGGATAATCTTTTTTGTGATAATACATTTGCTAATTTTATTTTTTTGGAAAAAAAACTCGTATCTGTTGATGTGGTCATGTCTAAGCAGAGGCAGAGGGTCAAGAACATCTATGAGCTTCTATTGCTAAGACAATTCCAAATGGTTATGGGGGAAATTAACAGCCACTGGGCACCACAACTTACGTAGCCTAGAAATGCTGAAAAATTTAAAAAGGCAAAAATATCACATGATGGTATATAAGAATATGAAAATATAAAACAGTCAAGTAACATCTGACCATGGGCCCAATGATAGTTCATATTTGCAAATGCATATAAAAATTTACAGCTTCTACATTTAGACTTACAAGTGAAAGCTGGTATTCCTTCTTCTACGGCTTTCTCTTTGTTTTTCCTGTCATTTGTTATGAAGATAACTTGCAGCTGATTCTCTGCTGACATCTTCTTCAAATGTTCATTGTACCATTTTGCTGCTACTCGAATGGCTCTATCATTCCTGTCATTAGCATTTTCTCCCTGTTGTTGCTCAACGTAAGTTTCTCTAAATGTAAAGAAAAGAAAAAAAATGAATTAAGTGGAAATCAATAGTAACAAGGATATGTAAAAAGTCTTAGGACATAAATGCTTAATAAATACTCAACTTAAATACTCATCTTTTTCCCTTGAAGGTAGTCAGATTTAAAGTTCAGAGAGGAAATAAATAGGCTCTTTATAGTTAAGTTTTTAAGACAATAATTTGCTTGGAAAAGAAAAAATTATATTATTAATGGAACAATAAAAAGGCTAAGACAATCTTATTTCACAAAAGGGAAAATTCAAGATCAGAATTTATTTATTATTGAAGTATAGTTGACAGATAATATCCTATTAATTTCAGGTGTGTAGCATAGTGATTCGACATTTATATACATAACAAAACGATCCTATGTCTAGCTATCATCTGTTACTATACAAAGTTATTTCAATAGTATTGACTATATTCCCTACACTGTACATTACATCCCCATGACTTATTTTCTAAGTGGAAGTTTGTATCTCTTAATCCCCTTCACCTATTTCTCCCCTCCACCAAGCCCTCTCCCCTCAGTTAACCACCAGTCTGTTTCCTGTATCTATGAATCTGTTTCCATTGTTTTGTTTGTTCATTTGTTTTGGTTTTTAGATTTCAAGATTAGAATTTATATTTAAGCTTGGGACATTAAATAAGTGATAGTTTGTTGAAAAAAACTATAATAAAACTTTGCAGGTCTGAAAATGAGATTTCATTCCAACTGTAGATTACCAATAATTCCTAAAAGCTACAAATAGCATGATTAGATGACTTATCATATGATTCTTTAGTCATTAAATACATAATACACACAAATTATCAATGATAAATATATCAATAAATGGCAGAGGCTATCTAGAGACTTAAAGACCAGATACAGAGATGACTGCATATTCCTTCTAAGTCTATCCACTCTGAAATCCCAAACATGTCAGCATACTTATTTCTTTAAATCTGTTCTTCAAAGCCAAATTTAAGTACAATAACAAAATTCAGAAGGACAACAGCTTCTAGTGCTTAAAGATAATAGATTCAATTTTCGAACTTTAGAGTTATTTATATTAATAGTTTTTAGAATTATTTTATTCCTCACCATTAAATGCACCTGCTAATGCTTTAAGCTTACCAGTCAAAGACACTGTCATAAATTTTTGAATTGGTTTGAGCACGACTTGAGCAACAGAATCTCAGGTGAGATTTGCCCAAATGTCCTAAAATCTAAGATTCTTCCCATCAGCCCCAGTATTGCTAAGCTCTATTCACTACACTTAAACTAACAAAGCTGCTAATCTCTGAGTAAGAATCTGATGATCATGCTCCACAAAAACTTGGTCTTTCTGCACTGAAAAACTAGGGGAAATTTTGGTTTCTATCTTGAGGAGGAGCTAGGAAGCTAGGAATAAGAAGTCTACAAGTGTTTTACTGATGTTCTTTACAAGAACAATATTTAAGTTTGGGATATAGGAAATAAATAAGAGAAAATTAAGAAATTAAATATTTTTTTAAATTTGCATACTCCAATGGGATTTCATTACCAGATCTATCAACTAATCCAGTGGTTCTCAACCAAGGGATAATTTTGACCCCCAGGGAACATTTGACAACATCTGGAAACATTTTGGGTTGTTACAACTCTGTGGATGGGTGGGAGGGAGGGAAAGACTACTACTAGCATCTAGTAGGTAGTAGAAGCCAGGGATGCTGTTAAATATCCTAAAATGTATAAGACAGCCTGCCCACAACAAAAAATATCCAGTCCAAAATGTCAATACTGCCAAGGTTCAGAAGCCCTGATCTAATCTAATAAAAGTATACTAGGTACTCAACATAGAATACTTATGTAACATAATAGCAATACATCTCCTAAAACTACTTATGTTCAAACAAAGGTCTTGACTCTGAAGCATAAAAAGGATTCTATTTCTTAACCTTACCTTCTTCAATATGATCAGCTATAATGTATTAGTTTAACTTTTAAAAGCCCATTAACAATAAATCTACTTTATACTTTTAAACCTTCCCTTCACAAACTTACATTTTATTAACCTATATTGATTATTCATATAATATGGTATTCCAGGAACCTAGGCAAATCTCAACTTCCAAGATTCTATTGCTCAACTCACGCTAAAATCAACTCAAAAATGAAAACATTCTGGAAACAAAAATACCTACTGCAGCCTAGGATTCAGGAGACCTTGGTTCCAGGTTAGATCCAATCAATGCCTATGTGACCTTAGTGAAGTCTACTTAGTATTACCTTCTGTGCAACTGTGTAAAAACCAAATACTCCTCCCATAACTATGAAACCTATTGCGTATCTTCTGACAATGTCACAAATAACTGCCAGGAGCCCTCCCCCAAATTTACCTAATTCTATGGTTTTCTGATAACTAACATAATTTCCCCTTACCTATGGTGTTCATTAGTGAAGGTATAAAAATGCTTCTCCTGGTTACTAGTCACATCTCGGATCCGTTTATATACCGGAGCACTCCGATTTCTCACTTCTTGGAGAACTGTTTGTAGCACAATTACATTCCTGATGGCAGGATCCTCAAGAACATCAATCTGAAAAAAAAGAAAAGAATTAATTTTTCCTATGTTCATTTGTAAATTGTTTCTGTCGAACATAAATCCCTGTTGGTCTGAAAAACACTAAATATACATCAAGGTAAGCAGCTACTTTGCCATAAAAAACCTTTCAGGTCAATTAAAGAAGAGCACATGTAAACAGACTAATCACAAAACTTCATAGAATTAAGACTATCAATAAAGAAATACGTTGGCCCACATAGTTTTCGTTCGTAGGCACTTACAAGCTGCCTGGGGGTCGCAGGCTGGAGGCCACAGAAGCCCAGGTCCCCGGCCTCCAGACACTTACAATCTAAGGCAGAAGAGACACCAGGAGTTAGGAAATGAACGTATCTTAAAATTCTTATGACCCCAAGAACTCAAAAAACAGTACAAGGAAAAGAAGCTTGGCCTGGGGAACAGAAGGCATCTGCCCCGATGGAGTTTGCGTCTCC
Organism: Tapirus indicus; assembly: GCA_031878705.1. Lineage (NCBI taxonomy): Eukaryota > Metazoa > Chordata > Mammalia > Perissodactyla > Tapiridae > Tapirus > Tapirus indicus. The sequence goes on along the minus strand of CM062930.1, from coordinate 33,690,723 downwards.
CTAAGTACGTGCTGTTGCCCAAGTCGCTATTCCTTGGGCCTCAGTTTCCCTATCTGTCACCCCCCCCCCCCTCGCCTGTGCGGGCCGCGTTGCCCGCAGTTCGCCCGCCCACCGACGCACCTGGTGCAGCAGCACGTTGGTGTCAGGCAGCAAGTAGTGCGGCTGCGGGCAGAGGCTGCTCGCCGGGTCCAGGGGCTGCGGCTCGAGGACCGGCCCCTCGTGCGCACCGCCGCACGCCGCGCACCCGGGCGCACCGCAGCCGATGTCGTCCCGCAGGTAGTGCTCGCGCACGATCTTCATCACGCCGCCCGCCCGCGTCTTTTTTAAGAAAGTCTTGGACTTGAGCATCTTGCCTCGCGCGCGGAATCGCCAACCCCGACAGCGCTCTTCCGGCGAGAAGCGTCAAGCTAAGAGCCGTATCGCACAACTATACTTTACCCCGAAGTTCGGCCCTTCCCGGTACAGGATATTAGTAAGCACCGCTCGCGGGAAAATGTCGAGACTGAAGTTGGTTGGCTTTCTGAAGGCTGCGAGGATTGGGCGAAAATGAGGAGGTCGGGAGGATGGGCGGAGCCCGTAGCCATTTCCGTCTGTATAGTGGGCGGGGCCCGCCTCTGGACTCCAACTCCCAGCATGCATTGCTTCCCGCGCTTGAGTGCATCCGGGCTGAGTTCCGGCGGCGTCGGCGTCTGCACGTTGCTGCTTCCACCGTCCTAGTCCGGGCGCGGAGGTGGTTGTCTTGGTTACGGGTCCTAACGGTCTCCGGCCTGAGATTTCTTGTTGAGGGGCTACAACCTGAGCTGCTGTCTGGAGAGGCCTTCAGCTCCTCAGAGTGGCGGCGGTGGCTGCCGGTCTAGCCTACGACGTGGACTAATTGAAGCTTTCCAGGTAGCTCGCGGCTATCCCTTCCTTTCGCGCGTGGGGCAAGGAATCCTCCAATGCTGCCAAGTTCGGGTATTATTCTTCACGCCGCACGTATGGGCAGCTCTAGTCCCTGATCCTTTGTAATCCCGATGATGTTGCCTGTCTTTGGTCTCACCTTTCGTTACCCCTTTCCCTATAAAAAGAAGGGTAGCCGATCCAACTAAAGTTCTGACCGTTTCCCCTCCACACACCGTTTTTCTAATCATTCAGTTTAGAAAAACTGATATCTGCAATGCAGTAAATAATTTATTATATCCTGTTGTGTTAAAGTAAGGGAGTAACTAAAATTCTTGTAAAAGGGTTAGAAGGTCGACTTAGAATACTTGAGTTTCTCTCTTCTACCCTCTTGTTTTCATACCATCTGCAAATCCAAAAAAATGTTTTATCTCACTGTTTCCCATTTTAAAAAATCTTCAGTGATGCCTCATTTCCTGTAGAATGAATTTCAATCACATTCTGACAATCAAGGCCCTCCACAGTCTTGATTATTAAAGTTGTGTGTGTGTTTGTGTTTGGGGGTGCGAGGAGGTACAACTCAAATTCACAAAGACTTGGCCCCATCCCAACTACCATTATCTTCTGCTGCTGTTTTAGACCTTCACCACCTCTATACCAACTTGAAGACCTGCAGGCTTTTCCCTTTTTACTCCTCCTCTCCAAATCCTTCAAGAGTCTAAGTCCTTCCTCTGTATAACCTTCCGTTGACCAACTCAGAAGTGATTTCTCTAGTCTTGAACATATGCTGTTTTTATTAGTAGCATTCCTGAGTATTAGTGATTTAGAGCTTTTTCCTTTATCTGGTACATTTCTTTGTTTTCTGCAAATAAGATTCCTGCACCCAGGAACTGGGTTTTTTATCAGCAAAGGGCTTAGTTCATAGTAGGATTTAATGAGTTTGAGTTAATATATTTGATTTGAGCGGTAATTTACTAATCTGTCCTAGATTTGGGGTCTTCCAGATTGCCTAGTAATTACTTAGGGAATCCTTAGAATCTCTTTAGTATACTTTATTCTTTCTATAGAGAGTGTTTGAGTACATTTTAATTAGTATATTTTAACCCACAGAAAATTGAAATAGAATTGGAGAAGAAAACTGACCCATAGTAATAAAAAAATGTCTCGAAAAATTGCCAAGACATCAAAAAAAGTCAACATCTCTAGCTCTCTGGAATCTGAAGATATTAGCTTAGAAACAACAGTTCCTACAGATGATATTTCCTCATCAGAAGAGCGAGAAGGTAAAATCAAAATCACCAGGCAGCTAATTGAACGGAAAGAACTGCTTCATAATATTCAGTTACTGAAAATAGAGCTATCCCAGAAAAATATGATGATCGACAATTTGAAAGTGGATTATCTTACAAAGGTAAGATCAGGTGTAAATTTTATCTATATGCTTTCTTGTCTTAAAACTGCAGATAAATAAGAATTAAATGTATATGTATGTAATCTGAACCTGAAATGATACATTTATCATTTCAAAAAAATAATTATATTTTCTTAAATAGTTTAAAAAAAGCTGTTTTTGAGGGCCAGCCCGGTGGCATAGTGGTTAAGTTCGTGTACTCTGCTTTGGCAGCCTGGAGTTTGCAGGTTTGGATCCCAGGCGCAGACAGACACACCGCTTGTCAGGCCATGCTGTGGCGATGTCCCATATAGGGTAGAGGAAGATGGGCACAGATGTTAGTCCAGGGCCAATCTTCCTCAGCAAAAAGAGGAGTATTGGCAATGGATGTTAGCTCAGGGCTAATCTTCCCCACATACACATGCACAAAAAACAGAAAAAAGCTGTTTTTGAAAGGAAAGGAGGAGTAAATAATATTTCTGTGTACCAAATAAAAAGTCCTGAAAGAAGGGATGATGTAAAGGTGGGCAGGGATGAACTGATTCTGTAGGGTCAATTTTTAAAATCTAGCATGTGTGAGGTATATTTTCCTAGGTGTTTTTTCTAGCTAAGTTTTCTCTTTTATTTAGAACTAACCCTGATGAGACTAGTTTGATAGAGAGAATCAAGATCATAATTATGTTATTGAATTTGTATAGTCCTCTGGCCTGGAAATTTGGTTTCTTTGATATCTTTCTATTTGATAGTTACTGTATTTGTCTTTCTATTTGATAGTTACTGTGTCATAATAGCAAATATAAATTCAGTTACCATCGTCTTTAACAAGTAGTGTTTGCTGAATAAGAAAGGATGGCCTAGTCCTTGTTTTTCTGCCTAGTCTGGTTATTTTACGTCAGAATATTTTATGTAAGACCTGATAAAGTTGTCACTAGCTATAGGAAATTTACAGTGATTTCAGCAAGACAGGAGACACTTTTTAACTCTTACTACTTCTGTCTCTGAGAAAATGTTTTCTTTCCAATGGTAAACCCTCTACCTTTGCTCTTAATCCCACCTTTTCCTATCTCCCCTCTTCATTTTGTTGTTTGAGTCATACCTTTTAAGTCAGTCTACTATTTTAGCTCTTGCCTATGTATACCAACATTCTTCAGTAACTTGCTGCTAGAAAAATTTCTTGACCATGTCTTTCTAGGAAAGTGAAGAGTCTTAAACCCCAAGGTCTTGAAGAAGTAAAGAAATAGTTTAGGTACATATTTTAAGAATGTTAATAGCTAACATTTATTGAGTGCTTATTCTATGCCAGACACTTAGGAGCTTTTCATGTGTTCTCTCATTTAAGCCTCACAACTCTTTGAGGTATAGGTGCTTTTAGTGGGATGTTCTCTGGCCCATCATGTTAAATGAATCAATAGAATCAGACTAGTGCCTGATATTTAGTAAGCACACATAAGTATTAGTTATTGTTGCTGTTATCAACTAAATATCCTCATTTTTTTCACCACCTTTATTTTCTATGTCATATATATGTTCATAGGACTACCTGCCTTTTTTGTTTGTTTGGTGTCTGTCTCTCCTAATAGATTGTGAGATTCGTGAGGACAGGAACTTCTTTGTATTTGTTGTGAAGAACAAAGAATATCTCCAGTACTTAGAACAGTCCCTGGCACCTAAGTGCTCAACTGTTTGCAAAATGAGTGACTGAACCCCATTTTGCTCTTAATGAAACAGAACCACAAGTGGTTGATAGCATACCGAGGCCATTCACATGGAAGTGATGAAGCCAGGTGGGATTCTAACCAAGAAGTCTAAAGCCTGTACTCCACAGTGGATCTCCTGACATTTCCTTTTTGGTTCTCTATACAGTCACCAACCTAGATTAGGTCACTTGGTATTTTATCAATGTATCCAATGGTTTCCTATCTCTGTTCCTTTACTCATACTGCTTTTACTTTTCAAATGGACTCCTGCAGTGCTACTGGCTCATGTATCTCCTCCCCTCAAAATCTCCTTTAATGCAACTCATTGAACAAGCCTGAGATAGTCTCCCACTTATTAATCCACCCACTCGGTCAATGAATATTTTATCAAGTGCCAGCTATATACTGCATCCGAACTTACATTTTGTTTGGCCACTTCTCTTATTATTAGTTTTCAACTTGCGTTGTGCTCAGTTGTAAATGGCTGCTCTGCTTTTTAAAGTGTAAGGTTTACATTATAGAAATTGTGGCTTATTCATGAGAGACTTTCCAGTGTAATATCAGAGCTACAGTTTTAGATACACACAGCTTGAGTTTAAATCCCAGCCCTAATAGTTACCTTGGGTAAATTCCTTAACTTTTTTATTCCCTGACTTTCTATAAAATAAGAACAATAATAGTAATTATGTCATGGAGTTGCTGGGAAGATTAATCAATGCACATAAGCCCTTAGATGCCCTGTGTATAATAAATAATAGTAGTAGCTACACTTATTCAGCACTGCGTTATTATTTTTGTATATGGTGCTTAGTACAATTTTTTACTGTTGTAGTTTTCTAGTTGGGCCAAAAATGTGGAAGATTAAATAAGTTATATTCCTGAGTTTATGGCACATAATCATCATTGATCTTTGCAAGGTCATTTTTTATTTTGTATATTTATTCTTTTTATTCACGTAACTCATTTCCCTTTCTCCCTGTCTCTATTTTAATGTTTATCCTGTTTTTTCACATTTATTCTTGAAAATGGATATTTTTCTTATTTTTTTCCTTCATATAAATGAATTACATATTTTGTTTTAGGCTTCATTTCTTTTATAGTTGTTCTTTTCAACTCAGTGCTGTTTTTAAAATAATTCATGTTACTATGTATACATCTAGTCCTTTGCTTCTAACTTCTACATAATTCTCTGTGTGCATCTACCAGTCTATCCATCCACTCCCACAGTGATAGGCACCCAGATTGCCTCCAGCTCCTTCCCACACCTGCAGCATTTCTTTTCTGGACCTGTATGAACATTTCTTTGACATATATACTCAGGAGTAGAATTTCTGGCTCACAGGGTATAAGTATACTTAATTTGGCTAAGTGTACTGCCAGATAGCTCTTCAGAATAGCTGCTTACTCTACATTCCCATGTTTTTTGTCTGTAAACACTAGGGTTCTGCTTCGAGACCCCTTAGGAGTAAGATGTTTGTTGTCACGTATGTGAAGAAATATTACATGTAGAAGAATTAGTCTTCCATAATTCGTCAAATCCAAGATACCTCAATTGTAAGATGGAACATTACATGTGTCGCTAAGGTTAAAAACTGCCAAGTTAAACTGTTACGTGCCATAGATTGTAAGAGGCATTCCAATTTCAGAGATGTAAAATGTGAGAAAGTATGAGTCTGGGATCAAGGAAGGAACAGTATTTTTAGCTATTCATTCATTCTCCAAAGCTTACTGGTGCATTGGACATCAGGGATACAAAGATGAAAATCTCACATTCTAGTGTTACAAAAAATAAATTGTTTTCACTAGACTATAGCTCCATGATAATGGTTGGAAGTCACAGGAAAGGTAGATTTCTGCTGAACTAAACCTGTTCTTGCTGTTAACATTTCAATGGCCTGATTTTAAGTTATTGAACTTCCTGTCATTGGAAACATTCAAGTAGTCCTGAATGGTCAAGTGTTGTGAATATTATAGGTATTTCTGTTGTGGAAAAAGATTGAACCAGCTGTCCAGTGTTTCAGGGACAGAGATGTAGAGACCATAGCTTAAGCTATAAATAGGTAATTTAGACCTTGTATGGTTACTGCTTGATATCATTAGGAACCCAGGCTCCTTTTAATCTTCTGTGCAGCTATTTTTAGCATGTGTTTTTCACCTCAAAATCACCAATGGCTGATTTATGTCCAGTATTGTGCCCATATTGCAGGCAGAAATAAGGAAAAGGATGACGGGGAAATGGGGCATATGCCAAATGAGTCAGTCTCCCTTAAAGAGCTTTCCCAGAAGCTCACATCAGTGACTGCAGTTGGCTAGCACTGACCACTCCTAGCTGTAAGAAGTGGAAAGCTGGAAAATGTAAGTTTTTAACTGGACACATTGTTGTCACTAATAAAAATCAGAGTTACCTCAGAAAGAAGGGAAGACTTGATATTGGGAGATAAGTAACAGTTTTTTTATACTTATCAACGTCTTTTTTAGTTAGGAAATATGCGATCTCTGTAACCTAACATCTTTCCACACCAGTATGGCAGCAATACAATGTTTGTGTTTATTACAGATTATAACTAATGTTACAGTTTATTACTATGAATCTCTTGGCCTGCATTGATTTGATTTCTCCATGTCTAAAAACAGGAACAGATAGGTCCAGGGGAACTTAAAAAGCATTGATTCCCACTTCCCACTCAGCTGCTTGCTAACTAAGAGAACTTAGAAGGGTAGCTGCCTAAATGCCCTTCCTTACTCTGTTTCTTTGATCCTTTCCTTTTCACTTTTCTTGCCTGTCAGGTTTTAAATGCCAATAACTCTTTTTTGTTTCTCTCTCATTAGAGACTTGTGGATTCCTTACTGCTTGGGAAATGGAGTGCATCTTCCCAGCTTGATTGTTTCTGAGTTCAGGGACTTAACTGAGTCCTTACAGTTGAGATTGTAAAAGTTGTAACTCTGAAAAAAGAAGTTTCTGTCCTTGTGATAACAGTGTTCTTGATTTGTAACATAGTAATTATGAGGAATGTGGTTATCATTTGTTGATTTAAGACATTTATTGAGACGTGTTGCTGGGAATGTAGCAACGAATATGACAGAGTTCCTTTTATATGGAGATCCCATTCAAGAGAGAGACATGATCAAAAAACGAACAAGGTATCTTCAAGGTCATGTGATATAACATCACTTAGCAATGGCTGCTTTAGATAAGGAGTCAACAAACTTTTTCTGTAAAGGGCCAGACAGTAAATATTTTATGCTTTGTGGGTCACATGTGGTCTATCACATATTATTCTTTGTTGTTGTTTTAACTCTTTACAAATTTAAAACCCATTGTTAGCTCATGGGCTGTACAGGACCTAGGCTGGATTTGGCCCATCACCATTGTTTATTAACCCTTGCTTTAGATTGTGTAGTCAGAGAAGCCATTGGCAGATATTAGGTTATTGGAGTTACGTGTCCTGATTTTTGTATTCAAAATGGCACCGAAGTAATAGACTAAGGGTAGATAAGGTAGAAGCAAAGGACACTTATTAGGCAATTGCCTTATGTAAGACTCCTAAGTTGTTGGCTTCATCAACTAGAGCCGTTTATTGAGAAATGGAAGGTTGGGAGAAAACTGATCAGGGAGGAAAAATATGAGTTCTGTTTTTAACACGTTAAACTTTAGATTCCTGTTATATTTCTAAATGAAATTGTCATTTGGAGTTTAAGGGAGAGTCCATGACTAGATGTGTGTGTTTGGGGGTGGGAGGCATGTAAAGCCATGGGATTGGATGACTTTACCTATGGAGAGCAGAGGGCCCCCAATCAAGTCAAGGGGCAGTACAGCATTTAGAAATGGGGTAGAGGAAGAGAATCCAGCAAAGGATCCTCAGAAGCTTGAGAATGTCCGGTGCATTAGGATGAAAGCCAGAAGAGGATAGAGCAGTCAGCTCTGTCAACTCGTGCTAAGTAAGATAAATATGCAGAAATAACCATTGGACTGGGCATTAAGGAGGTGATTCATAACTTCTACAAGAATAGTTTTACTGGAATAGTATGGGACAAAAACCACACTGAAGTTTTGCTCTGATGGTGAGAGAAAAATGGTAGTGTAGCAAAGGCAGTGGTGTGATCAAGGGAGTGTGGTTTGTTGTTGTCTTAGTGGAAGATAGAATGTGTTTGGTTAATGATAGGAATGATCCAGTAGAGGAGGAATTTGATGATGTGAGATATTAAGGATTGGCTGTTAAATAATGTTTCAGAGGGTAAACAAGAATTGCCTGGGTTGACAGGGAGAGAGTAAAGAATTTTCTAAATAGAGCAAAATCCAAGTGCACAGAGGCTTAAGAGAGAGCACAGCATATGTGGGGAATGGCAAGCACTTAATTTGGCTGGAACAGTGTTTTCTTTTAAGCTAGTGACAAGAGAAGTGATTCGTGAGGGCCAAATAAAGAGGGACTGGTATATTATGCCATGAAGTTTGGAATTTATTCTGAAGACAGCATCCTCTGAAAGATTTAAAACTGGGGAAATAAATTTTTGCTAGCATTTTTAAAAGGCAAAATAAAGGAAGATAGGTTTGGAGGTTGACAAAACTGGAGGCAGAGAAACCAGTGAGGAAACCATTATAGTAGTCCAGGGAAGAGATGATAGGGGTCTAACTGAAGACTTGTCAGTGGCGATTAAGGAGGACAGTTTTGACAGCAATTTATGAAGTAAACTCAACAACAAAAAAATGGTGTCTGATCAAAATAAGCAGTGAGGGAGAATTAGACATATCAGACATGACCCAATTTTTTTGCTTTGGAAACTAGGGAGATGCAAGGAATATAGGATTAGGTAAGCTTAATGACTAGTTTTGCTTTGGACATTTATAGTAGTCAGTTGAAGATGTGTAGTAGTCAGATATATGGATTTGGAGTACAAATGCGGGATCAGGTCTGGAAATAATTACCTCAGCGTGGCACCAACATACAATCCCACTTGTCAGTGGGTTTCTCAGTGAGTGGGTTAAGGGGAAAAAGTGGTCTTAATGACAGCCTGGCAAAAAACCATTTATGAAGTAGCAGTTTCAAATCATAGTTTAGAAACCGTTTGTATGAACAGACTTTGTAGTGTGTGGGTACAACTATTGCAAAAAATCCTCTATCCATTTTTAGCCTGTTTCTTTTAAGTGCTTTTTTTATATTTAGTATTTTTCAAACAAGATTTTTTTGTGATAAATTTGAAAATTAACCATATAATTTACCTTTTTCTCTTTATTAAGATTGAAGAATTGGAGGAGAAACTTAATGATGCACTTCACCAAAAGCAGCTACTGACATTGAGATTAGACAACCAGTTGACTTTTCAACAGAAGGATGCCAGGTGAGAAAAGTTAAAAAAGTCACAATACCTATTTAACAGTTAAAAGTATTGTCATTACCTGTTCATGCATGTGATTATAAGCTAAAATAGAGAAATTTTAAGTCAGAGATGCTAGTAATTTTTACATACACAGCAACAGAAAAAGTAGGTTACTTGATACCATACACAAAATACAAAAAGTCAAAATTCAACATTCATTCAGCAAACAATGCCAGTGTAAGTAACTGTAAACGACAATGGAAGCTCTCTAAACTGACCACCACTTAACCTACTGTCTGGAGTAACTTTTCTTCTTTTGTTCTATAAATGTACTGATTGATTCTCATGGCCCATTGACTTCTCCTAGCTTAAATTACCTTCTCTTTGCCTGCATGCTTTCTCCACTTGGTGTGTGCTTATCAGGAGTCCACTGTGTTTACTCTCAAATAACATCTATGCTGGTTGTACTTATATAACTTAATTAAAAATCATATAAGCAAGTAGGAGTACAAAAAAGATGTGTCATTTCTATGAAAACTGTAATGAAGTCTTTGGAAAGATTCAGTAAAAGTGAGTGACTAAAAAATTCATCAAATTAAGTGTAAGCAAGACAGGTTAAGAGATTGGGGGCAAAAATCAAATCCATATAAAGTATCAGATTTTTTTCCCAAGTGTCTTTTAAGGTCTCCTCCATTGTAATGAAATTGAACTTGGAAATTATGAACAGTGATTTACACAAAAACAAAGCAAAGCTCTATTAAAAAAATCAAGACCCTGTGTAAAAAATTGGGCAGATGAATGTTTATTTCTATATTTTAATTAGAAGTAAATGTGTAAAGTAGGTATCTTTTCCCTTTGTAAGATTTCACTATTTAACTGATATTTTAAAAAATTATCTGGCCGATCATAAGCTACCATCACATTAGATCAATGGCTCTCAAACTTTAGCATGCATCAGAACCACCTGAAGGGTTTCTTAAAGAAGATAGTTTTGGGGGCTAGCCCCATGGCCTAGTGGTTAAGTTCAGTGCGCTCCACTTCGATGGTCCAGGTTTGGTTCCCAGGCGCAGACATACACCACTTGTCAGCGGCCCATGCTGTGGCGGTGACCCACATACAAAAACTGGCAACAGATGTTAGCTTAGGGCAAATCTTCCTCAGCAAAAAGAGAAAGATTGAAACATGTTAGCTCAGGGTGAATCTTCCTCAGCAAAAAAAAAAACACAGGTGGGTCCCACCCTCAGGTTCTGATTTGAGCTGGGTCCTGAGAATTTGCATTTCTGCCAAGTTCCCAGGTGATGCTGATGCTAATGCTGGCTCAGGGATACCACTTTGAAAACCACTGCTTTCAATATAGGGCTTCTACTGTAATTCTTGAGACCTTTGTCAGATTGATTCCGAGAGGACAGTTAGGAGGCTATTGCAATAATTCTCTTGATAACTGATGGTGGTAAAAAGTAGTTGGATTCTGAATATATTTTGAAGGTAGAGCTGTAGGATGTCCTAATGGCTTAGATGTGGGGTTTAAGAGAAAAACAGGAGCCAAGGATTGTGCCAACATTTTGCCTGAATAAATGAAAGGATGGAGTTGCTGTCCACTAAGATGGAGAAAACGTAGTGGAATAGGTTTGTGAGTGAAGAGCAGGAGTTCATTTTGCACATCTTAAGTTAGAGTTGTCTTATTAGAAATCCATGTGGAGGTATATGAAAAGCCTGGCCTAGAGATATAAATCTGGGAGTCATTAGGATATAGACAGTATTTAAGTCATGAGGCTGAATGAATTCCCCAAGGGAGTGAATACAGAAAGAAGAGAGGACCAGGTACTCTAACATTGAGACAAACCAGAAAAGAAGACTGAGAAAGCACCACCAGTAAAATAGGAGAAAAATGAAGAGAGTATGGTGTCTTGGAAGCCAGGAGAAGAAAGTGTGTAAGGAAGGAGAGATCATTTGTATCAAGTGCTATCATTAGGTTATGGATGAAAAGAACTGAGAATTGGTCATGAGCAGTCTGGATGTCATTGGTGACCCTGAGATTTCAGTAGGAGGGGGAAAGCCTGACTGGCATGGGTTGAAGAGGAAAGACATTGTAGACAGTGTAGACAACTTCTGAGTTTTGCTCCATGGGGGAGCAAACAAAGGTGGCAGTGAAATGGAGTCAAAAGTTGTGTTTTTTGTTTGTTGATTTGTTTTAAGATAGGAGAAATAGCAACATGTTTGTATGTTGATGGGAGTGATACAGTGGGGAGGGGAAAAAGTCAGATGGTCACTTCTTGCTCAAAATCTTGGGGTAGGTAACTAATAACAATATCTACTACATATATTCTTTGAAAATAATGATTATGCACAGATTACTGTTTTCATTCCCTCACTGGCTGAATGAATACCTTATCGTGATTCAATGTTGCCATCTTAAAGAGGTATACCTTGAAGGACCTGGATAAAAAATGAAAATTACTTTAATGAGTAGGGTTCAAAAGAGATGTATAAGACTTAAACGTTAAGCAGAGAAAATGTATAATTTTGTAATTTGAATTTTTTAAATTATCTTTTAAGAATATTTTCTTTTAATAATTTATGTGGCTGCACATTTAAGAATGAGTATAGAATTGTTATTTCATGTTCAACGGGTTAAGTAAGTATTTAGCTAGAGCCAAAAATACTGTTGAGCTTCTCATTTCCTAATTTTATGTTACTATAAAAAGGTGACTTTGAGAAAATTAAATCACAAGAATTTTTTTAAATTTCCCGTAAATTCTCTTCTAACATAGAAAATATCAAGAACTAATGAAGCAAGAAATGGAGACTATTTTATTGAGACAGAAACAACTAGAAGAGACAAATCTTCAGCTGAGAGAGAAAGCTGGAGATATTCGTCGAAACCTGCGTGACTTTGAGTTGACAGAGGAGCAATATATGAAACTAAAAGGTTTTCCTGAAGATCAGCTTTCTATCCCTGAATATGTATCTGTAAGTGTCTTGTATCATTTTTTTAAAAGCTACATATATTTTCAGACTAAAATTTGCCATTTATGTTGTAGCCATAACTTTTGAAGTACCCAATTGAAAAATTATTTTATAGCCCTGATCTGAAGATGGTGAATGGTGTTCAATCACCAAATTTTAAAGGGTCTTGACCATTGACCACAGAAGTCAAGCAATAAATAGAGCTCTCAAGTTAATGGCTGCATAGTCTATAGAAATGAATTATTTTATCATAAATTGGTGGTTTGTAACATCCTCAAAATGAAAAATTATAGAAATGAACAACAGATTAGTTGTTACTAGGGGTTACAGATAGTCGAGGAGAGGGGAGTTGATATGATTATAAAGGGGCCAGATGAGGGAGATCTCTGAGGATCCAGTTCAGAATCTCAATTGCAGTGTTGGTTACACAAATCTACTAATAGGATTGGCAGTCATCTCAAATTTTTTGGTGTCAGCACCTCTTTACACTCTAAAAATTACTGAGGATGCCAAAGAGCTTTTGTTTTGTTTGTTATATCAGTTAGTATTTATCATATTAGAAGTGAAAACAGACTTTTTAAAACACAAGTATGTAAGCACACATTCTGTTAGCCTTAAGGGCTATGATATCATCATACATCAGGTAGTTACTGGTAAATGCAACTGAACAGACATGAGAGAATGAGAGTAAAACAGGCAAAAAAAATCCTAGTATTACTAGGAAAATAGTTTTGATCTTATGAATTCCCTGAAAGGGTCTCAGAGTAGTGGGGGAGGGACTGGGGCTCGCTAGACCCCATATTGAGAACTACTGGTTTCTGATATATAGATGTCATTTCACCTTGAAAGGCTTAAATTTTTTCATCGGGAAAAGGATTAATAATAATCATAGCACCTTCTATTGAGCTAATTGTGAAGATTAGCTATGATTCTGTATTTAAAATGCTCAGCACAGAACTTAGAACGTAGTCAATACATAATAAATATTACCTATTATTTTTACTGGGGTGATGGTTGCTACTCTTGGTTCTGATTTGGATAAAGTTTCCAGATTAATGGTTTTCTATGAAATGGTATCACTTTTTTGTCCAGCTTTTTATTTAAATAGCTCAAATATAATTTTTCTGCCCAACATGTACTGTCCACAGCAAATTAAATATCTCAAGTGCTGTCCTTGAGGCTCTATCCATAGTAGATACAAAGTATCCCATTAGTGGCAGTCATGCATATTTTTGCTCTCTGATTTGTTGATGTTTCTTGTCATATCTTTTATTTTCACAGGCATTGTTATCCTAACTAGTTAATTATATGCAGATTTGTTGTGTTGAGGACTAACCTTAGGACTTGCCTCTTAATAGATATAGTACTCTTGCAATACAGCAATATATTAAGGAATTTCAAGTTGTATGCCTGTACAATAAACAGTCCCTAATTACCGTCTCCTAATTTGCTCATGTCTTCTTAGTTTTGTAGGAACTTGTCAGATGGAACACTTTACTAGGTTAGGGCAGGCAAATTCCCCTGAGAGAATTCTGAGTGAGAAGAGAGGTCGGAACTGAATGGAAGTAGTGATATGAAAGACACTCCTGATTCACCCTGATTATCCCTTTCACTGCAGTGTTAGTAAGTAGAGCTTCACCAAGAGCCTGGGATGTAGGCTTATTGTATATTTAAGCATTGGAGATAGAGCAGTGTACAAACCAGACAAAAGTTTCTGCCCTCGTGGAGCTTACATGCTAGTGGAGCGACACAGACAATAAATTTAAAGTATGTAGAATGCTTGTCATAAATACTAGGGAGAAAAGAGCAGGAGTGAAGAGTAGGCGCTTTCCTCACCAGGTGGGGATGCTGTTTTAAATCAGCTTGGGAGGATCAAGGAGGGGTTTACTGATGGGGTGACATTTGCTCAGACCTGAAGGGAGTGAAAGCTGAGCCACGCATTTATATGGGGGAAGAGCTTTTCTCTAAGAGGGAACAGCAAGAGCAAAACTCTTGAACACTTCATGTGTTCAAGAAATAACAAGCATGTAGTGTGGAGTGAGCAGTAGTAGGAGATGAGTAAGTAGTAAATGGAGTATTGACAGAAGAGAGGAAAGAGAGACAGTGTCAGGGGTGGGGAGTCATAGATAATCTGGGCCTTGAGGGAATTGAACTGAACATTAAGACAAAAAGTATTAGTAGTCAGGGTCAGTTAATGACTGTCTTGTCTTAGTTTTGTACAAATAAAACTTTGTGGTACAGGCATATAATCTGAAACTCCTTAACTCTTTCCTTTTACCTTCGTACTTTCCTTTTATTACTGATGATTGAGAGTACTATAAATTAGCGAATTTGAATTTGAATTTCAAGACTGCTTATTAATTTGATTTTTTTTTAAAAGATTCGGTTCTATGAACTAGTGGATCCATTAAGAAAGGAAATCTCTGAACTGCAAGTGAAAAAGAATGACCTATCAGAAGAATTAAGTGAAAACAAAGGCCAACTAAAACAACTGACAGAGGTTTGTATGATTTTGATTGCTCGTGGGAAGAGGCTCCAAGTTTTTCTATAAGGAAATCTTCAAGATTTGTGATATGGAATATAAAAGTCAAATGACAGAAAATTAGGACCAGGGAATGCTGACTGCTGTGATTCTTCATAAGTAGTGGGAAGGAGGTTAAACTGGAAATAGTTATCTTAAAGATGGACAAGGTAAGTCCATTATCTTAAAGATGGACAAGGTAAGTCCATGATACTGACCTGTAATCCATGGCTGAGCATTTTGTTGTTGTAACTCATTTCATCCTCAGTTCTTCATTACAGATTAGCCTTGTTTGTGATATGAAAGAGAGCCGCTGTCTGTTTATCAGTCATTTTGCCTCTTTATCAAATATATTTGGCTTTTCTAGTACTTGCTCAGAGCATGTACCGTGATATTAGCGTCAACCCCAGTGATGTACACGGTGCTGTGCTAGGTGCTGGCAGCGCTGAACACGAGAGACAGTGTTTGCCCTTGTAGAGTTCAAATTCTAGTAGAAGCTAGAATTTAGAACCTTGGATGATATCTTGACACTCACTCTGTGTGTGCCCTTGAACAAGTCATTTAATATTTCTTGCTCTGTCAAATGGAGAAAATAATACTGTTTTTCCATTCATTTCATTGAGTTGCCCATGTTTCTGTTTCAAAGTAAAAATGTGATTTTTAAGAAAATTGCATATAAATATTTTATGTTCTATTTCAAGGCCAGCTTTTACCAAAAATCTATTATCTGAAAATAAATAATTATAATTTAATTTATATTTTGATGCTGTAATTTGCTGCACTGTTAGTGCTGGACAGAATCTAGTTACATCATCATTAATATAGAGCCAGTATTACAGGCAAGATAAAGACTCAGCATCTTTCTTGTCCTTAAAGGAATGATGAAGTCAGCAGGAACAATGCCAGAGAGGCAGGTGTGCCAATATGAACCCTACTACAGGGTTCTATTTTGGTTTTTTATCTTCTGCTAACCTGCCACATTGGGCAGGTAAACTGTTTTTGCATATTTAGAAAGGTAGCTTTTGGCCCAGCCCTGATGGCCTAGTGGTTAAAGTTTGGCATGTTCTGTTTTGGTGGCCCGGGTTCAGTGCTCTGGTGCGGAACTAAACAACTCGTCTGTCAGTAGCCATGCTGTGGTGGTGGCTCATGTAGAAGAATTAGAAGGACTTACAACCAGAATATATAAATATGTACTGGGGCTTTGGGGAGGGGGCCAAAAAAAAGAGGAAGGTTGGCAACAAATGTTAGCTTAGGGCAAATCTTTCCCAGACCAAAAAAAGAGAAAGATATCTGGTAATTTTTAAAAAAATTTGCATCTATAGTCAAAATAATAAAGGATAAAGTTAGAAGGCCTCAGTTTGGCTGCTAAGTAATTTTTCAGCCTTGAGCAAATCATTTAATCTCTGTTGTTTCTGTAAAATGGGCAGGATGGTGGTGGTGGCAGTACAGGGTTTGTTGGGGACAAGGCAGTTAAACAGATTTTCAGACTTGGTTCTGTAGCACCTCATAGTACCTCAGCATCCCTCAGGGACTTCTTATTTTTTAGGAGGAGGGCTGGAGGAGTTGCCTATCCTTGTTTATATCAAACCACCTCTCTTTTAATCGCTTAAACATTTGGGGATTCTAAGAGTGATTTCTCTTGAACAAAGGATTCCTTGGGCCGAAAAATAAAAGCTAGCAACTCTAGAATTATTAGTATGTGATATGTTTTTACTGTGTGGTAAAGCAAGTCTCTCTGTTCTCAAGGGTCAGTAATGGTACTGTATCCCAGATTTTTGTTTTTTCAACCTTGCTAGCACTTTTAGTATTTTATTGATAGGAAAGCATAGATAATTAACACTGGTTTGACTCAGAGGGTTCCTCAGTGTTTTTAATGCACTAATAACTCTTGAACATAGAAACAGTTCTGTTTGTGAACCCTTATTAGTCAGGGTTCTTCAGAGAAACAGAACCAACAAGATATGTATATATAGAGAGAGAGAGATTTCTTTTAAGGAATTGTTTCACATGATTGTGGAGGTTTAGGTGAGGCCAAAATCTGATGGCATAGGCTGGCAGGCTAGAGAATAAGGGAAGAGTTGCAGTTCAAATCCAAAGATAGTCTGCTGACAGAATTCCTTCTTGCTCAAGGGAGGTCAGTCCTTGTTCTAGTAAGGTCTTCAGCTGATTGTGTGAGGCCCACCGCATTATGAAGGATAATCTGCTTTACTTAGAGTCCACTGATTTTAATGTTAATCATCTAAAAAATACCTTCATAGAAATGTCTAAAATAATGTTTGACCAAATATTTGGGTGCCGTGACCTAACCAAGTTGACAGATAAAATTAACCATCACAGAATCCTTCCATGTGCAAGTTTGTTTCTTAAAGTTTTATCATCTCTCAACCAAAAATATACTCCTCTGTCTTAAACTTTTTCCTAAATTCTATGACAATATAAACAGAATTGAATCACAATCAGGAAAAGAGAAATTAAGTAAGCATTGTCTCATCTACTTGATAGAAGGTCTTCGAAATTCAGAGAATATGATTTTGATACAATAAAATCACCTTTATATTAAAGCCACCCTTAAAGTTTGGGTCTTTTGCCCAACACTGAGAAAAAAATAAACAATATTTTTAAATTAAAAGTCAAACCAGCAAAGACTTTTTTGTAAGAATATAATGAACAATAAATATTAATGTATAATATTAAAAGAAATTTAGCTTAACTGTATATTGTGGGGGGTTATTTTTTGAAATGGTTTGTTAAATTATTTACTGCTCTGGTATTTGGAGAATTCAGATACTGATTTGAGTTCCATCACTGCAATTTGACAGTGATGTGATGATCTTGGATAAAAAACTTAGTTATCTCTACTCCCCACCCCCAGTCTTACAACCTCTCCATCTGTAAAATAGGGATGATAATACATAGCACCTACCTCACATGGTCATTATTATGAGAATGAAATTCATTCATTAAGTATTTATTGTACATCTCCTATGTGGCAAGCATTGTTCTAGCTGCTTGGCATACCTCAGTGAACAAAACGGTGATCTCTGGCCTCATGGAATTTATATTTTAAAAGGAATGTAGGGAAACAAACAGTAAACATTATAAATAAGCAAATCATATAGTATGATAGAAGGTGATAACTGCAAAGGAAAAAAGAAAAAATAGATTAGGATAATCAGTAGTGCTGCGTGGAGAGCAAGGAAGAAAGCATATTCAGAATTGTACAAGGTCAGCTGGTAGGCCTCATTGAGGAGGTTAGAAGTTTGCAAAGACTTGGAGGTGAGGGGTACAGCAAAGTTCTTGAGGAAGAACTTCCAGGAAGGGGGAACAGCCAGTGCAGAGGCAAGAGGATGCCTTGGTGTTTGTGGAACAATGAGGAAGCCAATGTGACTGGAATGGTTGAAGAGAGGAGAATAGTTGGAGATAAGATCAGAGGTAATGGGTCTGTTGAGGTCATTTTAAGGAGTTTGATTTTAACCCTAAGTGAAAGGAAGCATTGCAGAATTTTGGAAAGAGATGTGATGTGATCTGACATTTGGTAAAAGGATCATTCTGGCTGGTGTATATAGTGGATCATCAAAGAGTGTTCAAGAATGTTCTTAATGTCCCAGATGATGATTTTTTGCTGAGAATAGACAGTAGAACAATAAGGATGGAAGCAGAGAGACTTGTTACGAGGCTGTTATAGTAATCTAGGTGAGATGTGATAGTGCTTCAGATCAGGATGGTAGCAGTGGAAGTGGTGTTAACTTGTTGGATCCTGGATATATTTCAAAGGAGAGCCAATAGGATTTCCTGATAAATTGTGTGGAGTCAAAATAACTCCAAGTTTTTTGGACTGAGTGACTGGAAGAATGGATTTGCATTCAGCTGAGATGGGTAGGTTGTAAGTGAGGCAGATACAGGGTCAAAAGTGAGTTCAGATTATAGCTATGTTGAGTTTGAGAGATCTATTAGATGTACAGTCAGAGTTACTTGGATATACAAGTCTGAACTTTGGAAGCATACATTTGGGAGTTGTCAGCATAAAGATAATATTTAAAGTCAGGATGAGATCACCAGAGGAGAATGAGTGTAGAGGACCAAGGCCTGAGCTCTAGGACACTTCAATATTGAAATATAGAATAGAGGAGGATTTATCAGTGAGATAAGGAAACCAAGAGAGTTTCATGTTCTAGAAGCCAAGGGAGAAAAATTTGTGAAGGAAGAGTGATCAGCTGATTCACATGCTGCTGATAGGTCTAGTAAGATGCAGACTGGGAATTCACCTTGTATTTAACAGGGTCATTGATAACCTTGTCAAGAGTAGTTTTGGTGGAGTGGTGGGGTCAAAAACTCGATTACAGTGTGTTTAACAGTGATTGGGAGGAAAGGATTGGAGACAGAAGTCTAGACAGTTCTTTCAGTGGAATTTTGCTGCATAGGGGAGCAAAGGGATAGGGTTGAAGATGACGGGAAGTAGGGTCAAGAGAGGGGTTTGTTTTATTTTTAAGGTGGGAGAAATCACAGCTAATGTACATAAAATCACATTGAAAACCTTAGAAATTTTCTTATTATCAACAAGAGTAGAAAAGTATTAATCTAGTTGTTATCCAGCAGTGTAGGCAGTGCTGTTGGATACCCAGTTATACTTGTGTTTAAGGCTCACCACTTCAGTGTGATCCATGTGATAAAAGAATCATTTGTGTTTGGGGCATTGCCAGTAAGATATGCTTCTGTAATTATATTTGGGGGAAGTATTAGAATACAAGTGTTTGTTGATGCAGTTACTCTTGATGAGTTTTAAAGAACTTTCTTCATATCTCACGTAATGGTTTTAAAAATAATAGTAATTTATTAGTAAAGTGAGATAGTTTATCTATTAATGGCTAGAGTTTTGATTATATATGATCCTTTGACCAGAAGGTGGGGCTCAGTTTAAAAAACAACTGAAGAATGTGCTTATAACCAGGTAAGGAAGATAGAGAAGATTATCATCATTAAAGGAAGGTTTATAGAAAAGGAGGTTATCAAAAAAATTATTGAATTAAGAGGTGGGTTGAAGAAGTGATTGGAGATGGTCAGGTTACTAGGGTTCAGTTGTCATCAGTGAGAACCATTGTCTCTAGGACTTTTTTTAGTCAGAAGCACCTAGTTTATTTATTTATTTTATTTATTTATTTTGTGAGGAAGACCAGCCCTGAGCTAACATCCGTTGCCAATCCTCTTTTTGCTGAGGAAGACTGGCCCTGGGCTAACATCCGTGCCCATCTTCCTCCACTTTATATGGGACGCTGCCACGGCATGGCTGACGAGCAGTGCATTGGCGGGTGCCCGGGATCCGAACCCGCGAACCCTGGCTGCCAAAGCGTGAACTAAACCACTGTGCCAGGCCAGCCCAGCACCTAGTTTATTTAAAGTACTAAATGAAATTATTAATTTTTCAGTTGGAGCTTTCTGGTTTTGGTTCTGTTACTTGAAATGTTCTTATTTTGGTGCTTTTTACCCAGTGGCATCTCATATTTCTTTCCTATTCAGTGTGTGTGCTGTACATAGAATGTTTATTATTGGTAGCCAGAGGCAGGTAATGAGAAACAGAAAAATGCCCATCAAATACAAATGGAGTAGCAAAATTTTTTTACTTTTCTAGTGGTGTCATTAATTTTAAGTCTCCACCTAAAAAAGTAACTTTTCCTTTTAACTGTAGTGAGAGAAAATTTGGATTTCTTCCTAAGGGGAATAAATATTTTATTTTGTAATGGACAAATTGAAAATGCATCCAGTGAAAGATAGTGTCCATTGATTCTAAGCTCTCCTAAATTTGACAAATAAAAGGAAGTATTACTTTGTTTAATAAGCAATGAGATATAATGCTGTAATAAGGCTTGGGACATGGTCATGGTATTAATGGCTGCAATCACTATCTAGTTACTGATTTTTAGTATGTCATGATCCAAAATTTTCATATTTATTATTTGAATCATCTCTTCATACAGTAATTCAGCACACATTTTAGTCTTTAGTTTACATATATTTACGACTGGTTATTTTAAGGGAAGTGACATAGGACTTATAAATATAATTTTAAAATTGAATAAGACATAAACTTTGAAAAATCACCTGACTCGATGGTATTCAACCAAGAATTTTAAAGGATCTCAAGAATGAATTTGAAACTACAGCAAGCGTATAATTGTGTTATCAAAAAGAACAGTACAGTAGATTTAATTGCTTGAGAGTTGGTAAATTGCCTGCCTGTCCCTAGAAACTAAGGACCCCAAGAACTACAAACTGATAAACCTCACTTCTGTCCTTACTAAGCTTGTGGAATTCATGAAGATTGGGATACTGAATACTTACGCAAGTATAAATCTATGGGAGAAGGTCAGCCAAGTGTTTTATAAATGAACATATTATAATATCTCACTTGGATGATGACTGTATAGTCATGTGCCTCATAATGATGTTACAGTCAATGGCAGACCATACATATACAGTGGTGGTCCTGTTAGATAAGTACCATATAACCTAGGTGCGTAGTAGGCCATGCCATCTAGGTTTGTGTAAGTACAGTCTATGATGTTCGTACAATGATGAAATCTCTTGACGATGCATTTCTCAGAATCTATCCACATCGTTAAGTGACACATGACTGTACGTGTATATAACGAAGAAATAGGGAATGGAATATGTCGACTTTCAAAAAGCCATTGACAGACTTCTAAATTTTAGTTTAAAAAAAATTGACAGACTTCTTAAGAATTGTTATGAGTTCTTGGGGAATTGCTTTCTCTTTATTGTTTGAAAGATGAGGGCCAAAAAGTAGGAATAAAAAGAAACAATGAAAATAGAAGTATTGTCCAGAGATAACTGTTAAGTCCAATTTTATTCAGTATTTAACATTTTAAAACATTATATTGGAAAGGAAGTACAAAGTAAAATCTCAAGTTTGCAGATAGTAAAGTCTTTCTTAGTAGTAGAATGCCAAACTAGTAAGGCAAATTGAAGGAAGATCTCAGAAGATAAGTGGACTAATTATAACCTATGTGTTTTCTTTTTTATAACCTCTCAGCTTATATTCCCAAAATTAGCATGTTCAAATTGATCTCTAGCTCTAGAGAGTATAATATTTTTCTGTTCCATTATAAGAATTTCAACCAGATAATTTGAAAGAATTTTACAGTGAACACCAGTATATCCATCACCTAATTTCTGACATTTTATTATACTTTTCTTTTTTTTTTTTTTGGTGAGGAAGACCAGCCCTGAGCTAACATCCGTTCCTAATCCTCCTCTTTTTGCTGAGAAAGACTGGCCCTGGGCTAACATCGTGCCCATCTTCCTCTACTTTATATAGGACGCCGCCACAGCGTGGCTCACATGCAGTGTGTCAGCGGGCGCCCGGGATCCGAACCGGCGAACCCCGGGCTGCCAAGCGCGGGGCGGCCCCCTTATTATACTTTTCTTAATCACATATCTATCCATCTATTCATCCACTAGTATTTAATTTTGTGAGAAATTGGCAGACTTTTCCCATGTATCAGTAGTTTGTTCCTTTTTATTGCTGAGTAATATTCCATTGTATGGATATATTTATTCACAAGTTGATGGGCATTTGAGATATTTCCACTTTGGAGACATTATAAATAGAGCTGCTACAAACATTTAAATATGGGCTTTTGTGTGGACATATTTTCATTTCTCTTGGGTAAATATTTAAGAGTGGGACTTTTCATTTGTAGATTTCCATTTTATTGTTTGTTATAGTTTTTATTTCTCTTCTATTTATTTGTTCATTATGAGTGTATTTTCCTTTATGCCACTGAGAATTGGTAAAATTGCTGCTTTAAAATCTTTGTCTGATAATTCCAAAATCTGGGTCACCTCAGAGTTGATTTCTGTTAATTGTCTTTTCTTTTAAGAATGGATCGGGGCCAGCCCGGTGGCACAGCAGTTTAGTTCGCGCTTGGCAGCCCGGGGTTCGCGGGTTCAGATCCCGGGCGCCTGCCGACGCACTGCTTGTCAGCCATGCCGTGGCGGCGTCCCATATAAAGTAGAGGAAGATGGGCACGGATGTTAGTCCAGGGCCAGTCTTCCTCAGCAAAAAGAGGAGGATTAGGAACGGATGTTAGCTCAGGGCTGGTCTTCCTCACAAAAAAAAAAAAAAAAAAAAAGAATGGATCACATTTTCCTGTTTCTTCAGATGCTGAATAATTTTAAATTGTTTATTTAAAGCACAGAGTAAATTTAGATCATAACATTGTGACTTTTATGTTGTGGAGACTGCATTTTATATTCCTCTAGACAGTGCTGATGTTTTTGTTTTTAGCAGGAAATTAACTTGGTTGTACTCAAACTGCATAGTCTGTCTCTTGGGCAGCATCTCAAATTTCGGTTCACGTTTTGGCCTTGCTAGGACTGCTTGGATCTCTTCTACCCGTGTTGTTCAGAGGTCAGCAAGAGATTTGGCACAGATTATCCACAGAACTCAGAGTTCCCTTTCTCTGCCTGTCTTTGGAATTCCCTCCTCACTTTAGAGCAGCTGAGTTGCTCCAAACTCTGTCTGCTGGTTCTTCTAGCTAGAAAGGTGAAGGATTTTCTGTTGGCACCTTTATCCATCCAACTTGGCACAGTGTAGGCCTTCCCTCAGGCTAAAAGCCGTTAAAAAAAAAAAAAAAAAACCAAAAAAGACCAGGAAACTCACCCAGTGCTCTTCCCTTCTTCCTTGTGCAGATGTGATCCCCTCCAGATTCTGCCTGATTTTGGTCACTTCCCCATGCCTTCAGGTAGTCATTTTATGCTTTGTATGGAATTTATAGTTGTATCTCTAGTGGAATTGGTCAGATGGGAACGGCCATTACCAGAAGTGGAACCACGTTACAACTTTGTTTTAAGCACAAGAGAAGAAAGAGAAAATCTAGTCGATGCATGTAGAATATTTGACTTTGAGATCCCTCCGCTTTCCCTAAAAAAGACCTTTGCTTCATTGGCGACTGTTTCTCAACATGTTTAGCTTTGTACTGACATGGATGATGACATGTTAGTCAATATTAGGAAAAATGTTAGAAGCAAAATAAAACACATTAGTAAACTGTGAACAAAGTGTGCAGTTTTGAACACTGTAACTTTGGTTGCTTGCACTTTTTTCCTATTAATAATTATTAAATTTATGATAAAGCCATGAAGTTTGGAGTTCAGAAACTAAAATCTGGTATTTGGAAAGCTGAGTTTACTTTCTGAGGACGTATAAGATTAGATTGAGTCAAATGAACACCAATGGCTAGGAAAAATATGATTGAAGTTCATAAAATCACAATACAGATAAAGTAAGAATTGACTTGCAAGAGGATAAACTCAGGACAAATAAATACGAGGAGATACTACAATTTCATTGAACAAGTAGTAAATTAATAGAAACTTAAAAGAGGAGATAGTGGCCAACAAATATAGATGCCTCAAAAATGATAGCAATAATGACAACTCCATAGTGTTACTAAGATATTTGTCAGCTGTGTCTCTGAGTTTTGAGACTGGAAATTAGAAAAACAAACTTTCCACTTGACCAAGACACTCCTGGATTGAGTTTGCCTTTTCCAAAATGGTCTTAGCTTTTTTTCACCACATGGTGGCAGCATTTATCTATCTATTTCTTTAACCAGTTTTGGTCTACTCAGAATGTCTTGCCGTTTTTGACCTAAAAGCCAAAGTATTACATTGTTACCTTATTTTCATTTATATTCTTTATTTCATATAAACTGCCTAAAACCAATCAAATACTATTTTTTTCCTAATAAAATTTAGTAGATCTATAACTGAGAGAAAAATTATAAAAACTGAAACTTTTCTGGCATAACGTGTATTCTTCAGATCAAAGGTATCTCAATTATTACACTGATTTCATAATTATACATGACAGAAACATTCAGAGATGTTCAACCCCCAGAAGTACATAGTTAACTTGCTTTTGTTCATAAAATCTGCTGATTCACGGCAGATATGAGGTGAAAACTGTTTTAGAAATTTAATAGAATGTGATTTTTGACCTTTAGAAAAGAAGTCACTCTTCCTGAAGTGCCAATTTTAGTGAGTTTGTGGGATCTTCTTTCATAATTTTTTTTCCAGATCTTTAGTTATTTTGAAATAATATCTAGATACTGACACTGGAAAATAGGGCTCATCTTTTACTTCAAGTTTAGTTTGTTTATAGTGTCAATAACATAGTCTAATTTTAGCATATTTTGAGCTGCATTATGTGCATGAGCTTGTGTCTGGTATTTAGTGTTTTCGTAAGTGCTATATTTTTATTTCTTATGAAATCTCTTTATAGCAGGTCAGAATTTTGTTGAGTACATGTAGGTAAGCTATGTGCAGCTGTTTTGTTATTGTAGAGTTATTTCAGCGTGCTTCTTTCATTTCAAAAGAAAGAAATGTTAACAGTAACATATAGGGCATTAATGAATCTGCACTTAATAAAGCTATTAAGTTTCATGAGGAAATGGTGAAATATTTTTCTTTTATGAGAACTTTGGTAACTAGGAAGCAAGAAGACTATTATGTTCAAGATAACTTCCTTGTTTAGAAACACAGTTACATTTATTGAAAAAACTTCTACAAGATTACCTTGAAGCTCATCTTAAGTGAGTAATCCAGTTAATTTTAATTGTATGAAAATGAGATTTCGTTAATGATACATACTTGTTATTCAGGTCTGTATTTCAGGGATATTAACTATTTGTTTTCTGAAATTTCTTTTTTGTTCTGCCCAACTGATGAGTTTAGAATTCCCTTATAAGATACATGTTAATGATGATATCTATGAATTATAATTATTCTAGAGTGCCTAACAAATTCATTAGTAAACAATTATAGTTTTGCCTTGTTATATTAAATTTAAAGTGAATAAGCACTGCTTAAAATTTAGATTCATGGATACCTCCAGAGGTTCTGATTTTGGTCTGAGATGGAACTAAAAATCTCAATTTTAATAAACAGCCTAGGATTCTAATGTGGCAAGGTTAGTGGACCAGGAACACATATCTTTCTTTTCTTTGTTTATGTATTAATTGAAGTTAAAAAAACCTTTAAATTTTTAATTAAATTTCATATGTTATTAATGCCATTACTTGGTTAATATATCTTAATGTATTTAACATGTCCAGTAATATAATTAGAATAACACTATCTGTAGCATTACTCCTTAGAATTACTAAAACCCATTTCTTGCCTACACCTCCAAAACTTGTTGCTTTTTCACAAACCTATTGTGTTTTTACCAATAAGGTAAATGACTTACAGATAAAAGTGCATGAGGGGAAAAAAAGTTCATGAGAAAGCTATAATGAAGGCAATTTTAAATATGTCATTAGGAAGAAGCTTTATTTAGTTGATTATTTTATACATGCTATCTGAGGAAACTACTTTTCAAATAGTAATATGACCTTTTTTAAAATCTACCTCTGTGTTAATAGTCTTACATCCAGTAACACCTAATTTTTAATTTTAGGGACAGATTTTGAGGGGTTTATTTGGTATTGAGATGATGTTTTGAACCTAGTGGTGAAGATGGTGTATGTCATCATATTGTGGCAGGGGGAAACAACTCATGAGGAACCTTACCAAATACCTTGGCTTAAATCCAAATTTACTACAACCAGTTTGTTCTCTTGATCCACACTTCTCAACTCAGATTCTGCAGACATATTTTTGGTGTCTGAGAGTTTTTTTTATCATTTTTAATTTTATGATTTAATTTTTTTAATGATCTTAAAAATTAATAACTGCATATGCTGAGTCATCTGAATAAACAGTTTGTAATTGAGTACTGTCACCATGATGTCTATGGAAATGTTTGCATTTAATTTTATCATAGCGTTAGTACCACAAAAGATCATTTAAAAAATAGCCATCAACTTAGTATGTAAAATATGCATTTTAGCCAAATAAAGGCCAGATGCTATCATGGATCATTATATGGATAAAGGTTTCACAGTTCAAATAGAGAAAAATAGTGACAAAATTGTCATCCTACTCACTAGTGGGTATAACCATGCCAAACTCAAAACTAAATAAACTCATACTTATTCTGACATTTTAAGGTTACGTTGTAACCTTTTTTATTAGAATCCTTGAGACACATTTAAAGCTGTGCCAGAGGAAAATCTATAGCCTTAAAATGCCTTTATTATTAAAGAGAAAGATGAAAAATAAAGACATGCAGTAGTCACCTAAAGAAAGCAGAAGAAAAGAACAGTAAAAATAAAGAGTTTGGAATTATTTGACATTAATTAAGAAAACATTGCATGCAGCTCTGTGGTAACAAGCTTGAGAACTGAAAGAAAAGTGAAATGTCTCAACAAAATGTACATGACTAAACTTGACAGAAGAAGTAGAGAACTTGGGTAGAACAGTTACCACATAAGTATTAAAAAGTGAGTCAAGATGTACTCCTGATGAAGTTACCAGGTTCACAGATGGATTAACCCAGGTGGATTCACAGCTGATTTCTATCAGAAGAGCTGATTCCAGTTAATTAAACTATACTGAACTATTGGAAAAGATGGAAAGCTCTGAGAAAAATAGTACAAAAGTAAAAACAAATCAGTAGGCCAATTTTACTTATTGCTACAAATGCAAAAATTATAAATAAAATGTTCAAAAATGAATTCTAGCATTGTATCAAAAGAATAATACTTTATGATTAAGTAAATTATATTCTAGGACAGAAAGGGTAATCTATTACATAAGCAAGTTAAAGGAGAATAACTATGTGATTGTAGGTGATAAATGAATAAATAAATGGAAAATAAGCATTCTTTAACATTAGCAACCTCACTACTGGGGGCTCTGTCCGTAGAGTAAAGTACTAGCGCATAAGGATATGTGTACAAGAAAGTTTACTGCGGCACTGTTTCTGACAGCAGGTGCTGGAAGGGGGAAGGAGGGACTAGAAACAAAATAAATGCCCGTCAATACAACACCAAGGAAATGGTTGCATAAACTATGATACCATCTGCATCATACTGTATAGCCATTTATAAGAATGAATTAGAGAATATCAGTTAATTTAGGATTTCCACAAGGTATTGCTAAGTGAGAAAACCTGGATACAGAGAACTCAACATAATGATTCCTTATTTATTTGGTCAGGAAGAAAGAATGACCAGCCTCTCTCCCCATTTGTGTGTGTGTGTGTGTGTGTGTGTGTGTGTGTGTGTGTACATGAGTACAATCATGCACGGCCTAACAACGTTTCAGTCAACGACAGACCACATGTATATGACAGTGGTCCCATAAGATTAGTACCATATAGCCTAGGTATGTAGTAAGCCATACCATCTAGGTTTGTGTAAGTATACTCTATGATGTTTGCATAATGATGAAATTGCCTAACGATGTATTTCTCAGAATATATCCCTGTTAAGTTGGTGCATGACTACATACAAACATAAGAAGAATAGGGAAAGATGTGTGTTACTTAACATGAGTTACCTGGGATTCGGGTCAATAGGGAAGAGGAGGAAAGAGATCAAAAAGTATAAAAATCCTGCTCTTAAACTTAGCAGTATATATGATAATTCAAATATATCTTTTATTTATATAAAATTGTGCTTGTATATGTTTAAAGTGTTAAAATATTTTAAATACTATAAAATTATAGTTCTCTATTAATAAAACAAAATGACATTCTTTTGCCATTGATAAGTTGCCTGTTTTTGCACCATACATCCTCATTTGCTTCAAAAGCTAAAAAATTATTTGAACTGAACTGTAAATTGGTGAATCAACTTAATTCTTTTATCCTTCCTATCCACATTTGTTAATACTTTTAATGCTTATCTATAAATTACTTGAAAGGCATGGGAAACCATACTTTCTTGCATTGATCTACTTAAATTCTTTGAATAATAAGTGAGGTTTTAAAGATAATTTAGCAACTTGGTCTCTTTTAAAATGTTAAGATTTAAATTTGTTTGATTCAATCATATTTGGGTCAATACTTATTGAAAGGCCAATATTTCACATTTGTTTCAGCAGTTTGCTGAATAAAATGTAGGCTGTAAAAATTGCCTCCCAACACATCAACATACCATTCAGTGATAGAAGGTTCTGCTAGATCCATGAGCTAATTATGAATAATAGTGTTATAATGTTTAGTCCAGTAGTAGGCACATAAAAATAAATGAGCCAATGAATCAATTGTGTACTCACTTTGCAGAGGCAGCAATTAAGATTCAGAGAAGTTGACTTGCTAGAGCAATTAGTAGCACAAACAGATTTTGAACCCATGTCTTATCCCAATGTAATGTCCACCAAACTTGCATGAAAGTTACCTTTCTTTATTCCTCCAATTTTTTTTTTCCTTTTGGAAAAGTTTTAAACTTTTATGTTTGAATTCACATTTACTGAAATAGAAATTATTGAAAATTATCATGTAATATAAACTATTAAAATTTTCTTGTTTTCTTTTTTACCCACAGGAGACTTTTAATACTTCAGTTTTGTCTTTTTTTTTTTTAAGACTTGGAAAAAGTCAAAAATTTATTTTAAAAAAATGTATTTCTTGATGATCTTAACAACAGAAAGTAGTCTTTGGCAGCAAAACAGACTATGTTGTTACTTAAAGGGACAGCCTATTAGAATCAAAGGTTAATTAGGTTTTTATTCTTTTCGGTATTTGGTTGCTTGGAGTAGATTATAGATAATGAAACTTGTGAGAATTCTGAAGAGTGAATTCTCACTTTCCCAGAATAGCTAACCAAGCCATTTCTTTTCATTCACTAAACTGCTTTCCAACGTAAACTGCTTCTGATTTGAACCATTGACCTTAAGTTAAATGTCACTATATCCCATTTCTAATTTTCTTAGCTGCCCTTTCTCCTCACAGGCAGGAGATCACTTCATTTATTAAAGATTTATTTTGACACATAGGTTACCACTCTCTTCTCAGTTTACAGGGTGTGTGAGACAAAAGATTTAAATGATGCTTAGAAATTCATTATATCTAAAGTAATTGCTTTTTGGTTTACACAGCTGCTGACTGTTTAAAATGTGCCTGTTTACATCTTTGAAGACTTTTTTTACTTTTTGTAGAAAACATTTAGATTCAGTGTTATTTTG
Source organism: Tapirus indicus (assembly GCA_031878705.1). NCBI lineage: Eukaryota > Metazoa > Chordata > Mammalia > Perissodactyla > Tapiridae > Tapirus > Tapirus indicus. The sequence continues at coordinate 33,660,860 of CM062930.1, read as the reverse complement.
TCAAATGATTTTTTTAATATGTGTTTAAGGAATAATTATAGTAACTGTTTTAAAGGAGGGAGTCCAAAACTAACTATGATTTATGCATGTGCCATATGTGCACCCATAAAATTTGCAGTTAAAGTTCTTTTAACACACTGGATTTGAACAATAAATAATATTAACTTCATATCAATGGTTTAATAGTTTCCACAGAATAGATTCTTCAAGAAACAGGAACTTGAAATTAAGAAGAGAGTGAACTATGTATGAATTCAAGAAGCTAGATTCTGGCTCTGTCTCTGCCAGCCCTGGAATCCTGGACAAATCATTTAACCCCTCTAGGCCATAATGTTCTTATCTTGAAAATAAGAAGATTGTAGTAGATTATCTTCAGGGTATCTTTCATCTCTGAAATTATGTAAATCTAAAATGCTTAGCTGCTGTGTTTGGAAATAGGTTTGGGGGGGGAAGGCATCTCATTATAAGTATGAAAGGTCTAATAGTTGATAACTTTGCCAAAACACTGTATAATATAAAATTTTCAATTTCTTAGGTCAATCAATAATAGAGAAATTTATAGAGTAAAAAAGTGTCTCTTGCTACCCACTTTGATCTTGCTCCCTTTCCTCTTTGATGTGACTCTCACATGTCCCCCTTTCCATTCACAATACAAGCATCCCTGCAGAACTTCTCCCCAGTTAATGTTTTCCTGATTGAAGCTTCTTGTTTTACTTCTTTAAAATGTTTGTGTAACATAAAGAAATCTTAATTGAATTTTCACAAAGTGAACACGCCCATTTAACCACTACCCAGATCAAGAAACTGAAGCCCCTTTCATGCTGTCTTTCATGAAATCTTTGAGAAAATTCTGCATATATGTTGCAGAGATATCATTGTTTCAGATGAGGTGTTTTATTTGCAGATTTATGATAATCTTTAATATCAGTTGGAAAACAGAATTTATTAAATACTAAATTTTTTAAGTCACTTTTTCTACATGTAGAGTTAGTTATTTTAAATGCCAGTGCTGCATAGTCCATTTATATTTCAACATTAGTTCCTGTTGCAAACGTTTCCAGTGTAGCCACTGTGTAAAGGTTACTGGGTGTACAGAGATAAGGCAGGTCTTCAAGGAACTCCAGGTCTTAGGTGAGTGCGGGGAAAGGCAAGGGGTATAGGCAGCACAAGAAAACATGCAGGTACAATAACAGATTTACTTTTTTTAGACTAGAGATAGCCATCTCTTATTTTGTTGTATGAATCATTTAGGAGATGAAAAAGATGACATTAACCCTGGCAGTCAAAATCAGTTCCATTCCAGATATGTAGAAAACCAGCAAATAGTTGAACTCTTCTCAGTGACTTGGGTTGTCCTTATTTTCCCTGTGTAATTTTTTTCCCTTTATTATAAAAGGAAATTGAGACTTGCTGTTAACCCATTTACTACTTTGTAGAAATTTTCTGTTAGGGCTGGTGACTGGAAATTTTATGTGTCTCCTTTTCTTTATGTTTGAAAAGGTTACATTTTCTACTTCTTTTGTTTTAGTCTATTTAATGCCCTCTTTTGCTCCTTCTTTTCCACATTAATTACAAACCTTCTATATAACAGGCAGAGTACTAGGTACTAGGATTATAGAAAACTTCCTTAAATTTTTCCTCATGTTGTGGAAGGCAAGTAATGGCTGCTCACAGCACATGTGATACATTTTCCACAGAAAGAACTGGGTGCTGTGGAAGAATTGAAGATGGACATCTAACTCAGATTTGGAGCTTGGAGTCTTCCCACTGAAGTTGATGCCAAGTTCAAGACAGGGAAGAATGCATAGGGATAATACAAAGTAGTCTTTTCTACTCTATTTAGCCTTAACTTGAAAATTCTACACAGTCATGAGGTTTAGTTTATTTTGAGGGAAGATTCTACTTTTCCTATTTTCCAGTGCTATGCCTTAATCTATTTTCCAATGCTATGCCTTAATCTATTTTAATTACTAGTAGTAAGTGAAACAGATTTTCTTTTTCAAAATATAAAAGTAATAATTTTATTTAAGGGTAAATTTTTCAGTTGAAAAGTCCTAAAAAAAGTATTGGTAGAATATATACATTCTTATACTGAACTTCTGCTTATACTTGGTCGTATGGTATTCATGTTTAAAGAAAATTTATGTATATAATAAACAGACACATAATTACGTATACATGTGTATATCTCTATCTCTATCTATATCTACCATGAAATTGTTCTCTGGACCAGGAGTTTATACCCCATATATTTCAGGGCCAGTTGCTGATGTCCTCTCTAAATCTTAACAATTTTAGATCTTGGCACTTCCACACTCAGAAAACCGCTGCTTCTTTGGGTATTCATGTCATCTGGATACCCCTTCCTTGTAACCTTCCTCGTTTGCAGACCACTGGGACATTTTTCCTTATTTAGTGGGACCTTTGCTTTAGATTTAGTCTTCCTTTTCACCTTAGCTTCTTCCTGGGTTACTTCTGTGCTTCATCTGCAACCTTGGCCTTGAATTTTATTGATCTTCTCATCTTTAGTGATTGACTCTTTTCCATCTTAGCACTCAGTCTCATGGCCCACATTCTATCCCTTGTCACCCAGAACTGATTTACTTCTGAAGTTATCAATTCAGGTTGATCACTGAACATAGTACTTCCTATATTTCCATGTTTCTTAATCATCTGCTTCTACTTTATTTTTAACAGGATTTCCCATCCATATAATTTCTTTATCGGTCCCTTCCTAAATTTATTTTCTTACCTCTTCATCATGTTATCAGTCCTAAACTTTTTCTTGCCAGTGTTCTGTAATTCCTCCCCAATTATCTTTTATCAAACCCGCCTGACAAAATCTTAACTCTGTGTTTTTCCAACTGAGCACTACTGGAGAAAATCACATAGACAGTAACAAGCACAAAAGTTTATTGTTACCAGCCTCGAATGGGCCCACACAATTGTGCCCATTCTTTTTTTCTAGTTCTCTCATTTTTCACAGAGGTTATTTTAGGCATTCACCACTCTCCTCACATCTCCAGCTTTTCACTTTCCATCTCACTCTCAGCAGATGACTTGTTATTTCATTTCACAGAGAAAATGGAAGTCCTCAGGTAAGAACTCCTACAATTTCCTGCCACCAAACTACAAACATATTTATATCTGCATTCATTCTATTTTGTTTGTTTGTTTGTTCTTACTGTTAATAGTGGGAAGAGTCTTGCTTTCAAGGAGTGGAAAAGTCATGTGCCATTCAGAAACCAGGTAGATAATATAAATGTATGAAGCGGTAGAGTAAGGGGTAGTTCTATGGCTTGTAGCAAATTGATAAAAGCTGTCTAAGGACATCAAATTTAAGTTTTTAATACTCTGTATCAGCTGGAAAAAGTCTGCCATGATAAGCATGGCATCTGATCAAAGACTAATCTCTATGCTTGAGCTCTGGGTTCCATCCCCTGAGGCCTCCTTAGGGGCTTTACCCTCCTGAATATGCATGTTTTCTCCAGTATCCATCCCTCTTTTGCTATTAGTTCTCTCCCATCACTAGAACATTTTCAAGCTTGTCCCATTTTTTAAAACCTTCATTTATCCCTATTTTTTTCTCTAGCTGTTGCGCTTTCTCCACTTTTACTTTTAAATTAAAAAGAGAGTTGCCTACAATTTAGGTGTTTGACAAACTTAGATTGGAGTCCTTACTCTACTGTTTATGAGCTTTGAGACTTACATCCTCTCTAAGCCTCAGTTTCCTCATCTGTAAAAATGAGGATAATATTTATTCCCAGTCATAAAGTTAAGTGAGAGAATGCATGTAAGCTAGCATAAAACAAGGACATATTGAGTATTCAGATATTGCTTTGACTCCTCAAAGCAGGCCCTTCTACGGTTGTTCCTGACATGCACCCCTGGCTTACCCTTTGTTTCTGTGAATACTGCCTTGGGTTCATTGGGCTCTTTGTCCTTTCCCTACCCTTTAAATGTTTATATTGCTCATGTTCATATTCCTTAGTATTCTGTCTTGGTCTTCATGCAGTTATTAAGGTTGAGCTATCAATTCGGCTATAATCTCTCTGGAAGCCAAAGCAAAGAAGCAGCATTATGATGATATTAATTTATAGTTAATGATCATTTACTGTGTGTTAGGCATTTTTATAAGTACTTTACATGTATTATGTAATATAATCTTCACAAGAACTCTATGAGGTAGATGAGGACACTGAAGTACTGAGAGGTAAACCTGCCTGAAGTCTTACTGCAGGTAATTCAATTCTATACAATTGAATTCTGGAGCTTGCCTTCCTAACTATAACACTATACACTCTTCCAAAACAGTTATATGATTAGTTGTGTTTAGAAGGGTAAAAGCATTCTTCAGAGGAACTGAAGCATCTTCTGGGACGTAGGTCTGAAATGATGTGTGTGATGATCCTTTGGGGAGGTAATAGAGTATCCTCAGCCATGATCCTATAATAAATACCATATAGTAACATTTCATTCTCATGGAGAATGTCAGTGTAGGAGAAAAACATAATACTATACCAAAGCAAAACACACCAAATATAGTTTTTCTATAATTATATTTCTCAAACAGCCCTTTGATAGAAATTTGGGAGCTAACATTTCAAAGTTATGTTTAATACTTTCAAAAGGACAAAAACAGTGCCTTACTCATCTTTGTATCTACAGTGTCTAGCCCAATACCAATCACTTAGAAATTATTTAGTCACTATTTGTGGAATGAATGTGGCCACACTTAGCCAGTCAGCTACTTAGAAAGGAATGTCTTGGGACAGGATGTATTTAGCATGACAGGTTCTGGGGGTGGAGTTGACAGTTGCTAAGTCCCTGGGTTAAGTTTGGCATGCTCTGCTTCAGCGGCCTGGGCCACCGAACCTACGCCCAGGTGCAGACCTACACCACTCGCCCATCACTGGCCATGCTGTTGCAGCGGCTCACATATGAAAAAAGAGGAAGATTGGTAGTGGATGTTAGCTCAGGGTGAATCTTCCTCAGCAAAAAAGAAAGACAACGTCCCTGCCCTTAAGATTGTTTACTCTCTGTTGAGGTAAACAGAAAACTAATTTGATTGTACAGTGAGATAATACTCTGAAGGAGGCAATTAGTCATATAATACGCAGCTATTCAGGTAGTGAAAACAGGTTAGAGGAAGCATGGTGCATTCAGAGAACTTCAGATCTTCATTAGAGTTCAAGGGTAAAGTGTGAATATGAGAAATGGTGAGAAATGAGACTTGTAGTATGCAGGGCCAGGTGTGGTTTTAAGGTTTTCACTTCTACCCCTCTCCCATGTCTCTACAATCCCTTTTTACTGGTCTGATGAGTGGAAGGAAGATCAATGTAGAAATATGTTCCAAGTGCCACAAAATTCCTTTTTTGCTCAATACCACAACTGAAAATGCATGATCAGTCTCTTAGATTAACTATTTTTCATTGTAGATGTTTGATAGTCACATGGCTCATCATCTCTAAACTGTGAACTTCTCAAGAACAGGGGCTGTATTTTATTCATTTCTGTGTCTTTAGCATCTAATGGTAACCTAGTAAGTGTTGAAAAAGTCATTTAACGTTGATAGTCATTTTGTATATTATTCTAGTAACCAAAGCATAGTCGCCCTATTTTTTCTATGAAAAACAGAGCTCAAGTTTTAAACAAATGAACTTATAAACTACTCTGTGAGTTTAAGATTACCTGTCTTTGAGTGGGAAAAATTGCTAAATGGAAAAGTTAAGGATTTTTTTAAATTACAGGGACATTCACAGCTTAATAGAAGAATTCAATACAGAATTTGGTCAACTATGTTTTGTTTGAAATGTTTTATTATTGTTTTTATTATAGACATATGAGGAAGATCGAAGAAACTACTCTGAGCTTCAAGTTAGATGTCAACGTTTGGCCTTAGAATTAGCAGACACAAAACAGTTAATTCAGCAAGGTGACTACCGTCAAGAGAACTATGATAAAGTCAAGAGGTAAATAGTTAAGATGGCTGTCGTAGTTGTTCTTATTTCTAGCATGCATCAAGATCACCTGAATTCTTACCATCAACACTGTTAATTCTACTTTGTACCTTATTCTTTTTCTGTCTGCACAGTTTTGACTTTTCCAGAATGTCATATAATTGGAATCATACGGTATGGAGCCTTTTCAGATTGGCTTCTTTCACTTAGTAATATACATTAAAATTTAATCCATGTCTTTTCATGGCTTGATAGCTCGTTTCTTTTTAGTGCTGAATAATATTCCATTGTCTAAATATATCACAGTTTATTTATCCATTCACCTACTGGAGGACATCTTGGTTGCTTCCAAATTTTGGCAGTTATGAATAAGGCTGCCATAAACAACCATGTGTAGGTTTTGGTATGGATGTAAGTTTTCTACTCCTTTGGGTAAATACCAAGAAGCATAATCATGTGGTAAGAGTATGTTTAGTTTTGTAAGAAACTGCCAAACTGTCTGTCACAAAGTAGCTGTACCATTTTGCATTTCCACCAGCAATAAAGGAGAGTTCCTGTTATTCTACATCCTTGCCAGTATTTGGTGTTGTCAGTGTTCTGGATTTTGGCCATTCTAATAGGTGTGTAGTGGTATCTCATTGTTTTAATTTGCATTTCCCTGATGACATATGTGGAGCATCTTTTCATGTGCTTATTTGCCATCTATATATCTTCTTTAGTGAGGTGTCTGTTAAGGTCTTTGGCCCATTTTTTAATTGGATTGTTTGTTTTCTTACTGTTGAGTTTTATGAGTTCTTTGTATATTTTGGACAATAGTCTTTTATCAGATTTGTCTTTGGCAAATATTTTCTCCCAGTCTGTGGCTTGTCTTTTCATTCTCTTGATGTATATCTTATTCTTCATTGCACAAAAGCATGTAGTTTTGGCAGTTTGTTGGGTTTAGATTGTGTTTTTATATAGGTTGTTTTTATTTTATTTAGAAGTTACTACTGTCTTTTAAAATTTAATGTCTTAGAAGATAGGACCTAGTAAAATCCCGTGTGTGTGAATATTTTTAAAATCTTATTTGATGATTATTTTTCTTTTATGGAATCAATTTAAATACTTCAAGGTTTTATCTGAAGTTTATTCAACTATTCCTTTCTGACAAAAGGCACACATACTTTCAAAAAATAACACTTTCTGAGAATATGCTTCCCAGTACATTGCTACTAAGAAACTATGGCAAATAATTTTCCTTTTCTTGGAATGTGCTTTTCTGTTGTTTGTACATTAATGAACCACTAATTAGCTGTATGTTCCTAGGTAAATCTATTATTTTAAGCCAAAGTTTTGTCATCTATGAGAGATGATGCTAATACAAATAACTGCACTATATAAACTAAGAAGATCAAGTAAAGGAATATTTACGAAAGTCTTTATTTCTATGTATATGGAGTGAGAGAAAGAGAAAGAGAGACAAACATTATCCTAATTGTTTGCTGCTATATCTACCTTCACCTAAAATAATTCTTGAAATATAGTAGTCATTCAATGAATATTTTGTTAAATGAATGATTGCTTTATAAGTTGTATAACACCATAAGTAAATTTTCAAGGATTTGGGGATATAACATTGGTGTCCCTGTTCCTGGCATGACTGACATGTGGTGTGTATTATTATGTATGTATTGTTATGTCAAAATATAGTAATTATTGGAGCTTCAAATCCATGAGAGCTGTGCTCAGTGGGCTCTTGAATAAAGCTATATTTCAAAAGAATCTTTTCAAAATGAAGTACATTGTGATAGTAAGATGATACATTGAATTGGTGTTTTGATGTTCTCTCTGCCACTATAAATCTATAGCAATAGTAGATAAAATATGGAAAGAGAACACTAAAAAACATAATCATCAGAATAATCCAGAGTGGCCATGAATGAAGAATAAACCAAGATGAGTCATGAGTTGATCATTGTTGAAGCTGAGTAATGAGAGCAGGGGGATTCATTATATTATCTCTATTTATATATATGTTTTATTTTCTATAATAAAAAGTTAGGAAATAAAAACATAATCCTAATCAAAAAAATATGATAAATATCTTCATGTGCTAGAAATGGAACAGAAAAACAAACAAGCAAGAGGGGCTCAAACTGTGAACCCTTTGGTTCAATCAGTAGGAAGAATGGATTTAAAAAAGATGTTCTGGTCACAAAAATGTAGATAAACTGGGGGGAAAAAATCACTTTTATGTCCTTGATAAATTCTCACAAATGTGCAAAAGGAAACAGGTATATGGATGTTAATTGCATCATTATTAGAAAGAATTCAAATGCTTTTCAACAGTGGAATGGAAAACTGTGATTTATTTCTACAAGGTAACTCTATGCAGCAGTTAAAGTCCTGAAATTTGATCTGAATATATCTGTATGGATAAGTCAAACATATAATGTTAAATTTTAAAAAGAAAAATGCATATGCCTATTTTTTTTTCTTTTTTAAAGCAGTTCCTTACTTTCTGGCATAACGTAATGTTCTCAGGTTTATTTTATAATTTCATTGCCTTAGCCCTTTCTCTAAGGAGTCCTGGTTCCTTTCAGTGGGGAACGCTATTTCAGAAATTAAGATTTGGATGCTGGTCCTTGCTACATTGGTCATTGTTTCTAGGCCCTTTTAGTAGGCAGAGGCAATGGAGAGGGAAAGGGGAAGATGGCTTTAACATACTATGAATAAGATCATACTGATCCCTCTAATTCCAGTTCAACACCACAATATCCAGTTTGAGGGGGCTCCAACTGGCCAAATATGTACAATTGAATATAAAAATAAATGTGAACAATAATGAGTTATAATCCATTAAATAGAATAAGAATCCCTGAGTGGTTGCTAATAAAAATAGAGGATCTTTACAGCAGAACGTCAACCAATAAATATATATGCATACTAGAATTACCATTTTGTAATCATAATAATTTTGATTCTGAATCATCAGTGGATAATTGAGTAAAAGTATGTTGGGGAACAATATTTATACAATCTCAGAGCATGTTCCTGCAGATTACTTATTTATTGCAAAGAGCAAAAAGCTACCTTTATAGTTGAGAACTTTGGCAGATACCACCTTAAGCAAATGATCAAAGTTACTATCACCAATCATAGGATAAAGTGACATCATATGTCTCTTTATGTGATATACTGAGGACACATTATCACTTCTGTGGTATTCCTGCTCAAAGTGCTTAACCCAAATCTAATCATAGGGAAACATCAGACAAATGAAAGTTGAGCAACATTCCACAAAACAGTTGGCCTGTGCTCTACAAAAAGTCAATGTCATAAAAGATGAAGAAAGGCTAAGGAACTGTTCAGGGTTAAAAGAGGCCAAAGACACATGACATCCAAAGGCAATGCATGATAATAAGTTGGATCCCGGACCAGAGAAAAAATTGCAATAACGGGCGTTTTGGGGACAATTGACAAAACTTGAAAATGGATTATATGTTAGATATTGTATTAGGGTTAAGTCTCCTGAATTTGATAATTATACTCAGATTATATAAGAGACTATCTTTAATCTTAGGAAATTTACCCTGAATTATTTAGGGGTAATTCTGATTCTGACTGGAGTTGGTAAATCTGTTCTCTGCTCATTTTTTAAGATAACCTGTTACAGGTTTGGTCCAATTCTTGGTTTTACTGTTTAGGGGAAAGAGCCAGTCTTAAAATGGAAATTAGGATCTCTAGGTAATCATAAACAATTTGTGAATGAAGTAGTCACAAGAATGGCTGCCTGTGTATCTGCTATGCAATCCGAGTGATGAGTTAAGGGCTTTTTGACCCTCACTGAACTGAATGCCTAGAGCCATGTATAAATTCTTTAAAAGTTTTGGCTTCAAGATAAGATTAAAGATGATTAGCGAAGAGATCTTAGAAAGGTGAAAACCTTAGAAAGTTTTTATTATTTACTTTCTTGGCTAGTGTAGTTTGCATATTTTTTTGAGATAAATTCATATTTATGTATCTGAACAAGGTCTTGAACAGAGAGTTCCTTCTAAATTTGAAAAGCAGATACTTTATTGTTCATAGAATGACATAAAGCCCCACTGCTAGTATCTCTGTTTAGTTTCCTGAAACATAATCAACCCTTTTTAAAATGTTCATTGTAAAAAGGGATGTAAAATTTACATACATATTTGAATTTTATTTTAGTAAAAATAAATAAATGTATTTGAATTTTATAGTGAGCGTGATGCACTTGAACAGGAAGTGAGTGAGTTAAGGAGAAAACATGAAATACTTGAAGCCTCTCACATAACTCAAACAAAAGAAAGAAGTGAATTATCGAAAGAGGTAAGGTTATAGAGTCACTTGTATTTTTTTTTTTTTTTTTTGTGGGGAAGACCAGCCCTGAGCTAACATCCGTTGCTAATCCTCCCCATTTTGCTGAGGAAGACTGGCCCTGGGCTAACATCCGTGCCCATCTTTCTCTACTTTATATGGGACGCCGCCACGGCATGGCTGACAAGCAGTGCGTCCGCAGGCGCCCGGGATCTGAACTCGTGAACCCTGGGCTGCCAAGCGCAAACTAAACCGCTGCGCCACTGGGTGGCCCCTCACTTGTATTTTTTTGTACAGTGATTTTGGGCATAGCTCAGGGCAGAATTGTAGTAGGGACATTTTTTCCTTTTTGATGTAGTTGCTAGAAGAAGGGACTTTTAGTAGCTCTTTTTGGATGAAAAATTACAAGGTAAAATTAACCCTTTTTATGTGGTGAGTGAAAGCACAAATGAAAAAAAATACACAGTAAGCCTTGAAAGGTAAGATGACATTGCTCTGGACACTGTCTGTCTCTGCATATACGTAGGTAGCCACCTTCCAGCAGACTGTTACTTTACTGCAAAAGGATAAAGAATATCTCAATCGCCAAAACATGGAGCTTAATGTCCGCTGTGCGCACGAGGAAGACCGCCTTGAAAGACTTCAGGCTCAACTTGAAGAGACCAGAAAGGCTAGAGAAGAGATGTATGAAAAATATGTAACATCCAGGCAAGATTTACATTATTTTCCATATAATTAGATATAAATTAATACCAATTTCTTTGAGGGAATTCTTGGCTTTGGGAAGAATAGTGATTTTTTTAAGGTCTACCGGATGATGTTCATTTTGTTTCCTTATAAGATACTCTTAATTTTTTCTTATGACACTGTGATTTTTCCACCAACCAAAAGCCTATTTCTTTTAGATAGGGGAATATATCTATAACTATTTTTATTTTTTTTCTTATGGTATAGCCTTTTTAATTTCCTAGAACTAAGATCTCTATATAAGTATTTTTTGAAAGAGAGGATATAAATATCTCTATAGAAATATCTTTTTGAAGAAAATCTAATTATGTGGAGCCCAGCTAAACTGACCTTTTCCTGACTGTGTGAAACATAAAAGAAATTGCATACAGTTTTAAGATAGTAGTGCTGGCATCAGACTCCTGCATTTCAGTCCTGTCTTCTCACTTCAACTAGATGTATAAACTATTAGGGTTCCTTTATACCAATAGCACTTGTAATCCTTGAGTTAACTTGTTTTTATCAGCACATCAAAAACTAAAACAAATTCTAAATTTTATCCTTTAAGAATTCACACATTCATAACTTTTTCCATAGCCTGTGATATTTTCATCAGTTTGTGCTCCTGCTAATACCCTATGTAATGCTTTGTGACTTTGCTAAGAGATCACAGTGGCTATGGTTGTGCTTAGAAAGAAAGATTTTGTAAAAGTCAGTCATTTTGTTTAATATTATTTCTCTCTCAGCATGTACCACAGTAGTTTATTATTTCTAAATGAAGGACATTCTGTATACATCAGTTTTCAAGTCTCCAGCCATGTACATTAAAAACTATTAGTAAAATATTTTTGGAGATGAGTAATTATTCAACACGAATTAACTAACATTTTATGTACTAATTAAGCCTTTAGGGCAATATATTTAAAAGGGAATCTTAGATGGAACTAGTTTGGAACAATATTTTAGGAATTATAAAACTTTATATCTAAATAGCTGTGTTTTTCAAGTAACACTGTATATATAGAACATATTTGACATAAGATATTAAAATCTTACATGAAGGACAAAAACCTATGTCTTTTCCAAAAAAAAAAGAAAGAAATTCATGGATGTTCCTTTTGACTCCTTTCAGAGACCATTATAAAACAGAATATGAAAATAAACTACATGATGAACTGGAACAAATCAGATTGAAAACTAATCAAGAAATTGATCAACTTCGATGTGCCTCTAAGGAAATGTATGAACGGGAGAACAGGTAAAAAAAAAAAAAGTAGGAAATTTGTGTGATATTTTCTCTCTCTCTGTTTGAAGCTTATGGTTTCATTGACATTAAACTTTATTTCTATGACAATGTCTTTTCTAATTCATTAAAGAAAATTTGTCATAAATCTAAACATAATGAAACATTAAAGTTCTAGGATATTTGATAACTAGCTTAGAACAGGGTTTGTCAGACCTTAGGCCTCTTTCCTCTGGTATTCCCACTATCTCTTTATTTCCCTGGTAACTTGTCTTTTTACCTTAACCTCAATTCAGATTGAGAACAGAGATGAAATTAGAGAATACTAAAAGATACCTATAGTTCTTCCTGTAACATGCCAGTGATTTCCCCAGAAAAATTTTAAAAACTAAAATAATAATATGAAATATTGCATATGCCTCTTTTAGCTGCTGGCCCTGAAAGGCATCATATTAAATAATCTTGAAAAAGGATCATTTTTATTCATACAATTACGTTTAGATCATTGTATATTAGGTTCCCCTAGTTAGTGATTAGCAGTATTAGGGGAAAATAAATGCTACTTATTTCAATAGCAATTATTTTCATAAACCATCAATATCGTTCATATGGCTTTTGAAAGTTTATATTTTAGTGGGAAAATTGTTTTGAAATTGACTTAATTGTCATACTAGTTTATCAGCACTGATTTGAGTGTATGATATTTTGATCTTTGCCAATAAGCAAGACTTTAGATCAGACTAAGATTGATGTTAGAAAGGTTTACATTTGAGCTCTCAGAGCAATAAATTCACTTATTTAGCAAATATTTATTGAGACCTACCATTTGCCAGATACATGCTAGATGCCGTAAATACAGTGGTGACCTCTGCCGTCACAAAGCTGGTGGTCTAATGGAAGGTAAAGACAAATAGAGAAACAATGATCATAAGTGTGATGATAATTGGCAGAATACAGGATGAGACTACATAGACTCATGGTGTATCTAACCCAGCTTTGGGAGAAATCAGGGAAGACTTCATGGAGGCAGAAATACCCATGCTAACACCTGCGTGATGACCAAGAGTAAGACTATGATTTAGAGGAGGGAAGGGAATTGATGGAATGAATGAACAGCATGTGTAAAAACGTGGAGGCAAAAAAATTAAACTGTTTGAACATACTGAAAATAATTCAGTGTAGCTAGAGAGTAGACTGACAGGGAGTTATAAGAGATGAAACAGAAGAGGGAAACGGGTCCAAATCATGCATTGGACAATTGTCTAAGATGAGTGGGGAATGATCAAAAGATTTATGAGTGATATGACCTGATTTTATGTAAAAAGACTGCTCTTTAGTGTGATTAGTAGATTGGAGGAGTATAGGACTGTAGACAAAGAGGCCACTTTTAGAGGTTGTTTTCATTATCAAGATAAGAAGTGATGACGGAACTAGATTTGTAGCAGTAGAGATGGAAAGAAATGGGCCAGATTGGAATAATAATTAGGAGGTGGAACCAACAGGATTCAGTGACTATATTGGATTGGGGAGTGAGAAGAAGTTAAGGATGTCAACCAGGTTTCTGGATTGGGCAGCTGCATGGATGGTGGTACAGTTTTTTAAACACTAGAAAAAGGAAAGACTTCAATTGGAAAACGTCGTAAATTCAGTTTAGTTTCATTGGAAGTGTCTGTGAGATAGCAAATAGAAAAGTTGACTGTGTAAAGTTCTGAATCTCAGGAAAAAGATCTGAACATGAGGTAGACCCGAAGCATAGGTGATATTATTTCTGTTTTACAAATAAGTACTTTAGTCCTGTGGCCCAATTCTGTATGTATTTTATAGGCTTTTATTGACCTACTTACTAACAATCTTAAAATTTATAGGATTATTTCTATAGCGTGCATGATTATTTTCAAACAATCCGCATTGCCGCATAAACTTTGGTATGTAATAATTTTGAGAATTTCCTGATTTTTTAGTTTTTGTTGTTATTTTTTTTTTTTAATTCTTTAAAGTACATCCCATGGTAACAAATTTAGATAAATTAGCCCCTCTTCTCTAAGATGGTTGGTAAAGGTATGTTGGGAAACAGCCGACAGAATCGTTTCTGGAAGCAGGGAGGCTGAAAGCAGGTTTTCTTTTCCCCAGAGTTGTTCTGGCTCCATGTCCACATCAAAATGGATAGTGCCTAACCAGGAGATTCCTGGGACTGAGGCTGCTGCCCTGGAAGCCCCAGCCAGACAGGGGACCCAGAATGACCCCATGAATATTGAAGCTACAGTGGACAGTTGCCACCAGATGGTGCCAAACTGCAGCCCGTCCCAAATGGATTTGAATTGCACAGAAACTCCAAGCCAGCTAGTTGTATAGGCTCACCTTTATCATTTTATTAACCTCACAATAATCCAACCCTGTATTTTATGTGGCTGAATCTTTTTTTTATTGGTGTCTTAATAGTTTATAACATTGTGAAATTTTAGTTGTACATTATTGTTTGTCAGTCACCATATAAATGCATCCCTTCAACCCTTGTGCTCACCCCCCATCCCACTTGCTCCTGGTAGCCACCAGTTTTCTTTGTCTATGTGTTAGTTTATATTCCACATATGAGTGAAATCATGCAGTATTTGTCTTTCTCTCTGGCTTATTTCGCTTAACGTAATACCCTCTAGGTCCATCTGTGTTATTGCAAATGGGACAATTCTGTCTTTTTTTATGGCTGAGTAGTATTCCATTGTATATATATGCCACATCTTCTTTATCCAGTCATCAGTCGAGGGACACTTGGGTTGCTTCCACTTCTTAGCTGTAGTGAATAATGCTACTGTGAACATAGGGGTGCATAAGCCTCTATGGATTGTTGATTTCAGGTTCATGGGTAGATACCCAGAAGTGGGATAGCTGGGTCATAACGTATTTCTGTTTTTAATTTTTTGAGGAATCTCCTTACTGTTTTCCATAGAGGCTGCACCAGTTTGCATTCCCACCAGCAGTGAATTAAAGTTCCCGTTTCTCCACAACCTCTTCAACATTTGTTGTTTTTTGTCGTGGTGATGATAGACATTCTAACGGGTGTAAGGTGATATCTTAGGGTAGTTTTGATTTGCATTTCCCTGATGATTAGTGATGTTGAACATCTTTTCATTTGCCTATTGGCAATCTGTTTATCTTGCTTGGAAAAGTGTGTGTTCATATCCTCTGCCCATTTTTTGATTGGGTTGTTTGGTTTTTTTGTTGTGCAGTTGTGTGAGTTCTTTATATATTATGGAGAATAACCCCCTGTCGGGTATATGATTTGCAGATATTTTCTCCCAGCCAATGGGTTGTCTATTCATTTTAATCCTGTTTTCATTTGCCTTGTAGAAGCTCTTTAATTTAAAGTTCCAGTGGTTTACTTTTCCTTTTATTTCTCTTGTCTGAGTAGACATGGAATTCAAAAAGATCCCTTTATGACCAATGAAAAAGTGTACTGCCTTTATTTTCTTCCAGGAGTTTTATAGTTTCAGGTCTCACTGTCAGGTCTTTGATCCATTTTGAGTTAATTTTTGTGTATGGTGAAAGAAGATGGTCTACTTTCATTCTTTTGCACGTGGCTGTCCAGTTCTCCCAGTACCATTTATTTAAGAGACTTTTCCTTTCTCTTATTGTATGTTCTTAGCTCCTTTGTTGAAGATCAGCTATCCGTAGATGTGTGATTTTATTTCTGGGCTTTCACTTCTGTTCCATTGATCTGTGTGTCTGTTTTTGTACCAGTACTATGCTGTTTTGATTACTATAGCTTTGTAGTATATTTTGAAGTCAGGGATTGTGATGCCTCCAACTTTGTTTTTTCTCAGGATTGCTTTAGCTATTTGAGGTCTTTTGTTGCCCCATCTGAATTTTAGTATTGTTTGTTCTATTTCCATGAAGAATGTCATTGGGATTGCATTGAATCTGTAGATTGCTTTAGGTAGTATGGAGATTTTAACTATGTTTATTCTTCCAATCCATGTGCATAGGATATTTTTCCATTTCTTTGTCATCATCAATTTCTTTCAATAATGTTTTATAGTTTTCATTGGTCTTTCACCTCCTTGGTTAAATTTATTCCTAGATATTTTATTGTTTTTGTTGCGATTGTAAATGGGATTATCTTTTTGAGTTCTCTTTCTGTTCATTCATTATTAGCATAGAGAAATGCAACTGATTTTTGTAAGCTGATTTTGTACCCTGCAACTTTGCTGTAATTGTTGATTATTTCTAGCTGTTTTCCAACGGATTCTTTAGGGTTTTCTATATATAAAATCATGTCATCTGCAAATAGTGAGAGTTTAGCTTTTTCATTGCCTATTTGGAGTCCTTTTATTCCTTTTTCTTGCCTAATTGCTCTGGCCAAAACACCCAGTACTGTGTTGAATGAGAATGGTGAGAGTGGGCACCCTTGTCGTGGTCCTATTCTCGGATGAATGACTTTCAGCTTTTCCCCATTGAGTAGGATGTTGGCTGTGGGTTTGTCATATATGGCCTGTATTATGTTGAGGTTCTTTCCTTCTCTACTGATTTTGTTGAGAGTTTTTATCATAAATGGATGTTGGATCTTGTCACGTGCCTTCTCTGCATCAACTGAGATGATCATGTGGTTTTTATTCCAAGTTTTGTTAATGTGATCTATCACAGTGATTGATTTGCAGATGTTGAACCATCCCTGTGTCCCTGGTATAAATCCCACTTGGTCATGGTGTGTGATCTTTTTGATGTGTTGCTGTATTCGGTTTGCCAATATTTTGTTGAGGATTTTTGCATCTATGTTCATCAACGATATTGGCTGTAGTTTTCCTTCTTGTATTGTCCTTGTCTGGCTTTGGTATCAGGGTGATGTTTGCCTCGTGGAATGTGTTAGGAAATGTTCCATCTTCCTCTGTTTTTTGGAAAAGTTTGAGAAGTATAGGTACTAAATTTTCTTTGAACCTTTGGTAAAATTCCGTGGAGAAGCCATCTGGTCCTAGACTTTTATTTTTTGGGAGGTTTTTGATTACTGTTTCAATCTCTTTACTCGTGATTGATCTATTCCGATTCTCTATTTCTTCTTGATTCAGTTTTGGGAGGTTGTATGAGTCTAAGAATTTATCCGTTTCTTCTAGATTGTCCAATTTGTTGGCATACAGTTTTTCATTGTATTCTCTTATAATCCTTTGTATTTCTGTGATATCTGTAGTAATTTCTCCTCTTTCATTTCTAATTTTATTTATTTGAGCCTTCTCTCTTTTTTCTTAGTGAGTCTAGCTAAGGGTTTGTCAATTTTGTTTATCTTCTCAAAGAACCAACTCTTTGTTTCATTGATCCTCTCTGCTGTTTTTTTTTGTTTCAATTTCATTTATTTCTGCTCTAATTTATATTATTTCCCCCCTCCTGCTGACTTTAGGCTTTGTTTATTGTTCTTTTTCTAGTTCTGTTAGATGTAGTTTAAGGTTGCTTATTTGGGATTTTTCTTGTTTGTTAAGGTGGGCCTGTATTGCTATGAGTTTCTCTCTCAGGACTGCTTTTGCTGCATCACATATGAGTTGGTATAGTGTATTTTCATTTTCATTTGTCTCCAGACATTTTTTGATTTCTCCTTTAATTTCATCAATGATCCATTGGTTGTTCAGTAGCATGTTGTTTAGTCTCCACATCTTTCTCACTTTCCCGGTTTTTTTCTTGCAGTTGATTTCTAGTTTCATAGCATTATGATCGGAAAAGATGGTTGTTAAGATTTCAGTCTTCTTAAATTTATAGAGGCTTGCCTTGTTTCCTAATATGTGGTCAATCCTTTAGAATGTTTCATGTGCACGTGAGAAGAATGTGTAACCTGGTGCTTTTGGATGGAGTGTTCTCTATATATCTATTAAGTCCATCTCATCTAGTTTTCTTTTAAGTCCACTATTTCCTTATTGACTTTTTGTCTGGATGATCTATCCACTGATGTAAGTGGGATGTTAAGATCCCCTACTGTTATTGTGTTGTTGTTAATGTCTCCTTTTAGGTTTGTTAATAATTGCTTTATGTACTTTGGTGCTCCTGTGTTGGGTGCATAGATATTTATAAGTGATATGTCTTCTTGATGGGGTGTCCCTTTTATCATTATTTATTGCCCCTCTTTGTCTCTCATTACCCTTTTTATCTTGAAGTCTACTTTGTGCAATATAAGTATGGCAACAACTGCTTTCTTTTGTTTGCCATTAGCTTGGAATATTGTCTTCCATCCTCTCACTCTGAGCCTGTGTTTGTCTTTAGAGCTGAGATGTGTTTCCTGGAGGCAGCATACTGTTCGGTCCTGTTCTTTAATCCATCCCACCACTCTGTGTCTTTTGATTGGATAATTCAATCCATTTACATTTAGAGTGATTATTGATATATGAGGGCTTAATGTTGCTATTTTATTGCTCATTTTCCAGTTCGTTTGCATTTCGTTTGTTTCATGTGTTTTGGACTTCCAATTCAGTTTGGTAGTTCTGTATGACGATTCTCTTAGTTTTCTCCTTATTTTTCATATGTGACTCAGTTCTGATTATTTGTTTAGTGGTTACCGTGAGGTTTGTATAAAAAAATCTTGTGGAGGAGTGACGTCAGCATCATGGCGGAGTGAGATTCCCTCTTTGAATCTCTGCCCCCTACGACACAACGAAAACATCATTCACATTCCAACAGAGCTCAATCAAACACTACGAAGGACTTCTGAGAAACCCCTGCTGCCATACATCGGACGGTGGAGGCGCGGGAAGCCCAGGAGGACGGGAGGAGAGGTAGGAGGTTGTACTCCCACTTCCCAATCGATCGGCAAAGACAGCGCGGTTCGCGGACAGAGGGGGGAGGGGCGGCCCACAGCGGGGAAAACTAGCGCCATCCAGGTGCTCTCACAGACTGTCACGAGATCCCCACTGGGAAGCGACGACGGACTGCTTAGGGGGTGTAGCAAACACCCTAAGAGAGCCAGAAAGGAAACCCCCGGGTCAAGCAGGAGAAAGAGAGGACCCCTCCCCCCACACACCCGGCGTTTCAGCATAATCCCTCCGGGGGCTGCAGCCGCCTCAGAGCAAACCGCTCGCGATCTCCATCTAGTGGCAGCAGGGGGAAACTGCAGGACTAACTTTAGTCATGAGGGGTAAAAATAAAGCCGTCCCCGTCGGATCCTTGCGAAAATATGTCAGGGCTACAGACCAAAAGGAAAATGACAAACACCCAGAAACCAACCCTGAAGGCACAGAATTTGATAACCTGAATGAGAGAGAATTCAAAATAGCTATCATAAACAAGCTCAAGGAAATACAAGAGAACACACAGAAACAAATCAACGAATTCAGGGATTATGTCACAAAAGAGATTGAAACCCTAAAGAAAAACCAATCAGAATTATTGGAGATGAAAAACAAAATCAACGAGATAGTGGAAAAAATGGAGTCTTTAAAGAGCAGAACTGACAATATGGAGGAACGAATTAGCACTATTGAGGATAGCCATGCAGAAATGCTCCTGGTAGAGGAGGAGAGAGAGCTAAGACTAAAAAGAAATGAAGAAATTCTTCGAGAAATATCAGACTCAATGAGGAAAAGCAACATAAGGATAATAGGTATTCCAGAAGGGGAAGAAAGAGAAAAAGGAGCAGAGAGTGTGTTCAAAGAAATAATAGCTGAGAACTTCCCCAACCTAGGGAACGAGAGGGAAATAACAGTGAATGAAATCAATAGATCACCTAAATATATAAACAGGAATAAAAAATCATCTCGCCACATAGTAGCAAACTTGAAGAATACCCGTGACAAGGAAATAATATTGAAGGCAGCTAAACAAAAAACCAAAATAACATACAAAGGAAACCCCATCAGGCTCTCAGCTGATTTCTCGACATAAACTCTACAGGCTAGGAGAGACTGGAATGATATATTCAAAATCATGAAAGACAAAAACCTTCAGCCGAGAATACTCTATCCAGCAAAAATATCCTTCAAATACGATGGAGAAATAATAACTCTCCCTGATAAACAAAAGCTAAGAGAGTTTGTCACCACAAGACCCCCACTACAAGAAATGCTCAAGAAGGCCCTTAGGCCTGAAAAAAAACAAATGAGAAAAGGGATACAAAGATTTCAACAAGGAGAAAAGCAAGGAGACTAAACCAGAACAAAATACAGTTGGAAAACATCAAAAATTAATTCAAGCTCATCACTGGAAACACACATTCATGACACAATCTGGAATAAAGAGATAACAAATAAGGAGGGGAAGAGGTAAGGGATTGAACTGACCCAGCCTCAGGAAAAAGGAGGCATCTGAAAATGTACTTTCTTATCCAGGAGATCGCTTATATAAACCTCACGGTAACCACTAAACAAACAACCAGAAGAGAACCACACATGACAAATAAAGAGAAAACCAAGAGAATGAGCATGCAGAAATACCAAATTGAATTTGCAGTCCGAAACACAAGGGACAAGAAACGAAGGAAATGCAAAAGAACCAGAAGATGAACAATAAAATAGCAACATTAAACCCTCATATATCAATAATCACTCTAAATGTAAATGGATTGAATTCTCCAATCAAAAGACACAGAGTGGCAGGATGGATTAAAAACCAAGATCCAACAATCTGCTGCCTCCAGGAAACACATCTCAGCTCTAAAGACAAACACAGACTCAAAATAAAAGGATGGAAAACAATACTCCAAGCTAATGGCAAACAAAAGAAAGCAGGAGTAGCCATACTTATATCAGACAAAGTAGACTTCAAGATAAAAAAGGTAATGAGAGACAAAGAAGGGCAATATATAATGATAAAAGGGATACTTCACCAAGAAGACATAACACTTATAAATATCTATGCACCCAACACAGGAGCACCAAAGTACATAAAACAACTGCTAAAAAACCTTAAAGGAGATATTAACAATAACACAATAATAGTAGGGGATCTTAACACCCCCCCTTACATCAATGGATAGATCATCCAGACAAAAAGTCAATAAGGAAATAATGGACTTAAACGAAAAACTAGATGCAATGGACTTAATAGATATATACAGAGCACTCCACCCCAAAAAAGCAGAGTACACATTCTTCTCAAGTGCACATGGAACATTCTCAAGGATAGACCATATATTAGGAAACAAGGCAAACCTCTATAAATTTAAGAAGATTGAAATCATTACAAGCATCTTTTCTGATCATAATGCTGTGAAACTAGAAATCAACTGCAAGGAAAAAACTAGGAAAGGGACAAAGATGTGGAGACTAAACAACATGCTACTGAACAACCAATGGGTCGTTGATGAAATTAAAGGAGAAATCAAAAGCTATCTGGAGACAAATGAAAAGGAAAATACACCATATCAACTCATATGGCATGCAGCAAAAGCAGTCCTGAGAGGGAAATTCATAGCAATACAAGCTCACCTTAACAAACAAGAAAAATCCCAAATAAATAACCTTAAATTGCACCTAACAGAGTTGGAAAAAGAAGAACAGACAAAGCCCCGAATCAGTAGAAGGAGGGAAATAATAAAAATCAGAGCAGAAATAAATGAAATTGAAACCAAAAAAACAGTAGAAAGGATCAACGAAACAAAGAGCTGGTTCTTTGAGAAGATAAATAAAATTGACAAACCCTTAGCCAGACTCACTAAGAAAAAAAGGGAGAAGACTCAAATAAATAAAATTAGAAATGAAAGAGGAGAAATTACAACAGACACCACAGAAATACAAGGGATTATTAGGGAATACTATGAAAAACTTTACGCCAACAAATTGGACAACCTAGAGGAAATGGACAAATTCTTGGACGCGTACAACCTCCCAAAACTGAATCAAGAAGAAATAGAGAATCTGAACAGACCAATCACAAGTAAAGAGATTGAAACAGTCATCAAAAACCTCCCAAAAAATAAAAGCCCAGGACCAGATGGCTTCCCTGGAGAATTTTATCAAACGTTCAAAGAAGATTTAGCACCTATCCTTCTCAAACTATTCCAAAAAATAGAGGAAGATGGAATACTTCCCAACACATTCTATGAGGCCGACATCATGCTGATACCAAAGCCAGACAAGGACAATACAAAGAAGGAAAACTACAGGCCAATATCGCTGATGAACATAGACGCAAAAATCCTCAACAAAATATTGGCAAACCGAATACAGCAATACATCAAAAAGATCATACACCACGATCAAGTGGGATTTATACCAGGGACACAGGGATGGTTCAACATCCGCAAATCAATCAACGTGATACACCACATTAACAAAATGAAGAATAAAAACCACATGATCATCTCAATCGATGCAGAGAAGGCATTCGACAAGATCCAGCATCCATTTATGATAAAAACTCTCAACAAAATGGGTATAGAAGGAAAGTACCTCAACATAATAAGGGCCATATATGACAAACCTACAGCAAACATCCTACTCAACGGGGAAAAACTGAAAGCCATTCCTTTGAGGACAGGAACAAGACAAGGGTGCCCACTCTCACCGCTCTTAATCAACATAGTACTGGAAGTTCTGGCCAGAGCAATTAGGCAAGAAAAAGGAATAAAAGGACTCCAAATAGGCAATGAAGAAGTGAAACTCTCACTATTTGCAGACGACATGATCCTATACATAGAAAACCCCAAAAATTCCATCGGAAAACTACTAGAAACAATCAACAACTACAGTAAAGTGGCAGGGTATAAAATCAACTTACAAAAGTCAATTGCATTCCTATACACTAACGATGAAAAAACAGAAAGAGAACTCAAAAAGACAATCCCATTTACAATTGCAACAAAGAGAATAAAATATCTGGGAATAAATTTAACCAAGGAGGTCAAAGACCTATACAATGAAAACTATAAGACACTATTGAAAGAAATCGAGGAGGGCATAAAGAAATGGAAAAATATTCCATGCACATGGATTGGAAGAATAAATATAGTTAAAATGCCCATTCTACCTAAAGCAATCTACAGATTCAATGCAATCCCAATCAGAATCCCAATGTCATTCTTCACGGTAATAGAACAAAAACTACTGAAATTCGTATGGGGCAACAAAAGAGCCCGAATAGCTAAAGCAATTCTGAAAAAAAAGAACAAAGCTGGAGGCATCACAATCCCTGATTTCAAAATATACTATAAAGCTACAGTAATCAAAACAGCATGGTACTGGTACAAGAATAGACACACAGATCAATGGAACAGAATTGAAAGCCCAGAAATAAAACCACACACCTATGGACAGCTAATCTTCGACAAAGGAGCAAAGAACATACAATGGAGAGAGGGAAGTCTCTTCAATAAATGGTGCTGGGAAAATTGGACAGCAACATGCAAAAGAATGAAAGTAGACCATCTCCTATCGCCATATACAAAAATCAATTCAAAATGGATCAAAGACCTGAAAGTGAGACCTGAAACTATAAAACTCCTGGAAGAAAATATAGGCAGTACACTAATTGCGATTGGACATAAAGGGATCCTTTCAGATTCCATGTCTACCCAGACAAGGGAAACAAAAGAAAAAATAAACAAGTGGGACCTCATCAGACTAAAGAGCTTCTACAAGGCAAATGAAACCAGGATGAAAATGAATAAACAACCCACCAGCTGGGAGAAAATATTTGCAAATCGTTTGTCTGACAAGGGATTAATCTCAGTAATATACAAAGATCTCATACAACTGAGCAACAAAAAAACAAACAACCCCGATCAAAAAATGGGCAGAGGATATGAACAGACATTTTTCCAAGGAAGAGATACAGATGGCCAATAGACACATGAAAAGATGTTCAACATCACTAATCATCAGGGAAATGCAAATCAAAACTACACTGAGATATCACCTTACACCGGTTAGAATGGCTATAATCACCAACACAAAAAACAACAAATGCTGGAGAGGTTGTGGAGACATGGGGACCCTCATTCACTGCTGGTGGGAATGCAAACTGGTGCAGCCTCTATGGAAAACAGTATGGAGAGTCCTCAAAAAATTAAAAATAGAAATACCGTATGATCCAGCAATACCACTCTTGGGCATCTACCCAAAGGACGTGAAATCAACCATCACAAGAGGCGTATGCACCCCTATGTTCATTGCAGCATTATTCACTATAGCCAAGAAGTGGAAGCAACCCAAGTGTCCCTCAACTGAAGATTGGTTAAAGAAGATGTGGTATATACATACAATGGAATACTACTCAGCCATAAGAAAAGATACAATTGTCCCATTTGCAACAACATGGAAGGACCTAGAGGGTATTATGTTAAGTGAAATAAGCCAGAGAGAGAAGGACAGACACTGCATGAACTCACTCATATATGGAATATAAGTGAACCCACAGACAGAGAGAACTGATTGGTGGTTACCAAGGGGAAGGGGGGTGGGGGGGGCACAAGGGGTGAAGGGTTACATCCACAAGGTGACGGACAAACAAAAATGTACAACTAAAACCCCACAGTGTTATAAACTAAGACATCAATAAAAAACAAAAAAAACAACAAAAAAAAAATCTTGTGGATGAATAGTCCATTTACTGATGGTTTCTTATTTCCTTAGACTAAGTTGATTTGATCTCTTACCTCTTCCCCTTCTAAGTTATTATTGTCACAACTTATTCCATCTTGTGTTGTGAGTGTGTGTTTAAAGTGATGAGGTTATATTTATTTCTGGTGTTTTCCTTCCCTTAATCTTGACGTTTATAATTGTTTGCTAACCTATTCTGATATAGAGCTGAGATTTTCTGGTTTTTTTCTACCTGTTTTTATCCTTGCTCAAAGCTTTGTATCCCCTTTCTCTTTTTTTTTTTCCCAGGCATGAGGGCCGTTTTGAGTGTTTCTTGTAGTGGGGGTCTTGTGGCAATGAACTCCCTTAGCTTTTGTTTATCTGAGAAAGTTATTATTTCTCCATCATATCTGAAGGATATTTTCGCTGGCTAGAGTATTCTTGGCTGAAAGTATTTGTCTTTCAGAATTTTGAATATATCATTCCAGTCTCTTCTAGCATGTAGAGTTTCTGTTGAGAAGTCTGCTGAGAGCCTGATGGGAATTCCTTTGTACATTACTTATTTTTTTATCTCACTGCCCTTAATATTTTTTGTCATTTACTTTTGCCAGTTTTACTACTATAGGCCTTGGAGAGGGTCTTTTCGTGTTGATATATTTAGGAGATCCATTGACCTCCTTCATTGGTATTTCCAGCTCCTTCCCCAGGTTTGGAAAGTTCTCAGCTATTATTTCTTTGAACAAGCTCTCTTCTCCTTTTTCCTCCCTTTTCTCCCTCTGGTATACCTGTAATCCTTATGTTGCATTTCCTGAGTCAGATATTTCTCGGAGGATTTCTTCATTTCTTTTTAGTCTTAGTTCTCTCTCCTCCTCTATCTGGAGCATTTCTGCATTCCTGTCCTCAATAATGCTTATTCTTTCCTCCATATTGTCAGCTTTGTTCTTTAAAGATTCCAGATTTTCCCGTATTTCCTCCATTGTGTTTTTCATCTACAATGTTTCTGATTGGTTTTTCTTTATGGTAGCTCAATCTCTTTTGTGAAGAAATTCCTGATATCATTGAATTGTCTATCTATATTTTCTTGTAATTCATTGAGCTTTTTTATGATAGCTATTTTGAATTCTCTGTTGTTTAGGTTATAAATTTCTATGCCTTCAGGATTGATATCTGGGTGCTTGTCATTTTCCTTCTGGTCTGGAGATTTAGTATATTTTTGCATGGTGCCTACAGATGTTGGCTTATTTTTTCTCATACTGAAAATATCTGATCACAGTTTCCACTTGCTGCCACTGGGTGGGGGTCAAACACTGTGTGTTCTGAGCCCGCTGTAATCCATGGGCGCTCTGGCCAACCAGTTATGCTGAAGCACCGAGCGTGCACCGGGAGGGGCTCTCTCTTTCGCCTGCCCGATCCTGGGGGCTTCTCATTCTTCCTTCGCTATCCGCTCGCCTGGGGTGCTCGGATGATGACAGCACCCCCGTAACAGTTCAGTCTTCTCCATGTGGGAACTCCCCACAGGCTGTGAGAGAACTTTGAGAGCAATGGTTTTCCCACAGAGGGCCACCCCTCCCCCCTCTCTCCCTGAGAGCTGCAGACCCAGAGTTGCTGATTGAATGGGGAGGGGGAGCATTTCTCCTTACCTATCCCCACTTCTTCTGAGGATTCCAGCACCTCAACCATCAGATGTACAGCTGTGTGGGTCTCTCAGACGTCCCTTGTGTTGTGTGAGTATCCTCTGTTGGTATGCAAGTGTCCTTTTTGTTGTATCTTAGCAGGGGGAGAGTTTAAAGGGGAAAGCTCACTCCGCCATGATGCTGACATCCATGGCTGAATCTCTTTGAGTCACAGTTTCCTCGTTACAGCAGGATTTAACTGTAGTTGGAGCTTATGTCCCACTAGTCTTTTACAAGGTAAAAATAAATTGTAAATTATTTCCTCTGAAATCTTACAACTTAAAATAATTAAGGAAAGGATTTTAGTATTCCTTGTTGTAAAACATGAGATTCAGAACAAGCTTATGCATTTAGATATTTTGTGTTTGGACAAATTAATCACCTACTTTGAACTTAGATGTGTAATTATGTCAGTTACTTGTATTTTATCAAAGTGTGCTGTTACAATATGAGTTAAAATAGATGAAGTTCTTACATTTGCATATTTTGTACTTAGTCTCCTTACCTCTCTCTCCCTCAATAAACATTTTTAGAAGAAAGTTAGATAAGATTAGAGAAATATGTTTTGCCTTTGGTTTGCTTTCTGTACATTGGGGGATATTAAGAGAGTGCCTTTTATTCTCTCCTTAGATGTGGAAAAGAAAGGTGGAACTCATGCCATCCAATCTTGGTATCTGCTCCTGCAGTCATACCAGTTGTTTGTGAAGTTAAGGGTTTGAGAGGGAAGGGGAAGAGAGTAGAAGAGAATAAGACATAAGAAAAGGCAGAGATAAGCAATGAAAGAACTTGGGTGTTTGGGTACATCAAAAATACTATAGTTGGGATTATAGTGTGTATGTATGCTTTGGCTCAGTCTGTGAGTTAGATTTTTTGTCTTTTTCTGTACTTTATAGTTGCTTTAAAATGACAGTTTGAAGCTGTGGGAAATAATGAGTGAAACTCACTCTGGTGCTGAGATTTATTATATCACTAACTTCTTGCTTAGTATATATTATATGACTGAAATATACAGATCCTCTTACACATTTGGAAGAGAAGCATTATTCCCTGAACAGGGAGTATATTATGAAAGATTTGAAGCAAAAGACTAAACTTAAATTCTGCCTCTACCATTTATCAGCTGAGTGAATATATCACTTAATATCCCTAAAGTTTAAATTCCTCTTTTATAAAATGAGCTAATAGCACTCTTTCACAGGGTGGCCAGTAAGGTCTAAATGAGCTAATATATGTGAAAACTACATTATAAGTAAATAAAGCCAAATATAAATGGTAGTTATTTCAATATCTTTTGCCTATATGTAATACTTAAAATTTCTTTTAGCCACTGTATTGACAATTTAAGTAAAGTGAGCATTATATAAAAGTCAACTGATAACATTATAGAATTGTTTATCATTAAAAGGCACTATTAGAAAATATTTAATTATTCTTAATTATTGATCTCCATAGCATTTAAACATTTTTCATAAATGACACAATATAGACATGGAAGGTCTGCATGCCATTTGTTTCGGTCTAAATTTCTGCATAATATGGCTACCTTATTTGTTCCTAATTAATACTGTGTTATAATAGAGTAACGAAAGATAAATTCAGCCGATTAAGTTTTTCCAGAAAGTGAAACTACCTTTAGCTAAGGTAGTCTCAAACACAGAAAGAACTGTTCTCATAGTGACTGTGAAAAGAGGTATTGATTATGCTCTTGATGTTGCACAGAATATGGAAATTCAGATTGCTTTACAATTATTTGAAAAGGGGAAGGCAGTAGGGGAAAGGAGATCTAAAATATGCTTTTAAATGTAACAATTAGTATTGCTTTAGTGATGTTATTTTCCACAGTATCAATAAAAACCATCTTGACCTCAATTCATCATCTTTCAAAAGTACTCAAGAAGAAAGTTTAATGACATAAACTTGAAATTCGTGTAGAATCTTGGAGTGATATTAAATACCTTTGAATCTTGAATCTACGTTTATTTACAAAGGTTAGTTGAGAATTCATAACGCATTACAATAGGTGACTTAGAACTAGTGTACAGAGGCTCCATTCATCATTTTATAATTGTATGTCCTCATTAGTGCTTAAACAAACGTCTTTGTTCATACCTTACCAGTTATCTGTATAATTTTTTAAGTTCTTTTTGGAAAAGCTTAAGAATATTCTACTTTGTCTTTTCAGTTAGATTATTCTGAAAATACATGACTTTATAGATGAATCTTTGAATATCTTCTCAAATAATTGTAAATAAAATTTTATTATTAGCTATCTTTTATTGTTAACTATATTCTTTATGCCTATAGGTGATTACCACATGTGTTCACTGCTTAATTAGTAATATTTAAGTATTTCAAGGTGTATAAGGTGTTACAAATATGAAGCAAAGTGAGTTCTTAGATTTTCCTGCATTGTATAGCTGCAGAATACAATGTATTGTTGCACTGTATAGATGCAACAACTTAGATTTACCTGCACTGTATAGTTCACAGGGTGGTGACAGAGGCTGGTAAAGTAGGACAGGGTCAGATTTTAAAAGGTCCTGTTGTCAGTGGGGAATTCTTGAGGTTTTACAGTAGAAGAGTGACATGATGTATTCATTTTTTGTAACTACAGTTGCCTTCCTGTAAAATGGTATCATTTTTTGACAGAGCCTACCTCTCTGATGCTGCTCTCCTAAGCCCAGACTCTCCTCTTGTAACTAGAGCTTGTCCCGTCTCTCCTGCTCTAGGACACAGCTCCAGCAATTCCCCCCTTTGTCTCCTATATTGGCAGTTTTCCCTCTTGTACCAGAAAATTCCCAACCATGTATAAATATATTATTTGTCCCATATTTAAAAAGCCATTTTTATCTCCTCTGGTCATTGCCCATTTCTTTGCTGTCATTTGTGGCCAAATTCCTGCAAAGAGTTTTATATACTCTTTACTCCCATTTTTAAAAATCTACTATCAAGCTTTTGCCCCCTGTACCACTACAACAAAGTTATTCTTATCAAAGCCCCCAGAGACCTTCATTTTGCCAAAAATCTAGTCATCAGGTTCTCAGATTCTCATCTTACTTGACCTATCAACAGTACTTAACACAGTTGATCACTCCTTACTCCTGGAAACACATTTTTAACTGCCCTCCAGGATACCACACTTTGACTTTGCCACTTCCTCACTGGCTGTACCTACTCACTCCCTTTACTGGTCCTCCTCATCTCCTTGACATCTTTTGCAGCAGCCTCCATGGCAATTCCACTTGGTTATCTAACAAGCATCTTAAGTTTAATATGTCCAGATAAGTTTAATATGTCTAGAAGCAAACTTCTGTCTCTCCAACCCTATTCCACCTTCAGTCTGACCCAGCTCAATTAAAGACAACTCTGTTCTTCTACTTGCTCAGACCAAAACCTTGAAGTCATCTTCAACCTCTTCTCTCTCACATTCCATATTCTATTCATCAATACCTTTTGGTCATGTGTTCAAACTTTATGATCTCTTATCATGTCACAGATATTGCTTTGTTCCAAGCTACTGTTATCTCTTGCCTTAATTCCACAAGAGCCTCTTAAATGGTCCCCCAGCTTCCTTCCGTGCCCTCACCAGTCTATTCCTAGCACAGTTCCTGTTAAACGGTAGGTCAAATTGGATCACTCTTCTGCTCAAATAAAAAGCTTCCACGTCTCACTCAGTAAAAGTTTAAATGATTATAATAGCCTGTGATACTACGTGGTCTGTGCCCAGTTACCCCTTCCTCATTTTATTACTCTGTCCTAGTCACTTGCTTAGTCACACTGCCTCCTGTTCCTTTAGCTGTTAAGACTGTTCCCACCTCAGGTCCTTTGGATTTACAGTTCCCACTGCTTAACTCTCCACTCCTGGATACCCTAGAGCCCTGTTTCCTCACTTTCTCCAAGTCTCCAGATGTTGCCTGCTCCCTGACGTCTTTCCTGACCACTCTATTTAAAATTGTGAAATCCCCAGCACCCCCAGAGAAGGGGCTAGTCTTGCCCACTACTCCTGCCCACTAGCCCCTTCTCTGTTTTATTTTTCTCCAGAGCACTTAGAACCTACTAACTTACTTTTGATTTCTTTCCTGCTAGAATGTAATCTGCATGTGAGCAGAGATTTTTATCTGTTGTTCAGTTCTTGATTCTCATGTACCAATGTCTAGTACATAGTAAGTGCTCAATAAATATTTGTTGAATGAGAGAATGAATTGGTCCTACTTTTGAGAAATCAGGTGACTATTGGTTTAGATAAAAACCTACACGAAGATTTATAGTGAGATGGATTTGATCAAGTCTGATCATGGTGATTGACGTATATAACAGTCACTCAGTTAACCATCCACCAGATTCACCTCATTTCATTTTAATAGATTACGTTTTATTCTATCAGCTACTTTTTAAACCTCAACACATTGGTGTATTTTAAACAAGTGTTTTGCATTTTGGTGCTTAAATTTTTCATAATTTTTTAACCATGATTTGGTTTAAATATTTATCTACTTTAGGCCAAAGTTTTTACTTCTATAAAATGAAAAAGAAACCTGCTTGAGCACCAACTAAAATGAAAGGATAGGAAAGTGTAGCATGATCGTTCAACAGTAATTTCAAAAAGTTTCTACTCTTAAAATGCATTGCTTCCCCCAAGAAATTGTTAAATAAAATTTCCGTTTGCTCTTTTTGATGTCCCATTCATTCACTTTTCAACTATCTATGTTAAGTAAAGGAAAAATTATCAGTCGTTGGTTATAAACAGCAGATAGTCCACTTCCAACCTTTCTCTTTTATGCCATCAAAGACATCAGATATGGAAATGAGTAGTTTTACGTTTTGTCCAGGAAGAAGAATTTGTAAGTTAGAACTGATTAATTCAAATGCTTTCCCTATAAATAAGCTTGTCATATAAACAGCCTGTTTCAATCCCTTTTTGTTCCAACTGGAAAAAGTATATTCACTTTTATTAACCAAAAGTATTTTTGCATGGAGGCAGAAGGAGAATGTGTTGCTTAGTTGTGCCTGCTAAGCTCTGCTGACTACTGTGTTTTTTTCACTATTTATTCTTGATAAATTTCAAGTTCTGAGGCATTAGTGATGATTATTCAGGCTAAGACGTGCTCTTGGCATTGCCAGATTCTGATTTGTGCCTATTAAAACGTCAAAGGTTCCTAAAGTTTTTCTCATTCTTTTAACATTTTTCTTACCACTTTTCAAGTATAAATTTAGATTTGGCCTATTGGTATCATGAAATTTATCTTCTAGTAGTAAGAAAATACATTCCTTCCTCTACAAAAGTCTCTTATTATTGTATGTTTTGTACTGAGGTTTTCAGGTTTCAGTTACGAGATACTTTTGGATAAACGTACATGTCTGAAGTCATCTCTGCACAAATACACTAGATTTCATACATAATACACCTATTATAATATTAAAATCCTTTATTTAGAGAAATAATTAAGAACTTAACTCTTCTAGTTTCTTATTTGAATGTTATAATTTAAGTGACTATATCTCCCAGTAGTTTGTCCAAAGAAGTCCTAGTTTATGCCTATTTCTCTGGCATAATTATTAATAGCACCGTCTTTCACTCTAAAAAGTGCCTCAACTTGAAAAATGCATTATTTGGACACTATAATACTAGGATCCTCACTTTTCTTTTGCCTTTTACATAGGATTGATAAGATTGCTTTTCCCTTTTCTGCCATCTTTCCTCTCAGTCCACCTCCCACACACAAATATAGAATGGATGAGAGAGAGAAATGTGTATATCTAGAGGATGGAGTTAATAGGAAACAACATGAAAGAATCATGAAAAACAGTTTGGGAATCAAATATTGGCTTTCTAAAAGCATGTCTAAGGATGAAATATTTGAATTTTTTATTTTAAAACATTTATTATAATGTTGGCCAGCTGACCAACTCCCAACATCTTTCTCTGTGATTATAATTACATTTGATTATATACTCAGTTTGGACTTAAACTTTAGCTACATTAGCTTGTACATGCTACCAGTAGTTTCTATCAATTTTTCAAGTTTGTCTTTTGAAGAACATTTGAATTCCTACTATTTGTTCTGTAATTGTATTTGTTACATTTTCTAGTACACTTGAACATTTAAAAATGGATAATTTATTAGTTATACAGCAGTTATGGTTTTATCTATGGCAGGAATACAATCCATCTGGTGTTTTATCAAACCAGTGTAAGTTTGAAAGAGCATGGACCATAAAAACAAGTGTATAATATATTCACAGTTCTTTCAAGTCTTGTTTTTGCTGTAACACCGTTTGTTCTGTGAGATAATCACATAATATAAATCTCATAATGACAGAATTTCTGAAGGAGAAAACTTCTGTGAAACAAAGGGATTGTTAAGAGAGGAAGCATAGTATGATGAAGAGCATGGACTCTAGAATCAGACAGTTTTGGTTCACATTTGGGCTCTGTAGGTTACTTGCCATATGTGACCATAGGCAAATACTTAACTTCTCTACGTTTCAGTGTTCTCCTTTGTAAAATGGAGGTAATGATACAACCTACACCTTGTGGCGTTGTTGTGAAGATTAAATGAGCTATTATATGTAAAGTGCCTAGGGTAGTTCTAGCACATGGGAAGCACTCTATACTTACTATTATTATTGCTGTTGTCAGTGGAAGAATAGTTCAGTTTATCTCTCAGACTTAATTTGAAGCATTAAAAGTCAATTGATAATATTAAAGAAAGTATCTCTATCTATCTTTATGTTAAAAGGAATTGTGTTGCTTCTTATTGTAGTGTGCAGGTTGTGGGCAGAGTATGGAAGGTGTGGTACCTGATAAGAAGAATGGGTTTACACAGAAATCTTACCAGCACACATCTATGAGAGGACCAGTTGATAGAAGCCTCAGCTTCCAGCACTGTCTCCTATTCACTTCAGTTTTCTCTTTTTGATTTGCGTAATTTGTCCTTCAAGGTCCAACTTGCATGTCTTCCCTTCATTCACTCACCTCTCTTCCTTCAGTTAAAAATAATCAACTCCTCTTTATGGCCATAGAATTTTGTTTATGCCTTAATATAGCACTAATTATAGTTAGCTGGGTGATATGGATTGTGGCATGGTGAGTGCACTAGTGCCCTCTAATCATACCTCCTCTCATAACCCCTAATATTAGTTTATTCTGGCTTTTATTTCATTCCCTGTGGCTTGCTTTTATAGTTAAATTATTGCTAGCCAATTCTGAGTAGCAGTGGCTTCCAGGAATGCTCTTATTGTACGCTGTGCCCAACCTCCATGTGTGGTGAGAAATAGGAATGTGTCTCAGGTACCCATTACTGAAACCAGGCATTGTTGCCTTCTTTCTTTATGCCCATATTTCTAATGTCCATTGTTGCAGGAAAGGAAGTATAGTTAGAGATTGAAGCTTCCCCATCTACCAACTAAATAAGCATTCATGATTAATTAGTACTGTAAATATGATCTCCTTGGAATTTTCTCACTGAAATAACTTATAGAATAATGAGGCTATATTTGAGAAATGAAAATTGCAACCAAGTTGAAATGATTTACTGACTAAAATATATAGATCATCTAGGAATGAAAAATATATAAATGTTTAATATACTTAGAGAATTTTATTCTATCTTTAAAATTAAATTTTCATGTTTCAGTTAGTTTGATAATAGAATATTTTTTGAAGGTCATTGCAATCAGGATGATATCAGAAAATAATGACATGCCATTTTGTGATCTCTGCTTTAAAATGCACTTCCAGTTAAAGTATGCAAAAGTTATTTTCTTTTTAATAAGAGTTATCTGTACTCCAGCTTTTTAAAAAATTATTATATTTCTGGCTCATGAACTATTTTACTGATGAATCTCTTTTGGTTGACATGTTTTAAATTTGTTGTTAACATCATCATACAAAAGATGGCAGTGAGTACTGGCACAACAAATATGACCACTAAACATTTCTATCCAATAGCTATTAGGTAGATTTATTCAAACTGTGTGGGTTTTCATGACTCCCTACTGACATTCTTCATGAATAATAAAAACCAAATTCTAATATCCAGTCCAGTTCTTTATGGGAAATAGGGTGATATGATATAAAAAACACTCGCTTTGGATTAAGACAGAACTGGGCTCAAATTCTGGCTTTAACACTTAGGCTGTGTGACTTGGGGCTAAGTACTTAAGCTCTCTAAACTTCACTTTACTCGGCTATAAAATAGGTTAGAAAATAAAACATAAGGAATTTGTAGGGATTAGTGAGCAAAAACATTTATGTTATACTCTGTATTTATGTTATAACTCTTTTAGAGAAGAGGATTTTTAAAAAAATGACTGTCTGAAAGAAGCTTACAGTTGGTATTTTTCATGATCCGAACTTCCACTTTGATTAAAAAACAAACAAGATTTGATTTTGGAAGGCTCGTGTCTAGCTATTATTATCTCCTGATTGCTCACTGTTGTTACCTTCCACCTTTTGGACATTCCCCTTAACTGTTACTGAATGTATCCTTCTGTCAGTTTCAGTTTCTGCTATCATCAGCGCTGAAAGTGGATGAGTTATCTATACTCTGGCCTTGTATTTCGTTGAGCCCTGTGTGAATAGTGGCCTTCATCTCAGCTCTACTTCATTTAGCTACTCTCATGGTCACACCCTGGATCTTGTTATCAACCAAATTCTATTGCTGAAAGTACTGTTCTACCTCCAAATCACCATTCTGCAACAGCAATCTCTAGTCTTCCATCTTGCTTGTATAATTCCTTCCACTTAATGTTTGTCGTCATCTCAGGACTTCATGTCCTTTGTCCCTTCTACTTTCTTCTAATCTGTCAGCCCTTCTGGGTTCCCTTCTCTTCCCTTCCTCTACAAGTGATATCCTAAGGTCCATTATTTCAACTGTTCTCTTGCTCGTATCCCAAACTTCATTCCCATTTTGATACTTGTCATCTCTCTATTGTATCTTTCATTTCAGTTATTTCATAGAACATTTATTAACTTCTCAAAACCTTGGTTTTCCTGTGGATAATATGTGAGTAATTATACCACCTCATTAGATTATAGTAAGGCTTAAAGGAGTTACAATATACACAAACTCTTCAGCCTACCTTCAACCCATGTGGAGAAAAGTTGTGGGGAGAGGTAACGACGTTAGAGAGAGACCATGTTTGCACCTGCACTGCTGTGTGCTGCTACAGAAACTCACCAAGTTAGGCAGGTTCATATACACTTTGGATCAGTAGCCTCAAGTGGGTCCTTAAGATAGTCAGATAGTTCAACTCCAAGAAAGTCTGTTTATGAATCTTTAAAAGATGGATACTTATGTATTTGGAATAACTGAATGTATGTTTAAATTTTAGAAATCTCCGAGAAGCAAGAGATAATGCTGTGGCTGAAAAGGACCGAGCAGTGATGGCTGAAAAGGATGCTTTAGAAAAACATGATCAGCTCTTAGACAGGTAAGCATCCTGAAAATAGAAATGTTAAAACTCTTCAATTTTTGTCCCTGTTACTTTTTCTTTTAGAAAATATGTTTTTAACAGAAGTATAATTTTCATTTCAATTGAAGTATAATATACATGCATTATTTTTGTAAAATGTAATTGTTGCATATGTTGAAACAAGATATAGGACAGTTCAGTAACACTAGAGAGTTTCCTTATACCCATTTTGTCAGTCTCAACCACTACCCTTCAAGAGGCAAACGCTTTCTGATTTCTGTCACCATAGCTTAGTTTTGCTCTTCCTGGACTAAAAATAAATGGAATCGTACAGTATGTACTCTTTTGTGTAGCTTCTTTCACTCAAAATTATAAGTTTTCATCCATTTTATTGTCATATCAGTAATTCATTCCTTCCTATCACTCAGTATAAATAGACCACAGTTTGTTTATTCATTCACCTGTCAATGGACATTTAGGTTGTTTCCACTTTAGAGCTATCATGAATAAAGCTGCTGTGAACATTTTTATACAAGTCTTCTTGTGGGCATATGTTTTTATTTCTCTTGAGTAAATACCCAGGAGTGGAATTGCTAATCATAGGGTAGATGAATGTTTTACTTTAAAAGAACCTGCCAAACTTAACTGCAAGGTGGCTGTACCATTGTACACTCCCCAGTTCATTTTTTAATGAACATGTATGTTGGAGGGAGGGGAAGAGAGAGAGTGATTAGTCTTTAATTTATCAATAGAAAAGGATATTTAATAGGCTAGTTAAAAGGAAAATCACCGATGAGTATTAATCATTACCTCATTGAACACTCTGAATTCTCGGTGGTTCGACTACATGCAGAGTAAACAAAGTGGTTACCTTTTTTTTTCAACCTTTTCTTTTAAAATAATTTCAGGGAGAAAAGTTGCTAAAATAATACAGAAAGTTTCCATTTACCTTTCACATACTGGTAAACTTTGAAAATAAGCTAAATGGGTTTTTTAATTATTAAATAAAAACTTCAGATTAATTTGTGATTTAAGCAATACATAAAACTAAAAATTGAGTCAAGTCGTCATATAATTAACCTATTGTTAATCTTTTTAGAAGGTCAAAATCTTTTAGAATGGCTCAAATTTGTTGTACTTTTGAATTTACTTCAACTTTGTAACTCTGACCCGTGGAGGAATTTTAATAAATGTAATGTTGAGGAGATTTTTCCTATAATGTAAAAGTGTGTCTAATCCAAAAATTTTAATATAAAATAAATTTATCAGTCAGCTATTTTTACTGGAGTGCTGTTACAATCTATCTTAAAATTATCTTTTATTTCTTTAACCCTTCCATTTATAAATCTTTGTGATGTCCACTAAAGATTTACTTGGCTTTTTGATGTTGTTTTTGAATTGATATATTTACTAATGGCTCCAGAATAATATTTATGGACAAACTAACAAGCTTTAAAAGAAAGCATAAGATTTTAGCTAGTAAACCAGAACTTATATTCAGGCAGAATTTCATAACTTGCTAGCTTTTGTATGTTTTTGTGAATTTAGGGAGAAGAGAATAGTATATCTGATCTTAAAATTGGCTACTTATTTATACTAAGCTGTATAATATCCTAAACTCCAACACATAAATCCTTTTTATCCTACTTGTCCATACACTAGCAACTGATATTTATCCTAAAGGCTATGGGATGCTTTAGTATCTAAAAGTATCTTCTGAATTATTGAGACTTCAATCATTTAATGTTTGTATGTGTCTTGCACATAAGTAGTACTATAGAAATGTTTGCTATTGTTATCAAATAATTTGTTCAGTTAGTGCTATTTAGCTTTACTAAATGAATGTTTGCTATTCAAAAGTTGATATTTTTCCAAATCATTTTTCACTACTGCAGTCATGCACCACATAACGACGTTTCAGTCAACAGCAGACCACCTATACAACAGTGGTCCCATAAGATTACTGTATAGCCTAGGTTTGTATAGTAGGCTATACCATCTAGGTTTGTGTAAGTACACTCTATGATGTTCACACGACAATGAAACCACCTAACAACATATTTCTCAGCGTATCCAGTCATTAAGCAACACATGACTGTATATTGAATAAATTGGAACAGCTCGTTTTTAAACTACCAGATGAGAGGAAGTTTATTTATTCTTAATTCCTTGAAGTGCTAGTAAAACCTTGCTTATTCAGAGCCTAATTTCCAGCCAACTGTAAATATTTATGATAGCTTTAAAATCAAGACAAAGAAGGGGAAAAAAGTGCTTCTAGACACACTGGAAATAACCAGTGAGCAGCAAATAGTGTAAATGCGCAGAACCTAAAAGGACATTACAGGACCAAGGATTTATTGAACAAATGAATGAGAATAATATCTGGGAATCTAAAACTCAAAATAAGCTTGGGCTTTAACAAACTGCTTAGAGCAGCTAAGGGTACTTACCTATTTTTTGAACTATAATATCAACAAGTGAAGGGGAAAATGCCTTGCTTAAGGTTGTAATGTTTCTAGATGACTTCAAAAGAGTAGGATTCTGGATGTCCCTGCAATTTAATTCTTCCTTAATTAATCTTATAAATGCAATACAATTCATGTAAAAAATTTCAAAAAAATTTTAAGCGAAACTTGACAAACTGACTAAAATTCTTTTTCAGAATTGCTATGGCTATTCTTATGCTTGATTTTTTAAAACTTTTTGTTGAGGTAACATTGGTTTATAACATTATATGAATTTCAGGTGTACATCATTATATTTTGATTTCTGTATAGGCCACATCGTGTTCACCACTCAAAATCTAATTGCCATCCATCACTATACACATGTGCCCTTTTACCCCTCTCCCCCTCCCCCTCCTATTTTTGTACCTGTACTCTTCCATATGAATTTTATAGTTATATTTTTCATATTATATCTTTCATCCAACCAAAGTTCATTTTTGAATATGGTCTAGATAGAAAACTGATTTTACTTATTTATTTTCATGAAAATGTCCATTTCCTTAAGTTAAACTATACATTGAATGAGATTCAAATAAGAATAACAGCAAGACTTTTTTTTTTAAGTCTACATTCTAACTTCCTTTTGTGTTGGGTGGTGTTGGAGTAGCACAGGCCTTGTAGGATCCTGGTAAGGGGAAGTAAAGTTAGGGATGCACTTGAATTAAGTGGTTTGCTCTCACTTCTGTTTATAGTTAAATTATTGCTAGCCATTTCCTAGTAGCAGTGGCTTCCAGGAATACTCTTATTGCCCACTGTGCCTGACTCCCACATGTCAGGCGTTGTTGGCCTTCTTTCTATATAGAGGGATATGAAAGATGCAATAATTTATGCTTTATTTGGGGGGAATGCCCTAGCATTCCTCAGACCACTGGACACTTAAACTTTTGCTGAAGTAGTGGATTCCTGAATCTTCATAGGGCTGGGTTTTTTTTTCAGCTTTATTGAGGTATAATTGACAAATAAAACTGTAAGATATTGGAAGTGTACAACATGATGATTTGATATACATATACATTGTAAAAGGTTCCCCCCATCAAGTTAATTAACACATTAGTCACCTCATATATTACCTTTTTGTGTGTGTGTGAGAACATTTAAGTTCTACTGTCTTAGCAAATTTCAGTTATACAAAACAGTGTTATCAACTATAGTTACCATGTTATACATTAGGTTCTCAGACCTTATTCATCTTACAGCAAGAATTTTTTAACCAAATATGTCAAATATATTGTTCTTATGGAAAAATTAAATAAGCGAGTTTCTGAATAAGAACAATAAATTGTATCATGTCACTGGGGTAACCAGCTAGGTGAAAAAGAAACTTTGGATCCATACTTCACACTTACACCAAGATAAATTCCAAACAGATAATATGTATAAATGAAAATCATTAAAGTACTAGAGAAACCATAGGAGAATGTTTTCATAATCTTAGATTGCACAAGGCTTTTGGAGCCCAGAAATTGTAAAAGTAAGAATTGATAAACTTGACTACCTACAAATGAAAAATGTTGGTATGGCATTACTATGGTAAAGAAAGTCAAAAGGCATATGCAGTCTGGGAAAAAAATATTTGCAACTCTATCACAGTCATGGGACTAATTTCCCCTTAGGAAGATCCTCCTACAAATCAGTAATAAGTGAAAATTAGAGTCAGATTAAAACTATATTGATTTTCCTTCAAAAAGTGGAAGATTGATAGTACACTGTGTTTGCATGGGTATGGAAAAACAGGCAATCTCATACATTATTAGTAGGATTTTAAATTGGTACAACTTCTGTGAAGAGTAACTTAAGAACACCAATCAAAAGTACGAATGCACATTGCTCTTAACCCAGGAATTTCACTTCTATTACATTATCCTGCAGATATTCTTGGTAGGTGCAAAATGACATATATACCAACTTATTCTTTATAGCATAGGTTGCAATCACAGAAGATTGAAAACATCCCAAATGTCCATGGACATTTAGTGAGTATTAAATAAGTTATAGTACATGGATACAGTTATAGAATACAACATGTAACTGTACAAAAGGAATGAAGTAGCTCTATATCCTGACAAAGAAAATCTTCAAGATACATTGTTGGGTGAAAAAAGGCAAGGTGCAGAACTATACATATGTGATAGCACCAACATATATATGCACCAACTTTTTTCACCCAGACTGTATGGCATATATATATATATATATATATATATATATATAATGCTGTCACTGTATATAAATTAACACAATACAATACAACATAGTTATGTTTTATGTTTGTGTGTATTTGCTTATGTATATATAAACACTTATTGCTTGTGGAACTAGAAATTAGGTGACTGGGAGACAGGTGTTGGATATAGACTTTACAATATATTTTGTACTTGTGAGTGTGTTTATTTTTTTTAAAAAAATGTTTTTAATTAAATGTAAGTAAAGAATGATTCTAAGAGTACTCATATATGAGTTCCAAGTCTTAATAGCTGAGAAACATTGGAGATTAAATCCTTGAACACTCCTGTTGGACAATGGAAGTAAATAAAAGGAGTAAACAAACAGCATCTTGTTTTCATAAAGGAGAAGAAGGTGGTAGGTTCTTGTAACTGTTAAGAACAGATTAGTAGATCTGATACACATCGTATTTTGATAGTTTGTAATATACTTTGGCATAATGATTTGATGCAATCTTATGTAAACTTTAAGCAAGTTACTTAGTTTTTATGAAACTTAGTTTTTTCATTATCAGATAGGGATGATGATTCCAACCTTTCAGGGTTGTTTTTAGGCTTAGATATGATAACGTAAGTGTATGGCTTAGATGATGCTCAATAAGCAGCCATACTCCTAGTGGTTTTTAAGATTGTTATTGGAGGAACCAAGAATGACCAGGAGTTAGGATGGGTTCTCTAAGAATAAATCAAAGCAGACTACATTTCCGTCTTTAATGGGAATATTACACTGGTAAAGCATAGAAATGAAGTTACTATACAAATGATTTGCCAAGACTTTCCATGGTATCCTTTTAAACAAGATGGGGAAAATATGGGCACAATTCAAGGTTAGGTAAATGGATTAGGAACATCAAAGGGCTTTACCCAAACGTTTTTAGAGAATCATTAATAACAAGAGGTAGGTTTATGATGGCCATCTGAGTGCTCTGTAGTATTATATTACTACATTTAGTACTATATTTCTACATTTTTCAAAATAAAAACACCTTATATAATAAAGAAGAAAAATAAATTGAATTTCAGAATGAGGATCCAGATCGATCTTTCCAGGCAGAATTAATGAGCTGAATGAAATTTAATGAATATGAGATCACACACTTGGTTCCAGAAAACCTATGCTGTTAGTATCGGCTTGGAATTGAAATGCAAAAACGACTTGGAAGACTTCAATATGGAAATATTATCCTACAGTAATAGAAGTTATATCTAGAATGTGGTCAGTGGTTATCTTATCTATAGAATCATGTTGAGATCTGGGCACCCAAGCTTTAAACCCAAGGTCTTAAGAGGAAAGTGACCAATACTGTGGAAAGATTAAAAAATGTCCTATTAATCCTAGTTTATAAACTGTCTACAGATTTTTGAGGGATTCTCATATGAACAACCTGGTTTTCTCACTTGGTAAGACCTAAAGTAGTGGACTTGGGACCACTGGGTAAACATTACAAGAAAGAGTCAAGATAAACTTTCCCATTGGGTTTTCAAAATGCTTTAGCATCTAATATATTCTCCATCAGTAGAATTGTTCAGGCATCAGCTGACCAAGCGTTCAGTAGGAAGATGCTTGTTAGGATTGAAGCATCAAGTGGGTAGCTTGAGGAGTTTGAAGTCCCTTTGATTCTGAAATTATCCGTGACAATAGCTCAAAAGAGTTAATATACTGGTTAAGTTACCATGCGTAAGGAATGGTGAACCCAAGCTGT
The DNA here is from genome assembly GCA_031878705.1 of Tapirus indicus. Classification (NCBI taxonomy): domain Eukaryota; kingdom Metazoa; phylum Chordata; class Mammalia; order Perissodactyla; family Tapiridae; genus Tapirus; species Tapirus indicus. Next base: position 33,618,610 of record CM062930.1, on the reverse strand, counting down.
TTTTGAGAGTATTATTTTTAAAATCTCCGCAGTTCACTTTTCCTGTGTTTTTTTGAAATAAAAACCTAGTGCTTAGGACTATTATTTGAAAAGGACGTTATGTATTTTTTTAATATCCACTGAAATTCTTTTGAATGTAGATTGCCCAGGAATATTTGAATTCATATTTTGAGAATATCATGTATATATTTGTATATAGTGAAAGCCAAGGAAAAATATTTTTGTTTTGTTTTTCAGAGGTTGACTTTTTAATACTCAAATATGTGATTCTGGCTTCTTTTGTATCAAAATCAGAATAAACAAATGTGTTTTGATCTTTATATGGATTGTGATTTCCCTGAATCATACTTAAGTAAAGCCTCAGACATGCCTGTACACAGCTTTCTAGTCAGGTATAATTAGTCTCAACTTTTTCATTTATGTTAAAACTTTTTCTTTATCAAATGCCTCGTTTAATGATTAAACAAGATGTGTTTTTATAAAGAAAAATATAAGGAAGTAGTATGCCACTTTCAAACATGAATGAAAAAGGCTATTTACTCAAGGACTTTAATTTTCTACAAAAGAATGGGTGTTTCTCAGGCATGTAAAAGGCCTATGTATGTCCCAATTCAAGTTCAATAGTTTATCTAATAATAAATAACAAATACCCAGCTTTCATAAACATGAACAGTTATTATCTCATGTTCTGTTGCTTTGAATCACTGCACGCACTCTGAGGATTCTTTCTGCCCAGAAGGGAAATTTTTAAACTTAATCAGTGTGAATAGTAGAATAAGTTGAATACACTTTTACGTCTGTGGGATCGTACACGAGAGGCCTATATTTGAATCTAAAGTGTAAGCTTGCAGTCCAGAATTAATTTTAATAGTATTTTTTCAGTTATGGTTGTTTTGTTGTTGAAAATATATTTCATATTTTGAAATATATTTGGAATAGTTTTCAGTTTGTAAGTATTTTTAAATGAATATACTCAAAATTATGTTTTCAACCCTACAACTTCTCTGATAATAGTAGGATTTTGTCCTCATTTTTTGCTCATAGAAGACAAATGTAAGAGGAAATAAGATATCAGGTGAGTAGAGTAAGTGATTTTTATGTCATACTGAGCTAGTTTAAAGCTTGATATAGAAGCCAGCTGTCCTAAATTGTGCTTTATCTCCAAGAATAGAACAGTTTCAACATACTTTTTTTCTTTTTATCATATTCTTATATTGTTTTATCTTTGTTTATCTGTTTTTTAATCTGCTACTGGCTTCTGCAGCAGGCAAGTAAATGTTTCATTTGCAGTATAAACTTAATGGAATAAAGGATGTTGAGATTTGAAATAAAAGCTATAGTATTGTACTTAAATTTTGTTTTACTTAATAAACTCTGTGATAATTTTATTCATATTATTCTTAGTTTTCATGATTACATAAAGTAATTCACATCATAATTGTTATTTGAATGCAGAAATTCCTAATTCTCAATCCTATATCAAGTTACTCTTTTGTTATACTTTTTTTGTGAAAGAATATACAATAAATTCATACTTATTAAATGAAATTTTTTAGTATCTGAATATTTTTTGTTTGATAATTTGCAAAATATTCTCATTAATGGACCACTCTAATGATTTTCAAGAGTTTACAAAATTATCTTTCCTTTCTTACTTGATTTCTCTTATTCCTTGCAGTGTTCTATTTGCCCATAGATCTGCTTTGTTTATGTTGAGATAGTTTAGCCCCATGTTCTAAAATTTTCTCTTGTCCTTTAAACTGCTTTTCCATATGATATATATGTGTCCGCTTGCATTAGATTATATCTCCAGCTGAACTCATTACATCCTAAGTTACCACAAGTGATTCTGTTCCTTTCCCAATACAGCCTTTGGAATTAGTAGTAATATAGTGTACATGAAAACATTAAGAAGTTTTTATTGCTGAGCTGAAAAATATCTGTTCTTTTTCAGTCTAAACATAAGGGTCTGAAAGAAACTGATGAGAAACTCCCATATTCAGATCATGTATGGATTTTATTTTATGCCAGCTCTCATCTAGCTTCCTTTTTCCTTAATAGGTATAGTCTGATCTGAAATTCCTCGTCCCACCAGGAACACTGACCTAGGGAGTCCTTTAACCATTCATGGACAATTTTTTGCTTATAATTGGGCTTAAATGGTACTGGTTCTAAAGTGATACACCTGTTCTCCTCCACCTCAAAAGAACATGTCTTGAATGTTTTCGTGCAGCAAGTCAACGCGTGCGCGCGCACACAGAGCAATTTGATATTGTTTTCTGTCAGTCTTTTTCTCAAAGAAGTACTTGGGGGTGTTCTGTGGTCAGAAAGGATATATACTCTGTATCAGAATTAATGATGGATGCCAATGTTATTAACCTGAAATTCTGTGGGACAGAACGTCTTTATACAGAAGTGAACTAGAATTATCAGCTTATTTTGTTGTGCAAGTGGAACAGTTGGGGTAGAGAAATGCTGTTTCCCTACCTACCGACATAAACCTCTTCTCTCCTCAATCCTGAATAACTGAATGGCCATCACTCTTGGGGGATCACTTCACTTTTACCTTTTAAAATCACAGCTGTGCTCCAGCATTCTGTCTTGGTCCATATTCTTTTTTGACTTATTTCAAATTTCATATGTGCACAAATTTCATATGGTACAAAGAACTCCTGTATATCTTTTACCCAGATTCACTCCTTTTTAACATTTTGCTATATTTGTTTAATCATTCTTATTCTCTCTCTCTCTTTCCCCACCTATACACACACATGTTATTTTTTTTTGAATAGTTTAATAGATTGAATGCATTGTATACTTCTACCTCTTCATAGTTTATTTCCTAGGATTAAGAATATTCTCTTATATAACCACAATATACTTATCAAATTCAGGACAACATTGATAGCAATACTTTTACCCATTTTTATCAGTTGTCCCAATAAATATCTTTTTACAACAATTTTTTTTCTGGCACAGGATCCAGTCCAGAATCATGCATTTTACTTTTAGTTATCATGCCTCTTCAATCTCCTTTAATGTGAAACAGTTCTTCAGTTTTTGTTTTCATGGCATTTCATCCTTTTTCTTTCAGTTTTATATCTATCTCCCTTCTGGGATCTCATCTTCTACTCAGCTTCAACTGTTACTTTAGGAAATGACCAACTGTGTTTTTAACTCAAACCATACCTTTTCTTGTGTCTTGTAAACTAAGATTTCTAGCCACCTGATTGACATTTTTATCTGGATGTTTTTCTGGAACTTAAAACTCAGTATTTCTAAAACAAACTCAGCTTCCTCCCACATTCACCCCTCCCAAAAGAAAAAGTTGCTTCAGCTGACTTTACTTGTATAAATTGCACCACCATTTGTAAGCCATTTCTGTTTTAATCTTTAGAATAATAATTCTTTCCTTTTGCTCCTATGTGTAATAACTTGTCAAATTTCATACATTCTACCTCTATAGTATCTCTAAAATCCTCTTCACTCCGGTTGCCATCATCCTAGATCAGCTTCTTATTACTTCTTGACTGGTGTCATGTTGTAATTCTGTACAAAAACCTCTTAATTGGTTGCTACATCTCTCCTCACTCAGTTAATCCTCTTGCCCAGACCTGTTCTTCCTCCCTAAGTTTTGTATTCTGACTAACATCATCATTTGCCCAGGCACTTAGACAGGAAAGCTGGTGATTCATAACTACTTTTTTCCCCTCACCCCCTTTCCCATTTATTCAACCAATAAGTATTTATTGATACTTACCATGTGGCAGTCAGTGTGCTAGGTGCTAGTATACATTAGTAAATAAACTGGAGATTGCCTCTGCTGAGAATCAATTGAGGGAGACAGAAAATCAACAAACAGATATATAATTATTATAGTTACTTGCTGTGAACTAGGTTATGTGAGGAAGAATAATGGCTCAGGCAGGGTATACCATGATAGGATAGTCAAGAAAGGCCTCTCTAACACTTAAGCTAAGCCCATGTCATGTTGATTCTAATTTCTAAATATATCTAATCATTTCCCTTCTTTTAATCCCAGGTGGCATGGCTTTAGTCAAGCCTTTATTTTCTCTTGCCTGAACTATTTATAATAGTCTCTGAACTTTCTCTTTGTTTTCAATTTAGTCCTCTCTATTTTCATCACTCATTCTTCCAGGGTAATTGTTCTAAAACTGAGAACCCTGATTGTCATTCAACAGAATGGCATCCAGACTCACAGCTTATCATGTAGGGTGATTCACAGACTTCCTGCCTATCATTCCAGACAGAGATCTTTCTTTTGACTCCCTGCTTATACTCAAGACAAACTGACCCCTTATAGTTCTCTAACTGTATGATGTTTTCTCTCTCACTCCTTGATATGTGTTCTTTGTTAGGAATGACCTTTTCTCTTCCCTTGCTCATGTATCTTACCATTTATCTATTAGGTAGATGTCCATTCATGGTAAGACTGAACTCAGTGATCACACGCTGTATCTTATTTTTCTTTGATGTGATTTAGATTCTTAACCAGGAATGATGAAGTTTGGGATGAAACAAACTGAGTAGCTGCAAAACAGATAAAATATACAGAGAAAAATGCTTGCTACCCCATGGGTTGAATGGGAATTGTTTGAAATCTGACAGGTTATGATGAAATTTTTAGTCTAAACTGACTTTTCATCAAAATGACTAACTATCCCAGAAAGAGGGAAATAAATACAAAATATAAGAGACAGCAACACTTATAAACTTCCAATCCCATAAACTTGACCATGGGTGCAGGAGTTTAGAAAAAACACAAAGATAAGCTTCCAGACTTACTTCTTATAATCTCGGGTTTCTTTCCTCCTTTAAGCAGGGAAATTGCTGAGCAGATAATATTTTCTTAGTCCTCCAGTTCATTGGATAATGGGACAATCCCCAAATAATGTCTCATTAAACAGTAAAGGGGCAAAATGAAGGCCTGGCTAGAACTGCCTTCATTCAAAGAAGTATGGGACATATGTAAACATTATTTTAAATGGAGGGAGACAGCTAGAGTAATATAAAAGCTACGAAAGGTAAACAGAACATTTTGAAAGATCTACTCTAGGAATCTAAAAAGAAGATCTTAGATTATAACTTATTCACAACTAAGAAAATTTAAGAAAGCACAGACTTTGAAACCAAAGATACAGCAGTAGAATAAGATGGAAAGAAACTGGCAAAGTTAAGGAGAGAAATTATCTAGAAAAGTGATGTACAAAATTTGAAAAAGAATTAAAGAGAAAAGGAGGAAGGCCCAGAAAACTGAACTGATAACTTGATGGGGGGAGGTTTGAAAGCAGAAGCAAACCAAAAAAGAAATGGACAAAGTGATGAAAAACAATTGGAGAAGAGATAGTAGACCTGGAGAACAGACAACATATATCCACATTCAGAACATTAGTGTGCCAAGGGAAGAGAACAGCAAAATAGAAGAGGAGACAAATATTTAGAGATACAGTAGAAGAAAACTTCTTCTGAAATAAGGAATCTACAATTTAGCAGAACTAACCACATTCTGGGTGGTAGGGGCAGGATGGGAAATAGCGATGTAGTAAATCCAAGTGAAGTTACCGAATATGAACATTTAAGGAACAGTATTAGAAGCATTTGGGCTGAATAAGTAAGTCATTTACTAAGGAAAAAATAAATCAGGTTGAGCTCAAGTTTTTCCTTCACAACTTTATACTTCATTTATTCGTTCAGCAATATTTATTAATCACTTGCTCTGTGCTAAGCACTTTCTCAATGATGGGATTGAGGGTTTAATAAGATGGAGGGGTCTCTGTCACAATGGAACTTACTTTCCTATGGCATAAATCATAAAATATGCAAATAACAAAGAGATAATTTTAGATGGTAACAATTATTTGAAAGATATAAGACACAATGTGATTCAGGGAAGTGAGACTATCTGAAGGGTGACTTTTTTTTGCATCCTGAGTGATGAGAAGGGACTAGTCATGTGAGGACTCTGGGATCCTGTTACCCATGTGACCTTCCTCAATAACATACTTGAAATTGTAACCTTACCAACTGAACGAAGAATCAAGGAACTCCTGAATTGAGATGTCAAGGTATAAAAGAACTGGCAATGAACAGTTAATGTAAAATTAAATCTTGATAACTGTTGTCATTCTGGTTGCAAAACACATTGTAGTCATAATTGTTAAGGGGAAATTACAACATAAAAATAATAATTTAACGTAAGTAGAGGCAAAAATAGCAAATTCCAACTAAAATTAGAGAATGGTAAGAGGAAATATGTATATATATAATATATAATATTGTATAATTATAATTACCTCAAACTCCGTAAGAATCAGTAGTTTTATCAAGAAATATATATTTAAGCATATCACTTAAAGTCATGAATGAAACCATTAATTAAACTGAAAACAGACAATATACTTTGCATATTACCGGCGGGGGAGGGTGGAATCACAGATCTTATAGCAAAAGATGGATAACAAAGCAAACAACAAAGAAGCAAAAAGCAGAAAATATAAACTATTAAGATGGCAGAAGACTGAACTTATCTTTTCTGACAACAGTTGTAAATGTGATGAACTCACTATGTATATAGAAAATAAATACGATTTGGGTCAAAAATAAAACTATATTCTTGTCACATCAATAAATGACTCAAGATGTTTAAAAATGAAAAAGATAAAAAGGCAAAGGTAACACAGAATCTAAAACTATTATACAATAAGTAGTATATTAAAAATATTTTTAAATAATAATTCAGATCTTGAGAATCCCTCTGTAATGACAATGTATACACAATGAAGATATGCTCAAGAGCCTTTATGTATCAGATTTCCCAGAGGGAAAGTGCTTATTGTCCCCCTTTGGGTTACATGCCCATGCCCAGACTGCTCAATTGTTGCCAGAGGTGATTTAAAACATGGTTTGGGGGTAGGAATAGTTTAGCAGATAAAATTCCTAGATAAAGGGGTGCTGAACAGATACTACCATGAATTGTTTACTACATTCCTGATCAATAAATAATTGATGAAATAAGGAAGCAAAGCTCAGAAAATTTAAACAAACTGGAATTATTTTGTTAATTCATAAGCAGTTTTTCATTGAATTCAGCTTATTAAGGCCACATTAAAGTTATGATCAAAGATATATTTAGTGTGTGGCTCATTAATTAGCTTAGAACATGTTGGTAGTGAGATCAAGAATTCAGGTTCATTCATCTTATAGACCTTTTTTGGTGGGGGAGGACAGGTGGGTTCCATGGTCTTTTCTAAGTAGCCAGATGCCTCGCAAATGTGTAATTTGGGGTCACAAGTGGAGAGAGTAGATAGAATCAGTACAAATATGTAAGTACTACTAGAAAAAGAACTCAAGTACATGCCCTCCTGGTGACATATCAATAACATCATGTTTGTAAATGAAGGGAAGCACATTATTATATGTCTACACATTTTTTAGGATGCTTTTTTGGAAAGCATAAGTTGGTCATTATGCATGTGAATTGAACCAGAGAGAGTGAGTTTATACAGCTTTCTTTATAGGCTGCTGCTCTATTGCTTTGGGGGAAATTTTCATAGATTTACATTTGGTAAATATATCCATGTCCAAAAAAAGATACGTAGAAAAAATTGGAATGCCAGCTGACTAAATCAACTCATAAAAACTTCAGTTAAAAGTAAGATATTTTCCACGATTATTTTAAAATATGTTTACTGGAAGGAAAGTCCAGAGAATTACCACAGATGAAGTGTGAGTATATTTCTCCCACTTGTAAATGAGCTCTTATTTCCTACAGTGTATATTCTGGTCCACAATGAGTCATTTTCAACATGTTTCAGTTTAACTCCTAATACATTTTTAAACTTGGCAGGCATATTTAGATGAACATTACTTCCAGTTTTAGAGACTGCTTCTAAATTATACTTCAGTATTGCAGTCATCATGAAAAGTTCTTTCAGTAAAAAGGAAACAGAATTGATTGGAAGTGGATGTTTTAGAGTAGCAAAATAATGGTTAGCATTGAATAGAAATCAGATAGTAAAGCTTTTAAAATTTTTGTTACTAAATAAACCCTCTTAACATTATCTTTAAAAAGTTGTAGGTATGAGGTTCTTTTTGGTAGAAGATACTTAAAAGAAGAAAAGATATGAATTATCCCAGATAATAAAATAAATATTTATTGATCTCTTACTTTGCCTAGCACCAAGTGTCTTATATGTATTAACTTTTTTAATGCCCACATAATAGGTTGTCGTTTATTTTCTATAAATCATTCAGCCTTTGTTTCTATTGTAATATATAAAGCCTGGCACATTTCTGGACATACAACTAGAGCTACATGAATGTTTGTAAAAGCTAATGACTTCATGGAGAATTTTACATATTGTCAACTCTTGATAAGTATTTAATAACTACCGTTTATAAATTTGTGCAATCCTGTGAATCTTCTGGCAGGTTTTGGTTGATCATCATGTCCATTGTACAATTTTAATATTCTTTATTTTTATTGTTATGATGTTTACACTATGCCTTATTATTTTTAACACTTTGAAGCTTCCCAAAAGTTTAGAGTTGGGAAAAACTTAGAGATCATTGAAAGCATTCCACTCATTTTACAAAAGAGGAAACAAATCTAAAGAGGTTATATTGTCCTCAGTTATACTGTTAATAGGAGCAGAGCAAGAAGTAGACATCTGTTCTCTTTGTTCCCATCCCAGTTGTTCATTCTGTCACACAATTATGTCATATTATTAGTAAACAGTTTTATGGAGCACAATATGTGTGATGTAAACAACATCAATAGGTATATTTTTGCTTTCCAATATACATATTAAAAATAACAACAAAATTCAGATTGATAATTGTATTAATTTTCTGTGGTTGCCATAATAAATTATCACAAATTTGGTGACTTAAAATAACAGAAATGTATTCTCTCACAGTTCTGGAGGCCAGAAGTCTGAAACCAAGGTGTCTGCAGGGCCGTATATCCTCCAGAAGCTCTAGGGGCAATCCATTCCTTGCTTCTTCCATCTTCTGGGGCTCCAGGCATTCCTTGGCTTCTGGCCACATCACTCCAGTCTCTGCCTCTGTCTTCACATCGCCTTCTCCTCTGTATGTCTTTTATAAGAATGCACATGATTGAATTTAGAGCCCACCCAGATAATCCAGGACAGGCTCTTCCTCTCAAGATACTTAATCACATCTGCAAAAACCCTTTTTCCAAATAAGGTAATATTCACAGGTTCTAGGGATTAGGACATGGACATGTATTTTGGGGAGGGGCCACCATTCAACCCACTACATTTGCCTTTAAGTCATTTAAATAGTATTTTTTCAGGTACCTCAATGGGAGTAACATTTTATTTTAAAAATTTCCAACCAGAATTTTATAAGGTGTCAGCTAATTTTTAAAATTCTATAAAGGTGGAGTATCTTTTCAACCTACTAACATGACATTTAGCAAGTTACTATCTCTTGAATAAAGGCCACCTTAGAGATTCTAGACTCTGTACCATATGATGTATAACATATATTTATTATGAAATCAAAGTCATCCTATATGAATTTAATAACATTCTTTAAGAACATCATGGCAGTGACACTAAGGTTTAAAGAAACAGAATTGGACATTTTTAAGACAGTATAAAAATCTAGCTTTAAGGTAAACTGTATTAACTTGATTTAGACCATTTAATTGTTCTTTTTCTGTATAACAATTAAATTTTGCTTTACTTGAGATTCATTAAATAAGATCTTGAATGCTTTAATAATATAATTACTGTTTCATGTTTTATTTTTGTTCTACTTATTTGTTTCATTGAGCAAATTTTTAGCCCTCCCTGGTTTTAATAAATGTTTATGTGTAACTTGCATATTTCTATGATATATGCCAGATATGTGATCATTTAGTTTCTCCTTCGGTAGAAGTCATTGCTACTAGATGTGAACAAATTCTAGAAATCATTGTTACTAGATGTGAAGATATTCTCAATTCCTTATAGCCATTAAAGTGTATTACTGTAAATGAAAGAACCAATATAATATATAATAAAACATTGGCTATATATATTGGTTGTTATATATATATTGATTATATGTAATAACCAATGTGTTATGTAATTCTGTGCTTCATAGAATTAAATGAGATTTATTATACAATTTTAGATTTTCAATAAATGTTAACTATTATTATCTATCATCACCCAATTAGTTGATTTTTAAAGTAAGATGTGTCTGTGTTCTCTTTTCAGCACTGTAAAGATAAAGGGTTAGGAACAGTCTCTGACTAGATATGGTAAAACTAGTTTATACAGATGGAGAAGCTTCACTCTTGAGAAGAAGGTCCCTCTTCTCAACTTACTATTTATTTTAATTGTTAGCAATTCTTACTATTGGGATTTCTCTTGCACTTTTTTGTAAGTTTTAAAAAATATATCCGTGTGTTTTTTAAAACGTAAAGGCAAAGTGTTTTCATTTTACAAATGAAAAGTCTATATACTTGTAAAAAGTAGGAAATGAGTTAATCCATCTTCAAACAGCAGTGACATTCACATATCTATTATTAGAATTCATATGTTTTCTTTTAATTCACTTGGACCCCAAATGTGAATTTCTATTAGCAAGATTATTCATAGATACTCTAAATGTAATGATGCCTATCATTTCTAAAATTGTTTTTGTCCAAAATCACGGAAATGGAAAATGCCCAAAAGAATACATCTCCCTACCTCCAGGCAAGAGTACACCCAGATCATTCTAGTCAGATAGGCTGTCCATATGTAAACCTGTAAAGGAACTCATGTACCTGTAAATAACAATGAAATATTAGCTTTGAAATAGTTTTTTAAAGTAGTTTACAGGAAAATCAAGGTATGTTTAAAGGCTGTTGTTTATGAGAATGGAATGTTCTGTATGTTGGTGCCACAAAACATGTCTATTCTTATTCATTTGTCATCTTTTTGCTCTTGGTTGAACTGTGCATTTGATCCAGAAATAAGTCAACAGATGTTGAAATGAGAAATATGTGTCGTGAAAGTCAATCATTTGTATATAGTAAACATAGATTTTTTTGAGCCCAAAGTAAAAGCACTTGTAAAACATAAATCAGATTTCTTAATTATAGCACTGATCTCTAATTTTTGAAAATTAAAACTATGAACTGAATGCTTCTAAAGGAAAACAATTTGTTAGCCAGTTTTCCATGTTGCTACTTGCTGTATACGTCCACTTGTTATCCAATATAGACAATAATGTCTCTTTTCATTGAAGAAACTACTCCTTTTTTATCATGATCAATAGCCCCCTTAAATATTAAGCTTTCCACTTATAAGTAATTTGTAAGCTCTGATTGCCTTTTTGTAGGCATATATACCAGTTTTCATTCCACAAATTTTAGGCAATATTACATTTACAAATTATAAGTTATACCAAGATATAGCTAAAGTTTATGGCTCCTTTAACTATACATACATCAGTGATGATAGCGTTAGAGCACTGTTAAATGGCTCAAACTTTTCATGAGCGTTCAATAAAAAGAATAGCAGTAGTAACTCTTGGGATTCATTTGGATAGAACTACGAAAAAAGATACCGAACTTTTTTCTTTTTATGAATTTTGTCAAAATTATTTAATTTTATAAACACTTTCATGAATTTTTAATTGCAGATACTATCTGGTAAATGTTATAAATTTGTGCCTACATAATTATACATAAAGTAAAATTCCATACAGCTAAACTCATTTTCCTGTACCATTTTATAACAGAACCCATTGGAAATTAATTGCCATAACTGCCTCTTCCCTGTGAGAATTGAATCTCTGTAGCCCAATTCTATGAACTGTTCTCAGCTTCCCTTAATTCATTAACGTGTGGATGAATCTAAGGTTTCTTTCCTGTCAATTCAAAATATTTACCATTGCTTGCCTTATTTCCTTTTATTTTAAATGAGAGCCAACATTATGAACTCTGCACTGTACATCAAAAAGCAAAAGAGAAACATATCTCTCCCCATGGTTTCAGAGGAGAATGTGGAGGAAAATATATATGTTGTGCTTATATTTCTCTTTGGTGGAGTATTGACTATGATAAGAGTAATAAGGAGCTAAAATATCTCTAAATTTTTCCTGTGGTGGGCTAGAAATTATTCAACTCAATATTCATTGAACCTTTGTGCATGACACTGTAGAAGAAGAATAAAAATTTAAGACATGATTTCTGTTTCCAAATAGGTGAAAGAATAAATATGTATACATATTTATATTTTGAAGCAAAATGTTATATATCTTAAGGAGTCTCTAGTGGTCTATGAGTGTTCCTATTTTAAGGGAGTATCAGGAATGACCTTCTAGAAGAGTTGGTGTATGAAACAAGCATTTGAAGTATGAATTTTGAAATGCAGATCTGAGAGAAGGACATTCCAAAAACTTCATAAACCTTCCTAAATATAGGAAGAAAAAAATTAAAGCATTGTCAGGAAACAACAGATAATTTAGTCAACTGATTTGGGATGTACAACTAGGTAGGTGATAAATAGTTTTATATTTTGTTAAGCGTAGAACATCAGAATAAAGAGCTTATATTTATTGCAATGAGCAATGAGGGGTGACGTGATGAAAATCACATTTTAGAGAATTAACTTGGCAGTAATATATGTATATATATTCAGGGTAATTCAAGATAGCCTGAACAGAAGTACCTGGAGTCCCAGCGAGAGATAACAGTGGCCTCAATTGGTATGATGGTGTAGAGAAGAGATGGGAAAATTGGTTTTAGAAATACAACTGGGGGTGGTGAATGGTGGAGATTTTTCTACCCTGCTCTCTACTCATCCCTTCTTCTCAGAAAAAAGAAATTTCTAATATGTTTGGATCATATTCCAAGACATAGCTTGGGCCATGTTTCTGGTTGGGTGGTCTCTAGCTGCAAGGTCACAATCATGAATATAGCTTGCTCTTCAACTTCTCTTTTCCTGTGACTGGAAAAACAGATAGTTGGAGCTCACTTACACCTCTTTTCAATCGTCTGCAACATATACCCTCTAATGTATTTAGTCTTCAGGAGCCAGCCGGTGGTAAGATGGGACTGGGGCTTACAGCTTCTCTTAAACCTTAAACCTATCACATTCTCCATCCCCATCTACCAGAGACCTCTGAATTGGGGTTTTCACTACAAGCCCAGCTAATAACTTAATCATAATTTTATTTCCCATTTGCTACTGCCCTCTTTGCAGTTGTTTTTTTCAAGAACTTCATAGTGAGGGATGCTTATTTCAACAGAGCATTAGACATTTCTTGGATTTCCCCAAATATCATCTAATAACGCCCAACCCACTATCTCTACAAACAAGTAGATCCTACTGTCTGCACACATTAGTGGCAATATATTTTATCATTAAGATTATTGTTTCTGGAAGTAGATTGCCTTAGTTATTATACTGGCTCTCTTGTTACTAGGTGCATGACTTTGGGAAAGTTATTTAACCTCTATGTCTCAGTTTCCTCATCTGTAAAATGAAGATGATAATAGTAACTTAACTCATTGTTAAGAATTGTTGTGAGGATTAAATGAGTGTTTGACATAGTGTTTGTCACATAACAAGCATTAAATATTAGCTATTGTGGTTATTACAGGAATCGGTAACTGACTAGATTTGAAAGTATCTTGGTGAGTTATCAGTGATTCCTACAGAATTTTCTGGGTAGTTGAGATGACAATGATTTTATTGTCAGAAATAGGACTTTCAGAAAGCAGAAGTGATTCGTGGGTGAATGAAGGTTATGATTTTGATTTAGGACTTGTACTTGAAGTTCTAAAGCATCATTCACATGTAAAAATATAGTAGATAAATGGGAATAAGGATCTCAAGCCTGGGAGGAAGATCAGACCTAGAGATAAAGATTTGGGACATGTCAACCTTGCTGAAACTTATAGTAAGAACTTTAAAATTTAGGAAGGGATTTAATAAGTGCTGAATATTTGCTGTGCGTCAGATACTGTGTAAGTGTTTTAAGAGGGTTTTTTTTTTCTTCCTTAGATTAATTTTATTCTCAATTTTTATTTCTCACAAATGCTATTTTTTTTAAGTGAAGACATGAAGGCTGAAGGAGGTTTTCTAAAAATGTCATAGCTGGAATCTACAAACAAGCTACTAAAACTAATAAGTGACTTTAGCAAGTTTGAAGAATACAGGGTCATTATGAAAAAAGCCAATTGTATTTATATATATATTAGCAATAACTAGTTGAAAATTGGAACTTTTTAGTAGCATCAAAAATATTAAATACTTATGGGCCGCCCGGTGGTGCAGCGGTTTAGTCCGCGCTTGGCAGCCCGGGGTCCGCGAGTTCGGATCCAAGGCGCCCGCCGACGCACTGCCTGTCAGCCATGCCATGGCGGCGTCCCATATAAAGTGGAGGAAGATGGGCACGGATGTTAGCCCAGGGCCAGTCTTCCTCAGCAAAAAGGGGAGGATTGGCAACAGATGTTAGCTCAGGGCTGGTCTTCCCCACAAAAAATAAATAAATAAATAAATAAAAAATAAAATAAAAATATTAAATACTTAAAGATAAAATTAACAAAATATGAAGCAAGTATAAGACCTGTCCACTGAAAACTAGTAAATATTGCTGAGAAAAAGTAAAACAGACTTGAATAAGTGGAGAGATTTTGTGTTCATAGATTGGAACATTCAATTTTGCTAAAGTATCAGTTGTCCCCAAATTGATTAATAGATTCAATGCAATCCTGATGAAACACTCAGCAGGGTTTTTTTTTTTTTTTTTTTTTTTGTAGAAATTGACAAACTAACCTAAAATTTACATACAAATTTACAGGATCCAGAATATCCAAAACAGTTTTTAAGAAGGAGGAGGAAAGTGCCAGGATAATTCAATAAGGAAATTACAGTCTTCAACAACATGCCAGAACATTTTGGTATCCGTATGCAAAAAACTAAACCTCAACCCTTAACCTCACACAAAATACAAAAATTAATTCATAATCATTCATAGATCTAAATTTAAGAACTAAAACTAGAAAAAAACAAGATAAAATCTTATTAAGCTTTGGTTAATCAAAGACTACATAAATAGAACACAAAGAGGATGAAACATAAATTAAAAACTTATTGAATTAGACTTCATCAAAATAAGAAATTTTTGCTCTTCTGATATGAAAGGAAAAGGCAAGCCACAGACTTGGAAAAAATATTTGCCAAACACGTATCTAATAAAGAACTTGTACCTGGAATGCTTACAACTTAAGAAGACAAACTTCCTGATTGAAAAAAAAGAAGGCTAAAGGATTTGAATAGACCTTTCACAAAAGAAGTGCAAATGACCAATAAGAAAATTGGTCATAAGGAGAATGAAAACTAAAACCACAATTAGATAACACTATGACTACTAGAATGACTAGATATTAAAACACTGATAGTACCAGATGTTGGCAAGATTATCTATCAGCTGACTACCCATACGTTGCTGGTATGTATGCAGAGTCATACAGTCACTTTGGAAAACAGTTTGGCAGTTTCTTACAAAGTTAAACATATGCTTACTATATGATCAGCAATCCTACTTCTAGTTATTTACCAAGAGTAATAAAAACATATGTCCACACAGGACTTGTATGAAAATGTTTATAGCAGCTTTATTCATAATGGCTCAAAACTGAAAATAACCCAAATGTGCATCAGTTAGTGAATGAATGAACAAATTTTGGTATGCCTGTACCATGGAATGCTAGTCAAAAACTATAAGGAACCAACTAATATTTGCAACAGCATGGATGAATTCTTTAAAAAGCATTATGTTAAATGAAATAAGGCAGACACAAAAGACTACCTACTGTTTGGTTCCATTTATGTGACATTCTGAAAAGGCAAAACTAATGACGCAAATCAGATCAGTGTTTGCCGGGAGCCAGAGCTAGGATGAAGGAATTGATTTCAAAGCAGGACAGAGAATTTGGGGGGTTGACGGGAATGTTCTCTATTATGATTGTGATCATGGTTTCATGACTGTAAACATTTGTCAAAACTCATAGACTTGTGCACTTAAAATTGATGAATTTTATGTATGTAAGTTATATATCCCAATAAAGCTTTTTTTTCCTTTTAAGTGGAAAAAAAGTATACTCAGTGGGTGGTTGTGCCAATATTTAAATCTGTTTCTATATTTTTATGGCAAGGGTGGGAGGGTCAGACAAAAAAATCATTGAAAGTTTAAGATCTCTATTTTCAGATGACTTGGAGTGGAAACTAGCTTGTAGAGGTTAAATTGCAAAGATGCAGAGACATGAACTAAACAGTGGGAAAGGGAGAAGGGTCATTAGCTTAAGGGGATGGCAGAGTTAGGTGAAAGTTGAATTTTTTTTCTTTTTAGGACGCAGGAGAGCTAAGCATGTTTATGAGCAGAGGAGAGGCACTTTGAAAGGGAAAGTTTGAAAATGTAATAAAGAAGTAATAATTGAGCAAGTTAAAGTGTTTTGGTATCAAGAGATCAAGTGGAGAGCTATGATCCTTCGAACCAGAGAAGGAATGTTCTGAGAGAGAGTGTAGGAAAAGAAAGAAAATTGGGGTATAAAGAGGTTTTAAAGTAGAGAGGAGGGAATCAGAAGAAACCTTTGCTGGATAGATACTGATCTTAGTAAAGAAGAAGTCATCAAATGGGAACAAAGAGGGCTCTGAATGACCTGAGAGACTTAATAAAAGAGCAATTTTGGAGCAACACTGTGGAGAATATAATAGTCTAATAGATTTGAGTAAATATATTCCAAGTAGCAGTAAAAACCAGGTCGTGGTCAGACTCGGTCAGCCTACTTGTCGCTAATGTTCCACAGCTTCTCTTAATTCAAATCAGAGGTTGACAGTTCAAATCAGAGGTAGACCAAATCTAGCCTACCATCTGTTTTTGTACAGCCTGAAGGCTAAGAATGGTTTTTATATTTCTTAATTATTAGAAAAAAAATCAAAAGAAGAATAATATGCCATGACACATGAAAATTATATGAAATTCAAATGTTAGTGTCCATGAATAAAGTTTTATTGGAACACAGCCACACTCATTTATTTATATATTGTCTATGCCTGCTTTCATGCTTCCACTGCCTGGTTGAATTGTTGCAACAGAGACTTTATGGCCCGCAAAACCTAAAATTTTTACCTTCTGGCCCTTTGCAGAAAAAGTTTACCAGCCCCTTATCTAAAGTATTTATGCCAGCTTTTCAACGGCTTCCATTAAGTAGCAGTAATCATTATCCAGTTATCCATCTGCTTCTCTATGACCTTTCACATGTCTCAGTAGGTGGGTCACCATTTGTAGATTGCTCCCTGAATATCAGCAGTACTCTTTCCCATGTGTCCCTTTAGCTGGGTAAATGGAAAATTATTTCACTTTGAAGACATAGTTCTATTTCTTGAAGACAAAAGATGTTACATTCCACTGACTGGAAGAAAAATCAAACTCTATGCTTCCAAAATTCCTACAGTTTAAATAATTAGAACATCTCATGGTTCATAGGAAAACATGAAATATGATAAGACATCTTGGCCAGACCGAAAAATGGAACTGCTTGGCCAGGAAAGCGTGTAAGGTCACCTATCATTTTTCCCATAACAGGCTTTTTTTTTTTTTGAAAGCTTTGGCAATCTTGAATATTTAATTTTATTCAGCAAACACTTCCATAGTGCTTACTATAGCAGCACAGTTTTAAGTGTTTTACTAATATTAACTCATTTAATCTTTATAACATGATGAGATTGTTACTACTATTATTCCCATTTTATAGATATGGAAACTGAGACACACAGGTAGTAATGGGCAGGTGTGGAATTTGAACCCACACAGTCTGGCTTTAGAATCCTTGCTTAATTTAGTTATATGTAAATATTTTAAATTACATTATAAAAAGAATACTTCAATCTCATCATATGAACCTTCAGGATCATTTGAGGCACATTTTGAATCACCTAACACAGTTTTCTAAAACACATCACCTTCACTGCTTTTTATGTTTTTTTCACTGTTTGAATCCCTACATGATACTGTCGCTGGATTTTCATCTTTAGCCACAAGTATCCATTCAGATAAAAACATTTTTTTTACATTTTCTTTGGTGTGGTTATGATCTTCAAAATGTGATTAATTATCTTTCTTTTTTAAATAATCTTTAAAACATGTTTTCAGTGTAGTTGTAAGGCTACATCCCAGAAATAATTATTAAATCTGTGTTAAATGTCTTTGCTTCCATGTTTATTGATTCCTTCAAGTGAACAATATCAGCATTCAGAATTTGCATTGATTATGGTCTTTGCAAGCCAGTGTGTCTTCCCTGAACAGTATTTACATTTCAAAATAAAATAACAGAGAGAATACTCAATGGGAGAGATTTATAAGAACTCAAAAAGTGACACCTTTTTTGTCATAAGGATAATTTTGAGGGAAAGTTGTGATATTCACACCCATACTGTGAGTATTGGTAGGGCACAGAGCCAACTTTGTCCAAAGCAAAGGGAAATAACTTTTCTTTCTAGACTTCCTCTAGGACATCCAAACACCTTTTAAGACCTGAACCTCCTTAAACCTCTGACCCAAAACACAAGTTCTCCTCTGCTCATGGAGAGAGCCTTTGTGTGTTGTATTCTTTTTGTGGAGAGTCCTCGCCTGTTTTCCTTGTTCACCTTTCAGTCATGTCCTTTGTCTCTACTGTCTTCTTTAATTGTTTCTGTCCACACTTACCTGCCAGTGGTATGCTGCTAGAGATTGTGTATGTGTTTTTGGTACATACTTAATTTTTATTTTTTAAAAATATTTTTTCTATCCTGGATACAGGATGTTGTAGTGTAAGAGCCCAGAAACTTGAGGCAGGCCTGGGTGCACATTCCAGCTTTGCTACTTACTTGGGCAAGTTCTTAACTTTTCTGAGTGACTCAGTTTCTTTATCTCTTGAAAGAGAATAGTCCTATGTTCTGTGTTAGCGTTTGGAAATGATTAAATGAGAAATATATACACATGAAAGCAAATATAAACATAAGGCACTAAAATGTTAGACTCCTTTCCTTTGTGTTGGTCTCTACACATGCTTACAAGGAGACATGCCATTTCAAGTTTCCTCTTAGTAAATGCCTTCGGGGTTCATCTCCAACTTTTGATCACAAGCATCTGACAACTCACTGATTTGGGTCTTGGTTACAATCGCAAGTGAGAGAAAAGGAAGAGGAGGCAGGGCAATAATAAAAGCCCCAACTTTCTACCAGCCTAGAGAGGAGGAGCACTTTGTGGGATGAGAGGGAATAGGAGAAGTGTAGGGAGAAAAGTGAGGCCCAAGAAAATATTTAAGAAGGGAAGGCATTTCTTCAAAATAATAATGTAAGATGTTAAAACTTTTAGTTTTTTCATTCAATTAATACTTATTCAGTTTCTTTGATTATGTTAGGCACTTTATTACTTCATTTTTGTCCTGATGTGTTTATAGCCATAAATAGATGATTAAATACATACCTAGGTATGTAAACATTTTCTGGAATTTTATAAGCTTTCTCACTTGATAAACAGCTGTAGAAAATAAAAATATAATTATAACATGATATATGTTAACTAACTGTGCTAAATGGCGTAATATTATATTTTATATCTACTAGTTTGAAAATCCCAAGGTAGTAATTTACAGAAAAACTAGTAAGTAGTTATTTAGTCCATTAAGTCTAATGAGGGAAATTGAGCAATGGGGAAATAGACCTAACAAAGTGATGTAGTTCTTCTCATTATTGTGTTTTTCTTCTTCGTTTCTGTTTTACATGCCTTCATGATGGACTTCATTACATTCTTGTAGGTAGGCTAATGAATTGCACTTATATTCCTAAAATTGTGTGTACATTTTGCAACAACTTCAACTCATTATAGAACTTAGATATATCACACTGTCGTATCATAGTAACTTTGCTTCCTCTTTTGCATTTCTGTTTTTAAAATGTTTTTAGAGTGTTGTCATGTCTCCTTCTACCACCTTAGTCATTAGCCAAACTGTACATTTTTAGAAACTTTAATCTTTCTTATAGCTCAGTCATACCTATCCTATAATCATTTTGGTTTTTTTTCCTTCACTCCCTGTAATTTATTTTCATCTTATACTAACATCTAAACCTGGAGATAATAATCTTACTTGATTGGCTTTCTCAAATTTCAGAAAAGACTGTCCCTCATTAGATTAGTTTATAATACTTTAGTGTTTTCTATCCTGACTTGAACCTATTTTGTAATTTAAATTTTATAACAACTAAAAGTGGTTAATATGACTCCATTTATTGATTCAGTAAAGATTCATTAAGAGCTTGTAATATACTAGGTAATCTAGTGATCCTAGGAATCCAAAGATGCGTTAAAGATTCTTACACTCAACTTATATTTTAATTGTACACGGCACTGTTGTTAGCATTTTACTTATATTAGCTCATTTAATCACCCAGAACTCAACGTTCCCAAGTCTGTCCTCAGAGATTTTGATTCAGTAGGTCTGCTAAGGTGGAGCTATGATATCTAAAGTTCTTAGAAGTTCCACAAGTGGTTCTGATGGTCTTCCCTGAGTGGGCTAGATAGAATCAAGCTTAGGAGTCATCCTCACCCTTAGAAAAGAAAAAAGTTTTTCTAATGATCCAGCTCCACTACCAAACTATCTGGGTTTGAAGACCCAGGACTCTGGTTTCTAGATCCCTGTTCAGCATTTCCTAGAGTCCTCATGGAATTCCTGAGCCCTTAACACTGATTTGTGTGAGTTAAGATGTATAGTATTTGGCCATTAATAGGAAGTTGGTCTAAATAAATGACTTTTACATGCCTTTTTTGCCTTATGAAGTACTTTGTGTATTAACTGTAGTAAATTGATTTCCTTTCTTTTCAGTACATATTATGGAAAAATAGAACAAAACTGTGATTAGCCTCTATTCTGCTACTAATACTTGACACTATTCTTCATAAAAGCATCCTCCAAAGTGCTTTTTCCTATGATATGTATTTTAAGACTTTATTTTTTTAGAGCAGTTACAGGTTTCAGGAAAATTGAGAGGAAAGTACAGAGATCTTATGACTTTTTTAGATTGAGTTTTTTATGTATTCTGATTTTTTTCTTTAATGTAGCCCACCACTCTGAGGTATATATTGAAAGTAGCATGAAATTGTTTTGAGTGCTGTGAAGCACTGATATAATAAATAGTCTTGATTCAGAGGATGCTTCAAGCTGAATTTTAAGTGTTTGTTGTCATGTTGCCACAAAAGGGAAAACAGCTACCCATTCAAACATGTTACAAAATATTTTACTCTAATTTTATCTCATGCATGCTTTGATTTATTTTAAGGCAACATTCCTTTCATTATATTTGTTTCACTTAAGCACTTTTATCTTCACATACCTGCAGTACCTATTTTTTGCCTTTATAAGATGGCCAAATATTACTAGATGTTGTTTATTTTATTAATGACATTACATATTTTATTTGATCATGATATGATAGATGCATTGAATTACTCTAAATGCATGCTTGAAATTCTTATAAATCCATGGTACAGTTGTTAAACATACTCAGCGTTTTTAACTCAGCAAAAAAAGATCTCTCACATTCATTTAAGAATTAGCTTGTAAGCCAAAAATGACAGATGTAGTATTACAGCTGAGAAGTGAACTGCTTGAAGAAATCATCTAAATGGCTGAAACATTTGAACAAATACTCAAACGCCTTTTAAATTCCTTTCTCTTGTCCTGTAGTAATCATAGTTGCAACATTGATGGTGGTGGTTTTATAAGTTTTTTCTACCTGCTTTTCTTTTCAGTTTAGAAAATTTCACAATTGAAAGACCAGAGTTACTAGAACTCTGTTTTTCTATAATTTTATATGTACATCTTTAAACTTCAGTAATTGCTGTCCTAATTGTCATTGAAAATAGTTTTGATTCAGTATCCAGGTATATATTTTAAAATTTTGTAATATTGAGATGACAGAAAAGTGGAAGAGAACAGTTGATAGAACAATAGATAGTGGTAATGCATAAAAGTAAAATCTCTAAGATATCATTTTCTATTTTAATGTCAATGAAAAGTAAAATCTCTAAGATATCATTTTCTATTTTAATGTCAATGAAAAGTTAGATGTATTCTCACATACTAATAAATTGTTCTAAATATGTTTTCTATCTTCAGAGCTTTCACATGTGCAACACACTTCTATCAGTAAATGTCTCTCATCACAGACAGTGATTCTCGATTAGAAAACAAACATATCCCACTAGGAGGGCATGTTTCAATATACCAAGTTATGTGATCTGAATAACAGGAGATTCTGATATACCCTCCTTTCCAACTGATATTAAATTGATATAATTGAGGAATATAACCATCGTATTTAAATATTAAAGATGTAGTGAAATGAGAAGTTATTTTTAAGCAAATATCTGTAGGGGCCAGCCTGGTGGCATAGCAGTTAAGTTTGCACATTTCATTTTGGCAACCCGGAGTTCCCTGGTTTGGATCCTGGGCACGGACCTACTCACCTCTCATCAAGCCATGCTGAGGCAATGTTCCACATAGAGGAGCTAGAAGGACCTACAACTAGGATACACAGCTGTGCATGGGGGCTTTAGGAAAAGAAAAGCTCTGTAGATTTTCACAAATCTGCCTTTCAAAATTCAGTTGTAAGTTGTGGTATTAACTTATATAAATGTAAATGTATACATAAATGTGTATTATTTTGTATTCTGAAGTATATAAAACCACAAAAAAATTGAGGGATTTGGTTTTTTTTTGTTTTGGGGGTTTGCTTTTTTTAAAATAACAGATTAGAAATTGTAGATTGGGTATGGTAGAGCAGGGATGCTTATTTCTGGATTCAGAGATCTTTCAAATGTTTTCAGGATATTAAAAAACTAACCAACCAAATGTCTTGCTTTACTTGACATTGATGATATAGTGATAAGTACTTCATCTCTTACCTGGCTAATAACACTTTGTTCTAAGAAGTAAAATATATCTCGGCCAAAATTATTTAAATGGAAAGTACTTAATTACTATTCATTTTTTAAATTGCCCATCTTAAAAATTTTTGAGTTACCTTTAGTAAAGTTACTTGTAAGTCAAAACCATGTCATGTAAAAACAACTCTCTTCTCCAACCTCCCTTTTCCCAGATCTTTACCTACAGTGATATCATTTCTTAAGAATACTTTTTCTTTTCTTTTTATATAACTGTAAGTGTCCTTAGATGATTTTAGATATATCCATGATACCCGTATAAATATGTATGTAAGTAATGAGTCATGTTTATATTTTTTTTTTTTTTTTTTTTTTGTGGGGAAGACCAGCCCTGAGCTAACATCCGTTGCCAATCCTCCCCTTTTTTTTGCTGAGGAAGACTGGCCCTGGGCTAACATCCGTGCCCGTCTTCCTCCACTTTATATGGGACGCCGCCTCGGCATGGCCGACAGGCAGTGCGTCTTCGGGCGCCCGGGATCCGAACTCGCGAACCCTGGGCTGCCAAGCGCGGACTAAACCGCTGCGCCACCGGGCGGCCCCGAAACTTTTTCTTTTTTTTTTTTTTTTTTTGTGGGGAAGACCAGCCCTGAGCTAACATCCATTGCTAATCCTCCCCTTTTTGCTGAGGAAGACTGGCCCTGGGCTAACATCCTGCCCATCTTCCTCCACTTTATATGGGACGCCGCCACGGCATGGCTGACATGTTTATATTTTTAAAAGGAACACATCAGAATATGTGGATCCAAGTGAGACTATCCTCCACCAAAGTAGGCACATTTGGGGCACATACACTTTTCCCAATAGTCCTGGCATTGCTCAATACAGTTACTTTATAGTTCACTTCTTGGATCAGCCTTTAATTGTAATGGCCTTCTTCCTCCAAAGATGTATTTCATTTTTGGAAATTCAGGCTTTATTCAGGGTAAAACCCATTGCATTGGGTGGGTGAATAAACTGGGTACTACTAAATGATATACAAAATGAGATCAGAAATTGGAGAAAGGCTAAATGTCTGACAACAGAGGAATAATTAAGAATGGAAAATCATAGGGCCAATAAAAATAATATTTATGAAAGGGGTTTAATAGCATAGGAAGATTTTTAAATTATAATGTCAGGGAAAAAAGGAGAACAAACTCTATATGAAGATATGATTCACATATAAAATGTGCCTAGCAAACGTTTTTTTATGATAATATCAAAAGTTGGAGAGAATGTGGAGAAACCATATTTCATTACACTTCTGGTAGCATTTTAAATTGATATCGCCAATGGGAGGAAAATTGGGCAGTATCTATTAAAATTTAAAATCTTTTGACCCAACAATTCCACTTCATGATATCTTTCTTAGAGAAACATTCACTTGTGCACAGGAGGCATTATTTAGGATGATCTTCGAAGCACTGTGTATAATAAATAATTGGAAACAATCTAAATGTTCATCAGTTTAGAATTAAATAAATGAATTGGAATTAAATGGTTGTATCTGCATTGTGGTCTATGTAGCAAATGAACAGAACAAAGTACAGATATGGAAAAACCCCAACACATTCTTAAATGAAAAAAAGTTGCAGAGTACATGTGACATAATGCCATTTTTTAAAAAAAGAAAAAGGAGACTGATATATCCTTCTGTGTATAATACACGTGAATTCTTTAAAAAAAAAACACAAAAAACTGATAACAGTGATTATCTCTGAAAGGAGAAATTGAGAGTGGTAATAAAGAGGTCTTTAATCTTTATTTGTAATATTTGAAGTTTTTACCCTAAGAATGGATTTGATAAGTTGTTTACAGAATTCAATATAAATTTGAAAATATTTACTCGTACAGAGAAGAAGAGAAGGAATATATGAAAATATAAAGAACAACTATCTTTGTGGGCATATGATTGGTATTTTTCTTCTTTCTATTCTCTGTATTTTCTAAAATTCTATAATAAATATGTGTTGCTCATATAATCACAAAAATTAAAAGGACATTTTTTTAAAAAACACATCAACCATAAATGGTAAAAGGACATTGTTTATGTGGCGTATTAATTACCTCAGAATAAGAATGAATTCAAATTATTTTAAAACAATGACAGAATAGTTTGTCCAAATGAGTATCTGTTTCCAGTCCTGTGAAATAGTAGCACTCATCCTTATATCACCAATGCATTTGTTAAAAATTCAGTCCTCTTTCTTTTAGTTACAATTCATATAGATAGACTCTCTAGTAAATCCATTAGTATAGTTTTGGTACATAATTTTAGCTACTGGTTTAAGATACCAAGTTTCAAACCAGTGTAAAGGATTTCTATTGCCTTCATATGTTGGATACTGTATCTCTTCTTTAAACTGAAAAAGTCTGTATTATATAAATTTTGAATATAATACATGGCCATAAATATTTTCTGATTAATCAGCTAGTTGAGTTCTACAGTACAGGTTTTAGTAAACCCTGGAATACGTGTCTTTGCTTAAATATCACCTTAACAAAGAGATACCTTCCCTGCCCAACCTCTTTAAGATAGCATGACCACTAATGTCTCTATCCTACACTCTGCTTTATTTATTTGAACTTATTAGCATTATCACCTTACATTTGTTTGTCTATTTCCCACCATTAGAGTACTGATGCTGTTTATGGTTCACTGGTATCTAATAGTACCTAGCACACCTAGGTGCACAATAAATATTTTTAAATGAATTCGATGTTGAGGAAGGAAATATTCTGGTTAATGAAAAGTTATCCTTATATAAAATAGCAGTTTTAAAGAAGGAATAAAAAATATACTTTTGTGTATTGTGTCTTGTACCTTATACTTATTATACTTTAAAATATAGTTGGTAGGGGGCCAGCCCGGTGGCGCAGCGGTTTAGTTGGCGCTTGGCAGCCTGGGGTTCACGAGTTCGGATCCCGGGCGCCCGCGGATGCACTGCTTGTCAGCCATGCTGTGGTGGCGTCCCATATAAAGTAGGGGAAGATGGGCACGGATGTTAGCCCAGGGCCAGTCTTCCTCAGCAAAAAGAGGAAGATTAGCAACGGATGTTAGCTCAGGGCTGGTCTTCCTCAAAAAAAAAAAATATATAGTTGGTAGAATACTAGTTAATATATTAGCTATAGATCTGTAGATATACAGATAGCTATATACTGTTGAGAGGAAGGAAAAAAAAAACTTTAAAGATAATTGAAAACTCAGTGGTTTAGTATAGTATTTTTAACCTAAGATGGTTAGCTTTTCCTCAGCCACAGAAGTAGGAAACCCAAACAAACCGGAGTTTTTTTCTCAATTCTTAATTGGAGTAAGTGAATCTTAGGGTTTGGTTAAGTGACTCATCCAGAGGCATTTTGAACATGTGGTACAGATCTAGAAAAACAACCAAAATTCTCTTTAAAAACAATGAAAATGAGTTTTATCCCCTTGGAATTAGAAGTAGCAGACACAAAGAATAGTTGAGGTGTGGATTAGTTATGAGCTCAACCAAAATGAATAATTGAACGAGAATTGAACATCACCTCAGTGAGGCCGTATTAAAAGAATGGGAGAAAGAGGAGTCTGAAACACCAAAGTAAAATGGGATTGGTATCCCACCTGTGGAAGCATGATTGATTCCCAATTGACTAGAGATATCAGCTTCTGCCCTTGTCAACTCCATTTTCTACAGCAAAATCCACTTGAGGCTCCCTATCTGGAGACTCAGGCCCATCTCTGTTTCAAAGCACTCCTTTTACATGTAGAAAGTTTATCGGCAGCTTCTGCTTGTGGAATTTAGAATTAGATTATCCTTCTCAGACGAAGGATTTAGTAGTCCAGCCATGACTACCTGCCCCCATATATTCTTCTAAACCACAGTATTTTCTCTTATATTGACCCAGAGTACCTTCCAATACATTCTGCCCAGTTTATCTACTTAATGCCTGACTACTAAAAATCCTTTCCTGAACCCTTAGCAGTAACTGGAAATCCTATTACTTTGCTTAGCTTCTTTTGCCAGTCTTTCTTAGGCAGGTTTTATTTCCTGTACTCTTTATCTACGCACAGTTGTCCTGCACACAGACAAAAATGCCTTGCCTCAACTGCTGCACTGCCTTACTTCCAAACTGGACCAAGTCTTAAAATTTCTTAATGGAAGGACTACTTTCTGGTCCCGGTGATTACAGGAATCTCACCACTGAAGACAATATTTTTTGAGTATTTTGCCATAGAAAGCCTGTCTACCAAATGAAATTAGATAAATGGGTTCAGAGTAATTAATCCAGTTTTAATATTGGGAAAGCCACAAACATTTTAGGGACAAAATTCAGAGATTAGTTGTTGTTTCTCATTGGAATAAAAAATTAAGATTAAATAAAAGGCTAATAATTATATGGGTCTTTCACCTTCTTACTCAATGATAACCTTGTGGACAAAGTTGAAAACAAACCATATACGTTGCTTGGCTTAATGCATCAGAGTATAACGAGCAAAACTTTCACTATAGTATATATATGTAAAGACTGCTGATGTAAATATTGTTATGAAAACCTGTTGTTATTTAGTGTTTTGTCTAGTGCTTTTGTTCAAATGAGTTCTCACATTTCTGAGAATCGAATGCCATGTTGGTGTCTCTTCTGTGGTTATTTCTCAGCATTGCAGAATATGCCATGCTACTTGGAGTTTAATTCACCATAGCCTGAGAGCATCTCTTATGAGTTGTAGCTCCCTATCTAATAGCTGATTTTTACCTTTCAACATGTCTTTATACGTCCAGCCCAAAAATCTGTTGCGGTAAATATTCCTGAAGAGAAAACAGTTTATTCTAGGACTGATATATGGGTAAGTCTTATGAAAACTAAAATCTCAGTTACAAATGTAGCCTAAAGACTAATCTAGCCACATTTGGAGCCTTGATGACATGGCTGAGGATAGTTGGAGATCCTGATTATATTTTAACTTGACCTCTTAAGGTTACTATGCTGAATCAGAATGTCAAACATAAAGTTGTTAACATGTGAATAATATTGACTTAGTTCAAATAAGATGTTCACATTAAGAGGATAAGATGGGAAGTCTGAGTCAATGAAGTAAAATGTGACAGGTTATATTAGCAAAACAAATAAGAGTGAGTTACCTGAAACTATCACGCTATGCTTTTGTCATCATCCATTCCTCACTGCTGGAACTGCTTTTGCAGCTCTAATGTTTAACAAATTAAAATAATAATAGTTATTACAAAGGCATAATGATTTGAGTCAGATTCTTTCACTGTCTAAACAACATGGGAATAGATTAGTCCTTTAGAATTATCATTTGGTTTATGGAAATGTCAATTTTTTACACTTAGTATTGTTAATTTTCTAGGAGATAACTATTGTTATTTAACTTTTCAGTATAGGGGAAGAATAATAATGCTAAAAGTAACTTTCAAATGCCATATAATGCATGAAAAGAACAGGTGGAATCTAAAAGCCTAAGTCTTTAATTTCCTATTTGAAGTGGGCATTGATCTCAGAATTACTCACGATGTCCTGAATCCATAAAAAGGCAAACTTTACAGTTTAATCTTTTCAAAATATTTTAAATATCAATATCACATTTTAAATGACTTACCCAGAATTTATTTCAGTAATGCCATCTAGTGTGCTCCATAGTTTAGCATACAAAATAGGTATGGATTTCACACGTTTTATACATTTATACTCATAAAACAATTTACGCGAGGGAGTACAAGTGACATTTTCATGTCAGTAAAATGTTGAACTCAAAAATGTTGAATTTTTGAGTAAAATAATTTCTTACTACTTTACACTCACAAGGATGGCTGTAATCAAAAAGAGACAATGATAAGTTTTGATAAAGATGTGGAGAAATTACTACCCTCATAATTGCTGGTGAGAATGTAAAATAGTGCAACCACATTGGAATGCAATTTGGCAGCTCCTCAAAATATTAAAACTAGAATGACCATATGACCTAGCATTTCTTTTCCTAGGTATATAACCAAGGGAAATGAAAACATATTTACGCAAAAACTTGTATTCAGATGTTCATAGCAGCATTCTTCATAGTAGCCAAAAAGTGGGAACAACCCAAATGTCCATGTGCTAATACATGGATGAACAAAATATGGTATATCCATACAATGGAATATTGTTCAGCCATATAAAGGAATGAAGTACTAATTCATGCTACAACATGGATAAACCATAACAACATCAAAAGGCCACATATTATATGATTCCATTTATATGAAGTGTCCAGAGTAAGCAAATCCATTGAGACAGAAAGTAGATTAGTAGTTGCCAGGGCCTGGGGGGAGAGGAGAATAAGGAGTGGCTGCTAAATGGGCATGGGGTTTCTTTTTGGGGGTAAGAGAAACATTTTGTAATTAGATGGTGGTGATGCACAACTTTGTGAATATACTAAAACCTATAAAAAGTGAATTGTACACTTTAAAAGGGTGAAGTTTATGGTATGTGTGTTACGTCTCAATAAAAAAATTATCGCTGTTTGCTTATCCATATAAAAAGATATTTTTAAAATAAAATTGTAAGAAGGTTTATATATATATACATACACAATTAATACTAGGACTTTCTAAAAAGTTAAACGTAAAAGCTGACATTCACCTTAAAGCCTTGCTATATATTAAGTAGTATGTACCAATATGCACTGAATGGAACTTCTACCAATTTGAATGTGAGATGCTTTTACCAAAGATAAGAGTGCCAAGAGTAAAGTAGCCTATAGCAAATATCTAATGCCTATCTTCTCTGCTTATACGTTAAATGTTATTGTTATTGTCACTTACAAGAGTGAAATGACCTTTAAAAAAATTTGAAAGTTTATCTGACCTCAATGTCAGAATATCATGTAATAGTGGAAAGATCATTGCTGTAGAGTCAAATATAGCGAGATTTGAGACCCAGTCTGAAATTTACTAGCAGCGTCTTCCTGTTAAATTATTTGACATCCCTGAGCCTCAGATTCCTCATCTGCAAAATACCTAATAGGGTTATTGTAAGGATTAAATGAGATACCATGAATAAAACAGTCTGTGCTTTCTGCTTCCATGACCTACACACACTCTTGTTTGTTCTCGCTAGAACACTTCCTACCCCACACTTCCTCCTGCCAGACACACACACACACACACCTATACAAAGCAAGTTAGGTCTCCTTCCTGTATGTTCCCATTGAACCTAGGGATTACCCTCTTGAAACACTTAACTATATTCTGTTGAATTTTCATGTTTATTTGCCTGTCTTCCCCAGAATACTAAGGTCCTTAAGGGGAAAAAACATGCTGTCTACCATTGTATACACATTTACCTAGCATAATGGCTGGCTCAATAAATATTTGAATAAATGAATTTTAATAACATATTTAGCCTTATACTGGGTTCATAATAGCTCGATGAAAAGGTATAACATGTCTGTGTTTTGCTTTCTGTTAGAACATAATCAACCTGAAGCATTTTCAAATTCATAATATGGGGTGCTTTGTATGTTAAATGCAAATGTTTTTATTACTAGTTACAACTATCCAATGAAGAGAATGTTCTTTATCTGTGTTGTAATAGACTACTTGTCAAATATTTATCTTTGAAATTTGTACATTGTGTTTTCTTGTAATATCCAAATATGTGTATTTACTAACTTAAAAATTTATTTTACAAGTGTCTCAAGAATTTGCAGTTTAATGTGCATATTTCATACCATTCTTCTCCATCTGACATTATTTAGACTTTGAAATAGCAAGCTTAGAAACAATGCTGTAGATTTAAGAAGGCCTATGAAATGTATAGAAGTTAAATCATTTTAAGCAATATAGCTGAAACTTGCTCTTATCATTTTTTGTTTTAAATGTCTTTCAAAATAATAATAATACTAGATAGACAATAAGTATTTTTGGATGGAAGGAATGAAAATAAGGGAGCAATAGAGGGAGTTTAATTGCTATAATTTGTTCTCTGGACTTAGCATATTTCCTTACATATGCCTATCTAAATTACTTACAAAAGCTTTGCTGAATAAATATGTTATTAACTGCATAATAATAGGATGTGGAAAAAGTAGAAGTAATGTTTATGTTTATATAAATCAGTGAGATTTCTTGAGAGTCTCATAACCATTCTGCTTCTTCCAGGTACAGAGAACTACAACTCAGTACAGAAAGCAAAGTAACAGAATTTCTCCATCAAAGTAAATTAAAATCTTTTGAAAGTGAGCGTGTTCAACTTATACAAGAGGAAACTGCAAGAAATCTCACACAGTGTCAGTTGGAATGTGAAAAATATCAGAAAAAATTGGAGGTACATGTACAAGCTTTTCTTTTAAAATATGCATAGCCTATAAGGTCCATAAGTACAAGGTCTATATCATATTGAGCTTTATTTCTCCTACAGGACCTGGCATCATCCTGCACACACACACACACAAAAGAAATATGTTATTTCAGAAAGATGTGTACCAAAAAGGACTGGAATTGTTAGAAAACAAAAATGGGAAAAGATCTTATTCACAATAGCAATCAAAGATATATATACACTTGAAATATTTTTAATAACAGTACAGAGCCTTTATCAAGAAAAGCATAGAACTTAACCATCTTTCTGGAAGAGAATATTCAATATTATATATTTTTCAGTTTTCATCAATTAATATTATATATTCATTTCTGATCAAATGCTAGCATGGTTTTTTTAACTGAACAACCAAAAGAAAAAAACAAAGAATAGTTGATAATTTTAAAGAAGATTTTAAAAAGAAATAATGAAAGGAAATATATATCATATTTTAAAATGCATTCTGAGGCAAGAATAATTAAAACACAAAAATCTGTAACTGGTACAAAGTTCAAAAAACATTCACATAAATTTAAGAATTTTTTTCATGATAAAGATTATATTTCAGGGCCCGCCCGGTGGCGCAGCGGTTAAGTCCGCGCTTGGCAGCCCGGGGTTCGCGGGTTCGGATCCCGGTCGCCCGCCGACGCACTGTCTGTCAGCCACGCCGTGGCGGCGTCCCATATAAAGTGGAGGAAGATGGGCACGGATGTTAGCCCAGGGCCAGTCTTCCTCAGCAAAAAGAGGAGGATTGGCAACGGATGTTAGCTCAGGGCTGGTCTTCCTCACAAAAAAAAAAAAGATTATATTTCAGCTCAGTGGGGAAAAGATGAATTGGACAATAAAAATGGAGCTATGATAGTCATTTGAGTGTTTAGAGAGTATAGTTGGATTTAGATTTCTCACCATATACCAAAATAAAACTTAGATAGATCCTATGCTAAATGTAAATACAGAACTGTAAAACTATTAGAAGTAAATACTGATGAAATTTTATTTTGTCAGTTTGGGGATTAATCTATTAATCTATTGATTAAAGCAGGGAAAGAAAGAATGTAAGAAAAATAAAACCTTTAACACCTTCTGTGTGTTTTTAAAAACGTGAATAATATTAAAAGACAAAAATGAAGACTAAAAAATAATATTTGTGTTATGTATGAGAAAAGGCCCGTGTCCTTAATTTTAAAAGAGAATATATCTCTCTTATCAAGAGAACATACCGTCCTCTATTCTAGATAAATAGGTGCAAAAAAGGAACAGACCATTTCTAAGAAAAGAAATGCAAATTGCTAAGAAATAGATGAAAATATATATTCTCCCTAACAATTAAAGAAATGTAAATTTAAACTTTTTTCACCTTTATATAGGTCTGTTTGTTGTTTTTAAAGTGCTGGCAAGAGTACCCTTAAATAGGAAATCTCATGCAGTTAGAAAATGGAACATCCCTTCTGGAGGACAATATGGTAATCTTTATTAAAGTTCTTAAAAAATTATTCTAGTAATTTTAGTTAAGAGAATTTTACCTAAAGAAATAATAAGAGATGCATATAAAGGCTTACATTAATGGTGTGCATCACAGCATTATTTATTATGGTGAAAATTGGAAGTAACTTAAATGTCCACCAGTAGATAATTTAACAATTTTCAATTGTATATTATAAATTATATATTTTGCTTTATTCGTGCATTGGATTACAAGCAATCATTTTCTTGAATATTTTAGATTTTGGGGGAATGCTTATTGAAAATTGAATGAGAGATGGGGGCTGGCCCAGTGGCACAGTGGTTTAGTTCACGCTTTGGCAGCCTGGGGTTCCTGGGTTCAGATCCCGGGTGCCGGCCAACGTACTGCTTGTCAGCCATGCTGTGGCGGCATCCCCTATAAAGTAGAGGAAGATGGGCATGGATGTTAGCCCAGGGCGAGTCTTTGTCAGCAAAAAGAGGAGGATTGGCAATGGATGTTAGCTCAGGGCTGGTCTTCCTTACAAAAAAAAAAAAAATTGAATGAAAGATGGAATAATGTCATTTGCATGCTTAGTTAGCTAATGATGTAAGTATTCATTACAATAAGAGATTACATTTCTGAAAAGTACTGATAAGTAAAACTATGATTAACAAGACAAAGGGTCTCACAGAAAATAAAGCCTTAGGGAAACAAATTAAAAATAATATTAAATACATACATATTTAAAGAAACATAAACAAAAATTGTAGATGGTATCTACTTCTAAACCAGTGTTCAGCAATTAAAACTTTTTCTCATACCTTCTTCTGGAAACTGCTGTAGTCGTAATCTCCTACGGCAGATTCTTCCACATATTTTCAATCAGACCATATTAGATTAGCTCTTATTTGGAATTCATTATTTGTAAGTTATGTTTTTCATGGTTTAAATTTCATAATTCCTGGGGCTGGCCCAGTGGCGTAGCGGTTAAGTTCGCGTGTCCCGCTTCTCGGCGGCCTGGGGTTCGCAGGTTCAGATCCCGGGCATGGACCAATGCACCACTTGTCAAGCCATGCTGTGGCAGCATCCCATATAAAGTAGAGGAAGATGAGCACAGATGTTAGCCCAGGGCCAGTCTTCCTCAGCAGAAAGAGGAGGATTGGCAACGGATGTTAGCTCAGGGCTAATCTTTCTCACCAAAAAAAAAAAATCATAATTCCTAGCAAAATGCCTTTCCTTTTCCTTTTCACATTGGATGATTTTGCTTAACAGTGTATCTTGGAGTTGGGCAGGGGGTGTGGGGTTTTATATAGAGGAAGATAGAGAAGCATTTAGCCTCTCTCTCTGTACTTCTGATGCAAACATTTCACTAAACAAATCCTTTACAACATACAGTGCTGATGTTTTCTAAACCATTCTATTTTATTGTTTTTAGCTGCTTGCAATCCAAATTGATTTCGTGATCTCCTAAAGATTGCAACTTGCATTATGAGAACCACTCTCCCATAGACCTACCCATTTTGGTCTGTGGATGCAGATGACTAGTAATTATTGTGTTCTTTTGTGTAAAGGTTTTATATAAACAAACACCTTTATAAAAAATATTATGATTCTAAAAACCATGGTTGATAAAACTGAGACTTTAGGGGAATGTCCTTACATTTTCTCCTCTGTTAAAGTGGGAGCCTGGAGTGGACAGGGACTATTGGTTTATCATTGTGTCACCAATACCTAACACAGTGCCTTGCTCAAGGTGGTTGCTTAACTATTTAATGAGTGAACAAATGATTTGATGAATGCTAATATAGTACCATTGTTTGAATCCATTTTTCTGAAATATTAGAAGGTGTTAAGACAATTCTTATTTATAATGAATTTAGAAAGAAAGAATTTTTGTGAGTAAAGATTGTTATAATTATGTACTTTTCTGTGGCTTTTACCCAATATTCTTATTGATTATAACTTGGGGACAATTTATTATTTTTTGTTAATTATCAATTGGCAAAGGCTCCCAAAACCCTGCTCTATATTTTTGTCTCTTTAAAGCAATTACTGACCTATAATTTTGTATTATCATTCATTTTACATGTATTATATATATTTTATATATAATTTTGTATTATCATTGTTATTTAAGGGAGGGAAATATTCACTGTGAGAACTCGATATATTATGGATTCCTAAAAGGAATCGACCTATTTTATGCAATCATGTTTAAACTCAAATGTACATATATTGGTTTTTCCTAAAGAATCTTTAATATAACAGCCTTCTATAGGTCCAACAGTCAAGTTCTTTGGCTTTTCAGCAAGAGTAGTAAATTTATTCATAGCAGCCACTCAGACAAATCCACAGTAAAAGGGAATTTTTCACCATGGGGTAGAGAAGTATTGGGAGATATCCCAAACCGGAAGTTTCTGGGGATCTCTCTTCTATGTTATGAAGAGAGAATTTTAAATTGTATCTCTCAATTTAATACTACTTTTAAAAATCTCTTCTTAAAATATTTTATGAAATATCCCATCGTCAACATTTTGATTCTTTATCTCTTTAGATATCCATTTCTACAGTTTTTGTTTGTGTGGTGTTTTTGTTGGGGGAAGTGGGGTACAAATGAAAAGTATCAGCTATGCTATGGGAATAGTCATTTAACACTATCCTTACTGGTCTTCTCTTTTGACAGTGGAGTTAATCAGTGTCGTCAGCCTCCAGATTCTTAATAAATTACATCCCAATATAATGAACTCTGTGAAAGCCCCAGGTCGTTTCACTGAGCAGTGATTTTGTTATAATGAATTAATGAGTCTCTAGAAAACACATTCCTAGTCAGCAAGAATAAAGAAGAAATAATGCTAAAACATGAATTTTCTTTTTCTGACCCAATCTGAGACACTAGAAATCATCCTACAATTATTCCCATGTTATTCTTTCTCCACCCTCAAAAGGAATGGGGTGGAGGACAATGTTTAGTTTACTTTGGGGGGAAGTTTTGATGGAAATAATTGAAGGAAATGAGATGGAATAGATTAAGGAAAATTAGATTGTAATTTCTACTTGTTAAAAACTATAAATAGATCTGTTGCTGCTTCTCCTTTTTCCACGTCACAGAAAGCACACAATCACATATATTTGTTAAGGTAAACTTTATGTCATTAGAGAAAATAAGATGTCTTCAAAATTGTTTAATTACAGAGAATTCAGGATAATTAAATCAGTGGATCTCTATTTTTATGAGCTATTTAATACAAAATTCTCATAATTGTCTTTCTTATAGTAGTAATAGTATTTTTCAACACTTATTATGTTCTAGGCACTCTGCTAAGCACTGTGAATTTATCATCTCATTTAATCCTTCCAACAATATTTTGAGTTAGGCCTGGAGAGGATAAGTAATTGCCTAAGATCACAACTAATAAATGTCAAAGCCAGGAGTGAAATCCAAATCTTCTGGCTCCACACATATTCTTAACCATAATATTTTATGGCTTCTCAGGAAATACTACATTACTTATGCTGTGTTAGGAAGCAGGTGTAATACCACTCCATAATTTAGTCTGTACTGTTAAGTAAACTCTCTAGATAATTGGAATTTAATTTAAGCATTAAAACATTCTTTTGTCACTACAAATATCTCCTTTTTTAGTGAATTCGTTATTATCATCAAAGTGATTCCTTCAATGAGTTACCACTGAAGAATATAGGATTTTTGTTCTTACACAACATAAATTCAATTTCTATGCCTTTTTTATCTCTTTTTTATGTATTTTTTAATCATTTTTTCTATACAAAAGCATTTTCTGATACTGTCCCAAGTAGCACTTCACATTTACATTTTGATTTGTTGCTTTGAATTTTTCTGGTTCAGGAAACCAGAAATCTCATTAAAAGCATGGTAAGAGTAGATGAAATAAGCTCTGATGGAAAACTAAAGGACTCATTATGAGTATATCATTTTTATGCACAGCTTTGTAAGCCTTTCTCACATAACTGCGATCGCCAGATAAATGACCTGAGTGGCATTATTGCATTTTTTGAATTCTAACAAGCAAATGCTAATCTTACTCCTATACCTATTTTTAAATTTTAAATTTGTTTTTTTATTCACTTTATGTAATAAAATGCTTTGTAATTTCCAGTTTAAAACAACTGAATTATTTACCTTAGAAATAAATATATTTTACTTCCTTAGTCATCTCAGTTGAGCTACTTTCTCTTCATATTTAAATCATTAAAAAAGAGAAAAAAAACTAAAATTATTTTTGTATCATGTTTTAGCTAACAGTTAACCTATTTAATTCTGCCTTTGCAATTTTTTTCTTCCACTATTAGGTTTTAACTAAAGAATTTTATAGTCTCCAAGCCTCTTCTGAAAAACAAATTACCGAACTTCAAGCACAGAACTCTGAACATCAGGCACGGCTAGACATTTATGAGAAATTGGAAAAAGAGCTTGATGAAATAATAATGCAAACAGCAGAAAGTAAGTACCCCACCCCATGTACATAGCTGGCAGCAGAAGGAACCTGGTATCATTTCTAAAACTGCTTTGGTATATTTCTTTAAAATATAATTATATTTTAAATATATTTTATTTTGTTAAATATAATTGATGACTTTAAGAATATTTTATATTTTAAAAATTAGTCAATCCTAATTCCAGTAGTTGGGGTCAAAAAAAAAGTGTTAACTATGATAGATTTCATCTTTTCATTTATTTAGTTCACTCATTCAACAATTATTAAGTGTTTACATATGCTGGGATCTGGGGATATGGAGTTCATGCAGTAGTTCTTGCTTATAGGGGTTCCCAGTCTAGTCTACTGGGAGAGACAAACATATAAGAGATAAAGTAGTGAGATAAGTGCTATCAGTAAGAGACAGGCAGTTCTCTCTGGAAGTACAAAAGAGAGAAGGAGTTACTTCCACCTTGGAGGTAAGGAGATACCTAAGAGGGGAGATGACACCTGAATGAGTCTTGAAGGACAGATAGAAATTCATTGAATGTACTGTATAATCTTTGACCTTTAATTTCTACTTCTTTTTTTCTCTCTTATTATGCTATCTTCCTGTGTTGTCCCTGACTTTAAGAGAATATTTTAAATTAACATTTCACTACTGACTGAGATGTTTGCTACAGTACATTATTTTGTTCAATGGCATTCTTATAAAAGTGGGTTTAAACTTCAGTTGATTTTTCCATCCTCCATTGCTATTATGGACCATGTCTCAACTGGATTATTACTATAACTTGTGAGGAATTCTTTGTGCTACCAATCTAAGCCATTCTTTTCCCCATTATTGGGATTTTTTTTCTATAATATCAAAATCGACAACAAAAATTTATTGGTCATGTCACCTTCCTGTGTTAATCTCTATTAATTTCTTGTTGATTGTAGAATAAAATCCAAACTCCTCAACCTGGCAAACAAGACTTTAGTTCCATTCACAGTTGAAACTAAGCCTACTTTTCTACTACTGTTGTTCTCTAGACTAATTCCAGCTACTTTTCTCACAATTACAAAAATTCACAGCTCTGTGCCTTTATGCATACACTTGCCTCCTGTGCCTTATCTATGAATGTCAGTCTCCTCACACCTTGCTAATACCTCTAGCATGGGAAAAATAATGACACTCCGAGTAGTTGCTCTGTGCTTCTGAGACACTTTCATCTCTCTCTGGTACCATTTGCCATGTTGTATAGTACGTTGTTTCTGTAATTAAATTCTAGTTAAAAAATAACTAGAATAGTTATCCCATGAGTTATTAATCCATTAAGTATTAAATTCAAATAACATGTCCATCAGTATCTAACTGATGGGTTTTTGAGATGTTAACTAAATTTAGCCCTCTCCATTCTGAATTTAGAACTATTTAAGAGAGACAGGCGTGAGATAAGTATCTAAATGCCAGCTCTAGTTCTGATACAACTGAATTAGAGATCTCAACTTCAGTCTAGAACTGTGATAGCTGATAACACTATTGGCAATGGCATATATCATTTCTTGCTTCCACATATCCTTCACAACTAATAATCCTACATCTCCTTGTTCGCTGTAAAAAATAGGGATAAAATTAAAGGAAAACTGTTGGGGCCGCCCGGTGGCGCAGCGGTTTAGTCTGCGCTTGGCAGCCCGGGATTCACAGGTTCGGATCCCGGGTGCCCGCTGATGCACTGCCTGTCAGCCACGCCATGGCGGCGTCCCATATAAAGTAGAGGAAAGACGGGCACAGATGTTAGCCCAGGGCCAGTCTTCCTCAGCCAAAAAGAGGAGGATTGGCGACGGATGTTAGCTCAGGGCTGGTCTTCCTCAAAAAAAAAAAAAAAAAAAAAAATTTAAAAAAAAAAAAATTAAAGGAAAACTGTTATATATATTCCTAAAGGTTTTACTGTAGTACAGAAGGATCAGTCAACAAATATGGGCATATTACAGATGGGCCTGCAAATAGTAAGCTTCACTTTACTAATGTAAAATATGTGGCTTTGTTTGAAATCTGAAACACTTCTGAAAGTAAGTTCTCTTTTTAACATTAAAATAATGGTTGTTGATGAATAATGTTATAAAAATTGTTATAAATCATTGCTTTAATTTAAGCTAATAAAATCTTCAGTTTTTATGGCCTTTAATTAAACATTTTTTAATCCCAACTTACAGTAAAATTGTCATTGCATTTAAGCTTTTTACCCATAAAATGTTAACCTGTTGTTAAAATTCGTTTTGGGGAGTGGTGTGACATTAGCAGAATTTAGAAGTAAATGGTTTTGCTGAATTTTTTTGTAATTTTTTTTAAAAGGCCATCAATACATTCTTAGGACTGCACATGTTCTTCACAGAGTAGCCTACTTAAATGCATAATTTCATTATTGCAAGTTAAGATAAAGTTGTTGTTTTGATAAAATAATGAACATCTTTCCTAATTAAAAATAGTCATTTATCAAGAAGGGAAGTAATGAAATTGATGTTATCATTACTTTTTCATAATTGCATAACATGCGTTTCATGCAAAGAGCCTTTTGAATCATTCAGAGTAACACAACATCTGTATTATTATGCTTTATAACAAGAAAACTTAACATGTCATATGATGCAATCCCTTACACCTTTTAAAAATAGATGGAACAAATCCAAGCAAGCATATACCTTAAGAAATATGCTTCTACTTACAAATGGCCTATTTGAGATTATTCATTAGCCCTTTTTCATGTTCTTATGCTCCCTAATTGATTATTATGACCTCTTTTATTTTCACTTATTGCCATACTTCTTAAGAAAAAAAAAGTCATTTCACATCACACTCTTTAATATTTTCCAGTTGAAAATGAAGATGAGGCTGAGAGGGTTCTTTTTTCCTATGGCTATGGTGCTAATGTTCCCACAACAGCCAAAAGACGGCTAAAGCAAAGGTAAAATCAATACGTATTTGTTTTACTTATCTATTCAAGCCAAATGTAATTACATTATGCTTTTTTATAATGTGCTGAGCTGAGTGACAGAGTAAGGTTACTTTATTCTTAGTATGCACAAATATTAAATTGCTTACAAAATAAAACAGTAATAAATTATCTTGCATTTCATGTATTTTTTAATGAGTTTAATGATCAGTAGAAGTGTACATTAGAATTTTCCTAGAATTAGATTCAGTGGTAATGACACCATTTTAATTTTATTTTCACATTAATTTCAGGTGAGTTACAAATGATTTTGTACCAGTAATTTTCAGGTTAAAATTAATTAATTATGCTTCCTATTTTTTCTCACCTTTTATTCACCTACTTACATTCCTTGATGTATACTTAAAAGAGAGAAAGAGAGAGGGAGATCATATATATATTGTGATTGAAAGTAGAAAAGACTTTGTGAAGACCAAGAAAATTTTTGGAAGATCCACTAGTTATCTTGTAAGATGCTGCTTAAGGTACACTAAGAGAAAACTGTACCTGTATTAATCAGTTCTCTAATTGACCTAGCTAATTTTCCTTAAAAGAATTTTTTTTACCTAACTCCTTTCACCCACCTAAATTTATCCTGCTTTGCAGAAACATCTCACTACCATATCGAATCTGTTTCTGTCAGACTTCTGTAGACCTCCATGTGGCCCCACCTCTTCAGCCTTATCTGCCCCTTTTCCCAAAATGAGGGTAGTATATTTCTCTGCCTATGACATCTGTTTTCTCCGTACCACACAATAGAATATTTCTCTTATCTCATTAGCTCTCATTTCTCATGTCATTTCCCCAGCTAGATGGAAAGTTCCTCAAGGTCAGCAACTACATCTTATTCTTATTTATTCTCCACTGTCTCTACCTAGTACAGTCTAAGATACCTAGTAGAATTGTCTCTTCACCTGAGTATTTGAGCATTCAAAGCTGCTTGTTTATCTTTTGTTTTTATATGAATTGATTTAAACATTTAAAGATATTACATACTAATTAAGAAGAACAAATCCATCTTAACCCTAATACTTTTGTAGAAACTTTGAAGTGATGGCTCAGAGAATAAAATATCTTTATGGCTATCTAAAGCAATGTAAGATATAGACCATTTTATTAGAAGTAACAAAAGGATGCTTAGAACTTGTGTTTCTTACTGGTTAAACTAAATATCTGTAAGAAATTTAGATCAAGGATAGATGACTAGAAAGTATCAATTTGTAGCTGGAATGTTTAATTCTATCTGGCAAAGATGCAAATATTTCTAAATTACCTATTGATTGAAAATTCAGTTATAGTCCCATCCCATTTCCATTCTCCCCCAAGTTCCTCTTAGAGGTCACTAAAGAGTGACCTAGAATATTTTGTAATTTTCATCATATCTCTGTTTTTGAGCATTATGTTGCCTGAGAAGGAATAGAAACATAGTTTTGTCGGTAAGAGACTTCTTTATGGGTGGTAAATAATCAGCAAAATGCCAAAAATTGAAATTTGAGGGGAAAAGTCCATTTTTTCCTCTATTTTAGCATCTGAATCCTGCAGAAGAATTTTTATCACAAGAAAAAAAAAGAATATTGCTGTTATAAGCTTTCTTTCTTTAGCCTCAAATTCTGACTTCCTCTAAAATTGAAAGCAGTTATTGCTGTTACCTTACTATGTTTTTAAGAATTTCTGAAAACAGATGTTGATTTCTTAACATTTAGATTGAAAATTTAAGGAACCACAATTGATTCATATTCTGAATAATGTTAACTGTCCAAATATTTCTAAAGATTTTATCACTGAGCTATCTATGTGCCTTGAACAAGTGCCTAATGGGCATGCTATTAATATCGCCTACCAGCTGGTGCCAGGCATTCTTCTCATGGTGAACCAGAGGGTTATTTTGAGGAAGTGCTTCTCAGGTCATCTAAACTGAGTGATAGGAAAGTAAGTCTAGATATCCAAAGAGGACATTTATGCATTCCTTTGCCCATTCATTCAGCAACTTTTATTAAGTGCCTACTGTATGCACAAAATTGACCAGTGGCACAGAAGATCCCTGTTTAGGGTCTGATACATTTCTGAAGTTTGCAAAGTCCATATTTGATTGTTTTCATGGATATTTGTAAAGAAGTCCAATAGCTTTGTGCTCTGTTTAATTTATTTAAGATGAAAGCAATATAGCCTTTGAGAGAATCTATATTTAATTCTTCACATTTGAAATTAAAGTAATGGAAACTTAAGGTGAATTATAAAATAACTCAGTAAGAACACCAAATGAAATATTTGCATAATAAAGTTTTCTTTATATATCAACTTATACCAAAATATATTAAAATTTCAAAGGAACTTATTTCCCAACTACTACACAATACATTGCATTCATATTGAATTTGATTTAGAATCTCATATATTCCACAACCAGATTTAACTATTTTAGAATAACACTTAATTGGAGGGGATTTCTGATAATAAAAATAATACATGTTTATTTTAGAAAATTAGGAAACTTACTGGTAATTGTATCATCCAAAGATAAACATTCAAAATTTTATACAGATACATATATTTTCTTACATAGATAGGGTATTATATATGTAATTTAGAAGTTTAATTTTTTATCTTATAATTCTGTCCTGAACATTTTCTTATGTCATTGAGTATTCTTCAAAAAGATCATTTTTAATGGTTATCCAGAACTTTAATTTTTGAGCCTTCTGTTTTTGAGTACCATATCACTGTTAATGAATTGGATAGCCCCTGAAAAACTTTATTAGTTGCCTTTTGCTACCCAAGGTATATTATGAAATTAAAATGAGAAAATGGATGCAAAGTTCACCACACAGTGCCTGGCATAGAATAGGTGTTAAAGTTTGTTATGCCAATTAATGTTTCTTAGTAAATTGCACAGTTTATTTTAGAGGAAAAGCCAGTGTTCCAGAAACTTTGGGCACAATTTGAGTTTTCATTTAAAACAATTTTGTTTCGAAATTTTCATGAGACCTCTTGAAATAATTAGTAGAGACACCCCCTGGACATGAAACCAGCTTTGAGATTCACCTTCTTTAATATCAGTTTCTTAAGACATACACTATAATGCCAATTCCCTTTAAAGAAGTAGCAAAATTAATTTTTCTAGCTTGAAAAATAACTCCCAAAAATGTCTCTTAAACATATAATTATTAAATAATGTAACTCACATTTTGAAGTTTCAATAGAGATATGAACAATAACTAAATATTGTATTAAACTCTTCCTGGGACAAAGTTGTGGAAAGTTAAAAGCACTTGTACAATTAAAGTAGATTAAAATAAAATGGGCCCTTAACTTGACTAAACTTGAAAATCTGAAGTAATGTTTTTGTTTCGGTCGTGATTGTTTTGAAAATAGCAAACAAGATTTTCTGGTTACATGTTTTGGTTGTGCTCTTTAGCCTGAAACACTAAATGGGTAACACCCAGGCACTAACGTGGTCTTAGTGTGTGCTTCTCTGTTTGTTTTGGCAGATATGAATGTGGAGACTTTTCTGAAGGTTTTTAAGCTTTCAAATTGTAAGATTTGCTGCATACTACAGACCTTCTGTTTTAGTTTCTATCTAGTTTTATAAAGAGCTTTAAGTTGAAACTTTCACAGTAGATTGTGCTTCATAATAAAGGGAAAAAATAAGCAGGGGAAACTTATTTCCTCTGGCAAACTTCTGTGCATCATGAAAATTTGCTTTTCTCTCCTTTATTCTCATATGTGTGAGTTCTCATTTTTGTCCTTGTGGAAAGTTGTACTGGTTTCACTTGTGTTGATTTTAGGTATAGTCACTTAAAATGTTACTGCTGTTCTATTCATGATCAACTTGAAAGTTTAAACCTATAGAAGAAACTAGAGAAAATTTCATATAACTATAAATAATCAGCATGAGACCACTATTTAGTACTTAATAACTGTCAACAGAGCAGGCAGTGCAGGGACCAACCTGAAGTGTTCTGAAGCTGGAATTATTCTGGCATATGTGCCCTTTTTTCGAACCATTTTTTATGCCATGCTAATAGAGACAGAACCCTGACCTGCTAAAATTGAAAAAGATCAAAAAGCGAAATGTTACTGCACCAGGTGACTAAGTAGCAAGTAACTAAGCAAATACAATTATTTATTTGGAGTTTTGATAATACTAAGAGAACCATACCAATATTGAAGGACTTAGGACAGAGCATCAATTCTCCATTGTGCTTTGACATCCCAGATATAAATAGAGGTCTGCCATGTCCACATTATGAAATTGTATGTAACAATCAGAAGTACTGACTGCCATTGACAGATCTAAGAGAATAACTTTTATTTGAAGTCAAGAAGCGATGAGAGAGCTGAGAGAGAACCCCTGGGGGAATGATTTTACCAGGTAACAGGTGAAATTTTGATTTAATATTTAGGTACAAAACTATACTCTTGTATTCTAGTTGATGTCCAGCATAATTTCGGTACAGGTAAAAATTACATGCCAATTAATATAATTACAAAGAAGTATTGTGTGTTGTAGCTACTTTAGCGCCCCAACAGATAGCCTGTAATAGCAGTACTTTCTTGAGGAGTTCAGTATATTCAATACAAAAAACTAACCTTTAGCAGGAGTTATTTTCCCTGACTGTATCCATAGTTACCCTTTATAAAGAACTTGGAAAG
Source organism: Tapirus indicus (assembly GCA_031878705.1). Taxonomy (NCBI): domain Eukaryota; kingdom Metazoa; phylum Chordata; class Mammalia; order Perissodactyla; family Tapiridae; genus Tapirus; species Tapirus indicus. The sequence goes on along the minus strand of CM062930.1, from coordinate 33,573,752 downwards.
GACATGTTTTCATTGTATGTGCATTGTGGTTAAGGAGACATAAACTCAGCTATGATTGAGCAATTCTTCATTTTCTCACTTTGAATTTCAGTTAAACTAAACTCCCCTCCTTTCTTCCCACTACTAATATCCCAGATTTCTGAACAGAATTCACCTGTAATCACTCACCACAACAATATGCCACACTTAAAGATTTCAGAGGTTGAAATATGGAAGAGGTAAATTGTTGTGTGACATTTGCCTTCTTCCCTTATTTATGCACTTTTTAATTACTAGTCCAATGCTTAGATGCTGATCAATAGTTGTACTTTAATATCGAGACTCTGCAACCTTGGAATATAGTTTCTGGCAATGTATTCATTTGAACAAAATTTACTTACAACAAAATCAATTAGGAAGGATTTATTAAGTGCCCACTCTATTCAGCACACACCATGGGGAATAAGACCCCTGTCTTGATGTAAGTTACATCTGTTGGGGGAGAAAAGATGAGTACCGTGAAAGAATATCAAGAAACATCCAAAAATACATAATTTAGTGCTGTATTGTATGCTGGACCTTGTCTGTCAGAGGAGTACAAATCAGTAAAGGTGGTCAAAAATGGAGTAAATGGGATTTGAAGGGAGCCTTTAAGAAAAGTTGGGCTGTGAAGCAATGGAATAACCTATCCTCTTCAGACTAGAGGACTAACAGAGGTATAGTGGAAGGAATATACAAAACAGGTTTGCGGGACATTAAGTAAACATTAATGGAAAATAAGGTTGGTTCAGTTGAGATTATAGAAGCCTTGATATTTTTAAATAATTTGGATGTAGAGTAGAATGAACCACTTAGGTAAGATTCGAAGTGGGTGGGAAAAGGACATCAACATCAATCATTAAGTAAGAAATAGAAATGTCTGACAAACATATGAGAAGATGATTAACCTCACTAATGAAGAAATTTAATTTAAAACAAGATTCTATTGTTTATAAGTTTAGCAAAACTTTTAAAGATTGATGATGCCCGGTTGGCTAGGGTATGAAGAAATAGGAGGTCTTATATAAAGTTCATTCATTCAGCAGTTTATTATTGAACATCTCCTTTGTACCAGATATTATTCAAGGTGCTTAAAATACCTTAGATAACAAAATAAATAAAAATTCCTGTCCTTGGAGAACTTTCATTCTAGTTCGTGAGAATTTAAATTTGTACAACCTTTCAAGAGGAATGTCTGAAAATTTATGATGCACATGTGTTTTGACCCAATTATTATTCTTTCTGAGGAAATCACAGTACAAGGAGTGCAAAGATTTACATATGCAATTATTTAGAACTTTCCATAGGCAAGTCACTGTAGTGAATGCTCGGATTGGGTTGTCTTTTTATTGTTACGTTGTGAGAGTTCTTTGTATTTTCTGGATACAAGTCCCTTGTCAGATATGTACTTTGAAATTTTTTCTCCCACTCCATGGGTTGTCTTTTCACTTTCTTGATGATGTCTTTTGAAGCACAAAACCTTTTAATTTCGATGCAGTCCAGTTTATCTAATTTTTCTTTTGTTGCTTGTGCTTTTGGTGCCATATCTCAGAATCCTTTGCCAAATCCAGGTTAATGAAGATTGACTGCTAGGTTTTCTTCTAAGAATTTATGGTTTTAGCTCTGAGCTTTAGGTCTTTGATCCACTTTGAGTTAATTTTTTTTATACCATATGTGGTATAAGGGCTTTCTACTAGTTTTAATGTGGCTACTAGAAAATTTTTAATTACTTGTGTGGCCCGCATTATATTTCCATTGGACAGAACTGGCCTAAACCAGTCATCTCCAAACTTTTTGATATGAATTCCTATTGGGGAAAAAATTTAACATGCACTCATCGGTATATGTATGTGTACTTATATTTGTTTATAGATTGTTTGCATGTACTACCATATGAATAATATATTATGTACATGATAATGTAAAACCTACAGAGAAAATTAAAACATAAAGGTACATAATATTAAAGTAAATGTTAAAAAAATTTCCCACACTTCAGTGGTCTATATTGCACATAACTACTTTTGGAAACCATTGGTCTAGACTGTGACCTTAACCTTCTAATTCGCTCGTCTTCCTTCTCCAAGCCATTTCCACACTGTTGTGAAAGTGCAGATCTGATCATGTCATGCCTAACCAACTTAAAGATAAAATCCAAACTCAGCTTGTCACACAAGGCCTTTCGTCATATGCCCCCACCTATATCTCTTTAGCTTCAGCCTTTACCATGCACCATATGTTTTATTAATCCATACCGTACTGCTTACAATTTTCTGCAGCAAATCATCCTTTACTTATGCTTTTTCCTCTACTCAGAATACTGTTTCTCTGCTTCTCTACCAGATTAGTCAGTATTAGTTTTCATTCCTCAGTGTGCCCTTTCATAGCACTTAGCACACTACAATAATTTTTTTATTTGCCTAGCTTCCTTAGTAAACTATTAGATCCTCCAGATAGAAATTGTGTATTCCCAGTACCTACATAGATTAGAGGCTTTTAATAAATATTTGTTAAAAGAAAGTGTTCATGAATATCTTATTGAATTAATTATGTTTCTTGTAATTCAACCTGCATTTTTCTGCAGTCATTGATGATCATGGTCAAGAAAAAATTGCTAAATTTTCTCTTCATCATTTTTGTTTAATTGCAGGTATTATAATGATGAAAAAGTTATACTTCTTTTTCTTGTGTGTTCTATGTGCTTAAATATATCAGTTTTTTTTAAGAAAAAGATTTTACAATATTTTTTATTCTTGTTTTCTTTTTCTTTCTTTTTTACTTTTTTTTTCTGTAACATCATGGGCTAAATGGGCCATTTAAAGCAACCTGAGAACCTTAATACCACATCTGATATATCTGTGAGATGTATCTGCTATCTTTACAACTGACTTAGAAGTACATTTTTAAAACGTGATCAGTGGATCATTTGGAGACCAGTTGTGCACAGTGTCTTTCACATTATAACCATTATACGTCATAAATGATATCAACAATCATGGTGGTAGTCACAGTCATTCCCATCAGCATCAGTTCCTACAAAGTTTTTCTCAATAAAATAGCACTATAAGCTAGTAATCAGAACACATTAATCAGCCCTTTCAAAAAATCATAAGATACCTTCCTTCTTTTTAGAGTTGATTTTCATCACTCAGAATTCCCCAACCAAAATCAGGGAAATTCTTAGTAGGGGGATGTGGCCCTGGTGTTAGGGCTTAAGCACCAGCATACCAAGAATTTCTTTAATTCAGTGATTTATGTCATGTGATATTTTGCATTGATGAGTGATATCACACCATATCTGCCTAAGAGCATTATGCAATTTCCAAAAGAAACAAAAAGCACCCAAACTAAATGAGCTACTTAATATTATTAAATTTGATGTCTTCAAGTCATTATCTTCTTCAGAATGTTGGTAATGGGTGACCTTTGCATCTCATTATTTTCTTGCATCCCTTTTTCTTCCATTTCATCCCATTTGTAACTCTGTTTCTGTGTAATAACATTTGATTGTGTTCCTTGTTCTGTACAGAGCATTACACAAATATGGTCTGTACCTTCGACATACATGTATTGAGAAATTACTATGTACAAAAAGACCCTCGTGCTGAGTTGTGTGGGAGGCAGAAAGATGAAGATTTATTCCTAACTTATATGAAGGATGAGAGGGAATGAAAATATGAATGAAGATAACTCCAAGGTTTTTAAATTAACCTAATAAAAAACAGAGTTAATGATAAAATACTGATGTTTGCAAACATTTAATAGAATCAACAGATCTACAATGTAAACATAAAATACAATCGGCATTAAGGCTTACTTTATTTGTAGAGATCTTATTTTAGGGTCAAATTTCAGAGAACTTGGTATATTTTATATTGGGGGATAGAAAATGGGATAGCCATAAACTGTAAACACCTTAAAAATCTATAAAGAAAGAAAGTAGATTAGTAGTTCCCTAGGGCTGGGCAGGGAGAATGGGGAGTATTAGTGGGTACAAATTTCCTTTTTAGGGTAATGAAAATGTTCTAAAATTAGATTATAGTGATAGTTACACAACTCTAAATATATTAAAACCATTGAGTTGTACACTTTAGATGCGTGGACCTTATGGTATGTAAATTATGTATCAATAAAGCTGTTGTCTTAAAAAATGAATTATTGTCAAAAAATGGGGACTGTCTTTTCCATCTCTAACTTCAGCTGATTATTGAGGCAAAATCTTATGCCAATGGAAAGGATAGAAACTTAGATATGAGCATATCTAAACAAGTTACCTAGTTCACTGTATAAACTTTTGCCAGAATTCATCTTTTTCATTTGAAATAACGAGTTCTTAGAAATAAATGTGTAGGATCATATTTAGCACTATTTTCAGAGTTTTCTGTGCATTCCTATATCTGATGTTAGGAAATACTAAAAATACAATGGAAATTGTTTCTGTCTTATAATTTTATTTAGAATGAAAATATTTTACTTCTTGTTGTTGTAAAACATCCTGTCTTCTCGGATTCCATGGATTTTGCGATTCTCTCAGCTTAATAGATTAACTCATACAGAACGTGAAAATGTGAGAAATATGAAATTTTTAAGTGTTTGGAATTACAGAGGATGTTTGCAGCAACATATCTTCTCAACATTATTTGGAGTTCTGTAAAGAATTATGCCACTTTTTTCACCCTGTAGTTGGGAGGAATGATTCTATAGCTGAACCTTCTTTTTTCTATTGTGTCTTACAAGGTGGAATTGGGACATTTCACATTTAATGTGCTTTTAAATACTGAAGGTTACATTCAGTACAATAAGTTGTGATCTTCTTGTGATAATCACAATTGTGATCTTTTAGTGGTTTCTTTTAGCATGGAATCTTAGCCTTTACTGTAGACATTCTCCACTTTTCATACATCTTTTCCATCTCCACTTTCAATAGAAAATCTGTTCAGTTGTATTTTGTATTATAAAATGCATTATGTTGTCTGAGGTAAACACTGATGCTTTTCAAAGTGCAAGCTTATTGTTTCAACTAATTGCCTGATTTGTTTGTAAATGGGAAATTTTTACAAAAATGGAGAAAAGCTGTAAATTGCTGTCTTGTGGTCTTTTCAAGTAAATATCATAATGTAACTCTGCACTTTTATAGCAAAGACTAGAAACCATTACTGTAGTAGTCAATATATCACAGTTATGTTATTGTGGAGATTTTCATGTTACTTTCAAAATTCTGAGTTGTTGGGATATTGGTCTTCCACTGTTGACACCTGAAAATATTATTTGACTATATTTTTCTGCTAATATTTAAATATTATTAGGAAATGGTAAATCAGTTTTCAAGCATACAACACATTTTGAATATTTTAGATAGCATTCTACTTTTGTAAGCATTAATTTTCTTATTTCATTTGCCTAGTGTCCACTTGGCAAGAAGAGTGCTTCAGTTAGAAAAACAGAACTCATTGGTTTTAAAAGATCTGGAACATCAAAAGGACCAAGTAACACAGCTTTCACAAAAGGTAGATAACTTAAAATAAACACATATAAAGAAGCACAGTATTCATTTTAATTCTTTGTTACTCCTTTGTGTATTTTCTGAGCAGTTTTAAAATAAGCTGTTTGCTAGTACAAAATGGTTTTACAATTTATGAAACTAACATAATGTTAAAGCCTTATAAAACAACTTACAGTGTATGGCAAAACTAAGATCAAAAGAGAGATTAAATGCCCAGACTAAATATAAATGTAGACCAGACAGACAAATCTTTGATTTTAGAGAATATCAACTGGCAAAACAAGTTTGGCAAATTCTGGTGGCATTTTAAGTTTTTAAATAGAAGCTCATTTTTATAACAGGTTTGTTTTTTGACTTCTTTGATGAAAAATCACTTATCTATTAAACACACTTAGTATACACTTAAGCTCTCACATTCTTTGGGATATGATAGTTCCTAAATTATATTTATTTTTTAAAAATCAGATTCATGTTTCTTGTTTTCCTTAGTGTTACATCATTTAAAAAATACGTATACATTTTACATAGTATTTTTAATCCTCTTACTTAAAGCCAACATCTAATTACATTTTTCTGTACTTCTGAAATTTAAGAATTGTAACAATTAAAACCAAAGATGCCACCTCACTAGTGTTCCTTTTATTTTCTGAGTTACAGCATAATAAGTTTTTCTATGTTAATATTTTAAAACTTTTGGATCTTATAATAAAGAGATTTTTAAAGACATAAGTTAAAAACTGTTACTACAGGGCTGGCCCAGTGGCACAGCAGTTTAGGTTGTGCTTTGGCAGCCCAGGGTTCTCAGGATCGGATCCCAGGCACAGGCGACGCACTGCTTGTCAGCCATGCTGTGGCGGCGTCCCATATAAAGGAGAGGAAGATGGGCACGGATGTTAGCCCAGGGCCAGTCTTCCTCAGCAAAAAGAGGAGGATTGGCGATGGATGTTAGCTCAGGGCTGGTCTTCCTCACAAAAAAAAAAACTGTTGACACATACCGTGTATTCTTTTTTTTCTTAAGGACCTGTTCATATTTGTCTTTTAATACTGTAACATTAGGAGGATCTTTATGCTCAAATTTCAAAAGACCAGAAATATTTCATATTACTACAGTGCCTGACACATAATTAATGCTCGTGGTGGAAACAGCGTTGTGCTGGTAAATGTTAACGACCGACTCTCCAGGCAGGGGTGTGTAAGACAGCTGATTTGTAGCATTTGCTTATGTCTGTGGGATAAATATTCCTACCGTGACTAACTTCAAGCTGCCAACATCATGTTACTGGAATCGCAGTAGAGAAAAGATGCTCAGTACCACACCATTACATAATGTTTCCACCATACAGATACAATAGATATATCTAAACTCAAGAGCATAGATAATAGTAAAATACTTAAAATTGGTGAGTTTTGAGTATTTATTCCCTTTTTTAATAAAATGTATTTTATTCTAAGTTTAAATAATTTTTAGTAATGGTTGTATTTAACAACCAACTCACAAAATTCCTAAAAATTTACTGGTCAGCTCTCACAAACTGCCGTAAGCCAGCTCTGGCACACCACTGGGTGGAACTATGGAAGGCTAAATAAAGGAATGACTAAAGAAATGAACCTCTGTTGGCTAATATATTATAGATCCCTCATGTTTGTTTTAATTTCAGAATAACCTATCAAAAATATTTCTAAAAGTAAAATATTAAAATACATATAGACTTGTATATATATGCATGTCTTTATATTACTTTTTTTTAAAAAAAGAAAACACCTTCCTGAGCACTTCAGTTAATTGAATTCATTCCTATACAAGTTATAGGGGGAAAATGTAAGAAATTAAGTGCTCTTATAATGAAGTATTATTAACTTTGTATGAAGTAGTTTTAAAATAAGCTGTTGACTTACTTTGAGAAAAAGACTTAAATACTGAAATATTTGTGATATGAAATAGTATGATGCCTGGAATTTGCTTTAAAATATTCCATAAAAGGGAGGGAAAGGGCTCAGTAGATAAAGCAGGAATCTCAAAATGTTGATAATGTTTGAAGCTGGGGGACAGGTACCTGTTGGTTCATTATCCGGTTCTGTACTTTTGAGTATGTTTGAAAAATTTTCATAAGACATTTGGAGAAAGAATCAGTAACCCTATATTAAAAGGTTTATCTAAACTATGGTATATAACTTTTCCGTTAAGATTGAAAATAAAGTATTATAATTTGAAATATTCCATAAACTACTTTTTTCTACCTCACAAATATATTGTTTAAATTGAAAATAATTGTATAAAGTAATTAGCTGAAAGATGGTAATGTTAGATTGCTTCTATAACAGTAGACTATTCATGATAGATGATGAAAAAGCAGGTAAGGAAATTCTCTCAGGATCTGTATTCTTTTGAGCGGGTTAAATGTTTAAACCAGCTTGGAGTTTTTGAGAATAATACACAGATGAAACTCAAATAACTAATGTTAGAATTAACATTAAGTTATATACTATTCAGAATGTCTGAGATTATACATAAATGAAATGCCAACATGAGAATGCTAAAAAATATTCAAAATGAAAACAAATACTCCTTTCATAGCAGGTTTTTTGAGATATAATTAACATACAGTAAATTGTACATATTTAAAGTGTACAATATAACTTTTGACACATGTGTATACCCATGGAACCATCACCAAAATGAAGATAATGAACACATGGATCACCCCAGAAGTTTCCTTGTGCCCCTGTGGAATCTCTCCCTCCCAACCCTGCCCCTCCCCATCCTGGTCCCCAAACAAGGACTGATTTGCATTCAGTCACTGTAGTTTAGCCATTTCTTAGACTTTTATATAAATGGAACCATACAGTGTATATATATATACACATAACATATATGTGTATATATGTATATACACATACATACACACGCACAAACTCTTTTATCTGTCTTTTTTCACTCTGCATGATTATTTCAAGATTCATCCATAGTTCATTTCTTGTCATTACTGAGTAGTATTCCGTTGTATGGATATACCACAGTTGTTCATCCATTCACCTGTTGATGGATATTTGGGTTGTTTCCGGTTTTTGTCTATTACGAATAAAGCTGATATGAACATCCATGTACAAATCTTTTTATGAATATATGCTTTCATTTCTCTTGGGTAAATACCTAGGAGTGGAATAGCTGGATCATATGGTAGATGTCTATTTAACATTTTAAGAAACTGCCAAACTGTTTTCCAGATGTTTGTACCATTTTACATTTCCACCAGCAGCATATAAAGCTTCTAGTTCTTCCACACCCTTGCAAAGACTTGATATGGTCAGTGTTTTTAATCTTAGCCATTCTAATGGGTGTGTAATGGTATCTCATTGTGATTTTAATTTGCATTTCCCTAATGACTGATGATATTGAGTATCTTTTCATGTGCTTCTTTGCCCTCTTTTTTTATAGGGAAAAGTGTCTATTCAAATTTTTTGCCCATTTTATCAGATTGTTGGTTTTCTTACTATTGAGTTATGAGCATTATTTATATATTCTAGAAACAAGTCCCTTATCATAATATGATTTGCAAATATTTTCTCCCACTCTGTGCTCCATCTGTTAATAATCTTTGAACAGCAGAAGTTTTTATCAAGTCCAGTTTATCAGTTTTTTCTTTCATGGATTGTGTTTTTGGTGTTATATCTAAAATATCTTTGCCAAACCCAAGATCACAGGATTTTTGTCTGTTTTCTTCTGTTTCATAGTTTTATGTATGTGATCCATTTTTAGTTAATTTTTTTGTAATGCACAAGGTATAGATTGAAATTCATTTATTTGCATATTGAAATCATATTGTTCTAGCACTGTGTGTTGAAAAGACTGTTGTTGAAAATCAATTATATATGTATGAGTCTGTTTCCGGCCTGTCCGTTCTGTTCCAGTGTTCTATTTGTCTTTAGGTCAATACCATACCATCTTGATTATTCTAGCTTTATAATGTCTTGAAATTAAATAGTATTAGTCCTCTAACTGTTCATTTTTAAAACTTTTGGCTGTTCTGTGTCCTTTGCATTTCCATATGAATTCTATAATCATTTCTACCAAAAAAAAAAAGCTGGCTGCAATTTTGATTGGGATTGCCTTGAACCTGTAGATTAAATGGGGTGAATTGATGTCTTAATAATATTGAATATTCTGACCCATGAACCTGTACATCTTCCCATTTATTTAGATCTTTTAGAATTTCTCTTAGTAGTGTTACTTTTTAGTTTTTAGTGTAAAAGTCTCACATCTTTTGACTAGTGTTAACATGGTATGTTTTTCCATTCTTCTACTTTTAACCTGTTTGTGTCTTTATAATTGTTTGTAGGCAAATATGTAATTGTATCTTGCTTTTTTGTCCAGTCTGACAAAACAGGACTTTTAAATTGCAGTTTTCAGAACACTTACATTTAATGTGTTTATTGATAAGGTTATGTTTAAAGCTGTCATCTTGTTTGTTTTTTATTTGTCCCATATACAAATATAATATAATTCCATTTGTCCTCTTCCATCCTTTGTGCTTTTGTTTTTATGCGTTTCACTTATACATGTATAAACCTCAGACTACATTGCTATTATTTTTGCTTTACACAGTTGCTAATCTTTCAAAGAGATACAATAATATGCAGAAAAGGTATTATACTTAACCAAATAGTTACCAAGCCTGGTGTCCTTTATTCCTTTGTGTGGATAGAAATTTCCATCTGGTATTATATTGCTTCTAGTTGATACACTTCTTTTAATAATACTTACAGAGCAGATCTGCTGGTGATGAATTCTTTCTGCTTCTGTATGTTGCAAAAAGTTATTTCACCTTTTTTTGTTGTTTTTTGTTTCTCCATTTCTGTTTATTCTTAACTAAAGTCAAGATTAAAATATATTTCTTATGGTTATGTTATTACTAAGGCCAAATAAACTGGAAGTATGCATTTGAGGGGTTCACTCTTGTCTTTTTTATTGCAGTAAAATTTACCTAACATAAAATTCACCATTTTAACCATTTTAAATTGTACAATTCAGTGGCTTTTGGTACGTTTACAGTGTTATACAGCCATTACCACTGTCTAGCTACAGAACATTTTCATAACCCAGAAGGAAACCCTGTACCCATTAAGCAGTCATTCCCCATTCTCCCCTCTCTCCAGCCCCTGGCAACCACTCATGTGCTTTCTGTCTCTATGGATTTGCCTGTTCTACATATTTTATGTAAGTGGAATCATGCAATATGTGACCTTTTGTGTCTGGCTTCTTTCACTTAGCGTAATGTTTTCAAGGTTCATTCATGTTGTACCATCTATCAATACTTAATTCCTTTTTATGACTGAATAATAATCTGTCGTACAAATATTTCACATTTTATTTATCCATTCATCTGCTGATGGACATTTGAATCATTTCCATCCTTTGGCTATTGTCAATAGTGCTTCTATGAACATTTGAGTCCAAGCATATGTTTGACTACCTATTTCAGTTCTTTCGTGTATACGCCTAAGAGTGGAATTGCTGGGTTCACCTTTGTCTTTGAAAGATATTTTCACTGCGTCAGGAATGTGAGGTTGACTTTTTTTTTCATCTCTTTTTCAGTACTTGAAAGATGTTGCTCCACTCTCTTCTAGTTTGCATTGTTTTTGCCAAGAAATATGCTGTCATCTTTTATCTTTGTTCTTCTCTAGGTAATATGTCTTAATTCTCTAGCTACTTTTAAGATTTTCTTTTTTTTACTAGCTTTAACCAATTTGATTATGATATGACTTGTGGTAGTTTTCCTCATGTTTCTTGTGCTTGGGTTTTGTCAAACTTCTTGTATATGTGAGATCATCAAATTTGGAAGTTTTTCAGCCATTATTTCTTCAAATATTTTTCTATCCTACCCTTCTTTCCTTTGGAGACTCTGTTAGACATATATTAGACTGCTTGGAATTGTCCTACAACAGAATAAATGATGTTCTGTTCACTTTTTTCAGTCTTTGTCTGCCTTTCCTTTTGCAAAATTCCTCTTACCAAGTCTTCAAGTCCACTAATCCTTTCTTCTCTGATATATAATCTGTTCTTAATCCAATCCAGTATGTTTTTCATTTCAGATATTGTAGTTTTCATTTCCAGTTCAATTTGGGTCTTTTCTCTATCTTTCAGGTACCTACTTAACCTTTTCAAACTATTTTTCTTGAGCATATGAAATACAGTTTCAACAACTGTTTTGATATCCTTGTCTACTAATTCTATTACTGTGACATTTCTTGATTGGTTTCACTTTAATTGATTTATCTCATTGTGTATCATATTGTCCTGCTTCTTTGCATGCCTAATAATTTTTTACTGGATACCAGATATTGTGAGTTTTACCTTAGACCTAAATGTTTTTGTATTCCTGTAAGTTTTTGTAAGCTTTATTCTCAGACATGGTTAAGTTTCTTGGAAAAAGTTTGGTCCTTTCAAGTCTTGCTTTTAAGCTTTTATAAGCAAAGAAGTGTTCGTCTTAAGGCTAATTTTTCCCTCACTACTGTGACCAAAGCCTTTTGAGTATTCTACCCCAGGTCCTATGAATTATTAGGTTTTCTACTTTGTCTGGTGGGACTAGGTACAATTCCTGGCTCATGTGATCTTCAGATATTGTTCCTTCTAATCTTTTCAGTGCTTCTATCTCAGTGTCTGCAGTTTCTTTACACACATGTACTGCTCACTGCCCAGATGAATACTCAAGGGGAACCGTCTGTAAATTTTCAGAGTTCCTCTCTGTGCCGCTCTTTTCCTCCAATACTCTGCCATATGAACTGTAGCCACCTTGATTTCTGCTTCTGGCAACAGATCTTTAACTCAGGGAGTTTGGCAGGCTCTGCTTTAATTCGCCCTTCCTGAACCACAGCCTAGAAACTCTCTCCATGAAGTGAACTGGGGCAATTGTAGGGCTAGGCTCACCTTGTTTGTTTCCTGTGTCTCAGGGTTCACTGTCCTTCATTGGTTGATGTCTGGTGTCTTCGGACCTTTGTTTCATTTGTTGGTCCAGTATAAAAGGGAGAAAAATAAATCGGCTTTCTTTTTTGTATGTAGGTATATGCCACCTTATTCTCAAGAAACCACCAAGTTGGTTAAGAATGGTGGAGTTTGTTAAATAGTAGAAAAATCTAAGTTAAATTATAAAGCATGCCACATTACCACCAACAAGAATTGGTCTGCCTCAGCTGCCTTGAACCTTAATGCTTACTTTTTCTCTTTCCAGTCATTCAGTAAATATTTATCACACTACCACTATATTCAACCACTGATGAACAAAATAGGCATAGTCTTGCCCTCTTAACATGTACAGCCTTGTTCACAAAGACCTTGTCTTTTAGTGAAAGCACTTAGAGATTTATCTGTTACAGCTAACTTAATTTCAGAAAACTTATCTAGAAAATGGGACATACACAATCTCAAGTGACTAAATGGCAAAGTTTAGTTGCCTGGGATTTTCTACCTAGGAGGCACTTAGTGAAATCCAGGTAATTTCTTACAAAACTTTAAATTGCTAGATTTGAAAGAGACTTCAAGATGTGTGGGTCAAATAAAGTAGATCTACATGTACTGACTTTAAAAGATGTTTATACTATGCTGATAATTTTTTTAAAAAAGGAAAGTTATGGAATAGTGTGTATTATGTTTCTCTATTTTGGTTTTAATATGTATTTGTGTGTGTGTGTAGGGGGTTGGGATCGTGTTTCTGTTTAAGTATAGAGAAAACGAAAAAGTTTAGAAAATATACAACTGTCATGCCAAGGGCACACAAATGCTACTAGTCGTGCATTATAAATACAAAATAAGCTTTATTGTGGTATTAACTGAGTTTATACCATTCCCCAAGTTCTCTTCCCACAGAAGAGTGTGCTTAGGCCTGGCATAGGTGGTCTAGATGTACAACAGAAAGGGATCTGATAGAGGGACGTCACACCAAAACATTGTACACTTTTAAATAGAAGGCAGGTAGGGAATATCTAGTTGACTATGTAACAGTGGAAGAGGGAACCCCTGGAGTTTAGTAGCTCATATTAGGGTGTTCTAGTAGAATAGGAAATGAGCCTCCAGGACCATCCATATTTGTCTCTGTAACATCAAACAGTGGTTACTTCTGGGATTGGGAGTTGGGGAAGTGAGGAATGACTAATTTTTACCTTCTGCATTTTTGAACTGTTTGAGTTTATTCCAACTCTTGTGAGATTTTCTTTAAAGGCATATATTTGGTGACCAACACAGTATTTAATTCATAATAAGTATAAAGTAAATATTGATTCATTAGATCATTGACCTAGCCCATCCACCAAACTTAGATTTTTAAAGATTATGAAAATAAGAGGCCAAATCCTGTTTTTTTACATATGTCTATGAACAAAGATTACATTCCAGCAATATTTTTTGTACCCAAAATTTCATTGCTAAAGAAATATACACACACACACGCACACCCCCCCCCCCACACACACACCCACCGGATACCCATCCATCCATCCATATGTGTATATATGCTCATGATATATGCATGGAGATATTTGGAATGATACACACCAGAAGAAATCATTGATGTTGGCTATCACTGTGAAGGAGATATTGAGGTTCTAGGATGGGTGGAAGAGATCCTTTCAGTTTATATTCCCTTTCTGTAGTTTGAATTACTTACTATGTGCATATGTATTCCCCTCTTTCCTCCCTGTCTTCCTCTCCTCCCAACTTCCATTTTGTTATCAAGAACAAGTTTATTAAAGGAATATGGAAGTGTTCTAGAATATCAGAGAAAGGATTCACTATAGGAAAAATTCAGAAGCATCTAAAAACATAACATAGGCATTTGAGAGCCTTAGGACTGAGAAAAGGAAACAGGAAAGGTGTTTAATGTGTGCTCAGGCAAGGAAAAAAGATGTGGCAGAAGGATGTGCTTGATGGAGTCTTTGTAATACTTGCCAGTAGGTTCTCTCTCTCTCTATGTTTATGTATATATATATACACACACCAGTGACATTGAGATACATGATTTCTGCAAAATACTGTAAACGTAAGAATCTAGGTGAGTAAAACATGTGCCTCTGTCCTTTTAGTTACCTGACTAACAATTGCTGGGAGTGTTCCACCAGCATCCCCAGTGAATCCAGTCTCTGGAAGCAGCCTATAGCATACACAACTCCTGCAACCCCACCTCAGCATTTTAAAGGTAGAGATTCATATCCCAACCACAGCCCTAAAGGAACTAAATCTCTTTAAACTTCAAAGCTAACCTTTCCCACCATGTTTCTAAGCCTGCATTGATGTGAAAAAGGTTCCACTGTTTTATGTACCGCTAAGGAGGAAGAGTAGAAGATGCTGCCAAGTAAACTATGATACAATGCTTTATTATCACTTTAAATTGTCTTTTAATTTTAGACACGTTCTTTCAGACTTTAGGCGATGATTTTTATCACATATTACACAACTCAGTTTTTGTGCTTTTCTTCTAACATAAACTTTGTTTTGGTGCCAAATGACATGGTAGTCTTTTTGAGGACATTTTAAGTGGCATTTAAACTCAATCTTTGACCTATTAGCCATACTCAGAACTCAGTTGAAATCACAATATAAACAGATAAGACCGAACGTGTTCATGTGCGACCTTGGCCAACAGCGATTATAAAATGCATCCATTTTCATAGAAAAGATGAAAAATAGTATGAGTTATGGGGTCCCTTTACCTCCCAAAGTGTTTCCCTGAAAGTTTGTTGATGCTTAAAATTCCTTTAATAAAGAACATTGTTTTTATTTCACCATTAGAAATATAAGACTTAAAATATAAACACTTAGTTGAGGTACTACATTGCCTGAAATGTTTTAGATTTAGCAAATGAAGTTTATCAATCCATCAGAAGTCCTTGGTTCTTTTAACCAAAACTGTCCTCCATGCTGTAGATCATGATTTCCTATTTTAAAATGCCCATTACCTACCAGTCAGTGTCTATATTCTTGAGCATGCCATAGAAGGCCAATTTGATTCTAACCTACTTCTCATGCTCATCTTCTCTCCTCTCCTTTTTTCCTGTATTTCTTTGTGGATAATTGGTCCTGTTTCTTTACTATGTGTGTGTGTACATGCACACCTATGCCTTTAGTGCACATTCTTTAAAGTAGTAGGGGGGAGGCATTCTTATCTCTTCACATTTTGTGCTACTCTTACATTTTTTTTTTCCTGTTATTGAGAGGCAGTCATGAATACTGGCTAAGCACATGATTCTGGAACCAGACTCACTGGGTTACAATCTCATTTCTGGTAATTACTTGCTATGTAAACTTGGATAAGTTGTTTAACCTCTCTGTGCCTCAATGTCCTCATTTGTAAAATATTTATTAAATTACAAATAAAATAAGTTTCATTGAAATGTTTCCTGGGCAAATGAGTAGATTACTTTTTCAAAATAGTTTCTCTTAAACAGACTATGTTTTTTAACATTTAACAGGGAAAAAACAGAAAAGCAAAGAAGAAGGGGAAGAAAATCTTTTGAAAACAGGCGAAGATAGTCACAAAAGGCTATATACTATATGATTCCAACTATATGACATCTAGAAAAAGTAGAACTATGGAGACAGTAAAATGAGCATTGGTTGCCAGGGGTTAGGAGGAAGGAAGGGATGAATAGACAGAGCAAGAGGATTTATAGGGCAAACTATTCTGTATGATACTGTAACAGTGGATACATGTCATTATACATTTGTTAAAACCCATAGAATGTACAACACCAAGAGTGAACCATACTGTAAACTAGAGTTTGGGTGATAATGGTGTGTCAATGTACATTCATCAATTGTAACAAATGGTGATGCTGGGGAAGGTTGTAGGGTTAGGGGGAGCCAGGAATATATGGGGGCTCTCTGTACTTCCACTCAATTTTGCTGTTAACCTAAAACTACTCTAAAAAATAAAGTCTTTAAAAAAAAAACAGACCAGAAAGGAGTGAAATTTGAGAACCACAGAGAAGAAACAGGAGAAAAAGAAAAGAAGGAGTGAAGAAGATGTCAATAGCTCATTTTCTGCGAAGGTTAATCATGGCCACCTTTTGTCACTTGTGTAATTCGGCAGTCCTTGAAGCTAGTTTTGTTGGTAGCAGGAAAATACCCCCTGGAAAGTAACGTTGTCTAGAGAAAAATTAAGTTCTTGACATAGGTAACAGAGCTAACTTTTTTATAATATTAAAGAATTTGGGAGAAACTTCATTTTCTCTGTGTATATGGGTATTTCACGTGGTGCTTCACTCCTTGTGAAGTTAGTGTTCTCATAAATTTTGTGGATGCACAAGATAAAATGTAACTGGATATGAGGGATAATTAAATTGTTGATGCATGGTAAAGTTTCATGAAGAAGACTTAAAGTGAAGAGGTTATTGGAACAAACAATATTCATAGGTAATAAGTGACACGATCAAAACACAGTACCAGAAATTGCCTTTAAAATGTACAAATTATTATTAACTGTTGTCATTTTGTCTCTTATTTTTTGTCTCTGATGTGGAATTATATAGAAATGAACATTTTTACTTTAATAACAATGAACTTATATTTATCTACCATATGAATGGCTGATTTGTTACATGTACAAAACATTCACTTTCATTGTAGTAACAGCTCTGTGTCTAACCTTGCCAAATGCTTAAACCAAGAAGTCTTTGTTATGGTCCATTCTGGAAAAAATTCAATTACATGGATCCAGGACAGTATGGTAGAATTTGTTCTTTAAGCCGTGATTTTATAGGTTCACATACCAGGTCATGTGAATGGGTGTGCGGGTGTACCAAATGCCAGCACCACTGAAGTAAGGAAAAACAATAACTTATTTATAAGTTATATTCTGTTTACACATCAAACAAATAAGATAATTGTTTAAACTTTTTATCTTACTGGTGTGCCTTGACAACTCATGAATGACTATAAATTTTTTCATTTAAGAGCTATTATAAATTATGCTGCAAATCACCCCCCGCCCAATCATCATTGTTACACAATTGAACCACATTAAAGTGAATTTCTCAGGGGTAGCTTTAAGGGGGAAAGAAATTTAAAACACTTCAACTTGAAAATTCCATTCTCTGACTCTAATCTCCTGTCTTTCCAGCTCTCCCAGTCCTTCCAGCTCTGCTAGTCCTTTCATTCCACTTAACCTGTGCTTTATTTGGACTCAGTGAGTCCCAGACTCGTAAACTCTTTGTATTTTTCCAATCTGTCAAGCCCCTCCTGGCTCCATTTTTCTTCCTACCCAGCCTTGGACCTTATCAGCCCGCTGAGCACCACATTCACTAGCACTCTAGATTGCTTTGTTGCCAAATTCATCCATCAAGCTTTTCTTGACATTCCCTACCTTTAGCATGGTATCTTATAATCTGGTAGTTACTCTATAAATATTTAATGGAAGGAAGGAGAGAGAGAAAGAAAATTCTTTGGTTTTGTGGTAATGTGCTGAAAATTTCTTGTGGAAATCTGTTACTTTTGCTGCTTGGAAGCATTACAAACTTTTGTTGTTGAACATCAACCAGGCCCTCATTCCCGTTGCCTAGTGTTTTTATTTTTCTGTATCTGTCCTGTTTCCCATTATCTTCCTTGCAGGTCCCTTTCACTCCCCAAAGCCATAAAGTCCATCATCTGTATCTTTTCCTTATTACAATTAGGACATCCAAATTTATTTTCTTTGGGTCCCTTTCACCCAAGGATTTTTTAGTATCTTCACTTACTCTTTTTTTCCCCTTTTGGTCCCACTCAAAAAAATGAGTGTGTGTGTGTGTGTGTGTGTGTGTTGACATAACTTTCAAAAGTTAACGCCCTCTTTTTGTATGTAATTCCTTCTGCTCTCTTCCCCCATCATCTATTCAGCTGTGCCTTTCTCAGTGATCACCAGTGACTTCCTAATTGTCAGTGTTCTCTTCTCTGTCCCCTGATCTGTCTATGGCATGACATTATAAATATTATATATATTCTAGAAATTCTGTCCTCTCTGTGCTTTACAACACCATTCTCCCTCAGATGACTCTTTAGTCTTCTTAGCCAATGTCTTCATCTTCTTCTAACCCTGAAATGTAGATGTCCCTCATGTGTCTGCCCTTTGCTCTGTTCTTACACCTATGTCAGTAGTGATTCTCTAATGTTAGTGAGTATCAGAATGACCTAAGATTCCTATTTAAAAGGTAGGTTTCTAGATCCTACCCTCAGAGATTGTGATTAAGTAGGTCTACAATGAAACCCAGGAATCTGCATTTTTAACAAGCTCCTCTTGTGACTAATAAAAGTGATGCAGGGCCACTCTGAAAAAAGTAATGCTCTACAGTCCTATCTACTCCAGTGACTTCAGTCATTACTTCCATGCTGATGACTTTCAAATATTTTAACATCCCACTCTTATGAATTTCTCCTTGTTATCTGGACAATACTTTGAGAATCTCAAGACCAGAGCAGGGCTGATAATCAACTAGTATGAACTTGCATTTGGTTGGTAAAATAATAAAATATTTGAAAAACACTGCTTAACAACTGTTGCCCTAAGCCCCCGAATGTCATTCCACCACCACAATCCTGTCTGTCCTGATCTCTCTCCTGAGATCCCCTGAACTTCCCCACCACTCAGCAGCAGAGAAGTAATACCTGTCACCACAGAATTTCCCTGGGACCCTGCTCCAGTGCGAAGGCTGGCATCCTAATTGGTTGAATTGTTTCAGTTAAATATTACTCCTCTTAAAGATGATGATGTCATTAACCATATGGGGACATAGGAGAAGAAGTTAGTTTTAATGAGGAGGATGGTAAATTCAAGAATAAGATGGTTTATGTGCAGTACTGTTAAACCTACTAAAATAGTTGGATGAAGTTGCCTGCAGCAAGTCCAAGATCACAAGAGCTATGCTTTCCAAATTTGACAGATCATCAAAAGCCCCAACCCTAAGAAATTCTGATTCATTAGGACTGGGGTGGGGCCCAGAAATCACTGGGTTTTTTACATACTCCCCAGTGATTCTTAGGATTAGCTAGGTTTAAGAACTACTGCTTTGGGTGGAGAACATAGAGAAGTGGTATGAAAGTATTGCCCCATATTGGACCTCAAAAAGGCACTTCACATTCCATGGCACAATCAAAAAGATTAGGCAGGGATATATGGATTTTTCAGCACAAACTACCACTACTGCTAGGACGTATCACTTGTATATATTTTATACACAAAAAGAGACTCAGTGTTAAACCCATTCAATAGAATGCATTTTGTCCCTGGCAAGAAAACTCAATTTCTAGGAGTTTCTTTGAAAATAAACTCCACAAGAAAAAAAATCTCACATTTAGGAAAAACACAACAAAATGTAGTCACCTTTATATGTTTTTTAAATTTTAAGAGAAAATATATAATTTTAGATTATCATCCTAGAAAAAGTATTTGAATTAAAATATATAACTGTGTTTTAATCAGGTGTTGCTTTTCTCTGAATCATATGTACAGTTTATTGAAACAAAGGAGGAATAATAATTCTATAAAATGTTGTGTCATGGGTTTAGTCTTGAGTCATTTATTACATATATGATTCCTGAGTCACTAATTACTAAGGCTTTACTATAAGGAAAAGATTACTAACAATAGGCAAAGTGAATGATTGTGAAACTTTTTGAATACTAATTATTATAGCTACAGAAGGACTTCTTTAAACCATATTGAAGAAACTAAATTCTGGTAAATTCACACTTATTTCAAAAATAGATGTTAGCATCAGTTTTCACTGAGACACATGTACTTTTTTCCTGAGAAATTAAAATAAATTTGGGGGATTTAGAAGCTTACAAACAAGTTTATAAAGAAATATATCCTTAAAACTGACAACACTATAGAAGTTTTTATTATCCAGAGAAGGCGGAGTTTGTAGGTTGTATATTAGAGAGATCTTTTGAAAGTAAGGCTTTTGGCCCTTAATTTTGTTTATAATACTAAAACTTAATATATGTAATTGCTGCAATGAAAAAAATCTAACTAAAATAATTAAACTAATGATTGCTATTATATTTTTATGCAATTGAAGTTAGATTTGATAAGTTTTAAACATAGCTCATTCTAGACTACAGCTCACTACATTTGGAAATGCCCTTAGTCCTTTCCTACTGTCTGCCCCCCCACCCCCCCAGACTATTCTGCACTTTGAAACACAAAGCAACTTGTCAGTTCAGTTTATTCAGTTAGGGTCAGTTTTGTGAAAACAAAGTCAAGGCAATTGTTTAATTTAATTGACTAGTGAAACTGGTTATACAGGTAAGTAGAATTTAGTCTTATTTTTGTCCAGCTGCGTATCTGAATGTTCATAAAGTAACTTAGTAGAGTAATAAGATTCCAGTGACATTGTAATAGATTTTAAAGAATGATTACCAAAGCAAGGAAAAAGAACACTAAAACCCAAACTATAGAAAATATTCATGGTATTTTTTTCTTTATAGCTCTGCTTTCACTATAATGAATTGTGTCCAAAAAAAGAAGTCTTCTTTTCTTTTACTATTCATTTCCTTTTCTCTGAGGAATTTTTTCCTGGGCCATACTTAATGTAACCATAGGAAATTTTCTAATATAATTTAGAT
Source organism: Tapirus indicus (assembly GCA_031878705.1). Classification (NCBI taxonomy): domain Eukaryota; kingdom Metazoa; phylum Chordata; class Mammalia; order Perissodactyla; family Tapiridae; genus Tapirus; species Tapirus indicus. Next base: position 33,552,645 of record CM062930.1, on the reverse strand, counting down.
GAATAGCTTAAATAACTTTTACAAAGTAATCCTCAAACTGCAAGCAGATATTCTCTAACAGTTGGTCAGCCGCCTCTTGGCTTCACTTTCCTCCTTACCCACCTGGACTTCATGGTTGATCATTCTAACAATAATTGTTTCTGCCCTTGATTCTTTCTGCCTTCCACTGTTACCTTCCACTATACACATCCTGCTATTCTCTACACCTTCAGCTTCTAGGATGCTGGTCACTCATTATTTTGTGTGTGTGAACAGAAAACCAAAAAATTGCAGTGCTAAAATAAATGATATGTTTAGATCTTAATATAAAAAATATAGATCTTATAAATGTAGTTCATTTGAGAAAAAGTATAAATCATTTTTGTCCCAGAAAAACAGCAAATCTTTAGCCTCAATTGAACTTGTTAGGGATTATGAAAGGAAAGGGGAAAAAAAATTTTAAACCTATAAAAGGCTAGAATTTTATAATAGATATTTACCACTTTTATTGATTAGTTTTTGCATATGCAACTTTAGAATACCTTTTTTGAGAACTTATTATGTACCAAAGTAGAGGCTGCTGATATTGACAGTGCTGTCTTTAGTCCTATACTGACATACGTTTTACATTTGCTTAGGGAAAAAGAGCAAACATAAATAAATTAAAAAACTAAGGTTGATTGGGTATATAAGTTGATAAAATCCTTTAGCAAAGAACTTTGGTCTTATATGTCAAGAGAATTACATAGTCGTACCCCTTAACCTTAGTGCATGTCCTGTTCTAAAAAATTTAACAAAGGAAATATTAGTTTAAGAAATAACATCTACAATACAAAAAAAAAGTTTGTTCTAGCATTATTTATACTAGTGAAAAATTGATAACATCCTAAATGTTTCTAACTATAATCAATGTTTTTAAATTATGGCACATTGGCTTACTAGACAGTTTTGTAACCATTAAAAATATAAATTAAGGTACTCCAACAACTTGGAAAAATGATTATGATATAAGGTAAAGTGAAAAGGCATAACATAAAATTGTACATAATATACTAGTAGTGAATAATCCAAAAAGGAAATTAAGAAAACAGTTCCATTTATAATAGCATCAAAAAGAATGAAATACTTAGGAATAAATTTAATCAAACAGGAGAAAGACTTGTACACTGAAGACTATAAAACATTAATGAAAGAAATCAAGGAAGACATAATAAATGGAAAGACATCCCATGTTCATGGCTTAGAAGACAATATTGTTAAGATGACAGTACTACCCCAAATGATTTACAGATTCAGTGCAATCCTTATCAAAATCCCAGTGGCATTTTTTTTTTTTTTTTGCAGAAATAGAAAACCCATTCTAAAATTCATATGGAATTTCAAGGGACCTTGAATGGCCAAAACAATCTTGAAAAGGAAAAACAAAGTTGGATGACTCACACTTTCACATTTTAAAACTTACTACAAATCTACAGTGATCAAAACAGTATTCTACTGGCATAAGGTTAAATGTATAAGATTAATAGAATAGAATAAAGAGCCCAGAAATAAACCCTCGTGTATATGGTTTTTCAACATGGTTGCCAAGACCATTCAATCGAGAAAAGACAGACTTTTCAACAAATGGTGCTGGTAAAACTGGATATCTACATATAAAAGATTGAAATGGGACCCATACCTTTCACTACATACAAAAATTGACTCAAAATTGATCAAAGACCTAAATTTCAGAGCTAAAGGTATAAAACTCATAGAAGAAAGCATAGGAGAAAATCTTCATGACCTTGGATTTGGCAATGGTTTCTTAAAAATTACACCAAATATATAGGCAACAAAAGAAAAAATAGGTAAGTTGTATTTCATCAAAATTAAAAACTTTTGTGATCAAAGGGCGTTATCAAGAGTGAAAAGACAACCCTCAGAATGGGAGGAAATATTTGCAAATCATAGATCTAATAAGTGTTTAATATCCAGAATATGTAAAGAACTCCTATAACTCAACAACCAAAAAACACAACCTAAATTTAAAAAGGACCAAAGACTTGGATAGACACTTCTCCAAAGAGGATGTGCAAATGGCCGATAGGCACATGAAATAACAGCGTTGTGAGGATGTGGAGAAACTGGAACCAAGTGCATTGCTGGTGGGAATGTAAAATGATGCAGCCGCTGTGGAAAACAGTTGGCAGTTCCTCAAAAAGTTAAATGTAGAATTACCATATGACCCATCAATTCCACTCCACTTCTAGGTAGATACCCTAAGGAATTGAAAACAGGGACTCAAACAGATATTGATACAGCACTGTTCATAGCAGCATTAGTCACAATAGCCAAAAAGTGGAAACAACCCAAGTGTCCATCAACAGACGGATGAGTAAACAAAATGTGCTAAAAACATAGAATGGAATATTATTCAGCCATAAAAAGGAATGAAGTTCTGATACATGGTACAACATGGATGAACCTTGAAAACATTGCATTAAGTGAAAAAAGCAGACACAGAGTGACAAATATTATATGAATACACTTATATGAGGTATCTAGAATAGGCAGACTTCTAGAGACAGATAGTAGAATAGAGGTTTCGGGGTTGGGGGAAGTGTTTTTGCTTAATGGGTAAGAATTTCTGTTGCGGTTGATGAAAATATTCTGGAAATAGATACTAGTGATGGTTACATAACCATGTGAATGTACTTAATGCCACTGAATTGTACACTGTAAAATGGTTAAAATAGTAAATAAAATTTTTTTATTTTTATTTAGTTTTATTTGCTATTTTAACCATAATTTTTAAAAAATTTATTTATACATAGTGATTTAGGTAGGTAAATTATCTATTTTACAAATAAGGATGGAAGGGAATATGAAGACATGAAAAAAATTACTAAATTATAATGTGATTGTATTATTTTGAATAGAAATAAAGTTCAAAGAAAAGATTTTCGTTTTTAGCTAATGGATATTCATTAAAAGATAAATTTTATGTCACATATCTTCTCAGACCAACAAATGGTAAGAAAATTTAGGTGTCCCATCCCCAAAATTGGTAACAATATTTTATTTAAAATTTTTCTTCTCTGTTTTATTGTTATTATAAAGAATAGTTATATTGATTAATAATTTTTAAAATCTTCAAGTTTACACAGGATGACTTTTTCAGAGTAATTCATGTAAGGGTGAGTTGGTGTTCTATATTTATGCCAGAGCATTTTGAATAATTTTAGTTTCTTGTAAAATTTTCTAGATTTTAATGAAATCTGTTTTTCTTTAGCTTGACAGGGCCAATTCTCTGTTAAACCAGACTCAACAGCCTTACAGTTATCTTGTTGAATCGGTACGTCAGAGAGATTCTAAGATTGATTCACTGAAGGAGTGTATTACACAACTTGAGAAGGATGTCAGGTAAACCATCTACAAATCTTTTATTTTAATAATAAAGGCATTGTAAACATAGTATTGTATATTAGATCAATATTTGGGTTGTAAACTGTGAAGAAAAAATTTAAATAATGAAGGTGATCTTAAATGTAATGAATATTAAATTTCTCTTAGGAAAACTGGGTCATATCACATTAAGTATTCACATTCCACCTTATGATCAGAAGTCTTAGCCTGGAAATAACAATGCTATACTTATTAACAAGCACTCCACCCACTATAGGGCACACAACAGCTATCCCATCCTTGTTCGCCTAGAATTCTTTAGTGGGTTGGGGGTTGACCAAAGGGAGAGGAGGAATATAACCAGATGCCATTTGTGGAGTCAAAATAATTTTTTAAACAAATAAAATGTACACATTTACTTAGATTCATGTTGACTTTGCCAAGGAATTTTTAGGCTTTTCTTCTGACCCTTTACATGAAGTAACCTGTGAACTACCTAAATGTAAATAAATTCCTTTCACTTCCTTAGATTGAAATTGTTTTCTTACATGACACCCTATCCAAAAGCTTGCTCCATTTAATAATCATTCAAATTCTTACCTGTTTATCTGTATGATTATTTTAGTCTTTTTAAATTGCAGTAAAAGAAGGATGCTATGCATAAAGAAAGAGGTTTTAACTTGTGGATGGTTGGTTAGTTGACTTAGTTGTTTTTAGATTTTAAGATTATTAGAATAAATTATTAACCATTTCATATATGTGGAAGCAGAGAATTAAATGGGAATGGAATTGTTAAAGAATTGGAAAACAAGAAGATAGTTATTAAATTCAGGTTTCCTAATGTATATAACCAAAAATATAAAACTACTGGTAATTGACTCCAAAGTATGAGTGCTCTTTTTGATGAATCAGAATAATTATCTTCTCCTTTCATTGCTACCCCACCAAAATAATTGGTCCAGAACTTTACTCCTGAACTTAATTCTTTGATGATATATAAAATAATTTTAAATCGCATTTATGCTTTAAATGTCAACATAAATAATTTATTTCTAGATTAATTTTAAAGTTAAAAATTATATTTATAATATACATAACCAGTATTAATAAATTGGGACACTAGAAATTATATCTCATCATTTACTGGATACTTAGTTGTCTTAGGGAAATTGAGGAAAGAACCCTGAATAGAACCTTTTCTTCCTATATTACAGTGTACCTTTTTGTTATATTTGAAGTTTTTCGTAGAGTTTTGTTTTACCTTTATAATCTTGGAGTGGGGCTATATAAAAGGCCTGTGGAAAAAATTATCTCTTTCACAGTTACCTTCAAATAAATCTATTTGAATATTTATTTTACTAAGAGTTTAAATAGCTGAAAATGTTTAATATAAAGAAAAATAATAGCTAGCTATTGGAGAAAATTATCGAGATGAACAAATTCAGCCCTAGAGAAATTAAGCAACTTGTCATCTAAGAACATACAGTTTTATGGTGGGGCCCAAACTTGAATCCAGACCTTTCTGCTTTCTAATTCTATACTCTTAACCATTATGTTATACTGCCTCCCTATGTTCTGTTCTGAATAAGGGGTAATTTTTCATTAACTAATATAATTAAAGAAGAGAAGCAAAAAAGAATAGTAGTTAAAGTAGGACTTTAATGAGTTGATAATTGTTGAAGCTGGGTGATGGATACATGGGGGTTTATTACATTTTCTCTCTTCTTTTGAAATATTCCATAATAAAGTTTTTTTAAAAAATAAATTTTAAAAGGGAGTATAGGTTCTATAGATAGGTTGTGTGGGTTCAAATCCAGCTCAGTACTTAGTTTTGAATTGGAGAAAGTCAGTTAAACTCTGTAAACCTCCATTGTCCAATAGAACTTTCTGGAATGATAAAAATATTCCATATCTGCACTGTCCAGTATAGTAGCCATTAGCCACATGTGTGGCTGTTGAGCATCTGAAATATGCCTGCTATTACTAAAGAACTAAATTTTTAATTTTATTTAAATTAAATTAATTTTAATTTCCACTTGTGGCTGACTAATGGCTATGATTTGGGGTAGTATAGCCAGTTTTCTCATCTGTGAAATGAGAGTGATACTAACAGTACCTAATTCATATGGTTATTCTGAGGATTAAATAATATAATCTTTGTAATATATGTAGCACTATGTACACACATTATACACATCGGTGAATACACATCTGGTTTCTTTTCTCATGGTAAAGGTGTCTGTAAAATATAGATATTAATGTGAACATCAAGGGGTAGTTGTGAAAATTAAATGAAGTAACATATATAAAGCTTCTGGCACATGGGAGAAACTCAGTATACTTCCTTTCCTCTTGTCCTTCATTAATTCAAAATTTAAATGTTAGATGACCCATCCAAAAAGATTACTAAGTGATTATGTTCCTTGAAAATTCCTGTTTATCCTTGCTAGGTGTTGATTTTAATTGTAAGGAATATTTACATTGATTGATTATTTTTAAAATGTTTCTCTAGCTTATATAATAAAAGCTCTTTAAAGAATGAATAATTTTATCATTTTCTTAAAAAATAAGACAGTACCACTATACCACACCCACAACTTGCAAATTTAGCTATTTATACAATATATTCAATGTCTAGAAAGGTTAGAGTAAATATGCACTAAAATGAAATCACTATAAACATGTTAAAAGCTAACATTTGAGATATCACTATTAACTACTTTAAATTTCCCTATCATTAAAGTAATAATGTGTTCTAAAAGTACTACTGTTAAATCTCCTCCACCAAGCCACAAGAGATAGTCTGGGTGATATAATGTGATCTACAGTTCAGAACCAAAGGAAGCATGGAAAGAGAATAATTAGCATGAATTTTCTTTCCCTGTTGTCAGTTCTCGGTTTATTCTTAACTAGTAGTTTAAGAAAAGACAACTTAGCCTTGTAAGGCTAAGCCAGGGTATATTGATCCAGGAAGTTACGGAACAATATATCAGGAATGTTTTCATATAGCAGGTGAAACAGAGCCATAAACATGAATTTCTGAGTAATAATTAACAGTGAATTGAACAATTATGGGTGTAATATACCATTCATGATAGATGTGCTTATGAGATTTGTTTTGTAGTTACTTTATGAGTCACGCATAGAAGCTTTGTATTTTTAAAGGTAAGTTTCCACTGTTATGAAATGTGTCTTATGGAGACTAAATTTCTATTGAGTGTTTACATACATACACTGGAAGAACACAGAATATGAAAATCATCATATTCAGCTTTAGAGACCCACATGGCGGTCTCCTTTGTGGCTTAAGAATATATTATAGAAAAGTCTAAGACTTTGAAAATGTATAGCCAGGTATTGTCTGTGGAGTCCCTACTGTTTGTGATAAACTAACATCTTTAAGAAAGAACAGAATTGCTCTGTAAAATCAGTTTATCTACCCACCTTTTATTCCATGTTATATGGTTATTTTTGCTATTTAAATATGGAATATTTACTTATTCTGGAAAAACATTAAACACTACATATAAAGCATTACTAACAAATTATAGAGTCATAATCCTTTAATTACATCAACATTCCATTCCTGTTACACACTTTATTTAATGGGCCTGTTGGTATTTGAGAATATGTGTGTGTGTGCATGTACTGCGTGTGAGTGTATGTTTACACACTGTGTATGTTTGTACCTGTATATGAACATTAACACGTGTCTGTTCCTTCAAAATTCCTATTCCTATTTACTGGATGTTTATTTTAATTTTGAAAAATATTTTATCTTCAAAGTAATTCTAGCTAAAGATAGATTCGAATTCTACAGTTACAGAATCATCTGATCTTTACCATGCTTTGGGAGACTCTGACAGAACATGGCACTTAGTTTCCTTTATATCATTTAGTTCTTTTCAACTCTGTGGCTCAGTAAGATCTCTGACGCCTAACTCCAAAAGTCAATTTGTTTTTCTGCTGAGCTTCTTACCTTTATTGGCATTTAATTACTGTTTTCCTCTGATGCCTGCTTTTCATCTAAATTAGTCATACTCTGTAGCATTTATGTAGAGTTATATGTGTTCAGTGCTTTATATAATCGTTCATTAGATAATTCTCGTGTCTATTTGACATACCTGATTGTTCTTTTCCACCTTTACGGATGTGAAAATGGAGGTTTAGTGGAGTAGTGTATGTTGTGCTCTATACTACACAGTTGAGTCAGTGGCACAGTTGGAAACAGAAGTCAGAATTGTATGTAGTCTTTCTTCTCAGAGGACAAACTGTGATGCTTCCTTGGGGAAATTCTCAATACCAGGAAAGAGGAAAATGTGAGCGCTTTCCTCATAAGTGCTTGGAATTACCAGTTCTTCCCGAATACCTACTACTATCCCTTGAATTTTAAAAAACTTATGCCTAATATTTTAAAAATTAGTGGCTTTCCATCCTCTTAAAGTCTAACGTAAACATCCTACCTATTCAGCAAAACAATTCTCATTAATTTTACCAGCACAGATTTTGTTTTGACATTTAAGGAATTATGTTGCTTCAATTCATTGCTGCTTTTCTTAATTCTTGTAATGCTGGCTAAGTTGATTCATTCCAGTGACTTTCAAAGAATATTTCATTTAATGGTTCTAATTTTTATATTTTGAATAATAAAACTCCAGACAGTGTAAGACAGACCTGAAATATTTACCTTTTAAGATATTACTATGCCAGGGCTGCCCGGTGGCGCAGCAGTTAAGTTCACGCTTGGCAGCCCGGGGTTCGCGGGTTCGGATCCCGGTCGCCTGCCGACGCACTGCTTGGCAGCCAGGCTGTGGCGGCGTCCCATATAAAGGAGAGGAAGATGGGCACGGATGTTAGCCCAGGGCCAGTCTACCTCAGCAAAAAGAGGAGGATCAGCAGTGGATGTTAGCTCAGGGCTAGTCTTCCTCGCGAAAAAAATAATAATAATAAAAAATAAAATATTAGTATGCCCTTACAATTAGGCTTCTCACCCTTTCCTATCACAAAATAGGTCATATCAAAGGGAAATTCACAATGCAGACTTAGTAACTAAAGAATGAACTAAGAATTTGGAGACAAAAATTGTTTTCCCAAATTTACCACAGACTAAATATCTGACTCATTTATCCAACTCAGTTATATACCTGATAATTTAATGTGTGGTAAATTATAAAATACTACTTTCAAGTTTTAGGGATAAATGTTTTAATTTGACTTCCAGTGTCTTGAGTTTTAATATTTTGCCCATACATCCCTTTTACCTTTTATATAAGTCTCATTTCATCTTTTTATATTTTGGGAGTAAACAGTCATGTTTAAAACACTAATTTTATGTCCCCACTAGCCAGGAAAGTATTCTCAGAAAGCATCTCACTTGCGTTGTCAAATGATTATTAAAAGAAGAAGTCTTCTTACAAAATAGCTAGGCCATTGATTAAATCAAACATTACATTGCCTGGTGTGATATCTTATGGACCATAAATTTAATTTATCTTTAATTCATATCATCAGACTTGTCTTTAGTTTTTTGCTGTTTACTATTTATTAATTAAATTTACACCAGTATGATGACTTTTTAAAAACTTGGTGGATTTTTTTTTCCAGCAATTTAAATAAAGAAAAGTCAGCTTTACTACAGATGAAGAATCAAATGGCATTAGATTTAGAACAACTTCTAAATCATCGTGAGGTACTTTTTCCATTTTATCATAATTTTTACCATTTTAGGCTTTTTCAGAGTCCATGTTGAGTTAAGATTATTGGATCCCAGTTATCTGTGTTTATTATTGACTTCTCACATTTGTGTCTCACTGTGATCTGGCCCTTTATATTCAACTTATGGTATACTTTATTCTTTATTAATTAATTTATACTTTATTCTTTGGGTTAATTCTTATTCCTGGAATGCCCTTCTTGTTGTCCCCTTATTGCCTTGTTCATATTTCTGTCATTGAATTTCCACATTGTTTAGTAATTATTTGTTTTATCTTTTTCTCCCACTAGACAGTAAATTTCTTTAGTGTACCTCTGTCTTATTCATCATTTTATGCCTGTGCCTAGTTTACAATATTTGTGTTGAACTTTAAAGTTCATAAAGTACTTTTTTCATTTGTTCATCACCAGAAATCTTTTAGAATTAATATAATCCCCATTTTATGAAAGGAAAAATAAGTTTTAAGTGGCTTACCCAAAGCCAGTTAGTAAGTAAGGATAACTAACCCCAGTTTTTTTCTTTAAGTTTTTTAAATTCATTGAAGTCCAATATGTAGTCAATAAAATTCACCCTTTTTAGCATGATTTTTGACAACACATACAGTTGTTTAACCATCACCACATTGATATATAAAATAATTTCATCACCCCAGAAAAATCCCTCACACCCGCTTTGTATTGACCCTTTTTTCCAACTTCAGTCCTAGCGACCACTGATCTGTTTTTCTATCCCTATAGTTTTGCCTTTTCCAACAAAAGGCATTATCCTTTTCCAGAATGCCATATAAATGGAATGAATCAGTATTAGTCTTTTCAATCTGGCTTTTTTCACTTACCATAAAAAAGATTCATCCATGTGGTTGCAAATATTTGTTATTTATTCCTTTTTGTTGCTGAGTAATATTCCATTGTATGGATATACCAGGGTTTCTTAATCCATTCACCAGTTGATGGAATTTGTGTTGTTTCCATTTGGGGTGTCCGTAAATAAAGCTGCTATAAACTGTTGTGTGCATGTTTTTGTGTAAATATGTTTCCTTTTCTCTTGGTAAATACCTGGGAGCAGGATTGCTGGGTATATGTTTAACCTTATACAAAACCGTGAAACTACTTTCTAAAGTGACTGTACCTTTTGCATTCCCACCGGCAATGAATGAGTGTTCCGGTTGCTCTGCATCCTCACCAGCAGTTGGTATTGTGAAGCCTAGTTTTTTAATCCAATGCATTTTTTCCACTGAACTGTCACTGCCTTGTCTTAGCCATAAGCCATATTTTTACCATTTTGTTATCCTAACAGAGAAAGAAATGCTCAAAACAGATCATTGGTTTATGAGTATCCTGAAGACACTGTTTCCTGGGAAAGATATACCAAGTATTTGGGAAGAAATTATTGAAAGGATATTATCGAGAGAAACATACTGGGGAATATTACTGGAAACAGTTCAAAGGTTCATTTCCTAGAAATGATGTCAAGGGAATTGGAGGGTTGTCTCTGTCTTAGAAATGGCCTTTGGAGTAAGTTCTTTTAAAGGTATATTTTATATGGTGGGTGAAAGGGATAAGAAGGTGGCCCTGGACTAAATTTTAGAGGTGACTTTTAGGTAGATAAGTAGATTTAACAACAGGTTATAGACTAGAAAAAGCTTCTCTGAAGGTATTTATTCTTTTTTCTGACTTCCAACATTTCAGGCCTTATCTACTATCACTTATGTCCTAGGATTCTGCTTTCAAATAATTATTTCTTCACTGTGGAAGCCTGATTCATTCACTATGTGGATTTTCACAGATGTTTTTAACATTGAATTTTTAAGAAATAGTAACTACAGGGGCCGCCTGGTGGCGCAGCAGTTTAGTCCGCGCTTGGCAGCCCAGGGTTCGCGAGTTCGGATCCCGGATGCCTGCTGACGCACTGCCTGTCAGCCATGCCGTGGCGGCGTCCCATATAAAGTGGAGGAAGATGGGCACGGATGTTAGCCCAGGGCCAGTCTTCCTCAGCAAAAAGGGGAGGATTGGCAACAGATGTTAGCTCAGGGCTGGTCTTCCCCACACAAAAAAAAAAAAAAAAAGAAATAGTAACTACAGATGTCCATTCAGTTATATCAACTACTTTTTTTTCATAAGACTGCATAACAGGTATTTTTTCCAGAATGGCTATTCTCATTTGATTTTAGAGGATATGCTAAACTCTGAAAAATATGTGAGCAACTTTTTATATTTGGTACATCATACTTCAAATCACATTATTTATGGGTCCAAATAAAACCTAAAAGTTTTACTTAGTGGGTTGAGAATTGTGTAGGTTTAGAAGAAAATGTATTTAAATATGAAAATTAAGTACTAGCGAGATGAAATTACAACTGCATGGCATCAGTGAAATTCGCATGGATGCATATCTAATTTTCAGTTGATTTTTATGCATTTGGTAATATCTCTTCATTTTGGCAATTGTATTTTAATAACCCAACGTTGTGACTTTTCTTAATGCCAAACATCTGAAGAAAAGTAGCTTTTTTTCTTTTCAAAGCAACATAAAAATTAAAGTTTAATAGAACAAATATAATACAAGTTTTTAATCTTTTTCTAAGAAACAGTTTAATACCCACTTGCATAGAGTGTGCAAATGCAAAAACGTGCAAACTGCTTGTATGGAAAGAGGATAGTTGGTAACCCACAGAAATGCTTGATCATGCTCTTAAACATTACCTGATGAAACAGAGTCTGCAGGCTTGAGTTATTCATTTTATGGCTCTGCGGGTCAAGTGCCAGAATAGCCAATAGGTAACCATTGGATAAGAATAACTCTGATAATTTTTTGAAAGTAAAAAATCAGGGCTGAGACTAAAGTGAGGCCAGCAAAGCAGCATCTAGCATACAAAATGTAGGAGGTGCCCACTCTCAGAGGCGGCACAGCACATGGTTGGCACCCTAGTCAGGACCCTGGCTGGGGAAGTAATCTAAGTCACTGCTTTAATCAGCTAAATTTTCTCAGCTTAAATTAGTAATTTATAAAGAGATCAAATGAACATTTTAAAGTTTTTCATTTTCTTTTTTGCACTGGACAATTCTAGCTTTAACTTTTTAATGTGTCACTTAGTTCTGATAAGACTGTATATGGTCATGTAATATGAAATGAGATCACCAGCTCATTTACATAGTTGTCAAGTGTGTGTTAAATGAAAAAAGAATAAGGTGGGATAATTCTAGGTTGGCAATTCTAGGACATTTGGAGTATGGCCACAAAGGGTTTTTATTTTCTATATTAGTGTTAGCTCAAAATTATTAGCTTTAAAGTAACTCCTCTCACATTAGGAGTTCAGCTGTGGTCTAAAGATTTCTAGAAATGATAAAATCAATATTGGCCTCTTATTCTATAAATTTTTAGCATTTATATATTCAAAAAGTGGTTGTGTATATTTGGAATTATGAGTGGTGTATTAGGTAATTTTTATTCTCAACTTTTCTTTACAGAAAATACTAAAATATATTAAAATGTGAAGAGAGGGTGAGTATAGAGAAAAATAGCATTTTTTAGGTTGCCTTTTCAGACTACAAAGTTCAGCTGGGATGGGTAAATATATTAGGTCAAAGGATCTGCACAATAACTACTAACTAAAAGATATGATCATAAATTGAATTGAGATCTCCTGTCCACACCTCTCCAATCTGAATTCTCCAAATTCTGTCCCTATATTCAGTGAAATATTCATAAAGCACAGTGAGAGGGAGGGGGCAAAATATTTCTCCTCACAACATTCCTTCCATTAAGGCACAATTTGATGCCATGCTCTGTGCCTTTATAGAAGATCAAAACAGAATCTAGTGTCTTCTCTTTTTGTTTTGTGAAACTATTTAAGGCAATCTAAATACTTGCGTTTATATTAGATAATTTAGTCTTTACTACAGTCTGCTGAGATAAATATCATTGTCCCCACTTTTACAGATGAAACTAACGCTGATAAGAGTTAAGTAACTGAACCATGATTACATACTCACTGTCAAGACTAAAAGTAACTGCTTTTTTTCTGAAACAAAAGCTTATGATCTTTCTCCTTAGACCCATTTAGACAAAAATCTCATGATGAACTATTGCTTGCATTAGTTCCAGGAAAATTTTTGCCTCTGTAAGTGAAGTTATATCCTACTTTCTTTTTGTCAGAAAGTGAAAACTGTGTAATTTAATGTGTTTCCTTTTTGTCTTAGTTGCCAGAAAACTCAGAGCTGAATGTCTTATCTAGGTGTTATAATCTCTTTTTTTTTTTTCTCTTTAGTTTCTGATGCCTCAGAATGACTTTATCTGTTTTCTTCAAGTGAGTTGTAATCTTTCTTACTGTTAAATGTCTTCACGTATACTAAGACCTCTTAGGTGTAAAAATATAAAAAATATAAACCTTAAATAATCAGGTGAAAAAGATGTAAAGGAAAAGATCAACTGATAGGATCTTACTCTTAGATAGCAGTAGCAAGGCCTCAAATTAAACAGTTTTGGGTATAAGAAATGTGATTCCATAGAATGACTTCTTTCTTGTTGAGCATACCTCTCAGGAGTCGTCTGAAATGGCTTTCATTTTTTTGTCCATTTTTATTCATTCATATTTGCCTTAGTAAAACAAGATTTGCTAATCAACTTTGGAAATTCTAATTCTGTTTTTCTTTGTGTATATATCATCATGAGTCTTTAGAATATAAGCTTTCAAAAACAGGAAAAGTATCTTTAATCATCCAAATGTTTAATAGAATACTAAGCATAATTTTAAGAAGCTGATATAAAAGCCCTTTTCTAATTTCTTTTGCAGCTCTATTAAGCTCAGTGGTAAGAGCCCGACTTAGGAAATTATTCCAGTATTTCAGTGAGCAATGATGGTGTCTTGAATTAGACTGGTGATAATGGTGTCCAACAGAAATGGACTAATTTGAAGACTATTTAGAGAGCAGAATCATGGGGCTTGGTGATTGATTGGATTCAGGGAACAATGAAGAGAGGAGGAATGAGAATTGCTGCTCAGGGTTTTGCCTTGTGTCCTGGGTTTATGGTGATGCTACAAAGAACATAGGAGAAATAAGTTTGGGGAAGAAAAGCTTAAGAAAATAAGTAAGTGGATATATCCAGTAGAGAATTAAAAATGTAGGTTCTGGAGCCCAAGAAAGAGAACTTTTCTGGAGGTAGAGATTTGAGAGTCACAGGATAAAGATGGTGCTTGGCATGGAAGTAGATTAAATGAACTAGTAAAGAGTATATAGGGTGAGAACAGAAAAAGGCCTAGGACAGAATCTTGAAGAGCACCAACATTTAAGGGATGGGCAGAGGAAAAAGCACTTACACAAAGAAGAGTGAGGAGTGACTGGAGAGATGGCAGGAGCATCAGGAAGAGAATAGAGTCAGTGAAGCCCAGAAAGAACCATTCAGAAGTGAGAAAGTTGTCAGCAGTGGCATAGGCTGTCAAGGAGCCAGGTCAGACAAAGATAAAAATGAAAGTGTCATTTGGATTTAACAAGATGCTAAAACAGTTTCAGTGGAGCTAAAAGGCAGATTGCAGTGAATTGATGAGTGAGTGGAAGTTGAAAAATGATCATAGGAAAAATAGAAAACCCTTAAGATATTTAAGTAAGAGAATATAGGATGATCAGGGAGGAGGCATGAGATCAAGGGCTTTTATCTCCCAGAGTTGGAGAGTATCCAGTTTAAATGGTGATAGGAAGAGACATTGAGACAAATAGAGAGAGACATTGAAAGTACAAAAGAGAGAAAATAATCAATTGAGCCATGGTGTTGGGGAAGAAGGAGATCCAGAGCAAAGTGTCAGGATTTAATTTTAGACAGCAGGGGCACCTTTTCCATTTTGAAGATAGAAATAAAGATTATGTTAAGATAAAAGTAAGTTTGTAGGTTTGGTGGTAAGAATTTAGGCAGTTCCCATCTAATGGCAAGAGACATGATAGGGTCAGAGTTTTGAGGAAAATAGAATTTTGAAATGGCTATGTAGTAAATAAGTGATGTACATTACAGAAACAAAATAACTGTTAAGTTGAAATGTCATATATTTAGAGTAGTACCATTCTGTGTAATTTTTCTCTAGTAGCATTCAGCACCCTGCGTGTACACATGGAGAAGATGGACAGCTGGATTGATCCAGAATTACATTCTGCCTTCTACTATGTATGTGTATATACATGTTCAGCTCTCCTGTTAAAGTGTAAGGCTGGAATTACCTTCATATTCCTTACATCACCAACATTTTGAAATACTGTGGAAAAAGTCACCAGTCAGACAAGATGAGTTCATATCACAGCTCTGCTACTTAATAGCTATGGATTCTTGGGACAGTAATTTAATCCCTCTAAACTCAGTTTCCTCATGTGTAAATAAAGGTAATGTCTACTTTACAGGGTTGTATGGAAATTAAATAATGTAGTAACATTCCTCACGTGTAACAGTAACTCAATGAATGTAATTCCCTTTCCTCTTTCCTTTTCATTTCAAGAGTCAGTTCAAATGTTTTGTATTCTTTGAAGCCCTCCCTAACTCGACAAAGAAAAACTTATCCTTTTTTCTACTTCATTCCCATAACTTTTAAAATATTTCTGGGCCCAGTGACGCAGCGGTTTAGTTCGCACTTGGCAGTCCGGGGTTCGCGGGTTCGGATCCCGGGCACCTGCCGACGCACCGCTTGTCAGCCATGCTGTGGCGGCGTCCCATATAAAGTAGAGGAGGATGGGCACAGATGTTAGCCCAGGGCCGGTCTTCCTCAGCAAAAAGAGGAGGATTGGCAACGGATGTTAGCTCAGGGCTGGTCTTCCTCACCAAAAAATAAAATAAAATATTTCTGTTAATGTTCACCTCTAATTATTATAATTGCGCATGTGTCTTGCCCAATAGAGTGCCTGGTTCTTGTTTGTATATTAGCCTTTAGCACAGTATTTAGCACATCATAAGTACTCAATTGAATGTTTGTTAAACTAATTATGGTCCTTTCCAGTCTTTAATAATAATTACACTAGAAACTGTCAAATAGAAAGCTTTAGAAACTAGCCTTTGATATATTCTCATCCCCTTCCCTCAGAAAATAAAATTCACTCTGATAAATGACATATAATTTTAACTGAAAAAGTACAGAAGCTCTCCTACACCTGAGAATGATTTCAGAGAACTATCTGAAAGTAGCCAATAGGGAGTCATATCTGAAAAGTTTGTCTAGAATAGAGCTACTCCTAAAACCTTGGACATGGTAGCTGTGGCCACAGCAACCTCTAGGGGTATCAGGCCTCTGAAAAATGATGCATATTTGTGGAATAAAAGATACCTGTTTCTAAGACCTGGTGTTCTTCTACCCTTTCCCTCAGTGCTTCTGCCGATAATATCTCTCAGGGTCCACAGGCATTTCAGTTAGTATTTAACCAGAATTAACCATCCACTTCTTACTAAGTACCTAAAATGTGCAAAGCCCCACACTTGCCTGAATGTTGGACTAACTCCGATTATCCCAGATAACTTGCCTCTTAACTACAGTGTATGTCACTTAACAAAAAGAAAACAAACTCTGCAGTTAGCCAGGTTTCTTAAAAGTGAAGTCACAGTATAATTATCATTCTTTTATGGTATGTTTGTGTTCCTGGATTCTAACTTGTATGTTCTTTGTGATTTCTCGGAAAGTTTCAGGGACATTTTAGCATCACAAGTGCCCCTTAGGCAATCCACTTCATAAAGCGTTCAAACAAATTACATATTTCTATATGTATGTCATCCTTTTTGGTTCATACTTAACTGTTTTGAAATTTTCTGCAGAATACCTTCTTACATGTTTTTCTCATACACCTATGTAGTTAAATTTCACAGTCGGCATGACTTAAGAAAAAAAAAAAACACTGAGTGGTACGTTAATTTTTCTTTAAATGAAAATATAATTATTTCTCAGATTGATGCATTTCTCATTATAGTGGTACTCTTCAAGTTAAAATTTGCTTTTGATTTGCTGGATGTAAATGAGTATTTTAAAGAAAGACAGTTATTATAGTGAAAACCTTAAACATACATACAGTAAAAGTCGTATTTTCCCTTTAAAGTTTTAGAATGCTTACTTTTTCCATATAAGGGTTTGTGAATTCAGGTCTGAGGAAATTCAGGGAGTAAAATGTTGATAAAAAATACTCATTGCAAGTGTCGCATTTACACAAACTTTAAGTATGCCAGAACCAAACCTATTGTAGAACAGTAATAATAACAATATCTTGGGTTTTTATAACTTCTTTCTACCAAAATGTTTAAAATGCTTTTGGGTCCCTTTTGTACTACTGTACATAGGGATCAGTTATAAATGGAAAGGAAATATATCTGATGAAAAGGCATCAAAGAAAGGAAAGTTTTAAATTACCCTCCCATGCTGAGAGAGCTGACCTTTTGCTTATACCTTCTAGAATTTGAGGATGTTAAGCTTTTCCTCAAAATAAGTACTTTTCAGTTAATAATAAGAATTTTTAATATTTATGTATTACTTTATAGTTCTTTTTATACTCATTTATTTCACTTAAGCCTCACAAGCGCCTGTGATGGTCTTATACCCATTTCACAGAAGCAGCAACTGAATCTCAGTTGTCCATTTTGTAGAATGTTATCTCTCCTCAATTTTGAGTTGCATAAGACACCTGAATTTCTTGTAGACTGTACTCTGTAGACCTCTGTGTTTTTGTGGACTTGTACAGAACTTAGTAGAACTAGGTCAAATTATTTTGATTTTCATTAAGTATTTTGTCTTCTTTAATCTTTTCATCATCTTTAAAATTACAGATATCTTTGTTGTATCCTGCAAGTAAAACTCTGTCTTGTGTGAAGTAATATAATATCTCATCATAAAAATATTTTATCTGTGTATATATGCCTTTCGACTTTTTTCACATCACATTTTTACATCTATTATATATCATAAAGGCCTGTCATTTTCTAGTTTGTTTGTTTTTTTAAAGAATGAAATGTGTATTTTTCCCACCTTTAGAAGTTTGGTATGTTTTCTTTTAAATAGTAAGTACACTTCTCTGACCTTTTTTTTTAATCAGTAAGGAACAAGTAAATGACCTCTTGCTATCATTTCTAACCCTGTATTTTTATGATTCTTAGGATTATAGCAGTTTATAACAAGCCAAACAATTCTAGGACATAAGGAGACACACCAAACAATCGCAGAGCTGTAAAATAAGTCTCCAGAAATGTGTGGTGGCCAGGAGAGAATATTAACAATGATATGAGATAATTATGTTCATAATTCTGTTAGGTACCATATCGGCAGTATTCTGATGTAAACTTCTTGTCACTGATCACATATCAAGGAGCTAACACAGAGAAGGCTGGGAATACAACCTGGAGAAAGTATAGGCACTGGAATGAGTCACACTCTGGAAACCCATGCTCAGAATGGAGGGTAGAGCTTAGGGTCTGAAGCTGATGATGGAAATCAGCAAGCATATGCACCAAAATCTATCAGATTATACTGAAATAGTAAAGGCCAGAAAGTAGACAGCAGCTAGATGAATACTGTTACAGAAGGGAAAGCTAGGCACCAAGAGGACATGAATACCAGAAAGCAAGGCAGTCTGAAGTCCAAGGTACTATTCAGTTAGCAGATGAGCTAAGAAGTCTGTGCAGACCAATCAGAACGGAATCAAGTTGCCCACACTTCTAGGTCAACAATGGCAGTAGATTTCAACTCGGGCCTACTTCAGTGTGTTAATACTGACTTCTTCTACCTGTATCACTGTTGAGAATGACCTAAAGATTATA
Organism: Tapirus indicus; assembly: GCA_031878705.1. Lineage (NCBI taxonomy): Eukaryota > Metazoa > Chordata > Mammalia > Perissodactyla > Tapiridae > Tapirus > Tapirus indicus. The sequence continues at coordinate 33,533,804 of CM062930.1, read as the reverse complement.
TCCAAGTTCAGGGAAGAATGTTTCCGGTGATTAGTTGTGTCCCCTAGGCTATGATAGCACAGTTGTCTCTCATTAATGTAAACGCTTGAACTCTCACTAAGCTTTCAGTAATAGGTAAGATATGGCTCCAAAAATATTTATGTCATCTTAAATAAGGAGTCGATAGGCCTTATTCTGCTCTGCTCTGGGCAGGACTTCTTTGTTTGTTCTGTTCTAGGCCCAAAACTTGCAATACCAGGAGATAACCTGAGAAAAACAATCAGGATTGTGAAAGAATTCTTTTTCGTCATGAGAGAGATGAACGAACTGGAGGTGTTTAGAGAAGGAAAGACTTAGAGAAATATAAGAAATTCAGACTCGGCATGTGAAAGAGGCAGTAATAGACTTGTTATACATGTCTCCAAAGGCTGAAATTAAAAACTAAGGGTAGACATTATAAGGAGACGAGTTTTGTTTGGTTTGTTTTGCTTTGGGTGTTTTTTGTTATTGTTTTGTTTTTAGAAGCTGGGTTAAATAACTTGAAGATCCCTTCCAAACCTGAAATTGTGTATCAAAGGCCTTCGTAGAAGGCATCTGCATTATTGTGTAAATAATGACAACTTTGAACCCAGAAAGACCTGCATTTGAATCCTAGTTTCACTTATTAGTGGCTAATGAACTTAGCTAAATTTCTTAAAACCTCTAAGCCTCAGTTTCCTCATCTTGAAAACTGAAGTAATATTTACCTCTTGGTATTTGGGAGAAGATTAAATTATTATGTACAATACTCAGTGCATGTTAATTCTTGTCCTCCCTCTTGCTCTCTCCACACTTAAAAACTTCTGTATTCTCCCCTTGAGGCAAAGAGACAATCCTAGGGTGAGGTTAGCCTACAAATGGGATCAAGTATTTAGATAAGAAGACTGAGGGACTAGGGACATAGCAGTTTGCAGTTGTAGATATTGACACTTTTCTCTAACAATATTTTGCCATACAAGATCTGTTTGTCTCTTGTTTAGAGTGTAGTGGCATTGGCATTCAAGGTATATTTTAGCTTCTTCAAAAATCATATATTAAACTAAGCTAAAAATTTGCTTTGATAATAATTTAAAATTCTTTTTGAGCACTTAGAGTATAGAATGGATAATTTTGAATTAAATTTACATTTTCTTTTAAACTATTAATTGTGATAGATATGATGATATTTTTGTTTTGTTTTTTAATCTTTGTTAAAAAATCTCTACTGAAGTATTTACAAGTGAGATGATCTGAGGTCTAAAATCTACTTTACAATATTTAAAAAAAACTGATAAGGAAATAGATACAACAGTGTTGACAAAACAATCTGGCAGTCCCTCAAATGATTAATGACCCAGCAATGCCACGCCTAGGTATATTCCCAGGAGAAATGAAAACACATCCACACAAAAACCTGTGCATGAATGTTTATAGCAGCATTATTCACAACAACCGAAAGGTGGAAACAAGCCAAATGTGCATCAATTGATGAATGGATAAACAAAATGTAGTATAGCCAAACAGTGGAGTATTATTCGGCCACAAAAAGAAATGAAGTACTGATATACGTTAAAATGTGGATGAGCCTTGAAAACATTATGCTAAGTGGAAGAAGCCAGTCACAAAAGACCACATATTATACGATCCCATTCATATGAAATGTCTAGAATAGGGAAATCTACAGAGGCAGAAACGATTAGTGGTTGCTTTGGGCTGGGAAGTTGGGGGTAAAGTGGGATAGAGAAGTGATTGCTAAAGGAATAAGGGTTTCTTTTTGAGGTGATAAAAAAGTTTTAAAATTGACTATAGTGATGGTTGTATGTATCTATCCATATACCAAAAAACATTGAATTATACACTTTAAATGGATGACTGTATAGTATGTGAATTATATCTTAATAAATGCTTAAAAAACAATATTGGCAAAATGTTGATCATTGTTAGTTGGGCAAGAGAAACTGAGGGCTCCATATGCTATGCTCTCTTCTCTTTGAAAATTTCTATGATGAAATGTTTTTTAAATACCCATTTAGATGAAGTTTAAATATCCAAAATATGTATGTACTTGGTTTAAAACAAGGTTAGTTTTTACCTTGTGTTACCTCAGGTTGGAGAGATGCACAGAATTATCTGACTTGTTAATCATGATACAGTGTTATTCCTATGTAAAAGCACTTACATTTCACCCCCAGTGGAGCACATAGTTTGCATTATACTTGTCAGAGCTATTTTCATCAAGAAATGCCATCTATGTGTCCCCTTGCCAACATCTTTGCAGAGTTTACAACTTTCAGCAATTTATTGGCATCAGCTATGCAATACTGTTAAGCAGCTGCTCTGCAGTTGAGCTGTTTTAATATGCCACGACCTATGCAAATAGTTTGTATTAAGTGACCAAGATATGTGCTTTTGGATTCAAGAGAGCAATTTCTCTCTTTTATAGAGATTATTTGTACAATAACAATCATCATCATCATCTGAAAGTTTCATAAGAATGTCCTTGCCCTTAACTCTTCCATTGTGAAGAGTAATTATTGTATTGCAGTGTGGTTTTTATTATTTTGTTTTATTTTAGTTTTATCCTAAGTTTCAGTTATATGATCAGATGCAATTCTATATTTGTTAATTTTAATGAATGGTTCATTCATTCTTAAAGTTACTATAATTTTCTTATGTATGTAATACACTAAAATTATAACGTATGTACTATTAGCTCTTTGAAAATCGTTATAAAAGCACATCAGAATTAATGAATATTTTAATAAATCAGACTGTTATAGAATAATATTTAAAGGTCTCAAACAGTTGATAAAAGGAAAAGATGGGGTGTGGCACTTTTGCAGTATTTGAATTTTACAATGAACGAGTAATGCTTCTATAACTTTAAAAAACAAGAATTTAAAAAAGTATTTTGAGAAATGACTTTCTAAATTAATGGAGCATTTGCCAGGCTACAACTGACAAAATGAAGGGGCTCCAGATTAGGACACTCCACATTTTGTCTTCTTTTTTTTTTTTCGCTGAGGAAGACTCTCTCTGAGCTAACATCTTTGCCAGCCTTCCTCTATTTCGTATGTGGGTCGCCACCTCAGCATGGCGGACAAATGGTATAGGTGCGCGCCTGGGATCCAAACTCATGAACCCGGGCCACTGAAGAAGGGTGCGCCGAACTCAACCACTATGCCATGGGGCCAGCCCCCACACTATGTCATTTTGGAGATAGAGCCTACTTTCTGCCAAAGAACCCTAGAGTGAAGCCTGCTAGACAGATTTTCTTGTCCACATATTCAGAGATTGTACTCAACTGTCTCATTCTGACGAATGGCTTGTAACAGCAGAAAGAAAACATTTAATCTGATCATTCACAAATTGGAACACACACCAAAGACCATCAAAAACTGGAAGAAAATTAATAGCACAAAAGGGAAAACGGTCACAATAAGCAGAGAAACTGACCCCTTCTCCAGAGAAAACAAAAAAAGTTCAGCAGAAAAGAACTTACAAAATATTGTAATTAGTTTCTTCAGAAAGATTTGAGAAAGTTGTATTTTCATAAAATAAACAGTAAACAAAAAAAAGTTTGTGATACTTTCAAAAATTGCTAAATTCAAAATCATGAAGTTATTAAAAGTAGAAATGCCACTAGAAGGATGTAGGAAAAGTCAAGAAACTCTCCTAAAACTTAGAAAAAGGAAAAAGATGGAAATTAATGAGGAAAGGCTAAACAATATAGAAGATTCCAGAGAGGAAGAAAATACTAAGAATTAACAATCAGCTTGGCATGATAGTTCTCAGGAAATTTGACTTTAGAAAACAGAGAAATAATACCATCAAAGTTTTGAAAAAAAGCACAATGCTTTCTTCCACAGTGCCTTCTCTCAGAAAATTACTAGATCGTATGCCATCAAATAACAGAAAGAGAGAGAGAGAGATGCAAGAAATAATGGAACTTACCAAGGTCTGCAATAAAAAGAAATTGCAGAATAACAACTATGCATCAGTCTTAAAAACAGTCAGTACAAAATTGATCCCAGCAAGCAGCATGATTAAGAAGCTGGATAATCTTAGATAATATGAAAACAGGCATATATTGTTTCCAGCAATGAGAAAATAAAAGGCAGGAACTCTTAAGAAGAGGGGGGGGAAATCTCTATAAGAAAGTCAAGGTCCAAATAGGAACCTAAGTAAATAGCATGATTTTGAGTAATAGATGCAATGTAAGAAAAAGAATCCAGTTGAACTTGATACTTGAAACATTCTCCTTTGAACATCAGAGATTCCTTTTCTGTGGATCTAATCACACTCTCTGCTCTGCAGTGAACGGTATTTATAAATCATTAAACAGTAGTACAAATAACCCTACTGACCAACCAGAACAGGAAGTTAGAGAACAGAGGAAAGCAGAATCAAAAGCTGGGGAAATGAAATGCAAAAGTCAAGTCCAAACAAGAAGAGCAGATCTTAAATAGGTGATGGAGCCAGCAGTCGGGAGCCGCACAAGAACATGGTAAGAACCGAACCAGGTTAGGAACAAACCAGAAGATTTCAAGATGACTTCATATTACCGAGGAATTTCATTTTGTAGTGACAGATATGTTTTCTAGCTCTTATATTTTATGTTGGTTTGTTTATTTTTGTTTTGTCAGTTTGTGAATTGGGATCTTGTGAATCATGACAATTTATTTCATTGTAATAGTAACACCAATTAGGGCATGACAGTTGATACCAAAAATGTAGGTGAAAGGTATATAAAAATATTTTCATGATTAGGAAGATTCAACATCATAAATGTCTGTTCTTTCTAAGGTTTTTTTGAAGCAACATAATCCCACCCCATCCCTAGGAGTATAGCTGAAAAAATACCTCAGTTATTACACATGAAAACAGTGTGACATGGGTGCATGAATAGACAAACCATTGGAATAGAGTTTAAAAGTCCAGAAATAGGGGCTGGCCCAGCGGCATAGTGGTTAAGTTTGCACGCTCTCCTTCAACAGCCCACAGTTCATGGGTTCAGATCCCAGGCACAGACCTACACTCATCAATCCATGCTCATCAATCCATGCTGTGGTGGTGTCCCATATACAAAAGTACAGGAAAATTGACACACGTGTTAGCTCAGGGACAGTCTTCCTCAAGCAAAAAGAGGAAGATTGGCAACATATGTTAGCTCAGAGCCAATCTCTTCACAAAAAAAAAAAAGTCCAGAAATAAATCATATACTTATGGAAGTGTGGTATATGATAAAGATAGCATCTCAAATCAGTGAGGGAAAAATCGTCTCTTCAGTATATAATGTTGCTATTACAGAGTAGCCATGGGGGGAAAATGCTGAATCCACACCTTTCACCATAAGCCAGGATAAACCAAACAGATCAAAGATCTAAATGTTTGAAAAGAAAAGAAAAAGAAACCACAAAAGTAACTTGAAGAAAATGCAAGAAGGAAACATGAAGAAGGCCATAAAATTAAAGCTTGACATATTTAGCTACATTGGAATCAGAAAGTTCTGCATAGCAAAAAAAGAAAACAAGGGGGCCGCCGGGTGGCGCAGCGGTTTAGTTCGCGCTTGGCAGGCCAGGGTTCGCCGGTTCGGATCCCGGGCGCCCGCCGACGCACTGCTCGTCAGCCAGGCCGTGGCGGCGTCCCATATAAAGTGGAGGAAGATGGGCCGGATGTTAGCCCAGGGCCAGTCTTCCTCAGCAAAAAGAGGAGGATTAGCAATGGATGTTAGCTCAGGGCTGGTCTTCCTCACAAAAAAAAAAAAAAGAAAACAAAAAGCATAAACAAAGTCAAAAAATAAACGGGAAAAAACTGCCATTCATGTTCCAAGGGGCTAAAATCTCTAACATATAAAGAGCTCCTTGAAATGTCTAAGAAAATGACCAATCACCCAGTGGAAAAATGAGCCAAGGATATCAACAGAAAAGGAAATGCCCTTAAAGATATGAAAAGCTATTCAACCTCACAATAGAAGAAATGCAAAATAAACATACCCAAATACTTATCAGACTGGCAAAAATCCAAAAAGGTAACATAAGCATACATTTTATCAATTAGGAAACAGAAGTTCATTGAACCAGAGTAGATTGCCTAAGTTTACACAGTTAATAATAGGGTCAGGAATAGATGTATCTCTGACTTCTAACCTAATACTAAAATATTTCCACTGCTTGTGCTTGACTTTCTGTGTGTTCAGTATATGATGGTATTGTGGATACTATTTGATGTTAAAATGGACTTTTCTTTGTTTAGATTTACCACTGATATAAAAGGGATCATCTCTGTGATAAAACTGAACAAAATTGTTCTACATGTTATCTTGGTATCCATTGTAGCTGTATTATCTTAATGGGAATTTTACAGAATTTTGTTGCTTTTAAAGTGTTCTTTACCTGGATTTCAGAAACCGTGCTAACGTTGTTTAATACTATCAGAAGAACAAAAGTCGTACTGTGACAACACCGTAAACTGGGGTGAACCTAGTCTGGGTAAAGTAAAGACGTGAATTTTCCTTCTGTCTCCTGACCAGCAACAGGGATGATCTGTTTCCTGTAACTGTTCCTATACCAGCAGCAGAGGGAAGCCAAAGAGAAACAATATTATGGCCTCCTCTAGGGCACCCAGGAGCCAAAGCCCTCTGCCTAGTTCACCTGAAACTCCTTCCATTTCTCCCTCCTCATCCTCATTGTCCCCTCCCTACCCTTCCCCTAGCAAGTGTGATCTCTTTTACCTTAAGTTGTCTGTAAAGTAGTGGTAGGTTATGTTGGAGATGATTTTTTCCTCTTATTTTATCTTCATGCGAAGATGTAAATGACTAGTAAAAAGAGGTTCTTTCAGTATAAAGTTTTCTTTTGATAAGCTGAGAGACCATCATCTCCCCTTTCCCTTCTACTTACCGTGGTAAGTAGACTAGGAGCTGAAATCTACCGTAACACCAGACATGTTCAGCATTAAATCAAAAATTGTATATTTCACTAGAGGGGAGCATATAAATGAAATAACATAATTGAGCAAAAAGAGCCCTCAAAAGATTCAAATAATAGTATATCAGATTGGCAGTGTCTGAAGGTGTACACATTCTCGTGTACATTGGCCAAGCCAACCCCAGTACTGCAGAAAGGAGAAAGAGGAATCTGGTACCATTTCTTCCAGTTTCTCTCTGGGCCCTAAGATTTATTAAGGCTCTGTGGCTTAAACTCAATAGCTCTGTTTTAAAATACCCACTCAAGCTAGATGGTTCTAAATAGAACTAATGACAGCCAGGAAAAAAAAGGCCTGTAGGAACTTGCTCTGACACAGAGCTTATGTCTATAAACAGTTTAGTAGAAAGGAGTAGAACATCTTTCTATCGTCATAACTTTTGTGTCTTGGCATGAAGATGAAATAAAGTAACAGGAAAAAATTACCTCCAACACAGCCTACCAGTGTTCTACAGATAATAAGGTAAAGGAGAGTTTAGTCTTTCCTCTCTCCATATGCTTGTGTTTGATTAAATCAATTTAGTAATTAATCATAAATAGCCACTAATTAGTGTTAGATGCTAAAAGTTTTGGCTATGGGGAAAAATAAAAGACAAAATAGACTTGGAAGAGGGAACGAGTGAAAATTTTGATCTGAGTTAAGAAGTTCAGCATAATTAATTTTTAGTTCAAATGGCAACTGATAAAGCCAACTCCAGTTTTCATTTGTAAAAGAATAAGGAATAGGGCCGCCCGGTGGCGCAGCGGTTTAGTCCGCGCTTGGCAGCCCGGGGTTCGCGAGTTCGGATCCCGGGCGCCCGCCGACGCACTGCCTGTCAGCCATGCCGTGGCAGCGTCCCATATAAAGTAGAGGAAGATGGGCACGGATGTTAGCTCAGGGCCAGTCTTCCTCAGCAAAAAGAGGAGGATTGGCAACGGATGTTAGCTCAGGGCTGGTCTTCCTCACAAAAAAAAAAGAATAAGGAATAATATGGTTGAAGAAATCCTGAAACTATATTAAGCTTACTGTTTGAACTGCTGATAAGTGGGCAAGAAAAAAATTTTGGACTCTTTCCCTACCATCGGAAATGGCAAGTTTAAGAAGTAGAAGAGAAAAAGCTAAGTGCCTAAATCTACTCAACAAAAATGTGTAGAAAAACTGCAGTGAAAAGTAGCTATGCCAGTTCCCAAATTTGTCTGTCCGTTAGGATCGCCTGGAAATCTTTTAAAAAGTCCAAAGCCAAGGCCACATCCTGGTCCGGTTATCTCACAATCTCTGGGGGTGGGACACAGGCATCAATAGTTTTTAAAGCTCCACAGGTGATTTCAGCGTGCAGAAAAATTTGAGAGAACCACTAGAGTATGAAATGATTTATCACTTATCATTCTAAAAGTATTAATGACTATGAGATTCATGTGCATCGTCATTGTACGTTAATATGTTGTTATTCTCACAACTTTCCACATTTATATAGAGGTATTGCTTCAAATTTTTCTTCTACTTTAAGAATAAGAATAAATGTTTTAACATCAATCGTTATTAGTCTGCTTGCTAAAATCATACTTGCCATTTTCTTCTATTTTCATATATCAACAGGAATTGGCAGCAATGAAACAGATTCTCACCAATATGCGTAGTAAGCGTTCTGAGGACAGGTTACTTCTTACTAAAACAGAATCAAAAAATACAACAGAAAATCAGAAATCAAAGGCTTCAAATGTGCCCAGAGAACATGAAGACAATATATTTATACCCAAACCAACACTCTTTGTAAGTATAATAAAAATTAACTTAGAATTTTAATATCTCTGATTTTCACTAAATGTATTTTACTTAAATTTCTTTCCTCTCAGTCATATTGGCTTTAAATCAATTTTAATAGTTGTATGAAAGGGCCTTGGAAGATCTGTATTGATCCCTTTTCTGAATGTATATAAGATAGTAATCTTACAGCTGGTGGCTGGATTTTATATTTCTAGTTAACATATTGGACTTGCCCAGAAATTAGCTTTAATCTAACACTTACCTCCTCCAATCTCCCTAATTATGGGGGAATCAGAAAGACATTTTGTATCATTTTTTAATTTACATAAGAATAAAAGGGATGCAAAATATCACCTGCCCCCCACTTATTTGTAAAATAGTATGTTTTGCTCTGTGTCCTCGTAAAGTATAAAACCAATCATATTAACATAACTGAAATGCATTAAGTAGAAATGTATGTGCACAGAAATTAGACAAAGAACAAGATATTAGAAAAATTTGGATTAAAAGTAGAGAAAATAAATTACAAAATATTGAAAGTGATGTTTTAACAAAAAATAAGAATAAAAAGGCAACAGAATCAAAATAGGAACATTATTAAATATTTCATACTTCAACATGGTTTCCCATCCATGCTTTAATTTCTCAGAAGAAACATAATTTTTACCATCTGAACATAGAGACTCAAAACCAGAAAGATTTTTCTCTATGATATTCTGATTCAGTGAGTCCCCAGAATCCTAATTTTTTTTAACTCCCTAGATTATTATAATAATCAGTCAAATATGGGAGCTTCTGATCCAAGCGATTTCATTATACATGTAGATAATGCTACTCAAGATCAATGAGATGCAAGAGATTGCTTGGTGATTACGTAGTTCAACTTCCTTTTTAAAAAAAAGTGACAGTTACAATCGAGATGAAATAAAGGATAGTTATTATAAGGATCCATGTGGCAATGATGGAGACTGAGCTGACAGAATGGAGAAAACAGGAAGCCTGGATTGACCAGCCTGGATACAAGGCAGCTATACGGATTTCCACAGCTGACTCCATGGATCTTTTCCTCTAGTGGTACATCAACTTCTCTTTGCTTCTCTCCTCTTTTCTGCTTACTCATAGTTTCCACTTCCTCATCATCTTGCTCCCAGCCGCTTTTCCTGAGACATGTTTCCGTACATCCTTCCCGCATGTACCATCTTATAACCTAGTTCTCCCTGTATTTACGAAAAGCAAAACTTTAATTGGCGCAGTTCATGCTTGTTGGGTGATATCGCTTTGTGGCAAGACTTGTTAGGGCTATTAGCCAGCCTCTCAAGTGGCTGCTCTTGCTAGTGAGCAGGGGTCACGTGGTACCAAGTAAATCTGCCTAGGGCTGTTTATTTGGAAAGACCAGGGCTGGGCAAGCTTTTCTCAGAAGATGGTCTGAGATTATGGCAGACACTATGATATGTCTATTATATTATAATCTACAGGAAGAGAGCAGACTGAATACATGGATGTTAATAAAAAAAACAGTAGGGTCAGATGAAAGCTGCACGGTACAGCCAAATACTTAAAGCTTGTCACACTCTCTGATCTGCTTTCTGACCCTTCTCTGTTCCAAGCAATAAACTATTCCTTCTGACCCTGACCTTCTACATTTCTGACTTTAGCTTGGTAACCTGATTCTGATATCCTGAAATCCTGACTGTAACCAGTACATAAGTAACAGTAAGATTTCTCCGGTACCTCAGGATAAGGTTATGCAGTGAGAATAAAATTAAGAAGATTCAAACTATAAAGTATTAATTGGGTAGTTTTTATTTCCTTTTTGCTTATCTCTATTTTCTGTTTTTTTATACAATAAACTTTACTTCTTTTATAATAAGGGGAAATTTTTCAAAAGAGGTATGAACTCAGCTATATCCTAATGAAAACAGAGAGAGAATACTATAAACCACTCAAATCAAGACTGTGTGCTAATAATACAGAATTAGTAATGTGAACTGACTGGGTCACCTGGGGCAAGTCATTTAACCTTCTGAGCTGGTTCTTATCTGTAAAGTTAGGAGGGAGATTATATGAAATGAGGTTCTGAACTTCTTATATATTAATATGCTATGATTCTCTTAAGGCATCATAATTTTTACAGTTAATATTTTGAATATTTTCAATTTTCCATAACAATATTTTTTATATCTTCTCTGATCTTGTTAATAGGGAATTTATCATACAAATATTTGAAAATAAGATCTAATCATTTCATAGTCTTATGGGCTTATAGCTAAAATGGAAACATTTCTAATTTAATTCCAGAACCTTCGGCTGAAATTATTTGCTGTTGCTATTTTTTCCTGATATTAAATTCAATGCTGAATGGATGCATGTTTATATATACACTGAAAATATGAGGAAAACACACAAAACTACTGTCAACTGGGCAATGAGGTGGTGGTAGAGCTGTGATGTAGAGGACGAGGAGAAATAAGAGCTTGAGACATTTTTTTTCTGTGCTTTTATATTCATATGAACATTTTGCACTACTTGTGTGATCTTTATATATGAAGACTATCCCAAAAGGTGCATTTTGTAGACAAACTGTGACCATTGAAATCACAAGAGTTGTTTCTCAGGTGTTGAATGCACTGACAAAGACTAGATTGAACCACAGAATGTAGGTGCTTTAAGGACAGAAGCTGTGTTCCCGTTGCCTTGCACAGCACATGAACAAAGCAGAAACTCAATAAATATTTGCTGAGGATTTAAAAAAAAAAAAAAGCAGTTATTTGCCTCCCCAATTTAGTTATCTTCTCGGCTGTTAAAACTCTAACCTGGGTGGGGAACTTCCCTATTAAAATAAACCATAGGGAGAGTGAAAGCAACAACTACCAAGACTATGGTTAGTGCTGCTTCTGCAACAAAGCAACACCACTCAGTCTCCTCCATTCAGAAACACCCCATTCACACTAATCATCTACTCTCTCTCTCAAGGTAGCTCTTAGCTATGCTAGCCCTTTTTGGTAGCCTACCTGCCTCCTTCCTAGAAAAAACTGGAGGTATTCTAATCCTCTTTGGAGCAACTTTCCTCTTCCCTTCTAGAGCAGCATGAGACTGTCTTTTGCTAGTTTTTCACTGTCATCCTTTTCCAAAATACCGTTTGTACTCAGGATTCATAACACTGTCACTATTTTCTCAATATTTTCTTTAAAATGCAGGTATTAGCAGCATTGCTCTTAGTCTTTTCTCCAAGTAGATTAAAACAAGAAAGAGCCTTAAGCTCCAAGTAGAGTAGGGAACATAATAAGAATGTGCAGCACCAGCATGCAGTGTATGAAGTGTCTGAATTACAGTGAGTTTGTGGCAGCGTCCAGGTCTTGGCCTATATTGGTTATCTGACTGGCTAGCATATGTCGGATGAGTGAATTAAATTTATGTAATTTATACATAAATGGTTATGTGAACCACATGATTCTCTTGAAATGATTTAGAAGGCTACATCTATTCATCTGGAAGAAAAAAAATGTCCAAATAAGTATAATTCAGTTCAACAAGTGTGTACTGACTATATGCGAGAACCTGTGCTAAACATTATATAAGATTTCATTCAGATACAGAGTCAGCTTTAAAGATGCTCCTCCTCCGGGATCAAGGGTAAGTAAACAAATAATAGTAGTATAAGGTGAAATTGCGTGGACTGCTTTAAAGGAAATACAAACTGCTATGAAAATTCAAAGAATAGGTACTATGATGTTGATGGGCTCCAGGAAAAAGAAAGTATTTGAGGTTGGCCTTGAAGAATGTCTAGGATTTTGACATGTGACAATGAGAGTTAGAGAGTGAAAAATTCCAAGGACAGAGAAAGTACAATATTCACAAAATATTCTCTAATTTGTGCTCCTTTTCATTATTCAAGAATAAGATGTCTAATATGTATTTTCTATATCTAGAATTTATTCCTTTCTTAACTACATTCTTGTGTCTAACTTTAGTCATTTCACCACTCATTAATACTTTCCCTTTGGACAGAAGGGAAATAAAAGTAGATAGAATATACCTAGAGTAATCAAGTTCATAGAGGCACAAAGTAGAATGGTGGTTGCCAGGGACTAGAGAGAATGGGGAGTTAATGTTTAATGGGTGCAAAGTTTTAGTTATGCAAGATGAAGAGAGTTCTGTGGATGGATGGTGGTGATGGTAGCACAACAATGTGAATGTAGTTAATGCCACTGAACCATACACTTAAAAATGGTTTAAGATGCTAAATTTTATGTGTATTTTACCACAACTTTTTAAATTTTTTTAAGTTGATAGGTTATAAAAACAGTTTTTCTCATTATTCGTCAGGAAAAGTTTATAATTTCATCAAAAATGGAATTTAGCAGTTATTTGTAATATAGTAATATAATGAATACAACTGGATGTATTAAGATAAGTGACACAGGATGCCACATTGGAGTAGCATTACCACAGGGTCATGTCCTAACTCTGTGCCTCTCAACATTTTTCATATTGTAACACACACAGAAAAGTATAATATTAGTATGGCACCCCGGGGTAAATGTACTTTGCTAGTAGATTAAAGGGGCTCCAGCCATCTCACGAGGCTAAAGGGATCAATAGTTCATCATACCCAGAACACTTTCTTGTCACATTTGTTTGGAAATTCTGGTCTCACTTTTTAATGTGGAATCTAGATTTATCTCACCAAAGTATGCTCAGACCTCAAAATGTCCAGCTATGTATGTTTACATTTTAAAAAATAATTTTTCAATTTCTAGCATCAAGAATACTAATCGCAACCTCCTCCTGATGTAATTTAGCTAGTAAGCTAAGTCAGAAATAAGAAATTTCTTTGTGAACGTGGGAGCAGGCAGTGAGGGTTGAATGATCTCAGGCAGTCTCTCATTTAGTTGGTAGAAGAGCCGGGTCAGCTATCCTAGGCTCACTTCAGTTGAGCCCTGCCTATGAGGATTCAGAAATATTTATTTCTTTGAGTCCCAGCTTACATCTTTTTTGGAAAACAAAGTAATTATATCTATTAGACATAGTCTTTCTGTTTTTTAGGAAAGTGGCACTGGCTGAACACTAATATTCTTAATTTCTAGCTCTTTTTCTAGATCCCAGGAATAATCCACCAGGTTTACTATGTCTGCATTTATCAGTCATCATTCTTTCTCATTGAGACGTACTTTCTCAGTATGTTATTATCCCCAAGTTATATATTAATGTTTTAGTTGACTGCTTCTAGATGACACATGGGTGCCTATCTTATCAGTTATTTATCTCCAAAATCACATTGTAACAGTAAATTACTTCTGGTAGGTTTCCAGTTAGTCCTGTCATTTGCTTTTACCATGGCCCTCTGAGCTCTTTCCTAAATCTGGTTTACAGTTTACTTTAGGGCCTATTAACACTCCAATAATAATCCAAGGTTTTCGTTAATTTGTACTGTTTTCTTTATAAAATTACAAATATAATTAACCTAAACCAGCACATAAAAATTAAAGCAGTGTTCCCAATATAAAAGGTCACTTTTAAGTAATTTATATGTCTAATATAATACTAACTATATATATATGTATACACACATACATATATATGAAAAACATTTCATATAATGGAGCCTGAGAGTCTTAAATTGAAAAAAAGAAAGAAATGTGAAATCATCAGAAAATAAGAACCATCCTCAGTTAAAAGGTTAACTGTGTTAATATGTGAAGAGACAAAACAAAATTGTTATATAAAGCACCATCTTATGGGTATGAAGGGTAAATAACCTTTTTAAGCTAGAAATAGAAAAGAAACACTACTGTTTAAGTAGGTAAAAAAATGGAATTACCAAAATGAAAAGCAGTCAGTTGTGTATCTGAATTGTTTTATCGTGCCCACATTAACAGTCATCTATCAGGAGTCAGCAAATTTTTCTTTAAAGGGCAAGACAGTAAATATTTTAGGCTTTGTGAGCCACGTGCAGTCTCTACTGCATATTGTTTGTTGGTTTGGTTTTACCTTTCTTTAAAAAAGGCAGTTCCATACTTAGCAGGCAGTCCAATCAAAAACAGACCATAGACCATAGTTTGCCAGTCTGTGATCTATCTTATGCTGGTTGCTCAGTACTGATCCAGCCTTGGAAAAGGCTTAGAAACTTCCAGTGTCTGGAACTCAGGGCTGTCACTGATGGATAGTACTTTACTGACTGAGTATCTAGAAATGAAGAATATATGTCTCATGAGAAGCAGAAATCAACTTTCCAGAATTACTGTTACCTACCTGGAATTTGCTTGAATTTTGGTAATGATTACACATAGATATTGATGTAGATGAGAATTGTGACATATTCAGTCCTAATGTAATTAACAGATAACCTGAATTTCAGGCAGTGGTGTGACTGAGGGTAGAAATTTACCAATACAAAGATTGAACATATCAGTGAATTTGAGTTCATATAGCACAATATGCTATTTCTTTGTCTTCCTGGTTATGATGATTTCCCTTCAATAATTGATGATGTTACTTAGAATCATAAATAATGCCCACCATGCTTGTAAAGACTCATATTGCCTGATGAGTTGGAGCCATGTTATTGCATTACTTTAGTGGCTGTTTCTTTCACATTGCATAGGGGAAACTCTCAAATATAAACTCTCAAGAGACTTTATGTCCAGGCTTAAAGAGAACTGAGCGACTTCTTTCATAGCAGACCCAAACAACGTTCATTCATTTATTCAAAAAAATGTTTATTGAGCACCTACTTTGTGCCAAGCACTGTTCTAGACAGCAAAGATATAAAAATTCCTGCTTTGTGAAGCTTACTTTCTTGGATAGAGATAGATTATGAATTAAAAAACAAAAATAAAAAATAAATTGTATAGGAAATGAAAACATGACAAATGCTATGGAGAAAAATAAAACTGGGAGGGGGATGAGGAATTGGGAAGGATGGCCTCCCTGGAAAGGTGTCACTCAGGTAAAGACCTGAAGTAAGTAAGAGCACATGCTCAAGATTTTTGAGCAGCTGGATTATGCTAGAACTCATCTTTCTCTTAATGCTAAGGAAACTTTAAATGACAGCATACTCAGGTGAAAATAGATTCTGATGGAAACTTCCTTTGCTATTAAATACATAAAAAATTAGGTCCTATTACCTTTTTTCATTTTTCCTATTTAGATAGAATGCAAAATATATAATAAAATAATGTAACTTTTTTTTTCTTTTTTCTCCCCAAAGCCCCCAGTACATAGTTGTATATCCTAGTTATAGATCCTTCTAGTTCTTCTATGTGGGATGCCACCTCAGCATGGCTTGATGAGCAGTGAGTAGGTCCATGCCCAGGATCCAAACCGGGAACCCCAGGACACCAAAGCAGAATGCACAAACTTAACCACTGCACCACCAGGGCGGCCCCTAATGTAACTTTCTTTAACAGCAAAGTCTAAGTAGCTAACATTGGAAACAATACATTTTTTTCAGTATTGCTACCATTTTTAAAACCTTTTTTTAAAGGCTCTTGGTTTTCTGGTTTGTTTGTTTTTTATTGTGATAAAAAACACATAATATAAAATTTACCATCTTATTCATTTTTAAGTGTACAGTTTAGTAGTGTTGAGTATATTCGTATTGTTTTGATCTTTAGCACTTTTTCATCTTGCAAAACTGGAACTCTATACCCATGAAACAACAACTCCCCTTTCCCTCCTACCCCTCACTTCTCATCCTCAGCCCCTGGCAACCCACCATTCTATTTTCCATTTCTATAAGTTTGACTGCTTTAAATACCTCAGTGTTTAACAAGATAACAACAGTGGTTGTTATCTCAGTATATTCCTCATATAAGTAGAATCGTACAGTATTTGTCTTTTTGTGACTGGCTTATTTCACTTAGCATAATGTCCTCAAGGTTCTTCCATGTTGTATCTCAAAACATTTTGGAATTCCTCTTATGGAATTTTCTTTTGAGTCTATGGCACATTCTTTTGAAAGTATTCACTTATTTAAACCTTATTCCAGGCATAGGGCCCCTGCCCTTCAGTGCCCCAGAGCCTAATAATGGAAACTGTATCATATAATACACTGTGATAAATACTAAATAGGAGGCAAGTACAGAATACTGTGAGAGTCCTGTTGGTATTCTCAGACCTAGACAGCAGCAGAGAAAGATGGATTAGAGGAATGGAAGGAAAGAGGCAACAGACTTATATAATTCAGACAGAAATTAAGAAGTTGGTGGATGAGAAGGAAATGGCAGCTGTAGGGATAAATTGGAGGGAGTGAGAAACACCCCTACAGGAGAAAAAAGGAGGGAAGACAAAATAATACTTGCTAACCAGTTGAAAGTAGAGTGAAGGAGGCATATAAGAGCAGTCAGATCTTACTTTATACACACACCTCTTAATTGCTTTGCATATTTCCCTCTTGGAGACATGAAGAAAAATTAGATTTTTATAGTATGAGATTTGAAAATTAAGTACTTCCAAGTATTAGTTGTGATAGTGTGATCAGGGCCAGCCCCAGTGGCCTATTGGTTAAGTTCAGTGCACTCCACTTTGGCAGCCCAGGTTCAGTTCCCAGATGCAGACCTACACCACTCGTCTATCAGTGGCCGTGCTGTGGTGGCAGCTCACATACAAAATAAAGGAAGATGGGCAGCAGGTGTTAGCTCAGGGCAAATCTTCCTCAGCAAAAAAAAAAAGGAAGATTGGCAACAGATG
The DNA here is from genome assembly GCA_031878705.1 of Tapirus indicus. Taxonomy (NCBI): domain Eukaryota; kingdom Metazoa; phylum Chordata; class Mammalia; order Perissodactyla; family Tapiridae; genus Tapirus; species Tapirus indicus. The sequence goes on along the minus strand of CM062930.1, from coordinate 33,516,389 downwards.
TTAGCTCGGGGTGACTCTGCCTCACCAAAAAAAAAAAATGTGAACAACAGCACAGAAAATTATTTTTAAATATAGTCATTAAACTTTATTTTGGATTATATAGTCAAAAAATTCTGAGATATCTGTTTTACATTTACAAACTGAAGTTAGGCTAAGATATTAACTGGATATTCAAAAATCTAATATCCAGTTGTATCCAATGTCAGAATTGTGGATAATAGAGGGATCAGCTACTAAATACTCTCATCAATATATAAAGCATTTAGATTAAAAAATGACAGTAGAAATAAATTTATTCATTTAACATTTATTGAACATTATAACTCCTCAAGGAATGCAGTTTACTGAGTGGCTGATTCAAGTAAACAATTGTAATACTTATACAGTAAGTTAGTTATCAAAGGCTTTAAGTTTTGTGGGGTTTTTTGAGGTCACATTGGTTTATAACCTATAAATTTCAGGTGTACATGATTCTATTTCAACTTCTATATAGACTACATCATGTTCACCAAAAGTCCAGTTGTGAAGCCTACAAGTTCTTGCAGGGAACACCAAAAGAAGCCTTGAGGTATCCGAGCAGGCTTCCTAGAGGAGGTGACTTTTGAGCTGAGTCCTGAAAAACAAATAGGAGTGAGCTCTTCAGCCAGAGAGAACATCAAGTGGGAAATACTATTCATAGTTAACATTTACTAAGGGCTAAATGCATTTGCATACATTATCTCATTTTATCCTCTCAACAAACCCTCTGATGTAGATTATTGTATATCAGTCAAGGTCTGTTTAGGAACAGATACCACATTCTGAAGAGGCTTTTTACAAGCATGTGGAAACCAACAAGTGATGATGAACATTTGGGGACGAGTAACTATGCGAAGCTGTAACCACTCCTAGGTTTCAAGGAGCAAGGAGATAGATAGGAACCTTCTTGTGGCAACTTTGGTTTTCTATAGAAGAATCGAGCCACTCTCAAACCATGCTCAGGCAAAGAAGGTGCTGGGGAATAAATATCCCGACTTTCTTTCTCTTCCCACCTCCAAGCCCACTGTGTATCCCATTGACGGAACCTGATCAGAAACCAGAAAGCAGCTTCCTGGGGCGCAGAGTAGGATGGAGAGTAGATCTGAAGGACACAGAATATCCAGCACAGTCTTTTTTATTCTCCCCGTATTACATATGAGATAACTGAGAAGTCATCAAGTTGCCCAAGTTTACAATTAAATGTCTGGAGTCTGTTTCATTCCAGAGCTTGTTCTTTAACCACTGTGCTCCAGCTACAAAAAACAAAGGAAGTGTGGTATTGAGTACCTACTGCATGCCAGACACCTTACTGTGTGCTGAAGATACAACACAAAACAAAATAAATGCTATAACTTACTGAAGGAGAAGAGTCAGTGTCTTCAGGACTTGTGTTCTACTGCTAGTTCAGCAGCTTGAGCCAATTGTTCTGTCTCTTAGATAGAGGCCTGGATATAAGCATTTCAGGGCTGGTATGTGGCCCTTTGAAGTCATCAAGGACCTAGGTTCCTTCTGCCTTTATCTTCACCCATCCTTCATTTGTGGCTTCTGTCCTCAGAATCACAATATGGTTGCTGTAGCCTCAGCCATCACATCTGCATTCTAAGCAAGAAGCAAGAGGAAATGGGGAAAACACTGTCTCCCTTTCTAAAAGCATTTTCTCGTAAGTTCTACCTGACATCTGCTACTTATATCCTGTTGGCCAGAACTTAGTCACATGGCCACACCTAGCAACAAGGGAGACTGATAAATGTAGTTTTTAACTAATTGAGCCCATTACGCTCATAATAAAGTTAGAGTTCTGTTATTAAGAAGGGAAAATAGATATAGGCTAGGCAACCAGCAGGCTCTGTCACAGGGTCTTATTCCTTTTTATATCCCCATTACCTAACACAAGGACCTGGCACATAGTAAGTGTTCAATAAAGTGCTATTAAACTAATCTCAACTACAAATAGTTTAGTTCATATAGGGAAGTGTCAACAGATAGGATTAAAGAATCAAGTATGTGCCGGATCCTAAAGGGCCGTTTCTTCTCAGTAGTTAGAACATGGCAGTGATAGTGAAGTTCTTCCAAAGTAACCTGGGAATAAGGAACATATGTCAGTCTCCTGGGAGCAAGCTGTGAAATTAATTTAATGGTTATAATCAAAGATCTGAAAAGTCAATTTAGGAAGCGAAAAAGCAGTTAATCCCCAGGACAGAGGTACATTTGACTGTGGCAAATCTACTTCATTAACACATATGAAGACAGACTGTATTGTGGAGGAGGGGATGGAGGGAGGGTAGTCTTCGATGGACCTGACACAGATAAAGGAGTCAGGAATAACTGTCTGCCACTGAAATTCTTCTACTGCCCCTTTTCAGTCTTAAGATTCCTTTTTAATATCAAAAGTTTTATTTACCTTCTCATACACACATGGTAGTAATAAAACTTTTAGTATTTGTTGATTGAGGAAATACAGATATACAAATTCTGTAGCTTTTGCTATAAGCTTGAGGATCTGTAGCTCGGTCTGGAGAAGTTGCTTTCAGATATTTTTGTCCAGGAGCCACAGTTAAGAAAACCATTTTACGTCGTGACCTAGTGATGATCACAGTGTCTCAGAACAGAGCGTGCCCCTACTACTGCTGGTACTCTGATATTTTCTTTTCTAGTCTGTTTAATTTTTTTCTCAATTCTAGTCTTTACCCACTAAATTGATTTTCTCACCCATGGGTTGAGACCTACAGTTTCAAAAACACTGGCGTAGATGTTCCTCTGTGACTGTCATTGTGAGAGCCTTAGGCTTTTAACTGCCTCACCTCTTCCAGTCACCCAAAGTCCTTGATCTGAGTATGAGAACCCACAATTCCCCAGTTTTACTCTGACTTTTCCTTATGGTCTGTGACTATTTAAAAAAAAAAAAGACTGGGGCCGCCCGGTGGCGCAGCGGTTTAGTCCGCGCTTGGCAGCCCGGGGTTCGCGAGTTCGAATCCCAGGCGCCCGCGGACGCGCACTGCCTGTCAGCCATGCCGTGGCGGCGTCCCATATAAAGTGGAGGAAGATGGGCACAATGTTAGCCCAGGGCCAGTCTTCCTCAGCAAAAAGGGGAAGATTGGCAACAGATGTTAGCTCAGGGCTGGTCTTCCCCACAAAAAAAAAAAAAAAGACTGGTAAAACTAACAGGCATTCCTGGCCAAATGATAATTACATTTCTCATCACCAATTAATAAACTAGCATTCTGGTTTGTACTTTGGTTTCCTTCAGGTTTGGTTAGCCTTGATCACCTTTGAATTCTCTTGGTAGACAGCACCTGGCCTTACCCTATGATTTCCTTATTTTGCTATGGAAGCTTCTTTCACCTTTAATACTGAGGACTTTGGACTTTTTTGTAAAGAAAGAACTACTTAAGCGTTTTAGTGCAGGTTTGCAATTTAGAAAGATAAACTTGGAAGGATTGTGGAGGATGGATTCAACAGAATAGAAGAGAGAGCCAAGTCGGAATTAAGAAGCTCTTACAGGAATCGAGCCAAAAATGATGAGGGCCCAAGGTAAGCCAGTGGAATCAAGATGGGAACAGAATGAGAAATTAAAAAGATATTCCAATAAAAGTTAGGGACTGTTTAGAATGGATGTAGCAAGTGAAAAAGAAGGAGAAATCTATGATGAAGAGGAATCAAACATTTCTGGTTTAGATGACTGAGCAAAGTATGGTACCATTCGCCAAGACAGGGAATATGGAGGATTGGGGGAGTTCGTTTTGACATACTGAATTTTAGTTACCTGTGGGGACCATCATGGAATATTTGTAGCTTAAGTTAGAGCTGTGGTATAAAGATAAGGGTAGAGGAGGGAGTCATGGAGGGCCCACCGGCTTATTTGGTGGTAATTGAATCTGGCCAAAGGCATGGATAAGATCAAGAGGAGCCAATCGATGTCACTTCCAACGTTTTGTGCATCAGCTATGGCATATAAAACAATATTTAAAAAGCTAAAATTATAAGCTCTCATACTTATTTATATGCCTATGTACTTATATGTATATATATTTAGGAATGTGGTCCTTCATAGTTTTAAGCAGATATAAGTGGGAAAGGAGTAAACTGCATGTTGAGTTTATTATATATTATATAAAATAGGATGTTTTGATTGGAATCAGTGCCTTATATAAGGAGTTCTAAATGCTTTATTCTGTAACAGTCCTCCTCTGCTTTTTTTCTTACTACTCTGTGCAGCTGGGCTCTTTCTAGACTGAAATGATTGAGCAGTAAACCAGGAAGTACTCTGGTAAATACTTAGCAATTCAGAAGTTCGGGATCTGGTTTGGATCTAGTAATTCTTCAGTAAATATCTATTGAGTGAATGAATATCCGTGTGTAGATAGATGACAACTAAAAAGAAGCTGTGTCCTTGATTTTATACTTCTCTTTGAAAATGAATCAATTCATAAAATACACACCTCTGTAGAATAACGTTAAATACAGGCTCTGAGCCAGAAAACACAAATGTGTATTTCTTCTACAGACATACCAGGTGGAAGATTATTTATGACAAAAGACAAAACCCTTGCCCTTAAGTATCCTTCTGAATTAAGAAAAGTAATTATTTACTGTAATTTTACATAAAAAGTCCCAGTGGACATAGGTACTTAGTTCTCTGAATTGCCTCTCTTGTCCTCCTTGTAAGCATTTTACTTGATTTTCTTGTTTTCTTTTCTTTTTTTTAAACAGACCAAAAAAGAAGCACCTGAGTGGTCTAAGAAACAAAAGATGAAGACCTAGTGTTTTGGAGGGATTCGCTCTGTCATTATTTACCATGAAGTTCTCTTTCTGATGAACAAAAAGTTTGCACTTAATCATGTACTTCGCATTTTTTTAAGTAACCAATTTAAAGTTTATTTTAACTGAATGTTAAATTAACAGATTTCAGCATAATAATCAAAATGTATAAAGTGCAAACAATAGTATCCTTTTATTTGGTTTTATCTATTTTGTTACAAAATAAATATATGTTCTATGATTTAAATTTTGGAGCTTTCATAATTCTCAATACATTTTAAAGTGCGTGGCATATAAGTATTTTGGTTAGTTATATTGGTGAATATATATTTTAACTATATATATTCGGGTTTAAATGTTATAACACAAATACCAAGACACCTTACATTTTTTAAAATTAAGAATTATTTGTGAAATCTACTAGAAAGCACTTCAAATGCCCAACAACGGTGGTCAGGTATCATGTAGGTGGATATGAATTGCTGATTCTTCCTTTTGGCTCTGTTTTTTCTTAGTTTATATTATCATTGACCAATAAACTCTGGTAGAAAGTCTGTTATTCCATTGGCCAAGTAAAAATTTGGTGGAGAGTCTCTTGTGACATTGGTCAGAACAGTGCTGATTCCCATGCAGTATGGACCAAATCTCTAATCAGTGAGAAAAAAATCAGTAGGATTTTCTCTTTTTCTGGTCATAAAATATGCTCCATTTCTCATTCAAGACATAACGAATTTAAAGGAAAGAAGAGGAAGAGAGAGAGAAAGAAAAGAAAAGAAATATATTTATATATATCAGGTTCTCTCAACCACTATTGACATAGTGGCTGGATAATTCTTTGTTCAGGGTGGGAGTGGGGGGCAGTCCTTTGCATTGTGGGTTGTTTAACAGCATCTCTGTCCTCCACTACTAGATGACAGTAGCACACACACCCCCAGTTGTGATAACCAAAAATGTCTCATGTCCCCTGGGTGGCAAAATCACCCCCCACCTCCTAGTGAAGAACCACTGATACACATATCAATGATTATCTTTGTAGATATGAAAAAAGAATGCTATCTCTTCAGTGTATTCTTTGAAAGGCACAATAGCATAGGCTATTAAGTGTGAGAGAACAGAAAAAGCCTTTGAGAGTAATATGTACTTAAATCTATTGTTGGCCTGAAAACCCTAATCTCATCCCCCCTTTTTGTTTCATTTGGCTCCATCTTCTAATATATGACTTTCTGCAACAAAGGTTTATGAAAATGGCCTTTCTCAGGCATGCATTTTAAATCCAGGATACCATTATAATTTGTTAAAACTAAACTAACTCATAGACATAATTTGTTTCCTTCTAAAATGCTAGAAGAAAACGTCTATTTTCAACTCTAGTTATTAATCTGAAAACTTCACAATTCAGTTGTCAACCCCATTTGTTATATGTACATATTTTAACATAAAGTAATACTGATTGGTTATTCAGGTTAAAGTAATAGTTTGGACAAAGGCACAGAAGTAGGAAAATCTGGAGCTAATTTAAGAAATAGGAAGTACAGTGATGAAGAAATTAAGGAATTCTTCCCCCCTCCAAATCCTTAATTTTTTCCCTCCTTCCTTCCTTTCATTTCTAGATATGAATTACTCTTTTAAAAAAAAGTTCCTTCTATCATTTCCTACCATAATAACTATTAATAAATCTCAGGATTAGATTGTGATGTGAAAGCTTTTCGGAAGATACTTGTGAATTTGTAATGCAGATGCCACTCCTTCCAGAAAGTCTTCTCTGTTCTACCATAATAATCTGTCTTGTGTACTCTGTACTCTTTATCTCTTTAATTCTGCTTACAATAATGTTTACTCGTCCATTTCCTTGAAGGCAAGAAGTGTTGCTTGTGGGTTTTTTGGTCCTCAGTATTTAGCACTGTGCCTTGAATTTAAGCAGTAAATGTTTATTTGATGAATTTGGGCACAGGTGAGATACAATGATGTAATTTTTTCTTTTTTTTAATGTCTTAAAAATTAGAGATGGGTTTTTTTTAGTATCATAGAATCTATTCTAGCTCACTTCTTAACATCACTACAACCTTTGTCTTTCCTCCAAATTTGTAGACCTTCGCTTTTCACTTTTCCTTTCTCCTTACTTCTTACTTTTCTTTAATTGTAATAAAAACACATATAATAAAATTTACATCTTACTTATTTTTAAGTGTACAGTTCAATAGTGTTGAGTATATTCACATTGTTGTGCAACAGATCTCCGGAACTTTTTCATTTTCAAATCTGAAACTCTATACTCATTAAACTCCCCTTTTCCTCTTTCCCCCACGCTTGGAAACCCACCTTTCTGTTTCTATGAATTTGACTACTTTAGGTACCTGATATAAGTGGAGTCATACAGTATTCATCTTCTTGTGACTGGCTTATTTCACTTAGCATGATGTCCTCAAGGATCATCCATGTTGTAGCATGTGTCGGAATCCTGTTTAAGGTGGAATAATACTCTATTGTGTGTATATATCCCATTTTGTTTATCCATTCATCACTTGATGAACATCTGGGTTGCTTCCACCTCTTGGCTATTGTGAATCTCCTTACTTCCTAACTCTTATCACATCCTCTCCTAGCCTTATCATTTTCTTATTAAAAAAAAAAATAAAAACAAAATTAACATAATGTTCTTTTTGTTCTTGCTAATGTTTTATGAAATGTTGCCCAAATGTAAGAGTCATAGCTACCGTTATTAAGCTCATTCTATCAGCCAGTTGCTGTGTACATGCTTTCTACTCCTTGAGTTACTGAATCTTCACAGTAACTTTGCTAAGTAAACATTATCTTCATTTTTAAGATGAAGAAACTGAGACTCAGAAAGAGTCACTCAATGGCCCAAGATCAGACATAGAATAAATAGTAGAAATGGATTAAAACCAAGACTGTCTGATTCCAATTGTCATGCTCTTTCCAGTACACTACACTGCTTCTTATACTTTGCTCCCTATCCCCATCTCACAACCCCAGTAGGATGGAAAGAAGGGGGGAAAAAATCTTGGTCTATCAACTTTTTTCTTGGGAAGAAAAAATATGGGACTTGGCATAGTTGCATTTTTGTTCCTGACAAGTTCGTGGATATCAAATCTATTTCTAAAGTTTTTTTTTTTTTTTTTTGTGAGGAAGACCAACCCTGAGCTAACATCCGTTGCTAATCCTCCTCTTTTTGCTGAGGAAGACCAGCCCTGGGCTAACATCCGTGCCCATCTTCCTCTACTTTATATGGGAGCCGCCACGGCGTGGCTGACAGGCAGTGCGTCGGCAGGCGCCTGGCATCCGAACCCGCGAACCCCGAGCTGCCAAGCGCGAACTAAACCGCTGCGCCACTGGGCCAGCCCCCTATTTCTAAAGATTTTAATGTTGTAGTGATGAAGGATTCTAATGCTAAAGAATTCTGTGACTATTCTAATAATTTTTAATAGGTTAATAGGATATAGTCAACTTTTCAGAACCAACCAAGTAGCATCTATGCATTTTTTTGATTTATACATTCTTTCATTCAACAAACATGAAAAACCTAAAATATATAAGGCATTCAAATTATCAGTTTTTTGTATTCATCCTTTTTCTCAAAGGGCCCTGAAAAAGAACTCTATGATATCTCAAACACCAGAGGAGGGATTTTATTCTTATCATCTTCAGTATAGGAATTTCTAAAAAGAGCTATCACACAGTGATCCAGAGTACTCTAAATTCACTACATTTTACAGGCAAAGGTTGGATAATCATCCTTGAAGAAGTGTAAGGCAAGATTCCCACATCTAGGGAAAGTGGAAGTTGTCGTTGAGCCAGATTCCCTTTCATTCTAAGATCCTGAGAGGCTAATGATATGCAAAAAGGAAGATAGTTTATTTTATCTTAGTCAAAATATAGTAAATATTATAAATGCTTCAAAGAAAGACTCTGAGGTTTGGAAGTCATCAGACAAAGCTAGCCTGTTGGCTATCAAGAGTCCTCACCAGGTGTCATTTAATTTGGTGACTTACAGAGTCCGTAGTCCAGTCCTCAGCTTTACAGGCTGAGAAACTGAATGTTATTTATGCACAGAAAGTGACATCTCTCAGGAGTATGACCACACTTACTGGTGTCTAAGTCATAATGTATTAATTTTGAGTGAAAAGTTAAAGTATTATACAGAATATGACTTACTGGGATTAGCACAAATGGCACATTTTCTATTTTCCCTGGCTTCTGCAATACTGTACACTCATCATTTCCTTCCTCCTCTTCTAGCTAGTAATAAAACAGAATTTTTCAGGGTTTCTTTTTCCCCTCAAATCCTCTTCCTGTTCTGTACTTATTTTCTTGATAATTTCTACTCCCTGACTTCAGTTACCAAATGCCAATATTCCCATTTTGTCTCTAGTCCAAACTGTTCCTTTTTACACCTGCGTACTAGACATCTGTACTTGGATGTCCCCTTGTGACCTCAAACTTAAGATGTACAAAACTGAATTCACCAAGTGTCTTCTCCAGCGTTCCCAGTTTCAATAAATGGTTCCACCACCTACTCAGTAGCTCATATCACAAAACTAGGAGTCATTCCAGACCCTTCTATCATTAACCTCTAAGCATTCAATCACCAATCCCTGTTGATCTGCCTCATAAATATTTCCCTTTTTATTTTTAACTTTTGATTGTGAAAATTTCCAAATATACAAAAGGGCAGAATAAACATCTTGGGAGACAGATATATTCACTATCTTGATTGTAGTGATGGTTTCATTAGGTGTATACATATGCCAATGTTTATCAAATTGTACATTTTTTAAATGTGCAAGTTACTGTATATCAATTGTACCACAATAAAGATGTTTTAAAAAAAGAAAGAAAATAGAAAACCATTTAGTAACCCCTGATGAAATAAATGATTCAAATATCAATCACCAATGAATGCTAAAGCAATTAGATATAAGGATAAAAGGGAACTTTATATCAGGCCATCACCACCTAAATCCACTCATCAACCTTAGCATCACTAAAAGTGGGACAGCCAGAAGTTCTGTGCCTCTTGATACAATCTGACGTATAACAACTATGCAGTACCCTTGCAAAAAAAAAAAAAAACCTGAATCAAATCGAGTCTTCAGATCTAACTTGCAGTCTACAGGCGGAACAAAAAATAGACCAAGCTAGATGACACCATGAAGAAGGAATCAACTAAATCCAGAATGTAGTACATTCTGGGCATTGGGAATGTTCATTGTTTCCAGAACTTCCTTATTTCTAGGCTTTTTCAGTAGACAGAGCTATGAAACAAGTGTTTTTAAATAGAAGGGAATAATCATGAGTTCCTACAGATATAGCCAATTCTAATTTCAGATTTTTTAAAGATTTCAACTTCTTTGATTTTGTACTTTGTGTTTCATTTCTTGTGTGTGAATTTCTATCACCACCTTAGTTCAAGCCCTCATGTCCTCTCCCCTAGATTACGTCAAAAGTCTCAACTGATCTCCCTAAATCTACAAACCATTCTCTACAGCGAATAATGGTCTTTTTTCTTTTTTTTAACACTACAATTTTTTATTTAGAATTTAATCTACAGTTTATACAAGGTATTTATAAGACATGAACTTAGAAAACAGGACAAAATGCAACTGAAGTGTAAGCTAAGAGCACCGTATGTCATGATTCAATAAATTTAATTATTTTTAAATGACCAGATGGATGAGCCTTGCTTTTTACTAAATCCATGTAAAATATTTTTTTCTTCCATATGAGGTAGAGAACAGTTTTATTTTTCATTTAATGCAATCATGGCAATTTTAATCAGAAAATTGTACATCATTGGCAAATTTTTAAATTATTGACTGTATTGACCATAATTTAAATTTCTTTTGCAATAGTTGCAGAAAGGTATTTCACTTGCTGCCTTCATAGTTTAGAGGTTCAGAATTACCAAACTTAAAAGACTGCTGTGTTGGCATAACATTATCAATATAAATGCTTCTAAATAGCTGGATAAAAGCATATGTTTTATTACCCCCAGCCTTAGATCTGCAAGTTATCCTAAACCGAGCCAATTCTTTTAGTTCTTGTACTGGAAGTAGGCTGTGCTTTCTTTATATTCAGGGAGGGTATCTAAGTTCAGAAAATTTTTCATAAATTTCTTGTAACTTTTGACACATTATTTTGCCTTTTGGGCCTTATTTTTTTTTTTTTTTTTTGGTCTTATTTGATAGTTGAGCACTTTCTAATTCAAAACCTAACACTACCTAATACATTTAATTCTGTGACTAATAAAACAAGCTCTAAACTGTACTAAGCATTTTAGAATCCAACATGTTGGCCCAAATAGAATGGAATAGAATAAAAATGACCATCCTGTTACCCCACATGCAATATAAAATATTTCTTCTCTTTTCTTCTAATAATGAAAATGCTTATATATCACTTACTAGGAAAAAAAGTTTTAAGCTCTAAACATTTACATGATTCTATTCCCAGCATATAGTACAGCAATAATGACCCTTATTGCTGACAGCTTCATAAAAACTAATAACAAGTAGTTTCAAGCACAGAGAAAGATATAGTAAAAGTACAATTTTAATTTTCTAAAATACTCTAGCTTGTAGAATAAATGGGTTAAGAACAAAGGAAAAATCTTAATTGTGGGGCTGGTCCAGTGGGGTAGTGGTTAAGTTCGTGTACTCTGCTGCGGCAGCCTGGGGTTCGCAGGTTTGGGTCGCCAGGCACTGACCTATGCACTGCTTCTCAAGCCATGCTGTGGCAGGCATCCCACGTAGAGTAGAGAAAGATGGACACAGATGTTAGCTCAGAGCCAGTCTTCCTCAAAAAAAAAAAAGAGGTGGATTGGCAGCGGATGCTAGCTAAGGGCTAATCTTCCCCACACACAAAAAAAATCTTAATTGCAATTTCTTCCATCAAATAATCAAAACATAAGCCCAATAAATGAGAAGAAATGTTAGAAATTGACCAAAAAATTTCAGTATCAGCTTTGCCATTTTAGGGAAATGTATTGAACACCTTTAAGTTAATTTATTATTATAGTTTCCTTCAGAGTAAAGCCAAGGATGAAGGGGGAGGAAGTACTGTCATGGCTTCTAAATATTTGTAAAACCTTATTATTATATTTTTACACTATTACTGTCACCAATTAGTGCCCCAAGGAACTCAAGGGTGGGTTTGGAAGGATTTAACTGTTTGTCCAAGTTGCTTTTTTATGTTAAGGAGACACACCCAGCAACCACCTGAAGCTAACAAAGCCTCCCTACAAGAGCTACGCCCATGATCTTGCCTTATTTTTAATGCAAAGATCTCTTCAAGAGGAGACTAAGCTTTATTACCATAATCTGCAGTGTACCCACCTCTCCCTTTTGAATATTCATTCCCCAACCGAAATAAAAGTTCCTGCTTCCCTTTGTTCAGGGACAAGCCATGACTTTGGAAATGATTCCTCATGGCCTCCTATTTGCTGCAGGTACACTTTACTTTGTGAGATAACTTCCACTGGTGTGGAGTCTTATTTAACTCACCAGGAGGCGAGCCCACTTGGTCGGGTATCATTACTATAATTTTACTATGTCAGCCTATCATTACCAGGTTGATTCTTGAAACTTTGGCCAGGTGTTTGACACTCTTTTCTTGTGGTAAAAACATATAACATAAATTTACGCTCTTAATTTTTTAAGTGTCTGTTACAGTATGGAGAGGTGTAGTGTAGATGTATAACAACCAGCTCCCAAGAAAAAGGACAGATTTGGTGGGACCCAGATTTCATGGTGAAATGAAATTAATACCCTCACGGTGGCCAGCAACAAACCACCAAAGTGGCGCTAGGCAGATGTGCACACCGGGCTCTCAGGTGCAAGCCGACTCTAGCACACGCTGCCGGGGCCCACAGTGTGCAACCCTGTCTGCTTTTCAAACTGCTTTTGAGCTACTCTCTACATTACTCAGTGGCCTTTTTTCAGTTCCTTAAACTCTCCCAGCTCTTCCTTTTCTCGGAACTTTCACCACATGCTGCTTCCTTTGCCTAGAATACTGTGCCCCTTCCCCCAGCTACTCCTCAGCCTTTAGATCTCAGGCTTCTACTGTACACACAAACCATGAGAGAACTCAGATCGTGATATAAAATGTAGTTCTTAAAAAAGCTTTTAAAGCCACCGCCCTAGACAGTACTGGGGTGAGCATTGCCATCCAGACTCTCCTTTTATAGGTTTCAGATTGACAGTCCTGACCCCGCCCCTGCCATTACCACCCTGTCTTTACTTATGCTAATTTCTTCTGTTATTACATTCTAGTCCTTACCGTCCTGGAAGCCTGTGAACCTGCCTTCTAGGTGACTTTGCATCTCTCTGTTCTAAATCTGTGTATGATGATTTTATAGCTTCACTCGCTGCCACTGCCGAGGACTACCTTATTCTCACATGCCACAATAACTTCGCACCTCACACCAGCAACACAAATTATATTTCATTTGTTTCCAACGTTGCTATTGTAATGTGATTTTGAAGTCCTTGTTCAGACTTCTCATGTTTTAACACCCCTCTTAAAAAAGATTATACCTCATATCTCACCTAAATTATTTAAACATAATTGAAATGTAAAAATCATTCTAATCACCTTAAAAATGCTATCTTTAAATAATAGGATTTATTTATACCACTGGTGTATATTTCCATTGACATCATTTTCAGGAAAGTACTATGAAATCCTCCATGGTCATATACTTATTAGGTCTTCCTTTCTCTCTCCCTCCTTTTCTCCCTCCTTCTCCCTGTTTGCCTTTCTTTTTTAAAAAAGCTTTCTTTTTTATTTCCTTTAATTAATAAATTGGTACCTGAATAAGAATAATGAATCTGTTTTTGTATCTTCTTTGATCTGTTACTTAGTATCAGGTATTTATTGAATATATATTTTCTATGTCTAATGATGCTTTATCCTCTCTTTAATGACTATAGAACAATTAAAACATTTACTGAGAATCTAAAATTAAGTCCTATCCCCCAAACCTTCAGAGTTCATAGCATATGTAATTCCCTGAATGCCATCTGTTAGTGCTTTATTAAGCAAGTTGTTAATGTAGCAGAAATGTCGCTAACATTAAGAATTGTGCTCTAAAATATGTGTCAACATTCTAAAGTCTCTCTCATTACTCTCCTCACTCATTTGTAACACTGCAGAGTCATAAATCTGCCTCTTACTTTCAGTTTCTTCCATTTGTTTCTGGTATGATCACCTTGATTTACTATTATTAGTATGATTGGATCATTACCATTACCAGTTACTAGCACAGCTCCAGGAACATATTATCTACTCTATAAAATGTTACCTCCACTTTTATTTTCTTACTTCTAGTATTTTCTAAAAATAATAATAATTATAGATATATAGATATACACATTCGAAATGTTCTCACCGGGAACTAGAACAAAGCTTTGACCCTAGGGACCTAGAAAAAATAATGAAAACATTTATCTAATTCCTATTACCTTTGGTGACTAAAGGATAAAACACTACGTCCACTAGAGCAAACTTCAGGAAGGCAAAGAACTTGAGGAGGATTCATTGCTGGCATCCTCAGAGCATAGAACAATGCCTGGCACACAGTGAATCCTCAATAGAGGATGACTGAATCCATGAATCTGGAGACAAACAGGGACAGTAGCTATGTCTTGTGTGGCACTGAATGCCCACAAATATGTATGTATTTTCATTAATTGTGGAATTAATTCATGTGTCTGTCCAGTTGATCAAAATAAATTATACAGCCAAATACGACCTAATAAGTATATGACCAGAAAAATCTTTGTCCACATGGGATCTTCTGTCACAGAAGATCTTAATGTACCTGTTGTTTCAATAAAGGTGAAATAAAGTTGAACATGTGATTGTTCTAGCAAATATTCACGCAGACAGGTGAATTGTGTTTTGTTTTTTTTTTTTAAACTGATACTTATTTGTTCTGGTTTTATAGAATCAAGAGTAAGTGGTTTTGGCAGAAGAATACAGATATTGATATGATTTTCTTTGGCCTCATATATAGTCTTGAATTTATTTTGTAAATACCTGGATTTTATAACGCATTCAATATGTAGATATATAATTCCTTAAATTCTTATTTTGAGGCTTAGGGTTCAACCCCTTCTTCCTCACACACACTCCCCCTCACACACACACACCTGTAACTCTATATTCCATTTGTTTTATTTTCTTTAGAGTACTATCTGAAATTCTTATTTAGTTTTTTATTTGCACATTGCCTGTCCCTCCTAAATAGAATATATGTTCCATGAAAGCAGACAGTCTTATCTGACACCGCCATATCCCCAGCACCTAGCATAGAGCCTGGCACAGAAAAATTGCCCCTCGAAATTTTGTTGAGTGATAGGAAGGGAGGAAAGAAGGAAAACGGCATTTGCTTTCTGATTTTTTTGATATTGAATTTTTATTGGAAAACATCTTAGTCCATTCAAGCTGCTATAACAAAATACCTTGGGCTGTGTCACTTATAAACACCAGAAATTTATTTCTCAGTTGTGGAGGCTAGAAATCCAGGATCAAGGCACCAGCCAATTCAGTGTCTGGTGAGCCCACTTCCTGGTTCATGGGCAGCTGTGTCTTGTTGCTCTGTCCCCACATGGCAGAGGGGTTAGGGAGCTCTTGGGGTCTCTTTTATAAGGGCATTAATCCCATTCATTAGGGCTCTACCCTCATGGCCTAACACCTCCCAAAGACCCCACCTCCAAATACCAGCACATTGGGAATTAGGTTTCAACACATGAGTTTTGGAGGAAATAAGCATTCGCTGTATAACAGAAAAAAATTTAATAAGTAATTAGATAACCCTTTATCCCATGTCATTTTCTATCTCTGTATCTTAACATCTTTCTTGCCCTGATGTCAAAAGAAGAGCTGTTTCTCCCTTCCAAGGTTAACCCCATGATGCTTGTACTCTTTACCTTATATTGAAATTCAGGGTGGGCATAAGATGATTCAGGAAGACTGTGGGGCGAGAAAGGCAGAGGCCCCGAGACAAAACCCCAACAAATACCAACATTTGAGGAAAGGACGAAAGAAGATAAAAAAAAACAAAAACAAGACCCTCTAGCACTTTCATTCACTTCTTACAATCTAGTTTCTGCCTGAACCACCAAATATAAAACTTCTCCCAAAAGGCACTGGGTGCACCTCCTATTATTGAACTTCTAAGCCTTTGTCTCCCACCACTTCCTGTCTAAATGTTCTTCCCCTCTGGCCCCTTGGCTAAAGTCATTCCTCAATGTTCAATCATGAGCCCCAGGTTTTGTTTTGTTTTGTTTTTTCTATTCTTCTCTGAGCATAGAATTAGAGGGATATAAATGTATTCCCCCTCCCCTCCCCTCCAGCCCCACTCCGTGTTTTCCACGAGGAGGAATTTTCCCAAACATTCCTGCCTCTTTCCACCTCCTGACTATCTGATTGGTACATTTTGTTTAAGGAACTGTGCTTGTATAGTTTTTCCTCTTCCTTTCCATCTTTTTTCTACAAAAGAACCAGCCTGTTCTATTCCTGGGACAGTTCCCTGCCCTGCTTGTTCTAAGTTGTAATCATCCGCTTGTGGCTGAAAGAGGCAGTCTAGGACACAGTGCAGGGAGAGGGCCAGGAGGAAGGCCCGCTCGGCCTTCACATTAAACTATGTCCTCCAATAGAGCATTTATTAATAAGAAAGATGGTATTTTTAAATCTCTATCCACCACTTTTGGCTTCCTAATCTATTTGTTCAGACCCTGCCTGGGAAGAAAGTTGCTATTTATTGAGCCCCTCACACTTCCACAATAGTAAGGATTTTTGTTTTTTTAAGAGCTCTGTGCGTTCATATCTTGATATAGTGTAAAATGCCTCTTTACCCTTTGTCTTCCTGAGATAACTTTCTGGTCTCTGTTCAAACATACAGAACTTGTTCCTTCCAAAAGAGTCAGTGAAAACTAATTTATTTGACCATTTTTTTCATCGCTTTGGGGAAAAAAGGTATCAGTAAGCTCTAGTAGTTAATACAACTGTATTTTCTAAGAAGTTCTAAATGATGGAAGGTATTTTTCTGAGTGAACGAATGAAAGGAATCAATCAACCAATTACTCTCATCCATGCCCACATGTGACTTTCAAATCCTCCTCTGTAGCCGTTATAATCCCTGGAGTCTTTTCTATTTCCAATCCCATGTTAGCAATTGAATATTTCCTCTTAAATTTTTTTTCATTGCCCTACATATTTTTTAATTCTTTGAAAATTTTTATTTTGACACAATTGCAGGCTTAGAGAAGTTTCAAGAATAATGCAAATAATTCTCATTTATCCTTTACCCAGATTCTCCGAATGGTAACATTTTATCACATGTGCTTTATCCTTTTCCGTGTCTCTTTTTTTGCTATTGTTCTGACCCTTTTGAGAGTACTTTGAAGATGACTTCCCTCTACTGTCAAATGTTTCGTGAGCATTTCCTAAGAACAAGGACATTCTCTTACATAAGCACAGAACAATGATCAAAATCAGGAAATTAACATTGATACAATACTATTATCTAATCTAAAGACCTTATTCAGATTTCACCAATTGTCCCAGTAATGCCCTTTATGCTGGAGAAAATCTCCAATTATTCATTACATTCAGATGTCCTATCTCTTAAATCTCTTTTAGTCTAGAATAGTTTCTCAATCTTTGTCTTTTATGACTGATATTTTTGAAGACTACATGTCAGTTATTTTGTTGACTGTCCTTCAGTTAAATATTCCTTTGCTCCTATCCATTCACATTAATTTGTCCCTTGGAGCAACAAAGAATAAAAGTAATCCATTTTCTATGTCCGTATTCCAGTTTCATTTTCCAGCACCACCTCTTACTAAGATGTGTGATCACTTAACCTCTCTGAGCCTTGGTTCCTCATCTTTAAAACTGGGATAATTATACCTACCTAATGAGTTACAGAGAGGATTAAAGGAAGTGATATATTTAAAAGGAATTTACCTTCCAAACTCATCAGGTTGTATACATTAAATATTCAGCTTTTTGTCTGTCAATACCTCGATAAAGTAGTTTTTTTTAAAAGGAATTTACCCAATGCACGTCACATAGTCATTTGCTTTTCATGTGATTTAGTTTCTCAACTCTCCGCTATTGGGCCACCCTTATAGAAATGCGTTTTTGGTTGCCCATGTGTCTCTGAAAATGGGCTTCTAAACTGCTTACAACTCACCTAAATGACTGTGAGCCTCATCAGACTGTTCACCACTGTTGAACTTGCAGTCAGTTACAATCCCTACAACTTTGTCTGCTTAACCTTTTTACTGTTAGTATTGTTCTCCTCATTACTAGTACTTATTGGTCTGACCAACAACACGTGTCAGGCTTTGCACTGAGCGCCTCTTTGGACGGGCTCTTTATCTTACGTAATTCTCCCAACTTCCTGAGGTAGTTATTATCTGCCTTTTTGAGACGGGGAAACAAATTCAAAACAGTTAATTCACAGGACTTATGTAAGTGACAGAGCTGGAATTTAGTCGCAAGTTGATTTTTCAGAACATAGGTAAAAGCTTTTTTTCTGTATTGAGTATCATTTTTAATTTCTGCTCATCATTCTACCCTATTTGGAACCTTTATGATTCCTGATTTTGCCATCCAACATATTAGCTTTTCCTCCCAACTTGGATCTTGTGTGACTCCCATATCTTCCTCCAAGTCATTGATTAAAATATTGTTCAAGAGAGAACCCTGAGACAAATGCTAAACATTTCCTTCTAGGTTGAAATCGATCACTCTCTGGGTACAGTTTTTTCAAATAGCTATTAATAAATCTTGCTGGATTGTGGGCTAATTCACCTATAACAATCTTATCCACAGGAACAACTAAAGACATTCTTTTCTCATGCCTCTAGCATCCCCCCAGGCTATGAATCTTAACAGCACTATTAGGGGGAGAAAAAGAAAATGCTTGTCTTAGTTTAGCCCAACTTGTTCGTACTGAAATAATATTGGTCCCCAGTGATTATTCCTTTTCTTTCTTTAATAACCTATTTAGAATTTTGATAGAGGTGAACTCAAACAATAGTAGTTTCCAAAATCCTGGTCCCTTTCCAAAAAGTTGCTATGTGACCTAGAGAAGGTCACTTTTTAACCTAGACATTTCCGAAAAAAGAATAAGAAAATTAAATCTACCATTTACTAAGCTCACTTTGCTAACTATATTTATTTGATTTTGGCCACAACCTATGCAGTAAAGCTATCTCTGTTTTACAGATACGAATACAGAGACTTGGAGAGATTTAAAAACCTACCTAAAGTGACTCAGGTTATAAGTGGTAGATATATTGTCTGCTAGATATATTGTCTCAAAGTGGCAAATTTTTAAAATTTATTTATTTTAGGACACCCTGCTGCCATTAACTGTTCATATGTACCAAATGGTATAGACCTAAAAGTAGATTTGCTTGAGCACCGAAGTGCTCCCTGTCCAACCAAAGCAGTGACATATCAGAAGGCAACAAATTCCCAAAGTGTTTTCAAAGGAACCCTTGTCCCTCCAACAGCCTCAGGATAAAGCAGCTCTACTGTCAAATGTTTGACATACGTCTAATACTCCTGTGATTCTCCTGGAGATTCAGAGGGCTCTGAGGAGCCCTTTAGACAAGAAACTCACTTAACTTTCTTGAACCACAGAGCTAGAGTTTCATGAAGCATATCTGGCATAAGCTGTTATTAGGTGTTAAAGTTGCTTTTTTTCCCCTTTTTACTCCTTGGGACTCCAAGGTTGTTTATCCAGAGATACAATGAGGTTTAAATACATATAATCTTATTCAGATGAATATCTCTCATATTTGGGAAGTGCTTTAGAGTTTACAAAAGGCTTCCTCATGTCCTGAGGTCACGTTTGGCCTTCACAACCACCTAGTTTACGAATGTGCTGTTATCCTTATTTTACATCTGCAGAGAAAGGTCTAGAGTTGTTAAGGAATTTGCTCAACGCCTTACAGCAAGAGAAGGGGCCAAACTGAAACTCAAATTCAGATTTTCTCAATCAGAATTCAGTACTCTTTCGCTTAACTAATATCTTTGTTTTTCTGCCTTTGATCATTTAAAAAGCTTGTTGACATTTTCAAAAACAAGCAACTCTGAAAAATGGACAAGGTTATATTAAAATTGTAAGATGACCTTTACATTACCACAGTTTTAATACTAAAAACAATATTTGCAATTTTTCCCGTTTAAGGAGTTATTATTCCTTAGCATCAGCAGGTTGGGATTTGGAATGGAAAACGGGGTATCCCATACGAGGTTTGAGCCCTGTGGGAAAATGATGGGATCCTGGAAACAGCAAATTAGCCCACAGCTATACCTGTTTACATAGTCAACGTGTGTTTGTTCTGTTTGAAGATACTTCAAAAATAACAATTGTAAAAGAGATTACTGCTTTGATCAGAGAATCTGAATCTCCTTTGTTTGACCATGAATAATTGGTCTTTGTAATGTTAATACTTCTTTTAAGGAATATCAGATCTGTAAATGCACCTTAATTATAGGCAAGCAGTTTTGGAGGGAATTCGTGACAGCATTTTATTGAAGGTCTTTTCTAGTTTCCCTTCAAATCTAATTATAGTAGGAAGATTATTTTAGGCCAAGCAGCAAAAAGCTATAATTACTGTGTTTTCATGAATGTTCACGTAGGTCAAAATAGTTATCTTATTGAAGAATAAGATTTAAATCTTAAAAATGTCATATTTTTGCTATAAAGCTTGAAACAAAGGTAAAGCCTTGCTGAAATGTACTTGCTAACCTTTTTAACCTTAAGTCTCCTGACAGCCCAGAAGTCTTTTTTCCCCCAGACCTGACATTTAGAAGCACTCCATGGCAATCCACGACATTTGAAACCAACTAAAGAATCCCATTAAAGTATATGAGTACAGTATGGGGAGAAAGAGAGACTTTTTTTAAGTCCTCCTATTTTAATTTGGGGGTATGAGGCTTAGTTGTTTTGTTGTAAGAAAATATATGTTAATATAGAGTGTAGATGTTGCTGAAGATGTGAGGAAATGGGGATTGCTCAACTGCAGATTGGGTGATTTAGTTAGATAGAAGGAAGAATTTCTCAACAGCAGAGTGAAATCTTATGTGGAGGTGGTTTGAAAGTTGCATATTTTATGAAATGGTGTGGGGCAAAGACTGTGTGCCAAGCAAGGCCTGCTCTCAGAAGGGGAAACTTCAACTGATGGCATTTGTTATCTTACATCATATTAAATCTCAAAATGGGATTTTCTCCTCCCCTGGCCAGAATGTGAATAACACCATTAAGCACTTATACCTGGCACTAGCTGCTGCCTTCCAACTTGATTTTTTTCAATATTGTGTTAACATTTAAACTTATCATTTAAAAGCTATGAATAGAGCCAGTCACACCTGGGTATGAGAGGAAACGATATCTCTGAGGTTTAAACCATACTGAATTAGCACATTCCCAGTCATTTTGTGTGTGCATGTGTGTGTGTGTGTTCCTAATTATGGCAGCAATTAGCTTTGAGGCGTTGCATTCATTCGAAGCAACAGGGATGGAGAACAATAATCTTGTTTACCTGGAGCTGGAGAGCGGGTATCTAGCTTTGTTCCCTCCCCAGCCTAATCTAAATGCTTTGCTAGGTGCCATCCCACACAATAGAGTGTGACTGGACCCCCTCAAAGAACCTCCCTCACCTGGTTAATTTAGTTGTCACTGAAAACCTCCACAAGGTCAAGGAAAAACAGGTAACAGGCCATTTCAAACTTAATAAGGTGGCACATTTTATTTACATTTATTTCAAAAATGGAGGCTTCAGATAGAGGAATACTTTCCTTAGTCGTTTAATCAGGTAAAATTATCACAGGGAAAATAATGGAGGATTTAGATTGTTCTTGACAATTAATGAGATAGAAAGGTGGCTGTTGTAAATGGCTCTTTTGCAGTAATGGGGAAAGCAAACTATGAAATGGACAAGTTATTTACAATTGA
Source organism: Tapirus indicus (assembly GCA_031878705.1). Taxonomy (NCBI): domain Eukaryota; kingdom Metazoa; phylum Chordata; class Mammalia; order Perissodactyla; family Tapiridae; genus Tapirus; species Tapirus indicus. Next base: position 33,494,614 of record CM062930.1, on the reverse strand, counting down.
AAGTAAACTGCATTTCACATTGGGAAATTAAGTCAGAGGCAATTCTGCATTACCACATGCACATGTCCTTAGTTTTAATTTTCCACAATGACGATTTTAGGGTAATTTGCTTTCATTAGAGTGGAGTAGTTTGTCTTCTACATACAGTTTCAACACCTCTGTTGTCACCATTAGAGGCTTTTTTCTTAATGTGTAAGAAGACTATCCTTGCTTTTTCTAAGTATCTAAATATTATGGCCTAAGTTTTATGGCATTCAGCGAGAACTGAAGCAGAGGGTGAGCACAATGCAAACGTATCATAACTCTTGTATAATGTTAAAATAATGATACTGTGAAGGTATACTGCCAGCATTTGCCATGTTTTAGTGTTTTAGAGTGCCTAGTGTACACAGGGTATTTCTCTACTGTAAAATGTAGGCTACTACAGAGGAAGAACAATTATCGGTTATACATTAACCATGAAAGGTCATTTCTTGTGGCAAATGCAAGGTCTATTGATCAAGTAATATTTGTCAGTAGAAATGAGTCTCATTGCTGAATGAAGCTCGTGAAGGAAACCATTGTCTAGTGGGATATCACGATATGTGCAAACCATCCATTTGCTTAGGGTGGTTTGAATATCATCAACTATTTATCTTTACTTTTATAGTGTAATTTACTGACTTTTCAGCTAATCAATCCCCAAAGCTGCATTCTTTTCTTAACTTACTATGCTGCACATTCAAACAATGATTAATTGCCTAATGTTAACTATGAGATAAGGAAAAAAATTAAAAGAAAATGAATGACGTAGTCACTTGTGTTACAAAATTGGCCATAAACTAGTTTCCCAGCATGAACTGTGGTTTATTTTCAAACTCAAATTACTTGTCTATGTAACCTTATCTTCCAGGTACTTCCTGCAAACTTCATATATTATGCAATCAAGCCCATAAATATAGGTAGAAGTTAACCTGAATGACTGAAACAGAGTTAAACACATACATGTAGTTAAAGGTTTATCACCATTTCTGTCATAAACCTCTCCCTTTTCTTTAAGAGATTTACCACGCTATCATAAAAATGTATTATGGCTATATCTTTGCAAAACATGAACTCTTAAGAAGTAGCTTGCCTCCTTAAACATACTGGACTTCAGTTTACAGTCTCATAGTGCAACATATGTGCTACGACATGTCAGGACAGCTAGTGTGCTTGTATGTCGAAGAATGTCACAGGGTTGGAGTGGCACAGGGTTGGAGTGACATTAATTATTTCCTCATTTTTCGTAAATTCCTAAAAAGTTAACACAGTATAACTCCAATGATGACATGTTACTAGAGGCATACAATTAAACCCATTTAACGAATTCACCAGATAAACAAGAAAAAGTGTAAAATAGAATGCTTTATGGGAAAAAAGTGATTATACATAATCAAATATCTGTAATGAGAGGCATACAGATTTTCCAGGGATATAATCAACCTAAAATAATTGGGCAGGAAAATTAAAAGGGTCAGATCCCCTAAATTGACTTAGCAAAAGGCTACATAGCAAGCATCATACTGATGATTCTGCTGACTTATTTTCAGGAGCTCCTTCAAGTCGTAGCATTGGATCTTGCAGTATACATGCAGTGTATTGAGAAACTGAATTCAGTCAATGTAAGTTTCTAATTTTTTTTAAATAGGTAGACACAAGGTCTCTCTTTCTATGAATGACTTCCTCCCAGAAATATGAGATTATCTTTAATTACCTCTTACTTTCTATGTTCCTATCATTGAAGCCTGAGGATCATGTAGTGGAAAATTACTGGACTTGAGTCAGAAAACTTGAGTTCAAATTCTTCAGGGCCCTTCTCAGAGATCTCGTCTTCCAGGAAGCCTTCCCTGACTAACTAGCACAGATAATGCTTTATCTTCTGAGTTTTCATAGTATTTTATGCTTAGCCTTTAAGAACACTTTTGATCCCCTTTGGCTCCTCAATGCTCATTAGCACCATTTATGTTACTTAGTAGGCTCTCAGGAAATGGTTATTGAATGATGGGTTTCTAAAATTGAAAGGGTCCTATTAGAACAGATGAATCTTTTGGTTCTTTTCAGACCAATATATTCCTTGAATCCCAGCTTGTCTCCCTAGCAGTGGCCATTCGTGAAGGTAGGCTACTTTGTGCGTGGAATTGCCAAGGCTTAAGAATAATAATACTGATATCTTAATTACTCTTGGGACATGGATAGCAACCTTCCTTCCTGCCTGTCATCCATAATGCCCAATCTCTCTCCTCTCCCCAGAGGTAAACTGTTAACAATTGTGTGTAATTGTAAACAATGTATATTTCATATAAATTATTTACATAAATGGTACCATGAAATATGTATTAATCAGTGACGTATTTTCTTTCATTTATCATGCCTTTAGAGATCATTTCATGTTAGTGTAGCTATAGCTACTTCATTCTGCTAAAATTACTGGGTAGTATTCCATGATGTGGATATACTAGAATTTACTTAATCATTTACTTGATCGTTACAACACTTATTGTTGGCTATTTAGATGGTTGCCAATTTTTCATTATTACAAACAATGCTGTAATAAACATTCTGATACATCTATGTTTGTGCACATTTAAGTGATTTTGAGGAGTGAGTTCCTAAATGTGGAATTTCAAAGTGTATGAAAATTTTATCTTTTGGTAGATGTTCTAGATTGCCCTCTGTGCAGATATACAATTTACAAAGCCTATACAAAGTTACATTTTTACTAACATTATGAGACTTCCAGTTTCCCCACAGCCTCACTGAATCTTTTTCATTTTTGTACATCAGTTGAGTAAAAATGGTGTCCCATTGCTGCTTTCATTTGCATTTCCCTGATAGTAGTGAGGCTGAGAAATCTGATACGTTTATCATTATCAGCCACTTGTAGGTCTTCTTTTGTGAATTGCTTATTTACCACCATTGCCTAATTTTCTATTGGGTTCTCTTTGTCGTATAGATTTTTTAAGATCTCTTTTATGATTGTGGTTATTAATCCTTTGTTGCAAATATTTTCTTCCAGATGTCGCTTACCATTTGAGGGGGTTGGGGGTAGAGAAATCACTGTCTTTTAACTTTGTGATCATACTGATTTACAGGACTCTGCATTGTGTTAGACATTCTCCCGGACTTTATTACATAACTTCTTTATTCATCACGTAGAAATCAGATTTGATCAATCCATGGGCCAACTGTGTTCACCAATTTATCCAGTTTGTGATCTATCCTAAGCGCCATGCCATTTTTGCCTGGAATTTCATCCTCTCTCCTCCTATCTACCGTCTTGCAGAATGTAGTGTGTTCTTTAAGCGTCAATTTAAGAATCAAAGTCCACAGCGATCTCTCTTTTCCTTGTTCACCATTCGTTTGCACATGATCAAGTTATTTTGTATTTTATGGGTACATATATTATAACTTCAACCAGATGGGAGGCTGTTCAACTGAAGGACACTTGCTGTTACCATAACTCCCAGTATTTTACACATAGTAGGAATCTAGTAAATATTTGTTGATTGTTTAAAATTTTTTATAGGGAAATATTTAATCTACCCCCTCCCCCTCATACATGCACACTATGAGCAATTTGCCTATTTCTTCAATGACATTTTTTGTGTAATTTGTCCTTTGTTCCATTTGTCATTAGGCCACACCTGCTTATAATGTCTGAGGTTCTAACTCTCAACAATAAAGTTAAGAACAGGGTTAAGGATCCGATTTTTCTCAAAATTCTGTGGTGGTACAGAGAAGAATCTAGTGTTTTTCAAATTTGAAACACACAAGTCTAAAGTCCGACTTATTCCCTGGTGTAGGACTTTATCTCACGCTCCCTGAGCTCTGTCTTCTCAAACATAATCACAGTGCATGGTGTTGGGATGGAACATGGGCCCACTTAAGAAGCACCATGGCTTTACAGCCGTTTGGGGATTTATTTGTTTGTTTTCCCAAATTAAAAGGCAAAGCCTAATCTAAACTACATTAAGATAAAATTGATATTTCATTGATTGTTCAAGTTGTGTCTTTGTTTTTACTATTGCTTCTACTGTGCTTATCTTAAAATTCTTTTTGTTATAGAATTTTTCAAAAAGATACAAAAATAGTCAGAATGAACCCTCATGTCCTCATCACCCAGCTTCACCCATTATTAACTCATGGCCAATCTTCTTTAATTCATACCTCACTCAATGCTCACCCTCTCTGGGTTACCTTGAATCAAATCCCAAAACGTCACATCATTTTATACTTAAATATTTTCCTAGTACCTTTGAAAGACATGACTGCAATAATGTCCTTTCTGACATTTTAGTTCAAAGTTCTGGAGGCCTGTGGGGGTGTGTGTGTGTGTGTGTGTGCATGTGAGAGTGTGCACTCGTCATACAGACCTACATTTTCATTTAGTACTTTACATGGAAGAAACTGAGTGGGGAAACAAAGATGACTGGAATATAATAAAAATACATTTGATAAGTGCAGTGATGATGATGGTACCCAGGACATCAGGGCCGCCATGACAGAGAAATGATAAGTCCATAAAGGTTGAGGAAAGAGATGTTTTAGCTGAGATGGAATTGTGTGGGTTTGTGATGGGTTCTTCTCAATTTAACTCTAAGTCTTCTACAAATACAAATCTGTGAAAACCGGTCCCAGAAAGCAGGATCTCATCTTTTGAAGTAATGAAATAGTTCCCAAAATTTGTGGGTTTTTTTCCTTTTTATTTCAAATGATTTCAAACTTACAGAAAAAGTTGCAAGAATAAACAAAGAATTCTCATATACTTTTTACCCAGCTTCAGCAATCACTAACATTTTGCCACATCTGCTCTCTTTCTGTTTCTGTCTCTGTCTATTTCTGTCTTCCTTTTTCTGTACACACACACACATGCACACACATTTTATTTTTTCCATGATTAATTTAACTGTTAGTTGCAAACATCATGACCATTTACCATAAGTAGTTAGGATGTATATCCTAAGAACAAGGATTTTCTCTTATTTAACCACAACTACATTATCAAGTTCAGAAATGTAGCATTGTCCATACTCAAATTTTGCTAACTGTCCCAGTAATGTTCTTTACAAACAATGCTGCAATACACATTCTGGTACGTCTATCTTTATGCACATATAAGTGATTTTGAGGAATGAAATCCCAAAAGTGGAATTTCAAAGTGTATGAAAATTTTATTTACAATTCATACTCAAATTTTGTTAATTACCCCAAAAATGTTCATTGTGGCAATCCCCCCACTCCATCTAGATAAAACCAGGATTATCTCTTCCTTTAAAAAGAAACAGTTGCTGAGGTTTTCTTTGTCTTTCACGACATATACTTTTTTGTTTTTGGTGAGGAAGATTGGCCCTGAGCTAACATCTGTTGCCAATCTTCCTCTATTTTGTATATGGGATGCCACCACAGCATGGCTTGATGAGCAGTGTGTAGGTCCGTGCCCGGGATCCAAACCCACAAACTCTGGGCCACCAAAGTGGAGCATGCAAAGTTAACCACTACACCACCACGCCAGCCAGATATATACAGTTTTGAAGAGTATAGGCTGGTGGTTTGTAGAAAGTTCTTCAGTTTGAGTTTGTCTGATCTTTCCTCATGGTTGGATTTAAGTTATGCATTTTTGGTAGGAATACAAGATAAATGGTGTTGCATCCTTATCATATCAGAAAGGACACAATGTCTGTTAGTCCCATTAGTGATGATGTTAATTTTGATCATTTGCTTAAGGTAGTATCAGCTAACATTTTCCATTGGTAAGTTACCATTTTTCACATTGTAACCAATACCTCATCTGTGAGGAAATACTTTGAAATTATGGAAATATCCTATTCCTCATCAGAATTTCACCCAATCTTTTTAGCTTTCATTGATTCTTGCCTGAATCAGTTAACACTATGATGGTTGTAAAATGGTTATTTTTAAAATTCTTATTTCTTCTACATTTTTAGATGATATTCTATCAAACATTTATTCGTAATTTTACCTTTTATGTCTGTAATGAATAAAATTGAGTTCATCAAACATCGATTGTCTACTTTATGTGGGACACTGTGCCAGGAGACATCATGGGGAACACAAAGACAAGACCATTTGTGCCCCCCAGAGACACAGTATTTGTTGGGAGAGACAGACCTAAGGCAGATGGTAAGTAGTGATACAAATCTAATGGGAAGGAGAAGAAGCCGAGAGAAGGTAATTCTTACTGGGGGACATGGAGTCACCTTGGGAGAGAGGTAAGATTTTAGCTGGGCTGGTGATATACAGTACACGTGATCAAAGAAACACATTATAGTTGATGGGAACAGCAGGGGCATTTGGGAAATGATAAATAATCCCTAGGGTTAGAGCCTAAGGAGAAGAGGCGGGAGACATAGTGAGATTCCAGGATGGAAAGATCGGCTGGGGTCAACACAAAGTTCTAGGCTGAAGAGTTTGGACTACTATCTACTCACTGAGGGAAGCAATGAGACATATTTGAGGAGACGGTTACCTATGAGATGATGCTTAGGGCAGGGACTGTACCTTATTCATCTTTGTATTTCCAAGGCTCAGTACTTAGAGGGTGTCTGATAAATGTTTGCAGGCACCAATGTGCCGGATGATTTAGAATAGGGGCTGGTGTGTGTGTTTTATGTGTAGGTTGACATCATGATTGGGGGATGGGTGGGGGGGGTCCTTAACTCAGAAAGCAGCTCTTTTTTAAATTGTTTATAGAAAGTGTTTTAAGTATCACGTTCTTGGACCACCACCACCACCCTCCCCACCCTAGACTTTAACTTTCAGTTCCCAGTAAGCAATTTTGAGAATTCCTTTTGAACATCTTTGGGTGTCAGGAAGAACAAGGCTCTTAGGGAGAAGATAACATGGGCATCCCATTAGAAACTATTTCATTCTGTATCTTCTATACGAATATCTTAGAATTAGAAAAAACAAACTACACAACAGCTCTTTAAAGATGCATATAAACTTTGTTTAGCTTCTTAGTGTGTATTTTCTTCTAGTCTATGTATTTTGTCAAAACACTGTCAATAACCTGTTCACTTCATAGAAGAAAACAAAGCAAAAAGTGAGATCCGCAAAATAACTTTCAGAAAAAAATCATTGCAGAAATCTTGCTGATCACTTAAGAAATGAATTAAAGCATATTTATATTTATATTTAAAACATTCCAGTTGTCCCTTTCCAACTTCCAACTTTGTAATCTTTCTTCAGCTTATTTTGCAGTGAATCCTGAAAATCTAGTTTAGTTAAGAAAGTTTACATATTTTCCCAGCACAGAGTGTTGGCAAGTTGTGGCTATACTTGCTGGTTTCAAATGGAAAATCATTTGACCATCATCTACAGTTCCAATGAACTTTTAACTGTATAAAAGTAACATTTACTTATGTTTTTATTAAAAGCATTTATTTTGATTACAAATAGAATATATGGCAATTGTGGAAAATTTAGAAAATATTGAAAAGTATAAAGCAATGAAAAACTACCCATCATTTGACCATCCAATGATAGTCACCAAAATACATACGTTTTGCATTTTCTTTTCATCTTTATGTATATGTCTTTATAAAACTTCAACTTTCTTTTACTTAACATATCATGAGTATTTTCCCATGTGACTAAGTATTCTTTAATAATATGAGCTTGGTGGCAGAACAGTACCTATTATATGGATGTATTATTTAACTACTCTCCTATTGTTGGACACCTGGGTTATTTCCAATTTTATTTTAGGTATATATAAAAATATATATTTCCTAGAAGGGGAATTATCTATCATTTTTAAAGTTTATTTACATTTTTAGCCTTCCTCATACTTATTCTCAAATTGTCCTCCTCAAAATTATACAAGTTTACACAACCATCACCAGTGGAGAAAAGTTAAGGCATGAAGAGCTGGCATTGGTCTTAGCACTATTTTTACACATTTCATTTACAAATCAACCTCCAGAGGGTATTCCCTTGTGACCCATGTGCAGTTCATTTGAACATTGACTGCGTGTGTCCCAGAGCCTTGTACGATTAATGCTTTTGTCATCACGTCAACAGCAATTGGCTCAGAACTCTGCTCATTGTGATGCTGGTGATGTGGCCTCCTTAATGTTCTAAAAGATTGTTTGGTGTAACTACTTCAGTGCAGGATTTTTCTCTTAACCTTTCCTATCATGTTTAGAGTGAGAATTCAAATACTGTACAGGTTAAGCTACAGTATGCCTGGCCTATAACTTGGTTCAAGGCATTTATATTTATGTCATTTTTGTCTGCTTATTATACTAACAAGGTGGAAAAAGCAATGCGAGTTCCCCCAAAAGGTAAAATTCCGTTTTTTTGTATTACTAGAGTTTTAAAAATAGGTTAGATAAATTACAGCACATTTAGGAATAAGTGCACATTGAGAATTTTATGAGATATTTCATGAATAACACATTTAAATCCAAACTTAAATATAAAATTTAATTTCTTAAGAACTGGAGTGGGAGATAGTACAAAAATGGAATATTAAGTTTTTTTCTTAAGACATTATTTTAATTTATACAAAAAGTATATAATCTTATTTAAATTACATATTTTTTCATCACAAAAGGAATAAATAGAACATCTTTTCTAATACCTCTTAATCTTTTGAGTTAAAATGATTTGAATTTTTTTCTAATCTCAGTTGAAGCTTCTATTTATTATGTTCTTTTCTCAATGACTTTTTTTTGGATGTGTGGCTTAAAGGCGTTGCCATTAATGAAAAAATAAAAAGATTAAAAATGTGAAATGTTTTAGAGGACAATAATTATTTTATATTTCTGTTGATACAGATTTTAACACTAGATGGATGATCAATGAATATCAAAATAGTCACTTTAAGCAGAAGATTCTAACCCTAAAGAAGAGTGTACTCCCCTTATAAAATATTATTTTTACTCATTCTCATGCTTTTTCTGTGGCCCGATATCACTCGGTAATTTTGTTCTGATTTTACAGAAATGGAATAGTCCATGAATATTTTCCAATCAAAGTGAATAAAATATTGTCTAAAATACTCTAAATCCCTTCATTTCAAGCTCTCCCTGACGTTTTGCCCGAATAACTGAATACAGATATTTCTTTTGCCATGTCTTTCTGAGAACACTGCCCAAACGATAGCTTCGTATTTCTCTCGTCTCATCATTCAGAAACTATTTATCCATTTTTTTCCACTGCCTCCTTCAAAATTCCCCCTCCCCCATTGTTGAACGCCTGTTCAGCCCCCACACATTCAGGCACATTTATTCCCGTAAAGATAGTGACACTTATGGTTTATTCTAAGACTAAATCTCTGTTGCCCAGTGACTAAGGACTTAAGCATGCACCCTGCTTCTACGCTTACCCTCCTACCTAACTTGACTACTCAACTTTTTATTTCTTTCCCTCAGATTCTCTATTTTGGCACAGTTCACTTAACACACCACTGCCAGGCCACTAATTGATTTCTGAAACCTGACATTTGTTTTTTGTTTTCTCCTATCTTCCCTAATGGTACAGCACTACTAAGCAGGAAAGAATGCAAAGAACTAGAAAGTTCAAAGTAATTGAGGATCTGTCCATTCACACTGTCTGGCATCACGCCAATGTAGAACCTGGAACATTTGAAAAATATTTATCAAGTTTTAACCCTTTTTGCTAAGTCGATGAAGCAGGTTTGCAGCTGTAGCATTTGTGTTCACAGCAACAGCAAGTCAGCTTGGTTGAACATGTTCTTTATATGTTCAGAACCGCATGGCAAATGTCTCAGAAAAGGATTACTTTCCAATTTCCGTACTATTGTACAGTGCTAAGCTAGTTATTTTCTATGAGATTGCAGAGCTGGGCATTTCAGAAAGACCATTACTTAAAAGTAGCAGCCCTATTTCATGAATCTTTATGTCAGTAATGAAATTTAAATAAATGCTACTGTATTTGAGCAAAAAGATTGAATTCAGCTTTTCTATTGTAAATGTGTTGCGAGCCTAACCATAGCTCCGGTCATATCTATATTTATTAAGAAAAGTGGAAATGTGAAAAAAATTAACAGGATTATAAAAATTTTTGTTAAACATTTATCAAACAGTTGGGTTCTCCCCAACCCCCACTGGGAAAGCTTTTGTAAATAAAAGCATGTTTAAAAAATGGGGTGAAATATAGAAATACTTCCAGTAAAATAACTGTATTTTATTACAGTGAAAGCTTAGGTTGAAATAACAGGCCACTGATGCTCTGGTACAAAGAAAGATAAAAGAAAAGGTCTAGAAAAGCTTAAAAGCAAATAAAAATATAAATAGCTATCAAATTGTATTAAATCTAGATTAGATTTAAAGTTAAAAAGAATACAAAAGTTCCTTTAAGAGTTATCTATATCATACTCAGGTTTGATCATGTTATCAGCATTAAATAACTAAAAATCTTTCAAAGTTCAATTTTAAAAAAAAGTTATATTAAAATCCCATACCAATTCTATAATCTAAGTTATTTAATTACATAATTGGGTTGAATATTAGAGAAAATCAGGACAGCTTTTTAAAGGTGAAGGCGGATAGCATGGAATTGTTTGCTTAGAAAAAGTTTGCAAAACACTTATTAAATAATACTTTGGAAACATGAAAGTACTCGTCAACCATTATCTGAAAGCAGTGATCACAGCTATAAAAATGAATCATTTATTAACAAGAAAGGACTGAAAAGGAGAAGAAATATATTTTATGGCAGAATTTTATGTTTTCTAATAATAAATAAAAACTACTAATATTTTATGTGTATATTAATTTTTTAATCTACACACTGAAAGGAGATCCATACCTTTGATAGATCCATTCTTTGAAGTGAACGTTTTTCTAAGAACTCGTTTTTTTAAAACTGTTTTACTGTGAAGTGATGAGTAGGCTGTTGTATGTGTAAAACTGTCTAATAGTATAGTGTGCTGTCAACATATATACGTATGTAGTCATATCCCAGGCGTTTTTATTGCAGTTTCTTGTTCCGGCTTCCCAAAAACCCAGATAAAATCATGTACAAGACCATTAAGGATTAAGGGAAGTGGTTTCCTTAGGTGATTGCTGGCAAAAATTCACCTTCCTATTATAACATAATAAATGGACGGTAATATATTTGGCTATTACTTTCCTACAAATTTGGATTACCAGTTTTCAGAGCTGTTGCGTGTCTAATATTTGTGGCTTCCTTGGTTCTCTTTTCGTAGGAAAAGGTGTTAAGTAAATGTGCTACGTTTCTGTTTTGTAAATAGCAAACTCCATTTTTTGAACTTACAGTGCTAGCAAAAATAAGTCAAAGATGTAATGTCTATTTAAATACATTTGATCTAGTTGTTAGTGCTTAAATTAGATTCCATGCTTCGGCTAGAATCAACAGGGTAAATATTAAAAACCTCAAAATTCATATGGCCCATCCCCCTCCTTTCCATACACAGATATAAGTTAGAAATGTGTATGAAAACTTCTAACCATTTAAATACTGTAGGAAAAAACAAGCTTTTATGCAAGGACTTAAAAAAAACTTTCCACTAAACCTTTTATTCAAGACATTCCGAATTTGCTTGGCTAAATGGATATATTCACTGCTAAAGATACATAGACACAAGAGCTGTTTTCAAATTTGTTTATCACATCGCCCCTAGTTTTCCGCTAAAGAAAAGTACATTTTGTATATTTAAAAATACCCACTCATTAAACAAGCCTCTAAAAACCTTAGCGCCCCCACCTAGCTCCCTTCTGGGTTTCAGCTTTTGAGTTTCAGGTCCTTGCACAACACCTAAGACGTGCAAAACTCTTTTTCTCCCTAATCCTGTCAGAGAACAGTCCGAAGAGATCTCCCTCCACGTCTCCACCCTAATTCCCTCTCTTCCTAGATTCCACCCGTTTCTCTCCGTCCCTCCGCCCCCGGCTCAGCCAGCCAAATCTGTCAGAGAAGTTGTGTACAAACTGCGCGGCCGCCCTGAGCGCGAAGCTCGTGGCCCAAGAGGGGTGCGGTCGGCCCGGCGGAGGCGGGGCCCTGGGTTAGCTTCTCCCTTCTCATAGGCTAGCCACTCCGGCCCGGCCGGCCTTGGGGCCTCGCGATTGGCCGCAGCGCTGCCAATCTGGCAGGCGGGCCCCGCCCACTCGGAGTTGGGTAAAATACAGGCGGGCGTCAAGTGTCAGTAGTCGCGGGGCAGGTACGCGCGCTCGCAGCTCGGTCGCGGAGACCGGCAGTGGCGGGAGCGGGCTCCGGCGAGTGAGAGAGCGCGGTGGGGCGGGGCGGGAGAAAGTGGCCGCCCGGAGGACGTTGGCGTTTACGCGTGGCGGAGCGGAAGAGTTTTGCTTTTCGTGCGCGCCTTCGAAACCCGCGCCTGCTGTTGCCTGAGGGGTCCGCCCGGAGCCTCCCCTCCTCCGCCCGCGGCCCCGCGCCGAGCTCGCCAGCCCGAGCCAGCGTGGGCGAGGTGGGAAGCGCGCTCGACCCGCGCCCCGCGCCCGGAGCCGCCCCCCGAGTGCCCATGGCTACGCGGGTGCTGACCATGAGCGCCCGCCTGGGACCCGTGCCCCAGCCGCCGGCCCCGCAGGACGAGCCCGTGTTCGCGCAGCTCAAGCCCGTGCTGGGCGCTGCGAACCCGGCCCGCGACGCGGCGCTCTTCCCCGGCGACGAGCTGAAGCACCCGCACCACCACCCGCAGGCGCAGCCGGCGCCCCCGCAGCCGCCGCAGACGGCGCCGCCGCCCGCCGCGGGCCCGCGGCTGCCCCCCGAGGAGCTGGTCCAGGTAGGCAGAGCCGCTCTCCTCCCTCAGCCTCCCTCTCGGGGCTCGGGCGTGTCCCGCCGCTGCGACGCGCGGGCGACAGGGGCCGCTCCAGGCTGGGGCGTGCGTCGGGGCGCACCGGGAGCGGAGTGCGGTGGGCAGCCCCGCCCTGCCCTCCTAGCCTGGGCACCCGGGCTTCGCGGGGAGAAAGTGGGGGGACCCGAGGGAGGGTGTCCAAGATGAATCTGCCCTGGCGGGTCCGTCCGGGAAAGGTTGAAAAGGAACTAGGTGCTCACGCGCACCTTTGTTTTTCTTATATTTGGAGGATGAAAGCTTGTACCTCACGGCCAACTTTACTTCAGTTCTGCCTTTCGCCGTAATCCCCCCTCCTCCCAATGCCGTGGCCTCGGAGGCCTCCCCCGCCCCATCCCGCGCCGACTTGGGTTAAGTTGGAAACGCAAATCGGGGTCCTGGGGTGAGGCCCCTCGGGGCGCTAGTTTCTTACCCCTTGGTTCAAGCTGTTTTAGACGCGATCGGGGGCTACCTTTGGGAAACGGGAGTTAGACAAGATTGTATTATACAGTTGTATTAGAGGGCTTATTTTTCCTTAAAAAGAAAGACAAAAAAAAAAAAAAAAAAAGATCAGGGATGTTGTTTTTTTCATGTGCGCGTAAATTTCCTCCCGGAGCGGCGTTGAAAGCTGGCAGTTGGCTTTTACACTTGCCCGGCAGCCGAATTAGAGCAACCGCCTGTTTCTTTCGCCCACGCAGGGAGTCATATAGCCCAGAAAAAACTTCCCGGGACTTTTAGCCTGTCCCAAAGAAAAAAAAAATTGGAAACATACCCACATGCAAACAGCTGGAAGAGCTAAAATCAGAAACCACTAACCACCACGGGAGCGAAGTGCATGAAAGGGTTTAGTTCGGTTTATTTCAAGACGCTTCATTTAATAGCCCCTTGGTATATTGTGTATTTGCTACCCAGCTCCTACTCCGGGGGTCTGCGAGTGTCGCGGTGCTGTGAAAGGGCAGGGGCATTTATCAGAGATGTGACTCACATGACTAGAGCGATAATTTTTATTTTTAAATCGTGTCTATCCGGGAAACCCCGTCTGCATCCGCACCGAATGATACGAGGTCCGATATGAAACACTTGAAATTAAGTAGTAGCAAAATGAGCCATCTAGTTAGTGTTTCTTTTTTATTTTGAAATTTCCTTTTCAGCGTTAAAAATCAAAAGAAAAATTAAATTTATGTTATACTAGGAGAGAAGATAGCTGTTAAAAGACTGAGGATACAAGTTACAAGCTGGATTATGTACTTAAAAAAATCACCATTTGAAAACGGTTTGGTTATTTCAATTTGCCAGTCTTCTGCTTAGGAGACACCAACAGGATAAGGGGTGACTGAGCTTTTTACAGAGTAAGGGGGAATGTAGCATTGACCCACTGAGGAGGACATGATAAATGTTTTGCTGATGACTGTGCTAGCGATTCAGCAGCCTCTCCCCACCCACGGGCCCCTTAGCACCAAGGGAGTGATTTTCCCCTAGGTAATTAAAGATCTGTTTTAGATAGGGATATGAATAGGAACATTTCATTATCATATTAACCAATTACAGAATCTGCTGATTAAAATCAACATTTAGATCAGATGTTGAATGTGAAGTTGTTTTGTTCTTTCAGTGGATACTATATTTTGCTCAAAACATTGTATTTGTTTCCATTGAACTATAAATGAGAAAAGATGCTAAAATAGCCAAGGAATGTTTTATATTAGATATCTCAACAATATCCAAGCAAAAAAACCCACTTCTCAATATTATTAAGATTTGCAGTTTTTTAAAAAAAAGTTAAACTTACCTATATGGCATGAACAGAATCGAGGTAGTTTGGCAATATTACAATACTGTACTTGAGTTCCAAACTTAACTGCGTAATGGTGCAGGGAATCTTGCTTGTACATGAGTAATAATAAAATATACTTTATTATTGCATCAGAAAGGAGTATGTTTTCTGTTGGCTTCCTTTTTTTCTTGATTTGCCTCTTTCACTTTTTGTCTGGGGTTGATTGTGGGAGCAATTTTACCCAGTACAGGTTATACAGTTTTGGTGAACCAATTATTACACAATTGGCAAATAAACCTGATATGTTTATAAGCAATACTTTGAAGGAGTTGGCCGTAGTACTTTTCACAGGGATTATTGGGGGAATTTTTAGTAAGGACCCTTTGTCCTTCCTTAGATGATGAATCGGATAGATTATGCATGTTTGTATATCTTCTTTTTTAGACAAGATGTGAAATGGAGAAGTATCTGACACCTCAGCTTCCTCCAGTTTCTATAATTCCAGAGCATAAAAAGTATAGACGAGACAGTGCCTCAGTCGTAGACCAGTTCTTCACTGACAGTGAAGGGTTACCTTACAGTATCAACATGAACGTCTTCCTCCCTGACATCACTCACCTGAGAACTGGCCTCTACAAATCCCAGAGACCGTGCGTAACCCAAATCAAGACAGAACCTGTTACCATTTTCAGCCACCAGAGTGAAACGACTGCCCCTCCTCCGGCCCCAACCCAGGCCCTCCCTGAGTTCACCAGTATATTCAGCTCACACCAGACCGCAGCTCCAGAGGTGAACAATATTTTCATCAAACAAGAACTTCCTACACCAGATCTTCATCTCTCTGTCCCTCCCCAGCAGGGCCACCTGTACCAGCTGCTGAATACACCGGATCTAGATATGCCCAGTTCTACAAACCAGACAGCAGTAATGGACACTCTTAATGTTTCTATGTCAGCTGCCATGGCAGGCCTTAACACACACACCTCTGCTGTTCCGCAGACTGCGATGAAACAATTCCAAGGCATGCCCCCTTGCACATACACAATGCCAAGTCAGTTTCTTCCACAACAGGCCACTTACTTTCCCCCGTCACCACCAAGCTCAGAGCCTGGAAGTCCAGATAGACAAGCAGAGATGCTACAGAATTTAACCCCACCTCCATCCTATGCTGCTACAATTGCTTCTAAACTGGCAATTCACAATCCAAATTTACCTGCCACCCTGCCAGTTAATTCGCAGAACATCCAGCCTGTCAGATACAATAGAAGGAGTAACCCTGATTTGGAGAAACGACGCATCCACTACTGCGATTACCCTGGTAGGTGATCTTACCTGGTTGAGGCATCAGTACTTGTGTTTAGCGTTGGTGTGTGTGTGCATCCTTCAACCTCAGGTTTTAAATTTACACAGGAGAGTAGGGCTTGATAATAAAAAAAATCACCTACTTTGTTCTTTTCATTTTTCAGTCTCTGTGCCTTACCCTGGTATGTAACCATTTAGTTGTCTATCGCTTATTTGATGTATTAAAAAAATGGCTAGAGTATCCTGGAAAAACGTTCTCTGGACTCTTCTAATATTAAATACAAATTTGAATTTTGAGTTTAATGCCAGAGTTACTTTAACATAACAATCTATTTTTTAACATAACAATCTAAATTGGAGTTTTTAATTCTAGATAAGTACCCTGAAAAGAGATTACTTAAGTAAGGTAGGAGAAAATAAGGTGTGGTAATGAAGTGGGGATTGAGGGAGCTGCTATCCTGATGGTAGGTACAAGACTGTCTGCAGAATAGATTTAAGGATAGTTCTGATAGCATATGAACATATGCTCGGTCTTGAATGAGGTACAAGGCACAAAACGTAAATTGATGATGGTGATAAATATATCTCAAGTTGCTGGCATCAGCTAGTTTATGATTAATACAGGGTATAATTTATTGACTGTAGTACATGATATGGCATGACATACTAAATGAAAAAACAAGAAATGTAGAAGCACAGAAAATTGCAGTCATCTTGGATAATGGTTTAACATTGTCAGCTCTAGAGCCATTAAAAACGTTTAAATCACTGAAGTATGTGTTACTAGTATAAGGCACTGGAATATAAACACAAATTTCCCATTTGTAACTAGGCTTGATTATCAGTGCTCTTTCTGCTGAAATGATACATAAAGCAAATCACTCTATACTTTAATAAGGTAATAGAGGAGCGCTCTTTAAAACTTATTTTAAAACCAAAGCTTCAAATACCTCATCTAGCATGAGAGATTTCTTTAAAGCCAGATTTTAAACGCCAAATTGTCAAATGTAAAGATTTCAAAAGGATCTCCCAAATGACAAGCTGTTCTTCCTCTCCTTTATTTTAGGCTGCACAAAAGTTTATACAAAGTCTTCTCATTTAAAAGCTCACCTGAGGACTCATACTGGTATGTAATTTTCTTGTTAATTCTGTGAGTTGTGTAAATAGTGTAAGTGGTATTCATCCTTTTAAAAGCCAACACATGTTTGATCTCTTCTTTCTTCTGTCAACTTTTATTTTTTAATGGCCTACCTTTTCAGCACTGGCTTGGCTCAAAATTCAGTTCAGTGAAAAAGTCTGGTTCCAGGAAGGCTGATGTTCCCTCACTAAGGCCTTGCCCTGTCACCTCACATAGAATTAATTACCCAAAAATGTAAACAACGATGTTTACTAATGGATTTTAAGACTTTAATGGCACTGCTATTCCTATCTTGAAGGAAAAAAATGCAACTCATTTTCTCCCTCCGTCACAAATCTGTTGGCTTCTATAAAGCCATATTAAATGCTGAAAACCTTTCCATTTAACATGTCAGGCGTAACTGCTTAATACGTTATCTGTAGTTTCATCTTTAGCCTAAAATATCTGTGTTGAGCATGTTTTCTGTTTACTTGAAAGGTAAGGCCGAAATTGCAGAGTATTAAAATCAAGCAAAGATGAAGTCGTGGTTTAAAAGTTGTTCTACACCCCACCCCTGCCCATATTTGCTATGGTTGAGACACTATCTTTATTCCAGCTTATATTTCATCCTTGTTTAAAATGTGCTTTTAAGTTTAGCCCCTTTAATTTTATAAATATTTATTTTGTCAGATCAAACAATCACTTTTCAATGCTTTTTAATTTTAAAACTTTATATTAGAACCCATTTTAGGGCGAAACTAGGTGGCATGCTTTAAAAGCCTCCAAATACCAAAAATATTTTCAAATCCATAGATGGTTACTATTCGTGATTATCTTAAAAGGACAGCCCTAAAGGAAAGAACTTATACAAAGTGATTGTGTTTTTTTCTCTCTCTCAGTAAATGCGGCCTTAACCTAAAGTTCAAAGAATAAGTTTGCTAATAAAAGCAATGACCTAGCAAAATGTTTTATTCCATCATTGCTATGGAAACCAAAGTATTCAACAGTTCCTTTGAATGGGTTGTTGGATTAGTGTAAGGACTTGAATCTCCCCAGGCTAGATGTTACTATGGAAATTGAGTTTTGATAAATGAAGTAGTTATCTCTAACTGCTGCATTAAAAAGTAAAAGCCTTTGAACAAAGGTCAGTGCTGAGATAGAGCACAAGAGGAATATGGCTGCAGACATTTTGTATGCGAGTTAGGAAGTATTGCTTGATATCCCAGTGATAAACACTGCTTATTAAAATCTAAATAGTGTTGGCGACCATGTGGTAGATTCCAGGGCTATCTGAGAAACTGCTTTTAAAGAAAAGACATCTCATGTTTTTATCAATGAAATGAATGGGTTGTTTTGGTCTGAAGTTTTTAGATGTAGACAAATTGATTCTATAAAAAGAAAGATTCTACATAAGCTGCCCAAAGTAGAAATTATATTTATGTTAAACACCCATTAACCATATAATAAACTCAGTCTGAAGTTTTCAAATACTAATGACAAGGCCAAGAAGACATTCCATATAGAAACACTAAAATATTCTCTTATGGAATATATGTCATATTAAGGAAGGACACATTGAAAATGGGATTTTTGCCTGAATTTTGATTAATGGGAAGTGAAATAACTTCGAAACATTTGAACTATTGTTTTTTCTTCTTTGAAATCCTTGAAATGGGAGATAGGAAGGAGGGAAGACTGTTTTCATGAGGTTAAAGTCTCCTCATAAAAGAGTGCAATTGCATATAACTATGTAATCGACTGCTTATTGCCGGGATGTAGACAGAGCATATCTAAACGGCCTCTCAACCCTGTCAGGGTTTAGTGCTCTGAATGCTTATACCTGGCATTCTGGAACTTGACCTGCTGGCAAAGAAATTTAATAGCCAGGTTGTCTTTACAATGCTTGTCCCAATAAAAACAAACTAAAAAGATGACCGAGGCCTAGTTTGGGCCCCGTGCATCGACTTTTTCACCTGATCATAAACGTGTGGCCTTCAACATCTAATGAGTGAGCCCATGTAATCCAGTTTAATAAAGTTTTGTTTGATAGTCTTTCAAATGCCTTGGGGAGGGTTTGTAGCAGACTTGTTCATCTGGCTAAACCCGTTCTTGGGTAATCATAGAGCATTGAGGTTGTTTTCTCCTCATTTCTAGTTTCTAGACAATGCCTTTTAAAATTACCTGTGCTCTCTCATTGCATCCTCCCCGCCCTGCCTGTTGTTTTTAAATGAATTTATCTGAAGCCAGCAAAGGCTTCTTTTTTTTTCCTTCCCTTTAAGGCCCAGGTATTTCTAAATAACTTCTCTCATTTAATATCTTTTTTTGTTTTCTTTATGTCTCCCTCCCCACCCACCCCACCTTGGACAATTTATTAAAAAGACTTTAAAAACAATCTATATGGAATTCTTTTATTTGATCTAAAAAATTAATTTTTAAATCATAATGTGAAGCACCCTAGCGTTTCTTTGGAATATAATTGTAATTGCTTTAAAATATCAAGTTACCTTATGTTTTAAAAATGATTTAAGCAATTAAAACAACTTACATCTGAGTTCTATTTAATTGCTTATTCTGGATTTTTAGATTGTAAATGCTTCTTAATGTGATTTGCAAACTGAACATGAGGTAATAGTCTTTCCAAGACAACATCTTTTTTAAAAAATTCAGTATGAAAAGCAGAAGATAACACTTTCTTGAACCAGAAGTCTCATAGCATTCAAGTTTTTCTAAGTTCATACGCTTTGATTTCTTTATTCAGAAAAAATATACAAATAATACAAAATTCTGTCTTTCTATGGTTAGACAGAATATCTGAAACATACGTTGCTTCTATTCTAGGAAATAATTATATTTCACTTTTTAAAAACATTTTTTTATATACATATGATAGCATGCTTATAGGCCTATAGAGGTACTCCTTATCTGGGTGTTTGTGTTATTTTTATATGTATGTGCTTGTCTTGCCTCTGGTTAGAAAAGTAATTCTGGCTGCTTCTAGGCAACAGTGTCAAGAAGTGGTATATTTCCAAATAAAAATATTTGTACTTTTGACAGCATTTAAATGTGAACATTCTACTGAAATTTGTGTATGCCGCATGATGTATGCAAGGAGCTATGCCCACTGCCGTCGTTTAAAAGTTGTTCCCAAGCACCTTTTAAAAAAAAGATTCACATGCCGTTTTACCCTTACAGTTAATGTGACTGGTAAACGGATTCATGAATCAAATAGAAAAATGTCCTGCAACCAGCAGTATAGTTGTTTGTGCTCGTACATGTTACTATCTTTTCTTCGATTTCATAATGAAGATTTAAAATAACTTCTAAGCACAGGATTGGGGCCAAAAAAAGTAAAATGCAATTAAGATTTTATATTTCTTTATATACAAAGTAAAAATGGCAAGAAATTGAAAAAATTTTCTTATCACTGCTACTGGTTTCTTGGTATGCCTAGGAATACTGTAAGTTGAAATATTGCCTTTATATTGAGTTTGGAAATTTCTTTGAAAATCATGTTTACACATAAGTAAAAAATACTTAGTTTCCAAAGAAAAAGTTCTGAAAAAGTAAATAGTGAACTCAGTGCTGATGTTTGACGTTTTAGTGGTTTTAGTTACATGGGTGGATGTGCACTTAACCCTGAAGAATATGCTAAAGCGGTTGGGGAGTTATGGTATGGGAACATTTTTAGATGGTCTATCGGTCTCGGCTATCTGGAACAGGGCAGAAAATGAGCAGTTGTGCAGAGAAAGTCTCTGAGCAGCACACAGGCTTGGCTCAAGTATCCCTTAGACCCAGACTCTGTGCACAGGCTGTTACGTGTGCACTTAGTGATCCCAGGACAGCTTGCCAAGGGTTGACGAGAAAAGGACAATTGGAAACACCACCACAAAAGAAAATGGAAACCTACAAATAGCATAGGAACACAAAATGGACTCTCGGAGTGAAGCACTATACTGTTAGTGCTGCATTTTACAGTGAGCTGTGTTCAGGATTCCTCGTTTAAGCGAGATTTCTATAGCAAGTCTTGTAAAGATTTTTAGCCCAATCCTAATTGTAAAGGAGGGTAGATTCCCAAATTCTGTCTGTCTTGCTTATGCAGAACACTATTTCCTAATGACATTTATATTAAGATGTTATTATGTATGCTTTAAAATACATAGTATCTGCTGGAGATTTGTTGCTAAGTATTGATTTTAGTTTCAGTTTGGGTACTAAAAAATACTTGGGTATATATTCCTGTCTAGTTCTTTGCTCTACACATTTTCAACTGAATATATTAGGTATAGGTTTTTTATTTTAAAAATATTGACAATAAAGATATTTTCATTCATAGCACTTCTCCATTAAAAGACACATTCAAAATGTTCTGAACATGAGTTGCTCCTTTTTTTTGTGGAACTGTGGAAAGGAGTGAAAGGCTTTAAAAATATATAGGAAGGATTTTACTTCCTTAGAAAATTATTTAGAGCTAAAATCAGCATAAGAATATCTATCTCTCTCTCTCACACAGTTTGGATCTAGAGATCAATATTGGTTAAATGTGTAACCTGTGTTATTGGTAGAGGTGAAAAAGTTTTTTGCAGGATGACATTGTTTAGTACCCAAGGAGCTTTTGAGTCTGTATTTGAAAACTAGACAGGAAAAAGTATCACATTTAGCCTGTAGTGTTAGATGTTACTAGTTAAACATTCTTAAATTACTTTGATTTACTGCTTTGAAATTTATTTTCTATATTGACAGTTTCGAGCTTATGTAAAAAAAAGCCCTGGGTTAAGAGACTTGCTGGTTCAGATCCTTGGAAAGGTATTTATGAGCACGAAAGCTTAGAAACAATTTTTTTTTTAAATGACTCACTGGGAAGATTAAACTTTGCTTCTAGGACTTGTTCTTTCATCTGAAAGACGTTTATATAGGAAATTGATTAAACATTGTTTTGAGATGATGAAGCTTATCAAAAGTTGAATATAATTTGATGAAGCAAACATTTTTGACTGATCTTGTGGAGAATCCAAAGAGAATCTCGTCTTCCTTTTTGTTCTTAAAAAGTAGAGGGAGAAAACGGTTCATACGTAGATGAAGTTGTGATGGAAACAGTCAGCTGTGAAGGTAGACTGTAGAGTAGTGTGTGTGGGTTTTAAAGCAATAATTTAATCACCAAGATTTTTACTTTGGCAGATATTTTTAGTTCTATAGAATGTAGTAGCTGTTTACTTGATGACCTACATCTTTCCTGGTGAAAGGTTAGAAACAAGTAATGTCCTACTTTAGTAAAAGTATCTCTGTAGCAGCATTTCTCTTCTGTCAGCCTGTATTGTTTACATTCAAGGAACTCTAACAACTTGATTAAGGGTGAGTTTTTACACTATTTTAGAAGTGTACCCTGGGTGACTTCCGTTAAAAAATATCTAGGCTGAAGAATAAATTTCTTTTTGACTGTAAGTGCAAACCTTTAAGAGTTGGGAGGAATCTCCTGGTCAAGGTGACAACATTAAGTGCAAATTAAAGGAAAGGTTATCTAGTACTCATTCTATGCTGAAAAATGAAAATATAGAATTTTTCTATTTTGGTTAAAAAACAAAAAGTAAAATATTTCATGACACTTTTTTAAAAAATTCAGTTTGGGCTCTTATTACAAGAAAGTGAATCTCAGTGTGGTCTTTTTGTCAGGAGACTAAAGAATTGGTATTTTGGTAACACTCCTAACGATAGAGGATGTTTTCCATTGTTTTTGTCGAGAACTCCTAAGAGAAGTAGCCGGAGCTTAGAAGCCTGGAGATTCACTCTGCTGGGATGTAGACTGCATGTGTAACCCTGGACAGCATGGCCCCACCTGTCCGATCCCTTTAGGTTTGGCACATCACTGCTGTCTGGCCCAGGAAGTCCCCTTGCTGCCTTTGACCAGCAGTAGGAGATCCAGAACGCCTTGGTTTTTGTCAAATCCAGTCCAATTCTGGAAAAGAAAATGTGTTCACATAGAGTTTACTTATCTTTGTGGAACTTCGGTGTGGGTGATAAATTGATTCTGAACATGTCCCCCTGAAGAGGCTAAAAGCATGGTTCTCATTTAGTCCGACCGACATTTAGTCAGATTGTCTTCAGTGGCCCCTGGCAGAGCAGAACCAGGCAGGGCCCTGCTGCAGGTGGGGCCATAGAAAAGGGGCAATCTGATAGGCTCACATTGGACGCTTTCCCGTCTCTTACACCTTCCCTCCTTTTCATTAATGAAAATAATTGAGTTGGTCAGACCTGGGCCAAATGTGATTATTCCAAAGATTCATTAGGGGAAGTGTGGCATTACAGCTGGAATACAAGACAGTTTCTGCCCTTGAGGAACTTTCAAAGCTAGCTAAGGAGGCAAGATACAGCTATTTGAAGCCTTCATACAGCAACACATGTGCAAGTAGAAATCAGACATTCAGAACGAATTGAAGTGATGAGAATACAGAGAAGTGGAATGATCTCTCCTGGACTGGTCAGAGGTTTTCTGGAAGGGGTAAGGTGAATCAGATTTTAAAGAAAGGGACAAACACGAATTGACCAACAGGTAGAAAGAAGGGACTTTCTTTCTTAATATATCCTTTTAATTAGTTTCCTTAAAGCGAGTACATTATTAGCAGGGATTCTATATCTAGTAAATGTTAGATGCATTTTGTAAATACTAATAGTACTGATCTTTGAAATGAACGGCCCACCCTTCGGTTCCAGGTGCAGGAGATATGCTACAATGAGCTTTAATAAGAAAAATTTTTTAATGGAAAATTACTGGCATAGATATATAAAAATATGAATTAATGAGCCAAAATCATCCTACTGTATCTGTCTTTTTTTAGATATCTAATATTTCCCCGTGAATTTCTTTAATCTTGGGATTAATGTTTCCTATTTTTTACCTTTTTTAGAGTATATAGAGACTGTTTCAGACTCTAAATTCCACTAAGTCTCTCATGAGGGAAAAAAATCTAATTATTGAATTGCATGAAAATATTTTCCTCCTGAAATAAGAGCTCATTTTGAGCTTCAAGGACTCTTAAATTCTAAGAATTGAGATTAAGTACTAACTATTGAAATAATTTATTCCAGTTGAACAGTTTGCATTGTTTTGGTTCTCAGAATAGGATGTGGATTTTAAGTTCTCTGAGGCCAGAGACCAAGTCTTATTTGTTATTTTTTGCGTCACTTAACGCAGATCACCCTCTTGTTTACTGAACATTGACTTTGATTCTGATGGTTTTCAGCCTCTTTCAGATATAATTGGTTGGATTACCTTTTAGCCATCAGGAAGGAAACCACATGTGCAAATTTGCTGTAATAAACTTTTAAAAAGTTACCTAAAATAACTATTGTAGGGTATATATTTTCATCTATGACATTTTTCTTTTATAGAAGAATATGTAGAATATTCTAGAGAATGGGCTTGGTATGAGCCTATTGAATATGTTCAGCAGAGCAGAGAAACCTCCCATTCTATTGTGGTAGGTTCAGAAGTCGTTTTTTAATCTGTTCATTAAGAGGAGAAAAAAATAAGAGACATAATTTTTTAGTTCATCGCTAAAAGGTTTTTTGAATGCTTTGCAAACATGTTCTGCTAACCCACTGAAATTCACTTAGCCTGGGGTAAAGAGAAACCATTATTAGGTGACATTTGGGCATTGTCAATACCAGCACAGAACAGTTGTCAGGACCCACAGGTCCTGACAGGTGGGGCTCCACTGAGGACCGGCTCAGCCAGCACGGGCCCCTTTGCTTCAGACAGTCTTGGGTTTAACCTGCGCTGAGTCCATTAAGCTATTCCTTAACTGACCTTCACAAGTGGCTTTAGAATCTTTAAATAAAATTGGACCATATCTATGTTCCTTAAATCATTCATATAGAGTGTATTAGTATTCGCTAATGGAGGATGTTAGTAGGACGTTGAGGGAAAGTAGCAGGCCAGGATTCTTAATGTGGAGCTCATTGTTTGCTTCTAACTCATGGAGTTATTACAAGGATTAAGTGAAACAATGAGAAGTACCCGACTCTGGAGTATATGCTCAAGGGATGTTTGTGCCTGCTCCCTTCTTCTACTGGTAATGTTTTTGCTTAACGTTTTTATGAAATATATTAATTGACTTCAGTATGGCTAGTATGTATGTTTAACTTGAACATTTTTTTAAAAGGTTAGGGATTCCCAGCAAAATATTCCTAGAATTTTAGAATAGAATGAGAAAATGTATATTTTATTTGAGATAAAGTTGAAGCTTGTTTTCCATGCTGTGCAAACGTGTCGCTTTTTTTCTTCTTGCCTTTGGAAAGTTTCACATTAACAGCACGAGAACTTAAAAATACAGTTGATGTTGAAAGAGCTTAACTAAATATTTTAAATTGGTGGTATTGGAAGGAGATTCTGTAAAAATCCAATTAAACTTTTGAAAGCTCTATCCTGTTGAAATAACTTAAAGGAAGTCAGTTTGGTTTCCCAGAAGTACTGTGCATAGTGTTTCTGGCTGAGGAAGAAAGGCCCGCATCTGCTATTTGGCCAGAAATTGGGTACCAGCTTCCTCTACGGTGTTTTCCTTGAGCGGTGTTGACACTTGAACAAATCCCATAGAAACTGCCCCAAGTGGGGAATAGCTGTCCTTGCTTTTATAGTAAAGACTTGGCCCTGTAACTAATGTCCCAGACACTGGTAGTATTCTTGGCTGAATAATCTATAGATGTGCATAAATTGAGAGCAAAACCCCAAATGTTTTAGGAACTTTAATGGCTACCGTTTTTCAACCAATCAGTAAAGTAAACTTTAAAAAATATTGGTGCAATTTATTGCTTCATAGCCAATAAAAATAGTGAACAAAAGAGTCTAGTGTCCCTTGTTTCTTAAACTCTGAAAATTCAGTTCTCTTGCTATTTAATTATTAAATTCAAAAGACTAGAATGATTTCTTTTAAAATTGGGGCACTTTAGGAATTTTTTTTTACCTTGCCTCAGACATCAGAAATAACTTTCTTTCCATTAAATGACAGTAAAGTATTTAACTGACATGTTTGTTTTGGTGATTTACTTTTCACAAGGAACAAAAACAAACACTGCAAAAAGTCATTTTTTTCTGTTTGATTTACATCTCCAAGAGTGATTGCTACATTTACTACTACTATTAAAATATTTCTATGTATTAAACAGATTCTATGTGAATATAAGTGAAAAGTGGTTTATTATGTTACTTAAAAGGTTTGAGTTTATTAGCTTAAATTTTTAGAATTTACTATGAGAAGAAAAACACTTCAAGAATTGAGATCTGCATTTTTAAAATGGAGTGATAGGAACCAAAAGAAGAAAGAAAGAAAAAATGTTTGTGTCTTGGTTCAGAGCCGGAGGAGAGGAGAGAGGAAGGGTGGTTCGGGAACACATACCATCGGAGTTGAAAGAGAAATCTCATGGGAAATAATTGGTACAAATTTCAAAGGGCTGTGCTGGCCCTTCTTTGTCCTTATGGGATTTTGTTTGAGTCAGACTGGTTATCAGGACAGCAAAAATACATTAACCACAAACTATAGAAATCTCAGTTGATGTGGACGATGTCTTTCAAAACTTGGACTCAGCTGAGTAATCTTACAACTTCCTGAATATGATACTGCTAAATCAGGGAGAAAGGCTGTTGGGTGTCATTGTGATTCTAAGGAACAAGTGTTCAAAGCAACTCTGAGGTTCTTCCCTTTCAGAAGAAAATCTTTTTTAAGTAATTTAGGAGTTTGATTATTCAGAGTTTTAAAGGTATCCGTATAAAACTCAGCTGTACACCAACAGTACTTTAATATGCAAATTTATCTCACAAACTCTCATCTTAAACTAACAAATTCATAGAAAATTATAACAAAATACAGCCTAAATCTAGGAACTGCCAGTTAATGCTCGGTGGAAGATTCTTAGGTTTGGGGATTTATTTAGGGCAATACATGATCTCAATTAAATAGGATTAGTTAGTTCTAAAACTGGGAGTTAAGACTGCATTCTAAAAAGTGGTTTTGCAAGATTAGCAACTAGCAAACTTTAGCAACTAGCAACATTAGGAATAATTGCACTGGGGGGGCGGGGCTCAGATACCAGGTCAGTATTTTAGTGGAGAGAGCTGTGAAAGAACAGGTAGATGGGATGATCAGAGACTTCTCAAATATATCCTACACATGTAAGCTCCATGAGGCAGGCGTTTCTGTTTTATTGACTGTTGTATCGTAAGCATTCAGGGCAGCACCCGGCATACGATAGACACTTGGCAAATCACTTACAGAATGAATTTTGATAATCTTTTTGGTGTAATGCATTATAAAGAAAAATTAAATGCATATATCAGCAAATGTCAGAATTATTATGGTTGTGTCATGACTCCTCCCTGAAGGGAAGTCATCAGTACCAGACTCTCTGGTCTGGTTGAGGAATTCATTAAATATCAAATGCAGGAAGCTTTAACACCATCCCACTTTAATATTTTTCTAGCTTTGTTTTACTTTAATCTGAAAAATGGGGAGGTGTGAATGTCAAAGAGTGAGTGCCCTAAGTGTCCACTCTAGAGGCTGTGTGTCCAAGTGAACTGGTTTATGTGCTGGAAGTTTCAGTCTGGCTAATTTAGAAACATTTAGGGCCAGTCTGAGGTAAAGGATTACAATTGTGGTACATTAAATTCCTGTGTTGGTGATTTGAGCAGCTCCCTCTTGAGTACTCCCAAATTTCTTCCTCCCATCTTATAGCCCTTAGTCCTGTACTAATTTAATTTGGGTTTGTGGGTGTAGAGATATTTGCACAGTAATGATAATGCTGCCCAACTTCATCTAGTCGTTTCATGGATTTATATGCGCAGGAGCAGTACATAAAAATAAGAGTACTGATTCATCGTGCATGTTTAAAATTGCCATTTTCCCCTCCTTCAAAGGTACACAGAATACTTATTTTCTTTATATTGTTCGGTTAAATACCATTCTATGAAACAGTGACTTTCTTCACTAGCTTACCTTGAGAGAATTTAGTTCATAATGGAATCCACGAACTTCTCCTGGACCACGATTTAAAAAAAATATTTCTTCTCAGGCAGTATCTATGACGTTTGTCTTGCAAGCAGACCACCTCATTGCTCTTGGTTCATTGTCACAGGTGAAAAGCCGTACAAGTGCACCTGGGAAGGCTGCGACTGGAGGTTCGCGCGCTCCGACGAGCTGACCCGCCACTACCGGAAGCACACCGGGGCCAAGCCGTTCCAGTGCGGGGTGTGCAACCGCAGCTTCTCCCGCTCCGACCACCTGGCCCTGCACATGAAGAGGCACCAGAACTGAGAGCCGCCGCTGCGGGCCTGCCTATGCAACTCACACTGACGCTCTGCAGTTCGTTCGGCAAAATTTTAAACTACAAACTTAACTATATATATATAAAAAAGAAAAAGAAAACGAAAAACTGGAAATGTATATTTTGTATATTTGAGAACAGGGAATACATGTATTAATACCAAAGTGTTTGGTCCTTTTAAGAATCTGGAATGCTTGCTGTAATGTACATGGCTTTACCCAAGCAGATTTCATCTCAGACAGGCAGCCACATCTCAGCATGGGTAGGGGGGTGGGGGTGCAGGGTGTGTTTGCAGTGTTTCTACCCAAGCACCATCATTTGAGGTGACAGTGTTTAGTAAACAAGTCAGTTGGCAGGCACAGGAAGAAGACTGGATTGTATGTCAAGATTTTACTTGACACTGAGTAGTTTTTTCAATATTCAATAATTTCTTAGAGGTGCGCAGTGTACCTGGCAATTCACAAATAGCCATTGAACAAATGTGTTTTGTTTTGTTTTTTATATGAGTTGCCTATATTTGCTATTCAAAATTTTGTAAATATGCAAATCAGCTTTATAGGTTTATTACAAGTTTTCTAAGATTCTTTTGGGGAAAAATCGTAAATAATTCTTTTGAAAATAACCATGAATACATTTACAGTTAGAATTTGTGGTAAGATACCTCTTAAAACCTTACCAAATTCATTTCTTTAGGGGGAAGAAATAATAATCACTCAAATGAACGTTCAAAGCAGATTTCGTGCACTGATTTAAATAGGATTGTTTATTTTAAATATGAAAGACATTTTATATGAATTGTGAACTCGAGCTTAAAGATAGTTACAATATATAAAAGTTAAACCTCTTACAATAAGCTAAACACAGTATCATTTTTTCAGAAGGACTTGTAGTTTTCACATGGGAATGTTGAATTTATGATGCAGTTTCCATATACCAAGATGTTTGCTCGTGCAGGACTGTTGGTTAAATGCCAATTTATGTGGATTTTGCATGTAATATACAGTGAGACACAGTAATTTTACCTAAATTACGGTGCAGTTTAGTTAATCTATTGTTAATACTGACTCAATGTCTGCTTTTAATTATAAATGACATGTTGAAAACTTAAGGAAGCAAGTGCTACATATATGCAATATAAAATAGTAATGTGATGCTGATGCTGTTAACCAAAGGGCAGAATAAATAAGCAAAATGCCAAAAGGGGTCTTAATTGAAATGAAAATTTAATTTTGTTTTTAAAATATTGTTTATCTTTATTTATTTTGTGGTAATATAGTAAGTTTTTTTAGAAAATTTTCATAACTTGATAAATTATAGTTTTGTTTGTTAGAAACGTTGCTCTTAAAACATGTAAATAGATGACAAATGGTGTAAATATTTTGTAAGAGGCTTCAAACTGTTTATACGTGGAAACATACCTACATAAAAAGCATAAATCGGTTGCTGTTTTGCTTCTTTTTCCCTCTTATTTTTGTATTGTGGTCATTTCCTATGCAAATAATGGAGCAAACAGCTGTATAGTTGTAGAATTTTTTGAGAGAATGAGATGTTTATATATTAACGACAATTTTTTTGGAAAATAAAAAGTGCCTAGAAGATTCATGTGGTGCTTTCCTTCTTCACCCTCAATAGCAAAAACAATTAACAAATTTTACTCCCAAAACTAAAAACTGTTTTATCAGTGCAGTTAATAAAAAACCAATTCGCACATTGAACCAATACCTTTGTTTAAGACAAAAAAAGAGGGATTTATTTTAAAAATATGATTAGAAGTCTAAAGGGAGGCATGCTTTGTGAATGCTGATTTTTTAAGTTTCTGGTTGTTACACAGACACTGCATTAACCTTTTCAAGATCATTAGTTGAAAACACTGTAGAGGTAATTTGCATATGCTACTTTTATTATCAGAGGTAAGCAAAACAAGTATTGGGTTTTTAACTTTTTTTCCTTTTTAAATGAGGAAACACTAAAATTTGATTTTATCCACTAGCAACAAGCATACCTATGGCCTTGATCTTGGTTCCTAATACTGTTCTTCAATGAACAGAACTGGGGCTCTATAGAGAAATGGGTGATTCTAGAACTGGGGCAGGAAATACACAAAATAAGCCTGGAGCATCTTACAGTGTCAGAAAGTAAGGAAGCGATTAAAATAAAGTCCCACAATGATGGGGGTATGTCAGAGCAACAATGTAAAGTAAGATTGGATTATAACCCAAAGTATAAAATATTCACAAGTCCATAGTGACATCAATGAATAGGAGAAGGACAAATCTGCAGAATTCTAATTTTTGCAGATACTCCACCTTCAGAGGTAGAACGTACTCCGCACTCCTTAAGTGTGGGTAGCGCAGTAACTTTATTCCAAAGGGTACAATGTGGCTGGGAGGGAGGGAGAGCAGCGCAGAAACCTGCCAAATACCCCCAGCCAGGTGATCAAGGTCTATGTCAGCAGTGATAAATCATGTTGATAGTATGTGCCCTTGATTTGATGAGATGAAAATGGAACTTTGCCTGCATAGTCTTGCTTCTAAAAACATGTAAGCCCGTGTAATCATGAGAGACACATCAGACAAATCCCAGATGAGGGACAGTCTACAAAACACCTAACTAGTACTCAAAAACTGTCACTGTCATGAAAAACAAGAAAAATGTGAGAAGCTGTTATAGCCAAGAGAAGCCTAAGGAGACATGACAACTAAATGAGATTCTGGAACAGAAAAAAGGACATTAGGGAAAAACTGAAGAAATCTGGATAAAGTATGGAATTTAATGTATCAATATTGGTTCGTTAATTATGACAAATGTATCATACTAATGTAAGCTGTTAATAGAGGAAGCTGGGAGTGGAGTATTGGAGAACTCTATTATTATCTTTGCAGAATTCTATA
This sequence comes from Tapirus indicus, assembly GCA_031878705.1. Lineage (NCBI taxonomy): Eukaryota > Metazoa > Chordata > Mammalia > Perissodactyla > Tapiridae > Tapirus > Tapirus indicus. The sequence continues at coordinate 33,463,409 of CM062930.1, read as the reverse complement.
AATAAGACTTCTAGAATAAAAAGTTTATTTTTAGAAAAGTGAAGGAAAGAATATCACTACTGTATATTATCACTAAGTGGGAAAATCCCTGATGTCAGAGCTAAAGTGAAAATCACAGTTACATAATTTGGCATCATAAGTTTATTCAGCCTCTCTCATTATTTGACTCCTCATTCTTCCCTGTCATTCAAGTAATATCTAGGTCAAGAACACCAGACAATTCATTCCCTAGCCAGAATTTCTCAGTCTTTCATGAGGGAAAAACAGTTTCTCTGGCTTAAATTTATTTCTAGAAATTGAAATAGAAAGTGAAGCTGCAGGCTTTTTGAAGCGAAGACAACTCCACGCATCTGGTAACAAATCAGAGACGCATCAGTATTCAGTTCTAAATGATCATCTGACGAATTAAGACGTTTTCTGTGAGTAGAAAGCTCTACTCTTGCTTTGGTTCCCAGCACTTGATCGTATTCAGGTTCCTAACACTTAAATTCCATCTTACGCCACATTACAGAGCCCAGCTGTTGCCAGTTCTCTCCCCTCTCCTAACCATCTTTTTCTCTCGTAGGCTGCCCTTTCTTTCTTGCCAGCTACCCATTCAAATCCTTGTCTGCCAAAGCTCACTTCAGACCCTCAGTCTTAAGCCACACTCGTTGGAACTTCTTTTGTATTTGGAGACATTATGGCACTTCAGCATTTGAATTTCATCTTCTGATTTCTATCGTATATGTTTTTCTTCCTCAGATTGTCAACTTCTTGGAAGAAACACCACTTCTTAGATTGCCTTTGTCTTCCTGTGCTTATTGACTGTTAAAGCAGATGTCAAAAAATAACGTTATGATGCTGTGTGAATTGGCTTAAGCCCTGCAGCAATTGAATCCATCTAATGTTCCCCAAATTTCCTTTTCATGTTGCACTATTGATACAGCGTTGGTGTTGGATTTTTGATAAGGTATGTGACTGCAAAACTGTGAATATTATGTGAGCAAACAGGTAATGCCTTGTGAATTTTTAAACATTATTAATGGGGGAGGGAGGAGGGTGAAAGGGGTGATTAGCCACATGTGTGTGGTGATGGCGCGTAATTAGTCTTTGGGTGGTGAACATGACACAGAGATCGAAATATAATGATGTACACCCAAAATTTACATAATGTTGGGGCCGCCCGGTGGTGCAGCGGTTTAGTCCGCGCTTGGCAGCCCAGGGTTCGGGGTTCGGATCCCGGGTGCCCGCCGACGCACTGCCTGTCAGCCACGCCGTGGCGGCGTCCCATATAAAGTGGAGGAAGATGGGCACGATGTTAGCCCCGGGCCAGTCTTCCTCAGCAAAAAGGGGAGGATTGGCAACAGATGTTAGCTCAGGGCTGGTCTTCCTCACAAAAAAAAAAAAAAAAAAAAATTTACATAATGTTATAAACCAATGTTACCGTGATAAAAAAAAATTATTAGTGAGTTTTCAAGGGAAAGTTATTTTAGACAACTATGCCTAACAGACTTTTCAAAGCTGCAAATAATTTAATTGCTGATCATTAGCGTGTCCATTAAGTGAATATCTGAGTTCAAACATATTCTGACCAGTCTCTTGGTAAACAAGCTATCTTAACTAGACAAAAATTGAGTAATACACCAAGTTCCAATTGGCCAAAATGCAATTATGTGATTTGATTTCAAGTAACGCTCTGATTTTTAACTATCTTCAGTTAGTTTTTATTCTCCCCACCCCCACCCCCAAGTTATCTTGTTTTTGGCTTTGCTTCATTTTGTCATTTCTTTCTTACATTGTGGCTTGTGTTAAGTGCATCACTTCAGGGCATCCAATTAGAGAATCCTTAGATAAGCATGGCCTGGCCTGCCTACATAAAAATGCTCTTCAAAATCTAGCTAGATTCCTTTTCCTATCTGCAACTAAGCCCACCAGAGCCCTCTGGATTAACTTGTGGGCTGTACAATAACAAAGAAGGGCTTTATTCTCCATTACTAAATCTGGTCTCAACTTTGAAGTTAACCAAATTCCATCTTTGGTTAGATTCTTCACTGCAGTGTTAAACTGATCAATAGGATGCTCTTTTTTTTTTTTTACTCATACAAGAGTTATAGGTGACAAAACCTAGAAATTATTTCATACATCTTTTTATAGTGATTGTTAAGAAAAAGAAGCATAATAAATCATATGAGAGCTATGTGAGATTGCAAGAGTTTGTTATATGAAAACTCAGAATTTTCCTTTTTCTTTGTAAACCAGTAATCTTTATTTTATCAACTCTCAGTGCATATCACCCCATGAAAGCATTTGGGGTTATATTCTTGAATATGAAGGTAAAGCTTAATGCTATTTGGCAACTGGAAACATCTGAATGATGAGAAGGAAATTGAATTCGAAACCAAGAAGCTCATGTAGACTTTTAGGTAAAAATGTTAGATTGCATGCATCTAATCTTGCAGCCTCCTAAAATTCCACTAAAATGAAGGGCCTTTTTCCTCCAAGGCATGAACCTATGAGAGCAGGAAAATAGAAACACCAACAAATTTGTGGGAGCTGGAAAAACTAAATTTAAGAGGCAACAATCTGAGCAGAACTGAAAAAGCTAAATCCTAAAGTTGTAGTGGAGAAAACCAGGAACTCACCTAATTCTAACCCCCACAAAAAGCCCAAAAGATCTCAGGAATTTGTAGCATCAAGTACTTATAGAAGTAGAGCTAAAATATGATTGTTAACAGTTTGTCTAAGAAGCTGTTAATTCCCTAGTCACCCCCACACCCACCCTAGCATACACACATTGTGAATAGGGAATAACCAGCTACTCCCCATCCCAGCAGAAGAGTGTTTATTCTCTGGAGAAGGCAGAGACAGAGGGTGTCCAAATTAGTAGACAACAGGCTCAGTTGAGGGTAGAATGCCAAACAGAAAATAGGAGGATTGAATGAATGTGCATATTGGTTGCTGAGACCCATTCCTCTTCTTTTCCCCATATGATTCCCAGAATGCTGATGCCAGGACTTTATCCTCCAGGCAGGAGGCTGGAAAAGTCTTCAGAATGGACCAGCCCAAGAGGAAAGATCTAAATACACTGAAAATCCCAAGTTCTCCAATAATGTGGCTGAACCAGATCACTCACAGAGAAACCCACAGATAATTAGCCTCATACACATCCTCAGAGCTTTCAATCTTTGGTCCCTCACTATTAAATATTAACAGACAACCAAGAATTACCAGATATCTAAGGAAACTACCTAATATGAAAGATAGAGATGGAACAGAGAAGAGCAACTTGGAGGAAAAAAAGGGTATGTAAGGGGGCCGGCCCGGTGGCTCAGCGGTTTTGTTCGCGCTTGGCAGCCCGGGGTTCGCGGGCCCGGATCCTGTGCGCCCGCGACGCACTGCTTGTCAGCCATGCTGTGGCGGTGTCCCATATAAAGTAGAGGAAGATGGGCACAGATGTTAGCCCAAGGCCAGTCTTCTCAGCAAAAAGAGGAGGATTAGCAACAGATGTTAGCTCAGGGCTGGTCTTCCTTACAAAAAAAACCCAAAAAGACTAGGTAAGGTGGGTAAAATATTTCTAAAAAGCCTCAGAGGTATAAGAGAGAAATTACTACTATGAAACAAACAGGATGCTCTAAATAACATGCAGACAATAAAAAATTAAAATTGAAAATATGAGAACAGAAATGAAAGAATCAAAAATAAACAGAGAAAGCAAAAGAAGATATGTAAATCAGAGTTTCAGTCTAAGAGGTCCATCATCTAAATAGAAGTTCCAGAAAGAGAGAATAGAAAAAATGGGGATAGGGAGAGAATTAAGAAAATAATTCAAGAAAATTCCTTAAAACCAAAAAACATTAATTTCAACAATGAAAGGCTTTTGGGATGCCCTAACACATCAGTGTAAATAGATCCACATCAGTATGAAATTTCAAACCCTGGGACCAAAAAGAAGTTTTTAAAATTCTCAGAGAGAAAAAAAAGTCATATATAAAAGAAGCTGAATTGCTTCAGACTTTTCATCAGTGGCATTGGAATCTAGAAGACAGTGAATAAATGCCTTCAGAAGTCTGAAAGAAAACGATTTTTAATCTAGAATTTTATACCCAGCCACACTCTCAATCTAGTGTGAGGAAAGAATAAGACCTTTTTCTTGACATGCATGCAAGGTCTCAAAAATTTTACTTTTTCACCTGTCAGAAAGTTACTGAAGTCTGCACTTCACCAAAATGAGGGAGTAAATCAAGTAAGAGAAAGACATGGGATAACGGAAATGGGATCCTGTGTGGATGAGAGGTGAAGGGAATCCTCAGGATAAGGTGAGAGGAGAGCAAGGGATGATAGCTGTATACTAGACAGAGACAGTGACCATCCAGGTTAGAACAAGTTAAAACTCTTTGTGAGAATTTTCTCCAAGATTATGAAGTTGATAGAATATCTGATACATCCAAATGTCTTCCAAGGACATTCAGACCACGGGTTGGGAAACTACAGCCTGAAGTCCAAATCCAACCTAAGGCCTGACTTTTTCCTGCCTGTGAGCTGCAAAGGGTTTTTACATTTTTAAAGGGTTAGAAAAAAGATATGCAAAGCCTAAAATATTTACAATCTGTCTCTTTGGCAGAAGAAGTTGTTGATCCCTGATTTAGACAACTGGTAAATATTTGGAGGTTTAGTTAGAGATTCATGTATAGAAAACCAACCAAACAAAAAATTACACACACACACAGTTATTAATTCCACGTAAAACAAAAAAGTTGTACAACTGCAGATATGGCAATGCAAACATGCTATGTAGAAATATAGAGGTAAACACTGAAGATCAGCTAAAGTAGTTGAATGTGGATGTCTCTAGGAATGGGGTAATGGCAGAAGGAAGGAAGGTGGGATTATTGATTTTATATTAAAAATCCCAGGGGCTGGCACAGTGGCACAGTGGTTAAGTTCGTGCGCTCCGCTTCGGCAGCCTGGGATTCTTGGGTTCGGATCCCGGGTGCAGGCCTATGCACCTCTTATTAAGCCATGCTGTGGCAGGCGTCCCACATATAAAGTGGAGGAAGATGGGCACAGATGTTAGCTCAGGGCCAGTCTTCCTCAGCAAAAGGAGGAGGTTTGGGAACAGATGTTAGCTCTGTTCTGTTAGCTCTCAGGGCTAACCTTCCTCACAAAAAATAAATAAATAAATCCTGGTAGAAGTATTCAACTTTGTAAACAATATGTATGCGTAATTTTGATAGAAATAAACAGGAGCAGAAGGAGGAAGAGGAGGAGAAGAAGGACAATAAACTCATAAGAGTTAAATGTATATCCCATGGTTCCTTTGGAAACTGCTGGATAATTTTGAACAGTTGACTCTGTACCACCCCTAGCATCATGCCCAGCTTTAGTAGTTTGTATGAGAGCAGTCTCAGTTTCTGACATGAAGGTCAGCATCCAGTACAAAAGACAAGTGAAGAGGTGGAGGTTTAGAAAGAATTAGGAATAATATTTGGAGGTTCTTGATTAAACAAAACGGTTGAAAGCAATCTACATTGGGGCACCAATAAGGGCCTATGCTTTCTAAAGTGCAGCAATGTACAAGAAGATGATGTTATCTTGACAAAAAGGCACAGGGAAGAATTATTTTTCTCTATGTTTCTGAATTTTCTACACTAGGCTTGGCACATAATAAATGCTCAATAAATATGTGTTGGCTAAATAAAGGAATCTGTAAGAATACCTCATAAAGACAGAAGAAATCTTAGATATGTCTTAGACTAAGATTAGGGTGATCTAAATCTGAGTAAAAAATATAAACACTAGTAATGAATTCTCACCAGAAATTATTAAAAAGCTATTGTTCTGTGTTACACTAGGAAATGTCTTGAAATCAGTATAAGAACATTTTAAAGTTTGAATATTATAAATTGCAATATTTGACAATATTGACAATTGTAATATTATAAACTGCAGTATTTCACAGTATTGCTCTACTGAATAATGGACATACTGGGATCTACATAATAGGATTTAAGGCCACTTCTGAAACCTTTTGGACTTAAATGAACGTATCTTGCTAAGTACTACATCAATTTCTTGTGTACTTGAAAGATATAAAGATTAAAAAATTATGAAGTGATATTTATTTCTCTTTGACCCTAAAATGAGCAATGAAGGTAATATACTTTGTTTACATAAGAAATTTTATCTAAGAAGTCACGACTCTTTGAAAATAATCAATGATTAATCATCACTGTACCACTGTGAATCAGATTAGTATCTTGTTCTACATCCCCCTGCGGAGACATCCCAATGAAAGCACAAAGATAAGTACTGATTTTCTTTGTGGCTGAGGGGAATGGAACTTTGCTTTTAAAGAAAAGCATGCTCAATTGTATTGCAAAAAAGTTACCTTTTATTAAAAAACACTGTTCGAACCTTAAGGTTTAAAATAAAGAAATGACTTCCACAAAAATAAAACCATGATCATTAATATTCTAAATGGTTGAGGGGATATATTTTCTTTGCCTTCGTTTTATTTTCCAAGGCTGTAGGGAGTGAAGGGGGCAGGGCCGTATAGTCCTAACCTTAGAATATTTGTTTGAAGATAATAACTTAAGATCCATGTGCATTTCTTTGCCAGAAGACTATAATTTCATTTCTCCAGAGAAAGTTTTTCCTCCTATCTCTCTTAAAAATGACACAAAACAAACAAAACCCCTAAAACAACCCCAATAATTTTCTGTTAAACACAAAATACTTTGCAAATGTAAGCTATGTTGAAAATGTTACAGATTCCTCTTTGAATCTGAATTGCTTCCAGGTTCTGAATTCACTCCCACTTACGCTTCTCTCAGTGAATCAGCCAGGAGTGCGCAGCAAATTTTCCTGTTTCACCTTTCACAAGACTTCTAGGAGGTAGTGGAGAACCACAGGTTTTCTGGGATTACAGTATCAAATGACCCTTGTCATCACTGTAATAGGGGCTTGAGAAGATCGCCAGCTCCCCAACCTGATTCCCCACAATAGTTCATAGATTTGATAGAAATGTAAATAGAAGTTTTAATTGGCCACATTTATAACTGTAGCTTCCTTGGAGATATAGTCTGGATGTCTTGAATGCTGTCTTGGTCATTGTAAAAATATCCACCAAATGAGCAGATTATTATACAATTGAAAGGGCCAATAGAACTTCAAATATTTTCCCCTTTACCTATCAGAATGTAAAGTATTTGTTGAAAGATGTGTTCAGTTTCTTATCTTGACAATATAACTGTTATGAAATTACTGGCAATGCTAATGTTTTGGCCCAAAGTGAATCAAATGGAGAGGTTTTGTTTAATGTTTCTTTTTTTAAAACTGCTTATAATCCTGGAATGGCATCAGATAAGCTATGTCTAAAAACTAAAAATTAAAAATAAAGCCAGTTACTTAGGGATAAGGAACTGAATATTGTGACATGTTAGATATACAGTGCTTAGATTTTCTAGGCAATTTACTAAGAAGATTTTCCTTTAAGAAAATTAGAGAGATTTTACAAATGTTATTTTTTCCTGTTAATTTCTTTAAATTTCGTAAGTGTTTAAAGCAAAAATGATCACCTTGTCTTGTGGGACTTATAATAGATGTAATACATTTGACAACTACAGCAAAAAGCAGTCAGCTGGCAAATGGACATATATGTTGCAAGGTGTCTGGCTTTCACATGAAGTGGTATAACATTAACTCTAGGCTGTGAAATGTTAAAGATGCATACCATAATCTCTAGAGTAACCAGTAAGAAAGTACAAAGAGATATAGCTAAAAAGCCAATAGGTAAATTAAATAGAATTCTAAAAAATTTTTTCAAATAATCAAAAAGAAGGCAGGAGAGTAGGAACAGAGGGACGAAAAAACCAGTGGGGACAAACAGAAAACAAATAGTAAAATGGCGGCCCTAGATCCAACGATGTCAACTATGACATCAAATGTTTATGGACTAACAAGCTACAAGTTGCCTTTTTTTCTATTAAGAGTTAGAGACCTAATTTCACTTTTGAAACTGGTTGTTCATTTTTGGAAAAACCTCTTCTGGATGGCTCTTTTAGTTACACAGACGTAAAGCAAGGATCCGCCCGTTGTTCTGGAGGTAAATTTTGGATGTAGCTGTTATTAATAATCTGATCCTGGCCAGTGACAACTAGACCCTGGCAAGGGACTTATTCCCTGGGAAGACATATGCAGGTTTAGTGACCAGCAAGAGCAGAACCAACAAGGAGCTGGAACACTTGGGGACCCAGTGTGTTTGTCTCGGGTCTCCCTGGACTGAGGGTTAACAAAAAAGGAAAGTGATATTGTCTGTCTTTTCAAAAAATCAACAGTTTGTTTTCCATAACTACATTTTTATAAGTACTTTATGAAGTGTAGTCATCACAGCATGACTATAGGCAATAGTGAATTAAAGATGACACGATCAACAGTGACCAGGAGAACTGAGAATTGCTGAAAGGGGCCAAGTTTGGGGAAACTTTGGTCATCAAAATAAATCTGAGATCAGGTGATCAGATACAATCTTGTAAGTATGGTGGTCATAGCCAAAGAGTGTGTTGAAAATCAGGCAGTTTGTGAGACATAACCAACATATATTATGTGCCAGGGCACTGTCCTAGGTCCTTTAACACACCTTTACCTACCTTACTATAATCCTGTAATGTGCTTGTTATTGTACCAATTGCATAGATGAGGAAAATAATGCTCAGAAAGGTTAACTGACTTGTTTTCCTCATGGAAACATAGCTAAGTAAGAGACAGATTTGGGTGTTCTGATTTCAGCTCCTTGACTCTTTCCTCAATAACATATCTGTCTCAAAAGTCAGGAGACTCACTCCAAGTATAGGACAGCCCCTCAGAGTCAAAGAATTAGGGAAACTGGACATGGAGGTAACTTTCAGCTCATCTAGAGGGCTTCCCACTCTGCCTTTGGGGCAGGAGTCCATTCCAGGGTGCGGCATGCCTGGACCTGCCAAGAGTAGAGTAGAAGGTGAGCCCTGATAAGATGATGGTAAGTGGATTAATCTGCTTAGAGAGACTCGAAGATCCTGACTGTGCTTTGGAGAAACAGTGGAGAATCAGAGCTGCTGTGTGTAGGAACAGACCCCAGAGCTTGGATGGGCTTCAAGGGAGTACTTTGTCCACTGACTTGAAAAAACGTCATCCAAGCCAAATAATACAAGTCACCATAGGAACAGAATGACAAGTACATTCCTGAAGATTATACCTAACGGAGAGGCAAGAATAAAGGGAAAGTGGGGGATGTTCCCAGGCCTTTGATCTTGTCTACCTGCTACAGGCCTCTCCTCCCCCTCTGAGAGACTTCCTGAGGCAGGAAACGGTGACATCACCTGTGTTTGTCAGCGCTCTCCTCTTCTGAGTCATCAGGATTGTTGGCATAGATGTCCACATGATTTCCAAGTAGATAATTTACTCCCCTTTTGGGGGCTTGGCGTTGTGCTGAGCAGCTCTCACTCAATAAACTGCCAGACTTCTATTCAGTTTGAGATTTCCTACTTGGAATGTCATTCAGGGTCCTTGTAAGTAGTATCTTCTGACTTTTATTGACATTGTCCTCTATGAACTAACTCTAAGTCGGGGGAGGAGGTCATAAAAATAGTTGAATGAATTACAGTTCATTTTAACCATTCCCCCACTGTTGAACATGAATACGGTTTCCAATTATTTGTTGTTCCAAACAATGTCAAAGGAAATATCTTTATGCATAAATGTGTGCATGTGTATGAGTGTTTTTGTAGGATAGATTTCTAGATGTGGAACTGAGGGGTCATTTAACTTAAATATGATAAATTATCCTATGTAAAACCTTTTGATTATGGAAATTAGCAACAAATATAAAAGTAGAAACAGTGTAAGAAACACTCACCCTTTATCTAGCTTTCACAATTATTGACTCAACAGCCAACCTTCACTTATCGATACTCCCACCTTTTCTTGTCCTCCCTTCCGCTTGAGAGAATAATCCCCTTACTGATCTTAAAGCAAATCTCAGACATCGTATCATTTCATTTGTAACTATTTCAGTATGCATCACTCAAAGATTATTCTTTTTTTAAAAAAACATAACCACAAAACAATTTTCAGACCATAAAAGTTAAGAATTTCTTAATATCATCTGGATATGTCATTTTAAATCTGAATAGGTTCTCAAAAAATGTCCTTCAAAAAAAAAAAAAAAACTACTAATTTACTCTTCCACCAACAGTACTGCTCCTGGGAGCAGAATTCTGGAGGAAAAGGCCGAGTGCAAGGGAAGGAACTTGCATTAGGCAATGTCGAAACGTCGAAAACACCGCCAAGCAGCGGCCCTGTAGCAAGAGCGGAAGCTGAACCCATCCGTGGTCTGTGAGCTCTCATACATTTAACTCTCTGAAAGAACAGTCTTGAATAACAGACAACATCAAAAGGCAGCTGTGCTTTTCTCAGAATAAAACAGCTGAGCTAAACAACCAAAACCAAACAGCTGTACTGCCTTTGGATTTAGTGTTACATTAAAATTAGATGTTTTCTTTCTCCAGCCTTTTTTTTTTTGGCGGAAAGCAACATTGAAGATTTTTATTTCAGACATAAATGTTATGTTCCAATCATTTGCACGCAGCCCATAGTAAAATGTTAGTTATTATGGAAATTTGACTGACGGCAGTGTCACTCATTAGTCTAGACTCCCTCTCTCTTGTTTTCATTAGACAATACTACTCAATTATTTAGAATTTGCCTGTGTACAGTGAACACCATTTATGATCCAGAAGTGGAGGTTTTAAATTTTCAGTTATTTTATTTGTAAAAAAAGTGTAAAAAATTTGTTCAATTAAAACAGCTTAAACTTGATTTTTTAAACAGGTATTATTCCCTTCCTTTATAGAAAAGTTAATTATTATCTTACAATCTAAACTGAATGAAACAATGCAGGCAAAGAACAAAACAAAACAGTCTTAATTCTTCTGTACAATAAGCCTATAACCTTCAAAAAAATGTAATACTACTCATTAAATTTTACATGACAAAATATTACACATTCATTGTAGAAAATGGAGTTAATCAGAAAGAAGAAAATAAAGATTCCAGTGGTTGCACCATTTATTCTTCAGGTATTAACCGGTACTCTATGCTAGGCCCTACTCAGAGATAAGCACAATTCATATCCCGCCATTCATAAATCCATCTCAAAAACTCAAGGGTTATACTGTACATTCTCTTCTGTAATCTGCCTTGTTTTCTATATGTCATGATAATTTTTCCATGTCATTAAACATTTTTTACAATGTAATTAACATAGTTCCACAAAATCGTTTTTAACTTTTTTCTCCACAGCGTACATTTTGGGTGTGAGAACGTCCAGAAGCGGGTAAAGAGGAGACCAGCCTGAGACCAATGCTTCTCAAATTATCTGTGATGAAGGACCAGTTTTTAAAGTTTTCAATCTATTGTGGACTGATATTTCTGAAAAATATGATAAAAATAAAAGAAATGAAATATTAATAGAAAAACGATTTTCACAAAAATATTACATATTTAATAGAATAATGAGATATAAAGGTATGCAAAGTACCAGCCCACATTTTTTATTATTAAATGTGATAGATATAAAATTCTTGTAAAATTGGTATATCAATTTCTGAGTGGTTTTTTTTCCTCCCCAAAGCCCCAGTAGATAGTTGTATGTCATAGTTGTACATCCTTCTAGTTGCTCCACGTGGGACGCCGCCTCAGCATGGCTTGTTGAGCAGTGAGTAGGTCCATGCCTAGGATCCGAACCGACGAATCCCGGGCAGCCAAAGCAGAACTCGAAAACTTAACCACTACACCACCAGGCTGGCTCCTCTGAGTATTTATTCTGAGTATTTGTGTTGATATTATCACAGGCCAATGACTGTTACATGGACTACACTTTGATTACACTGCTTTAGACCTTACCAAGAACATTAAATAAATGTTTCTCTTCATAGACAATCAAGCATGGAAAGGTTAAATAATAATTTTAATTTGCTATTGGAGAGTAAGCCAACAACCTTCAACTCTCCCTCATTTTCCACACACAAGGAGGACCAGAAGGGACCTTGGAACGAGTATTAGCGAGTGGTGTGGGTGTGTCATTTCTTGGGCTTCCCTTACCAACAGTCTTGGCTCCACTTTCATGAAACACAGTGTGTGCCAGAAAGCTATCTTTCTATCTCTCCTCCACCACAGGCTCCTTCAGGAATGATTCCAGACTGCTCTCTGGATGAGCCAACCAATAAAGAGGTTCCACATAGATCTTGCTTTTACTGTGATTGATTCTTTCAAGCAGCTTTATTGAGGTATAATTGATATACAATAAAGTACACATATTTAAAGCATACAATTTGATACATTTTGACATATGTATATACCTGTGAAACCATCTCCACAATGAAGATAGTGAACATATCCATCACCCCAAAAGTCTCATACCCCTTTAAAATTCCTTTCTCTGCCCCTCCCACTCCTCCCTCTCCCAGGCAACCACAGATCTACTTTCTGTTCATAGAATTTACTTTGCATTTTCTAAGAGTTTAATATAAATGAAATCATACTGTAGGTACTCATTTTGCCTAGTTACTTTTAATTATTTTCAGTATATATTATATAATTATTTTGAGATTCATTCACGTTGCATGTATCAATATTTCGTTCCTTTTATTTCTGAGTATTATCCCATTGCATGGAGAGACCACAGTTTATTTATCCATTCACCTGTGGATAGACATTTGCTTGGTTCCAGTTTTTGTCAATTACAAATAAAGCTGCTATGAACATTAATGTAGAAGTCTTTGCATGGACTTAAGCCTTCTTTTCTCCTGGGTAAATACCTAGGTGTGAAATGGCTGGATCATATAGAAGATGCATCTTAAACTTTTATAGAGACTGCTAAACTGTTTTCCAATGTGGTTATATCATTTTAAATCCCCACCAGCAGTGAATGAGAATTCCAGTTACTCCACATCTTTGCTAACACTTGTTTGGTCAGCCTTTTAAATTTCAGCCATTGTTCTATCATGTGAAGTGGTATCTCACTGTGGTTTTAATTTGCATTTCCCTAATGATTAATGATGTTGAGCATCTTTTCATGCAATTACTAGCCATCAGTGTATCTCCTTTGGTGAACTGTCTCTTCAAATCTTTTGCCCATTTATAAAATTGGGTTGTTTGTTTCCTTATTATTGTGTTGAGTTCTTAATATAGTCTAGATACATGTCTTTTATCAGATATATGCTTTGCAAATTTTTCTCCCAATCAGTGCCTTTTTTTCATTCCTCTAATATGTCTCTCAAAAAGTAGAAGTTTTGGATTTTGAAAGTCACAACTAGTCCTAGATAGCTAGCCACCACTAGAAGAGAAGCCCAGTTCCAGAATGAAAAAATAAGAATGATATAATTCAGGAGGTACCTGATGTTCTGAAATCTCACCACCAACCACAGATCAGGGAATAGGCAGGACAGCTCTTTTTTATTGAAGAGGGAACATATAGAATCTGTCTCAAGGCCAGAGACAGCAACCCCAACCTCCACATCAGCTGTCTCATATTACCTGGTATTAAGCTTGAGAGATAAGTTACGAGAATGTAGAGAATTTACCTGCTTGAAACATCAGTTTAGAAATTAAGAACACCTGAAAACTCTCTTTGGATTTGGTTTATATGATTGAGGAAGACCCTAAAATAAGTCACTCTATTAGTTCGCTAGGGCTGCCATAACAAAGTACCACAGACAAGGTGGCTGAAACAACAGAAATTTATTTTCTCACAATTCTGGAAGCTAGAAGTCTAAGATTAAGGTGGTGGCAAGTTTGGTTTCATCTGATGCCTTGCTCCTTGGCTTGTAAATGATCGTCTTCACGTTCACGTGTTCTTCCCTCTGTGTAAGTCTGCATCCTAATCTCTTCTTGTAAGAACAACAGTCATATTGGACTAGGGGGTCGGTCATCCTAATGACCTCATTTAACCTTAATTATCTCTTTAAAGACCCTATCTCCAAGTGCAGTCACATTTTGAGGTACTGGGAGTTGGGGCTTCAATATGTGAATTTTGGAGGAACAGAATTTAGTGCTTAGCAGCAACCTAAACAAAAGGCTAAACATTTATTCAGAAGGACTGTATTTCTAATCCATTCAACACTGGTACAGAATGAATGTGAGTAGGATTCCTGAAGGACCCCAAGAACGTGCAACATGCAATGGTTAAGCAGTAACCATTTGCAAGCAAACCTGTATAACAATGTAGATGAACAGTCTCTTAGTAACTTGCTCTGACTTTGTCCATTCTAAGGGGTAGAATTGTGTATCAACCTGTGCCCACAAACTTCTCAGGCAACTGGAACCATAGAGTATGTGAGCTTCTCTTTGAATTAACCAGCCATCTTTATCTACATCAGGATTTCTCTACTTGGACACTATTGACATTTTACACAGGACAATTCTGTGTTGTGGGGGGCTGTCCTGTGCATTGTAGGATGTTGAGCTGCATCCCTGGCCTCTGCTCACTAGATGCTATTATCATCTCACCAGTTGTGACAACCAAAAATGTCTCCAGACATTGTGAAATATCTCCTGGGGGAAAAATGCCCACCACTGAGAATTCCTCGTCTAGATAATATTTTTCTAGATTCCAAAAGTAAGTAACTCAGCCACTGGACAATATGGAAGAAAAAAACAGTGATGATATTATGTGTGAACTGAAGCAGAAGTGTCTAGTTTGGGCTAGACATACATTTTGCAAAGCCTTTCCTATCCCTTCTAATCCAGCAATATTGGACACTCAGTACTCTCACTGCTTACTAGACCCTATTTTTCTCTAAGTCTTGGGTACATAAAAATTAACTAGACATGCTTTCTGCTCAAGATATTCTTTGCAGTGTCCCCTCTCTCTTGGAACCTATCCCTCTGCATCAGTTGCCTAAATCCACTAGTCCCAAAGCTGGAAAGGATTTAGAATGCTGAAGTATTAAAAGCTGATAAGAATTACTGGGTTAAATTTGCAAGTTGTATTTGCCTTTTAAAAAGGGGTAGTTCTTTGGTAACTCAATGGAAGATTCTCCAAGTGAATTTCAAGTAATGATGACATGTTATTTGTGGAACATGGATTCTTCTTTCTAGTGGTTCAAACTGTATAACCTTGGCCATAGTCTACCTCACCAATGAGTGAGCCTTCCCAGAAAAAACCTCTTTGTGAATTGTGAGTCATTCCCTCCTTTTGTTAGCTGCTGAGCACTGAAGAAGTTAAGCAACACCTACAAAATGGAGATAATATTACTTGCCTTATAAGGTTATTGTGAGGATTTGAAGAGATAATCCACATAAAGCCCTTACAACAGTGCCTAGCACTTACTAAGGGCCCAAAAATGTTAGCTACTGTGATTTATTCATCAAATATATACTGAATTCTGACTTTGAACTAAGCACCACACAAGGTGATGTGGCAGAGTCAAAGGTAGGTCAGTAATAAATGCAGTACTGAAGAAATGATTAATATATCAGTACTATAAATAACTACCATTTACTGAGCACTTTCTGTGGGTCAGCTTCTATGCTAGATGTCTTACATTTATTATTTCTTCTATTCTTCAAAAAGACCTTGCAAAATAGGTCTTACTTGTCCAATTTTATAGATGAGGAAACTGAAACTCCTTGGGTAAGTAAAGTACCATAAATCAGCTGTTTAGTCAGAGATGTGAGATTTATACAAGACCTGTCTGATGCCTGCGTTCTGCTCCCTTCTCTGTGAGTTTATGGTTGTAGAAGAGATACTGCACATGTATCAAGAAGTATACTACCAAGGAAAAAGTGCTATGAGCCTTAGGAGAGTTATTGATAAATTGTTATAGGGATTAGAGGAGGAAAAGATTTTTCCCTTTGGGGTTTTAGGGAAAACTCATAGGAGAGATATAATTTGGGCTGAATTTGCACATGTGGAATTGGCAGGGTGAGGCGGGTGGGAGCATTCCTGGATATAAGAACAAAGCCATACAACAGGAAATTGTGGTTTTTAAATGAGGAACAAGAGGGAGTTTGGTTTGACTAGAATTATGAGGGAAACCCTCATCAGCTCTAGCTTGAAGTATTGCCCCTTTGTTCTCCCTCTAACTTGTGCTCAGTCTCATCCTTCCGAGGGCTCCGTCTGCCATATATTGTCCACGTTACTGGGAGACAGGTGATCTTTCTAAATCTGATCATCTAGCTGCCCTGCACGAAATTCTTCCAACATCTCCCCATCACCAAAATGATAAATATCTCAACTTTAGGGCCTTCATGATGTATCTCCTACCTACTGCCTAGTCACACCACCTGTTTTCCCTCTTCCATCTTACTCCCTGGAATACTGAACCCCCAACAGGAAGTTGGGAGAAACTGCCATGTTCCCTGACACTGCCCTGGTCTTTACACATGTATTTTTCCGTTTCGTTTCTTGTCCACTTCAAAAATTCTACCTTCATTCTTTGGTTTCAGATCTTAAAATGCTTTCCTTGAAGACTTCCTAGCCATCCTCCATCCCCTCCCCCAGGCAGACTTGGCCCATCTTTTTAAGCACTCACTGTATTGGGTGTGTGATCATTAAATGATTATTTTATTATTATGATTATGTTATTTGTATATTTTTCCATTTTTTACCTTTGTTTTTTTTGGTGAGGAAGATTAGCCCTGGGCTAAAATCTGTTGCCAATCCTCCTCTTCCTACTGAAGAAGATTGGTCCTGAGCTAATATCTGTGCCCATCTTCCTCTATTTTATATGTGGGATGCCTGCCACAGCATGGCTGGCTAAGCAGTGTGTAGGTCTGCACCCAGGATTCGAACTTGCAAGCCCTGGGCCCCCAAAGCTGAGCTCATGAATCTAACCACTATGCCACCAGGCCAGCCCATCCATTTTTTACTTTTTTTGTGTGTGTGAGAAAGATTGGCCCTGAGCTAACATCTGTTGGGAATCTTCTTCTTTTTTTTTTTTGCCGAGGAAGATTAGCCCTGAGCTAACATCTGTGTCCATCTTCCTCTATTTTGTCTATGGGATGCCACCACAGCATGACTTGATGAACAGTGCATAGGTCTGCTCCCAGGATCCAAGCCCTTCGAACCCTGGGCTGCAGAAGTGGAGTTGGTGAACTTAACCACTACACCACCAGGCTGGCCCCCCATTTTTTTACCTTTTTGAGGGAAAAAGTTGTGTCTTATTTTCTCCTCTGCATTCTCAAGTCTCAATAAGTAGCCAGTGTCCAATAAATTCTCCTTGAATAAATGAATGAATGAATGAATGAATACCGACTGAAACTCTATTAGCAAGCAACATTGACGCTAGATCTTTGGAGATCTAGGTGGCAAGTTTAAGTAATTCAGTTGTTTTTATTTGTTTTGTTTTGTTCTGCACTGGGGAGCCAGTGAACATTTTTGAACAAGGGTGATTAATCTTGGATTAGTAGGTAAAGCTTATAGGAAAAGTCAAAGTCAGGGAGACCAGGAAGCTATTATAAAAACATGGGAGAAAGGTATTGAAGACCTGAATTGGGGTAATATTAGGAAACAGTTCACTTTACCTCTTTGACTATTAGAAATGTTATTGGGAAACAAAGTGAACTTGTCATTTAGCAAATGTTTTTCAAAACCCTGAAGCTTAAATAAGAAATTCCTATCTGTTCTTTTCTTCATGTTCTTCTGTAAACTAAGGTTGGCTTTGATGAGGTTTAATTCCTTGTGGCTAATGTCAGAGGTTTACACCGAGCTGTGCTCCTTCAGGGCAGGGACCATGCACGGAGAGCCTTGGACTGCTGGCACCTTGAACAGAGTTTGGCAGACGAGTGCTCAATACACGTTTGTTGAAAAATGCCTTCCAGTGTTGTCATGTTCAATTTAATGGCTCTACTGTAATTGCTCCCATGTTCTTAAACCTTTTCTTGTCTTTTCCATTCCGACAAACAAAACCTCTCTTTCTGATGCTTATACTTTGATGGTGTCATTTCTCCAGCCTGTGTAGGCCTCTTTGTCTCAGCAAATTATATTTATACTCTTTGAACAAAAAAAGTCCATTAGCATTTCCCAGCTGAGTTCAGCTCCCTACCTTCTTCCACTTGCTTCTAACTATCCTACTGAAAACCAATTTTATTTAGTAGCCAAAAGTTAAATCAGGCTCCAAAGCCTGCTTCCAGGTTGTCGGTCCTTGGAGGAGGAAAAGTCTCAGCTTTTTTAGTGAATCTCACCCTTTAACCTATTTCTGTATTTGGCTGGGTATGATCATCAGGGGAACTAGGTAAATATCTACATTCCTGGTGCCATTCCAGCCTCACTGACTCAGAATTTGGGGTGGGTGGGGGCTGAGGAGGACAGCCGGAGGCCCAGGAATCTGAATTTTATTAAGTGTCCAGGTGATTCTGACGTCCAGACAGTGGAACATTTGGTGTAAATCCCTTACCAGAAAGCAAAAGGGTGAGGGAGAAGGGTATGTTCAAACTCTGGTGGAGGTTGGGGCAGTGGGAGAAGAGGAGAGACCCACAGCCTTTGCTTAGTCTGAGTCTGCCCTTCCGGGTTATCTATGCATTTTACTTTGATATTTATATCCTACATTTTCCTTAATTCTTCTCATGGTTAACCCATAGACTGGAATCTGAAGGCCCAAAGACTTGATGCTAGTTTTGTATTAAAGCAGGATTTTCCATGAAAACTAATAGACCTGAATTCTTTTATCTTACAATCGTAAAATTGTTAGGAATCTTAAAGGTCATTTAGTGGGACATGCAAATTTTTAAGACTATCTTAGATATCCAAAGGACAAGCAATGACATCAAGATTAGCAATGCGCATGATTGTGGTGAGCAACCCAGGTCAGGCTTAACTTGAGGCTGCCTGCCCCCAGCATTGCCAGTGGGGAGATCAGGGAGTCAACGAGTAAAGACTGAAGAGGGAAAGATCTGGAGGGCTGCATACAGAAAAATGAAGGCAGATGGGATTGTATATGGAGAACAAAGGGAGGGGAACAGGAATATGTGTAGGAGTAATTTTTCAATGTACTCAAACACAAGGAATTCATTTACTCACTCACCAAACATTTATTAATTATCTACTTGGAGCCTGATCTGATACTAGCCATAGTTCCTGCCCTCAAAGAGCTCTCAATCTAGTGGGATAGACAGATAACATGACAATGGAGGGAGATAAGTCTAACAGTAGAGGTAGATACTAGGAGTAACCTAAGAATGTGCTAAAACATACAGCTCAAATTTTCCTTTCCCATTCTTTCTTAAACCACCAACTTTCTTTTGTGTTTCTTTCAAGACATAAGAATTTCTCTCTATGGGATGATGTGACAAATGTATGCAATTTGCCTTCATCTCCCTCCTCCACCCTCCCCTGTAATTGCAAAGCCACTGTTGGGTGCTGTGGACTAAAGGTATTTTACTGCTGTGACATAAAATGGCAACTTTGTGAAAATAGATTTTAAGACATTCCCAGGATGGACTGGATAGAAGCAAAAAATTAAGAAACAGATTGTGGTTGTCCTAGGCTGATGTGAGGGCAGGCAGAGAGGCACAGGAATAGGAAGAGGAATTAATTAGAGTATGAAAAAGAGAAAAAAACAATTCCAATATGGAAATGGTTACAATTAGAAAATATCAGGCAGTCCATCAGCAGGTGAACATTCAAAGTACATTATTTTACTGATTAGCAAGGAGGAAAGATATCTTAACCTTTTGCAGGAAATTTCAAGGATGCTAGGGAAGATATATTATTATGATCTATTGTTACAATTGTTAGATTAAATGAAAATTAATAATCAAATTGGTATAGTCCAGTGTAAAGTTACTTTGAATGATATCCAATCAGACTAAAATTACTATGCTACTTAATGTATAAATTTAAGTAGTTCAAATTTAAAATTTAACTTAAATTTAAAATTTAAGCAATTACTTAAAATTACTATGTTACTATAATTTAGTTAATGCCAACTTCAAATAAAATTTAAATATTAAATAAATAGTTTCAAATAAAATGTAAATGGTCCTATTTTTTTCTCAAAGATTATATAAGGTTCTTATTGCAATGGAATCTTAAGTCTTTTACATAGCTTTTCATTTCTAACAACTAAGTTGAATCTGTGCTACACAGATTTAGTTATTAATAGATATCTTATAATTCAGCCCTTTCCACTGAAGTCAATGCTTCCTTTTTATTCCTTTCTGCTCCTGATGCAAGACAGGCCCATGGTAGGCATTCAAAAAATAATCGTTGGCTGATGAAAACCTTGCCTAGGTAGGCACAGACTCAGAGTTTATAATTTTTATGTGTTATAGAAAAGAATAAACAAAATATGAACCCAATAATCCATAGTCATTTCAACCTATAAATTTTTTTTCTAAGTATCAGGAAAATATTTGCACTTTCTGGACAGGTAAAATTAAGATCTAAATTCAATATGCTTATTCGGAGTTTAGGCCCAATACTTAGATTATAGGAGGGTATGTCTATAATTCTGAATTCACTCCAAGTAGACTCTTAGCCAGAGAAGCTGAATAATGGCCTTAATTATTTCACTCCTTTTCCTGCTACAGGACTCAGTCACCTGGACCCTGAAGTATGGCCCGGTTGCCATGGGCAGACTTGTTAGCTCGGACGCTTTTGCATCAAAAGATAGCACCTGTGACTGTATGTATCAAAAAGTCAATTGCAGGTGTATTTGCAAATTGGATTTTGAGGGGGAAGTTTAAGCAAATCCTTTTGAAAGTGAATCCCTCTAAGGCATGAGTAATGAAGAAATAAGAAGAAAAGTGACAATCAAAAACCTATTAAAATCTAGTTTCCAGAGAAAAAACTGACTGTCTAATGACATTTATGCTTTCATAGGTAGGCATTTAACAGTCATTTTGTGTCAGTTGCTTCCTTTATAAATGCCACATGACAAATTTTTCATTCCCTGTATTTCTGAGACCCTGATCTTCACTACTCTTAGATGCTTGAAATGAGCTGATGGCCCTGAGAGCTGAGGTTCTCTGTCCCTCTGAATTTCTCTGCGTGAACCTACAATGACACCTCAAGCACCAAGATATGATGTCACTCACTCGTCTAATCCATCCATTCCATTCATTCTTTCTTTATTCAGTCCTCAAAATCCAGGGTAAATTATTATGACCGAAAAAAAAGGCTAAACCAACCAGTTGTTTAAAAACTTTAGAATTTGGGATAGCAGTGGAGTTATGTGTCTAAACTAAAGGAAGAAACTATTCTCACCTGATTCATAACTGTTAGTTTGCATTCCTGTTTGTCTCGCCAATTTTTGCTTTTGTTAAAAAGCCACTGCATTTCCCCCCAATTTCTAGCCTCTCTGTTCTATTTTGCCCCTGGACTCTATTTGCAACTGCTGCCATCCCTGTGGAGTAGAGTGGAGTGGAGATGAGGAATCAGAAGCAATAGAAACCTAGATCTGACATTTTGGTCTTATTATAAATGTGTGATGAGAGCAATGTACAATCAGCTTTTAATTGTTACCCTTTATCTCTCCAATTGACATTGGTTATTGCAGGGTGGGGGCTGCATGAGTGGCTGGCTCTCTCTTTCTCTCCATGGTAAAGAATATAATTCTAATCAGAAATAGAAGATGGAAGATTTATTACATCAATTGGTTTACAAGATAATCTTGGAGTGGTCTAGTACGAATGTATTTTATAAGTGGGGTTGGGATTTTACTCAATCTCTGTTAGATTCTATGAATTGTAGTATCTGAGCCTGTTAAAAATAAATGCCTTATAGAGAAATGTTTTCTGAAAGCAAAACTTAGTGTGTGCAAAACTTAGAGGCTCTTGCGTTTCTGACTGGGAGAGTGCACACAGACCCCTCCAATGTAAATACATACATGCTACATCTACCTGAGTGCTTTAAGCAGCTCTTAACATCACATGACAAGGAGAACGTTTGTTAATCAGAAAAATTACAACCTATTCATACCTATTGTTTGATTATTTCTTTGCTGACCTCTGAGGTCCCATTGTTGATTGAATTAGTTATAATAACTCATATTTATTTTAGCAACTAGCTATTATGAATGCAAACTCTTCTTATCACCAGGTGATTGATAGACACATTAAGAAGTTGTTCAACAGGTTGCTTGGTTTGAAGAAATGCCTAAATCCTGATAGGTTACTTTTTTATCGGCAAAGAGTGGGAATTAGCACAGATAAGCCCATGGTAACAACAATTTTATTTTCAAAGTGGAATGTTGTTATTTCTTTAAATTTGATTCTTTTAAGCAGTAGATTTTGTCAGTTCCCTTTTATAGATTTAAATCTATACAGTTCTAGTAGGTTGAAAATGTTCTGAGATCAATTGCTTTCCTAGTGTTGGCTGGAGAAAGAATGCTGTGAGGAACATCATCAAGCAACTGAAGGTGATGAAGTATCTGTTGGTACTAATCATCTGGATTTTTTTCCCTTTTTAAAAAATTATTATTATTTTTTCTGTTTTTCTTAGTGATCGCATAAGGCCTCATTTTTGTAAAAGCTTTCAGGCACTTAAAATAAGTTAGGCTCCCAAATGCCTAACATTTTTTTCCCATTGGTGAAAGTGTTATTTTGATTCTTATTTTTTTAATGGAGACATAAGCACAATAGAGTAAGGTGAATTGCCCATGGCTATCTGACAGGTGAGAGACAGGGTTAAAGTTCATAGGTCGTCATCTTTTATCTAGTCTTTGGTGTACAGGTTTAGCAGGGCTTCTCAGTCAGATTGGCTGTCATTTTATCTCATTATAATATCTCTTCCTGAGGACACAGGCCCTGTGATGATAAGCGCCAGAGAAAGGCCTAAATATGGACATAATGAGTAAGTCAAAATAAATGACTGAAGGTTTTTCCTTGAATGGAGGCTGAATGATGTTGCTAGAAAATTCTGTTGTGTAATGCCTCGATTTCAAAAAGGTGTCTGATGGCCTGTCAGGGCTTTTCATATGACCTCAATTTCTGAAAGTGACTTGTTATATAGAATTGTTTGGATTACTGGACCATTTTATGCCAATGTTGTGAAGGCAGATACCCAAGAAATACAATATTATATACAATTATATGTAGAGCAATTTTTAAATAAAAAATTACCAAAGAAATATGAGTATTGATGACATGGAGTTCCTGAAATTGAAACTGGCCTGGTGTCATCTGGTCAGGATTTGCTGGCTCTTTGGTGGGAGGCTCTGGGGTGGACACTGTAAGCACTTTATCTATTGGCATATTCCTGGATGATGTGGAGAGTGACAAAACGGCAGTGTTGCATCAAATCACAGGTTCATCTCTCCCTCCCCCTCCTCCACTTGTTTCCTTGGAGACACAGTTCCTTGTCGATTTTCTGAATTACATTAATATCAAACCACAACTTTGAATCAGGAAGAATGCAAGGTATCTGAAGGGTAATATTTATATCTTCCATGTGACATTTGCATCACATGGATAAATGTTTAAAATGTTCTTGCAAACACTGAAAAATAAGGAAATAGAGTTCAAAAATAAAGAACTTGTTAGACTAGTTTCTGTTTAAAACTTGGTGGATTATACCTCTTTGTTTTAAACCATTACAACAGCAGTGATTAAATATCAGATTCCTTAAAGAGTCACTAGTTCCTTTTGGAAAGTTTTGATTAAAGCATTGTATTTATTAAACTGTTCCACCCACACATCTTTCCTTCAAGATGTTGTTTTTCCCACGTCTGGTGTTTTATTGCATGACAGTTATTGAAAGGTTAGATGTCATTTATTTTCCCAAGGTTTATTTTTGTATCATAAATCGTGCTTTTTTTTTTTACACATCACAAGAAGCAGTGTGGTCTGTTCAAACAGGGTGTCAGGAGAACCGGGTTCTATTTCCGACTCTGACATGGGACTTTGGGTAGGTCAATGAATTCATATATATCTCAGTCTCCCAAGCCGCATAATGGGGATAATAACATCTCCCTTCTACCTACTTCACAGGGTTTCTTTTTTTTTTTTTTTGAGGATTAATTAGTTAATGTTTGCAAACCACTCTGAGCTCCTTTGATTAAATACAAAGCACCATTATTTATGACAATAATAATAGTGTCTTGGACCTGTAGGCTTCCTTTCATCCAAGGATTCCAAAGTTCTTTACCACTGGGATTGTAACTTTACAGAGGGTTACTGTGTGGTGGCTGGCTCTCCTTGAAGAAACAGATGGTAACAAGTAGTCTGGGTTTTCACCAGAGAGTAATTAAGTCTCCCACCAACTCCTTGCGTCATTTGCATAAACTTCCCAAGACAGAAGAGCAGTTCCCAAAAGAGAGCTGGGTCTGACTCCTTATCCCTCATCATCATTTAAAAACACGTCCCAGGAAATTTGAAATTTGGAATTTCAGTATTTTCAACTCCCAAATCTATACATTGACAATTTGGGAAAGCACGGGAATATTTAGACAGCAGATAAATTAGGTTCAATGAAAATATAAATGTAACAAGTGTGGGTTACCTGAAAGTTTTTTAGGTTGTGGTACACCAATTATATACAAGTCCTGTGATCTCTCCTTGGCAGCCTGGTTAGACTAACTTTTAGTTAACTGACCAAAGATGAATTAAGTGCCTAACTCATGTGCCTGTCTGGGGTTACTAAGAAGAAAAGTGTACGATGTGGTCCCTGCCCTCAAGTTGTTTACAACCTATTTGAGAAGATGAAACTAAGATACAGGAAACAATTAGTGGACCGTGGAAGACAGCATATAATTAAAAACTAAATTGTGTGGAACACACCACAGGAAGTAGAGAGACGAGAGCGATCAGTATGGACCAGCGTAGTTCAGGAGAGCTTTATGGAAGAGGTGAATTTAAAGGAGCATGTTTTCCACAGGATCGATATCACATAAACAATGTATGTAGGTGTGTATGGGGCAGTGGGTGTGCCTGTGTTGGGGGACAGGGCAGATGAGGGAGACTCAACCCAGATAACCAGGGTCTTTGGTGGCAGGCAGGGAGGAGGAGCGTCCCGGGTAAGGATAACTTCATAGGCAGGCAGAGGAGTTTGGACTTAATTTAATTCATTTAAAAAAAGACTTCAGAACCCAGAGACCTGATAAAGGCAGTATTTTGGAAGGACTCTTTGGCAACAGTATGCAGGGATCACTGGAGCAGGAAGGAGACCTAAAACTGGGAGGCTGGCTGGAATCAGATACAGTAATCCAGAGGGGTGGGATATTATCTGGAAGGGCTGCAGTGGAAATAGAAAGAATTAATTAAAAATAGAGCTTTTAATGAGACCTTAGCATGTGCTGGGAATGCGTCTTATTCTCACAACAACCCAAGGTGACACTAATATGAATTCACGTTAGCACTGATTTCCTGACCCTGGCTGAGAGGGGCTAAGTAATTTGCCCAAAGTCACAGAGATGGAATGTGTTAGAGCCGAGGTTTGAGCGCAGTATGAATCCTAAACCGCTATGTAGATTTAAGAGATTAATATGAGAGCAGTAGACATTTTGATGAAAGAATAGCCATCCAGTCTAGATAGGAAAATGCTGGCTTAAACAAAGTTAAAACAGGTCATTTTCCCCACTTTATTCCTGTAGGGTAACTTAGAGGCTCCATTGTGCTACTTACTGCAACTTTGAATCTGAAGGAGAATTTAGTCTGAGGAGTATGTCCCCACATTGGCGTTGTGCAGAAAATACTTGGAAAATGCTGGCTTGGAATCTTCCTCCATAGCCACGGTAAGCTTCAGGATGGGGAATGCTAGGGAGCCATCAAGACTGGGAGTGGGGGCATTCCAGTCACTAAGAGAGAGCTACAAGTAGGATCAGGGTTAAGAAAAGCAGAAAGTAAGAAGAGAGGCAGACCCAGGAGGCTGCTATCAGGATGCCAAACTAGGTTTAGGGAGCTGGGAATTCAAAGTGGGAAGGTTTAGTTCACAGGCAAACTAGTTTCAGAGAGAACCTACTGCCTGGAAGTTCGATGCCCACTGTACCTGATGTGGATCCGCCCTTGCCTCATCTGATCCGACTAGGCCAGTTTAATCTGTCTCCACTTCGAAGTTTCTGAAAGTGCTAAGCCTGGGCAGCTGATGCTTTTGATGTGGGGTTGAAGAGAGGTAAGTAGGTTTTCCCGGTGGGAAGAGATTAGTGAGTTAGGTTGTAGCGAATTTGGGAATGAATTTGATTGACATCCTGAAAGCCCAGGATTATAAAATTTTACTTTGAGTTAAGATGAAACTGGGAATAATTCTAATGAGAAAAGAAAGTTCTTAGCGAAGAGGGTTCCTGCTGCTGATTTCTGAGGCTTCATAGGGAAAAGGTTAAAACAAACCTACAGGTGAGTCTAAACTCCCAAGAAACCTTAAACATTGGCTGGCTTTAAAATTCTACTACAAATGATCAGAGCATTAGCCATTATTTCTAAAGCTTGCAATTTGACTTATGAATCTACTCACTGATTACATTTTGGATACACTTGGCAGCCAAAGTAGAGCAGGAAATCATTATTGGATAAAAAGGGCCACACAAGAGGAAGTTTTTATTGGCAAATACCAGCTTATATATTCACAGAATCCTATCATCTTAGTACTAGAAGGAGTCTATCCCCCTGCCTCATGAAGGGCTTTGCTAAAATGTGTCCAAAGAGATAAGAGATAAAAATCTCTTCTCTTTTTGTGTCTCCCCCGCCCCTACCACAGGGGTCAAACTCTCTGTAATATATTCCAACTTCCAATACTGCTATCATCAAATATGACCACGTATCAGTTTAAATCCACTTTTTTGGGTTATCTTTTCTATGAACATGGAAAACAGTTATCATCTTTTCTTTCAAAACCCTTCATATGCTAGAAGACTATAATTACATTTCCCTCAATTTTCTCAGCTTTAGATGGAATAATGTACATGTGTAAGGCTGACATTTGTTGACTTCTTGAGATATTCAGGGCACTGAGCACGTCACATAAATTATCTCATTTACTTCCAATAAAATCCTGTGAATCAGGCATGTTTATCCCCGTTTGAAAGATAAAGAAATTGACACTTGAGGTTCAGAGGTTAATAATACCTTTCAAATAGTTGGTAAATAGAAGAGCCAGGTTGGAAAAACTGCTGTTCTTGATGAGAACCCATGGACTGGATTTTCCAACCCTTTGAGTCAACTCTCTTGCAACGACCTTCCTTCTCTTCTTTGATTCCTCTGCTTTCCTTCAAGGCCTGGTTGTTTTCAATGCTATTTCCTTCCTCCATGCTTTCTTTGGCCATTTGAAGCCTCACTGTTCTTCTTTTTAGCTATCATTTTTTATATATTATACATATATATTATTTACATATTTTATAATATTTATACATTAGTTTTTTCCCCCATTCTCTCTAGCTAAAATAGAGGCTCTTTGCACATTGGAACCACGCCTTGCAATTCATTGACTTCTCAGCCAAAACATTGTACTTTGAGTGGTAATTGTCTTATTATGGAATGGGAAAAAAAAGATCAAATAAGAGGAAGATAGAGACTTTTACGAGGCCAGACCATTCCTTCTTCCTCTGTGCTCTGAAAGCCTTTTGCACGCACATGTAGCCAAGTACAGCAAAAAAGAAGGTGGGTGCTGGGGTCAGAGGACTTGGGTTGAAATCCTAACTCTAAAATTTACTGTTTGACCTTGGGAAAGTTACTATAATGTTCTAAGGACCCATTTTCTCCTTGGTAAAATGGAGTTGATAATACTAATTTTATGGGGTTCTTGTGAAGATTCAAGAATGCATTTAGGTGGGCACTTTCATAGAGCTGGGTACAACTACAGCTTTTTTAATGAGACTATATTCTATTCTTCTATGTCTCTCACAGAAATCACTCTCTACTAGATAGTGCATTCTTCAAGGGCAGAGACTGTCCTTCATTTTTATTACTGTCTCCCCATCCCCCCAGCTCAGTGCCTGCCACATAGTAGCATTCAACAATTTTTTTAATGACTATCTGAGAAGGAACTCTAGGGAAGGGTCCAGGTTGGAAGACTCTTTAAAGCTGAATGCAGTCAGGTTTTGCAAATCATGCTTCGTACCCGACCCTAGCATGGGGCTTGACCCACAAAAAAGTGCTCCAGTAATTCTTCAGTAACTTGAATTTATCCCCTTGACTATATTTTTGTTTCTAGTATTTTATTTGGCTCATTTTCAAATATGGATATTCCTTTTTTTCATAACGTCCTGAACTTGCCTTATGGAATCTATTCTTTCTTTAGCTCTTTACACATTTTAAACAAAC
Source organism: Tapirus indicus (assembly GCA_031878705.1). Classification (NCBI taxonomy): domain Eukaryota; kingdom Metazoa; phylum Chordata; class Mammalia; order Perissodactyla; family Tapiridae; genus Tapirus; species Tapirus indicus. The sequence goes on along the minus strand of CM062930.1, from coordinate 33,435,200 downwards.
TTATTTTGAAGTCCCTTTCAGCTTTCAGCTGACCCAGCACAGTTTTTATTACTAACACTAAGGCCTAGAGCACAGGCCCAAGAGACCTACAGATCACTTCTTCCATGCCTTCCTGGTCTACCTTGACAACCAGCACGTGGTTACAATCATGTACCTGTACTTTCTAAGATATTGATAAGAGACTTGTAAAAGTCCATCTTCCTCTTATTCTTCCAGAACTGTGATTCTGATGTGGAAATCAGGTGATCCAGACAGGATTAGTTATTAGGAACCATTTTGGTTATTATTCAGTACCAACTTTTCTTAAAGTGTTTACCAAATTGATTGGGTGGTGATTTTTCCCCTTCAAGTATGGAAGTGAAGCCCATGAGTGGATCTATTTCTAGAGTCTTATTATTATTATTTTTGATAACATAATTTATTTTCTTTATACTTTTTTATATTTTCCAAATTTTCTACAAGAAGTACTTTTAATAAAAAATAATTTTAAACACTTCCCTTCAAATTCCAGATTTCTTAAATCATCAGTCCACCTTTCAACTTCCTCAAGATTTCCCAAACGCTGTTCCTAGGCTTTCTTCTTCATGGGTCATCATCTCTCTCTCTCTAATTTCTCTTTAGATTTCATAGAATGGGAAACCATATATCTCAAACACTCCAAGACAGTTCAGTTTCACTCTCCTACCTACAAAATCAATATTTAATTCAGAAAATGTGGTTATTGTACCTATAAATTTTTCAGTTTCTCCATAGGCCATTGCCCCTCCTCCCCATTTTCTCTCTAGGGTCTTATTTATTTAGTAGCTCTAAGAAAGTTTTACAGTTTTTGTTGCACAGAAGTAATAAATATGTTTAGTGTTATGTTCATGCAGAGTATACTATGCTGTTTTTTTCCAACACATAAGCACATCCTCAGACGTTGTAGAGTTCCTGGAAGATGATGGCAAGTAGTCCTCTGATGGTGATGGCTGATTCTTATAATAGACTTGGATCCAAGAGATTGGAGATATTGGCATTTCAAAGATGAATAAGACATTGATTTTCCCATCAAGGAATTTATAATCTAGAAGAGACATATACACCCAAGGCAATGTCAAGGGGACCATAAAACAAAGCACTGTCTTGGGGGTAAGTATAAAGAACTATGCAAATAAAAATGCAAGAGTGATTAATTCTGCCAAGTAGAAGAGAATAAAGGAAAACTAAAGAAAGAAGGTGACCTTCTGGCTGCTCTTGGAATGAGGATTTCACTAGAAAGGCGAGGCTGGAAGACATCTGTGGCAGAAGGAATAGCTTGAACAAAGACAGGTGTGACTACCACAGTAGTAGGATGCAAGAAATAACATATCTATTTATTTTTTTCTAGAGAAAATAAAATCTAGTTCAGGATCATTTTTTTTTGGGTGGGGACACCAGTGGGTAATATATACAGTATAAAAAATTGGGGGATGGGCCTCTGGTCTTTGGGTCATCATAGTCGCCACTGAGAGGTTCATTGTTGGAACTCCTGGAGTCCGAATGAAGGGTGCTCACAGCGCCTACTGTTCCAAGTGCTCCTCTTCCAGGAGAGGAGAGTTTTTCCTAGGGGTTTGCAGATAACATGGGAGCTGGGCTGGGATCACATGGCTCTGAACACAGTTTTACTTAATGCCTCTATTTTCCATTTAGGACTTCATCTCTGCCCTACAATGTGCCTACTGCCTAAAGATCAGACATCTCAAGCCTGGTTCACTGGCTCCAGAGAATAAAGCTCTGGTTCTTTCAAGGATGGGGAGGAATAGTTCCCTGACTGCAGAGGGTAAGGTGGGACTCTGGGGTTCACATGCTCTTTGTGCAGACTTTCAGTCAAGCCCTCTCTTTTCAGCAACTTGCCTCTTTCACCATCTTTCGGGCTTGATGCTTTCAGCACTTGAGCCTGAAGGCCAAAGTAGCTGACTTCTGGTCAATATACCCCTCTGTAGGTTCTTAGGTTTCACCTTCCCCCACTGAGCCAAACTAATTACTACCTCTCCATCCACTTTCTGTCTTTCTGTTTCACTGTTTGGGGCTACAGATATATACTAGTTTCACTGATGATGCCTCTTGTTGGTTTAACATTTTTTATTGCAGTAACATTGGTTTAAAACGTTATACAAATTTCAGGTGTACATCATTGTATTTTGATTTCTGTGTAGATTACATCATGTTCACCACCCAAAGACTAATTACAATCCGTCACCACACACATGTGCCTAATCATCCCTTTCGCCCTCCTCCCTCCCTCCTTCTTGTTGGTTTTGGATGATATCTGAGGAGATGATTACTCCACCATCTTTGAAGTATGCATTCTTCAAGTTAAATTTGTCTTTCTCTTATTTGCAAACTTTCTGACACTTTCCAACTTTTGATAGTGTTTTTTCCTGTTAGGCCGTTAGATTTTCACTTACTTTTCCTTGAACTGAAGATGAGAATCCACCCTAATATTTTATAATTTCAAAATTTTAATTTTTATCAGTTATTAATGCACATAATTTAAAGAATTAAATACTTCTATAAGGCTTATTATGAAAATCAGCCGTTACCTGCCTGCCACTCCTCTCCACCCTCCATTTTCTAGCTCTCTGGAAGCATCGTATTTCAAACTTACAGCTCTTACGTTGATATTTATATCCATTTCACTAAACAACTGGCTTACAGTGCTGCATCTTGATTTTTCAGTTAAGGTATTGTCTATTCACTTCCTACCATGGAAGATGAGAACTTAGCTCTCTTTTACCCATCATTCTCACACACCCCATCCCTCCATCCACCCTAAATAGATGTATCATAATTGTGTTTAGATTAATCTTCAGCATGTATACGACTTATAACTACCAGGTTATGATTTTATGACTATGTGACTATTATTTACACATGAGCTATGTGATATTCTGTGATTGTTTTTCCTTTCTTGAACCACTTTGAAAATTTCAATGAAGTACATAATTGTCCTATTCTTTTGGTTGCTTTTTTATTGTTTTCTTTTTTTCCTCTAATCATGTCTAAACTCCCCTCTGAACATATATATATATGTATATATTCAAGTCCATCAGATGTTCTATCAGTTTTGTCTTGTTGGACACCTCTCTCTTGAAAGCCTTTTGACCTCCAATCTTAACTGTGTCTTTTATCCCTGGTGCACACCTGCCGTCCTGAACTTCTCCTTCACCATCATTCTGGGACCCCCTTTGGCTCTCCCTTGAGTTGGTTCTGCTATTTTTGGATCCCATGTCTTGTCTTTCTGATTCTTGGTTTTCTCCTTTGTTATTGTGGAGCACCTCTTTTGGTAGCTTCCTGCGTAAGGGTGCACAGGGGATAAAATTTATAAGCATGTCTGGAAATCTTTAAGTGCTCTCACACTTAATTCATATTTCAGCTAAGTAAATCATTCTGAGGTGGAAATAATTTCCCTCAGACTTTTGAAAGCATTGTTCAATTGTTTTCTAATTCTAATCTTGGAAGTTGACAGATCTGGAAACATTTGGACTCTTGACTCACTGTATATATTTTTTCTCTCAAAGCTTTTAGAATTTTCTCTTTACATCAGTTTTCTGGAATTTCATAAGGAAGTGTCTTGGTATAGCTCTATTTTTATCTATTGTGTTAGGTACTCAATTGGTCTTTCCCATTTGGAAACTCGTTTCTTTGGGAATTTTATTGAATTACTGTTTGACTTCTTTCTCTCCACTTGTTTATTTCTTCCCTTCTGGAATGCCTATTATTCGGATGTAGTACAATCTGTATTGACGTTCTACTTTTCTAATTTTTAAAAATTTTTTATTTTCCATCTCTTTGTCTTTTGCCCTACCTCTTGGGGGATTTTTTTTTCACTTTGTTTTCTAACCCTCCCCGAGTTTTTCATTTTTACTCTTCTATTTTTGATTTCTATAAACTCTCTTTTTGTTCTCTGTTTTTTTTTAAAGTTATCCTGTCTTGTTTCATGGATACAGTATATTCTCCTATCTCTCTGAGGATATTGTTAATACCTTTTTTTTCAAGTGTTATCTTTTGGTCTGATCTGTGTTTCTTCCAACATCCTTCTGATTGTTCTCTCTTAAGGTAGAGATTTTTCTCACATCCTTGCTGATCATATTTAACATTGGGCACAAAAAACCTGACTGGAAATGCTGAGCATATGGGGAGCTTTTTGATTGTAGGCTTCATCATAGGGTGTTCTGGTTGGGGTTTTTTTGGGGGTAATATTCCTGATGTCGGTATCTTTAGGTTTTTCCCCGAGGGTTTCCACAGTGGAGGGTCCAATCTCCTGTGAGAGCAGTGCCTCTCACTTCACTGTGTGTACCAGTCACTGAGGAGTTGTTGAAACACAGATTCCGCTTCAGTGGGTCTGGGGTGGGGCTGAGATTCTACAGTTCTAATTGTTGTTGCTTTCCATGGACCATATCTAATTTTTTTTGATTGAGGTAACATTGATTTACAACATTATGTAAATTTCAGATGTACGTCATTATATTTTGACTTCTGTATAGATTATGTCATGTTTACCACCAAAAATCTAGTTGCCATCTGTCACCACACATGTGTGTGCCCTTACCCCTCCCCCCACCCCACTTTCCCTCTGGTAACCACCAATCTGTACTCTGTATTGATGTGTTTGTTTATCTTCCACATATGAATGAAATCATATGGTGTTAGTCTTTCTCCATCTGACTGAATTTGCTTAGCATAATACCCTCAAGGTCCCTCTGTGTTGTTGCAAATGGCAAGATTTCATCTTTTTTATGGCCAAATAATATTCCATTGTATATATGTATAGCACAACTCCTTTATCCATTCATTCATCGATGGACACTTAGGTTGTTTCCAAGTCTTGGCTATTGTGAATAATTCTGTGATGAACATAGGGGTGTATATCTCTTTTAGAATTAGTATTTTCCTGTTCTTTGAATAAAGACTGTATCTTAAATAACAGGGGAAGAGGGACTATGATCCTGGCTGCCAGTTCTGTGAGTCATTTTGGAGAAAAGTCCTGGGAGGTCTCAAGATTCAACATGTTAAGTTTGCCTCCTTTGCACAGAGACTCACTCAATCCCCTTGCTTTTAGCATGGTGCCCTTACTCTCAAGTGTGGGCAATGCCCCCAGTCCACAGACCCTGTGCACCCCCTCTCCAGGGAAGAAACATCTATTGTTCAGCTAGGGATGGGGGAGGTGGGAGAAGCAGTTGCTTCATCAAGGGAGAGGGGTGAGAAGCATGGGAGGAGTCTGGTTTCTTTTAAACAGACTTTTCACCAATTCTGTTCTGCTCTTATTATTATTATTTTCTTTTTTTGCTGAGGAATATTCACCCTGAGCTAACGTCTGTTGCCCATCTTCCTCTATTTTGTATGTGGGCCACCTCCACCGCATGGCCACTGACCAGTGGCATAGGTCCACACCCACGAACCGAACCCAGGCTGCCAAAGCAGAGCTCATGCCAAACTTGACCGCTAGGCCACCGGGGCTGGCCCTGTTTTGCTCTTGTTTTTGCCTCTGCTTCCAGAGGTAGCTGGTTCTGCCAATTTTTGAGGATTAATAGAAACATTGTATGTAAAGCAAACTGGGTTGCTGCTACACTCCCTCAGCTGCTGATTTTAGGATTCAGCTTCCTTGGACTCCTTACTTAACTTTGTTAGCATGTATCGTTCTACTTTCCAACCTCGACTTTTAAAGTTTAAATTTTTTGTTTGCTATTTTGTCACCCATTCTCTTTGCCCTTGGGAGTGGTGCTCTTAACAAGTCTCTTTACTGTGGTTTTAGGGAGTTTCAGGAGAGAGAGAAGATAAATGTATGTGTTTAGTCCATCATCTTTAACTACAAATCCTCCCTAATTCGTTTTTTACTTTATGCTTCCGACTGTTCTCCCCAGGGTCCTTGAAAATATAGTTCACTATACACAATTTATGGGACTTTGTTTCCCAACTGAGGTTTACTTGCTTGCTTTTCTAAGGTCAAGGGATCTGGGCTCATAAATTTTGATGTATAGTCTTAAAGTCTCTGAATGCAAATGGGACAAACATCACGATTTTATTGACCAATTTCCAATATTTCCTCTGGTCTAGGGCTCATAAGCACCATTATTCTTTCTCCATGTCTGGGAGCAACTATAAGGGCATAATTCAATTAATATGAAGCTCCTACTTGTCTTAGAAATGATTTCTTTATAGCTGAAGAGAGAGCTGGTTTTATATTACCATATAGGACTCTTACTTACTTATACTTTCCTTCCCCCCCTTTTCCAGCTCAGTATTCAGATAAAGGGAGTATCACAAAGAGGTGTTCTGTGATAATCTAGACTCTTTTTTTCTTTTTCTACCATTCTAAACACCCCAACAGGGAGCTGAGCCTAGACATTTAATAGAAATAATGTTTGGGATGTTGAGGGAATTAAAATATGGTATAGGGGCGACCACTCTGAGAGTCCGTGATTCTACGAGAACCTGCATGTCTGAAGGTGTATTCCTGAGTGAGCATGTTTTTCTTTTGCTGAACTTGATGGTATGAGGAAGTAGAGAGGAGTGGCTAAGAACATACACATAGCCTTTAAAGTCACATAGACTAGAATTCAGTCCTCTTACTAATGGGATTGACTTGCACAAGATACTTAATCTTTATAAGCTCCTGTTTCCTCACCCGTAGCTAGGAAAATACCTGCCCTACAGGTTATTGTAAAGATTAAACGTGATAAAGTATGTAAAGCACTAAGGACAGTGACTGGCCCTTAGGATGCACTTACTGTTTGTGGTTGTTTGGGGGATTACCAATGCCTCTCTTCCCCTCTTTCAAAATAGAGAATCTAGCATCATCTGCAATTCCAAGAATTCGAGTATTTTCCATCTATTTGTATTAGACAACAGAGGGCCTTTGAGTCATGCCTGTAATGATGTATTTGGCAAACCTTAAGAAGTCAATTTATGATATAGACTTTAAAAAAATCTTCCAGAAGATGCATTTTTTTTCAGAATCCCCTGATTCTTTTCTAAAATAAAAAAAGTTTTACTTTTTTAAAATAAAAAAGTTTCAAAAAGGTTTAAAAATTTCTAGCTACTTTGGCTCTATGAAACCCGTTAAGATAAAGGTATAGAATTAGGTTTTTTTGAATAAAAAATCTTAGCACAGCATGCCAGACCAATTCTGAACGGTGGAGGGTTATGTTGGAGCTCCTCAGATCACCTTTAGTATTTGAATTATTGTCCGATGTATTTATTTTTATGAAATATTGCATGATAAAACATTGAACAGGTACTGGAGTGGATATAAATATACAAGATGTCTTTTTTCCTTCTTCTTCAAGATAGAAAAGTGATTAGTATAATTCCATTACTTTGTTTCTTCTTTCAATCCTTCTTTTTCTTTTTTTTCCAAGATGGGGACGAGATGGAAGGCTGTAATGGCTAAATTAGACAGGACGGAAATGCTCTGCTGGCCTAGTTTGCTGTAACTTCCCTATATGACTATACTGTGTAGCCAGGACCTAGAAATACCTGTCCTGTCACTAACCTGTCATTGAAGACAGCCTCAAATGGTTTAGTGTGATTTAATCACTCATTCTCTCTTTCTCTCTCAACAGCTTAATAAGCACTCACTATCATGGCTTCTTATCAATGTGAGACACCGATTAATGCTTTTGAATTCTTAGTGTTTTTGGAAACTCTTGGCACTGTGTCCAGCTGCCTGCATTCTTTGTGCACACTTCCTTTGAGCAACACTGCCTTGGCAATTTAGTCTGACTCCAACTTGCAAATGATGTTTCCACAACAAGTCTTAGGTTGCATGAACCTTTGGCTCCAGCAGATCCAGTAATCTGGGCAGGGAAAGAGATGCAATGAAGATGAGGCAATCCTTACACTAGCCCAGGACTCTGCCTGGAAGGCCCAATTCGAGAGTAAAATTCCCCTCTGCCCCACCAGGCTCTCTCCTGGCACCAAAGGGAACCATAGGAAGGAAAGATTGGCAGGCCTGAGATTTGGCCTGTCTTTGTTCTCTGGCCTGCTATGTCAAATTTGCCCAATGACATTAGTTTTTGGATCAACCTGGAACACATTGTATGATTTCCTGAAAGCTTAAAAATTAGAAGAAAAAGGCTGAGAACATGTTTCTACTTTTTATCCTTGATTGATAGAGGAGAAAACACTAGAATTTAGTATTATGTAGACTCACAGTTAAAAATAAAACTGCTTTGAAGCACAAAAAATTTATTTCGAAAGAGCTACTTTTTACTTTTTCCAAAGTCGGATCATCACAGAGTTGGATCTTCCTAATTTATTGTTTTCCGGGAGCGTTGTTTATGTAGGAAGTTGTATCTTACACTTTTTTAAATCACATGATTCAACATTTCAAGATTTCTTGGTTTGATCGCCTGAAAACCTTTCTCCTGATTATCAGTGAAAGGCCTCAGGGGTCTGGGGCCTAGCCTCTTTCCTTTCAAGTGTGCTCAGAATCAGCAGGCTCTTACACTTCAGAATGTAATTTTAGGGCTGTAAGAAGAATTCAGCATCCTAGTTTTGAAATTTGATGCCAACTTCTAGTCACTGTCCATATTTTCTCCTTTTCTTCTTCGCTCCTACACCCCCACTCACCGAACTCTCCCACGACATCAAAAGGAGCCCTGCTTTGAAGGGGCAAAAATCACACTCACAGGACATTCTGTTTCAGTGTTTAAAATTTAAATTATGATTCTACTTTATAAGGACCATGTTTCCTTTTCTGTTTTTCTTAGAACCCAAACCATTACTGAATTATAACAAATGGAAAAAATTGCTGAGAAGAAATTAGTTAAATCTTGTATTGGAAAATGCTCAGAAAAAGTTGAAAAATTCTTATGATTACGGTCCCTGCTTTATCTGAAGTTCTGTTATTGTTTTAATGGTACTGCTTAGTTTTATATACATATATTTTTTAAACATAGACTTTATATGGAATACAAATAATCAATCAACTCTAAATCACTGGGCTACCTTTCAGAATTAATGTTGTTTTACTTCTAGATTAAAAAGCAGTTTTTAGGCTTATAATAAAAAAACACATCAAACAGAGATTTAGATAAATACATTCTGGCTAAACTCATAGACAGATATTACAGAATAAATGAAAAATAGTCTCTCCAGGTAGAATTAGTGGGAAAGGCATGCATTCTGGACAACAAAGGAGAAGAATCATGGAAGATTGGAGGGTAAGTGTGCATGTGTGTGTGTGTGTGTGTGTGTGTGTGTGTGTGTGGTGATTGAGCCCTTCTCTATTTTTTACCCCTTCCCTCCATCTTCGTGTGGCAAGTGCTGGGAATATGGAGACTTGAGCTCTTGTCCCATTCATGTATCTAACAAGTTGTGTACCTCTGGTCAGGAGACTATTTGCCCCTGTAGCCCTCAGATTTCTCATCCCTTAAATGAGGAGTAAATTCCCTGTCCATCTGTCTTTTCTTGGGTCACTTCTTCATGCTAATCTTTGGAAGTATTACAAAGAAAGTATCTTAGCATTAATTTCAGCCCATGTTTTTTTGTTCCTGTTCTTGGACCATTGGTTGGTTTCTTTGGAGACAGTTTCTGACTGTTATGCCAATTGTTACAAAGTTGTGAATATCAAATTACAACCTATAGTTAATATTCAGCATTAATAGAATATTTTAAAGCAAAACCCACCAAATACAGAGCTTGTGGAGAGAATACATGACATTGCCTTTCTCCCTATAGTCCTTTGACAAATTCTAGTTTTATGGAGCTAAAATGTAAACTGTTTATAATTGGTGATGGCATTTTTGTACTGCAGTAACTGCTGTGAGAAGAATGAGAATTCTCTAGTAATAAAAATTGAAAAGAATTTAAATCTGAATGATGATAAATGGATAAATATAATAAATATACTTCCAAAGTAATAAATAAATTTATATGAATGCCATCCAGTTTGTAACAGCAGCAGTGCAAAAATCACAGAACCGATTTATAAAGAACTTTTATAGATTGAATGGAATTATCATATGATTTTTGTATTTAAAAAATTGAATTTGGTTCTGTTTGATCTTATGGAACAAGTGTTTTCTACATTTTCCTTTAAATATGACGCTATAGTGCTGTTAAAGAGCTGTTTGCTTATATCTAACTAAACTCTGTGTGTGTAGAAAGAGTTCATTGGGGGAAGTGTTTAAAATGAAAAAGTATATACCCTTCTATTTAGTTTCTAATAAAGATGAAACAAAAATTTGACTTTTTTTTTGTGGAAGTAACTCTAAATATTGAAAATAAAAGCTATCTGGTAATAAGACAGGACACTTGATTTTCTTGTATAATATTTTTTCATTTTTCACAATTTGGAAGCTCCTAGAGGTCTTATCTGTTTTGTTTACTGCTGTATGACCAGTTTTGTATCTGGTATATGCTCAATACATGTTTGACTGTTTACTAGGTACATATTTTTCTACTGAAAATCTTTCTTTATATTCTTTTGTCTAATGATTGTAGATCATTATATACCAAAATTATTTGATTCATGTCTTCTGGATTTTATGCCTTATTTTGACTAAGATATTATTCACAGGCCTTATCTAGTTTTTCACTCTCTTGGCCATTTTTTTTCTTTTCTCAGTGATTAAAAATATTCCCCAATTTAAGGCCAGATCATATGCACCTGTTGCTCTGTTCTAGAGGCAAAAGGATTTAGACATATATTCACATTTGGGCACTTCTTTATTGTCTGCCTCAGGCCCAAGGGGAGTTTTCTCCCTGTGACTGAGAAGGTGACATCTGACATCTGACATTAAATTAACTGTGTGGAAAGAATATAACATTGGCCTTTGTAATTAGGAACTGGTAACTAATCAATGTGCAAGGGTTGATCATTTGGTAAACCATTGATAGCCTATGACTCAAGGGCATTACTGGGCTAATATATGTTTTATATACATATATATTATATGTATATTATATATATGTATATATTATACATATATATTATATGTTTTTTTAGATATGTTAGATTTGAAATAATAACCATAGTGACATAGAAATAGAGAGGTTTTTTTTTTGGTGAGGAAGATTAGCCCTGAGTTAACATCTGTTGCCAATCCTCCTATTTTTGCTGAGGAAGATTGGCCCTGGACTAACATCTGTGACCATCTTCCCCTACTTTATATGTGGGACACCTGACACAGCATGGCTTGATAAGCAGTGCGTAAGTCCGCGCTCAGCATCTGAACCTGTGAATCCCAGGCCGCCGAAGAGGAGCACATGAACTTAGCCACTACCCCACTGGGCCGGCCCCAAAATAGAAAGTTTTTTGACAATGTATTTATAAAATGGTTTTATGTTTATATAGAAGGTATGCAAATTCTTTATCTGAGCATTGGATTCTCAGTGTCTCACTTCTAGGTATTTGATAGTTTCTGCTTATTGAAACCATCTATTCAGATGATTTTTGACTAAGAAATCACAGAGTGGGGGACTCCCGTTTGTGTGGCTTACTATTCTCTTACTGCCTGGGTGAGTGACCAAGTTATGAGAGAATTCAGCTGAATTGCTTGGCCCACTGATGAGATTTGTTTCAGGACCAAGTTGAGCCTTTTGGGCTCCCCAGTCAGCCTCACAATGTGTATTTCACACATGCAAATGTGCTCATATGGGAGTCTTCATGAAACAGCAGCCAGTTTTATTTGAGCAGCCTTACCATTTGAAAATAAATGATGCCAAATTTAACCAGATGGTGAATATGGAGTTACTTATAGATAAACTTAACTCGATGCCAATGGTTTTACATACATCCAATGACTAATTAATTTAAAAATGCTCCAAAAAATATACACAGATATATATATATATATGTATATATATAGCCTACAAAACTGTATCCATTTGGCATTAATAATGTGAGATAAAGACATTATAAATGATCAATTTTGTGTTCTCTCCTATTCCCTTTGTAAGGGAGAATGTGATATACTTGTTGGTACAAATTTAGTTCCTGCTTTTCAACTGCCTTAGTTTTCTTCAAGCACTTATTTTTTCATTTGTCATGCAAAAAAATATAATCCCTGTAAAATTCAACTTACATAAAAGAATACAATATATGTGAAATTGCCCTTTCCTAGAATGCCCCTCACTGCCCCTGAATCCCATATCCCACTTCCTTCCCAGAAGTAACCACTGATAGGACTTGGTTATATATTCTTCCTGACCTTTCTTCTCTGTGTAAGAAGAAACATTTCTATCTGTTTTGAATTTCATATGTGGGATCACAACTTACATGTTGTTTCATAATTTAATGTTTTCACTTGGATTTTTTCATATCAGTAAACAGAGATCCAGGTCACTCTTTTTATTTATTTATTTATTTTTTATTTTTTAATTTTTTTAAACATTTAATAAACTCTTTTAGAATAGTTTTAGATTTACATAAAATATACAAGAATATTACAGAGTTCCCATATACCCCACACCTGGTTTCTCCTATTGTTAACATTATTATGGTACATTTATCACAACTAATGAATCAATATTGATACATTATCATTAACTAAAGTCCACATTTTTTTCAGATTTCCTTGGCTTTTACCTAATGTTCTTTTTTCTGTTTCAAGATCCCATCCAGGATACCATATTATCTTTAGTTAGCATGTCTCTCTAGGCTCCTCTTGGCTATGACTGTTTCTCAGACCTTCCTTGTTTTTGATGACCTTAACAGTTCTAAGGAGTGTGGTCAGATATTTTGTAGCATATCCTTCTTTTTTTTTTTTTTTTTTACCTTTTTTTAATTGATGTCTTAATAGTTGATAACACTGCGGGGTTTTAGTTGTACATTTTTGTTTGTCCGTCACCTTGTGGATGTAACCCTTCACCCCTTGTGCCCCACCCCACCCCCCTTCCCCTTGGTAACCACCAATCAGTTCTCTCTGTCCGTGTGTTCACTTATATTCCATATATGAGTGAGTTCATGCAGTGTCTGTCCTTCTCTCTCTGGCTTATTTCACTTAACATAATACCCTCTAGGTCCTTCCATGTTGTTGCAAATGGGACAATTGTGTCTTTTCTTATGGCTGAGTAGTATTCCATTGTATGTATATACCACATCTTCTTTAACCAATCATCAGTCAGGGACACTTGGGTTGCTTCCACTTCTTGGCTATAGTGAATAATGCTGCAATGAACATAGGGGTGCATACGCCTCTTGTGATGGTTGATTTCACGTCTCTTGGGTAGATGCCCAAGAGTGGGATTGCTGGATCATACGGTATTTCTATTTTTAATTTTTTGAGGACTCTCCATACTGTTTTCCATAGAGGCTGCACCAGTTTGCATTCCCACCAGCAGTGAATGAGGGTCCCCATCTCTCCACAACCTCTCCAGCATTTGTTGTTATTTGTCTTTGTGATTATAGCCATTCTAACCAGTGTAACGTGATATCTTAGTGTAGTTTTGATTTGCATTTCCCTGATGATTAGTGATGTTGAACATCTTTTCATGTGTCTATTAGCCATCTGTATCTCTTCCTTGGAAAAATGTCTGTTCATATCCTCTGCCCATTTTTTGATCGGGTTGTTTGTTTTTTTGTTGCTCATTTGTATGAGATCTTTATATATTACTGAGATTAATCCCTTGTCGGACAAACGATTTGCAAATATTTTCTCCCAGCTGGTGGGTTGTTTATTCATTTTGATCCTGGTTTCATTTGCCTTGTAGAAGCTCTTTAGTCTGATGAGGTCCTACTTGTTTATTTTTTCTTTTGTTTCCCTTGTCTGGGTAGACATGGAATCTGAAAGAATCCCTTTATGTCCAATCTCAATTAGTGTACTGCCTATATTTTCTTCCAGGAGTTTTATAGTTTCAGGTCTCACTTTCAGGTCTTTGATCCATTTTGAATTGATTTTTGTATATGCGATAGGAGACGGTCTACTTTCATTCTTTTGCATGTTGCTGTCCAATTTTCCCAGCACCATTTATTGAAGAGACTTCCCTCTCTCCATTGTATGTTCTTTGCTCCTTTGTCGAAGATTAGCTGTCCATAGGTGTGTGGTTTTATTTCTGGGCTTTCAATTCTGTTCCATTGATCTGTGTGTCTATTCTGTACCAGTACCATGCTGTTTTGATTACTGTAGCTTTATAGTATATTTTGAAATCAGGGATTGTGATGCCTCCAGCTTTGTTCTTTTTTTTCAGAATTGCTTTAGCTATTCGGGCTCTTTTGTTGCCCCATATGAATTTCAGTAGTTTTTGTTCTATTACCATGAAGAATGACATTGGGATTCTGATTGGGATTGCATTGAATCTGTAGATTGCTTTAGGTAGAATGGACATTTTAACTATATTTATTCTTCCAATCCATGTGCATGGAATATTTTTCCATTTCTTTATGTCCTCCTCGATTTCTTTCAATAGTGTCTTATAGTTTTCATTGTATAGGTCTTTGACCTCCTTGGTTAAATTTATTCCCAGATATTTTATTCTCTTTGTTGCAATTGTAAATGGGATTGTCTTTTTGAGTTCTCTTTCTGTTGTTTCATCATTAGTGTATAGAAATGCAATTGATTTTTGTAAGTTGATTTTATACCCTGCCACTTTACTGTAGTTGTTGATTGTTTCTAGTAGTTTTCCGATGGAATTTTTTGGGTTTTCTATGTATAAGATCATGTCGTCTGCAAATAGTGAGAGTTTCACTTCTTCATTGCCTATTTGGAGTCCTTTTATTCCTTTTTCTCGCCTAATTGCTCTGGCCAGAACTTCCAGTACTATGTTGAATAAGAGCGGTGAGAGTGGGCACCCTTCTCTTGTTCCTGTCCTCAAAGGAACGGCTTTCAGTTTTTCCCTGTTGAGTAGGATGTTTGCTGTAGGTTTGTCATATATGGCCCTTATTATGTTGAGGTACTTTCCTTCTATACCCATTTTGTTGAGAGTTTTTATCATAAATGGATGCTGGATCTTGTCGAATGCCTTTTCTGCATCGATTGAGATGATCATGTGGTTTTTATTCTTCATTTTGTTAATGTGGTGTATCATGTTGATCAGGTCACTCTTTTTAAATGCTACAGAGTAAGTAGTCAATAGAATACCACTCAATGCACCTTTTTTTGGTTTTACCATTCCTCTATTAATAAATCATTTATGTTTTCCTCCCAATATTTCAGTTACAAAAAATGTTGCAGGGAACTTTCTTGTACATGTTTTCTCAAATGCTTCCTTTTTTTTTTTCCTGATGAATTGCTTTAGTAGACTCATTCTGCATATTTTGGGCCTTGTATATCTAATTCAAAAGTTGGAATGTGAAGTGCTGAGGTGTTACTTCTGACTTTTCTGAAGTTTTACAACTGAAATGAGAAGCTATTATAGTTATTGAACTGTTAGCTCCTGTCTCCACTGAGATTCCCCATGAACTTGGGGTGAGGGGAAGAACATGGTAATGGCAAGAAACTTGGAGCCCCATCTGTTGACTCATCCACTAATTAGCTCTCATCTTCAAAATAAACAGACAGAAACCTTCCTCAACGCTCCATTCCTCTATGGTTATGGCTTCTCAGAGCAATTTTCTCTTCACATTGTTGTCACACTTCGCTAAAGAGGAATCTCTTCTTCCTCTCTCTAACTTCCCATTCAGTTGTCCACCCACTGCGGTCTGGGTTCTGCCAAACCCCAGCTGCCACTACTGAAACTGCTCCCTTCAAGATCTTCTGGTGGTCAAATTCTTTGAATGTGTTTCAGGCCCTTCATCACCTGGCCTCTAGACACCATTCAACACTTTTGATCACTTCCTGCTAAAGTTCTCACCTCCTTTGGTTTCTGTGACACAACTGTATCTGTCAGTTCTGTTTCAGATGAAAGTAACGGAAAACTCACCTCCAATTGGTCTAAGCGATAAGGACCTTCATAGGCCACATAAGTGGAAGTCTAGAGGTAAAGCAAGCATCAGGGTTGGTTCCAGCTCCTTATCTCGGCTTCTCCTGTCTTGGTTTTCTGTCTTCAATTAGTTTCCTTCTCAGATTGGCGGGGTGCGAGGGCTGCAGCAAGTCTGGACTTCATAGTTACTTAGAATGACATCTGGAGGAAGGGAATTACTTCTAGAAGTTCTTCTAAGAGAATAATGAAGAATTTGTCTGGAGTCCCATTAAATTTTTCTTTCTTTTTTAATATGTTTTTTTTCCAGTTTTATTAAAATATAATTGACATATAATATTGTATTAGTCTAATATGTACAACATAATGATTTGATATATGCATATATTGTGAAATGATTACCACAATAAGTTTAGTTAACAACCATCACCTTACAAAGTTACAAAGTTTTTTTCTTGTGATGAGAACTTTTAACATCTACTTTTTTTTTTTTTTTGGTGAGGAAGATTGGCTCTGAGTTAACATCTGCTGCCAATCCTCTTCTGTTTGCTTGAGGAATATTGTCCCTGAGCTAACATCTATGCCAATCTTCCTCTATTTTATACGTGGGACACCACCGCAGCATAGCTTGACGAGCGGTGTGTAGGTCTGTGCTGGGGATCTGACCCGTGAACCCCAGGCTGCCAAAGTGGAGTGTGTGAACTTAACCACTATGCCACCTGGCCAGCCTCAAACATCTACTCTTTTAGCAACTTTCAAATACACAATACAATGCTGTTAACTATAGTCACCATCCTGTACATTACATCTCCAGAACTTATTTATCTTATAATTAGAAGTTTGACCACTTTCACCCATTTCATCAAACTTTTCTTGAATCTTATTGGGTTACTTGCCCCTCAGTCCCCAGCAAAGGATTAGCTTTAGGCCAGTAAGGTCAACCCTTGGAACTAGAAACATTCAGCCTCCCTAGAGGCCCATGGACTTCATGCTGGAAGGAGTTATGTGAAGAAGGAAAGCAGGAAATTGACACTTATTAGAAAGCCAATGATGTCCACTACAACTGCTGCCCCTTACTTTACATTTTCTTGTTTTTTTTTTTTTTAATCTCAAGTTGCTCTTCTTGGTTCCCCAATGATTTCCTCTTCCTCTGCCCAGCCCTTCAATGTGGCCCCCAGAATATCACTCTTGCTTTCTTCTCTTTTCACTGTTCATGTTATCCCTGGGGCAATTCATTCACTCTTCAGGCTGTGTATGCTGATGACTCCCAAATCCACAACTCCAGTCCATGGAGTTCTTCTAAACTGTAGACTCTTCTATCCAGCTGTGTATTGGATATCTCCAGTTGATAATCTCATATGCATCTCAAATCCAACATGTCCCAAACTGAATTAATCAACACAGTCCAAAGACCAGCCCATTGTTCTGTATTCCCAATTTAGTGAATACCTTCATCAAACTCTGTTCCCTAAGTCCTTGTATACCCCTTTTACTTCTTGACATTGAAGCAGTCACAAAAGCCATATTGATCTATCCACCAAAATTTGACAGGGCCACAGACTATGATAAATCTTTTCAGTATTACCCTTTCTGTATAATTTGGGATGTGTTCTTGTCTTATGTGATCCTATGGCACTTTGTATATACCATGGTATACAGCCTAGGTGTGTAGTAGGCTATACTATCTAGGTTTGTGTAAGTACGTTCTATGATCACAAAATGATGAAATTGCCTAACACCACATTTCTCAGGACGTATCCCTGTCATTAAATGACGCATGGCTGTAACTCTCTAAGAGCAATTCTGTTGTTCACTATCTTCTTGACTGCAGGTACCACAACTTACTAGTTTTTAATGTCTCTGTTCTTAGAAAAGTACCTTGAACACTGTAGGTGTTCAGGAAATGTTAGATGATTATTGACTGACTTTAGTCTTTTAACACTTATTGGGCGTCTGTTATTTCCAGACATTTATCCAAGCTCTGAAGGTTTGATGCTCTTCCTTGACAGGCTTGATCTGCTCTGTGGTTGAGATGGGTGGAGTCAGTAGGAAAATGCTAGAAGCTATGTCCTAAGGCAGTGAGTGCCAGGTCAGGGCCAGTGTAAACAATTTGAAACCAGGTCAGAGATCCAAATAAGGCTGGATGAATCTAGGAAGCTAAGGCAGGAAGCCAATTGGATTGGTGTCTGAGTTTTTGAAGTGGCTGGTGGGAAGAAAATCTTAGAGTGAATCCCAGGTCCATGAGAGATATCTACAGAAGCTTTTCATCCAGTTTAAGATGCTCAGAGTGTCATAGTCATTGGGTTACAAAGATGAATAGGAAATAATTATTAACCTAGAAGGAACCCATAGTTAGATGGGAAAATAGATACATAACAAAAACTTACACCTTCTTACACCTGCAAGAAGTGATATAGTAAAACATGTATGCAACATTAAGAAATCCAGAGGAAGGAGCTAATGCATGTGCTTAGGAGAAATTGTGATGACCTTGAGGGGATCTTTGTTAAGGGCGGTTTTTTTTTTTTAAGATGATGTCTCAAATGTGGCATTTAACTCCATAGATGTCCTCAGGACAAACCACTTCCTTTAATACATAGGCAAATGTTGGTTTGTTCCACTGTATCCAAATGTCACAATTGTTTTCCAGGGCTTTTGGGAATGCCACCCATGGAATTCTTTTCAGTAGCTTAGTACCGAAGCTATAAATATGAGTTTCTTTTTTTTTGGGTGATATTTATGCAGAGAAAAGATTATTCAGAGTTTACGTTAGATATATAAAAATTAATATTCAACATATTAAAATTAAATCTACCAACTATACATTTAAATTATGAATTATAAATACTTGGTTCTTCCTTAAGCTTTTAGGTTTAGCATGGAAATCTTATTCTACTTAAAAGTCTAACAAATTTTAGCATAATTTTTATGAGAATTTAAATGTTTGTAAAATAAACCCTTAAACATTTAAAACTGTATTTATAAATTAATATATGTAATTTTTCTATTAAGTGCTACAGTTGGATGATTTAATAAAGAAAATTCTTCCTAAATTGTTAAATAACTCTTCTAAATCTAATTGAACATAAATGTGGATAAACTAAATTATTCTAATATTGTGCATAAAGTTAGATTTCAACCAGTATACATATCTTATACAATTACATATTTTAAATTTACAGGGTTGACCTTTTACTCTAATAAGTCAAATTTTCTTTCACATTATGACTACTTAAAATAACCAAGTATACTCAGATTTTTAGATGCAGAAATATTAATTGTAAGGTTTTGATTTTCTTAACCATTTCTGTACTTGACTGGAAACTTTTTTGAGACTGGGAGATGCTTACTTTATGTGGACAAGATTATATCTCAATTTTTTTTTTCCTCAATGCAGTGCATTCTTGGAGACTCTGGAACGCACCAAGCCCATTTGTAGTTGGAATGGTTTTGGGTTCCTAAAATCTGGACTCAGGAGTTGTATTTCTTAATTATTCCATCTATTCATTCATTTCTGCAATCCCTACCTGGCCTGCTTTCATCACTTGACTTAATTTTGTATTTCTCTGATTCTTAAGATGTTTAAATATCTTGCCATCTACTGGATCTAAAGACCATTGTACTTGAGAGATCTTTGCATCCTTTTTATGTTCTTCCTTTCTGTTAGGGCCATAACACTCACTATATGTAAGGTCATCCAATTGAAATCTGGCTACCCTTCAAGGCTTTGCTTTCATAAAATAATTTTGAAGTTCATTCTGATGACTTAAACCAGCCAGGTTCTTTTACTATGTTTGCTAATCATCTCTCTAAGCCTGCATGGCTCATTTTCATTTTTCAGGTCTCAGTTTGAAATTCCCATCCTCAGAGTCTCTTTCTGATCGCCCTTTCTAAGAGAGGGCTCCTTTATTATTTCACATCAGAGCACTTATTAAAAAATGTTCTTCAATAAAACAACAACAACAGTAAACAAACACATAAACATAGAGAACAGATTGGTGGTTACCAGAGGAGAAGGGAGGTGAAGGAAGGGTGAAAGGCATAAAAGGGCATGTGTGTGTGGTGATGGATGGCAACTAGACTTTTGGTGGTGAACACAAAACAGTCTATACAGAAGCCAATATAGAATGATGTACACCTGAAATTTAAATAATGTTATAAACCAATGTGACCTCAATAAAAAAAATGTTCTTCACACCACCCAAAAAAATCTGTCATTATTAGTTAGTCTCCTGTTAGTTATCTGTCTCTCCTGGTAGAATACAAGTTCCATGATAAAGGCTAGTCTTTTTTTTTTGATTAAACATTTTATTTTGAAGTAATTTTAGGGTCACAAGAAGTTGAAAAGATAGTAAAGAGTTCTGTGTACTCTCCATCCAGCTTACCCAAACAATAACATTCTTATATAACTATTGTACATTATCAAAACCAGGAAACTGACATTGCTACAATACTATTGTCTATACTTGCAGACATGGGGGTTTCACCAGTTTACATACACTCGTGTGTACGTGTGTGTGTATGTGCATACGTGTGTAGTTCTATAAAATTTTATCCCATGTATAAATTCATGTAACCACCACAATCAGGATATAGAACTGTCCATCACTACAAAGACACTCCCTCTTGCTATATCCATATATGAAGACTAGTCTGCTTTATTCGCTTTTGTCCTGTCAGTACCCGTGTAGTGTCAGGTACATAACAGGCAGCCAATAAGTATTTGTTGAATATACCCATACGTAGCTAAATATTACTGGAGGAATGTGCCTAATTTGTTTGGATAAAGAACTATTAATCTGTTTACCAGACTTAAGTTACTAAGAGGATATTTGAGGAGAAAAATGTCATCAAACTCCGTCTCATAATGACTGATTTGCAAAGAACACAAAAAATCCTTGGCTACCAAATCCCACAGAAATGTTGCATCACTAATTAATCCAAATCTTATAGTCAAACCTTTGCCAACATGAAAAGGTTACAAGTCTTGAGAGGAGGACTCCATAGACACCATACACATATATATACATGCTTCAGATAAATTATGTGAAATATCATTTCGACATCCTCTGGAATCCCGACGAGAGAATGAAGACAGCCTGACCGGGAGCGCAGAGCTCCAGGGCTGCGAGGCCTTTCTTCCTCCTGGTTCCGATGACTAACACCATCCCAGAGTAAATAGAAACGTGACCCTCCATTAACTTGTTTTAGACTGACTACAATAAAATGTCCCCTAATGGTACTAGGGGGAAATCGACTACTCCTGAAAGATATTTGCACATTGTTGGAGTTTCTTGACCTTAAGATATCTTTTTGGAAGCGTTTAAAGAACTAAAGAAAGAAATTGCCCTTTAAGTGGACCTTGTGACAGAAGGAGGTGGGAAAATAATTACACTGCATACCAGAACTTACCTTTGCACAGAATAACTACATGACAAATACTAAAGCAAACACGCTATGAAAATACCATAATATCCATTCACCTCTCCTCTGATAAGAAAGGTGTATGAATTTTCATATCTTGAAAACCTTTGTTTTGCAGGGTTTGCTTTAGCAGGTTGCTTCTTACTCTTGGTGTGTGGAGACGGAATCACTTTGGAATCCATTTTTGTTTAGTTACTTGAGGTGTAGCATTTAGTGTATTTTGTGTTAGAAACCACAGGTAAGACCTGTTTCTGTAAATGATTTATTTCCATGGATCTGTTCCTTTAATTGATTTGATATTTACTTAAGAAAGTTCTTTCTTTGCTTGCCCTGTTAGCCCCCTCTGAGGGCTTTTGTAAAGTATGTGGCTGTCATAAATAGGTTGATTCCTTCCCAGACCAGTCATTTCTCTGAGGCTTATACATCTTTAAATGAATTCTGGGCACCAAGAATTTTTCTTGAAGTTCTCTTTTGGAATAAAACTGTGGCTTGGGAAAGCTTTAACCTCTACCACAATCAGCTCTACAACTCACCCCCCCTCCCTGCCACATAGTAATCAGAACAATGACAACAATCATAATAATTAATAATGTGGACTAGTGATGCACCCTCAATCTCACATGGATTTTAAATAGAAGAATCTTTAGAAATCTTTCCTAGTTTTATTTTACTGATTTTACAATTCAACCTAGGGCCAGCCCAGTGGGATATTGGTTAAGTTCGCATGCTCTACTGCAGTGGCCCAGGGTTCACAGGTTCGGATCCTGGGCATGGACCTATGCACCGCTTATCAAGCCATGCTGTGGCGGCGTCCCACATAAAGTAGAGGAAGATGGGCACCGATGTTAGCTCAGGGCCAGTCTTCCTCAGCAAAAAGAGGGGGATTGGCAGCGGATGTTAGCTAAGGGCTAATCTTCCTCACCAAAATAAATAAATAAACAAAATAAAATTCGACCTAAATTAAAACAGGGTGATTGTTGTGAAAACTGAGCTTTAAGACAAATCCTGTGCTGGCCTTCCCAACCACACTGCCAGCCTTAAGCCATTCTGAAGTGGCTACTGGATATGTAACCTGTGAGGCAGAGTCCTTTAGCTGGGAGACCAGTAAGCCGAGAGAGCCTCAGTGTCCCCAGTTCTCTGGGTAACAGGGATTCCAAGGTCTTAAAACGGTTTTTGTATGTTTAGTCTCAGTCCCAGTTCACACTCTGGTAATAAGGCAGGTATGGAGCATGCACTTGAAGTTGAATTTTTCAGTTCCATGGAGCTGGCTATGGAGGACTCCAGGCTCAGGGAAAAAGGCCTGAAGAAGGGTCGTCCCCATTCTGTACCTTGCCTCCCTTCCTCAACAGCAGCTGGAAGCTGTTTAGTCCCTTTTCACTTCCTGTAAATGAAAAAATGCTGCCCTTCTGCAAAATAATATTTCAAGAAGCACCTATACTGTTTGTCTCAAGCTCACTAAAAGGAAGAGTGATTTTTATATGGAAAGGAAAACCAAAGTCCAAAGTCACCAAACCAAAAGAGAGTTAAGAAAGAAAACTGCCTTCCAAAGCTTCCGGCTGTTCCCAGCCACTGGACCCCATTGCTATCCAGAGTTTATGGTGCAAGCCACTCCAACTCAGAGGCCCTGGCTGCAGTCTGCTAGCTGGCCTGAGAACTGAAGGGAGTCACTGAATTTCAGCTTTGCTTAGGGGAGGCCACAATGCAGGGGAAACTCTGTTCACCCTTCCAGGGAACTTCCAGAACTATGGACCGGGTGCCGAATGACTTGATCAATCAATAAGTAATAACGTGGATGATTCCAGACTGCTTTCTAGACCGCTGTGCTTCATTTTGCCCCTATCAACATGAATATTTGCCCAAAAGTTGCCTTCTGCTTTACCCTTGCCTTCGAGGAGGAAAGCATTGTTAGTGGAGAGGGCAGACCAAGGGCAGAGAACCGCTCATTTTTCTGCATCATGGAAAATATAGGATGTGCAGGAGACTTATTCCTTCAACTGGCTTAATCCATTCAGTGAGGCTCTTCAATGGGCTCCATTGTGTTCAGTCCTTATTGGAACATGATAAAAATAGAACACTTAGAGGACTATGTCTATAGAACCAGAGTGAAATGGAGAGTTGAGGTAATTGTCCAGATAATCCAAGCAAAAACAAAACAAAACAAAATGAAACCAACCACTGTTGAGAAAAAAAGCAGCTTTGGAGCCTGAATGATCCAGTCTGGTTCTCTACATTGTTTGAATTCACCAGCTCTGCATCTATATTTACTCTTTCTACATAAACTGAGCCCAAGTTATGCTGAAGAGTTTTTTCCCCCCAATATTATCTCAAGTACTACCTCAACAAATGCCATTGCTTTAGAGTATCCCTCTCTGCCCTAGTTTCCAGTAAGAAAGAAAGTAGATCTCGAAATAGATTTACACATGATTTTACGTAAGACAGCAGTGTAAAGAAAAGATGGCTCTGGAGTTTGGGGAGATTTTTTTTTTTCATTTGTTTCTGTGAATTCCCCTTAGCAAGTTGCTAAAGGCTGGAGATGGTTTATCTACGCACTCACATGTTTTAAACCTGGTGCTTTATGCTTGGCTAAGTGCCTGTCATGTGTGTTGGTTGCCAGCACAACAGCTCTGCTCATTTGGAAAATCAAGGAACCCAGTTTCCTCTGAGATAGCAGCTGGTAATATTCCACTGGATACTAGTGAGACACTGCCCGACTTGGCCAGAGTTCTCCTTAAACTGGCCTCCCACGTTAGGATTGTGACTTGGCTCTCAGATTACATTCCCTGACCCTCTTGTTTTAAAGACACTGCTCCTCTCACCGTCCTTCTCATACAGACTCAAACATTTTCATTCATTCATCTGATTTTTCTTTCTGCCTCTTTCCTAACAAAACCAGTCACCAAGTCCTGTGGTTTCTTCTTTCCCAAAAGTTTCCCTATTCTAACCTTTTATTTTCTTTCCATTCCCCGAGTTTGGGTTCTTGTTTTCTTATCCCTCCTAATAATCCCCTGCTTTTTTTCAGTCTCACCCATTTCTTTTTTTTTTATTGAGGTCACATTGGTTTATATAAATTGGTTATGTAAATTTCAGGTATACATCACTGTATTTCAACTTCTGTATAGACTGCATTGTGTTCACCACCCAAAGTCTAATGACCATCCGTCACCATACAAATGTCCCCTTTACCCATTTCTCCCTTCCTTCTTCCCCCTTTCCCTCTGGTAACCACCAATCTGTTCTCTGTATCTAAGCGTTTGTTTATTATTGTTGTTTTATCTTCCACATCTGAGTAAAATCATATGGTGTTTGTCTTTCTCTGTCTGACTTATTTCGCTTAGCGTAACACCCTCAAGGTCCATCCACGTTGTCACAAATGACAAGATTTCATCTTTTTTATGGCTGAGAAGTATTCCACTGTATGTGTATACCACATCATCTTTACCCATTCATCTGTTGATGGGCACGTAGGTTGCTTCCAAGTCTTGGCTATTGTGAATAATGCTGCAATGAACATAGGGGTGTATATATCTTTTTGAATCAGTGTTTTCATGTTCTTTGGATAAATACCCAGAAGTGGAATAACTGGATCATATGGTAGTGCTATTTTTAATTTTTTGAGGGATACTCATACTGTTTTTCTTCATGGCTGTGCCAATTCACATCAATAGCACAGAACGGTTCCATTTTCTCCACATCCTCTCCAACACTTGTTATTGCTTATCTTTTTAATAATAGTCATTCTGACAGGTGTGAGGTGACGTCTCATTGTGGTTTTGATTTGCATTTCCCTAATAATTAGTGACGTTGAACATCTTTTCATGTGCCTGTTGGCCATCTGTATATCTTCTTTGGAAAAATGTCTGTTCAGATTCTTTGCCCATTTTTTAATTGGGTTGTTTTTTTGTTGTTATGCTTATGAGTTCTTTACGTATTTTGGATGTTAACACCTTATCAGGTATATGATTTGCAAATATCTTTTCCCAATTGGTAGTTTGTCTTTTAGTTTTGTAGACAATTTCTTTTGCTGTGCAGAGGCTTTTTAGTTTGATGTAGTCCCATTTGTTTATTTTTTCTTTTGTTTCCCTTGTCTGAGGAGACATACTCAAAAAGATATTACTAAGACCCATGTCAAAGAGCGTATTGCCTATGTTTTCTTTTAGGTGTTTTATGATTTCAGGTCTTACATTAAAGTCTTTAATCCATTTTGAGTTAATTTTTGTGTATGGTATAAGATAGTGGTCTACTTCCATTCTTTTGCATGTGGCTGTCCAGTTTTCCCAACACCATTTATTGAAGAGATTTTCCTTTCTCCATTGTATATTCTTGGCTCCTTTGTTAAACATTAGTTGTCCATAAATGTGTGGGTTTATTTCTGGGCTCTCAATTCTGTTCCATTGATTTGTGTGTCTGTTTTTCTGCTACTACCATGCTGTTTTGATTACTATGGCTTTGTAGTGTAGTTTGAAATCAGGGAGTCAGTCTCACTCATTTCTAATCTGTCCTAAATAAATGCCAGAACAACCTTCCTTGAAACTCTACTTAATTGAATTGTATTTTCTTGCACAAACCTCTTTGATAGCTCCTTGTTGCCTAAAAAATTTTTCTCAAGTTCCGTTCCCTGGCATTGAAAGCTTTTGTCAGTTTGATTCTGATGACTTTTGGGCCTTATTTAAACAGTCAGCCCCAGCCAGTCAGGCCTATTGTCTTTCTGCATGAAATGCCCTTCTTCCTCTTACTCACCCATCAAAATCCCAACCATCTCTTAAGAATAGATTGGACATCCCAATTCTTCCAGGAAGACTTCTCTAACCTCCTTGGAAGGAATTGACCATCTTTTAACTAGAATCACAGTATCTTACTGTTTGAAGGCATCTTGGAGGATGCTGAGTCCAACTTTCCACCCTGCAACACACCCTTTGACCTTTGCTTGAACATGTCCAAGATGAGGAACAAACATGGCAGCTCACTGCATTTTTGGATAGCTATTATTGATAAGAATTTCTTTTTTCTCCTTTCTTTTATTTTTCTTTCTCTCTCTATTTTTGAGAAAATTTCTGCCTCCCTGCATCTTACTTGTCTTTGGTCTGTCCTCAGGAGAAATACAAAAGAAATACATCCTTCTTTTATATCAAAGCTCCTCAAATATTTGCTGACTGCTATCATAGCTATCTTGACTAATCCAAATACAACCCAGATTTTTCAGTTTTTTCTTACATTAAAATGGTTTCTGAATCTTTCTCCATATTGGCTACTTTATCTGCAAGTGCTCTAGGGTGTTAATAATAATCTTAAAATATAGATTCCAGGAAAAATGCCTTTCCTGATCCATAGTATTCATTCCAGAGAACTTGATATATTTGTATCACTCATTTGGCTCATTATGTGCTGTAGTATTTACAGATTTTTTTTTGGCTGCAGAGGAGAGAGGGACTATTTTCTGTGCCTTTGCATTTTTGCCTGTAAACTGGATGATCAGTCCCTGGAAAGCAGCAACTAAAACCTGCAAATTTCTACATCCTTTAAAGAAGACCCTGCATCTATTAGGCGTTCAATAATTTGATTACCCAAAACTAATCTCAAGTGATGAACATTGCTAAATCTGGTGTTCACTTCTTTTAGCTTTTATATTATTTGATCTCCTGGCAGCGTTGACACTATTGATCACTTTCTTCTTCTAGAAACTCTTACTTTGACAGTCTACCCTGCGGGTTTTCTACCTAATGCTCTCCACTTCTCAGTCTTCTTTGTAATTTCCCTTTAACATTGGTTTTCTTCAGGGCTCTTTCTAATGACTTTCCCCCTTCTACCTCATCCTCACTGTCACTCCTGTGCTCTGGCATCCATCTTCTCAGGCACAGATTACTGTAATAATCCCCTACAATCAGATTTTGGAAGTTTGGGAATGCTTAAAAGTGGTTCATCTTTAAAATCCTTTCCTAGGGGAAAAGATAGTCAGAAGAAGACAACTGGGGAGATTTGAGAGATATTTAGGAAGTAGAATTGAATGAACTTAGTGATTTATTGGATGAGAAAAAGATAAGGAAGAGTGAGGAGTAATGGATAATGCTGACGTTTCTGGCTGGAGGTGGTAGGGGTATGTGGAGATCTTGGGAGGAAGAGTTTTGGGATATCCCATCGCACAGTGTGGTTCCCCATCAGAGCACTTCTCATAGTCTATTGTAATCACCTGTTTACCTGTATATTTCCTACAGTAGACCCACACTGCAAGTTCTGGGAGGGCAGGGACTGATTGTGTATCTATTGTGATCATGATTGTACCTCCTTTCCTTGCACAGGTGTGGTATATTATAAGAGCTCAATATATAATTGTTGAATGGCTGAATGAGTTCTTGTAGTTTAATATTGAAGATTATGATGTGTTAAAAATACCTTTTTAGAAAAAGGTTCAGTGGGGGCAGTTTAAGATGGATCAGGAAAGAACCTGCTATCATATCTTGCTGCATATAATTGGAGTTATAAAAGAGAAGGAAAAAAAGACAAGAAATGGAATTTTAAAATGTACTGTGGCATTAACTGAACATCAGGAAAATGACATAGTACAATAGACCCAATCAGTGAAGTGATATTTACTGAGCATCTGTTATGGACAAGGCTCTGTGTTAGGGCCTGTGGGGTGTGATTATATGTCCCTGTTGCTCAGGAGAGGCCTGGCTTATGCCTACTGTTCCAGCTGAATTATTAAAAGAACTCTCTTGCACTCTAGAGGATTCCAGTATGGACAGTGTACTAACTGATCACACTGCCCATGGCGGGTACAAATAATTCTTTCTTCAAATCAAGAAAGAAGATTGTTCTTGATATTGGGTTAGATGGGAGAGTCAGCAGCCAGGCGTGAGTGATTTAGGGCTGTCATGAGAAAATTCACCTAAGAAAATTGTTGGGAGAAAGAAAGAAACAAATCTCAACTCCAAACAGAGTCAAGAAATCTCTAAAAGGAAATCTGGTGGTTGATTTAGACAGGAGTCCAAAATGGCATCATTTTCAAGATGTTGCCTTCTCTTCTTTACTTGGTTTGAAATTTTCACCCTAAGGGTCATCCCTTGGGTTTCTACAAAAAAGAGGTGGGGAAGGGAAAGAATCTTGCCTTCAGAATGCCACTATTAAAAGACAGTGTGGCCAGAGAAGGCCTCAGACCTCCCCTTCCATTCTTGGAAAGCCTTTTCTGATTGGCTGATGAGCAACGTAAGTTTGGAGACTGCTTAGTTTTCACCTTGGCAGGGGAAAGAGAAGATAGGAAGGCATAGATCCTGGAGAAGCCTGATAAAAACTGACAAGAGGTAGGGCCCAGTGTGAGCCTTGAAATGCAGGTGACTCCTGCATACCTGGAAGAGCTGAGAAATTGTAACTGGAGGGAGGTGGCATGAGAAAGGAAATAAAATGAAATCAAGAGTAACAGTGTGGAGGATTTTTTTAATCATGAGAATTCCAGAGGCTGCCCCTCATGACAGAAATAGAGAGACATACACTATGATGAACAGGGGCTGATCCTCCCAGGAGCAGGTGGCCCCAGAGGAGAGCTGGTACAGTGTAGAGAGAGGGAGAGAGGTAAACCAGGTGTTTTGAGTGGAAAATCAGGGGAGAGAGAGAGAGACAGGCATCTAGAGGGGATTTTTAGAGACTTTTACTGTGTATGGTTTGTAAAAGCACTTTTCCTGATTTATGGGAATTGTACAGGCTTTACCAGCTTCACCCAGTAGCATGGACTCTGGCAAGAGTCTAGGAACTTCCATGTATGCTAAGCACATAATTTGTATGGTTATTTTTAAACAGAATAAAGATTGTGGATGTAATTAATATAATACAAGTGATCGAAAGCATTACTGAAGTCACAAAGACTTGTTCTATACATCTCCCCATCAATAGACAATGAAAGAAGAGATATTTTTACATGCGTGTGAGGAGGAGTCCTTCAGTTTCAGAAGCAGAAGGGTGACAAACACAGGTCTAGGGGCATCCTCGATTCTCTATTAATCTGCCTGTGTCTTTTCTGCTTGGTACATCAACGTAGAGTGTTGAACTTTCCTGTAGAAATGGCACACAGTTTTCACTTTTCATAAAAACCTGGAGGCTATTTCTGACATAGAAATTTGATGTCTTCCATGAATTTCCTCTTGGAAGATGCAACCCCCCCCCCCAAACAGGTAGATACATGCTTAGAGCATGTCTTGAGTGTTTTCTTTGACTATGACAACGTTAAAAATACAGATGGGCAAAAGGAAACTGACTTACCTCTAAATGGACTCTATTTATTTCTGTGATGATTAACTAATAATGTTGTATGTTCTTATACGTAATTCTTATGTTCTCCTTCATAACGCTCTTTTCCTCTCTTCTCTAGCTCAGCTGGGCTAGATGCTTTACATATTACTCTTGACATACTCTTTGTTCACTGTTAGCATTTAAGGATTGCAGTATGTGCATACGTGTGAATATGTTCTGGCTTCTTTCACTTAACATATTGTTAATTTTCCCACATCATTACATTTTCATTTAAAATTACTGTCTTCCCAGATTCCCATGTGTATCTTCTATAATTCATTTAACTTTTTCATGGGTAATTTCTAAGTTTTTATCATTGGAAATAATGCTCTGGTCCACAGTGTTGTGGGAGCGTGTTATTTTTTTCCCCTGGAATTATTCTTCTGGTGGCAGAATCTGATATTCTCTGGGGCACCACATTCTTGCACTCTCAGCCCATGTACTCAGGATGGGGCTTGGGAGCCGAGCATATGGCCTCAGTCTAATCACAGGATTCCCCTGCCCACAGCGACTGGCTCAGTGGTGGGCTTATGATCCAAACAGAGCCATCTAGACGCAATGAGTCTTTGGCTGAGACTTCTGAGAGACTCATACTCTTTCCTCAAAGGATTTACAAATGAGCGGCCATGAGAGTGATCCTGCTGAGACTGTCTTGCCAATGTGGGGAGCCCCAGTATGACACTCATGAGGAAAGCAGAGTGGAACCAAAAGACAGAAACAACAGAAAACAAGCAAACAAACAAACAAACCCTGTTCTGACAAAGTCTCTTAAACTCTAATTTCAGCCTATTCTTCACGTAGACTTCTCATTTGTTGAACAAATAAATCCTGCATTTATCCCTGCCTCCTCAATGTGCACACATGCACACACTTATTTTTAAGTCTGTTTGCATTGAGAGCGTGGTCTCTCAATAAGAGAGCCCTGTTGTAACCTCTTTCTTCACATAGCATTTACTTCACAGCGAATTGTGTCCTTTGGATCATTAGAGCTGACATACACTGAGTGCTCACCTTGTGTCAGGCATCATGCTAAAGACTTTACAGTCAGTATCACATTTAGTCCTTCCAATAATCATTGGAAGTAGTTACTATTATAATCCTCAATTTACACATAAGGAAATTAAAGCTCAGAGAAAAGACAGAACAAAATATTAATGCAGAGTCAGGCTAGCGAGTGGTGGAACTAGGATTCAATCCTAGGTCTGTCTGTTTGTAGAGCCAGAGCTACATCACAACTTGCCTTTCATTCAGTTCCTCCTAATTTCCCTCATTTATTCCCTAAGAACAAAGTGCATTCTGTATGAAATCAGAAAGACCCGAGCATGTAAATTCTCTTTAAAGAGCAGTGTAGTTAAAGGTTTGGTCTTGGAGCAGGATACAAGAAAATTAAAAGCTGGATTTTAGAAGAAGCATAAGAAGTGTCTGAGAAAAATCCCAGAGGTGGGACCGAGGTGTGTCACACATATGTGTGTGTGTGTGTAAGTGCAATTGGTGAACTTTGGGATTCTTTCCAGTCACAGAGTCGAGGATTCTAAGAAGTCTCATCCATCCAGAGCTGAGAAGTCATGTGGAAATGTGAGTGATGTGATTGGATCAGATTTTGAATCCTACTTAAAAGAGTCTAGATGTGATATTATGGGCAATAGAGAGCCCTTAATTCCTTCAGAAGGTGTGGTAGACTGTTTCTTTGGTGGCCTGCAATGAATCATGCCTCCTAGTAGACATGCCCTTGTGTATTTCCCTCCACATTGATTTAAGCCTAGCCATTTAATTAGCTTTGGCCAATATGACGTTAGCAGACATAATGCAAGTGGAAACTCTGTAAGAATTTGCACATTTGGATCTCTTCTTTTGGAAGGTTTTTTCTTAGAACCCAGCTGCTGACTGTGAAGAAATCCAAGGAGCCACAAAAAAGGTCCACAGAGGAGAAGTGAGGTTCTGGGCTGACAGCCCCAGCTGAGCTCCTTGCTGGTATCCACCACCCCTTCCCAGCCATGTGAATGAGGCCATTTTGGATGTTCCAGAAATCCTAGTGCCCTGGTCATCATGACACGAAGCAGAAGATCCACCTACCCAGCTCTTAGAATGGTGAAAAATAACTTGTTTTAAGCCACTAAGTTTAGGGTGGTTTGTGATGTAATAATAAATCACTGAAACAATTGACAGTGGTCTTCGTGCTTCCCTTCCTCCCTTTCTTCCTTCTGACAAATATAATGGGCTCTGTGGATGATGCAAAGATAGAGAGAAGGAAGCTTCATGATCCTTGTCCTGAAGGACCTTGATGATTCTTGCACCTCTGGCTCCACCCTGCATCTTTCTGAGCTACAGACTTTCATTTCCAGCTGGCTAGCAATATTTCCAAAGCAGAATTCATTTTCTTTTTTTTTCACTTCAAAATTCCCCTTTTCCTTCTTTCTCTATTTTGGCTATTGATATTGCCATGTATCCAGTTGGCCAAGTTAGAAATCTCAGATTCATTTCGACTCTCCCTTCACTCTCATTTCTCATGTTGAAACAGCTCACACTGTTCACTTACCATAGCGCTGCTGCCAGCCTGGTACGGGCTGCATTGGAGAGGGGAGGGCCCGGATGCCAGGAGATCTGATACCATAACGTAATAGAGGCTGTAGCCACTGGGAGTGTTGCAGCTGCATTGTCGACCTGTTTTAGAAAAGAGGGAGTAGCTAGGCCTCTAGCTAAGATGGAAAAATCTCTCTTCTGGCAATTTTACCTCCAGAACAAGTGGATATAGGTT
The DNA here is from genome assembly GCA_031878705.1 of Tapirus indicus. Classification (NCBI taxonomy): domain Eukaryota; kingdom Metazoa; phylum Chordata; class Mammalia; order Perissodactyla; family Tapiridae; genus Tapirus; species Tapirus indicus. The sequence continues at coordinate 33,402,922 of CM062930.1, read as the reverse complement.
TCTGTCCCCTCTCTCCATCTCCAGGCTTAGTCGGATGTAGGATCAATTGCAGTCGGGGCAGAGTAGGCACAGAGGATACTGAACCCCCTTATAATTTTGGAAGACTTATTCTGGCATCCTCCTTTGTGCAAAATGTAGAACAATTGCACTAATTTTCCAAAAAGTGTTTTAAAAAATCCAAAAATACTTAATTAATATGGAGTTGAATCAATTGTGCTACATTTAGAGAGTGTGTTATATTATAAGCAGAATGAAGTATCCTGGCACTTTCTTAGCCAGGCAATCTGATGGCATTGCCTTCTTTTTGGTATATAATGAGGACATAGAAATTAGAAGCCACAGATCACTCTTGGTTTTCCTTTTTCCATATTCCAAAGACAACTTATCTTTCTGTTCAACACTAGAAGAGGAGTCAAGAGACTTGGGCTCAGAGCTGCTGCTGGTCCAAATGTGGCATCTTAGTGCCTGTTAGAAGAAGGTGTCCTCTCTGGGTGGCAGTAGCCCTGTGTGCAGATGGCACCCCTCTTCTGGGTGGATGCTACTCCCACCCCAAAGCAGACAGCTTGTCTGGGAGAGTGCGGGCTGGATTTTAGTCATGGCTTGCCTCCTTGGTCAGGGGCCATTGTACAATGCAGAAAGTGTACACTTGTTCTTGTGTCTCTCCTGGGGCTCTGGTGCAGCACTGCCATCAACAAGTTGTGTGACTTCACCTCTCTGGGTCTGGATTTCCTCAGTGTGGATGGAGCGCTGCATCTGGGTTGGAGTCTTATCTCCTCTTCTTAGTCACAACATAACCTTGAGCAAGTCCTTGATTTCAGTAGGCCCTAATTTTCTGATTTGGAAAATGGAGGTGGGTAAATTAGAGAATCTTCAAGAATCTCCTTCCAGATTCAAAAAGCTTGGATACTAATATGTTGCAGAAAGCCAGGCATGTATTCAGAATCTTCAAGTTTCATTACAGGACTTGCTTTTAAGAGTCTGCTGTCATCTTCTTTCTCTTTTGCAACTCAGTCTATTAGTTAATTTCTCTGTGTTTCAGCTTTGCTCTATTTGTCAAATGGAGATAATAAGGGATGCCTTAGAGGGATTCAGGGAGGATAAACTAATTAATGGTCATAAAGTCCTAGTGGCCGCGTGCCTGCTAAGTAGTCATGATTCTAAACAGATCTTTGTAGTTCCTCGGCTGCTCACTGCCTGAGCGTCAGACAGCGCCATTTATAACATGATGTTCTCTTTATCAAAAGACACACTGCAGTATTGGGAAGAATCATGTCAGAAGCAAAGGCCAGAATAATGGCTAGGAAGGGAGTGGAGAAGGGTAGGAGGTATGAGTTTAGGGAGGAAGAAATCTGTTGCAGTTGAGATTTTAGGGACCTGAGTTCCTGGGAGGTTTGTCTTGCTGGTAGGATTAGGTAGTGGCAGAAGGGATGGCACCGAGATTGGAAGAAGCACATTCTGGCTCTGTATCTGTTGTTGGCTTTGGGCCCCACATTCTCTCTCCTTACTTACCTTGGATATGTGGGCTGGGGAAGGCAAGAGAGCAGCTGTAAGGAAGGCAGAATCTACTTCCTTAAGAGTTAATCTTGCTGTGGCACTAAAGATCCTAGCCAGCTCATTCAAAATACCAATATAGGTGGCCGACCCGGTGGCACAGCGGTTTAGTTCACGCTTGGCAGCCTGGGGTTTGCAGGTTCGGATCCTGGGTGCCTGCCGACACACTGCTTGTCAGCTACGCTGTGGTGGCATCCCATATAAAGTAGAGGAAGATGGGCATGCATGTTAGCCCAGGGCCAGTCTTCCTCAGCAAAAAAGAGGAGAATTGGCAACGGATGTTAGCTCAGGGCTGGTCTTCCTCACAAAAAACAACAACAGAAAAACAAAAATCCCCAAAATACCAATATAGTATTTTACTAATTGATATAACTTGTGTTTTGGATAGTTTGAGACTTCAGAAACTGGAAAATAGAACATAAACATGAGCCATTGTCTACATCTAGATTTTAATTCTTCCTTGAAGTTGTTTCAGATCTTTTCAGTTGAAATGAGTTCCTTCTTCCTAACATTTCCATATTTCTTTTTGGACTGCCATATGGTATTAGAGGTATTTACATAAGTACCATGATAAATAGTAAGTTTCTTGAGAGCAGAGAACATGTTATTCATCTGCCAGCTCCTTATAGTGTCTAGCATACCACTTTCAACATAGAAAGTCTTCAATAGCTACTTATTAAGCTGGATTGTGTTATACCATATAAAGAAAGAATATAGAGGGATTGAATGACAAGATTTTAGAATTTCAGGATTTTTTATTTTCTTGGACTTATTACTCAGGTAAACTCTATCATTTTTTTTTTCTTGATTTAACATTCTCTGTGAGGCTAGAATTTTGAAGTAATAACACAGGATTAGCTTATTTGGTAATCTAATCATATCACCTTGGAAAGCAGAAGGCAGTGACCTAAGGGAAAAAAATGAGATGAAATTAATTTTGTTTGGGGCAAGGGATGGGTAGATAGATCTAGAATGCAAGAGGATGGGCAACACGGCAGAGGTAGCAAAGAAAAATTTCCCTCACTCTATAAATTGGCCCTCGGGCAGATTTGGTTTTAGTTATGTAACCTCTCAATCAGATGAGTCCTATCTGCAAGTCCCTTGATATGGAAGAAGTGAAGTCCTTGGTTGCCCTATGTCACCAAGAACATTAAATGAAGTAAACACTGATTCTGTCTTATGATTTGGTTGAACTTTGGTTAGTGATGTATGTTGTCAGCAGATCCTTCTGCTGTAATTCTTACCACATAATTTGCTAAGGAATATTTACCTTTGCACTCATTGTATCTAGAAAGTAGAGGTATAAATTTGTATTTCCATGCTCTTTGTAGGCAAAAGGAAAATTTACTGACCCTTAAGTTAGATGTTTTCACCTTAAGTGGGAAAATACATATAATCAAAGAATTAAAGTTTTCCAGATCTGCTTTTGCCTCAAGAAGTTATCTAGTCCCTTCTCTCATTTCACACATGAGGATACCAAGGCTCAGAGAGCTTAAATGATATGCCCAAGGCATCAACACTGGGATCAGAACCCAGTTTTCTGACTCTGAGTCCTGGGTACTATTGCTATTTTTTCTTCCTGTGATGACATTGTCTGGCTTGAATGCATAGAAGTGACCATTTTTGTTTGCACTTATATTTTGCTTCATTCAGTGTATCATATACAATTCAACAGATTGCCTTCTGTGTGGACTGATTACCAGGATTTGCCTTCCAATGACACTGGAGTCTTTATAGTAAGGATGTTAGGTTCCTCCTAGCCCAGAACCCATATGACCACTCCTAGGGTGTTTAACTTAGTATATTTAGAAGTCAGCAAAGGATTTCTTAGAATGACTGAATCCATAGTATATGATGCAAACCATTTACTTTTACTATTGTATCAGTAAGAAATGCTTTATGCTACAAGTATCCTAACTGGCTTAAGCAATAAAGATGTTTAATTATCTCACATACAAGTGGGTGACCAGAGGTTCAACAATGTCTTCAAAGTCTGAGACTCTTCCTAACTTTCTGTTCCGCCATCCTCAATGTACTGCATACTGACTTCTCTCAAAATTGGGGCATTGTTTCTAGGCCTCCCATCTGTATTCTAGGCAGCAAGAAGGGGAATGAGTCAATACTGGTGATTTTATTTTCTTTTTTTGAAGGAAATTAATGTTCTTTAGAAGCTTGTCCACCCCCAACCTGTAGACTTCCTACTTCTCATTGGTCAGAACTGGGTCATACATTCTCTCTTGTCTGACAAGGGACTGGGAAAGAGTTATATAGTTTTTTATTTGTATAGTGGATGCGGGCAAGAGAAGTATACTAGACATAAGTATTGAGTTAGCCATTCTTCAATATAATGTGGCCCAGGAATAAATATGTACAACGACTGTAAGTAATATTCTATATCAACTTCTAATTCTGCTTTATTGTCTGGTCCATCTTCTCTGGTGGAGAAGTCAGAAGGCAGGCTTCTTTGGTTAGATTCAAGAGAATTTACTGAGTGTGCCAAATGTGCCCAAACTGAGGGACATGCAAAATTAAAGGGTCAGTAGGCAGGCTGGGATCAGGATGTGAGTAAAAATGGGTCATCCAAAGGAGAGAAAGTAGATCAAGGTGGTTAAGGTTATGGGCTGTCGAGCCAGATTGTGTTAGGTTTAAGTTCTGGCTCTGTCACTTCCTAACTACGTGACTTCACCAAGTTACATAAACTCTCTAAGCCTCAGTTTCCTCATGATTTTAATGAGGATAACAATACCTTACTCACTGGGTTGTTGTGAGGAGGTATATTTGTAAGTTTCTTAGCACAGTCTCTGGCTCATAGTAACTGTTCAATATCATCATCATCGTCATCATGGTCATTATCAAAACAGGACAGGTTTGAAGTAGGCATTCAGAATTGGTGAATGGAATGAAGAACTCTCAGAGCCTGAGGTATGAGAGGAGGTTAAGTGCAAAAGCAAGAAAATGAAATGAGGCAATACATATTCCCTGTAGTAAGGGTGGGCTGACTCCATTAAAAGGATTCCCTGTTGCAAGATAGTACAAATGACTCATACATGGGGGTACATCTCTTATATTGTGGCTTAAATATATCTCCTGGAAGGTGACACACTGTTTGGATTCCAGAGTATAGAAATAGGATAGTGGAGGGGAGAAATGCTGGCAATAGAACCCCAAGGGGGGGTGAGTGGGGTGGGAGTCTTCTGGTCGTGGGTCTTCTGCCACAGAGTGTCACAGCCACTCTTGAACCATTGACTATAGAAGCCACAGAGCATTAGCTTCTCCCTTTGATCCTCCTTGCCCTGCTTTGACTGATTGACTGATTGACTGTTTGTGTGTATGTGTATATATATATGTGTATTTTATGAGTCACTGGGGATGTCCATTAGCAGTGGCCATTTATATAGCAGTAGCTCTAGGTAGGGTGGGCATTTGGGCTCATTAGAATGTAGCTTGGTGTAATGTGTCTAAGCCCATCACTGGCTAGGATCTAAGGTGAGGTGGAAACGCAAGACAAAGTTTAGGTGGTTTCCACCCTCCTCTGGGGCTGGACAACATCTGACTACAAAATAGATGGCTGTTCATCTATATTGACAGGTGTGAGTAGTCAGTTACATGGCTTCCTCCTCTTGCAGAAAAGCCCTGATGTAGATGATCACATTAAACACATATGCTAGACACTACTATCTATGTTAACTAACTCAATCCACAAAACAACCCTGTGAGGTAGGCATAATGATTACCCTAATTTTTACAGATGGGAAAACTGAAGTCAGATAACTTATAAAGATCATAACGATGTCTGTGTGTTGGAAAGGAGATGTGGCTAGGTGTAAACCTGTCTAGACTTATGCTAAGATCCATGATTTCAGAAAGGGTAGGAAAATTGGTCTGTGGTTGTTCTTATAGATTATCTTAGTCTAACTTTTTCATGAAGAAGTGGAGTTTAATGAAGCATTGATTCAAATCCTTTGCACCATGACAAAGATAGTGAAAAGAGAAGAGCCCATGTCTAGGTTTTTCCTGACATATGTTAGCCAATGACTTGCGCAAGGATTCTCCTTGCCCTCAAAATACACACATAAAGAGATGACTGGCAGATGGGTAGATTTGTCCTACAGTTTCGAGGGTGGCTGTTTTTAGGAGTTCAGCCTTGATGGAGAGGTGTGAAGTGAGGGATTGTTGAGGAAAAGGTTATGACGACTGAGCTGGATCTTGTGAAGGATGAATAGAAGGTGGTGGGGCAGGAAATTCCCAGAGTGGGCAAAGATATGGAAGCAGAAAAAAACCAAACAAACAGTGCTTAAACATCAGCAATTCATTTTGCCTGGAATATAGGGCTTTTGAAGGAGAATATTTGGAAGTAATAGGGATGGGAGATGGATCATAGAAGACTTTAAATGCCAGATCAAGAAGTATGAATTCTACTCAGTAGGCAATGGGGAACCTATTAATAAAATCTAAGTAAAAATTGGGGCCCTGGAGGAAGGACCATTTTTATTTCATTTACACCTCCATATAAACACAACCTGCGCTGTTATAGTCACTGCCTGACTTGTGACTCCAGATTGAAGATTGTGGCAGAGTATTTCTTTCAATCCTGATTATTGTCTTCCTGATGACCACCACATGTCTGAAAGTCAGACTGAGGCAAAGAACTGTTAGATAGATGGTAAATGAGTGGAACTAGGATTTATGTTTTCTGACTCTCAGATCAGTTTGTTCATTCAACACATATTTTTGAGCATCTTTTTAGGTACAGTAGATACAGCCATTAATGAACATGATTTTAGGCAAAATGGTCATCCCCAAACTTAATCTACTGCATATTTTATTGGCTCAATCTTTAATTTCTTGGATCTGACCTCTTTATACTGTTCCTGTGGAGCACCCAGGTCTGAGCCACCATTATCTCTTGCCCAACTCCCTTAATAATCTCTTAAGTGGGCTCATGGCTTTTATTCTTGAGACTATACACACTCAGCAGGCAGAGTAACGTCGTGAAAGCAGAAGTCAGATCTTGCCACTCACCTTTGTAAAACCCTTCAATGGCTCTGATGACGCTTCGATTAAAATTCCAACACCTCTCCGCACCCCACAGGTCCTTCTCTGAACACCTCCCCCCGACCAAGACCTCTGATCTTACCTGCCACCTCTCTCTCACTTGCTCACTCTGGTCCATCCTCACTGGCTTCTCGCTATGTTTTGAACAGTCAGAGTGTATTCCTGCCTCAGAAACTTTACTCTTGCTGTCCCTTCTGCTTGGAATGTTCTTTTTCCAGATTCTAGAATGGCTGCACACCCCCTCTCCCTAATGCCATTCAGATCTCTATTCATGTGTCAACTCCTCAGAGAACCATTCTCTGACTAGCTATCTAGTTATCTTTATGGCACTTGGCACTATCTGAAATTACGCTTTTGTTTGTTTATTTGTTTATTGTGTGTATAGCTCAGCAGACGGTAGGCTCTGTGTAGAGAGGACTTTGTTTACCTGCTCACTGTGGCATCCTTGGCACCTAGAACAGAACAGGGCCTGGCCCATGAGCACACAGCGAGCATTATTGAATGAATGAGTGGTTATTATTGGGACTTCTTTTGCAGCTTATAAGAAAAGTTGTTTTGCCCCTCAAAAACTTAACATCTGTCTATATATGTTTACCTCACTTATCACAGTTTCATATCTGCCTCTCTTGACTTTTGCAACTCCTGAATAAGTGACATCCATTTTAGGCATATTAATGACAGTCTGCAAATAGTAGAGTGCATTTCTGACTTTAATTCTTTTGGCTGCTGTGAATAGTTTTTCTCTGGTTGTTAGTAATTAAAACAAACAAGCAGAAAGACTCATATTATTCTATCTCATTGCCAAATTGGATATTGCTCAACTCAAAATTAAATGTACACACACCCATAAAACTAGCCAAACTGGCTATTACAATTACATAAAGTTCCTTGTGTTCATTAGCAGTGTTGCCTTTCATGGGTTTATCCTGTTTGGCATATACATCAAAGTAACAGTCATAAAGACTTCTTCAAAAATTTGGAGCATGTAGATGTGGAAAAAGTTTTAAGATTTTTTTTTTGTTTCCAGCTAAATTGCAACAAAAGCATAACCTTGTTATTGTGATATAAAGCTTAAGGCACAGAATAGATACATTCAGTATTTTGTCAAAACTTGGTACTTTAAGCCCAACTGTCAAAGTCACCTAAAAGTGGCAGATACGATTCAGTTTTGTATTCTGCATCTTGGGAATCAATGTCAGAATACCAGCCCTGATCGCTTTAGTGAATGATTCATACGCTAACATGATTAACAATTCTGAGAGCCAGCAATGTTGGCTAGTAATGTCAGATTTTTGGAAGCTGCCTAAGTTTAATGGCATTGGGAATGTGTGTGTTTGTACTTGGGTGGGGGGAGAGGGAGTCCTGAATCTGCTGTTCTGATTTTTTTTTTTTTTGGTGAGGAAGATTGGCCCTGAGCTAACATTTGTTGCCAATCTTCCTCCTTTTGCTTGAGGAAGACTGTCCCTGAGCTAACGTCTGTGCCAATCTTCCTCTATTTTCTTGTATATGGGACTCCACTACAACATGGCTTGATGAATAGTGTGTAGGTCTGCGCCCAGGACCTGAACCCGCAAACCCCAGGCCGCCAAAGCGGAGCGCATGAACTTAACCACTACACCCTTGGGCCGGCCCCTCTGTTCTGATTTTTAATGTTTTTATTTGATCCAGGAGAATGAACTTCTTAAGATTTTCACAGCTTTCCATTTTCTTATGGGTAATAACTATCCATGAGAAAAACAAAGCAATAACAGTTCAGGGAAATTAAGAATAAAAAAGAGTGACAAAGCTTCCTCCAGAAAACCTCGTAGATTAAGTTTGTAGAGGTTTGATGAGTACACTGAGTAAAAAAACACTTAGTTTCAATTCCTTGTTTGATTCAAAGGCATGACTCTACCTTTTTGAATATAAGGAATTCAGAAAAATTGAGGCAGATTGAGATTGGTTTTATATTTGTTTATATGTCTGTCTCGAAGGGTGGGCTGTGAGCTCTTGGAAGGTAGACCTTATTCATCTTTATTTCCCATTGTCTGGTGTGGCAAGTAGCGTAGCTTAACAATAATGATGATTGTGATAATGCTGGTAATGGCTAGCATTACTCAGCTCACTATATGCCAGACACTATGCTAACTGCTTTGAATACATTACCTTATCTAATTCTCACAAGAATATATTCTGTCCATATTTTGTGAAGAAACCGAAGCTGAGAGATGTTCATAAATTTTCCCACAGTCACCAGTTAGTGAAGTGCTGGACTTGGGATTTGAAACCATTTCTGTTCTTTGTCTTAAATCCATGTTGTTAATTACTACACTATATGTTTGTTGGCCGAAGGAATGAGAGTGTAGTTAACCAAGGACCCCTCCTCCACCTGGTTCCCGTGACTCAGTCAAGAGTTAAACTGTGACAAACTGAACTAGGCAATGGTAATGTCCTAGAACTAACCATGGTTTCACCACCCAGTAAGAGAAGAGAAACCATCAGTATGTGTAACGAGAGATGGAGGGTTTACCTGCGTCCGGATTAGCTCCAAATATGAGGAGGACAATGGATTTAAGAACAAGGGGAGAGAAAAGAAAGTGCCACAAAAAGGAAACCTAAGCAAAGAGAAAAGTAGGCATTTTTTAAAAGAGGAGGTAGATTTTATTCCCAGAAGTTTCCAAAGTGATGCTTTTAAACCTCCATGTTGTTCAGATTCCTGCTGGTGCGTACGAGCAGGAGAACAAAAAAACCAATGGAAAGGTTTGAGCATGCCTCTGTACACTGAGCTGCCCTCCTTGCCGCCTTTCCCCCCAGGAATATGTGCTTTGGAAGCAAATGGGTGGAAAGTTTTGCCCACTTCGGCTTCCCTTGCTTTTGCGCGTGGGTGTCGGTTTCTGTGCCCAACTCTTCCATGGGGAGTTCAGGTTGCTTTACCTGCTATTGAGTCTTAACAGGGTGAGACATGTGCCTGTGGTTGCAGGCCTGTCCCAGGAAAACTTGTCATACTGGATATGGAAATCATTAAAGCAAAGTGGGAGGCCAGGTTGCCTTATTTTCATGCTGATACTTGGGTTACTTTCCTCCTGCCCAGCTAGAGCCCTGGCATCTGTGGAGTGAGTGGGACCAAGAGGAAACTATTTGCATGTAACGCTCACCTGACGATTCTGGAGACGTTAGCCAAGAGTGCCACTTTCACAGACAACAGGCATTAAAAAGGAATGGTACATCAAAAAACAAAGGAAAGGAAATCACAGTGTTTCCAGCCCTTGTTATCTCTCCCCTCTCTGGATCTCACAATCCTGAGGGCTCTCAAGCTTTTCAAACTGATTCTTTTCAGATTTCCTTCTTTGGTCCTTGATTCTGTCAGGACTGTTCTCTGGCTTCTATGTGACCAGTGGCTTTTGAAGATTTAAGCCTCAGTACGAGCGCGCTGCAGACCTGCTATAGGGACAGGTAACACACTTACATAAAGCCAGCATCAGCAGCCACTGATGGAAGGCATTCTTCTCCTAACGTGATTACAGAAGAATTAATGATGCGCAAACATCAATGTTAAGAGATTTAATTTGGATAGACGTTATAAAGCTTGTCTGCTTAATCAGAGTTTATCTGATCCTTTCTGTTTTTTCTTTCTTTTCTTTGTTCTGCAAATTTTCCAAGAACAGGTACCAGAGTGATACTCTTTCTACTTCCTAGTCCAGGGCAGATAGGAACTTCACGAGACCTGACATTCTTGTGATACTTTGATAACTTCCTCTTCAGGAGAAACAAAGGAGGGTACAGATGCATGCAAATGCAAAACCAAACAAGATACCAGCAGAGTGACTTAACAATCCCCTCCTCCCCCCAAGAGGTTCTAGTGAAAGAAGCAGTACTTCAGAGGAGCTCGGGTATTTTCTCAATCTTTGTTTACTCTTTCTTAGCAGGTAACAGTGGATCAGTGAGAGCTTTTTGCTTTTGAGGGCTCCTACCCAGACGACAGACAGCCTCATCTGCTATCTGTCCCCTCCTCCCAACTCTCAGGTCTTTCTGAATCCATTTCTGATTTCCTGAAGTGTACATGGGCCCAAAATAATCCATATCTAATGCGTAGCTAATTTATATGCATCTTTCTCAAGGAGAATGAGAGTCATTGTTTCCAGTCTCCCAATGTGATTTTTTTTTTTTCTATCACAGAACCTAATTTCTCCCATCTTTTCATGTTTATTGATGGGTGGTCTTCTGGGCCACCCTCTGTTTCTGTGTCTTATGCTTCTGCTTGCATGAAAAGTCTTATCAGGCCAAACCATAAGCAGGCAGAGCCAATGGGAGTTTTGGAGGTAAGGAAATGGTTTGGTGGAAGCTCTTATTTTTTGTTTGATAACTGGAGTGAATACTTTTTAAAGACTCTTTTCTCTATTGGGAAAATTGGAAGAACAGTTACATTCATTTTATAGTTTCTGCTCGTTGGGTGCTTATTTTATCCAAAAAAAAAAAAAGAAAGAAAATTCCAGGCTCCAGGAATCCATCTGTTGTTACATTTCACGAGAACTAAATGCAGTGAAAAATATGGCTAAACACACTTCGTTCACATTTTCTCCACCTTTGGACTGATACCAGTCATAAAACTCCATCTTGTATAGACAATCTGTTAAAATAAGTTACTAAGAAACCCAAACAGGTGTAAAGGTCATTCTTAGTGTGAGTGGGCTTTCTTTTTGCTGTGATTATAGCCAAACCCAAACTCACTTCGAGATGGTGTTTTATGGTCGATACTTTAAACTGTAAACCACATTATATGGTTGTAGAACCACACCCAGCAGAGTCAGTTTTCCTGTTTCGGAACTCTTATGCGATTCAGTGCATAATTCATGCTCATTTGTCATGTTCTCACTTTGTTCAGATCTCGGAGTTTTATGAGCAGGTTGCTCCACTGCATTTTAAACATGTCATCTCTCCCAAGGTGTATTTTAAGAAATATATGGGCAATGAAAAGAAAGCCAAATGTGTCCTTACTATGAGAGACAGAGGATGTTGTTAAAAAATTGGAAGAGATTCTATTTCTGGAGAGCCTGAAAATTTATCAAATTATAGGAAGGGCACACAGGTTTGAGGGCAAAAGCAAGTGCGTTTAAAGCGAAGACTACTCTTTTCTGCGATTTTCTAAGCACCTATTAGATACCAGCCATTTTGTTAAGCACTTCACGTACATTATCCCACTAAATCCTTGATAAGCTTCTGTGAAATATCAAGAATGTGGGTTAAGATAGGTGAATGACTTGCTCAAGTTCTCATAGCAAGGGATTAGCTGACATACAGTTCCAGCCACGTACGGTTTAACTCCAACACAGCCTGGTCCCAAGGCCACCTCTTTGATGGAGTCCTCCCTGCGGTAGTCTCCCACATCCCTGCTCCCGTGAGTCTTAATGTTGCAAGGGCAGAGGAATGGAAGCGTCTTTTTGGATTTGACCTGGCTTTTCAATGACAAGGTAATGAATGGCTGGTGATAGTGCTGAACGTTTAGATGTTCTTGGTTGGCTCAGTCAAACCGAAGAGCTTCTATGCTCATCCGGATAGAAAGGAAATAATGTGTGACACACAGACTTATCTTGTTTTTCTCTAAGTATGAACAATGGTGAGTCATTACTTTTACTAAAGTCAGAGCAGATCTTTTTTTTTTTTGCAGAAAAAAATGTATTGATTTGCACAACCCACTCCTAACTTAAATGAATCTGTTAAATTGCAGAAATTTTAAATAAAACTTTTCACACTCCTTTACCTACCAGCCTAGAAGCAGGAATGTTTCTTTTCTCCTTCACTCTTGCCTTCAGAACTTGATATGTGAAGTTGTCTTAGCTGACTTCAGAGATTTCTAGACCAATGCTCTTTTTTTTTTTCTCCAAAGATAACACATTCATAGCAATAATCATTCTGAAACGCAGTATCACTTTCATTCATTCATCTGTGCCTATGACTCTGTAACTTTCATTTCAAATGAAATCAAGAAAAAATAATCATATACTTCTTAATTAGAATTTAGACCTCAAGGAACTTATAATTTAGTTGGGAAGTTACAAAAAACTGTAACACTTTAGTTACCAAGGGATGGGATAAGTTACCAAGGGAGGGATGGAATAGCTTCAGGAGTGTGTTTTTGTGGGGCTTAGGAAGGAAGGGTAGTTCATCACTGCTGCCTGGAGTAGCTGGAATAAATGAATGAGTCAGTATTTGAGCTAGATCTTGAGGGAACAATTGAATATGGTTAGGTGAAAATGAGCAGGAAGAAGAAATTGCCATGCCGCAGGTGGAACATGAACGAAAATTCAAGGATAGGAATGAATACTACATATGGAGGGAATTGCAAAGAATATGGGGAAAGATAAAGATGTATGTTTGCCATACAATGATTGGACCAGATCCTTTGATTTCTTCTGCAGGAGTTTTCTAGACCTGTTTAAAGAAGAAAATGAATCCCAGCAAGACCTCCCACTGGCTACAGTAAGATATGGGAGGAAAATATACTTCCTTAATTTTTCCCCACTTTCTGCATCTTAATCAACAAGAGGCACAAACCTTTCTTAGTGCTATTATTGCTAAGACAATAAATGGATGAATAAAGTGGCATATTTTATGAGGAAAAAATGGCTAAAATAAAGACCATCTATAGTAGGTTTCTCAGTCTCAGCACTATTGGCATTTGGGCTGGATAATTTTTGTTTTCGGGCATGGGGACAGTCCTGTACAATGCAGGATGTTTAGCAGCATCCCTGACTCTACCCACTAGATGCCAGTAGCATCCCTGGCCCACTCCCCAAGTTGGGAAAAGCAAAAATGTTTCCAGACATTGCCCAATGTCCCCTGGGGGGCAAAATCGTCTCCAGTTGAGACCAATGCTTTACAGTAGATAGAATGACCTAGTACAGGCATGGTTTCTTTATGCCTGGAAACTTGCTGAGCCAGGGTGAAAATTTACGACCTGAGAAAAGGCAACCACAGCAGGTGTGGAGCTTGAGAAAGGGTAGTGTTTCTGCTCTGAAAGGACCTTAGGGTCAAGAATATGTCCTGCTCATCTTTGAATACTCTCCCTAGGGCCTAGCACAGTTCCCACAACTTAGAAAATAGTCAATAAATGTTTGTTGAATAAATGGGATATTTGCTTAGAGTCTCAGAGAAGAAATCGTAGGAACAGACAGCTATTTTCTTATAGCTGTATCTACTTATTGGCTTATTGTGTTCTGTTTGGGGTCTCTTGAGTATTGCAAAAGTAACCAAGGATACTAGGATGATGACATGTAGCAAACATATGGGAAAAAGAGTAGAGTGACGAATGTCACAAGGCCTGTTTTTCAGGTTTATTATCAGAAAGCGTAGGGTTTGGAAGAGAGAGTGTATAGAAGTAGGGTGAGAGTCCTACAATCTTCCAGCCTTCCTTATAGTGGAGATTGTTTACAGTTCTCATTGTTGCAACTCATTAGTTTGACACCTCTCATCTTTGAACTTTGCATTTTGTCTTAACCAGAGTTTTATGTGTGTTCATCCCAAGGGAGCCAGTCGGGATTCCCTGAGTTGTGGAACCTCTGCTTCTTTAGTGAAAGACTTGGTCAGTGAGGAGTGAGGGACATGTGGTGGAGAGTCCAGGGATGGGAGACAAACTTGTTGTGGCAAAGATGTATGTGTCCATCCTCCTGACCAAGTGATGACAAAGTAAAGGATGAAAATAGCCAACTCGCTTTTCACCCTCTTGGGACTCTTGTTTCCACCCTTCACTCACATCTTTCATTTTTGAATAATGTGTTATTTTGTATTTAACATGTTCCCTATCACTAATGACTAGTCTTAAAGATTCCAGGGTTAGGATTTAAATGAGGGAACTTCTCTTTGGAAGACCTTTATGTGAAAAATAGAGGTTGGGCATCCTCTAATGCAGACAGCTTTCACTGATCTCTCCAGAGTACTCTATGGTGGGCACCCTCTTCTTCTGTTCCTTGATACTCCATCCATATCAGCATCTTCTGAATTCCAGACTCACATACTCAAGTGCTAGTTGACATCTCCACTTAGATATCTTGTAGACATCTTAAGCATTACATGTCCCCAAAATGAATGATTTTCTGTCTCCCATGCCAATCTGTTCCTGTGTCCTCATCCATATCATTCAAAGGCAATTCTATCCTTTCAGTGGCTCAGGTCAAAATCGTCCCCTCTTTGTCTCACACCCTATCATCACATGCCAACAAATCTTGTTGGCTTTACTTTCAAAGTTTATCTAAAATCTGAGTATTTCTCACCACCTGTATTGCTATCATTTTGGTCTGAGCTACCAAGAACTCAACACAGTGGCCAGGATGACATTTTAAAATTGTAAGTTAGATCTTGCCACTTCTTTGCTCAAAACCTTTCAATGTCTCCCTATCTCAGAGTAAAAGACAAATTCTTTACATTGGTCTATAATTTCCCCCACTCCTTTACCTCTCACGCTTTATCTCCTCCTAGTCTCTCGTCACTCACTCACAAGCTCACCTCCTACTTGCTCTTTCTTAAATATATGAGGCATGCTCTACCTGTTCCCTCAGCCTGGAACCCTCTTCCCCTAGGTATCTTTGTGGTTACATTTGGCCCCTTCAAATCTTTGCTTAAATATAACCTTATAATGAGACCTACCCTAATTAAACGACTTAAAACTATGACCCATTTTCCACTCTTACACTTGATCTTCTTATCCTTCAATCCTTTTTTTAAAAAATAGCACTTACCAACTTCTAATATACTATATAATTTATTTATTCACTACATTTATTTTTTGTCTCCCAGGCTAGAATGGAAGCCTCACAAGGGCAAGGATATTTTTTTATCCCAAGCACCTAAAACAATACCTTGCACATAGTTGGTGCTCATAAATATTTGGGGTTGAATAAATATCTCTCTCACTCACAGCACATACTAGCTGTTTACTCAGTCTTTCTTCCTACCCAGATGGTGAACTCTTTTGGGGAAAATGGTGAGCACAACGCACTATATTGCAGTGGTTAATAGTGTTCTTTTCTTTAAAGTGTGCTCCTCAAATTGTATAAGCTTCAGGTCCCACAACATCTGGCCTGCTCCTGTACCACCTCATAGGTTTAGTTTGAGAATTAGAGATAATATGTATATAGATCTTAGCAAAGTGCTGGTACTTTAAGGTTAAAAACTGTGTTATATTTTTCGTGTCCCCCCCCCCCCATCCCTTTGTGATTAGCTCGATGGCTGGAACAGAGTAGGGGATGAAAGAAACATCTTTGCTCATAAGTAAATTAATTGAATGAATGGTTATATTTTGACATGATAGTTCAACCATCTTTTTAGGGTTTTTTTCCCTAGGTGCTACCCTCCTTCCCGTTGTTGCTTTTTTTGACTATTGTTTTTGAGCACTTTTAGGTTCATAGCAAAATTGAAAGGCAAGGACAGAGATTTCCCATATACCCCCCACCCTCACACATACATAGCCTCCCCTATTATCAATGTCCCCCATCAGAGTGGTACATTTGTTACAATTGATGAATCTACACTGGCACATCATAATCAGGCAAAGTCCATAGTTTATCTTAGAGTTCATTCTTGGGATTGTACATTTTATGGGTTTGTACAGATGTATAATGACATGTGTCCACCAGTATAGTATCACACAAAGTAGTTTCACTGCCCTAAAAATCCTCTGTGCTCTGCTTATTCATCCCTCCCCCCCGAGAACCCCTGGCAACCACTGATCTTTCTACTGTCTCCATAGTTTTGCCTTTTCCAGAGTGTCATATAATTGGAATCATACAATATGTAGCCTGTTCAGATGGGCTTCCTTCCCTTAGTAATATGCATTTAAGGTTCCTTCACATCTTTTCATGGCTTGATAGCTCATTTCTTTTTAGAGTTGAGAGATATTCCACTATCCAGATGTACCCCAGTTTATTTATCCATTCACCCCTCCTTCTTTTTTAAAGTTAGGTTTCTCTGTTCAGAGATTTATCTAAAAAGTCATATAAAAAAGTTCTTATATGGATTTGCTTGCATTTTATTGTGTACCTATCAAGACGGTATCAAAACGACATGGTATTCCATAACATTTTTATTCTATGAACAAGAGTGAAGGTCAGAATTTTTAATTTTCTCATCAGTCCTTGACATAATGTGGTGCTAAACCATATGGTGAGTGTAAACACATGATAAATTGCAATGAAATTGAAATATGACTTTATTTATTTATTTTATTTAAAAAATTTTTTATGAAGTAGATTAGCCCTGAGCTAATATCCGCTGTCAATCCCCCTCCTTTTTGCTGAGGAAGATTGGTCCTAAGCTAACATCTATGCCCATCTTCCTCTACTTTATGTGGGATGCCTGCCACAGTATGGCTTGATGAGCGGTGAGTAGGTCTGTGCCCGGGATCCAAACCTGTGAACCCCAGGCTGCCATAGCAGAGTGCATGAACTTAACCACTATGCCACCAGGCCGGCCCCTAAATATGACTTTTTTAAATGGCCCCTTTCTGGTTTTGTTAAGTGCCTATGTTAACAATATTTGAGTTTTCCTAAGGTTTCTACCTTCAGTCTTATCTTTTCCATCATATTGATTTCTTGTACTTGCCATGTTTATATTTAACACACTAGCTAGATAAATACATTTTAAATATCTGCCTGTGATGGCTGTTTCTATAGAGTAAGGCAAACTCTCTGAAATGAATCTAATGGGAAAAAAATAGTTGAGACAAGAGTTTAGAAATGACCTTTAGAATTTTTTTTACTTTCTCAATTCCCTTTATCTCTCAACGCAGTATAATCTGGCTTCTGACTTCACCATCTCTGTAATAGCTTTTTCAGTGGTCAACCATTAGCTCCCAACTGCCAAATTGCCTTCTGGTGAACTTTCATTCTACTTGGTGTCTGCAGCATTCTATAGTGTTGACTATCTTCTTAAAACAGCCTCTGAACTTGGATTCTGTGGCAAGTTTTGTTCTCTTCTTCCATCTCTGGCTGTTCTGAGTGTCCTGCTGGACTCCTCATTGTTCTCCAAAGATCTGTCTTTGGTCACCTTCTAAGTGGTGCTTAGTGCATTTTTGCCAGAAGTGAAGTTCATACTTAACTTATGTTTGGGTGGCTCCAAAATCTATATATTCAGATTTATCTTGAACTTGAGATCCAAATTTCCAATAGCCGCCTAGAAATGTCTTCAAGAATATCTTTCAGTTTTCTCAAAATCAACGTGTCACGAAGTATAAAACACTGTCCTCTACCGCTAGCCCTAACTTTCTTCTGTGTTCTCTATCTCAGTTAATGGCAACGCCCTGGACCAGGTCTCCTAAGCTAGAAACAGTGGAGTCGTCTTCAAGTCTGTTCTCTCCTGACCTCCCCGCTTCCAATACACCCTCCACACAGATGCTATTTACCTTTCTAAAACATTAACTCCAAATCACCAAAATGGTCTCCTGTTTTAAAAAGCATTCACTGTCTTTCCATTGAAAAGGATATTTTGAACACTTTAGAAGGGTAGTGAAAACACTTTGGTGGTGAAAAAATCCTGACAGAAAAATAACTGAAGGGAAGACACCATGACACTGTAAAACATTTCCAAAGGTAGAAAAATAAGAGCTTTTGAATATGGCACAATGAGATATAAAAAAACTCCAGAATTTTGTTTATTCTCTGAGACTGAGAATAAACATACATTCTCTTTAGATTGTAACATTATAGCCTAGGGATTTTTTACTGTTCTTCCTTATATTTTCTCAATTTTATGCAAGAAGATTTGAAACAAAGAATACTTCTAAAAAATGTGAGTCTTTTTGTTATTGTTGTTTACTTTACTCCAAAAGATGAATACCTGTTAGTCTTCTATTGGCTCTTTCCAGACTAGTATTTGCCAAATAAAGTTGGTCTGCAGTTTAGTGAACATCTCAGTTCTTCACTTCAGAGCTCAAGAAGGAGGAGGAGAAGAAAAGGGTTAGAAAGGGAGGAGCTGGACAGAAATCACTCCACTGAGGAAGGGGCTGAGGGAGAATGAGGAGGAAGGGTGGTACAATGCAGCGTTGCTGGTTTATGCCACATGTCACGACATCAGAGGAAGAGGGTAATGCTAAATTTCCATTTATTTGGTAACTTCTGACATTGTGTGAAGCAAACATATACCACAGAATTTTCTTACGTTATATGTGTTGTGAAGAAATGACCTCATCCTTTGTTATATTGTTCTAGATCACCTAACACTGAGTGATTTAGCATAGACAGAGCGGAATCTCTTCCAAAATTCATGCACCATTGAAGAAAGAATCTTCCACATCAACCAGTTATTCAGAGTGCTGTGGATTTTCTGATTCATATCTTGACAGGTGCAAAACTAAAAAGAAAAGTTATATGTCTATCATCTTTTTCCACTTATGGCATTAGCTTTTACAGTCTCACTCTATATAAAGGCTGTTTTATCATTCAGGAATATATGGCTTGTAATGGCATTCCTGATTCATGTTTTCCTAGCAAATGGCACCAGGTATTCTGCTCATTCTGTTTTTAAATATTAAATGTCACCACTCTCTAGTCTCCACAAATCTTAGCCTTCTGAAAAAACAGAAGACATGTGCAAGTTTTGGATCTCCCTGTGAAGTAGAGGAATGTCTCCACATCACTTAAGTGTGTATATTAGAACTGAAAGTGAAATACTGGTTGAAAGTAAAATATGGAACTGAAGGGAAAATATTTATGAAGGTGTCTGAAATCTTCTCTGGAGCACGGCAGTTATACATACATAAATAGGCATAAGAGAATAAAATGTGAAAATTCCTGACATAAAGTCTTGTTCATACTTCTCCTGTGATGGATAACTATGTGTTAGGTTATGACCTTATATCCAAGAGTTAGTGAAATAAATGTTTATAGTGAAAACCAGGTCCCTCCTGTGATGTGGAAGGTTGAATATCTTATTTACTTATGGTGTTAGGACATTATTATCTAGTGTTAAGTACTAGTAACTTTAATAAAGGTCAAACATCCATTAAGTTTCAAAAAACAAATTAATTGAGTGCCTACTATGTACAGGGCAATGTTTTCTGTGCTGACTATGGAGCTGTGAATGAAACAAAAAAACTCTGCATTCACTGGGGATGGCTAACACATGGAGTGCTTGCTATCTGCCAGGCACTGATTTGAGCCTTTTACATATATATTAACTTTTTAAATCTTCAATTAACCCTTTGAGATACTATTATTATCCCATTTTACAGATGAGGAAACTGAGGCACAGAGATGTGAAGAATATTGCCCAAGGATTATGCTAAGTGAAATAAGTCAGACAGAGACAGAAAAATACCATATGATCTCACTTATATATGGAATCTAAAAAACCCCAAAACCAAAAAAACCACAAGCTTGTAGATACAGAGAACAGACTGATGGTTGCTAGAGGCAGTGGGTGGGGAGTGGGCAAAACGGGTGAAGGAGATCAAAAGGTACAAACTTCCAGTTATGAAATAAGTAAGTCATGGGGATGTAACATATAGCATGATGACTATAGTTGATAATACTGTATTGAATATTTGAAAGTTGTTGAGAGAGTAGATCTTGAAAGTTCTCATCACGAGAAAAAAAATTTTGTGATTATGTATGGCAATGAATGTTAACTAGACGTATTGTGGTGATCCTTTAGCAATATATACAAATATTGAATCATTACACTGTACAGCTGAAACTAATATAATGTTATGTGTCAGTTTTACCTCAAGAAAAATAAAAAGAATATTGCCTAAGGTCCGTATTAGTAGTTAGTAGTAGAGCTAGGTTTCACACCCAAGCAGTCTTTTCCAGAGATAAGACAATGAAATGAAAACCTAGGCAATGGAAGCATAATCCATGACTAATTAATTAATGACTTTGATAAATACTTTTTCCCAGAATATCACTTCATGGGTGGTTTCCAGCTATAATCTATATCTCAAGTTGTTATTGATTTTGAAAAAATTTAAATCCAGGAAGTTATAAAAGCACTGTTGTTAGTCTATGGCGACTGTTGATCAGCTCTGTTATAAATATTAGAATAACGAATTGATTCTCTCAGATATTCTTGATCTTACAAACATCCGTTATTTTAGGTTAGGAAGATAATACAAAGTCTCTAGAAAGCATATTCAAAGGGAATAATAATGTTTGCATCCAGACTATAACAAACATGTTATTCTGTCACCCTGTCATAGGATACCCATGCCAACTGGATAGGTTCTTCTGTTAAAGTAAAGCAAAACATGTCATGGCTTGATTGAACTTTAGACCAGCATGTAGAAACCCAGTGACCTGACTTACCACTAGGGAATGCTTCAAAAAACAACTCGATAATAATGTCACACTGATTTGCTTTGAAGGAAATATGTCACTTGTGTTATTCAAGTGCTTTCAAATGAGAATCGGTTTCACATATAACCTTTAAAGAGAACGCAACCTAATCCAAGCCTGAATAACTCAGTTGTTGAGAGCATACAACAGATGAGGTCACATACAGGCCAGTCAGTTGTACTCTATTCTAGGGCCTGAGACCACACCCTTGAGCAGGCCAATCAAGAAAGACCATGTGGATGATCAGTGGAAATCCATCACACTACTGGAAAAACAACTCAAATACAAGCCTTGGTGATGAATCAACTTTCATCTTTATATGGTCGAAAGCTTAGAAGTCTTTAATACTTACATGGCTTGTAAAAAAAAGAAAAAAAGCCTTTTTGATATATTTTCAAGTAGGCTTTTTGGCTTAGTTATACCAAGTTCAGGCAAATAGATCTAATGGATTGTAACTATTGGCATGATGAATTTCAGCAAAATATCATGGGTGTGATTCTTAAACTTCAGATTACTATACCATGTCAGGCTGTATGGTTATTAATATTGACAAACTAATGTTAAAAGTTTTCTAAAATCAGCCCCTCCCCCATTTTAGGACTAACTGGACAGTCTTTCAAGTGGAGGCCAAAATGTGTGTGTGTGTGTATATGCATGTGTGTAGTTCCTGGAGTCTCTTATCAAGGTATTAGTAAATAGATAATATGTGAATTGTATCCAATAAAGAAAGAAATTGTATCCAAATAAAGGTTGTGCTGATGGAGTGTTGTTATGAGTTGAATTGTGTCTTCCCAAAAGATATGTTCAAGTCCTAACCTTTGGTCCCTGTGAATGTGACCTTATTTTGGAAATAAGGTCTTCGCAAATATAATCAAGTTAAGACGAGGTCATACTGGAGTAGGGTAGGCCCTAAATCCAATATGACTGGTGTCCTTACACAAAGAGGGGAAGAGACACACACACAGAGGAGAATGCCATGTGAGGACACACTCACACCCACTCATGCACACAAACACACACACACACAAAAGAAGGACATGTGACAATGGAGACAGAGATTGGAGTGATGCAGCTGCAAGCCAACGAACACCAAGGACAGCTGGCAACCACCAGAAACTAAGAATAAGAAAGATCCTCCCCTAAAGCTTTCAGAGAGAGCATGGCCCTGTGGACATCTTGATTTTGGACTTTTAGCCTCTAGAAACTGTGAGAGAATGAATTTGTGTTGTTTTAAGCCACGCAGTTTGTAGTACTTTGTTATGGTAGCCCTGGCACACTAACACAAGTATCATGTCCCAGTGTGGTGTTGTGGGTCAAATAGGAAAATGAGAAACTCTCTGGACGAATCCCGAAATGTCAGTTAATGTTAATTTTTTAAGCACTCTGAGCTTGCAGGGATAGTGCAGGTCTATTAAAAGGCCTGCTTTTGCAGGCGTTCCCCTATGTGGAGCCAGTTTTGAATTTCTCTGAGTTTGCATGATGGATGTGCTTTACACGCTCTTACAAACTTTCTGAAGTGGGAGACAGATTGCTCTGACCACCATTCTGGCCCATCCCTCTCCCAGTGGGCCAGTTTTGCATATGATACTGTTAGGTTGGTAGTAGGGGGTGAGAGTCCTTGAGGGGGGGATTGTTGCAATGGTCTTGGCCACATAGGCAGAATTGGGAGTGATAAAAATGCATTATGCTGGGATTGACTGAGAGAGAAGGCTCACTGGTTGAGGATCTCTGTAACCCGAAGAGATCCTTTCACTTTTGACAGGGATAAGCAGTGTGTTTATATTAGAAAGAGAGCCAAATGGTCTCTTCCACTTAAATGGATGTCTTTTTTTCTGGAGCATAAAACCAATTGCTGTACTCCTCATACATGATGCATTTTGATGAGGTGGAGTTGTAGCTTGGGGTTTCTGGAAACAGATTCTGAGGTGAAGGTTAGTGTGCAAGATGTTTATTAGAAATTAACACTTGAGGAAGGAAAGTGTTGAAAGCAGGAATGGGCAAAGGAAGAAGTCAAACTATAATATAGACCCAATAAAGCCTTGGCTAACCCAGCAGGGAGCTCTGGAGTGAATCAGAGTTGTCCCATGTTGGATCCCAATGACTGCATCTTTATATCTCTACCTTTCTTAGTCAGCACATGTGAGCTCCTGTGGGAAGGGCCTGACCTAGCCAAGGGCATTCTCTGCAGGACGAATTTACAGCTATAGTCTGTTTGCTGGTCACACCCCCTGTAACTGGGCAGCAAGTCCTTTCTTGAAAGGAGATTGGGTGGTGTATTTCTGTGTCTACTACAGGTGGTGGTCCACTTGATTGACTTGGGCTCCTAAGATCCTGGAAGGATGCTGAGGTGTTGGTGGTGTTGGGAGTTGAGGGAAGTTATAAGGGAATATTCTGGGTGAAGAATACTGTCAGCTGGTCGTGCTGTATATAGATGAAAACATGGTTTTTCTTCTAGAACTTTTTTTGATGTGCACCATCTGGTTATCTTGAAATGTAGACAGTAGGCAGATGGAGGAAGCACTGAACAGCCACTTCAGCAGTTGGCATATAAATCAGGAGATCATATTAGTAACCAGGTGACTTAACGTGTAGAGGCAGAAGATCTCTTTGCAAAACATGGTAATAGAGAGATGTGGATAGGTAAAACAGTATAGATGAAGAAATGTCCATTGTAGGATGGTGACCATAAGGTCAAAGAGAGGAGCATGTCATTCACTCATTTATTCAAAAGGTAAGCCTTGAAGGGTGAGTGATGATTAGCTAGGTAAAGAGAAAGGAAAAGAGAATTCTAATCAGAGGGCCTTGTGGCACAGGACCCTGCATCCTAGTCATGGCCCTCTGCGATCCAAGTCTTCCATTTTCTTTCCATTTGCTGAAGAGAGCAACAGAAATCTCCATAGATGATCAGAGGGCAAAGCTGAGTACAGAGGCTATGACCTGATGGAACAACTGAAAGAAGTTGTTACACAGAGCATTAGGGCACATGTGATGTGAGGTGAGGCCAGGGATTAGGCAGAGTCCAGATGTTGGAGGGCCTTATATACCACTTCAAGGGGTATAGACTCCTCCTAAGGGCAAAGGAACGTTTTTGAACAGCTTAGGGAGGAGACTAACGTGAGCAAATTTGTGCTTTAGAAAGGTCTTTGATAGTAGAGTGAAGAATGAATTGGAGGGAGGCAAGCCTTAAGATAGGGAAACCAATTAAGAGTATTTTGAAGTGATTTAGCAGAGAAGAGTTAAGTGGGCAGAACTGAGATCGAATCAATACCAACTGAAGGTAGATTGGATTTTGAGGGTTAAGAACAGGGAGGGGTCAAGGATGAACAAGGTTTCTGGTAGAGAAAGCTGGATAAAATAAGCTCATCAAGCATTTGCAAACTTTACACTTGGTTCCATTCTCTTCATCCATGGCTATATGGTTCTGAAAGGGATGATGATAATCATGATTATAGAAAAAAGACTTAAGTTTTTCCTTTGGAACTGATCTGGATGACATGGGCAGGTCAATTGCTTTTGAGTTTCATTTTCCTCTTTGGTAAAATGAGGGTCATACTGCCTACATCACTGTACTGTTCTGAGGGTAAATTGAAATTATTATTAATGTATTAATATATATAAAAGCTTTTAGCCAGTGCCTGATATAGAGCTGACACTTAGATATCCATTCATTCATTTGTTTACCAATATAGACTTTTAAAATATATTGTTAATGTTAACATTATGTCATAAACCAACATTTATTGAACACCTACAGTCTGCAAGCCATCTTAGGGGATAAATAAATAAGACTGGTTCTCTTCTTAAGGATTTTGTGGTCTTTTTAGGAAGACAGGATTTATATCTGTGAAAAATACAAAACCAGTAAAATATTTAAACCTTTTTTTGGGTTCAAGCAACAATAGAGAAAATGAGACAAGATAATAATGACGGTTGTCAGTTGGATTGACTAGATGTATTTACTTAGACGAAGATGTCCCTTTAATCTGAGGTCCTTAAAGAAGGCTCTGAGTAGGAGGTCTGACTGAGCTAGATTTTAAAGATTGATTGGATTTTGTAGTGTGGAACAGGGGTTGGCAATCTACTGCCCGGCCCACCGCCTGTTTTAGTATGGAGCTGTGAGCTAAGAATGGTGTTTAAATGGTTAAAAAGAATTCAAAAAAGAATAGCATTTTGTGACACATGAAAATTATATGAAATTTAAATTTTAATGTTCATAAATAAAGTTTTATTAGAACACAGCCACACCCATTCTTTTACATATTGTTTGTGCTGCTTTCAAGATACGGTAGAGCTGAGTACTTTGGCAGAGACCCTAAGGCCTGCAAAGTCTAAAATATTTACTACCTGGTCCTTTACGGAAAGTTTGCTAAACCTTAGTGTAGAGAATGGAAGGAGGCATTCCAGGTGTGTGAAATGCAACAGTGGAAAGGACTCCATTGAAAGAAACAGAAAATAAGTGGTCACAAAGGGAGAGGGAATGAGTATACAGGAGCCTCATGGAAGCCAAGGGAAGGAAGAGAGGATGTCTCAAGAAAAGGGGGTGTCAACAGTGCCAAGTGGTACCAAGAGAGTACAGAAATGCAACTGAGCAGAGGACAGGGGCTTTTACGTTTTTGTCATCACTTTTGAGTTTTGAATCCTGTGGAAGGAGCAGAGCAGGAGAGTGGGAGGTGAGGGAGCAGAGGCAGAGCTTAAGAAATAGGGTGAAATCAGAAAGGTTTAGTAGAGAAATACCTGTGTAGTTTACGTTAAGTATAGAATAGAGGAGACCTGGTGTAGAGCATGGGGCCTGGCAATTAGGAGGTTCTCAATAACAGATTAATACAATCTAAGTTAAACAGTAATAACTGATAATGAAAGTGTCACTATGTTAAGGGATATTTGCTTTCTATCCCACAGATGACACATATAATGCATGTCACCACTCCCCATTCCTGTGACTGTGGCACACTGCTGGTTAATCATAGCACTCTATCACTGAAACCGGATGTGGCCTCAGAATTTTTTCAATATAGTGTTCTAGAAACTACTGACAATTAGTCAGAGTTGGCCTATAACTTGAAACACATTTTGTATTCTGACCTATCGCATGTTTAGCTACCAACACATATGTGGAATTCTTCCTGGAATTTTGCCATTGGGATCAATAGATCCAGACTTGTAATTTGGAAGTAAAAATGTCAATCTCCTATGTACGCTCCTACTAGCCAGTAATGTCCTTTATCTTATGAAATAAGAACCATGTTGTCATATTTGTCCCCCAGGTAAGTTTTTAACAAATGTCATCTTTTAAAGGTATCAGTGACTTTGAAATTTCAGAATGTAAAAGTAGTCTAAAATTATACTTTTCTCTTTCCTTTAATCCTCAGGGAACATTTTTACATCATTTGTAAAGACTTAATTCTAGGCCTTGGTTAAAGTTATTGACCAAGTTTTTCTCTCACTTGAATATGTGTAACATTTATTGAAATCAAATAAACGTGTGTGACTGAGGGTAGAAATTTATATTCTCTGAAGCATTTGCTGATAAATAAAAGTGATAAAAAGGTTTACTCACAAAGCAGATTGCAATTCCTTGCTTTTCAAATTTTTGTGTCTGTTATGGAAGAATTTTGTTTGTACTGTGTATGAAGAAAATATATGCTATATTGGAGTGTGGTGATAAGATCATGTTTCTATGGTATCATTTTTTTCCAAGTATTTCGTTATTTTAAGATGTTATCTTTTTAGTTTTCATGGCACGCTAGGAAGAAGGAAGGACATGTTGTTCTCACCTCACAGTGAAGTTGAGGTAAGCAGTTACTCACTCTCTTGCATAAGTCACTGATTGAGCCGGGGATGTGATACCAAACAGGGTACTTCTATTCACTAGTCGACGGTGACCCTGCAGCATTTCTGGTCAATCCATTAATCCCATTCTCTTTTTCTTAGTTAATGACTACACAGCTGATTCTTGCTTATCTGCTCTGAGAGAAAAGGGAAGAACAGGACATAATCTCAAATGGTAGATGACACAAAAATAACTTGGGTTTGGCGATGGAATATGTTTTTGTACTTGCATTGGAACCTGGGCGTGTCTGGAAATTTATAGCATTCCAATCCAAGTGAAAAAACTATGCAAGGAGACCCAGGGTGGAGATAGTCGCAAGTGCACCTAGTTTGTCTCTTGATTGCCAGTACGCCTGCTCTACCCACTTTGCTCTGCTGAGGTCAGACAGCCTCATCTTTCAGACTGATGCATGGAACCAGCCTAAGTAAATCTGTCTCTTCTTTCCTCTAAATCCTGTTATGAGACATTTGTCTCATCCTCTCCCTGGGCATGAGAGAAACTGCTATCTTGGATTAAAAATTGTTAATCATTTCTTAAAGTTTTTTTTTAATGCGAAGGCACTGATAATGTGTTAAGGAAATTTAAAGTAAGACTTTTGTGAATATGTAATAAGAAGAGTGTAAGAGAAATTGAAAGCAGTATGGGTGTCAGATAGTGACAGGTGAATGAGAGACTTTATAGGAAAGCGAAAGTATCTTTTTACTCTAAACTTTGTGACTGATGAGAATAAATTCTTTTACAAGATTTACTCAAAAAAACAACCATTGCTTAATATCTACTCTATGCCAGGAACAATTAGTGACTGAATTGATGATAGGAATTTGCACAGAAACAAATACTAGAAGTTGAAAGTTGAAAGAGCTTGATGGTATTTTTGTGACATTCTATTTTTGGTTCATTATTTATCTATCCATAAATTTAATTGATTCACTTATTGAATCTTTAATTGATTCACTTATATTTAATATTAAAGATAAATATTAATATTTATATTTAATTGATTCATTTATCCATAAAAATATTTAAGTACCTACTTGAATATCTACTGAATGTTAATAATTTTTCTCTCATTAACTAAGAGTAGCCTAAAACAACGTATTGTTTAACATTTTTAGTTTGATTTTTATGTTTAACAAAGTTGCAGATGCACATAACTCAAAGAGTCAAATAGTGTTATAAGATTTGTTTGAAAATCATCATTCTTCTTTCATCCCCTTCCTCTCCACATAACTCCCCAACATCCTATCCTCCTCCTCCGGCCCTTTTCAACTTCCTTTCTCCACAGGCAACAACTCTCAACTCTATTAGCTGATTTGTGGGGTGTGGGATTACCTCCTTGTCTCTAAATAACATGCTTATATTCTTATCTCTTCATTTTTTTTTTCACTTTTAGGAATGATCTATTGATTTTCCACTATGAGGATTTAGCTCTTCACATGCACTTTCCACCTCCTGCCATATGCACCCACATTTCCCATTCTTTTCTCTGTTAAAGACAGTTATATCGTTATTTGGGTTAGATTAAAATTCAGTTTTTATGTAATATAATTACATAACACATAATGTATTGTGCATAATACAATATATTCCATACAAATTATATGGAATGAGCCAGATAGTATGTTATTAGTACTTTTCCTTTCCTACCTAAGTTCTGTTTCCCTCTGCCATCCTTTTTCGATTCCTTTGTCTTCTTTTTCTGTGGGTACCTGGTTGTACTCTTACTTGTCTTGTTTTCTCATTTTTTAAAAAAATTTTATTTATTTATTTTTGTGAGGAAGATTAACCCTGAGCTAACATCCATGTCCATCTTTCTTTATTTTGTATGTGGGACTCCACCACAGCATGGCTTGATGAGGGGTGCATAGGTCCATGCCCAGGATTCGAAACTGTGAACCTCAGGCCGCCAAAGCAGAGTGCACGACCGTAACCACTACACTGCTGGGCAGGCCTCTGTTTCCTCATTTTGACAGAGCATTTCCTCCATTTGCTTTCTGTACATCAAGGAAAGACAGACAGATATTCCATCACTTTGAATGTCCCAATATGTCTTTATCCTACCCCATATACAGTTGTCTCTCCATATATGTGGGGATTGGTTCTAAGACCTCCTCGGATACCAAAATCCATGGATGCTCAAGTCCCTTATATAAAATGGGTTAGTATTTGCATGTAATCTACTGACATCCTCCTATTTACTTAATTTTTTAATTTTTTGTTTTTTGTGTGTGAGGAAGATTAGCCTGAGCTAACATCTGTTGTCAATTCCCACTTTTTGTAGAGAAAGACTGGCCCTGGGCTAACATCTGTGCCCATCTTCCTCTACTTTATATGGGACGCTGCCACAGTATGTCTTGACAAGCAGTGCGTCGGTCAGCACCTGGGATCTGAACCTGTGAACCTTGGGCCTCCAAAGCGGAGCACGCAAACTTAACCACTATGCCACTGGGCTGGCCCCCCTCTTATTTACTTTAAATCATCTCTAGATAATCATCTCTAGATCTCTAGATTATAATACCTAATACAATGTAAATGCTATGTAAATAGTTGTTATACTATATTGTTTAGGGAAGAATGACAAGAAAAACAAGTCTGTACATGCTCAGTATAGACGCAACCATTGTAGGCCTTTTCATTGGTGGTTATGGAGCCTGTGGATACAGAGGTCCAACTGTATAGTTAAAGGTTTTCTTGTGAATGGATTTCCAGGGAGGGAATCATTTTTGTTTTATTCTTTTCTCTAATTTTTTTGCTAGGAAGTCCGATGTCATTTTGATCCTTGGTCCTTGATATGAAACCTGTTTTTTCTTTGTGGAAAACATCTTTGGCCCCATATTCTGTAATTTCACCATGATGTATCTTGGTGTGCAGC
Organism: Tapirus indicus; assembly: GCA_031878705.1. Lineage (NCBI taxonomy): Eukaryota > Metazoa > Chordata > Mammalia > Perissodactyla > Tapiridae > Tapirus > Tapirus indicus. The sequence continues at coordinate 33,373,314 of CM062930.1, read as the reverse complement.
TATTTTTGTTGTCGGACTGGGTACTCACAGGGCCATTTAATCAGGAGACTCATGTCTTTCAGTTCTGGATAATTTTCTTAAATTATTTTATTGCTGATTTCATTTCATCTGTTTCCTCTGTTGTTTCATTCTGGAACTTCTATTATTTGGATAATGTACTTACTGAACTAATCCTCTAATTTGGACCTAATCTCTCAATTTTCCATCACTGTATTTTTGCTTTTCTTTCAGGGATATTTTCTCAACAAAACTTTCAGTCTTTTATTGAGCTTTTCATTTCTGCTATTTTATTTTTTAATTTCCAAAACCTCTTTATTCTCTGAATTGTTGTTGTTAATTTACCTCTGTGAGGATCTTACTGGTACTTTTTGGTAAAGTTTCTTCTCATTGCGTTGTCTCTGTTTCCTTTGCATTGTTTCTATCTCCCATGCTGTCTTTTACATTAGATGACTTCTCATGTCTGGTGATCCTTGGTTGTCTGTTTGTATTTAAGAGTGGGGCCCTAAAAGCTGTTTGGAGTCTCTTGGCATCGAGGTGGGCCTTCCCAACTGTCTACCTCACCAGATGTTTCATCGGAGAATCCATAGTGTTAGCATCTTCAATTCTTTTACCGAAGGCTGGCTAGATTCTCCCGGAGAAGGCACTTCTAATCTCTTTCCTGAGGAGTATAATTCTGGCTGTCAGCACTTTGGGAGCTGGTGGGAGAAACCTCAACGTCTCAGTGTTCAGGTTGTACGTTTTTCACTTAATCCCTTTATTTTCAGAATGTTCTCAATGCCCTTGACTTAGCTTTGTGTCCTCTGATCCACACATCCTCTCTTTACCCTCTCCGGAGAGTAAGACTTTCAGTTTTCTCCTGGAGTAGGGTAGGAATTTAGGAATTTTAATTGCTTCTTGATCATATTTCCAACCAATCCTCTTGGTTTTTAGCCCTCTTCAGTTTCTAGAATGTAGTTGCTGTCATCATCGCTCTCATTTTCTTCATCCTTTTGAGTCTATACCTTAACAAATCCCTTTACTGTAATTTTGATGGCGTTTGCAAGATAGTATAGGCTTATCTCTCCCTCTAAATGGATATTTCAAATCATTAAGAGCTTTTATTAAATACCCATTTGCATCATGTGCTCCTGCATTCTTTAACGAAAATTTTACATAGAGGGTCTCAAAGGAATACATGCTTACCCCAATAGTAGAGGAACGCAGAAAGAAGATATGACAGTGAAGTTATTGACTGAGGTTCTCCGTATTCAGAGGACAACACTCAAACCGGTACCTGTGGGCTAAGTCTTGTAGGTATTGCCTGGCCTACATAACATTTAAAAGTTTTTTAGAGAGCCTTATTTTATAAATACGTTTTTATATTTATTTATTTTCTAAATCAACATTTCCAGCTTCTTTTCAAAATCGAGCAATTCGTCAAAACTGGGTTGCATTTCCATATGCTACAACCAGCTGAAACTGAGAAGATAAGGCATGCCTTTTGTGTTTTGACAAGTCCCCTCTACTCTTGACTCCCACCCCGTCTGCTTCTCATTTACACTACCTGCCTGGCCCTTGTAGGCAATCCAGACTTAGAGGACAGAGCACTGGACATCACCTTCTTTGGGGGCAAGCAGCCAAAGAAAAAGGATAACCTTGAAAACCAGCTGCAAAGGAAGGAGCAGAAGGGATCCCAGTCTCCTTAACCTCCATTTAATCTCTCTTAGAGGACTTGTCCAATGGACCATATCAAGAGGCACTTTGGTGAATATGGAATCAGAGCAAGGGAATGGTCCATGTGAATCAAAAGAACAGTATCACTCCCTGAGAGCAATTCAGATGTGTTTACCTTCCAAGAGGACTCATATTTATGTTGTCTTGCCAGGGACCAGCCAAAGTATAGCTCTCTGATTAAGCCCCCTTCTGATGAACATAGTATTTCTCTAAATATATTATTACCTAAACTTATGGCCAAGTCTTGTTCAGGCCTGAAAGCATTTTACTTTCTTAGATCATGACGCTAATGATAGCAATAATAAAACTGCAACAGCAAATCTTTACTGGTCACTTGTTGGTGCCATCAACTTTCATATGTGTTATATCAAGGAATTCCCACAAACTATGCAAAATAAGTGTTGCTTCTTCCCATTTGAGACTAAAGAAAGCTGAAAGTTAAGTAATTTATCCAAGGCGACATGATAACGAATGAAAGAGTCAGAATTTGAACCCCGGTCTGTCTGATTCCAAAGCCCATGATTATTACCAGGATTCTGAACTGGTATACCTTGCATGTCATCCTGAATTGTCAAGACTCTTGGTTGCATTGATAGAAGGCCACTTCAGCTTAACCAACAAAAGGAAATGTACTGACAAAGGTAGCCAAATCGAGAGGGTAAGGGTCTCACAGACCTTAACAATGACTAGGACTGGAGACCTGGATGATGTCAGGGCTTTCTATTTATCTGCCTCTGCTTCTCTCTGAAGCCAGCTCCATTCTTCCATGGGAAACTGGCTCTCTCCATGGTGGAGGGGATGGAGGAGAGGATGACATATCTACAGGCATGTCGCTTTGATTTAGTGACTTGAGAAACAAGTGATTCTTCACTTGGCATTCCCAGCAAAGAAATCCTGGAAAGACTCTCAATAGTTCTGTTTGGTTCATGTGCCCATCCCTGGACCAATTGCTGTGTGCAAGAAGAGGTGAGACTCCAAACTGAGTTCCATAAAACCCCTTTGTAAAGTTAGTAGTGCTTGTTAACATAAGGAAGAGGGGGAAAGAGTAATGGATAGACAAAAGTAATAGCTACTGTGCCTCCATTTGTGTTGATTTTTTAATATAGGATTCAGTTTTGCAATAAATTTATTACTTTTATCAGAAAAAAGTAAAAAACTGCAAGACAAAAAGTCCAGTATTCACAGGATAATCTTAATGTTCTTGTTCAAAATTCTTGGAGAGCACCTCACTGCTACCCCCATGTACCATTTTAGAGCCTTTGTAAGGGCTGGTGGACTAGGTTCACTAGGTCACAAATTACCAACATCAGTTACATAACTTGTACCTGAACAGGGAGCAGTCTTGATTTGCATATTTCCAGGTAAGCCAAGTTTTACACAAAGAAAAAGATAAGTGGATTTAGTGGATTGATGAGTGAAAAGGGAACTACTGTCTAGGAATCATTATCAGGGGGAATCTTATCTTTTCTTTTTGATATGTGGCGGGAAGATTCCCAGAGGCTATAAGATTGATCGTGTTGTAAATATGAGAGAGAAGAAGCCTGTGAGTTAGAAAAAAATTCCAGGGAAGTTAGAACAAAATTCCAGGGAAGTTGAAAGAGACTTAAAAATAGAAGAAATAAAAGTGCTCTCAACTGGCAAGTTTAAGTCCTTCCCACTCTCTTTTACTACTCTATGGGATGAAGACCCATGAAGAAAATTAAAGAAAATAAAGAAGCTATATTTTATTTGCATGTGTGAATGGGTTAAATTGCAATATGGCTACTATCACATCAAATTTACTTTTTAGAAAGATAATTCAGGCTGTGGTTTTAAGAATGTACTGGGGAGCAGTAGAGTGAATGGCAGGGAGATAGTTTAGGAGTCTTGTGATAATCCAGACAACAGCTGATGGTGGCCTGGACCACGGAAAAAAACATCAGAAAGTAGGAGAAAAGTGGGTAGATTTGAGAAATAATAGAGGAATATTAGGACTTGGTGATTGATTGGAGATGGGAGTGAGAAAAGGGAAAAGTGAAGGATTGGCACCATCCTCCATCTAGGTTTCTGGTTTGGGCAAGTGATGGATGAAGATACCATTTACTGAAATAAAGAATTGGAAGGAAGAACAGATCTGGGTGGGGAGACATTCTGAGCTCAGTTTTGGACATGTTAAATTGGAAGTTTATAGTTATATTTACGTATACACCCAAGAGCTGTATCAAATTAGTCAATAAAGAAATCCTGTTGATTCTTTCTTTGATTTTGTTTTTCCTATCTGTTCTTTCTTTTTTATTTTTTTTTACCACCATAATTTAGATTCCTATGACCTCACATTTGGAAAGGTGGATAATTTTCTATCCTATCCTTCTCCTAATATTCATTCTGTACAGGGTTGCAGTATTAATCTATTTGAAAGCTGGTTTTGCCGTGTCATCTTCCATCTCACAACATTTCAATGCTTTCCTATTGCCAACATAATACTTTCAAGATTGCTTACAAAACGGCTCCTAACTACTCCAACTTTATCCCACTCGTCTCTAAGTGAGAGTTTGCCTCAGTTTGGTCAAACTACAACTTCAAATACAATATATTCCTTTCTGTCTCTGCAGCTGTGCTCATGTTGTTGCCCTTTCATGGCCTGAGCTTGCTTCTCCTCTCTACCTACCTGACCCTTTAATCTCAGCCTTCAAGGTCCACATCTTCCCTTAATTCTCTCTAGTCCAGCTCAGTCTGAGCCCTTCTCCAAAAGTCCATGAATTGCTATCTGTGCCCCTCCCATTGGCACTTGTGCCCATATTGCATTGTTTTGCAATTTTGTGTTCATTTAATCTCTCTGTGCAAGATGGAGAACAAAGATCAGGTATCCTATTACTTTATATTCTCCAGGGCACCTAGCATAGTTCTTTGTACAAAATGGGCACTCAGTAAGTATTTGTCAACTTGAAATATTAAGGTACATTTTTTTCCCACTAGTCTTATCTCTGCCTGAGTAAATGAGGTCGATATGTGAAAGCAGCTGAGATTAAGCAGGTAAAGTGGAAGAATAAATAGGAGACAGAGGAGATTTTAATGAAACTTTATATGATATTTAAAAAATCATCATTAATTAACTATTAAATCTATTTTTTAAGCTTTTAAAATATTCGGATTCCTCCCCTCTCATTCTGATTGCCATTGGTGTGTATTTAAGTAGCAAAAGGCACACAAGTGCTGAAAAGTAGAATAATTATTTTTTTAAATATTTGACAATGAAAATAAAATTGTTTTAATCAAAAAGTTCTTTTGATTTTTTTTCAAATGACTTCATAGTAAAACTCATTAAATTTTAATGTAAATTACCTATTTTGGCTCCAAATTGACTTTCGGTGGAAAAAAAAATCTCATTTCTTTAAAAAAATCAATAATAAATAAAATGCTTACATCGGGTTTGTTGGCATAAAGAGTAATAGATTTAGTTATAAATCTAAGCCTTTGATAAATATCTGAGTTAGGAGTTAAAAATTACCATAATATGCACTAATAAAAAAATGAAAGGGAAAAAAACACTCAACTATGATTCATGTGAACACTTTCGACAAAACAAGCTCTGCTATTTTTATTACAGAATTAGAGAAGTCAATTTAAAGCATATTTAAGTCAACAGAAACTGTTCTAGGTAAATGAATTTAATCTTCATGGTCACTGCCACACAATATAATCTTGTTTCTCTCAGAATTTTATTCTTTAAGTAACTAAGTGACTCATAAGCTCAGAAAATATTTTCTGGTACAGGTAAGTCTGAGCTTAGCATGAAATATTCTGAATATTTCTTCTCCTCTTCAGATGAGTATTTCAAAAATAACAGCTCCTTCCTGGAAGGTGTAATTGGCTTTTGGTTAGGAATGTCTAAAAATGATTGTCCTTTTGTGGAATGTATTTTAGGACAAACTAGAATATACTTTTTCCTGTCCCCATTCATCAAAATCCTACCAACACTTTAGGGTTTGATTCAAATGCCACCTCTTTTATACAACTTTGCTTTATTTTTAGACAGAATTAATTACCCACTGCACCTTTTTTGCGGGGAGGTGCAACATTTCTTATATTAGTTATTTTAATTTACCAAGTCAGATAGTTGGTGTGTATATTTGTTTTTACCCCATGGAAACTATAAATTATTCAACTTTGTATCTCCCTTTGTGCCTTAACATAGTACTTTACATGTGGTAAGTGATCAGTAAATGAATATATTTTATTTTTAAATATTAAAAACATTTCATCAAAATAATATGTAATTATGGTCAAAAAAATAAATGCTATAAAAGGGTTTATACTGAAAAAATATTAGCACCTTCTCCACCTTTCTCTACCACTATTCTTGCTTACTAGAGGGAACCACCTCTAATTTTTAACTATTTTTGATTTAAGTTCTTCTGATGGCTACCTTCCTTTCACTAAATAGTATTTGTAGTTCTTGATTTCTTGTTTACTTTAGACATTTTCTATTGATTTCCTGTTATGCGAAATACTTATGGAAGATGATGAATTTTTAAACTTACATCTTGATCAACCTTTATCTCAGGCTTATATTGCTTTTTTTCTTAAAGATTGTATCCAGTCCCTGGAATAAAGGGAATATTCTTGGATACCTTCTAGGAGCCTTCTGTCCTCTTGCTGCAATCTGGATGGTTGTTCCCTCACAAGGCTGTTACACAGCTGGCATTTTGGGGCTTTTCTCTTTTGTTCTACTTGGTTGAATTTACTTCTTTCTAAATCCCTTATCTTCTTACTTCCTGGGTAAGAACTAAGAAGTAAATGCAAAATCTCAAACGTGGAAATGAAATTATCCACATTTTGTGGTAATGCATCCTTAGGAAACTTCCAAATGTGGGACATATGGGAGGGAAATTTTTTTAGTCTTCTTTGATTTTTATTTGATTTATAGTTTGGTTGGATAAAGGATTCTGTATTGAAAATCATTTTCCCTCTGAGCATTGAAAGCAACGTCTGACTGTCTTCTGGTGTTCAGTGCTGTCGATGAGATGTCCTACACCAGGGTGGTTCTTGTTTCTTTATAGATGAGAATCTGTAAAGTTTTAGAATCTTCCTGTTATCCTTGGGGTTTGGAAATTTCCCGATGACATATTTAGGTGATGGCATTTTTTGGTTCTTCAACTCTAGGATATTCTCTTGATTATTTGCTTGATGATTTTATATCTATCTGTATCTCTATATTTGTTGAGATATAATTCACATACTATACAATTCTTCTATTTAAACTGTAAAATCAATGGCTTTTAGTATATTCAGAGTTCAGTCACTCTCCATTTCCCCCTCCCCAGCTCCTGGCACACACTAATCTGCTTTCTGTCTCTATGGATTTGCCTATTCTGGACATTTCTTATAATGGAATCATAAAATATGTGACTTTTTGTGTCCGGCTTCTTTCACCTAGCAAGATTCATTTGCGTTGTAGCATGTATCAGTACTTCATTTCTATTTATGGTTGAATGATATCCCATTGTATGGACATATCACATTTTGTTTATCTATTCATTGGATGATGGATATTTGGTTTGTTTCCACTATTTTTTAAAAATAATACTCCTATGAACTTTCATGTACAAATTTTAGTGTGAACATATGTTTTCATTTCTCATATATCTATGAGTGGAATTGCTGGATCATATGGTTGATGATTATATTTTAATTGCTTAGACCTTTGTCACATTTTCTTTTCTGTTTTCCGTAGTACCCAGTTCTTGCTATTTGATTTTAGTATATTCTTGAACCTCTCTGAGAAGACCAGTTAGCTTTATCAGTTACTATTGCTACATCTACTGAGTCCCAGAAATTTGTTAAAATCTCCTATTCAATGATACTTTCTCCTCTCTCCCCAGTTCTCTTTGTTGTTTTGAGCTTAAATCTGTAGATCTGTTTAGCAAAATTTTACTGGGATATTGTCAATCCACTATCTTGAATTCAAATTGATAAATATTTGTTAAATGGTTATCCAACTGCCCCTCAAAGTGGAGGTAAGTAGATTCTTTACCTATTGTCTATCTGCTTACCTTCATGTAATAGCCATGGATTACTTTATAAAAACCTGAACTGTGGAAAACTGACCTTGTGGAGAAACTATTACAGCAATATGTTTGACCCTAATATCTAAGAGATTATAACCATGATTTAGACTTTCTCTTGCATCTAAAAGAGTTGAATGAAAAGTTTACTGATACTTTTTTATTTGTGTGGTATTTGCTATTGACTCACATTATGACCAAAGGCAAGTCACCTCTCTTTTGTCCCTCATCTACCAAGTAGAATTTATAATCTCTTCAGAGTGTTATGCTATGAACTCATTGGCTACTGAGAAGTATTTAATAAAACAAGTTTCCCATGTCCAAACAAATCATCTACAATAGTATCAGGGTGCACTCCATTTTCATATAGAGAAGGATGCCAGTCTGCTCCCTGGTCATGCTCACTACCCTATTCTCTCCTGGGACAATGTTTAACTCTTAGGAAATGATCAGCAGTCAAGTGGTAATTCATACTTGTTGCTATGAAGGGAAGGAATTGCATTGCTCTCAGGTTTGCCCATTGCTTCTTTTACAAGGAGTTTCATGGCTAGAGCTACTGGTCAGGAGCATTGATACTCTGCTACTAACTCCCCTGCTCTTCTATTTCTGAGAAAGGTTTCCTTCTGAGCAGGTAGGGCCAGGTACTTAGTGGCTGGATGGCCAATACTTGCTTAATACTCTACTTGGTGGGATGTGCTTACTAGAAATTTTGCAGTGAATGCGTAAACAGGTCTGAAACGCTGGGTGAGTTCTTCCTTTCCAAGGCTGAGCTCAGTTTCTGCAGGGAAACTACGTGTTTCTATGTGTGTTCTTGAGAAAGCTTTCATTATTCTTCTTGATTTCCTCACTGGCAAATAGGAATACCTATAATGGCTTGATCAAATAACCACCGTGGCCTGATCAAACAAGGAACCTCAAAAAATGAATGCTCCATATGGCTTCATTTGTCAATACTACTATACTCAAGGGTGGGACAAACACACACACATACAGAGTTACTAGTGTGAGGCCTCATTCCTTTGCCAGCCTTAGCATCTATCATCACATTCCAGATCCTATGTGATTTAAATTGATAATGAGTTACAGGCTTAAAATTATATGCTATGGGATGACTCATTATGCACAGGCATACTTCTATCATCCAAGTGGGCTTCTTTTAATTAAAGGACTGGGAAACTTTTAGAATGTTGATCCCTTAGTTTAAATTGTGGGAAAATAATTTCTCCTAGTGAGCCCCGAGTTGTGTTGCACATGGTGTCAGTTGTGTTTTTTCCAATGAATCTCATTTCCTTTTTTCCAGTGTCTAGTTAGTGTTGGTTTGATGTTGCTGGTATTTTAAACTTAAACAACCCTAAATTTTAAGCTACTTTGACTTTCCAGGAGGTCACATCTGAGCCAGGATTTCCACAAATGCAATTCCATCCAGGAGTTTTGGAAAGAAAGAAAACCTGGGTGTGATATCTCAAGCCTCAATTGTGTCCTAAAGACTAAATTCCTTGGCAATCCTCATTCTCATTTTCAATCTCATTTTTTTTTCCTATTTATCCCACAGTTCTCTTTATTCTCTCCTCTTTCCTTTCCTTCAAACTGCTGCCATAGTGGCTTTTAAATGTATGTAAACCTCAAGAAATAAAGATGCTTTGTAGTTTCTAAGGCTAATGTCCTGTCTGTGAATTGAGACCAGGTCATCTCTGCTCTCAAACCTGTGTGGATTTCCATGGTAAAGGTATTCTATGTCGAATAAACGGTCCCACTGCAGGAAATCTAAGAACTATTGGATCTTAGGAGTTCTGGGGTTATGAAAAATGAAGTAATTGATCATATGAACTGGCTAGGAAAAAAGATAGCAAGTCTTAAATTATGTATTCATTCATGAAAAGGCTTAAGGGCTGTGAGCCACATTCGGCCCCTTAATTCCACACGTACACCTCTTGTTGAAGCTAACAGCTACCGTGGTATCTCAGTTGAAGTCTTTGGAGAACATACAGAATGTGTTGATAGTTCATATTATATCACACTGTAACTTGGGCTCTTGGTAGGGAAGCATACTTCTCTCTTTAGAAAAAAATTTAATATTTGCTTGATTCCCTGATAAAAGGAATACTACAAAAGAATATTGCAAAACCTTGAAGGTTTGGCAGGGTTTCCCATGTGGGTGGAAAAATGTTGTTCTGAAGCCAAACTGGAATTGCTCATTGAAATATAACATAAAAAATACGTTAAAAAAAGAACCTCAACCGTGGAAAAAAATACATATATAAATTTATAAAACAACAAAGCTTATGGACTTTACCAGCACATATTATATAAACACAATGACATAATTGTGATGCTATGAAATGCCAAATCTCTGATATTAGAGATAATTGGAATCTATTACACTGAGTTTAACTCTTATCAGATTCTCACTGTATTTGAATCTATATCTGTTGGGTGTTGATGTGTTTATATCTTGCTCTTACCCCCATTCCACCTCTACCTTTGTTATATAGCATAGCACTCTTGCTTCTCAGAAAGGAAAGCTACTTAAAACTGGAAGACCTGTTAGGTTTGTCTTTATTCTTATTGGGCTTATAAAAAAATTTAAGCATTGGGTTGTCCCAAGTCTAGAGGCAAAATTTCTCTCCTTACTCTGGCTTCACTCTTTCAACTCCTATTTTAACAGATTTCCATACGTCCCCCTTTTATCCAAGCATAAACTCTTATAAAATCTTAAGCAGGGGCCAACGTGGTGGCCTAGCGGTTAAGTTTGCACGTTCCACTTCAGCAGCCTGGGTTTGCCGGTTCAGACCCTGGGTGCAGACCTACCCACCGCTCATCAAGCCATGCTGAGGTGACAGCCCACACAGAGAAACTAGAAGGACCTACAACTAGGATATACAACTATGTACTGGGGCTTTGGGGAGAATAAACAAAAAGAGGAAGATTGGCAATAGATGTTAGCTCAGGGCCAATCTTCCTCAAAAAAAAAAAAAGTGGTCTTGTATTGATTTTTTTTAAAAAAAAGCTTCAGCATAATAATGCTTTTCCCCTTATGCCATATGATATATATGTGGAACAAGGAAGGTGAACAGGGCTATAGAAGACTAGTTGGTTGGACAAAAGATTTAGTGTTTTCAATTAATGATTTATTTTTGATTTTGTTTCTTTTTTAGTTGAGGGGACATACATTGAAGTGTTTTTCCTAAGCATCATTCCACAGATATCCATCAGTCTTTACACCCATGACTATCTGTTCTATAGGACACGAAAAATACAAGGGATGTGGCTTGAGGAATTTCCTATGAAGGAAAGATGGCTAATATAAATTGCCATTTTTATCCTGTCTCATAGATCCTGGGACTGTGTGTATTAATGGTGCTTCTTTGTTAGATGGCATATAGTAAATTTCCCCTAAATTAGAGAAACTATTTCTTGCTAAATAAAGGAATGGAAAGAAAAGACTTCACAGAACATATTGAGTATTGTTCCAAACAAAGAGTATACTATAGCTTAGCAGGAGTGGGAGAAACATATGATTAACTTTCCTGAGTAGTAGTTAATGAGTAATCAATGAAGCATTTATTAAGTCCCTCCTATATGCCCCAAAGTGAAATAGGCAATGTGAGAATCAATGATGTCTCTGACATGATATTTTGCCTTAAAGGAAATCATGATCTGGTTAGGTAACACGTATTTTATACATCAAATGGAAGCACTACATTCTTTAGAACTGTCTGAAATGTGTAAAGAGTTCAGAGAAGGGAGATGTTAGTGATGTATAGAGAAGCTAGAACAAGATGAAGGAAGTTTTAAGATGATCATTGGAGAATTTTAGGTGGACATGGAGCCTGCTGGCTTGAGAGATAAGACCAAGTGGCCACATTTGAAATTTGTTGAGAAGATGAGCATTATGTGTGTGGTATCTATGGAAAATAAGTTTGGGGACCCGGATCATTGAAGGCAGATGAGTTTAACGTTGATGAAAAGTGAAACCATAGCAGGTTCCTAATGAAAGTGATGTTCCAGGAAGATGAATCTGCAGCAGGGGATAGAATGGAATGGAATAGGGAGATATTGGAGGCTGATGGACTTGCAGAGGTCTATTTTTTTTAAAAACGGAAATGGGAGAAATCCACATAGCATAAAATTAACCATTTTAACGTGAACAATTCAGTGGCATTTAGTACATTCACAGTGGCGTACAATCATCACCTCTATCTAGTTCTAAAACATTTCCATCATTCCAAAGTAAAACTTGTTACCTATTGAAAGCAGTTTCTCTTGGGTAGGCCTGGTGGTGTAGTGGTTAAGTTCGTGTGCTCCATGTTGGTGGCCCAGGGTTCGCAGGTCTGGATCCTGGGCACAGACCTACGCACCGCATATCAAGTCATGCTGTGGCAGGTGTCCCACATATAAAGTAGAGGAAGATGGGCACGGATGTTAGCCCAAGGCCAGTCTTCCTTAGCAAAAAAGAGGATTGGCAAGATTAGCTCAGGGCTAATCTTCCTTACCAAATAAGTAAATTAAAAAAAAAAAATAAAAGCAGTTTCTCCCCCTCTTCCAGCCTCTGGCAACCACCAGTCTGCAATCTGTCTCTATGGATTTATTGATTCTGGATATTTCATAAAATAGAATCATCTAGTTTGCAACATTTTGTATCTGGCTTCTTTCATTTAGCATAATGTTTTCAAGGTGCATCCACCCTGTTGCATGTATCAGTACTTCGTTCTTTTTTATGACTGAATAATATTCTGGAAGTCTATTTCTGATTAATGTGGAGGAAGGTGGCTGAAATGGCTAATCTAAAATATGTTTTGAAGCAGAGAGTGACTGTTAAACTGTATAATTTCATTTTGTCTATGTGAAAGAATAATCTATGATGTTTATTCTGGGTAAATGGAGAAATTACCTCACTGATAGAACTAGTATCTAGAAGGGAGATTAATTTTAGGGAATAAGACCTGGAGTTTAGAATAATAGTGAAATTTGTAAGTAGAGATATCCCACAGAGATCTGAAAATTCAGGAAAGAATTGAGAGTAAAAAATTTGTTAGTCATTCTTTAAGTTGAAACTGATAGTGGTAAGTTTTGAAAATAGTCTGGGAATAGGAATTGGATACTCCACAGAATGGTAAAGATAAATTTTATTTTGGCAAGGTGTTTTGCTCTGCCTATGATGGGACAAAGTTGAAAGCTGGTGACAGAGGATTTATGGGGACAAGGAGACACGCTGAAGAAGTATTTCCCAGGCTTATACCAGCTAGTGAGGCAGTGGGAACACGATGAGGAGAAGCTCAACGGTGTTTCAACCCTGTTAGATGTCAAACCTGCAGAGATCAGAAGGTTGGGTGGAGTGGTTGAAAGACCATGAGATTTTGAATCAGATAGACTAGGGTTCAAATTCAGGCTCTGAATTACTACTCGAATGTACTTAGATGAATAATTTAACTTTTCTGGGGGTTGATTAAATGAGATAACATTTGTGAAGGTGAAAGATATGTGGTACTCAGGCAATATTTGGAGGGGTGGGGCAGGCAGAGAAGGATGCTGAAAACTCCAAGTAGAGCTCATGCTTTGGGGAAGGTGAACTGCTGAACCTTGAAAAGTGAACATAGAGGCAGTTATTTATTTATTTGTTTTTATTCATTTACTTATTTTACTTTGTCTTTTTCCTAAAAGGATTTATGAAGATAGTTTGCAAAGATGCATATCATAAAAAAAGTGACTTACATTATGAAGGCATATATACTACAAGATTAAAATAAGTAAAATTAGGTTTAAGAAAAATGAGGCAAAGGAAAAACAAGAAAATAGAACAGAAGAAGCCTCAAATGGGGTTAGAACATAAACTGAGAGCCATGAATTTTATACCCTTGCCAGAGACAGGCTATAAATTCAGCTTGAAATTTTAGATATTGTTTCGTTTGATGTAGAGGCTCCTAAAAGGAACTATCCTGCCAGTCAAAGGCTGAGAGAGGGAAATTGGCAAGGAGGCTGACATGGTAGTTAACTGCAGATATTAAATGGTTTTCTTCTGATGGACATTCCACTTTATTGCTGCAAGCACATCTTGCTGTCACATCTGTTAATAGCTTGTGTGGAACTTTGCTAAATTTGTTTTTCAGGGGTGTGTTTAAGTAGGTAAAGCCTTTGTGAACCTTTCATGCATTTCTTCTGTTACTTTGCATCTCACTAAGTGGTTTTTTTGAAACCCACATATTGAGGCCATCAGAGGGAGCATTGGCGACAAGAGGGGTGTGCTTGGTGGTGAAGGACAACAGAGATTAGGTTTTTGTTCCTGGGATGGACTGGTTTGCAGAGAGGAACTTAGCGGGGGTCAGAAAAAAGGAGATTGGCTATCTTAGCACCTTCTGGATGAGATCTTCAGTTTGGCATCAGTATTTTGTTTGAACAAAATTGCCAGAATATTAGACACACCCATATTTAAATATAAACATGCTTCAAAAATACATTTCTAAGCCAACTATACATGTTTTGATTATCTGATCTTGTCAGTCACCCACATCTTAGTTCTATTTCTGTTAACAGTATATGATAGCATTAACATACAAAATAGTAAACTGTTTGGGCAGTCTTAAACATTTTAAAGTGTTTCAGGGTAACTTCTATGGTCTGAATGTGTCCCCCCAAATTCATATATTGAAATCTAACCCCTAAGGTGATGGTATGATGAGGTGGGGCCTTTTGGGAGGTGTTAGGTCGTGGGGACAGAACCCTCATGAATGGGATTAGTGTCCTTATAAAAGAGGCCCAAGAGAGCTCCCTTGCCCCCTTCCGCCATGTGAGGCTACAATGAGAAGTGTGTAACCCAGAAGTGTGTAACCCAGAAGAGAACCCTAATCCAACCATGCTGGCACCCTGATCTTGGACTTCCAGCCTCCCAAACTGTGAGAAATAAATCTCTGTTGTTTATAAGTCTGTGTTTTTTTTTAAATAGCAGTCCAAATAGACTAAGACAGTACCCATACTTTACATTTATGATTCTCATAAATACACACTAAATAAGGCAAAACTGATATTATTGTCATTCTCATTTCACGAATGAAGAAACATCTTCAGAGTGTTTAGTCCTAAGTTCATATTTCTGGGAAGTGACAAAGATAGAGTGCGATCTTTGCACTCTGCTTTTCCCATGAAAAGTAGAGAAACCTATGGAATCCCGGATTAGATCCTGGAATAGAAAAATATGACATTAGTAAAAAAAATTGGTGAAATCTGAATAAAATCTGGAGTTTGGTTAGTAGTAATGTACTGATGTTGGTTCTTAGTTTTAACAAAGGTACCAGGGTCATGAATCTAGAAACAAAGTCGGAAGATCTGAACAGTCGCTATTTTAGAATACCTGGGTGCTACAGGAGACATAAATAAGAATTTCAGAAAAAGATGCTGAATAAGTGGTCAGAGAATTGTGGGGAAGAAATAGGAAGAATATCACCTAAAAACATAAAGTTAGAAAGAACTGAAAAGAAGGCATTGGTGTTAGATGTGATATCCCACTGCGTGGAGTCTACAACTAAACTCATTCTTTGCTCCCCAATCCTGCTGTGCCTTTGGGGTTCCCTAGCTCTATGAATGGCATTACCACTCACAAATTGCTAAGTTAGAAACCAGAGACTCTTCCCTTTTCCTGAGCCCTCTATCCAATCAGTTTCCATGGCCTGTGGACTCTGTTTACCAAGTATCTCTTCCATCTCATCCTCACTGAGTTCACGCCTCCAGCATCTCTTCCACCCGAACTGCTTACTGCAGTGGTCTCTTGTCTGATCCCCCTTCTTCCTGTTTTCTCCTATTTCCTGTTCTCTAGGATCATTTTTCCCCTTTCCTTTTTTATTTTTCTTTTTGCCACTTTTGGAATTTTTAAAGTAGAGAAAAAGCCAAGAGAAGAGAATAACAGTCATCCATATTCTAATCACTCAGAATTAATCACTGTTGACATATTATTTACTTGTTTCCAGTTTTAGTTTTGAATGAAAAATCAGTCTTTTGTTTTTTAAAAATAAAAAGACCTGTATTCCATATAAAGTATCGAAACAAGATAAAAGAATTACAAAGATGGAAGTTTAGAAATCACTTCTAGTCTCATATTGCAGAAATTATCATCACTAAATTAGTAAGCAACATTCTAGTTCTCTCTCAATGCATGGAGTGATCTTTCTGAATGAAAACTTAATCAGTGTCATTCTCATTCTTAAAATCCCTTGATGTTCCAATCTAATCATGAGAAAAACATCAGGCAAACCCAAATTGAGAGACAGTCTACAAAACATCTGACCAGTACTCCTCAAAACTGTCAAGAAGCATAAAAAACAAGACAAGACTGAAAAACTGTCTTAGCCAGGAGTTGCCTAAGGAGACGTGATTACCAAAATATAACGTGCTATCCTGGATGGGATCCTGGAACAGAAAAAGGACATTACTGGGAAAACAGGTGAAACCTGAATGAAATCTGGAGTTTCATGGGTAGTAATGTACCAGTGTTGGCTTCTTAGTTTTGACATATATACCATGATTATGTAAGACGTTAACATCAGGGGAAATGCGGTAAGGGGTATACAGGAACTCTTTGTACTATCTTTGTAACTTTTGTGTAAATCTAAAATCATCTCAAAATTTAAAAAATTATATAAAAGAGCAGTTACGCAGAAAAAGAAAACCTTGAGTGGCATCGCTTAGCTTTCAGGAGGAATTTTATATTCCTTAGCTTAATAGACAAGGCCTTTGAGGGAATGGGGTCTGCCTTTTCTCTAGTCCCATCTCCCATACACCTGCCTACACCATTACATAGCCTTCACTGGAGTCATATGGAACCATGTGATCATGAATGACTTGCTCTCCTTTGCAAACTTGCTTCTCCTCCTGTGTTTCCTTTTTCACTGTCACCTTCTAATCTTTTAACGTCTTATATATTTTTCAAATCCGTCTACTCCCTTCCCATGCCACCCCCCTGATGGAAGCCACCATCACATCTTAATGAGATTATTAAAATGGCTTTCCAACTAGTTTCCTTCTACCCACTCTTGTCCCCATCCAGTGCCCTCTCCATTCAGTTTCTACAATGATCTCTTAACAGTACACATTTAATTATGTTCTTCTTAAAACTTTTCACTGAGTTCCCTTTGTTCTTAAAATAAAATCCAAAAAGCTCTGTAGCCTCATTGCTATAAAAGTTCAGGGATGACACTTCTATAATAGACTTGGTGGTGATGTGCAGTGGTTAGAGAAGGGGTTTACCTCTTCAAAGCTGTACTTCCGTTGGCACACACTTGTCCCATTTTCTTTTTTTTTTTGTGAGGAAGACCAGCCCTGAGCTAACATCTGTTGCTAATCCTCCTCTTTTTGCTGAGGAAGACGGGCCCTGGGCTAACATCTGTGCCCATCTTCCTCTACTTTATATAGGACACTGCCACAGCATGGCTGACAAGCAGTGCGTCGGTGGGCGCCCGGGATTCGAACCTGCGAACCCCGGGCTGCCAAGCGCGAACTAAACGGCTGCGCCACCGGGTGGCCCCCCATTTTCTTATCTAGCTAAGTCCTACTAATTATTCAGTAACTATTTTATAAAATCTCTCTGATATTTCCACCTGCTCCCTGTCACCTTGCACACACACTACTGGTTTCTGTCTGGTCTGAGATGAGATGCTATTATCTTTTTTCATGGTTAAGAGTCAGTAGGCCTGAATTTGAATTTGGTTCTATCCTTTAACAGCTATGTGATCACAGGCAAGCAACCTGACCTCTCTGAGTCTGCTGTTCTCATCAGTTGTTCTAAGAATTAAATAGTTATACTAAGTAAAATGCTTAGAACATCACCTGGCAACAGAGTGGGGTTCAGAAATAGCTGTTGCCATGCTATAATCTGTTCTTTGCCTTTGTAGCCCTGGACACAAATATAATTAATGCGTTATATTGGCACCACTGGGGTTCTAGTGTCTAACACAAATATTTGTTGAATAACTGTTATTTCCTTTGTCTGGAACCCACCTTCACTCTTTCTCCTCACCCTTCTCCATGTAGTCTATCAAAGCATGCTCCTTGTTCCCACCTCAGCTCAGGTCCAGCTCCACCAAAAGCCTGCCCTGCTCATGACACTCCCCTCTGAAATAGAGATTCCTTCTCTGGCTCCTACAGCTCCTACGGTTTGCACTTTGTTAGAACCGCCTGTCTCTCTCATTAGACTATCAGCCCTGTGAGCACTATAAGCTCAGAAAAAAGCTCCCAAAGGTGTTAATTAATTAATTGGATTAATGTCTCCAGGATCACTGTGCTATTGTGACGATCAAATGGTAAGTTCTCAGTCATTTTCCTCCCCCAAAAGTCAACCAACCTGAAGTATTCCAAGAATAGTGAAAAAGTCAAGATTCTCTGATAGAATACTGGCAGTTGGTGAAGACTTAGAGCTCAGTGATATCAGGACTTTGGGGCAAAGGACAATGGAAAGGTGTTTGACAACTTTTAGGTGAAATGTGGACAGCTGATAAGGCTGGGGAAATTTAAGAGACATGTACTCACGTTGTGTGTGTATGAGTAAAATTGTCCTGAAAACAGGTAGAATAAGCTTAAAGACCTTCTCTTTTTAAATACCTTAAGACATCTTGTATGTTGTTTGTATACAATAAATGCTTAACAAATGCCTAGTGAATGAACACAAAAAGTCTCATCAGGGAAGATTAGAGCAAGAAAGAATCTTAGAGGAATCTGGTCTACCTTCATGATGACTGAAACAATTCTTAGAGGATTTCAAAATGACAGATAAAAATTTTCATGTTTCAGGGATAGTATTAAAAAATTAAGTAGGACTTCTCTAGACCATGAGTAGAGATCATTTTCTAAGCTCAGTCAGAACTTCAATGACAGAGAAAATGTCAGTGTCTGGCTTTTCTTCATAAATGGAGGGTGGTATTTTTACATTCCAAGGACCTTGTGCTTTGAATTTTTGTATTGCTCTGAAATGACCAGCTAGTCTTAGATCATAGCAGAAAATTCAGCTTACATCTTTCCCAGTTGTAACAAATTCCCAACATCCTATGCAGAAGTCTTTAAACACTGAAAAGTTCTGGCCTATTGGAATTGCTCCAGAGTGAACCATCCTGCCTTTGGAGCAGGTTTGGAGTGACTTGTGATTTCCTTCTATTTTTTTTTTTTTCACTCAACAGTAGAGAATAAGATTCAAGGCATATGATCATGTAAGGCCAAAACAATTTAGAACCATTTTAGTTTGGTGGCTACTTCTAGTGCAGAATGTATAAATCTAGAAGAAACAACAAATAAACAACAAACCATATTTTTGGCTCTGGTATATCAGAGAAAGTTTAAAAGAATAACTAGATTACTTACTTATTAGTAATATGAATTTGTGTTTTATAACTAAGTCACTTGTGAGTAAAAGCATTTTTTGAGTAAATTAAAAAAAATTTAGTACAAAAAAATCTATCTCAGATAGGAACCAAATATTCAGTTCTGAAAACTTGGTCTTTATTTTTTTCTACCTACTACTTTATGGAGGAGCAAACAGTTGATTGGAAGCTTGGTTAACTCCAAATTTGCAGTGTGAGCGATGATGCTTATATCACAAACACCAACCCAATACGTTGTTGTTCATCCACTTGTGTGCTGAACGCATGCTCAAAAGGTGGACAGCGTCAAGGGAAAGAAGAGTCAAGGTGTTGCAATCGTTGTTTTGGCATTAGCAGGCTACTTCAGCGAAGTTATAGAGAACTTTCTTCAAAAGTGTGATTAATCTAATCACAAATGATTATATTACTCTGAGATTTTAAAACACTTTTCATGCAAAGAGACTGAGAAACTGAAATGTGAGAGTGCCAGCTCTCCCAGCAGGACAAGCAAGAGGCCATATTGAGGCTTAATTTTCTTTTGAATACTTTAAATGAGAATTCGGATTTACCTGAGAGGTTTAAATCTGATTGACAAAGCCCTTGAGGCGTTCTCCCCAACTGCAGAAACAAGAAGAGTTAATTGGGCAAGATAATGGAGTCAATTTTGTTAATTCTTCAAGTAGTACAGTTTCTTTTCTTTTTCTGTCAGTTTGGGAAGTAATTATAAAAGCAAGAAAAATCAGATTTACAGACTACAAGTGATTTAAATACTGTTAAATGATGATTGGGCAGCATAATGAATCCCAAGATTTAGAGCCACAGTAGACAATTGAAAATGTCTAAATTATTTACAGATTTCTCATAAAAAATGTTCACAAGTTAAGTTTTGCATAATATTTAATAAGAATGTGCTATCCCTGAGTGTGACATGGCATTGTGTTGAATAATTATCAGTTGTCACTGTGGAATTTTGGTCACGTGATACAATAGAAAGTTGAGATATCTTTCATTTTTATAGATGGAGTGCTCTATTTCATTTGTTGTAGGTATTAATAGGAAATTTTACAAAAGGAAGGTAGTGGGGAAAATCTACACATTTAGAAAAAACAAACCACAATTACTGGCCCTGATATACCAAAGGGAGTTTAAAAGAATAACTATATTACTTATCTGGTAGTAGCTACCAAAATTCAAAACCTGCATTCCTATTGACCCTACAGAAATATTTGCACAAATACACAGGGTATAAAAACAAAGTTGTTTGTTTCTGTGTGACTTATAATAGCAAAAAATTGCAAACACCCCAGTTTTCCATCAGTAGGGAATTAATAAGATATATTATTTGTACCTGCATAATTAAATAAGTAGATCCACAGTATAGATATAAAAAATGCTAATCGCGGCCAGCCCAGTGGCGTAGTAGTTAAGTTCGCATGCTCCACTTCAGCCACCCGGGGTTTGAAGGTTCAGATGGTAGGTATGGATCTACGCACCACTTATCAAGCCATGCTGTGGCAGGCATCCCACATATAAAGTAAAGGAAGATGGGCACGGGTGTTAGCTCAAGACCAATCTTCCTCAGCAAAAAGAGGAGGATTGGCAATAGATGTTAGCTCAGGGCTAATCTTTCTCACCGCCCCCCCCCCAAAAAGCTTATCATATATTTTTCATTAATTCATTCAAAAGATTTTCTCGGGTCCCAATTATATGTTGGTAATAAAGGATATTAGGGATTAGGATACTCAAGGTAGCAATTCTCATAAAGTGAGTGTGTGGAGAGAGAAAAGAGAAAATAAACAAGAAAGATGATTTCAAATAGTTATGCTATCAAGAGATAAAACCAGGTGATATGGTAATAGAGAGTGATTGGAGAGGCTATTTTGGCCAAGGAAGGCCTAGGAAGTGACATGTGAACTGGACCAGGAGACCATTGTCTTAGGCAAACAGAAGAGCATATGCAAGGGCTCTCAGAGGGAATGAGTTTGGTGTGCTCACAGAGAGGGCCACCTACAGTGGGAGAGGTGCACAGGGGATAGATCATGGAGGGCATTGTAGACCATGGTGAAGAGTTTAGATTAATTCTATATGCAGTGAGAAGGAAGCCATCGAAGGGTCCCAAGCAGGAGAGACATGATCTGATAAATGATATAAAAAGATCATACTGGCAGTGCATGCTAGAAACAGAAGAACGCAGGCAAGGAGAAACATCAAGTCAGGACTGCAAGAGTCCAAGTAAGAGATGACAATGATGTGGGCCATAAAGCTGGCCGTGGAGATGGTGGAAGTGGATTCATTTGGATTTTCTTTTGGAGGATGATGTTTAGACCTCATGCTCTGTAAGTCACTGCTTCAAGCCTCTTGACTTGGATGGAACTAGATCTGGGTTCTTATATGGCTTTTCTCTAAAGTTTCATTTTCCTCCTCCGAATATGGGAATGAATCATGCCTGCGGTTATCTCTTTTGGGGGCCATTGTTAAGATTAAATAAGACAAAGCCTGTGAAAGCATTTGGTGAACTGTAAAAGTATTATGTAAATATCAGGTATTATTGTTATTAATTCACAGAGATTCCAGATGGAAAGCCTGACCACGGCTGGGGTTTAGGGCTGCCTCCTTCCCCAGCGTTGCAGGCATAACATTGAGCATTGCCCCGAAATCGTCTAGATCGCAGTTTCCCTATGTAAAGTGGATAAAATGCATCTCATAACCTCAGTCAAGGCATAGCAGGAAGCTAAAACTGAGGGAGGACAAACTGATTAGTAATTATAAAATAATTGGCTACTATATAAGTGATAAAATATTTTCCAAACCATTTCTGGCTTGCTGGAGTGATTTCATTAAGCTAAGCTTTTCTCAGGGCTTAAACTATTCCGATTGTGAGTTAGTCTGTTTTGGGGGCTACTTTCTCTGTCAGGTATTAGGGGAAAGTTCAGGAAGTTCTGGAGGCCCAGATTTTTAGTAACTTCTAAGTTTCTTAATTGATAAATGGAAATGGCCATTTATGGCATGTAATTCATTCCCTTCACACTTAGACCTACAACTTCAGAGAAGGAATGAGCACTTCAGTCTTAGGCATAATTGCTGTGACCGTAAACATATGGTGTGAAATATAGGTGTTAACGGAGGCATCCTGTCAATTCACTTAATGTATTTTTTGATTGCCTGCAAGCAGTAGATATTGAAGGACATTCAGTTCATGTTTTACAACCAATATAAAGAATTATTTGAAAACACTTTCTCTTCTCTCTCTCTTTTTTTCTTTTGGAGTGGAGGGTAACTCCAAGTTACCCAGGAGAGGGTAACTTTTATATGAAGGGCCAGATGGAGAGAAGGGGAAGGAAGACATGTATGATCAATAATGATTTATTAATCCTGAAGCCACATGCTATAGTAATTTCTACTGTAAAAGTCTAATTGACGTCAATAATTTTGAACATTCATACTCATTGCCTTTGAGTTCAGTCTTATCTTGGTTTCATCATACCACCCACTACCTCCCTCTACCTTCAAACAATGGCCCCATCGAGCCAATTCTGAGCATGCCCCAGGCGTCCGTCCTCTCCTAGGGGAAAATTGAGCATTACCTCACTTCCTGAAAATGTGTCCAACAGAAACAAAATGCTTCTCTCTATGAAAAGCAGACAGCAATGTTAATATTTGCCAGTTTGGTTGGCAATTTGCTCAATTCAAGGACCACAGAACATTTGTAGTAGGGCTAAATGTATATAGTGTAGCCTTTGGGAGGCTTTTTTTTTCTCTTATATATATTTTTAGCAAGTGAGAAGTAGTGATCTTCCATAATAAATCAGAAATGTGGTTTGCACAAAATTAACATGATTTGGCCTTCGCTAGGCAAAATGAAAGTCATGAGTGATGCAATATTGCAACTCAAAGGAATTTTATGAAACATTAACATATCAAGTCAGAAGAATGTTCTTTGTAACCAAAAATATTGATTCATTAAAAAAACTTGGTGAAATAGAGTTGTTCATAAGTTATTATTGCTGTTCCCATAAAAATATTTTCTGTTTAAATTTATAACAAACGTTCTGAGGAGGAGAAATGTCTTTTCTATGTCCCATTTAACAATATAATAACTTTGTTTTCCAAATCTCATTTTATTCCAGCTGGAAGATATATGATCTTATTATACAAAACAACCACTTCATCTCTACAGAACCTTATTATTGGACTATATGATTATAATGTTCTACAGAGGGTGTAAGGCATAACCCTTGTCACCTTTAGACTACACGCTGTGTAGCTAGAAGCTCATCTTCAGGAGGATTATTTAGAAATTACTTCAATAAAGTTATAAACATTGTTTAAAGTTAAGACATTTATAGCATTGATAGAAATGTGATCATTTGTATTATTCTGTAATAAGACTACTACATAATATTATCAATAAGTGATCCATCTTAATTGCATCTGTTTAATAAAGAAATGAGAAAAGAGAATGTGGGATAAAATTGTGGGTGTGTGCTTTGAAAAGAGAAATGTCATTGAGTTGCAAATGCTGAAGCTTGAATGTATGACCTTCACAAGGTCATGTGACAGGTGATTCTGTGGAGACATTCTGCTGATATTATCAGACATAAACATTCTTGATCCAAGATCCTCCTGCCTCTGGGTGTTTGAGATGCCCTTCTCTCTGACTAAATTTTTCCTTTACTTTTCTCTGACAAAATCCTAGTCATAGTTCGAGTCTCACTTTGGCGTCCCTTCCTCTGAGGGCAGCCCTGAGAACCGCACCCATCCAACCCTGGTGACTAGGTTGGGCTCCCTACTTTGAACTTACATTACACCCTGAGCTTCTCCATTTGTACTACTTCACATGAAACTTGTTACTGTTTATATTCTTCAAACAAGAACAAGGATTTGATTGTCATGCCAACATTCTATACCCAGCTCCTAGCACAGAACCTGGGCTATAGTAGATGCTCACGATATGTTTTATGAATTGAATAAACAGATCTTCAGTTTGTATAGAATTAATCGTGGTCCCATTGTCACCAGACCATTAGATACTAACTCAACACTTACTTGTTTAGTTGGAAGATGGATAGTTTAAAGGAGAAAAAAATGTCCTCAGTTTCCTGATTATATCCCCTTAATCTTTTGCTTGGTGGAGATATTCAATAAAGACTCCAAGTAAGTTGTAAGCAACAGAAAAAAAAATCTTAAAAAAAAAATTAAGATTTTTTTTGCCCCACTTAAGCGGGAAGTTCAAAGATTAAACTTATTTTGGGGAATGAAGGGGTCTGGGAGTTCTTAGCATGCAATTATAAAGCCATCTTTTTTTACTCCTCTTTTTTCACTGCTTTCTCTGTGTTGACTTCATTCTTAGGCAGGATCTCCCCACATGGGGACAGAGTGGGCCAAGGGCAGCTTACTTTGTTTGTACAGGGCAACAATATCAACAACCCCTAAAGGCCCTGATTGGCACTGTTTGGGTCACACATCCATCCCAGGGTCCATCGTGCAGCCACAGTAGTGTGGAACTTTGGCCATCTGAGGAGGTGCTCATCTGGTGCAGGGGAGGAAAGAGTCCCATAATAAAGAAGAGTGTGTTACCAGAAAAATGGAGAAAGAGAGAGTGTGGTGGGTAGTCATAAACCTTAGCTACCATGGTACTGTGCCGAATAAATCCTGGATATCCTGGAAAATCACCAACATTGGCTCAGATCTACCATCTTAATTTTATTTGATTGGTGTGGAAGCTGTTGGGAGAGCACTTTAAACTTATGCTTCCTTTCGTGTATTGACTCATTACACAAAATATTTGTACTGAGGTCTAGGGATACAAGAATGAGCAGGACAGACAGCAGTCCTTGCCCTGATGGAACTTAT
This sequence comes from Tapirus indicus, assembly GCA_031878705.1. Lineage (NCBI taxonomy): Eukaryota > Metazoa > Chordata > Mammalia > Perissodactyla > Tapiridae > Tapirus > Tapirus indicus. The sequence continues at coordinate 33,348,368 of CM062930.1, read as the reverse complement.
ATTGCAGTCTGTGTGTGTATGTGTAACAGACAAAAACCAAGCAAAGAAGCAAATATGATAATTAAAAATAGTGTTAAAGGCTGTAAGGGAAACTTGGAGGTTCCATGGGATAACTCTCACTATGTTTGTCTCCATTCAGTGTCATCTTTTTAGTGAGGCCTACCCTGATTCTCATATTTACAACCCACTCATCCTGCCCCATTCACTTCCATTCCCCTTCCTTTTTTCGTAGCTTCTCGGACCTTCTAACGTTCTCTTTATTCGCTTATGACTTACATATTAAGTTTGCATATTTTTCATCATCTTCCATTTCCCCCTGCACTAGAATTCCCACTAAAGGCAGGAAATTGTTTTCCTGTTTTGTTCACCAATGTATCTTCTGGTGCTCCACACATCGTACATGTTTGAAAACTATTTATTGAACGAATGAATGAGAGAGAGAATAGTGGAGATGATAGGGATGTACTTTAGATATGGGGTACAGTGATGGCCTTGAGGACATAAGATTTAAGGTGAGACGTGAATAGTGAGGAACTAGTGTTGAGAATTATTTGGGGCCCTGTAGCCCATGGTAGGGAGTTCAGATTTTTATTCTAGTCTGACAGAAAGCTGTTGAATTTTTCTAAAGAGAGGGAGCATGTGATTTGAATTACATTTTTATCTGGTATTTCCTGAATTTGTCCAGAGTTATTTTCCTTGTCCAAACCACATTTGCATCTCACCTAAATTACATTTAAGGGGTTTTTCCTCATCCACCGGTGTCCCTCTCCATCCTTTCGCCACACAGCAGCTCTAGTGGTCAAATCTGAAGTCATTCTTCTGCTGACACCTAGAATGGCTTACCATTATCTCTAAGACAAAGACCCAAGTTTTCTTGAGTCCTGTAAGGCCCTGATTATCTGCCTTTCCTGCTCTTCTTGCCCTCAATTCCCTCTCTCTTGCTCATTCCTCCACAGCCATTGGCCTTGGTAGAATTTCTAGAACAAACCAAGCTGCTTCCTTCTTAGAGCCTCCCCACAGACTCCTCTCCTGCCCCCTCCGCACCTGGTTATTGCTTCTTCAAGCTCCTGGTTTGTCTAAATGTCACTTACTCAGGGAGACCTTCCTTGCTCACTCCCCAACCCGTGACTCCTCTTACACACTCTCATTGCACCTTGTACTTTTCTTTGATAATGTTATATAGGTAGTTGGATAATTATTTTTTAATGTCTTTCTCTCAAGACTATAATCCTCAGAAGGACCAGAACTCTCTTATTTGCTGTCTAGCACAGAATCTGATTGTTGAGGCTTAATATATATTTACTGACTGATACAATGAATTAAAAAGAATAGATTAAACAAAACACCATTAGACTTGCCTTTTAGTTAATTCATTAATCATTTATAGACCTTTTACATTCACATCCATTCAATCTCATTCTTTTTTCCCCTTTCCTTTAGCATCTTTATTTTCAGTTTTACTGGTCTCTGCTTCCTTCCTGCTTGGGGAAGAGGGTCATTTGCCTGGTCTGGGCCACTTCCTCTATGTGTGACTGCATGGCTCCTATTCTAGAAGGGATTGATGGCTTTACAATGGTAAAGAAAGTCACTCCCTCTGGAATTCTTGGTTTTTAATAAATATTTTCCCACCCCTGCAATCAAGGGAGAGCTTTGACAGTTGGAAGACACTATGTGACAATAGTGCCACTCATTGGGAAGGCTTGGGCAGAGGTGATGTCTGTGGGAGGGTGTGAGACCCTCTTTGATGAAAAAACCAGGCCAGGAAAAATGTGAGTGCAGTATAGCATGATAAGACCAGGGTTACTACTTCTTAAGGAGAAAAGTCAGTCATTCTATCAGGAGGAATAAATATTCCTTGTAGAAACTAAACTGGGAGTGGCTGCAGCTTTAGCAGCCCCAGTGAACAGGTACTGAAGCACCCATCAGCCTCCTTCCCTTTTAGTGAGACCTTGACCTACAAGCTCCCCTCACATGGAGTCAGTAGGAAGTCCATTGGCATTCAGCTGAGGTGAAAGAATTGACTACCCCAACAGGACCAGAACTGTAGAGAGAGATGGCATGTCTTTCAGCAGGAGCTGGGAGGACTAATAGAGAGGATTGTAGGGGGACACTGAGAGGTTGGGAAAGGAATTAGCCTTGTATGGCTTAGTCAAGTTGGTTATACAAGGCTCAGGCATCATCAGCTGAGACTTGGTTTCACAACTACCCTACCCACCATGGGATGGGGCTCATAATACGGTTTCACAGAGCACTGTTAAACATGAAACATACCTGCAGAGCACGGTTGCACATGAAAATTTGTGGCAAAAAGGACCAGCTCTGGTTTTTAGTGAAGAGCTTTTTAACAAAGCCATAATGGGGTGAATCATAACCCTCCTCGGCTTCTCTCTTTTTCTTCCGTGTAATTTTAATCTTGATTGTTTCTGAGCTAATTTCATCATTTTTAGGTATTTGTCAAAATTAACCCAAGCCTCTTAACAATTTCAAGTTTGTTTTTGTTGATATTTAATATTTTGTGTCAGGTTTCCCTACTGGATCAGGTAAGTCACAAACAACAACAATATGGCTGACTGTGGGAGACATCGGAAGCCTCTTTTTCTTGGGAAGGAAGGCATGTGGGTTGGGTTCCCTGGAGATCAGTGAGTAATTCTTCTGTCTTAGGGGCATCTCCACTGTAACATTTAAAGTCTTGAATAGAAACTTTGTCTGTGGGAAGGTGGCAAAGAAAAAAAAAACCCTTAAAATGATTAAATGTTTCAGCTGAAGTGTTTTTATTATAGGATCTAAAAAACTGAAGAAAGAACGGCTAATTGGAGTTCACTGTTTAGGAGAGAAAATAAGACAGAACCATTACCAACAAAAGGCTCTAATCCACTTACTTATTTAAGTTCTTTATTTTTTACTGATTTATTTACGTATTTATAGACGTGTGGGGAGTAGACAATTATTTTAAAATATCTTTAATATAAGTGAGTTTTATTTAGCCAAAAGTATTGCATACCTTATTTCTATATTTGAGCACACGTTTAAAACTTGGTTTGTGGTAAAATGGAGCATTTTCCCCTAGTGTGGTTTGACATGGTGGTAGTGGACGAAAAAGTGAAATTTTGTATTTTATTCCAATAGAGGACCAAGAAAGATGACTAACTCTCCTTATATGGAGAACAGGAAGTGGTCCAGGGTTGAGATCCAAAACAATCAAATTTGTTTGATGTTACCAGCAGTGACCTGCCTTGATGTGGCTTATTCAGATGCAACCAGAACTGAAAATTGTGACATCCAAAAGTGGTGGGAGAGTTTGAGGAACATTAGTCAGAACATGTTAGCTGAAATCTCAGCCTCTGAAGTCACTATTTCCAGGGTGAATGAATAGCGTTATAGAATCTCTGCAATTATGATTACCTGGAGTAGACTGAGAAAAAGGTTATCTGAGAAGACCAAGAATTAATTAAAATGACATTTCAAGAAACTTTTTTCTAAGCCATTCAAATTTATTTGCTTGATGTCAGCAGCCACCTGCACTCATCTAGATAGCAGTTTTAGTCTTTCTACTCCTTGACTAAATAAGAGAAAACTATTTGTGGTTTATTGATGCTTGCATCAAGATGATCCGATGTTTATTAAAGATACAAGTCCTGGACTCCACACTGACCAGAAGAATCCAAGTTTTGGTAACTATATTTTTAACAAGCTCCCTAAGTGATTCGTTGGCATTCTAAAATTTGGGAACCACTCATCTCTAGTGTAGGAACAAATAGCCACACACATAATGAATACTTTAGTTGACACTGATGTTATTACCCAAATTAGTTTTAATGAAAACTACAGCTGTTTATTTAAGACACTGTTACTTCATGTTTCTGCTTATTTAAAGAATTCTTTATAAAGAATATGACAACTCAGGGTAAAAGAGAAAGTATCATTTATTTTACCCTCCTCTGTTCTTGACCAAGAATACTCTAGACCAGTGGTTCTCACACTTGGTAGTACATCAGAATCACCTGGAGGTTTTGTGAAAATAAAGATTGCTGGGACTCATCCCCAGAGTTTCTGATTCCATAGGTCTAGGGTGGGCTCTAGAGTTTACATTTCTTACAAGTTCCATATATATTAATCCACTAGGGCTGCCATAGAAAAAAATCACAGACTGGGTGGCTACAACAACAGAAATTTATATTCTAACAGTTCTGAAGGCTGGAAGTCCAAAATCAAGGTGAAGGTAGAGTTGGTTTCTCTGAGGCCTCTCTCCTCGGCTTGCAGATGGCTGCCCTCTTGCTGCCTCTTCACATGGTTTTTCCTCTGAGCTCATGCATCTCTGGTGTCACATTGTGTATTCAAATTTCCTCTTGTAAGGACACTAGTCAGATTGTATTAGGGCCCACTCTAATGGCCCCATTTTAACTTAATCACCTGTTTAAAGGCCCTATCTCCAAATACAGTCAACTTCTGAGATGCTGGGACTTAGGGCTTCAAGAGATGAATTTTGGGAAGACATGTATGTATAGTTCCAGGGACCACACTTTGAGAACCACTGTGTGGACTTGACTTCCGAGAAGACATTTTCCAATTGTGTCAGACAGTTCTTGGCTTTCTACTCTTTCCACCAACTTTCTCTGAATGATCTTTTCTGCTTCTCTGTTTTAATTATTATCCTTGGCAGATAATTTTCCAGTCTGCAGTCTACCTCCCTCTGTTGTCTGTGTCAAGTCTGTGTCAGATACCAACTCGGGTGCCTTGCCAGCCACCCATGCTTATATATTCAGACCAGAGCTTATCTTGGTTGTTATAGCCCTGCTCTTCCTCCTGTTTCCATTCCTGGTGTGACCACTCACCAGATATTTAAATGGGACCATGGAATCATATTTTACATTTTCCTTTTCTCTGCTCCCTGTGCCACATTACCAAATTGAACAGTATCTACTTTTGCTTTTCTCTGTCCTCATTTTCTTTTGAATTTCCCTTGCATCCAGCTTTACTCATGTCTCATTAATTCTCTTTTGCATATTGCAACAGCCTTCTAGCCAGAATTCCTTCTTTCAGTCTCTTTCTCCTTTAATGAATACTGTCTACTGTTTTACAGAAATCTTCCTAAAGCGTAATTCTAATCAAAAACATCAAGTGTTTTCCCACTGCTTGTTCGGTAGGCAACATGCCCAGTTAAATCAAATTCAGGCTTCTGTTACAAAAAGGAGGGATGAGTAGGAAACTGTCAGTCTCTGCCAGTCTGCTCCACTGAGTGCCCAGATATGCATGCACACCTTCCCTCTCATACATAGGATCCTTCCCCAGTGGAGACACCCCAAAGTGCAGTGCAGTTACAGCCTCCAGCCCAAGGTTAAGTATCTCTGCCTGTGTGTGCAGTCAGCTTCTTCAGATCCCAGTGTGGATCGTCATGGTCTGGCAGAAAGTAACTGCCCATCACACTCAATATTCAACGGTCGAGTAGGAACATAATGACTGCCATATAACTTCCATGCAGGAAAGGGGAGAATGAAAGACATTAGGCCATAGCATTTTTTTTTTTAATTTACCATTGTAACCATTTTTTATTTACTTATTTTTTTGTTTTGCAGGAAAGGATTTGCCCTGAGCTAACATCTGTTGCCAATCTTCCTCTTTTTTTTTCTTCTCCCCAAAGCCTCAGTGTATGGTTGTATATCCTAGTTGTAAGTCTTTCTAGCTCTTCTATGTGAGCAACTGCCACAGCATGGCAACTGACAGATGGGTGGTGTGTTTCCATGACCGGGAAACGAACCTGGGCCACCAAAGCAGTGAGAGCACTGAACCTTAACCACTAGACCATCAGGGCTGGTTCCACAGCAGTTATTAAATCATGTAGGGCCAGAATAGTGAAGACTCCAGCCCAGGCAGTGGAGTGTTTTCTATGGTTATTGTCCTCAATGCCCTGTGGCTTTGTCCTCTGGGACGTTCTTCCTGGTCCACTCTCCTCTATGGAGAGGTAACCTCTCCTCTGTCCCAGGGGGTATTAGACAGTAGATCTTTCTTGCAGGCTGTATTCACACCCTGCTTCTTTTCTGGGGTAACTTGGAGGACTCAGAGATTGTTTTAGGAATTGGATGGTCATGATGCTACTGGCGAGGCTTGGGGTTTCATTGGCAATACAGTTCCCTAAAGACCTGAGAGGGCTTCCAATCTACTTGCTGCTGTTCCACCCCATGGGAAAGTAACCAGAATCAGAGATCTTGCCTTGATATAGTTGTTGAGCCTAAAGCCTCAGGTTGATTATATACAGGCCTCTGTACTTTGCTGCTCCCTCTCCCTGAAGTTAAGCTGAGACTATTTGACAAAATAGGCATGGTGATCTTTGCTAATTAACTGCTTCCATGTTTGACAGAAAACTCCTAAAAGTACTTGAAAAAGGCACGAGGCCATGGTCTTATCTCCTGTGAAGGCTGCTTATGCTCCTGCCTCTGACTATGGCTTACAATAGCCTCACTTTGAAGTAAGGAAGCAGTCAATTTTTTCAGCCCAAAATGGCTCCAAATTAGACTCTCCATTAACTTGGTTGGTGGGCTATAGGCTCATAGCAAAGCTGTCTTTCCTTCCACCCTGCTGGCCAACTGGTAGCTCTAGCCTGGGTCCATCTCTTTTGTGTAGGATGTTGTTGACAGTGTCAAGAATCAGCCAACACACACTAACATTGTAAAAATTTCCTACTATTGTTAATGCCACAACCCATTGTTTGTACCTTCCAACATTCTGCTGGCCACTGTTTTACCAGGATTACCAACTCCCCAGTCTGCAATAGCTTTGTCCTTGCTGTTGCCACTCAACCATCTCCTTTAAACCAATCACTTAAACATTTTGGCAACACAGCAACTCCCTTTTAGTATCAAAACCTGTATTGGTTAGAGTTAAGTTTGGGTGCATGTATCTGTGGCTTAAATTATGCATAATTTTATTTCTCTCTCTTGTAAAGGAGTTTTGAAGGAGGCAGTCATTAATGTTTCAGGATCTTCTAGCTTTCCTTTCTACCTGCCTCGAGTGAGGTCATTGACCTTGTGCTTCAAGATGGCTGCTGGAATTCCAGCCATCACATCCATTTTCCATACACAAATATGTAGAAAGGGGAGAAGAAGGGTGTACCCTCTCTTTTTCGTTGAGATTTCTGGGCATTCTATATTGCATCATATCTGAACAGTCAAGGTTTAGTCATTTAGTTTCAAGAGAGGCTGGGAAATAATAGTCTTTTAGCTGGGTAGATGTATCCAGTTACTTATCAAGGTTCTGTTAGTAAAGCAAAGGGGAAGGTAGATATTGGGGTAGGAAACAGCCTCTGTCACAGGTAAATGTACAAATAATAATAAAACAAGGCAAACAGTTTTATGTGTCTTAAGGGAGCTTCAGGTGGATTTCAGTGAGCATTCAGTGGAGGGAAACATAACCTCCAGCCAGATGGGCCATGGAAGGCTTTCAAAAGGAGGTAGCACTTGAACTCATTCTTTGAGCCGGAGGGAAGGAGGATATCCAAGCTGGAGAGCCAGCAAGATGAAAATCAACAATGTGGAAACAATACAAGGAGTATACCAGTTCCACTAGACGGGCCTGGGACTAGCATGAGGACACATGGCTCCAACGGTGCTGGACACCCTCAGTCTCAGGGTCTCGCAAGTGCAGGATGAGTGCAGGGATTTTGTGCCCTTGGTGCCTCACTTGCCTAACCCTAGTCGCAGCCCTGGACTAGAATAAAAGATACCTTAAGGAGACTGGTGGCAAGCCAGGTTGGGATGTTGGCCCTTACCAGTTTCAAGTAAAGCAACAGAGGGCTGTTCTCACCCGTGTCAAGAAGAAAGCCCAGCATCGGAGGCCAGTTCCACATGCCCTTCTGGCAAGCCTTCAACCAGAGGAAGAACGTGGCTGTGAACCAGTAGAGTGATTTCTTGTAGACCAAACACCATAGAAAAATTACATTCATCTTGCCACGGTTATTCTGAGATTCTGAGTAGTATTTTAGTTATTTCGTGATTAGACCCACATCAGATCCCGACAGGAGGAAACATTCAGGACATTTGCTACGATGTTAATATAGCTGACACCTGCTGTAAAGCCACACAAAATGAGGGTTGTGGGAGGGGCCAGTGTTCTCCCTGTGTGGGCCTGCAGCGCACGCCTGCAGTGAGCGCTTCATGTTTTCCCATGTGTCACTGGAGGGAGGGACGCTGGGCGAGTGTTGTGTTCTTAGTTACTCTAGTCTGAGAGTCGCTTGGCTCACATGGATTGGGTGTGAAGACAAGTGGTTACAAAAGCCTTTAATCCAAAAAGTAAGTTGGGAAATGCAAGAACTTGGTTATGCTGTGTAGCTACAATATCATGAAAGCAGTAAATGCCACGTCACCTCTTTCCTAACCTCTGTAATTAAGAAATTGGAGTTCTAGGCTTATAATTCCCATAACTGTGTGTTTTAGATCCTGATTCTCCTTCCAACAATAAAGATACTGGAAACTCCGTACACTCACTGGTCTACCTGCAGCTCTAATAGAGGGGTGAGGAGCTGTTTATGGAACACAAATGAAAAGTAATGGATGCAATTTATTGAGGTACTTTCTAGATACCAACCTCTCACCATATATTATCTCATAAAGCTCTTTGTTCTTACCTCTCCTTATAGATGGAAGAAATGGAGGTTTATAGAGATATTAAGTTTCACGTTCAGTGGTCATTTTGCTTGCGTTAGAGAACATTCTCAGATTCTTCTTCCTCTTGAGAGGCACATCTTTGGGCAATATTGAGCATAGGAAAGTTATTTTTCATGTCTAATTCAAAAGTCAACTTCTTATAACTTCTGCTTACTGCTCCTAATTCTATCCCTACCACTAATGGCCTTAAAATATGCAAAAATGGCTATCATGTTTGCAGGTCTTCCTTGTCTCCTGATTAAAAATTCAAATTCCAGAGCTGGCCCGGTGGGATAGTGGTTAAGTTCACGCGCTCCGCTTCAAGGGCCCGGGGTTCGCAGGTTCGGATCTCGGGGGCGGACAGACACACTACTTGTCAAGCTGTGATGTGGTGGCGTCCCATATAAAGTAGAGGAAGATGGGCACGGATGTTAACCCTGGACCAGTCTTCCTCAGCAAAAGAGAGGAGGATTGGCAACAGATGTTAGTTCAGGGCTAGTCTTCCTCACACACACACACAATTCAAATTCTTCATGTCATCTGGTTTCAAACTTCTTCCTTAGTGGGCCTGCTAGTATTTGAATATGTTCCAGTTTGTCTACAGGCTTTAAAAGACTGAACATGGTAAACCACTTGTGGGTTTCTAAAAAAAATGCATATTCAAAAAGAGATTGTACCTCTCTCATTCTAGAGATTATATTTCTATTAATGGAACGTAATATTTCATTACATTTTTTAGGGTGTCAGTGAAGGGGCAATAATATTTTATAGCCAATTTCCATTAAACATACTGCTGACGAAATCCGTAATTCTTTTTTTCACGTTTGCTTTTGCTACATCTTGTTACCTCCATACTCCATTTCTGCAATTCACTTTTTTGGAGGCGAACACAGATCTTCTATTTGTTACAGCTAAACAACATTTTGTTAAATTCAATCCATTGCTCCAGGTGCTCAAGATCTTTCTGAAGATTGATCTTGCCGTCCACTGTACTCACTATTACTTCTAGCTTCATTTCATCGGCTAATTTGAAAGCCTGACCTCTATATCTTCTAAGCAAGTACAACTAATGAACAGGGCAGATGTTTGACCAGTTGTTGGCACTCCCCTTCTGACTGACATTGGTCCATCACAAGGAGAGCACTCCCCAGCACCTGCCAGTCAGATAATCTATTCATCTTGGGCTCCTTTTGGCATTCAGATCCTTGTTTATAATATTTTCCCTTCGGCAATGCCCTAAAGTCTTTCATCACTTAATGTTCAAGGTCTACACAGTTTTCAACATCTAATTAAAAGCCCACTCTACATGAAGTCTGCTCTGATTCATCGTGATTCTCCAATTTCAGAATTCCCTTTGCATAGTTTGACTCTTAGTTCCCAACTCCCAATGATTTTCTGTGAATGTAAATTCCATCTTTACCTCTAGTGTCATGAAGGCAAGAACCACATTACTTATTAACCTCTAGCACCTGGCTATTGCAGTGCTTGGTCTAGTTAGTTCTCAGTGGCGGGTGGTTTTGTCCACTCCACCTGCTCCTCCCTCTCCAGGGAATGTTCGGCAATGTCTGGAGACATTTTTGGTTGTCCCAGCTGGGGAAGGTGATACTGGCATCTTGTGGGTTGAAGCCAAGCCTTCTTCTAAACATCCTAAAGTGCACTGGACAGCCCCCAACACCGAAGAATTATCCAAAATGTCAATAGAGCCTATGTTGTATTAGACAGTTCAGGTGTGTTTTGATTGACTTTTTAAAGGCTGCTCCATCTGCCTGTAAATAGGTACATTTTGGTGGCAGGCAACATGTCTGCTGACCCTTCCTAGAATGAGTGCTGCCTCTGTATAGTCACCCGTGGAGCCCATGCAGGACACTTAGTCCTGGTAACATTACTGAAAACAGATGATTGCGGGTGACTTAGCAGCTATCACTATGGGCATCATGAAACCGATTCCACAGACTACACCTAAAAATTAGTTTTATTAGTTTCTGGCTAGGCCCTGTTTAAATATGTAGGTTTTTGCCTCAGTTTATTCATATGTTAGAATGAGGTAATAATAGCTTTCCTAAAGCTATTTCATAAGGACATTTTGAAGAGAAAAGAGATAATGTAGGTAAAGAGTTTCAAACTCTCTGGGTGGGAAAATTACTATTAGAGCCTTGTAATGATAATTGGTAGTGGCAATCTGGGGTATGAAGGAATGAAGTATTTTATATACAGTGAGTTATACTCCAAAGAAAAGAACTAATTAAGGCAAACATGTTGTTCTAGTTCTAACTCATATTTCTGTGGCTGGGGTTGATGTCTTATAAACTATAACTAAACTATAAACATGCCTTCCAACTGTGACCTTGGGAGACCCTACTGGGTACTCTCTCCTGGGCTCAGGAGTGCGGCCAGGCCAAAATAGGGGATGAGGAACAATAAGAAAATGTTTGCCCATCTTAGTATCCATGAGTGCTTCTATTATTATTTAAAATTGGAAACTTAATGGATGCTAAAGCCATCAGTTGATGAAGTCTGCTCATTTCCATGTTTTCTCACACAGCTCAGAAGGATTTCACAACACATGCAAGGAGTTAAAGGACTTCTGAGCTGTGACAGTGTGGCTGGCCCCAACCGTGTGTCCCTTTGGCATGTAGTCCCTAGTCTCCATGACGCCTGCCCGCCTCACCTACTATTTGTCTGTGACTCTGTGGCTGCTGTGTGGTTGGCATCCACCCCCACGCTGGCATGCCAAGGGAGTGAATGAACAATGGGATACCCTGGCACTGACGGGTGTTTTAATAACTGTGGAAAATGAGGAATTTACAGATGCATGATTCAAGCTCCCACTTCAAAGGTCCTCAACCGAAATCCTCCTGAAATTAGAAGCAATACTACTGAACACAATGCAACCTTTTGCATGGCTGCCCAACGTTACTATAAATCTGTGTGTGCAGCGCTTGGGAAAGTTACATTCCTGGGAAACAGATGCCCTGCTTTCATCTGGAATTTATGTGTGGTGTTCAATAGGTAGGTCCTGCCTGGGAAATATGAGGTATGTAATGGGAAGCAATTTGCTTTTCACTGGCAGCCTAGATTCAAGATGGGTCACAGTTCCCTGACCAGGGGCTTAATCAGCAACCCTCCATGGCCAGATCTTCCTATGTCTGAATTGCCTTCACTCTGAATGGAGAGCATTCTCTCCCTCCTGGACTTGGTCTGAAACTCCAACAGGAAGAAGGAGAAATAAGTCCTCTGTGTCCCATTCCTTTCTCGGTATACTCCACTTTCTTGCTACTTCTCAGTAGAAACCCCGAATGCTTACGATGTTTTTAGTGGACACCGTCTTTCCCACAGTGGCTCCCTATTCAGGCCCATCCTCCTCAACCAGACCTAGGCTCCAAACCTATTTTTTCCTTTCATGAATAGTTGCTACCACTCATCCAATGATTAGGGTGTTCCACACTGCGCAGGTGCTCATTACAACTTACCTCTCCTTGTGAGGTAGATATTTTTTATCCCTATTTTGTACATAAGGGAACAGCCTCAAAAAGCATAAATAATTTGCCCAAGGTCACACAACCAGAATTAGAAGTAGAAAACTTAATTGTGATATTTTCCATTCTTTCAGATTGGCAGCAACACAACTATTTAACTCAAATATATTTCACAAATAGCATTTATATCTTAGCAGGGTCTTCTGGGACATGATGCCTGGATGGCAAGGCCTGATTATTATTGTTAGATTTTCCCACATGGTGGCAAATGTTGAGGGGAGGGTGGAGCTTTTTGACTCTCTACCAAAAATGCCACCAAATGGGGAGGCCTGTGGTTTATTAGCCTGATTCATCTGGTCCACAATAGAGTTATGGAGCTATTACTACTAGACAAGAGAAATCCTGGACAGTGCTCTTAGGGGCACTGTTGATGTTTGCCTTAATGACTTTCATTTTTTCCCTCCAATTTCAAGGCTGACCAACATTTTACCCTATGTCCCCTCTGATACGCTAAAACCTTCAATCCAGGTTGATGTCAAGTGTTTTCTAGATATTTCCTTGATAAGGTGTCTCCTGAGGTAGACATTAGCTGTGAAATAAAAATTACCAACAGTAGCCACAAGACCTGCATATTTTCATCCTCACCAGAAAACATTGGAAAAATGTATGATAACTTTTATTTTTGGGAAATTAAATGAGGAAAATGGGATAATTTAAGTCACTTTTCTGAAGACGCACCACTTAGTGAATCTAGACTTTAACTTGACAAGGCAATAGAGGCAATGTTAGGGAGTTCAGTTATGACTGATGCGACATACAATTCATTACATAATTACTACCTCCAAAATTACAAACTGGATGGTTATGTGTGGTTGGTTGTGGTGGAGATTGGTGATGGTTCAGTTAGGGATCAAAGAAAAATTATTTTCCCAGTTCTCTACCTATTCACATTGTTATTTTTTTTTTTAAATCCTTTCTAGTTTTCCCTCTTTTTTCTTCTTTCCCAGAGTAAGTGCAAGTCAAGAAAGCTCTGGGTTGTGACTTCAGAGTCAGGCTGTGTTTCAGTGCCACATGACACCGTACACCATCAATTGGTATGTCTGAGTCTCCTTTGGTGATGGAGAACTCTTAACCGGAAGTCTGGATTGGGGAAGAGAGTCTAAAGCATGGATGAAGCTAGCAGTATTCTATCAAGTTAGTACAAAACTTCTTAAAGCTCTTATTTTTTGCTTTTCTTCCTGTGTGTTGAAAGTATTTTAAAGCTGTGTATTTCTCCTTGAGTTTTTGCTTTGATAACAATACAGTCATGTGTTGCTTAATGATGGGGATATGTTCTGAGAAATGAGTCATTAGGCGATTTTGTCATTGTGTGAATATCATAGAGTGTACAGAAGGGGAACAAAGTTTGCCACCCCAAAATGTGTCTCTTTAATATAAAGATTATTTTAGGTTGATTATTTTTAAGAAACAAAAGACTCAGAAAGTTTTTCTTGTTACCTCCCCCTTAACTGCCTAAAAGAATTCAGATAAAAACAAAAAAAACCTGTCTCAGGAAGTGAGCTGTCACCTTATCATCACATGAACCAGGTGGTAGACAGGGAGGAACCTAGAAAAGCCTGTTTGTTGGGCTCCCCTCTGTGTTCTTCTGTTTCTGTGTGGCCAAACATTTGTTTTCCAAACATTTGCTCCTTTTCACCTACCTGTGAATTGCATTCCTTCCCTTTGAAGTCCCTGACTCTCCCCACACACCATCATCTTCTTTTGTCTTTAGCTGAGGATGGTATTTAATGTGAGGGCTTTGGCCATTTTGGCAAGGTACTAGGTTTTCCTGGGTTTCTCCCATGTATCATGTTATTAAACTTTTGTTTGTTTTTCTCTTGTTAACATTTCTCAAGTCAATTTAATTCTTAGACCAGCCAGAAGAACCCATTTTTAAAAGAAACAAGCAATCAGATAATCTTTGCCTTTCAACTGAATGGTTCAGTTCATTTACATTTATTGTGATTTTGGATATATTTTGACTTGTTTCTACCATCTTACTTAAAACTTACAATTTGCCTTGTCACACTCTATTTCTATTCTTTAGTGATAACAGTCAAATTTTTTTTTTTAGCTTTTCAGAAGACATGATCTTTACATTTTTTTTTTTCCTGAGGAAGGTTCACCCTGAGCTAACATCTGCACCAATCTTCCTCCACTTTATATGTGGGACACTGCCACAGCATAGCTGGTGAGCAGAGTAGGTCTGCACTGGGGATCTGAACCTGGGCACCTGGGCTGCTGAAGTAGAGTGTGCAGAACTTTAACTACTTGGCCATGGGGCTGGGCCCAGATCTTTACATTTTAATAAGGTGTAATGTGCTATTCCTTTCATGAAGCCAAAACATAGTTGTGAATTTAACAACAAAAAATATGTAGAAATTGGTGTTCTGATTCCCAACACTGCCAAAAGATATAAATCATTTGTTGGTAATAATTGTCTGATGGTTGAAAGAAATCCTAAACTTTAGATTTTATATGGTTTCATCTTGAGATATGCTTGTTTAGTTGTGAATTTCTTCACAAACTGATTTAATGAGTTCTCCCTCTTTTTTTTTTCCTGTTTGCAGTTTTTCCACCACGTCTGGATTTGTCTCTGGTTTTCTGGTTTCTAGAGATTCTGCGCCTTGTGCACAAAGCCTGCAGCCCTTTCTCAGTTCTCTTACTTAACCATTACCCGTCCTCTCGCCAGGAGCAACACAGCAGCCCACAGCCACTCATACCCGCAGGCTCTAGCAACTAACACAAAGAAACAATTATACTTTTACATTAGAAATATTTAATAAACAAAGAAAAATAAAGCTCAGACTTGGAGGGAGGTGGAGAGAGAGATTTTTAAAGTTCATGGAACTTTTCTTAAACAATTGAAGAAACTACCATCACTCCTATTTTGTTTATTCATTTTGCCACATCTTCCTGTGCTCTTTAATTCCCTGTTTACCTGGTTTTCACATCCCATCAGTCATTCCTGCTCCAAAGAATTCTATGTTGCAGCTTATTCAAGAGCTTATTCTGTTTAGTGATGTTATAAAATAGCTCAAATTTTCCATTGCTCAATGAGAAACATTTTTTAAAAGTCACAGTGTGAATTAAAAATTGAAGTTGTGGCTGGACAGGAGTTATGGGAAAAGACACTTCTTCTTAGATATTCTTTATAGTATTCAGAGGTTTAAAAAGATCAGCACCTAACTTAAAAATACTGTCAAATGTTTCTTTTTAAGTTAATGATCCCGTAATATGATATTGCCTTCAACTGATAAACTCTAGTGCCAATATCCCACATGATCTGTCCAGACTTTTTACCTGTGTTTGACTCTTCTCAGCTGTCAGCTGCTGTGTGTTCAAGAAATGTAAACTGACATTTTATATGCATCTAAGCAGATTATTACCAGGTAAGCAAATTTGTTGGGGGAAAATCCAATGGCAATGACTGCTGGTCTTCCTTAAGGTGAATAGTATCTGGAGATTGGAACTGTCCCCAATTACTCCATTGGTTTTTGTTGGTTTTGGAACTCAAGGCCATAGGAGATCTTTTATATATATATATATTTTTAAATAGTTTTAGGAGATAAGGATCAAAATTAAATATCCAAAACAGGTGCTTGTCTGCAAATGTGTGCATGTGTTGGCACATAGCTATGTGAATGTGCAGTATGTGCCAGCTTGGTAATTGTGGGTGGAATTTGAGCATTTGCTCTAGAAAACACAACCTGTAGTGTTTTTTTGTTTTCTTCTCATCCAAACAAAACCATCCAGGACTGTGTCTTTCTATGTGAGAGGTAATAATCCAGAAATGAATTGTTCCACATGAGATAAATGTGTTTATCCACTAATGTACCTCTTTCAAATGCAAATCTTTACGAAATATATCACACACTTCGCAGCCTTCCTTTGTGGAATATACTAGATAGAATTTAACCTCATCTGGATGGGTAGGATCATTATTAGAAAACTCTGTTTTTTCAGTGCAAGAATACAGAATGCCCGTGGGGTTATTGAGCTATGTGGAGACGTAGGCCCTGAATTAAATGCCCTGCAGGCTGTAGTTATTGAGCTTTTCTTATCTGCTGTCCATGTTCTTTTCTATTTCTGTCTTATGGTAAAACTGACATTCCCATTTTTAATTTCTGGCCTAATAGCCATACTTGACATTTATTGTTTGAATTGACAAATCGTTGGTCATTATTGAAGCTAGGCAATGTTTACATGAAGCTTACTCTATTCTCTCTACTTGGGATATGTTTAGATATTCCCAAGGTGGATTGGATAGGACAAAGGAGAAGTTGAACTTCAGGTGAGGGCTTGTGGCAGATTGCACTTCCCAAAGAAAAGATGGCCGCCAACAATCTTTCATGCCACATGCCCTTCTAAACTGTGACCTTGACCCTTATTGAGAGATGAGGTCTACATCCTATCCCCTTATATCTGGGCAGGTTTCTGATGAGTATGGCAGAAGTGACACTACGTGACTTCTAAGACTAAGTCATAAGAGGCAAGGCAGTTTTTGCCTTGTCACTCACTTTTGGAGTCTTGAGCCATCATGTAAGAGATCTGACTTCCATGCTATAAGGAAGCCAGAGACACATCCTGAGCCCACATGCAGGTAGTACAGTCATCAGCTCCAGCTGCAGTCTTAGTCGACAAGCATCAACCTCCAGGCATGTGAGTGAAGACACTTCCAGAGGATTCCAGCCTTTATCTACTGAATCCTTCTCCTGAGTCCTTCACCCCAGCTGTTGTGTCTTCCCAACTCAGGCCTCAGACATCATGGAGCAGAGACAAACAGTTTCTGCTGTGCCCTTTCCAAATTCCTGAACCTCGGAATCCAGAGTGGTTTGTTATGCAGCGACAGTAGCTGGAACAAGGCCTCACAGATTCTTCTGTAAGTGGAGACCAAGAGTTTTAATGCCCAGTCTTTGCAAAATGCTGTGTGGGGTAGTGGTTGAGATGTTGAGTCTGGAGTTAGATGGATCTGAATTCAAATTCTGGCTTCATCAACCGTTATATCGTAGGCAAGTTCTTCATCTTCTTTGAACTTCAATTTCCTCATCTATAAAATGATAGTATCGCATCATGGGGTTTTATGTTGATGAAGTATTTGATATAAAGCATTTAACAAAGTGAATAGCACAGAATAAATACTCTGTAAGTTTTAGCCATTATTTTGGTTTGTGAAATAAGTTTGAATTCTCAAAGACTCCTATTAGTGCCTTCCTGATTCTCAGTTGTGTTCCAGATAATTGAGCTTTTCAGATAAATTGAGTTCTACTATATGACTATAACAGTTTGCCAATGTTACTTTCACAACTTAAAACTTGGAGAGAAAATAGCAGTATATACACTCTGAAGCAGAGATTGCTAGACTACAAGTTTGAAGAGAGTAGGGACCACATATCTCTTTTTCATCATTTTATCTCCAGAGCAAGCACAACTGAACACCACAGAAAATGCTCAATAAATACTTTTTGTATGAATCACCATAAAGTCCTATTTGTGTGCCCTTTGGATTACACAAAAGATGGAATCACCTCATCATCAGCTTATTGTCAGAATTATCAAAGATAAAGAGGAATTTTCTGAAAAAGAATTTACTCTGAGGCCTACAATTTTACTACTTACTACAACTATTTTCAAATGACTTAATTTTATTTAGGGCCACAGAAGCACAAGAAATATTAAGATAACCCACTTTTCATATCTGCAGATCTAAAATATTTTCCCCATATTCTTGGAATATTATCATTGATGTTAAACAATTTGTTAAGTAATTAGCCCAATGCATTTTTGTATAAATGCTTACAGTTTTGGGATTTATGATTTAGAGGCCCAATTGATAATGTTGAGGCAGAACTGTGATTTAAATTAATTGTAACCTTAAACTTGCTTCATAATTATAATCACACTAGGCAACAGCTCAATTTTCTTGTCACAACATATAGAACATTAGCTAGAGTGAAAATTAGGAACTATGGCTAGAGATTTTGCTATATTATGCAACCTAATTTTAATGGAAATGCTTGATTCTGATTTTTATTAGATGAAACAGGATATAAACTTCTTTCTGGTAGTTAGATAACCTTGAAAGCTTTAGCATTTTATTGATGACTAGTATAGAGGCTACAAAAGCAAATTCTGCTTTCCAAGACCCAAAGTTACTATATTATCTTCATACATTAGGGTATGCTATGGTGACAGACAATACAGAATTTCCTTGTCACATCAAGTCCACTTTAAGTTCAGGTGACTGGCTCTTTGATCTTGGGGCAACTGCATCTCAGTATTTGTACCTGTGATCCCTGTGGCTGGGAAGTGAGCACAGAGAATTTCACCCTGACTCTGGATGCTTCTGCTCAGAAGCAGTGCACGTCACTTCCACTTCACACTCCATTGGCTCAAACAAGTCAAATGGCCATGTTCACGGAGTGGGAAAGTCATTTTCCTATATGTCCAGGGATGGGAAGAGAATGGGAAACATTGGTGAGCCCTAGTAATGTTCCAGGAAATAACACAGTTGTTGTAAGAATCTGGTTCAACATCTTTTTTTAGGAAAACCCTCTTTTTCCCCCTCCACTTGATGAACATTGCATTGAGTATAAATGGAATCTTACTTCTCTAATATAATCAGCACAACTTAAAGTACAGTAAGTATGGCACAATTTACTACAGAATGGGAATTGGTAGGAGGTGGTTCTATCTTGGATTCTTTCCAAGGGATGGTGAACCTTAGTGCTGACACTGCCAGAGAGACTTGGTGTCAGCACCGCTCCACTGAGAATGCAGTTCTGGGGCACGGACCTAGAGGGTGAGACCATAGGGAGGCTCTCATTTAATTGTCTCCACCTGGTGTAGGACCCTGAGATAAGACACACAGTTTGGAAAGAAATCATAGGCAACTACAGTAGAATATTATTACATTTCAGATAGCTTCTATGTAGATTTAAATACCCGCCTTTCTTTTCCTAAGAACCAGTATGCAACCACTTCTGCCACCCCCTACCAGTCATTGCCCTGTTCTCAATAAAAGAAAATATACACATAGTGAAAGGCTGATAAGACCCAATCAGCAAGGTGTGTTAGTTGTAATCTTTTTTTACCCTCTAAACCAACCAGGGTATATTATGCATCCACAATTTTTTAAAGGCTGGGTATGATTTCCTGTCACGATTTTGTCCTGCCACATATGGGTTCTTGGCCTGTGCAAGGAAAGTATCAATAATTTGAACCTCTTGGCACTTTCTCCAAAGGCCTTTGATGAGGAGACTGGTTCAGCATGCTGGTGGAATACTCTTGGACCAACCTTTCGACTGAAATGAATCATGATGAGATCTGGGTCAAGAGGTGTCAAACATTTATTGCAACTGTCTTTCTTCTATACCACAAAAGAATCCCTAAGTGTAACTAACAAATGAACTTTCCTGGTAAGCTGTTTTTGTCATGTTAACCCAGGATTTGGCTGGTGAGCATAATGGGGGTCCAGGTGGGGTTGGTATTATGCTGAAATTGCGTATGCAATGTGCCTTTCACAGTAAGTGCCGGTCATTGAAGAAGCAATCTAGATCAGAGAATGCACTTGAGGTTTGGTGTTTGTCCACATTTTCCATTGTTTTATTATTACCACATATGCAATTTTTCTTCCTAACAGCATTTTGATAGTTTGTTGCCTTTTCAATAAAAACAGGGCAGTGCATTAAAGGATATTGTCTTGCAATAGGAATAAGAACAAGATCCATTTATCAGGTGCCCATGTAGAGTATTAGTGTCAATATTTGAAAAAGGAGCATCAGTGCCCTGGCCTGAGGGCTTTAGAACACACATTGTTTACCAGAGTGAGGGCCCTTTCTAGCAAAGAGAGATGAGAAGAAGGCATATTGCAGAAAAAAGAGCTGATCTTTGCACTTAATGAGAAAGGTTTAATTGGATTTTTTCCTCTATATTATTCTCTCTCTTTATCTCCCCCCAATGTATTTTTCTGAATGTATTGTCAGATATAATGCCAGACATGTTGTTACATTTATTCCTTCCTTCATTCAATAATCATATGTTGATTATCTACTATGTGACAGGAAAAGGCTAAATATAAGGGATAAAGAAATATGATCTTAAAATATTCATTGTTGGGGCTGGCCCCATGGCATAGCAGTTGGGTTCACGCATTCTGCTTTGGCGGCCTGGGTTTGGCTGGTTTGGATCCTGGGTGCGGACCTACTCACCACTCATCAAGCCATGCTGAGGCAGTGTCCCACATAGAAGAACTAGAAGGACCTACAACTAGGATACACAACTATGTACTAGGGCTTTGGGGAGAAAAAAGAAAAAGAGGAAGATTGGCAACAAATGTTAGCTCAGGGCCAGTCTTCCTCAAAAAAAAAAAAAAAATTCACTGCCAACTAGGGGAGATAAATAGGTTAAGAATTAGAGAAATAGAGTAGAAATAGAAACAGGTGATATGGAACCACAAAGAAGGGCATATGTAAGTATCTAGGAGGAAGGGGAGACAGGAAAGAATCATCACAGCTTTCTGGGTCTTGAAGAATAGGGGTAAGTAGATCAAATGGGAAAGACGGCTCCAGGCAGAGGGGAGAGCCTAGAGACATTAATCAGCCCAAGGGTTCAGGGAGTGGCAGGTGACCTGTGAAGATGGAGTTTCAGGCAAGGGAGGGATTGTGGCAGAAGCGGAGGCTGATCAATGTCTGGAAGCCAGCCTTACAACCCAGGACTTTGGTGTCATATCAAGGAGTTTGGACTTCATCCTTTTGGTGGTGAGGAGCCACTGAAAAATTGGAAAAAGGGAGGGCTGTGATCTGATTTCCCTATTAGAAAGATGACTCTAAAAGCAAAGCAGAGTTTTGATTGGAGGCTGCCATGTTCCAGGCCCAGGATGATGGCTGGAGTGGCGGTGGGCACGGCAAGAAGAGGAAAGTTGTGGGATATTCATACAGTAAAATTAAAAGAACTTGTTAAGTGATTGGATGCAGAGGGTTAAGGAGAAGAAGGAATCAGTAATGATTTCCATATTTCTGGGTTGTGTTACTGGCATTAGCAAGATAAGGAATATGGGGAAATAGCATGTTTGAAGGGAGCATGAGTTTGAGATGCCTAAAAATTGAGAAGGATGTGTCCATTAACGCAATCGTATGAGCTAGCGTTCATTGAAAGTTCAGTATGTGCCAAACATTGTTTAAACTGTATGTTTTAACTGATTTAATCCTCACAACCACCCTAACAGCGATTGTTGTTTTATCTACTCAAATCTAAGGTGCCATCAATTGTCAGAAACATTCTGATGTCAAAGATGTTAAAATGTTCTTCCAAGAATTGATAAAAATATGGTATTATCCTCATTTTACAGATGAAGAAACTAAGGCAGCGAGATTAAGTAATTTATGCAAAGTCACATACTTAGTTAATAAAGAATCTGGGATTCAACACTAAGCAGTCTGGCTCCAGAAATTGTTCATTTAATCACTGTGCTATGTCAATTCTTGGTACATATGGATCTCAGGACACAGTGCTCTGGGATGGAGGCTGAGGTCTGAGAGTCATCAATAAAAAACTCTCTATTATATGACAAAGGTGGAGATGGTATGGATGATATATGATTCATAAATTTGTGATAAATTCATTTAAGTTAAAATGGAAATAACATTGATAATTACAATCAATGCCCATTTTGATGCAGGAACCCTTCTCAAAACATCAGAGTACACCTATTTGAGGCAAATGTTCCTCAAGAGAAACTAAAGGTGCAATATCAACATAGTTGTAAATCAAAATCACCCAAGAAAAAATTGGAAGTTTTCAGAGAGTAGGCAGTGGTGCAGTTGATTTTCTTGGCCCATCAGCTTCCAACTTCTCTGAGCATATTGTCGTTCCCGCCCACGTGTTGTGAAATGACAGCCGAAAGGTGGAGCAGGACGGAAATCTCCTTGAGAAGATTGCGGTGCAAATGTGCAAAATCCAGGCTGTAGGTTTACATTGAAGTTCATGAGATCTGCTGTCCTGGGAATAATTAAATTCCTTACCTGTGGGCAGGTGTGTATTTGGCCACTTGCCTTTACTTATTAGGAAGACAATGTCACTCAGAGCAGTGAGTCACAACTTTTCGCATCCAATCCTTCCGACGCAAGAGTAGCAAATTTATTTTTCAGGCACAGTTTTTTTCCTTCTTTTCTGCCACCCCTCTTCTCTGCTCCATTTCCTCCCTGGATTATCAGTTCCCAATGAGGGCAGCAGAAGGGTGAATGTATGGGTTGTTAAAGACGGAAGCCCAGTTTACAGAGTTGCAAGGG
Organism: Tapirus indicus; assembly: GCA_031878705.1. Taxonomy (NCBI): domain Eukaryota; kingdom Metazoa; phylum Chordata; class Mammalia; order Perissodactyla; family Tapiridae; genus Tapirus; species Tapirus indicus. The sequence continues at coordinate 33,325,928 of CM062930.1, read as the reverse complement.
AAATCGAAAAGAAACGTTAGAGGCCCAGGCCTCAGGTCGGTTTTAGCTTTAATCAGGCCAAGAGGATAAGCAGAGAACAGCTCCAAGGGGGAGGGGTGCAGAAAAGCAGTGTCTTTGTGGTCTTCTCAGCAGGATCAGGTATGGAAGATAGGTGTAAATTGTCTTTGAAAGGAAGACAGTAGAGTAGTCCCAGAAAGAGGGCCGCTTCGGTAGCCAGCCTTTCTGATGGGGTCAACGTGAACAGCCCATGAGCAGCTGCGGCTTAACCCAAATAATTGCTTGTGTTTGTAAGTGCCTTCCATCCTACTTGTTGATAGTGTAATGACAGTAAACAGGGCAAAAGAAGAAGCCACTTTAGCAAGGAATGGGTCTCGAAAGAAAGCCATGTTTTGGAAAAGAAGAATTCTAAACTTCTTTTCATTTGCTGCGTTTTGGCTCCCGAAGAAATTGATGATTTCTTTAATTTGCTGTGGTTATTTAGTCCCACTCCAGTTAAATCATCCTCACCAAATGTTTTCTTAAAACTCTAAAAAATTGCTTATTTTTTTATAGAAGGGTACTTGGATAAGAAAGAATTCTATTTATATCTCCTTAGCTATAATTAGCATAAAACACCCATCTCTATATTTTTACTTTTTATTTATTTTCTACCATGACCTCTTCTATCAGCCCAACAACCCATATTAAATCATCAGATTAGCTAGGTGATAAACTGCCTTATGTAAATCTTTTGCAAAGGAGGTGGCTTATAAATACATTCCAGGGAAAATACAAAATAGTGAAAGCACCGAAGTCATCTTAGGGGGGATGAAAACAACTTCTTTTTCTTGACTGGAGAAGAGTTTGGCAGAGACACGGAGGGAAAATGTGGTAATCTTCTGGAAGGTAGAAGTGGATGATAGACTATTTGGTGGGTGCCTGGGTGGGTAGAACCCAGGCAGGGCTTGGGGCAGAAACGTCTCAGAGAGTACAGGGAAATTACATTCTGCAGCTGCTAACAGGGACTGTGAAATGGTGTCCTCCACAAGATGAGGATTTACGTTTACCTCATTTAATGACCAGTCCAGAGGTAGGCAAGCTGGTCTGTTTATGGGAGCTCCCTGCTGTCACCAGGAACCAGGCTCTCTGCTCTCATCCTCAGGCTTACAAAATGGTTGTTGGAGCTTTAGCAATCACATCCATGACTCAGGTAGGAAAAAAAAAAGGAGGGAGGGAATAAGCAAAGGGGGTCTGCTAGTTGAGACAGTCCCCTTTAAAGAGTTTTCCCTGAAGCTCTACTTAATAACATGCCTATCTGCAAAGGGCCTAAGAAAGGTAGTTTTCTGAACTGGGCACCTGTCTTCCTCCCCTAATAGCTCTGCTAATAAGGAAATAGGGGAGGATGGTTAGTGGGTAGGATCCAGTTGTCTTTGCCATAGTGAGAGCAGTAGATTAGCAGCACTGAAGGTAAACCATGCTTATTTTATTATTTTAGCTACAGTCAAATTCTTCAGAAGCCAAAATGCAAATATTGCCTTTAGGTTAATACAGTTTAGCCCTGGACACTACATAATCAGTACTATAACATTTCACTATGTTCATGTGTGGCTCAGTTATTGGGGCCAACAATTACAGAAACTTAGGAGATAACTGAAGAATTGAATATTGATACTGACTGGTCACATAATTCTATAGGGCTATACTTCTGGCAAGAAGGTTATTATTACTTTTAGTATTATTACTTTGAGTGGTGTTTGAGAGTGAGGAAGTGAATGCAGAGCTGGCTCATTTTGTTTAAAGCTATTGCTCAGAGAGCCCATCAGTAGCTGAATCTGCCTCCCTGCATCCCATATGATAGAGACCAAATGGCCCCAAAGTTTCCAGACTAGAACTCTGTAGTCACTAGAATGTTTCTAATTGATGTCAATGGCATAATTAACAACTTTCTGCAGTTGGTTGTGGGATTTATGCTCTAAGGAAATGCAAATTTCTAATACCTATCTTGCAACTCTCTGTCCACCAATAACCATCTATCTCTTCTCACAAAATCCCCAGTGATACACACATGTCCCTCACTCCCACCTGGCATGCACTAATGGGATTTAAGTGGCAAGTTCATTCCTAAAAAAAAAGTTAAAAAAACAAAAAAACTTTCTTAACTCTAACAACTCTATTATTACATCAAATGAAGGTAAGTAAAAGTTGTCAGTAATGTCGTTCTACCATATTTGAAATGTTTATTTTGTCTCATAACTGGAGTAATCTTATGGGAACAAAGAGTGGGTTTCACGATGGCAATTACTTTACATGGCCATAGTAATCTAGAATATATCCCAGAAGATTTGGCTGGATTGTGGATCACCAACTGACTCCAGAGAGCTTCTGTGCTTGGATTAGCTCCACTAGGCATGAAACAAGGCACAAAATTGACTGTTCTTTTCTTTTTCTAGAGAACTTTATACATAGCTACACCCCCATGTGAAAAATAGGAATGATTTTTGTTTTTCAATCTGAACCAACTAAAAAAAAATGTGGAAGGAATAAATTCAAGTGTGTGAAAGCATAAGGAGGCAAAAGGAAATAATTCTATTGTATTTATTTTTCAACAAGGGCTTACATCTGTTTCTAATTTACACAGATTATTGACACATCTGGATTTGGCCTTAGGAATTGTAAGTTGCTGCAGGGACATTTATTTTTTGAATCAACTCTTCAGACCACCCTGGAACTCGTGTAACTAGTTTGGAGAGAAGGTTGTGATATTTTAAATAAAGTTACCTTCTGGCATTTCTAAACCAGTGCAAATGGGATTCTGTCATCTTGT